>OU612089.1:14771809-16059104 GCA_914767735.1 Anoplius nigerrimus
ATATTATATTGTATTATATACTTATGATATTTTTATCTAAAATTTAAATAATTCACCGAAAACTGATAACTATAGATTTCAGTTACTTGCCTGTGATATCTCAAATGTTGATCTAAACTACCGCCACACAGTACACAACTTTTATATCGATGTTGTTTCGAAGGTTTCGAACGTTCTTTAATTTCATTCCTAAAAATATATGTTTATTACTATCATGTCATGAAGTAGTTTGTAAAGTATTTTTTACTTTATGATAATTTATTTTAGTATTATAGTAACGTGTATGAAGAGTAGGAGCGAGCGAAGAGAGTTCGTATGAGGGCTTGGGTAGCTTAATAATTACAGCAACCGTCCGGCAATCGGGAGACGCGGGTTCGAATCCCGGCCCATCCGATCCGAATTTTTTCTGTATTCCGCCCTCTATATTATAATGTTATGTTATTACTTACTGTACGACTTCTGTGGGAACAGAGCCTAATTTAAGCCGAGTAGTGCAATCTTTCCATTTTTTAAAACAGGATGGTGTAAAATGTTTAGCACATAAAGAGTGTTTTGATTTAATTTCATAAATTTCCATACTACAATAAGCTGCCCACTTTGCTTTAAGAGATACATTTTTTGGAAACCTATAAAACATGAAATATAAAAACAATTGACGTTGATCGGTAGGAACTGAAATTAATTACATATTTACTATTTTTTAACGTTTGTTTATTAATTTATATATGTGTACTTACAAATGCACTGATACTTCCTTTTTTACTCGCCCACACAGTGTACAGTATTTTGAATAACCTTTCACTTTCTCACGTAAATTTGTTATCATTGCACACATGTTTTCGTGTATCTAACTGTATGTAATCTGTATGTAACGTATTAGAAAAGGTTATGGCTGAGTCGACACACGCCGTCAGCCGTGTTGTCATAGCCTGTCATCTCCTGTCATCGAGACGGAATTTTGCTATAGATTTCGAATTTGACGCATCCGCATTAGTGTCAATTCTCACTTTCGGTACGGAGATGTTGGTTACGCTTGGTTACGCTCCGCTCAGTGTATAAAGAGTAGGCTTGGGTTACAGCAGTGCAGCTGTATATCCAAAACCGAAGAGAAGAAGAAGAAGAAGAGTAGGCTTGAGTTGGCTTGAGTGGACCATATGTATACTATATGGTCGAAGGGGTTTAATGGGAATCCTTGGGGTAGGCCTAGTGATGTGTGCCTCTGTTCGATATATGTGTTGCGGTTGTATAATATTATTTGCCTATTGTATAAAATGGTGTTGATAAATTTGGTTATTCTTGGTCGTATATTAATTTTGTTTAATTTGTCTATTAGGATTGACGGGATGACATTGTCATAGGCTGCTTCGATGTCCAAGAATATGGCACCACAATGCTGTTTGTTAGCAAATGTTTCGTATATGGACGTACTAATGTATATCAAGTTGTCGGTGCATGGTTTATTTTTGCAGAATCCAAATTGTAGTTGGTGTAATGTGTTCTGTTTTTCGACGTGATGGGCTATTCGGTTTTGTAATATTTTTTCGGTAATTCTGAGAATTGCTGACGATATTGCTATTGGCCTATAGTTAATATGGTCTGGTTTTTTGAGGAGCAGGATTCGATATTGTTTCCATAATTGGGGTATTGTGTTATATTTGATAATTCCATTGATAAGCTGTGTGAGTCTGTGTATGCTGTTATGTGGTAGTAATTTAAGTATCCTGTTGTTAATGTGGTCTATTCCGGCGGCTGATGTTGTTTTACTATTTTTAACAATGTGATAAATTTCTTCTGTGATGATGTCTGCGTCGATAAATTGTGTGTTGTTTGGGTGTGGGTCCTTAGTGATTATGTTGATGGTTATGGTTAGGTGTCTGTCTGAAAAGTTTCTGTTTGATCGTTGCTAGGCCTGTTGGGTTTATTAGTTTATCTGTGCCTGAGTTGTGAATGTATTTGGAGTTTTTTAATGATTTAACTTTGTTTCATATTTTATTGATATGGGTATTTGGGTCGATTTTGGTGATGAAGCTGTTGAATGCCTGTTTCCTTTTGTTGTTATATATAGTTTTGGCCTGATTGGCTTTACGCTTGTATTGAGCCCAGGTGGTTGGGTTGTTGTTTTGTATTACTTGTTTGGCAGCAGCCTTCTTTTGTTGGTGAATTTTGTTACACTCGTGGTCCCACCAGCTATTGGTTTTGATTATTAATTGTCTTTTTGGATTGTAATGTGGTTGATTGTTGCTGTTGATATGGATGTTGATATGTTGTAATGCTTCGTATATGTGGTGTATCCATTCGTGGTATTGGTCTAGTATGTTGTTGTTGTTGTCTATTGTTGTATTTTATGTAATCTGCTGTATGTATTCTTAGAATGCCTTGGCTATTGTGGACTGCTGCAGTATTGTCATGTTGATGCGTTTTCAGTTTGGTTTGTGGTTATGTGTATTGATGCTCTGTTGTAAGTTTGTATAATTATGGGTAGATGGTCGCTGGATATATTGTTATCCAGTACCCACCATTCAGTTGATAGATTAGCCTGTGAGTGGATTAGTGTTAAATCTGGTGCACTATTTTTGTTGATGTTTGTTATTCTTGTTCTGTGGCCGTTATTTAATATTTTTGGTATATGGTGCGTGGTAAAGTGTTGGCTAGCAGTGTCCCCTTCCTATTTGGGATAGTGGATCCCCATCTGGGGTGTTAGGCGTTGAAATCTCCTAGGATCATTATGTTTTTGGAATATTTTGCGTGGTGATGTATGTTTTGTAGTAGGTTTTCCCAGTCTACGGATGGGATGTTTGCATTTAGTTTAATGTATAACAGTGCTATATAGACTTGTATGATGCCTATATTGGTTTTAATCACAATGGTTTCGATGTTAGAGATATTTCCTGTGGTTATGGGGATTGAGTAGGCTGTAATTGATTTGTGGACTAAAAATATTAGACCACTGCCCGTAGTGTTTTTGTCCTGTCTGTAAATATTGTAATTTTTTATATAGAGTAGCATATCTTTGGTTATCCATGGTTCGGATATGGCTGCGATGTCTATTTTGTGTTCATCCATGAGTATGCTTAAATCAAATATTTTATTGCGGATGCTTCTTGCGTTCCATTGTAGGATATTTACCATTTTGGGTTGTTGTGCGCGGTTTGGTCTGATTGTGGTGTAGCCATGTCCAGGATATCGTTATGTGCTGACCTTGGTGGTATGATGTGTGTGTTTGTTCTTGTTTTGATTTTTCGGTCGTGGATTTTATGTTATGGGTATGCAGTTGTAATATTTTTTGATTTTTTTAATTTTGTAGGTGATATATTTTCTTTGGTTTAGATATTTGCCTATAGTCATGAGATGTAAGTTGCCCAGGTTCTGTTCTGGGTCATTTAGTGTGAGATGTATACTACCGGCCATAAGTATGTGGACACTTATGTTTTGTGGAAACTTGTGTTTTGTGGAAACATAACCAGATATCATAATTTTTTTTAAAGAAATCAACTCAATATTTCCTTCGCGTGTATTTTACAGGTTAAAGAACATATTTATTTAGAAAAACTATACATAAACAATAAGAAATCCATTTTTTTATTATAGCTTCTTCTCGTCGGTGTAGCCGCCGCGGTTTTGTATTACAGCCTTTACCAGCTTTGGCATACGGTCGATCAGTTTTTTACCACATCTTCCGAAATGTTGTCCCATATAAATTGAATTTGTGTCCACAATTGCTCCATTGATGAAATATGCTGCATTTTACACCTTCTTTCCAGCTCATCCCACAATTTTTCTATTGATTTTAAATTGGGTGATTGCGGTGGCCATTTCATGATTTTTAAAATATTTGTTAATTCCATCTGTTGCAAGAATTGAAAGCACACTTTTGCTGTGTGTGGTTTGGATCGTTATCTTGCATAAACACAAAATTTTGGCCTATTAACGGGGTTCCGTATGGCACAGCGTGGTCCCTTAACAAATCCAAGTATTGTTCCTTTCTCAGTATGCCATCTATTTTTATTAATTTCCCAGCCCTATTGGCCTCCATACACCCCCAAATCATTATTGAGCCTCCACCATGTTTAACAGTTGGCACTACGCAATTTTCATTTAAATGTTCGCCAACTTACCGACGGACGTAAGCACGGCGTTTATTGCTGAAGAGCTCCATTTTGGTTTCGTCGGTCCAAAATACTTTTTGCCATTTGTCTGGTGACCAATTTTAATGGGTTTAGCCCACTCCAATCTTTTCTTCTTATTCTGTACCTTTAGTGGTGGTCTTTTTACAGCAACACAGCCCTTCAAGCCCGCTTCACGGAGTCGCCTCTTCACTATCGTGACGGAGAGCGGTGCGTCGCGGTCTGCGTTTACTTCTGCCGCAATTGCTGGTGCACACATGCGTCTATTTCTTTTTCATATTGTTTGGATATACCGATCCTCACTTTCGGTCGTCATTGGCCGACCAGGCCGTTGCTGGATCGCTAAATTTCCGGTTTTCTGGAACTTTTCTATGATGTTCCATACAGAAGATTTTGACATCTCTGTTTTTGCGGCTATTTGCCTTAATGAATAACATTGTTCTGACAATGTAATAACTTGCGAACGCAGTTGCACTGAAAGTTGCTGAGATTTGCCTGACATGACGATCGTACTGGCGTTTGAAATAGAACTAAACGATGTCGAACGTGTTTGGGTATATGAATGTTTTCTTCGACAATTTTCAGATGAATTTTCGCGATACAATAGAAGATTAAGATAATATTGAGTAAGAAATGTTCCTAGACACAATGCGTGTACCGATAAATATATTAAATCCGCAGATAAGAACTTAATAGGGCGCAATATTCGTGCCGCCCATATGCCTACCAACAACATCATGTACGTATTTTACAAATCATTCATACTATGTTTATAAATGAACCATTAAAGAGGCAAGGTATTTGTAAATAAACATGCCTTTTAATATAAATTCAAAAAATTAGGCCGCTAAATATATTCAATAGGTGCAAAACTCCACCTTCAGTGAAAATGTAGTAGGTGCCCACATACTTATGGCCGGTACTATATATAATATGGACTGAACTGTTTGTATGGGTTTTCAACCATATAGTACATGGACTGCTCAAGCCTACTCTTTATACACTGAGCGGAGCGTAACCAACATCTCCATAGCAAAAGTGAGAGTTGACACTAATGCGCATGCGTCGAATTCGAAAACTATAGCAATATTCCGTCTCGATGACAGGTTATGACAACACGGCTGACGGCATGTGTCGACTCAGTTATAATTTATTCTAATGCGTGCTAATAATAATATAACTTGTTCGAAAAACTAAGTTATATTATACAGTTAAAAAGCTACAAATGCTGTTAGATACACAAAAACATGTGTGCGATGATAACAAATTTACGTGAGAAAGTGAAAGATTATTCGGCATTCGATCGAAATTCGAATTCGCTCTTTTCCCCACTGCTGTCGCCCATTGACTGTAGCGCTTGCGCACAACTGCTTACTCGTAACTTTGGCATGAGAGATGTTGGTTACGGACTACACTACAGCTTCAGCGGTCCATGTACTATGTATATGATCGAAGGTATCGGCTGGTATTTATTTCCCTTTTGTTTGATGGCAGCTGTTATGATTTTTTGTCTTGTTTTGTTGATATGTTCAAATGTTAAACGGTGCCTGGTGCTATTTTGGGTGTGCGCTATCTGTACTACGTGGGTAAGATCTGTGGTTTGTTGTATGAATTGGGTTAATTATTTATGTATTTATTTATTTTATTTTTTTCCCTACACAATGCTATTATTTTGGTGATATTTATCCTAATTATATGATAAATTGTATATATATTGTGTAAAGGGCCTTATATTTGTTAACGATGATAAAAGAAATAATAATTACGAGTCACTCGGTTCAATGGTTCTGGGGTAAGTGCCTCGTCCTTCGACTCGGTCCTCTTTCCAGGGAGCATCCGCTCCCCCCACATCGTGGCCAGATCCTTCATTCTAATGTTTCTGACGTTGCGTACGTAATCGAAGCATCAATGACGTCGGGTCATTGGCCTCGCGCACTTGCCCCCTTAGAGCGATCAGCTGTATTCTCAAAAGAATAACGCGTTGCCTAGGTGACATACAACAAGGCGTCGGGCCGTCTGTTATCACCTCGGCAACTACACCGTTATTCTCATCTTAGTTCCTTTCTCCTTTATTATTTATTTATTCTTTTATTACTCTTTTCCATCTGGCGCTAACATATTAATGTATTATTCTTATTCTATTCTTATGGGTATACTAATTAACTGTTTATTATACTATGTTTAAATATGTATGATTAGTGACTAATAAATGCGTTTTATTCACACCGTTGGTGTATTGTCCATTGTTCAATTGTTAGTTTGTGCACTTTCCTGGTCTTCGCTATTACTTCCACACTGTCAACTGTCGTCTTCGATCCGTTCCTGCCCACGTCTCAAGAAGTAGGTATATGAGGCATTCGATGCCAAATCGGACACTTTTGTACCTCACCCCCTTCGATTTTCTTCAAAATTTTTTTTAAGACCAATGAAAAACGGGTTCATGAATTTTATCAGATTTTTTTGACCATCCGTTTCGGAAATATGTATTTTCTTCAAAGGCCTCTTTTTTTTCAAATGCTCATGACTTTGCGAAAAATACACCAATTCGATCGTTCTTTTTTTCAAAATTTTTTCATTGAAACGGAACATACGATAAAGAAAAAAAATACAACGAAGAGTTTGCCCACAATCGGACAAATTTTAAAAGCTCTTATATCCATCAGTTTTTTTGAGAATTTTTTCAAAAAAAATCGATCGGGGCGTGTTTTGAGATCAAAAACATTTTTCGCTTTAAATTAAAAATAAACAATGAAAACAATAATTTCGACTAAAATCATATTTTTTTCTTGAAAGAGCATTCAAAAACACAAATTTTGAAAAAAGAAGGATCCAATTGGTGCATTTTTTGCACAGTTATGAGCATTTGAAGAAAAAGACCAAATTTTAAGAAAATTTATATTTCCGAAACGGGTGGTCAGAAACATCTGAAAAAATTCATGAACGCGTTTTTCATCGGTCTTAAAAACATATATAATTCTCTATATATATAGGGAATATTCTGTTTTTGTTTTTTACTTTTGCATTAAGTAAGCATGTATTACAAAATTAGCACTGGATGCCAAATATAAAAATATTTATTTCATCTTAATTCGCCGAATGTATATGTGTATATGTTTATATGTTTAAGCGTACTTAAATTTAACCTTCTTACAAAAACTGCTAAATTGTTTCTTTTAATTGACAAAATGTTGGACGGGACCGTTGAAATAGATGAGTTTTTTTACTTTGTGTTCGACCATTCTTTTGCGCTTTGACATGTGGATTACAGAAATTACAAAAAAATAATAGGCGTACAACTTTGTTCCCACCGTTTTCTTATGGATGGCGTTAGCAGTAAGCTCTTGTTGAAATAAGTGCATTGTAGACGGCATGCAATACCTTTGGGCTTCTTGTGAATATAACTCCATAGCACCAGTAGTCGATTTGTGTTTATATCATAAAAATATAAAAATGTTAGTTAATGGGCTAAATTCTCGTAATTTGCGGGAAGTGTTAATCTAATTCTTTAATATGAAGACATCTGCGGCTGAGGCCTACCGAATGCTGTTAGACTCTTACGGTGAGGCCGCTATGAGAGAAAAAACGTGCCGTGAGTGGTTTCAACACATCAAAATCGGTGATTTTGTCGTCAAAGTTAGGCATAGCGGTGGAAGATAAAAGTTTTTGAAGGTGAAGAATTAAAGGCATTGCTTAATGAAGACTCGTTCCATAGTCAAGAAGAGTTGGCAAGATCATTAGGAGTGAGTCAACAAGCAATTTCCAAATGCTTCAAAGGCAAATGCCCACAATTAAGCGAAATACACAATAAAGTGATTTTGCAACATGATAATGCTCAGCACCATGCTGCGAAAATGGTTAAAAGATACTTGAAAACGTTGAAATGGGAAGTCTTACCCTACCCGCCGTATTCTCCAAACGTTGCTCCCTCTGACTATCACCTGTTTCGATCGATGGCACACGGCCTGCTTGTCCAGCACTTCCGGTCTTATGAAGATGTCATATATTGGATCAATTCGTGGATCACTTCCAAAGATGACCAGTTTTTTCAATGCGGGATTCCTATGCTGCCGGAAAGATGAAAGAAAGTAGTGGCCAACAATGGACAATACTTTGAATCATAAACGTATAACTAGTTTTTTTACAGTAAACTCTTCGATTTTTTAAAAAACAAAACGGCGGGAGCAAAGTTGTATACCTAATACAAAAACACTAGGGATGATATAGAGAAAGTCATATCTTTAAACTGTTTCTTTGAACTGTGTAAAATTGTTTTTAATTTTGCAATAAATATACAGGTTATCTCACGTAAATTTGAACATTTTAGATATTTTTGTTGGCGGTGGTAAATTCTGTAGAATGAAAAATTTGTTTTTCAACGTAATTTTTGTTAAAATATCGATGTTTATGTAGCTTTTTTGTTGCGTAGGGCATATTTCTCCACTACAGATTTTCACAACAGCGATTCATAACATCTGTTACGAAGATAAAACTATAACACTATGATCTTCAATGTATTACTATTTCGAATAAAATTTTTACGCTATCAAGAAAAAATTGTGCTTCTTTTATGTAATAAATATAAAATTTGCGTAATTTATACTTTCTAAAGATGATAAATTCTGCAAATATCACATGATACTATTTTCTCCCTGATTATTTTGTGAAATTTAATCTATTATGACAATATCTTTAATACGTTTCTAAAGCTTATTGAACAGTCTTGTAGCACTGCTCAAGATATACTTGCAGCTAATTATAAATTTTAGTGACTAGTGAAGTATACAAATCGGGGATATCGAAAGAAGCAAACCATACGCATGTGAAGGAATAATAACAATTAACATTTTAATAGTTTCTTGATCAAAATCTTCTTATGTGAAAATTTCGAGTAGACTCAACAAAAGTATAATGAAGTATTATAACGTACCTAAAGCAATAGCTCAAGCTTAAAAGGCTTCACATATTTTAATAGCAATTTTATAAAACAAAGATAATAGCTAATTTTGACGTATTTCACAAAACGTTGTATGTGTAGCTATAAAATCTTGTTGAATATAACAATGAGTACAAACACTAATTATTTATGTAATAAAGTTAATATCCTATCGTCAGATTGAAAAAGTGTGTAATGGCGCCCTTATTATTTATATCAAACGCGTATGCATACATAACTACACATAACAAGCGTGCAAAATTTCAAATAACATTATAAATTAAATGTTTGCTTAAATGATGAAATAACAAACACGTAATAAAGTACGTCGTTATCACAACAAATCTGAGGTACATAGAAAACATACAATTTCACTATATTTTAAAAACTGCTTCGTAAAATGCTATAACCATGAAACAGATAATGTGTTTTGTCCTTTTTCACGGTTTCAGCATTTGTCGTTATTATATTATACTTCTTCCGACCTAATCGTACCTTCTCCGCTATTGTAACATTAAATGTGTACAGATACACAGTTTCGTACTTTTCCACTATGTCTTAAGAATTGTCTCGAAAAAACGAGGCTTATATTGTAAACAGCTTTTACCGTTACGATATTTACTTAATATGATTTTTGCGCCAGTATTTTTAACATAGAGCAATAGTAAATAAACGTTCAGTCTTTACATGAGTATTTTCACTTATTTCCTCAGGAAATATCACGATTTAACTTTTTCAAGTTTGTCTCCACTGCGAAATTCTGTTCTCGGCATGACATCTGTCTGCTTTTCATAATCACTAGCCTCCTCGTGTTCGACGTGTTCTTCGACGTTGACGTTCTCTTCGTCGTCAGCTTCAGCTTCTGGAATTAGCTCCTCTTTCACGTCAATGCCGTGTAGATGTTTCTCGGCCTTGTCGAAAGACCGTGTGTCCACAGCTTCGTGGAAGCTATCAGATACTGGATGGTCTCTTGGACAATGATGCGTGAATGTATGGTGATCGAGTTCCGTACGGAAGAAAAACTTTAATGTACATCTTGAACAATCGTAGGGTTGGGCATCGTGGCCGTGCTCTTCAACCATATGATTCTACGAGAAAGTATTCACATAAAACATGGATCACAAATGCTTATAAAAGAAGCGGCTAATTAAGAAAAAATTGAAATGATTAAAAACACTGAAAATCTTGTCTGTTAGTGCTGTTATTATTCGAAAACATTAAATGAATAATTTGTTGGGGTGTTGCGAAAAGAGCAGAAATCTGTCGCTTCAAATAAATAATATTAACGTTCATATGATATAAAATAACATGCAGTGTATCGTCGTTTGTAAAGTGTAACAGTAGTGTTTCAGTAAAGAGTAGTTACCTGCAGATCAATCGGTGCTGTGAATAGTGCTTGACAAATGTAGCAACTATAAGTTGTACATCCGGCGAACGTATGTTCTATCAAGTGACTCTGCAAATGTAATGGATTGTTAGCTTTGAAGATGCATAAGTGACAGTGCAGCAACCTTATGGAATTTTGTTCCGATGATTCAACGGGTTGCCTCTTTACATGCTGGCGAATTTCAGCCTTTGACTGGGATGACGTCTAAAAAGAACATCCGAAGCACGAATATGGAATTACATTTATATTGCTGTAACATGGTAATTTTCAAACGGTTATCTAATAAACAAATTCGCGTAAGAAAAATATATATGCTTTTAATAATAAATAATATTACCGGGAACTACAGAATGTAGAAGTCTAATCTTTGCGATAACCGAATGTAAACTTTGGATAGAAATTCTGAAGAAAGTTTCTTATACCTGACACTGAGCGCAAGTGTACGTTGTGGCTTCATGTTTTCTGTGTTTATTAATTCGGTGCTCAATTTCATCTATGTATTCAAACTTGACTCCGCATTCATTACACTTTTTCTTATCGGTACTAACAATTTCATTAGTCAAATAATTTTCTCTCTTAAGTACCCTTTCGTTCCACCTTCCGTTCGAATTTTGTTCCTGTACATTTTTGTCCGGAGTCCATGGTTTCTCACACTTCTGCGTTTTTTTTTCATACGGTAAATTTAAAATGGGTAGCCCTTGTGAATGTCGTATATAGCAAGATTTGCACACTGTCAATGGCTGTCCACTTCCACTGATATGACTTGGCGGTAGACTGACAAATTCCTCCGATGAGAAATCTCGCAGACATAGGCAGCATTCGGGATTCTGTGACATTTGGTTGGCACTTGGACTGGAGTTTTGGGGTGTGGGCACACTTCTCAAATGATGCCTCGCGTGAAGACGGCATTCTAAGTCACTAATCAGCGTTTGTCTACAGACGACACACGGCGTAGGTAGATGAGATAAGTTAGAGTCCAGTCTTTGCTGAGACTCTACGTTCTCAAGGCTATGCCTTTGAATGTGCTCTAAAAATTGGCTCTCTGTGGTCAAACTAGAGCGACAGACGATGCAAGTGTCACTCAATTGTATTTTGCAATGTTTCTGGAGTTTGTGCTCAGCGAGAATTGCACCGGATGGACAGACTTCATCACATATGTTACACTTATGACGTCCACCCGGTTCATTTGAGGCATGTTGAATTCTCGTGTGAGATTCCAGATCACTTCGCGAGCGGCATACTTCCCCGCAATAGGCGCAGGTCATGCTCAGATTTGATATCGATTTCGTTTGGGCTTTTGAAGGATGTGCAATTTTTTTATGAGCTTGCAATTCAGCTTCGTTAGCAAAGTCATTCCGCTCGCATAAATCACATATGTCTTGAGACTGTTGTGCTATAGTTACGGCGCCCCCGAAGTGTGGACGTTTTGTATTATTATCACGTTGATTTAAGGAGTTATTATTGCTCGATGCCGGGGAACGCCCACGTTTCTGAGGTTTTGCCTGGAAATGAGATAAAAAAGAACCAAATTGCTCAAATATTCATTACCGTTGACTTACATAATTTTGTGACTTCAGGTACATAAACAGAGAAGATTTATTTTTTGTATTATTTTGATTATACAGGGTGAATCAGAATTCAAGGGAGAAAATTTAAGGGGTGGTAGAACACATGAATACAAGCAATTTTTGCCAAACAATGTATGGGCGCAACGTAAGGGGCGAAAAGTTACAGGGCAGTTTTCTACCGTCACATTTAACGTAAGGTCTGGACGCCAATAGATGATCTTCATGCCTTCTACAGGGTGACCCAGAATTCGAGGGAGAAAAATTGGGGGGTAGTAGAACACATGAATACCAGCACTTTTTGTCAAATAATATATGGGGTCCAATTCAAGGGATAAAAACTTACAGGGTATTTTTGCACCGTCACATTTAACACGCTGATTGCTGCGCGCTTCGTCGATGCCTGACCTGGCGGTAAACGTGTTAAAGAATTATCACAAGAATGAGAAGAGATATTTCACAAAACACTTTATTAACAGGAATATTATTGATTTATATGCTCAAAAATAAAAAGTTAAAGGGTAACACGCTAACTGGCACGCGAATTTATGAGGAAATATCCGTCAGCCACGCGCGCTGCTCGGGACTGCGCTGGTTTTGTCGGATAGCAATGCCAATGGCGCGCTAGATAATACTTTACTGAAATGGGCCAAATCAGCAAAATCGGTTTATACAATTGATGAATGGTATAAAACAATCGGCCCTCGCACTCAACGGCATTTCTACCGTAGTTTATCGAGAGAATGGCCAGTTTTTCGTACATCGAAACGGCAGATACGCTCTTAGTGTGCCGTGCGGCGGACGGGAATGCGTACGAGGCGCAGCGACTTTAACGCGATTGGTATCCGGAGGATATAAATCAATAACATTCCTGTTAATAAAATGTTTTCTCAAATATCTGCTCTTATTCTTGTGGTAATTCTTTAACACTTTTACCGCCAGCTCAGGCATCGACGAAGCCCGTGGCAGCCAGCGCGTTAAATGTGACGGTGAAAATCTACCCTGTAACTTTTCATCCCTTGCGTTGCGCCCATGCGTTGTTTGACAAAAATTGATTGTATTCATGTGTGCTACCACTCCTTAAATTTTCTGCCTCGAATTCTGCTTCACCCTGTATGTAAATATTGATATGAAGCTTAGGCTTGTCCTAATGAACAGAATTATGCACACGCAATTTTTTCAACATATATTATTGCTGTAATTTCTAAAATTTCTTTGATCAAATGATCTTTGATCATTATGTAATATATTAGACATTACTTGTTATGTCATACACATTCTGCGGCACAAATTATGTCCGCGGACTATGGCAAATGACGTAAACTAATACCTCTCACGTAGACAAAAAATGAGTTTTTTTTCTTGTTTTGTGAAATTTGATTTTGCACTTAAGAAATGTTGTATTTCGCATCTTACAATTGGAGTGAGTGAACAATTTTAGTGAAATGTAAACGCTGAAAATAAAATGTTTATAATAAATTGTTAGTCTTAGGCGGTTTATTGTACAAAATTATTGGTGAAATCAGAAATTTGTAGAAGTTAATTAATCTAGAAGTGCACTTAGAGAGATATATTATGTAAACAGTATTCCTTAACATCGTAACAGATACTAATGATTTCTGAATACAGGGTGTTTCAAACCAGTCGGTATAATTTCAGTGCTGGATTCATTCCACTATCATAAAAAGGGCTTCATGTAAGTGTGTACTGAATATAATCTTATTTCCGAATTATGCCAGTTTTAGTGCAATACATTTCACTTATTAATGTTTATAGAAATTTAGTCAATTCATTCATTAAAAATTCCATATGTCATTTGAAACCGGTGATAATGCCCTTGAAACCGATATGCATAAGATCCTTAACGTTGTTTTTTGTCTATAGTTATAAAGCAAAGACTTTCCTTGAAACAAATTGTAAAGTAGTGTGTACATAGCGTGCCAGAAGGCCATGTATGTAATAAGACGCGTTACTCGTAATTAATCCAAGGATGTAATCAATAGAATTATAGAGATTGCCGCAAGCCACAAACAACTACAATTCGGAAACAAGACCATATAGGGAGTATATTTATGTGAACTTGTTTTCATATTTTAACGTTCTGAATCTATACCTAAAGTTTTGGTTATATTCATTGGAACACTGTGTGCAATGGTATATTAAGAGTTTTGTGCACAGAGCGATTAAAACGTTTAAAGAAAAATTAACATCATATAGTTTACCCTAACTCAGGGGTCGGCAGACAGCGGCTCGCGAGCCATATGCGACTCTTTGTATAAGCGTTTGCGGCCCTTTAAAAATATCAACTCTAATTGCGGCGAGTTTCTCCGTCACTCAAGCGCTAGGGTCACCGAACGAACATTAAAACAATAATTAAAATATAAACAGAAATTCTCGGCGTATGTATCAGGGGTCTGAGAAGACAATAGGTACAAAAAGAAATGATAGTGTCTTCCAAAATTACGTTACCTTAATAGGAGGGACGTGAGCCTGAGCAAAGAAGTGTCCGTCTAGGGTAGGATCTACTGGCATAGCCCTACTGATGAGTCCTCCAGTAAATCTGGGACGAAACGAATTTTTGGAAGACACTATCATTTCTTTTTGTACCTATTGTCTTATCAGACCCAGACCCCTGATCCATACGCCAAGAATTTCTGTTTATATGATTAACTCAGGATCATTAAAACTTTGATATCTTCGTTATAATGTTTTCTTGACAGCATGGCTCTCTCAACTCGAAAGTCTGCCGACCCCTGCCCTAACTGTCGGATAGTTAAGATAGGTACCAAGAACTATAACTTTGGAAATGTCGTAAGCGTACAAAAAATAAAGCTCTTTTTTAATTTCGTTGTGCTTTGATATCAATTTGCTTATATTGGCGGTATTATGTTGTATTTTGTTTTGTTACAATCATTTTTAGTTTATTCTATCCAACCTCAGTGTGGTGAGTATGTGCCAGTATATATCGTTAAGAAGATTTCTTATCGTACTTGTACAAATTGTCCAACAAGATCAATTTCAAGATAATCTTCGACAAATGAATCATTCACAGAAGTGTGTGATGATTATGGAAGTCTGAATTGTTGAAAATCGGGAAAATGACGCCGATTTAGCATTGCCTTAATTCAAGTACATAACGATAAAAATGTGTTTACGATATTACTTTTTGCATAATATTTTACGGTAATACGTTCAGCATCATAAATGTTAAGTAAGTTTTGATTTTGGTTTCTCAATTTTATACATAGCGATATAAGCGGCATGTGCACTACAATCATTTGTGGCACAAAGGAATATGAACTAAGTGTAAGGCGTGTTCGACGTTGAACGTATTAACATACGCATTCTACATACAAACATAAAAAGAAATGCACATAAATAAAAATTATTTGGAGCTTTGTTAAAATAATTTATTTAAAAATTGCAAACTTTATAGTTAGACGTTGCACCTATTCGAAAGGAAGTTCTTGAACAATAAAAACGCTAAGTAAATGTAAACGTTCATAATTGGTAGCATAACATTTTAGTTAAGATTTAAATGATCTTTATTCATATAACGTCACCCTGTATCACTTCAAGTACGACAAGAAAATGTCAAGTAGACTGTTTATGCTAATATTTGGGTAAGAGTAATTTCATTAACACTGAAACTTATAGAATAGTGGTTATAAAGATGCATTGTAAAGTGTTTTCGAGTTCATGAAAATGATTTCATAATAACTTGTGAGTAATATAACATTCTGGCAAATTTCACATAACAAGAGTTTCACTAACAATATGTTTTTGTACTTAAAAATATACCATTTTCTATACGTTGTGTTACGATAATACCTGCGTTTTATTATTACCATATTCGCATTGATTGTAAAGGTGATAATCTACCTAATTATTGCAGATAAATGGCAGATTCTCATATATACCATCATGCTACGGCAATATGATCATGTAATGGTATAAATGTACAATTTAGTGAACACTTAAGCTATACATACATCTTCTTGTGATTTAACGGACCGATGACGTCCATTTTCTTTCGAATTGCCCCTGACGCTGTGATGATCCGTACTGTGATGATGCGCATGTGTGATATGCCTGTCCAGTAAAAACTCTACAGCGAAGCCTTCTCTACAAATGGGACATCTGTACAAGCTCGTTGAGTGACTGGCTAAATGAAGCTGATGGTCTAACTCCGAACTACAATAAATCCCGCAAAAAACGCATCGAGGTCCACTGTTTCCCGTCATGCCCGGAGTAGAAACCGGACTTCTCGTAAGTGGACTGTTATTAAATATTGAGGAAGGTGCGTGAACATTCCTAACATGACTTGCCATTTCAGATTCACTTCTGAAAAAGCACTTCCCTTCTCCAGGAGCATTACCAGGTGAATTTTCGTTGTTTAGTACCGTACAAGCGTTGCAACGATAAACTCTACACTCTTGACTGTGCTTTACTGCAAAGTGGACTTGAATCGCAACCCTCGAGTCAAAGGTATCCCTGCATAGAGCACACCTGTACAGGTGGTGAGCGTGACAATCGAGAAGATGTCTTTGAAGAAGGTCTGGGTGCGGGTAGAGTTTTTGACAGGCACCACAGGCATATTCCTTACTAATTTGGCCGAGGTAGTGTTTAGTCAGATGAGCGAGCATATCCTCTCTGTCCGAGAAACTGGTATCACATTTGGGACAAGGATGCCTAATGAAGTAAAACACATATTATCAGTCCCATTTCAACTTTTATGCGCTTACATCTTTCGGCCTAGTAGATGTAATGTTTATGTTCACGAAAGATTTATTGAATACTATACGTATGTATTGTGCAGAGCTGGACGAATGGCTAGCAGGACGGCATAGAAGCGAGGAGGGTGTTCTGCTCGTTCCAGATAATTCCACTTTTGACATTCTTGCAGCACCCATTTTTACGTTTTTGACAGGATACGTTAACATAGTCGTAGAGATTTCCGTATACGTGAGAGATATCTGGAACATCTGTGGTTAACACTTAAAATCCACCTCGACACCAGTACTTCGAATCTCATCTTTCGCATCTCTCACTTTGTTCTATCTTGCTCCATCCCGACGTGTTTCGCGTTGTCCTTTTTTTACGCGTTAAAAAACATATGCATAATAAGATCTTGACACTTTTTGTTATTATAACCGCTATAACCGGAAACAGAAAATCGATACCAGTCACTAGCCATCTTTTCAAGTCTGCACAATACTTTTGCCTTAATCAACAAGCATATTCACGAATTTCTAAATTGTCATTTCATTATACGTTTGCGTAGATATATATCGTTTGAAGCAAGTATTATCGCTGTATGTAATATTGTACATATACAGAGCGAATCGGAGTTCAAGAGAGAAAATTTAGGGGGTAGTAAAACACATGAATACAAGCAATTTTTGTCAAACAATGTGTGGGCACAACGCAAGGGGTGAAAAGTTACAGGGTAGTTTTCACCGCTTGCGTTGCGTCCATACATTCTTTGACAAAAATTGCTTGTATTTATGTGTTCTACCACCCCTTAAATGTTCTCCCTCAAATTCTGATTTACCTTGTATATACGTGTATATATTATACAGGATGGGTCAATAGTTCTTTTTTGATATTCATATTGCATATTTCTCCCATCTTCAGTACCAAGAGAAATATTTTATCATAGTACTTTTGTATTAAGAAGGAGGAAAGTATAGCATGCTAGAAATACTGTTCTTATGTATGAAAGCTTTTGAAAGCGTGGACGAATAAGTACATGTCTTTCTTTGTACAATAAAAATGCGGCAGTGATTACTTCGACAATTTTTGAAACTGGTTGTATAAAAACACTTGGCATCAAATGTAGAATTAAAAGAATAAGTTTAATAAAAACAATTTTCATATAATTCAAGACTCACATGCCTTTGGTGAAAAATTAATCTCTGTGGAAACTCGTAGTTGATAAAATATCATTAAAAACATTTTGCACATTTACAAGCGTATGAATCTTTCGCGTAATAGAAATTTGAAAATAATATTTTATCCACACTTCTAGATGTAACGGAGATATATCAAAAGTGATCAAGGCTTTTGAATGATCCTGTATTTTGAGTTTGAGCTAACCGAATAAATAAGAAATATAAATGATCTGGACAAATTTTTAATCCTACCTGGAGACTTCCTGGTTTCGCTGATCAGCTTGCAGATGCCTGGCTAAATGCTCTCTGAAGGATTCAAAATCTTTCAGTGCTGCGCCACACTGACCGCACAACAACGTACCGGCAGAGTATGAATTTTCTAACGTGGCATGCTTGTTGGTTAAATCTGTTGGCTCTTGATGGAAATCCTTATTCTTCGGCACCCTGGAATCGTTCACCTCGTATCCATTTAATTTGCTCTCATTGTAACCATGAGCATCAGACGATTTTACGTGACGATTTTCGCAATGTTGGAGAACATAATGTTCTGCATAGGCCGCTGTCGAACTACATGGTGTACCGCAAAGTGGGCACATCATAAGGGCGGACTCGAAACCATCGTTCCGATGTATAGAGACTAAATGTTCACGTAGGGAACCTACCAAAATCAATATTTAAAATCGTTAAGTAAAATTCGACGGTAAATTCATTAATATTGTGTTCGTTCATTTCGCGAAATGGTTTCAATTATTTGAGACTTTTCTTTTACGTGCGTTTCGGTGTTCTTTTGTTACATATCGATTTTGTTATAACATATATTACTATGATCGCAATTGAGACAAGAATCATAAAAAGAATTCGTTACTAACTTAACGTGGAGAACTTCATGGTGCATTGATTGCAGGTAAACGTATTGTCATATCGATCTTCTGTACAATTAGTGTTGGCCTTTTCATATTTCCTATCAAACTTTTTCGGCGCGTTGTCCGTTTTCTCCTGAGTCTTTTCGTCAGCCTTTGCTGTTAGATTCTCAGTTATTCTACTAAGTAACGGCGGTATTGTTACGTTTCCTCTGTTCAATATTGATTGGTGCATCGTGTGTACGTGCATCTGTAATTGCTGCATACAGCTGAAGGAGTCCCTAGTGCAGTACATGCAGGCCAACTTTAAGGGTGAATTAAGAGCAGACACAGCCGGCACAGTACAAGTTTGCGAAGTTTTCACTGTGCACTTCGAATTGAGATTATTCAACGATGGTGAAGGTGACGAAGGAATAGGAGGAGACGATGTGCTGTGTGATGACACACTCCGTCGACCGTATTCGATGTCCTGGAGCTTGGTAGGACCGTGAGTTGAGAGTTGATTATGTTTCTTGTGGGACTGCATGTGAGACGTCAAAGCTGCTGCTGTATTGTAGCCACGAGAACAAGCCGTGCATTGATATGGCTTTTGCGTGTCGTGAGTTTTCATGTGAATCTTCAGGTGATCACTGTAAGCAAACACTTTTTGCAATTGCTCCAAGTAGGTACGTCCTTTATATTCACGCCCTTTCAACTTAAATGCGACCTAAGTTATCCAATAGAACTTATACATGAGAATGTACAATGTCCTTAGAGAATATACCTACGTTCCTTATGTTCTACTTTAACACGGTTTAAAATTATGAAAAAATTAATGGATTTAATATCCAATTTGCATTAACAGGATCAAAGGCGCAATGTACATGCCCTAAAAAAAATAAATATAGCAAGAAATAGTAACAACAAACTTTATGGGAATTCGGTTACCAGTTCTTAGAAGTTTAACTGTTACTAGCTTCACTTAAGACATTCATATTTCTTTTCTACTCATATAAATTGTAGATATAAACAAAATGTTTTTCAACTGGTACGTATGGCGTGCAACATTATCACTGGTTTTCCCATTGTCGACATTCCCCATATTTAAAATAAAATGTGTGGGTTTAGCTTTACATGGTTATTCAAGTTCAAACAACCAAGTGCAAATTTCATATGAAAATTAATTCTTTTTTGTGTGTATTCAGATTTTTTTGCGCGATAGTCTCCAAAGTGCCGCTTCTATGCAAAAATATACTCATGTGTACTCATATTTACATAAGAAACATTGCAGTTTCTTCAGATACAGACCCGTCTAGAAAGTAAGAGTAAAGTACTCGTTTTCAAAACATACACGTTAGTGTGTATATTGATTTAAACTTTGATAGATAATTAGAGTTTGCAGATTAAAATGTATAAGTTTCATGTTAGAATAGCGGTACAGTGTTGAAATGAACTTTTATGTAGGATACCGTTCTCGTAAAGATCCTGATGCTAAAATTTCGCAATGGTTACGTTTGCCAGCCTAATTGTGATGTAACCGAATCTTATGGTCGATAACAGTTCATCGTCGGTATGTCGAACCAGAATTCTGGAAACGGCATTCTTTTCCGCTATACCAGTACATGCCAACCGTAGGTTCAAAATACCTTTGTGCAGGTTAATGGACGTTAATCGAGACTTTCGACGAGACGTTTACAAAAATATTGCCAACACTCAACTACCCGTGCGGTTTGGGGGTGGTACGATATCCTCGAACGCTTAAAGTGGTTGACAGCTCGCCGATTTTCCTTGCGGCCAGTTTGGCGCGTCCTATGAATAATTCAACTGCTCGGCGTCGTCTAGAACTGATGGAAGATGCTAAATTTGAAAGAGATGAGGTCAAACGCTCAGTAGTGTTGCACATTTTGCAACTTTTCCAAGAATCTGGCATGAATAACAAATTGATTTTCTGCAAAAATCATGTGTTTACATGAAATCAAGTTATGTGAAATATTAACTCGATTACTACATTTATGTATTATATGTTGCATGCGTATTTACAACAGATCATAAGAAATACTTGTTTGCACGTCACACCGTTTTCATCGTTAAAAGAAAAATACCTATGTACGTCGTATTGTTTGGTGCGCAATTGTAAAATAGTGATATTTAATTCACAGAAGTCTAAAGTTACACGTTGGCATATTATTATTCTTCCTAACTTGTTTTTTTACTTTGGTGTTCTCACATTTTTGCGTTTACCATTCTCCCGCTTTTATGCAAATTGCCGATCGAATTCCCATTTTTCAGTTATGATGTTTACTTAAAAATCCGTAAAATAATAAATCAATGTTAAAATAGTGCAATACTATATTATAATGTAATAAATATTGAAACAAAAAAAAAGATATGTACTCGGAATTGGTATTTTCTATTATTTGCATTATTCGTAGAAACTCTAGAAACTTTTCTGTATTTTATTGTTCATCTGGTTATTTCGATCCCACGTAATTTATTTCCAACTTCTTCCACAATTTTGAAAGTATGGTAGAGGGGGATGTAAAACACGGCGTATTCTAATTTATTTGAGAGTTGAAATTTGCAAGTTGCATCGCGATAAAACGGATTTTTTACACTGCTTTTTAAACCATCCTATTTCGATTCACTTTTTTGCTCCTGATCGCTTTAAAGTCACAGTGCTCCACAACGCTCAGTTCATATCGATATTGACTACTTCACTGAATGATGTAAACCCGAAATTAAAAGGAAATACAGCATCTACGACGTTGCCATCATTTCCAAAATGATCCTACATTTTTTTATAATTACATCGAACACAATTTTACGAAACATTTTTATATCCACCATTCCCACCGTCATGTTCTCCATCGTCTTATCGCGGTCAGGTTTAATAGGATTGGAACTAATTGTCGCAATGAATGTGACTATGATACCGTCGTATGAGAATAATTGACTCTTTATCATTATATTAGACGTAAGAGAATATCTTATATCAAGAGTAAATTTACGCATAAGAATCTTGGGCTCTGTTGATCTTTTCATCGTTTCATCTAACTTGAACCCTATTAGCGCCATTCCGTGTAAACACTTGATTCCATGGCACATATTATGCGACAAGACATTTAACGAATCGTGATTTTGAAATATTTAACGATTCTGTTATCTGGGAGACGATGACTATGAAATAATAGCTTATTTATTTCTTTATTTTTCTTCACGAATTAAAGAAACATCAAGATACATATGGACATCTGCTAAATTATATCGTATTTTAAATTCGAGCAACGATATATATCATGAGACACTGAGGATGAAAAAAGATACCCTTAGTTTATAACAGAAAAAAAGTACGGGTGGTCAAATCAACGACACATTGAAAAGCAATTGAATGCCTACCTCCCGCCGCGTCTTACACATACGAGGAGGTACCCGAAAGTAACCGGAATCGTACCCCCACGCAGTGTGTACTTGAAGTACGAAGTTGCGCCGCTAAGGGGAAGTAGTTGGACCTCTTTTGAGTCATTGTGCCAAGTGGCGCCTCCGATGACGACGCATATGGTTTTTATGGCAGTTCTTTGAGAGTGTATGTAGTAAAAGTTTGACACGGAAACATGGCAGAATCTTACGAACAACGTACAGCTGTAAAGTTTTGCTTTATTATTCTAAATGGGATATCGTTCGTTCAATTTATGTATGCAAAATCATCTGCATAGCAAATATTTAGGGTAAATTTAGCACATATGTATGTGACTTTGTCACAAAAAAAAATAAAAAATAGCGGTTATATACAATCTTATTATTTTTTTACGTCGCATTGTAATGTATAATAGTTACGATAGAAACTCCACGACCCCCTCTATACAGCACTTCGTTAAGAACACTCATTCGGACGTATGTTTTACTTTTCGATTTTAGTAATTTGTAGTAACACGTATTTCAAATATGTGATTTTGATATTTTAATTGTTACTGTAAATGTTAATTTATAAATAATCTATGTTAGAAATATCTGTGTGGACTATTTCGAAGGTCTGTAACATGTTTTTAAATATGTAACCTTCATTCTCCTTGTGATCGGTTAATATTATTAACTATTCCAACGTTAAATAAACCCAAAATTTCGATAATAAGAGTATATGAACATTGATATTATTTCATCTAAAAACTCAGATTCAAAAATTAAATAGCATACTCTGGTAGTGATAGTACAAGTGATACTATAGGATTTGCAGAGTCTGTTAATGCATATGATGTTTGTCAATCACGAGACTCTCGGGAAGAAAAATTGGATTACAAATGAAATAAACAGACCGTATTAACTCTTTCACTTTGATGTATATCCCAGGAAATGCGGTTGTTCTGTATAGGAGATGATGCTAAGTCGTTAGTTTCAATACACGGAACAATACGAAACACGGCTGTAAATGCTGTTAGATTATCTTAACCTGACTACCATTTATGTGCTCTGCATACGACTGTTACGTCCGAATTTGGCATAATTAAGACATTACGAGTATTTTATGTGATATTGGTATCGTACTGTAGGGATTTACGGGCAGCGACAACAAACTTTATTTCGGTTGCAGATGCAATTTTGTTTGGAAATGGCGAGTGGCAAAAACGGAAGATTTATCAACCATGATAAACGTGTTTATCGATATAGAGACAATGTTCCATAATTCTGGACGAAACAAAGATAAGCGTCAATAACTAACCAGTGTTTTATTTTACAACAACTTGAATACCTACAACCCTCTTAATTTTTGAAACAGTGATGTGCATGTTAGCGGGCCTGTCACGATAATTCTGAACAACTAATTACTCACGAATATAAGAGCACCGTTTAAATCCAATTGCTCATAGAACAAGTCATTCTGAATATTTCAGATATCATCTAATCTTATCGTTCATTCCTTTTTGTCGGTCTTGTCGTTTTTATGGCTATATTTCTTGCATTGTATTAAGCACACACTGTATCTCATTGTTCGTTGGTATCACAGGTGATGGCTACATGTATCAAAACTGGTCAAATCGAAGGTAACGAGATATGTATTTTTATTGTGTAGTAAAGCAGTATTATCAAAGTAAATTTATGTATGTTATTTGCGGCCACACATACCGCGACAATGAGTGTTCGGGGAAATATCAACGGGATTACCTGTCCTTAACAGTACATAAATTACGTACTACGAATTTATAGAGTTCATATTTCCTACAGTTACTTTATGTCATGCTACTAGATCGTAAAGTGATTTAAATTGAAAGGTCTCGCATCTATCTTGCAAAGCATGCCCAGGCATACAGTAATAAGTCGCGTGGTAATCAATGCCTAGTAGCAAACGAAAATATGATCGTTTGCGATATCTTACTAAAAGTCAATTACCAACTTACAAACCAGTAAAAAATAATTTCTGAAACGTATGTTTCAACATTTTTCACCATTTTCATGAAGATACTTATTCGTGTTGATATAAAGTATAACATCATATAACTTTTTTTTCTTCCTAATGGTATTCAGTACTTTAATCACTTGATGTGAAACGACTCTAATAATGCTGGAACCATCGCCACTTCCTTTTTAAGCGGATAAGAATAATATTTATTAACAAAAAAATGTGAATATACCTTCTGGAGAATGCAGCTTCGCAATGTGAGCATCGATATCTTCGGTCTCCCGTGTGCAGCTTTACATGACGGTCCCTGCTGCGTTTGTGCTTGAACAATCTTGCACACCAACTACATCTATACGGCATTTGATCGCCATGACTCTGAAATTAGAAACGCTTCAATGAACGTTGGTGATAATCCAAGGTATGTGTGACACTGTTTATATAACCATAATCGTCTCCAGATCACTGGAATAGAAGTGAACATGATGTGCCTGTGTGGCCACGGTGCTTAATATTCTGCTTTATAGATATGTTGTCAGCAGATTGTCATGTCAAAATAGCGCAGTGGACCGTTGAGAAATGTGAGAAAGGGAGATAGAGGGTGAGATAGATTTTAATATTTATTAGTGAATCGTAAAGATGTCTCTCAGTGAAATTGCAAATAATTGCCATTGTATAAGACGGTCTCGAATAAGTTCATTTCGAATCAGTTCGTCATATCGGGTACAATCCGCGGATCAAATTGCGTAGGACTTTTTTTCATACAGAAGAGAACCGACACGCGGAGAAGGTAAGCACGGCACGTAGCGGATGGTTGTCGTCGACCTTTGAGCCGCCGGTTCCTTTGAAGACACGGTTTGGGTGTAGAGGGAAGCGATCATGCCGTCCTTGGCCTTCAAAGAGAAAGAGCATTTGCGAGGGAAAAGAGAACACTATGCTGTGTGACGATCTCGGACAATATTCTGCTAGTTCTTGCCACATTTCACATTTCGCAATTGAAGCAGGTAAGATTGGAGTTGCATGTACTGGAATGAAAATTTATTTATTTGTGCAAGACTAACAATTTGCTAGCGGTTCCCAATATAGAGTCTTAATTTGTTGCAATGTAATAAAGATTGATTTGCTATATTGCAGTTTATATTCTCATTCAAGATATAAAATATTTGTATAAAGTATGTTATGAGGGAAATTGAATTTTATACCTATGTTCTAGTGGTCAAGCGGCGAATGTCATTGAAGTATGAAGAAACGTAACAGTAAAAAGAGTTGCAATTGATGCAAGGAATACTATATATAGCAAGTAAATTGTGAATTTGGATAACAGATAGACTATACACATTTACCTTAAGAGGTATAATTCCTATCCGCGTCTATAACAGCGTTAATTTAATAAGTAACCAGTAAGACAGATATACGGAAAAGTAACTGCACTAGATTAGACCTGAACAAGACACTTGACCGGTATAACCTGTTATGGGATATACCACAGATTTTGACCTGTTGATGCCCCTGAACAGCGAAAGATGCCGTGAACGCGGAAGGAACAGGCTGATGCTGTTGGCATGTAAAGTAGGAAAGTGTTCAACACTACTAACGCGTGTCACAGTTTAGAGGGCCGAAGGGAAGTCAAAAGGTAAGAAAACTGAAGTGACACCGTGGATTTTTTAATCATGTGAGCAAGTAAGCTTACGTGGCTGCATTTATTGTGACTTATTATTTAGAGCATCGAATCGCCGTGGTACAAGTATAAGTAAATGTTAAGTAATTCTATTTCGGAGGCAATAGATTGATCGTAAATAATTCTTCACGAGTAACTGTCAAGTAGAAGTAATCAAATTTTGCAGAAATCTTTGATATAGTTGCGAAGATGTAGTTTATCTCGAAAAACGCATATGACGTTCAATGTGCTATGCTAATCTTCTTGAAACATTTTGTAGTTACAATCTGATAGTTCATTATCGCTATCGTTTCGTGAAACACGAAAAATGTAAATTTTATACTGCTACCACTCAGAAATATGTTTGATTTCAATCTAATTCAAATATTCTGCTTCCTAGGCTAATATTTAATCTGCGTAACGATTGATAGTTAATCTAAAAAACAGATGGATAAAGTACATAATATAGGATTCGGAAGAATAGATTTTCCGTTTTCAGACATAAGTAGGGTTGCAGTTTTTTTTAAGAACTTCTGTCAGTATTTTCCTTTTAACATTTGATATTGGCTACGTTTAAATAACGGAACAAAACCAAAAATAAATGGTTTATTAAAGGTGATTCTTTGCATACCAATATGAGTTTGAGTCATGCTTCAAGCCGGAAATTACTTTCTTGCAAATCTGTTAGATGTATTATCGACTGATACCGGTTCTAGTATTAGAATTAGCATAGGTGAAAGTGACTAGACATAATGCCTCATTTGACACATGTGTACGATGTTACTGAAAACGTTACCTGTTCATGTTTCTTCAGATAGCTCAGCCGTGGGAATGTACGATCACAAAATTGGCAGGGGTAAGGTGCTGTGGAATTGCTGCCTTCAGCATTGATACCGGCATCAGTATCAGCTTCCGGCTCTGACGGGAAACTTGTGGATGTCGGCGTCGCACATGATGATGGTGTCTCACCACCTCTTCGTGATGGAGGACCACCATCTTCACTCTGCCAGGATGAACTTCCTGTTCCCAAAACGTCTAAAATGCCATCAGAAGGTACTAACATACTTTATGTTTAAAAACTGATTGTCATGTTGTTAAGAAATGTATATATTCAGGAATAAATGCAAATTTATACCATACTTTCACTAGATAATCATAGATATTGAATGCATTTACAAAATAATGTTTTGTTTTGATGAATTAAAATAAGAAGAATATTATTGTTCTTTGCCTATAATCGATTACAGATTAGTTTTAAGCCGATTGTCGTATTTCATCGGTAATGGGGTAGAACGATAGATTTTATAAACAATACACGTAAAAAGTAGTTTTTCGGTGAGTTTGTATACATATATAACAAGTTGTAAATAGACAATTATTCGTTCAAACAAAGATTCATTTATTGTATGCTCTATGATGCATTCTACAAGTTAGCTGTAAGTGGAACCTTAGTATTAGTAATCTCCTTGAATATTAAATCCGAATGTGTCAACGAGAAAATCGCACATGTGCATGTGCAAAATAACGAGGTATGACTATATAATTCCATGGATAAAAACTTTGCCTGTTTTAAGAACTTCAGGTGCTACATTTGTTGGAAGAGGTACTTTTCAAGAATGGTTTACGAATGTGTTATGAAGAAACCCGGTTCGACTAGTGCATAACATTACGCACGCACACGCACCCATTCAACTGCTGACGGTGTCTGTTTGTGCCATGCCTCTCTGTATTGCATTCATAATAAGCATATAGTGAAACTTGTACCATTAACCTGTGTCCCGTCCTGAGAAGGTCCTGCGTCAAGGAGCCTTAAGATCTTTTTCATCGTGTCGACAGATTTTCAACGTTCATATTCGTGACAAGTGTTACGCACACTGGAAAGTTCTATAGTATATTTCTTCACTACGATTTGTTCATTATTTAATTCTCTTCTTCGCGATTAAGAGCTAATGCAGATTAACGGCTAATTTTGAAATTCATTAAGTTATATTAATTGCAATAACTGAGGCATAACGTTGGGAAATCTTAAGAATCAAGGTGCAGGTGTACGTTTAACATTATATTTACTAATTCAGAAATTACATTTCTTATCTAACATGGGCTGATTATGTAGTTAATGACAAATTTATTTTTTTATATTCATACATTTGACCCTTTCAAACGCGACTGAAATGTTTATCAGCATCCCGTTAAAGCTGTCAGGTACTGAAGAATGAAGCATTCACCAGTAGAATAAAGCAAAGAAGAATGAGTGGTATAGAAAGAGGGGCGGAAAAAAAAGATAGATAAGAAATTAAGAGCGAGACAAACAGTTTACTAAAGAGTGGCAAACTTTATTAACAGTTAGTACAAGTGATTATAACCGCTCGTTGAATAATCATCCATTACGGGCGACTACAGCTTGGTTAGAGGTAGAATCAATGAAAGCATTATAAAAATATTGCATAAAAAAATGGTTTTTCTCCAGAAGAGAGGGAGCATCGTCTGCAACTTCCGGCGCAGAATTCATATGTAAGTACATTATAGATGCAAATTCCCTCGCAATCATAAAATCACGGAGAATAATTAATTTTCGGCGATCTGTTTTTTCATACTGTTTCCATTTTGTTTCCGAATCTTTTTCTTTCTAGGTCTGTACAATCGTGAATAGCATTTGAAATTTATATTTTTGCGAACTTCTTAATACAGACTTTAAATCTGTGGATAAACGTTGGCGGGATTTCATCAGAAATAAAATAACATTCCTCATAGGAAATTGGACTGTTACAAGAAAGTAGGAGAGATTTCTAGAAAAGTAATGTCGATGTTGAATAAATTATGTTTACTAGAGTAACTTGTAAGATTTCACGGACTTTTAAGAATTCGCTTACAGTTGAATGTTGCACTCTGTGTTCGCACGAAACGTTGCCAAACCTAACAAGAGGTTGGATGGTGCCAACAATTTAGTGGCTTCAATCCCAAGTCGACCTATCGTGCGACGGAGGTGATCTCCTGGGTGCCAAACGCTTTGCGGTTCAGTTTATATTTATTGTCTCGATGAGTTGCCCTTCTCAAAATTGCCACACTGAATCATCTGACCACTTGAACGCGGAACAGTTTTTATCTTCTATCTGAATAACTGGTTTAGTATTTTGACAAATCAATATATTACAAAAGTGATGTATACCTTAATGTTTACTGAACATAGTTTGAAACAAATATTAAATTAGGCTCCGTCAACGTTAAGGAATTGGGTGTAAGACTCAAACCTAGACTCAAATTCAAGTAATTCGGAAGAAGAGGTAATTATGTTTTTTCACGGCTTTATGTCGTTGATTACAGCAACAAAGAGTATCTTGCCACCAAAAGAATCGTTGGGATTTGGGCACATGTGCAATACTATTGCCAAAAGTACGGTTGACTAAAGAGTTACTTTCCGGTGGTGAAAATTCGTCAAAGATTGTCTCGCGAGTCGTCTAATGTATAATTGCCGTCAATGAAAACTCCCACTACTGTCGTTGGAAGCAAGGAGAGCAGCGATTGTACTGCTGTAAATGGTGGAAATGACTCGGTTAGTTGGCCATTTCCTCATTTGCGATGAGACGGATGCCGAATCGACACCCACAAGTCGATTTAAGAGGTTTTGTGGAATTCTCTTTCCCTCTCTCTCACAGTAAGAATAATGCTGATCCCACCACATACCCACGTTCAATGACGAGATATGGTCAACTAACGCCACCCAATGAGATCGGATTATGACAGATCGTTGTCTTAAATTGGGTCGCATCCTCCACCCACACATCTTTTATGCATCGACACGCTCGATTACGTTTTCCAGAAGGCCGTTTAACTCATCTAGGCGCCACTCGTCCTGATGAGTTCTTTTACTGAATAATACGATAATACAAAATTGACTTTGCAGTTCTCTTTAGTTCTGAATACGTGACCCTTACGAATTGCAGAGTTACATCGATTCATAATACCTTTCTAAATTATGTAGGAGTTGCCACTATCACTTGGCTTGCATTACTTCGCCGTTATAACGAAAAAAACATTTTATTTTATCTTTGTCGAACCAATACCACTGTCAGATATATAGACATATCAGGGTACCTACTAAAATTGACATTAGTACGTTTGCTGATTCAAATGTGAAGTCACAGTTGATAGATGAAACGTTACTGAATAACATATTACACGATCGAAACATTGAGTAAATTATGGCGGGATATTTGCCCAATTGATATTTTTAACACACGTAGTGATATACTTTTTCCAAAGACAATTTCAAATATGACGATTAACTAATTTTTCTAGGAAAAGTAAAAATCAGGGCAAAATGAGAACTGAGAATCACAGATGTCTTCTCTTAAGAAGTTTAACCATCCTAATGGACATGTACAATCATTGACATGCCTGGGTCATTCGTTTGTTCACGGTGAATCCGTATACAGAGAACAATAAAACATCAAAGGCTCTTGTTGGGTATTTCAAAGGGTTTTATTTAGCTGACCGATTCTCTCCAATCAGCAAGATGTGTCATCGGCGCGAAAATAGGCGCAGTTAACACTGGTAGCTGCGTCCTACCGTTGCACACTATATATCAATTGTATTGCCATATAATGACATACATTTAATGATTCGTGTATCCTATCTTCCAGTTTTGCGGAACACTTTGAAAGTATCAAATGTCCCTCTTCCTATCTCTGCCCTAATGTCGCAATGTCTTTAGAATATTTATCATCAGTTACTTAGGCTTTCGCACATTTTTGTGGATATCATATTGTTTTTATATGAAGTACTTTAAATTTAAATGTTTTAATTAATATATATATTATATAATCGTTTACTCTGTACTCCATTGCTAATTTTCTGTTTGCTCATTTTAGTGCGCTTTTTCACGTACGTCATTTACAAATACATGTACAGTTTTGTATCGCCATCCCGTATTAAAATTGTTTATAGCCAATTATGACGTTTCTTATTACTTGAACTCAAACTTAACACCTTCATCGATTGTGAGTTATTTATTTTCATATACGAAAACGCTGGCAGCAGTATATAGTACAGGTTTCAAGTCAGCAAAGGCGTGAGTACACAATTTCACAAACTTTTGTTATTCTTATTGACGTAATTATAAACTTGTCTCTTATGTTTGAATACACATGAATTTATAAATGCCTGCCTATTCATAACAAATATACACCTCACCATATACATTTATATAGAAGATTATTATCATCAGACATCATTAGAAATTCGCTTGATTTTTTCAAATGCATTTCAATGATCGACAAATATGAATAAGTTGATCAACGTTTATATGCGTGTCCGGCACTGACACAACTTATTTGTTGTAAAATGGTGTTTATGGGTTTAGCTGACACTCAGAATTATGACTAATTCGATTTATTAAACTCACGTGCGAGATGAATTAGAAATAATTCATGGTAACGGAAATGTAGTTGTTTAGAATTTTTTCATTTTTACATAACTGTCTACACTGATAGTTCAATGGACAAATCGTAAACCGGAGGTTGTGTTAATTAAGAGCAGGCATAAAACAGCATCTATCAGTAACATTTCATCGAGAAATATAGTTTGGAAATTATTCAATAGAGTATATAGCTATAATTTTATGATAATAGACAAAATTTGTATAATACGATTCTGTTAATTCCGGTAACCAAAAACTCTGAAATAGGAAGTATCATAGAGAGAGACAGCAATATTTTTGTAAAATATGTGTCTTATATCACAGTCGAATTTCTTAGTCTATATCAGTTGTTTTTATAACTAAATGATCAACTACTAGAAAATTATTGACAAAATACAAAATACTCCTTAAACCTTTTGGCTTTTTCTGTTCATCCTGGCTTGGCTCCTTGTGTGCTTGAATCTTCCCAATGAGGAGTTCGAGTCTAGAACTATTCCCCTTGAATAGCATAGTGTCGGCCTTCACACCTTCGTTGGATCCTGGTTTGTATACTCTAAACGTTTATTGACAACTTGTATCTTGCAGATTGTAGATAGATATTACGACAGCATGCTTGATATAATCAGCTTCTGGTCACGTTAATCCGCAAGAGGTATGGCATTGTCATCAACTTGAGGCAACATAGAGGATCATTTCTTGTTTAACGCTTCCGCGATGACAGCATGGTACCGGCGATACACTTTTAGACACGTTAAGTCATGTTTTTATAGAGACCCAGATGAAGACATTAATCTACTCTTTGTCGGTTGTAGAACATACCCAATTTGACAATTTTAAATATTCTATTTGATTGTTTTCTCTCGGTGTTTATATGCACATATATTTTTTCACTGATTATTAACAAACACTACTTGATCAGTTCAATTTTTAGAGCAGATGTCCAATCTCAATATTCCCTGTGCGTATTCCTCTACGCTTAGTCGATTAAAAAATGTAAAAAATCAATGAGAAAAATCGCAACCGAATATTTTTCTCTCGATTGTCGCTTTACCAAGTAAAGGCAATTGTTTGCTTGCCCATATCTTTTGAAGAATATTCAAGATACCGCGTATTTCGTATCACCAAGTATTACTATTTAGTTATGAATGATGGTGCTCACTGGCAAACACTATTGTTTCTCCTTATTCCAGGATCCGCCGTTAGAGCGGCAATGAATAATAATTGACTATCTTTTGCAGAATGTTGATTGAGAAATGAAAACGGTAGAGCACCAGCACTGAAAGTTGCAAATCACCGAGGTCACGACAACCGTGATTCTTCGCGCACGATCGAGATGAGAAGAGCGGTAGCGGGAGATGCCCTTTCTAGTATCGATGCGATCGATCCGGTGTCGATCGCCTCATTCGGCAGACTACGACGTGCGACGACAACTTTACAGATGATTCTCCCGACGCTACTGGCATATAACGCGAGCAGTAAAGGGGGGTTCACCAAGTATTATCGCGCGAGGGCAAGATGAGGCAGTGGGTACACACGAAGAATTTTCAACCACTACCTCCGCCTCCCCCTACTTTTCTCCCACGGTAGCGGCGACGTCGACGGTAGTAGCGAGGAAAAGAGCTATGCGGTATTACTACGTATACGGAGAAGGAGAAGGGACCTCAAAAGCCGCGTGAGAGAGGTTAGGATGTCCCCTGGGAAACCAGCGACCGTATTGGACGGTAGGCGGGCTCACACACTCTAACGAGTACACCCACCTTCCCGCTCGCCGTGGGCACCTATTTAACCTTTTATCCCGTTTCTCTACCTAATCCACACCTATGCGACCCCTACTAATATACATCTGACGAACTGCAGGAGGTGGTGACTATCCTTCAGAGGGGCGTCCGCACTCGTTCCTTGATGGCCAAAAACATGTTAAAAGTATGGTTATCCAACTTTAACAACAAGAAATGGTTCTTGTACAGTCGCAGTGTTTTGTTTATACCGTCGATTGTTTTAAGTGTTTTCACGCGTCTACCGGTCTACCGGTGCTACGAACGTATTGGATTATGAAATTCGCATATGACCAGAGTGTGAGATTTACAAATCATTCGAATGAGCTGCGACGATAATAACTGCACTGATTCAATTACAAGCAATTTGATCACGAATGAGAAGTCGATATTTTATCGAAAACATGTCAGAATATTGCTATTGCTTCGAGCCAAAGAATTCTTTATACGATTCCGCTACGATATAGTCTGTCCATGTCAGCAAAAGATTTTCAGTCAATGGGAATATCGCTCACGGTAGTTCTGAATTTGACGCGGCTTCGTGCAAAGGCATCCTGGTCTGGAGACCGAAACTAATTTTACAAAGGTTTCTCACAAAACAGCGGAATATAATCGTTTAACCTTCGATCCGTGACCAAGTGCCGTTACTGACGACCTCTCCCAGCGTTTTGATATGGCTTGTCAGTGGTCTTCATTTGCATTATATGTCGTTTGAGAAACAGGAAATATTGTAGAATGGCAATACCGCATGAGCAAAAAATGTTTAACGTTATAATGCCGTTCATTATCAGTGACGATCGCCAACATTTTTCTCAGCCAGTTTCATCTAAATAATAATTTGTTAGGTTGTTTTTGTTAACTAGACGCGAACGTATGATGACATGAAGGAGCAGGACATGCTGGGGAAAAATAGAAGCTATTTAATAGTGCGTAATCGCGATTTAGATAGATTCACGGTGGGTGGGCGAATCGCGCTTGTGAACTTTGTGCGAAGTAGGGACGCCCATGTAGCCCCCTATAGAGAAGTTTCGTCGCGGTATCAAAACGTTCTGGGACCCCATAAGGCGCCATAGAACTCCAGCCGCGTGTGAGAATCCAGTCCACACGATTTCACAGGAGTTCCCGTGCCATTCGTATTTACGCCTCACTATGGAGGTACTTAGATAGATTTTTACATGTTGCTTTCTCCGTCCTGTGCTTTCCAATCATTTCTTCTGCAATACTGGTATTCTGGTTAAAAGCAGCATCCATCTGCTGGAGTTTATTATTTCTCCTATTTCATTCCATCCCTTCATATCTATCACTCCAATTGAAAACTTTACCACATATCTTTCCGCCGTATTTGTTTTATCAGCTATATAAATTGAATATGGTAGTGACATGAACGTAAAGATTTGTTGGTTGGTTACCATTTTTACATAATTTTGCATGACCGTCAGTAGATAAGATTTAGCTACGTTAAATCTATAAAATTGTAAGCTGTGCGGAAAATTCAATAGTAAACGTTTTTCTCTCATTTTAGTTGATGTTTAATGACAATAAATTGATATGTCCGTGCGTAAAGGCTATTTCATTGGAAAGTAAGAATAATAGTTCAAATGTACATAAGCATGTTGCCATTTATTAGACTATATTGGCAAATACACACATATGGTATATCTTCGTCAGTCAGTTTCAGTTTAACGGGTTTCTACTGCTATCTGTGTCCACATTTAAAAATGTGGATAGTCTTATCATTTTCTTGCTGCCATTATTGCTGTCTTACTTATTGTCTTTTATTTTACACGTAACAATATGTATTAATTTTAGTGTCTGTAGAATTAAGAAATCCAATTTATAGCATGCTATGCACACAATGATCACTACGTCCAGTATTATTTATTTCAGTCTTCTTTATGGAATCGTTTTACTCGTATGCAAAATAAAAGAAAGTGAGTAAGATAACAATAATGAACAGTAATAAATAATGACAATGTTTGTATACAGACAATTGTGATGTGAACAACTATCTCAGTTGCTTCCAAAATTTACGGCGGTAGGTATAAGGCAAAAAATTACTACATTTTGTAATTATTTTATGTGAAAATATTATACCTCACTTGTGGAATAAGTATTAAAATTCCTATCCACCATAGTGATATCTGAATAATGGTTGAACCGAACAACATGAAATTTTCTGGAACTTTTACGATGGATAAAAAACAAGCACCCATACCCAAATCTGTTTACTTCAATCTTCCATGTATCTTTCTGATATACGAGTTGCACGAAGTAGCCAACTCCTACATAAACTGAAATTCACTGTGGGAGGCACCTTAACAAAGCGCATGTGCCAAACTGTAGCGTTTCGTCGCGAACACTTGCGACTCCGCCTACGTTTACTGTCTTGGTTGCAGATGTACACGTTTCAATTTTAAAGCATTTGACATCAGTCCACCTTATTGGACAACTTGTCCGCTTAGAGCAGGAAGGTAGGCATATACACAAGGTAAAAAATGTGCTGAAGTACAGTTATGCCGGCTGATGTATAACTCTTATCTTAAAATTAAACCCAAAGTGTGAGTCAAATTCTGACCCGTGTAGTATGTGCATATTACAAAAATCCACTATAATCAAAGGTACCGTACCTAATCAATCACTACTTACTCCATTTCTTATCCAGATCATCCAAATCCTTGTACCTATTATTCTAATTCTTATTCTTTGGTCCTTTGCCATTGCAATGTCATTCTTATATTGACTGAATAGCTTAATGATTAGATTCAAGGCGCATAAACGTTTATATTATATGACATATTTTGTTTAAGAAAGGCATACTTAGTTGAAATCCTCAGTAAAAGTCACAAAGAATACAATTTAGTTCTTATGCAAAAACAATGGTATTCTTATAACCAATGTTTGTTTGAAACGCTGCTACGCTAGAACGGTTCACTATATACATATGTCAATGCACTTATACGATTCATCATAGACAATTTTATTAGACTGTAAAAGGGGAGTATAATATTTTATGTTGTACTGTTTTAACATAACCGATTTCAGTTCTTAATTTGAAGGTTTCATATTTCATTATGCAGATATTTGATCTGCCCATGTTTAGGTAATTTATTTAATTAATAATATATTTTATAACAATATAAAGAAACGTATAACCATGCGCTTACAACTTTATTGACACGAACTTTCGCCTTTGTTCGGATACCGATGCCCACATGTTTACAATGTAGTTGAATGGTCGTTATGTGCTGTTATTTGTGAATCGGTTTAAAGTCAATGTTTACTTTACGAATTGCATAATTTTTCAGCCATTAACATTGCAAACTGAATGTACAAGTAAATTGCTTGTTACCTTGCAAAAATAAAGGAAAGCAAGTACAATCGATCTACAATTCCAGTAGACGTGAGAACCAGAATATTGAACCGTATCAATACATCGTTACGTCAGCGATTATGAAATTTCTATGAAAAGCACATATTTCGTAGCCGTTTGTTTAAAATTCGTAAATTAGAAATGTGTAAAATGCACAAAAACTTGTCACAAATATTTAGATCAATGTTATGAGCTCAGAAGTAATATGAACACTATCTATGGTTGATATGATTTGCCATCAAACTATTTGCTACTGAAATGGGACTGTAGATAGTTTACAATACAAGTTTTTTACTAATAGAATATGAATATGTGATGCAATTGCATTTTAATCGATATCTGAAAGAAAATATTATATTTGAAGTGTACACCACGCACATATTAAACAATATTACTATATGTCTATGTTTTCTCTTTTTCACAATTATATACCTTCTTCATTTAATGTATGTACAAATGCAGGCGTGTATGCTCATCTAAACGTGCAGTTTCCATAGTAAGGAAATCTTCATCAACGGACCGACGCGTGGTTCTGTATTTCTGCACGCGCGGGAGCAATTTCCACGTACGATAAATTCAACGCGAATGTAGCTTCCGTTCGAGAAGAGGGTTAGGTTTTCCGGCCAAGGGTAGGAAGCGTCCTGACCGGAAGTGGCTACTCTCCTTAAGGCTTTTGCATCCTGGGTACGTTTTGCCTTTGCCGTTGTCTTGAATGTGCTGTTTTAAGTGACATTAATCTTAGGTACGGATCTTCCTACTTGCAATTCATAGTTAGCTCGGGCAAACACATCTTGCTTAGGTACTCCAGCCAACCCCTGGATAAAGTGCCCTTAACAATGTTTACGACTATTTTATCTCATCGCAACAAGGCGTGGTGAAATAGAACTTTTTTCAGTTACATGTCCAGACGTAAGGGACGCGTCAGCTAACCTAACCTTGCATTCAATTACATTGAAGATGAGCGAGAATTTATGTGTCCTTTTTAAAGACATAAACCTTCTCCGTGTCTTTTTCGTCCATTTCTGTCGTTTCAAAGAAATTTACCGTTCATTACGCTTGACTGCACAGCTTCACCCAACACGACTTTTTCCTGTTAAAAACATGAAGCGTCGTTGCTTCTGTTCGACGTGAGGCAGGTGAGCCTTAACTCTTAGCAACTCCGGATATTAAAAACGACCGTCGAGAAGACATTGAAGATTCGGGGAAATTAATGGCTGCGTCTGGACCATGAAGCTGAGCTTATTTCAGTCTCTTTCATGCCATTAGAAGTCGGTGAAGCGGTTATTTTCATTTATCGGGGAGGCAGTGTGAGGCGATAGCTAGCCTCGTGCGCACTCGGCCGCGTCCGCGGCGGCCCATTAATTGGAAAGAATCACATTTTGACAAATACCGCTACGTTGTGCATACAGGCACGAGTGCTTACAAAAATTGACCCATTTAAGTGTGCATGTAACGTCGACGAAACGAATACATTAATTCCGGGTATACGTGAACTGTATAAATATGATCATGTCATTTGTCATTTGGTTACTCTATGTAAATCTTAAGAAAAATCTCTCAAGCGGTATCAATGCTTTAAAGTGATCATAGCAAAATGCTTATGCGTACGTGCAGGCGTGCCATAGCGACTCTACTTGTTGCTTCTTGACTATGTATAGTATGTAACGTGGTACAGTATCTTGAACTGAGTTCAGGAAAAGGAGCGGGAAGTGAATCGCTGCTAAGAAGGAACATGATTTGCAGTTTCGTTATACAGTGATTCTAGAAGCATTCGATACAGTCGAAATAGGCTCATTCTTTCAAGATTAGGACAAGCGACTGGAATGGTTGTAATAACGACTACCAACAAACTTGAAAGTGTTTTTTTATTGTTGTATTGTTGTATATGTAATTTATGTCTTTAAAGAAATAAAATAAATCAGGTCTTAAATCATCTTTATTCAAGTACAACACAATAACTTGGAAAATCCGTGTTAAAGTTAATTAAGCATTAAATATATTATATGTATGATATAAATATCGTCATCTCTAATGAACGATACGTACAAAAAGCAGTTCAAATCTTGCAATGTATGTCGAATACAGGTCCACAATCAAGCATACGTGTACTCAACATGGACCCATAAAAAACGCATTACTTAATTATTAGTTTCCACTTAAACAACAAAATTTAAAAATCATGAGTTTTTTTTACTTTTACACACAATGTACGAAATTTTAGTGGTGTCACCCTTTTTTTGCACCCGTCTTGTAGTAAATTAATCCTTCTAAGTTCTTACAAAAATTTAAACCGTCCAAAATAATCTTAAAAACATTGCAGACACATCTGTTTGAAAAATTATTCATGTATTACGAGGTGTTTCTGTATATCAGTGTTTATAAGATTACATGTAAGTAGTTACGATTGATCATAAACTGTTCAAACATGGAGAGGTAATTTCCAAAATTGCAACATCATATAATTATATTTTTTCTTCGTATATACAGACCGTGCCACCTACGGTGAACATCACAAATATTTTTATGATGATATGATGAAACACCACAAGAGAATTTGTGTTTTGTGGGGGATATTTTGTGGTAAAGCCAACATTGCCCGTAAGAATTATTTTTCAAGAGTTCAAGAACATTATAATTTTCTCATAAGCAACGCTAAATATATTTCTATTAAATTGTTAATTCTATGCCTTCGTTATATTAATCATATTCCTTGATCAAATCTAAATTTTCAAACGGCCATGTGTTCAACAAGTATGTAACTTCAAATCCGTTGAAATTATACGTCTACTACCTTTCTGTTCAGTAACATGTATCTACGTAAGTGTGCATGTAGCGTCAGATAAGAAAATCAATAAATCAATAAATCAGTAATAAAAGAATAAGTAACTAAGGTAATAAATAATCGTGAAATTGCCCAGGTGATAACGAATCGTTTGTTATATGTCACCAAGGCAACACGTTATTCTTTTGAGGTGAGAGGTGATCGCTCTAAGGAGGCATGTGCGCGAGGCCGATGGCCCGACGTCATCGATGCTTCGATTGCACATGCAATGTTATAAACAATAGAACAAAGGACCTGTCCACGGAGTGGGAAGAGCGGAGGCTCTCTGGCAAGAGGACTGACAATGAGTCGAAGGACTTAGCACTTACCCCAGTACCTTTGAGTCGAAAAGTTTAGAGTTGCTTAGATCACCTAATAAATTTATAACATGCAGCTATATTTATGTATTGTTGTCACATGTGCTCTTTGCGAGTAATTGTGATTAGGCAGTACAGTATTCTCATTTTATAGGTTAATACGACAATTAATTATCAAATGTTGGTATGGAAGAATCGTCTTTCATCCATAAGAACAGATTTAGTCTTAAAAATACAGTAACATAAGGTCACCTGATTTGTCGCGAATCAAGTAGTTCTGCATTATATGTAATAGTGAAATCCCTATACCTGTAGGTGTGTAATAAGATTTTTACGAACATCACTCTTCTCTCTGCTATTATGTTTCATCCATGTTTAAGAGGCACACAAATACAAATACGAGACATAACACCCAGGATGCGTACAAGAATTGGAAACTTAGTCTATACAGGGTGAATCAGAATTTGGCAGAGTAAATTTAAGGGGTGATAGAACACATCAATACAAGCAATTTGGGCAGAACGTAAGGGGTGAACAGTTACAGGGTAGTTTTCCATCGTCACGTCTAACGCACTGACTGCCATGCGCGTCACCGATGCCTGACATGGCGGTTAACGCGTTAAAGAATTATCAGAAGAATGAGAAGAGATATTTCAGAAAACGTTTTATCAACAGGAATATTATTCATTTATATGCTCCAAATATCGGTCACGGTAAAGTTGCTGCCCCTCGTACGCATTTCCGTCCGCCGCACTGTACACTAACAATAAGTAGTAAGCAGTTAGCAGTTCTGATTGTGAGCAGGGCGCGTGGCCTGACAGTTATTTCCTCATAAATTCGTGTAGCAGTTAACGTGTTACCTTTTAACTTCCTTTTTATTTGAGCATATAAATCAATAATATTCTTGTTAATAAAATGTTTTCTGAAACATTTCCTCTCATTCTTCTGATAATTCTTTAACACGTGTTGAATGTGATTGTGAAAAACTACTCTGTAACTTTTCACCCCTTGCGCTTCTCCCATCCATTATATTACAAAAATTGCTTGTATTGATGTGTTCGATTACCCCTCGAATTTACTCCGTCAAATTCTAATTCACCTTGTATACTAAATTCAACGCGCATACAATCATGTCGATTATATATGTTGTTATTGCAATTAGTTTTACTGTCCCAACTTTAATTTTAATTCTATTTAAGAGAGTGACTATACATGTGTAATTTATATAACTATCTATATCTTATTCTACAGGATGTCTTACATCCTACTGAAGACAGGAACGACAGCTTTTTCCCTTTACGGGCCAAAACTACAAAAAAGACATAACATTGAAGTCTTACTTCGCTATTAACGAATAGAGAAACAAAAACTAAACATTCCTGCATACGTTCTATAGAAGCAAAAAAAGATGTATATTCAAACAAAGTACAGTAGAGATTATATGATTTGTACAAACATGGTGAAAGGTTCGATAGCAAAGGTATTGAGTCGTTCAGAAAGTTTGTGCCGATTTTTGTTAGGTGACGTAAGGACGGGTTTAAATAAATCGAAACGATGAAACCAAATGACATCCGTATAAATTGTAAAAGACAGTACTTCAGGTATATTTGGAAAAAAAATTGGTTACGATACGTTTATTTTTGTCATTTTTATACGTCTTTAAATATAGAAGAAAACAAAATGCATTTTAAGCATTAAATGCTTTTCTTTTACTGGAGAGGCAAAAATGCCACACTAGCAGCAAACAAGAAATACGCTATTTATGGCGAAGGTGCTGTAGCTGAAAGAACTGTGCGGAAGTGATTGTTAGGATCAAAGCTGGTGCTTTTAACCTTAAACATCAAGAACGCCCGGGTAGACTCTCCACCACAGACGAAGATCAGATTAAAACAGTGATCGAGAATAACCCACGCTATACGACATGTATAGCAGAAATGATAAATATGTCAAAATCCACCATCCACAATTCGTCAAAAACGTTCAAAAATAGCGAATCGGAAGGGCGTCGTGCTTCATCACGACAATGCGTAGCCTCATGTGTCTTTGATAAAACGACAAAAGTTATTGGAGAGCGGTTGGAATGTTCTACTCCATCCAGGATATTCATCAGACCTCATACCCTCAGATTTCCACCTATTTACATCATTACAAAATTTCCTTAATGGAAAAAATTTCAAACTTTTTGGTCAACATATAAAATTAAGTAGAACATTTTTTCACGAAAAAATATGACACTCTGGAAGAATTGAATTTTCAAATTGCTTGAAATATGAAGAAAGTTTGTAGAACAGGATGGCACTTATACAATTTATTAAATGTATACTCAAATCTGAATCGCCTACGTTTAAGTTTTCCTACAAAATTGGCACGAACTTTCCGAACAGCCCAATAAATAGATTCCGGAACAGAAATAAACAAACTATTATGTTACTTTGCTTAGTATTACTTCGTGCAGGTGATAGAAAAATATTTAATTATTGCATAATAAGATTCTATATATTATATGTTACGTACGTTGCCAAGATTAAAGGAATGATACGAAAATAAGAGAACCATAAAGTATTGGAATGTTTTAATATTCATCATGCATATACTCCTATATATATATGTATATATACAGTGACTCCCAAAAATATTCGGACACTACGCTGCGCCTGACTTTATGACTCCATATTTTGGTTGTATATCAAACAATCGACCTCATGACATTTTTTAATGATAACTCATTTATTCATGATGCCAAAAACTCAGAATTTATTCAAACAATTTACATATATTGTATAATAAACAATGCCGAAGTAAGAGATACCTCGTTTTCAGGCCACAAAAATATTCGGACACTGCTCTTTTCCGTCAGTTATTTAACTAATCACAGGGTTACAAAATAAATTTAATATTTTGTTGCATAGACGATTTGTTTAACGACCTCTTTTAAGCGTTTTGGCATGTTGTTTGTAATTTTATTTAAATATTCTACGGTTATATTGTCCCATTCGTGCTGTAATCTTTCTTTAAATTCTATAATTGAGGAAATTGGAGTTTTCCGAATTTTCCTGTCTAAGTAATCCCATAAATTTTCAATGGGGTTAAGGTCTGGAGATTGTGGTGGAGGATGAAGCACTTTGGGGCATCTATACAGTAAGAATTCTTGGACAATTCGTGCCTTATGCTTCGGATCGTTATCCTGATAAAATTTAAAGTCCCTTGTAAATCCCATTCTTTCCGCACTTTGAATTAAATTGTTCTTGAGAATGTTTAAATAAACATTTTTGTCCATAATACTGTCAATAAAAACTAAATTACCCACTCCATTTGCTGAAATACAACCCCAAACCATTACGCTACCTCCTCCGTGTTTCACTGTGCCTTTTGTATTTTTAAACTGAAACTCTTTATTAACTTTTCGCGACACCATGGTCCTGCAATCCGAATTGTGCAAATTAAATTTGCTTTCATCAGCAAATATCACGTTCTTCCACCATGATTGATCCTTGGAAATCCGCTCTTTTGCGAAACTGAATCGCTTTTCCCTGTTTATTACATTAATGTACGGTTTCTTCCTAGCTGCTGTACCATTGTAGGCGGCTTGTTGTAATGTTCGTCGAATGGTTTCAGAAGACACTTGTTTCCCTGTTTCCCCCAATACCACGCTCGCTATTTTTGGGGCACTATTGTGTGGATTATTTTGTATTTTCCGCACAATTTGTCTTTCGTCTCTCACCGTTAACAGTTTTGGCCGTCCCGTTTGAGGGATTGACTCAATCCGATCCTCGGTATTAAAACGTCGAACAATGTCCGCGACAGTACTCTTACTTATATTAAGCATTTCACTTATTTGCCGGTATGATTTTCCTCTTTCCCGGTGGAAAATCACAAGCTGCCGCACGTTAAACGACGGATTTTTACCTTTGCGACCCATTTTAACCGAATTCTCATGTACTACTGCGGATAACACAAAAGGCATGGATACTTAACACCCACCTAAGCAATGTTTACAAACATACGTTTTTGCATTCTTTAAACATCGGGTCACCAGAAGCGAAGAAACAGAAAAATGTAATACGTGTCCGAATATTTTTGTGGCCTGAAAACGAGGTATCTTTTGCTTCGACATTGTTTATTATACAATGTACGTAAATTGTTTAAATAAATTCTGGGTTTTTGGCATCATGATTAAATGAGTTATCGTTAAGAAAAGTCATAAGGTCGATTGTTTGATATACAAACAAAATATAGAGTCATAAAGTCAGGCGCAGCGTAGTGTCCGAATATTTTTGGGAGTCACTGTATATCTAAACAATGTCCTCTCTCTCTCTCCCACCTCTCTCTCTATGTATATATATATATATATACATATATATATAGGAGTATATGCATGATGAATATTAAAACATGTATGTATATATATATGTAAACAATGTCCTCTCTCTCTCTCCCACCTCTCTCTCTATGTATATATATATATATACATATATATATATATACACATACTACTCCATTATATAATAAAATAGTAAATTAATAAGAATGTTAATTTAAGAATTTTTTTCACGACGAAGAATAATTATCCAAGTATACACTTAAGAAAAATTAAGTTAGGACATACGATTTGACAGAACGAAAATTTTCGAAAGATTATTTATAAGTGGTAAACCAATTTATTTATGACCTCCTGTCACCAGAAACAACTTAATTGTTTGTCGAAAAAGTATTGCCGTTAAAGAGTTTTGGAAATCTTGAACTTTGATACCACTTCACTTGCAAATACTGCGAAAAAATGTTATGGCGTAATCGGTTCTAGGAAATATGGCTCAGTTTGTGTACACTTCTTTTTTGATATTTGCGATGGTAAATATTCACTCTAAACGATCGTGAATATTTGTGTATTTCTACGTTCGAATTATTCATTTAGGTACAGTCCGTTTCAACTAACAATGTATTTCATAAGTCGATGACGCCGCACTCTCTATCAATAATTGCTTTTTGTGTTCTATAAATTGTGCAATTAACGGGGAATTAAATAAACAATTCATAGAGCGGTTAAAAACAGGGATCCAAAATAGTACAAATACGACGTAGTAGAAATGCATACATGCGTTCGAATAAATTAATCAAAAAGAGTCAGGGAACAAGAAAAGAGTTAGGGGCGATGGGAGGGGAGATATACTAGCGCATATCATCTTAAAGTTTAATTGAGTCTCAATCCCGTTGGAACGCAGCCCCGAAGCCAATCTTACTCGATGCGGGCCCAGGGGAATCCCGGTACATACCTGCATCTTCCTTCCTCTATCGTTCTCTCTCAATCTCACATGTACTCATCCCTCAACTTCCATTCAACACCCAGCCATACTCTTCGCATGATGACCATGATGTTCGGACCCATACCCCCGCGGAATTCCTTAATATCTCTTTACACAACTTTCTTTCATGAACATCCCTTTTGTGTACGAGTAAAAACAACGAGGATAGCGATATTTTGTAGAAGTTCGAGTAACGATGAACTGATTCCAATGACATTTATTGTCACGGAATTAAGCTGTTCCTCAAATATTTTTACAGTATATTAATGGAATTATGAATTAACCATTATATTTTTTTTAATTTTAAGATGTCAATAGAGCAAGGTTGCGCAACAGAAGGTTATGAGCAAGTCTAGCGTGTAAGCACTTCTGCTGTGCACAAACATGTAGATTGCAATTATGTTGTCACATGTGTATAACAATGTTTAGGCGCAATTTGTCAGGCGCGTATTACACATTAAACATGAATTGCCGCAAAATATGCGTTCCTGGACAGTTTTGGCGAGCAGAAAATTATTTGCGGTACACAATTAATGGGTAACTACTTTTCCGGCACAGACACAGTTTGTCCTGTCAATAATGACGAAACTGTCAGGAATTCTGAAGAAGCATTCGTCAATGCAATTGAAGAATTCAGAGATGGATCTCACTTTCAGTTTCTAAACACGGTTTCAGTAGTAAATATTCTAAATACCGGCTACTCTTTGTATGTTCCGCAATTCTGTAGAAATTTTTTTCCACTTGTGAATATGCATCATTATATAATAATACGAATGTCATAAACCTGATCTACTACAAGGTGTAATTAACAGGAAAAATAGTAGGTTCAGTGTGAAGTTAATTTACATACTGCTTTTTGATATTATAGCTGTTTTTATAATATCATAGATCAGATTTGTTACTTAATTTTAACGCTTTTTTCGATCCGATCACTGTGAATGTGGTGATCTGCACCAATTTAATTCCCTTCTAATTAATTTTGTGTTGTTATTACAAATTTAAACAGTAGCGGAAATGGCGATTTGTGCTTCGTTTCGACCTGTTTTCTACAGTTTCCTAAGTAATATTTGTTTACATTTCAGTATCTGTACAAATAACTATTACCAATATTAGGCATAATTTTGAACATTATGGTGACCCAACAGTAATCTATATTTGCGATAAATGTGTTACCAATATTTTATACAGAGTGTTTCTGAAAATATGAGCATTAGATTGGGGATAGATTCAGTACGCCAAAATAAGAAAATAAATGTTTATATGGGCATATGTCAGCCGGCATTATGTTGTTTCCGTATTCAAACCGTTTTTGTGTGAAAGCCGTTATTTAATCAGTTTCATCACAACCTGTTCGAACTAGCCACCCTTGCCTTGATTAGAAGCTTCTGAACGTAGCATCATAGGTCTCAGTTATTCGAAGGTAGTGGATATTCTTTGAATTCGTTGAAACGTTCTCGAATATGATATTATAGTTCTCGATAATCATTTATCGGTACATCGCCAACGTAAGCCGTTGATGACAGAGAGTTTTGGGTACCGATCTGAAGATTCAAAGATAGCGAAGTTTATGATGACCTGTGAATATTATGAGTATATATCTATTATCTCTACCTGATGAGTCCCTTAAAATGTGGCGTAATCCATTAAAACCATTTTTGATATAATTAAGTAAAGAATAATAACTAATCCTTGATAATTGTATCTAATGATTTGCCGATGGGGAGAGATTGCTCAATAAGCATCATTGCGACATACTATTAGCGTATATAACACAAACTTTACAGATAGAAAGCAAATTAAACTATTCATATACATCAGTTTAAAACAATGGTAAGCAATGGCGACACAAATGATTAAATAAATCACCGTTACTTACTGAAATATGATGGTGTTAATTGACAAATTACTTTTGATGGTCGACGGTCTATTTGATCGGTCTACATGGATCAATGATACGTAGCACAACTGTCGTAGTGTACTATTCGGTGAAAGTCTTCATTTGGGATGATTCCCTACTGAATGTAATAAAGGAAATTGCCCGAAACAGTGCACGTGATACTTAAATCAACATGATTGCAGATAGATACGCTATTAGTGAAATAGAGAAAAGAATTGGAGAATAGGAACCGGCTGCATTTAAGTGTAATGGAAATGGGCGGGAAAAGCTGAACGATTTCAACGGATGTTCTAAAGTTTCCAGGAAGGGTAGCAATTATTTGAAGCGACCCGTTTCGCTCCATTTCTCGTTGCGGGGGCTTCGTTACCGCTTTTGGAAGAACGTATCGGGTATCTCTCATATACTCACACCGTACAAAGAGTCGCAAGACAAAAATCAGTACCGCCCATTCTTCGAGCCCTCGCTTCGCTCTCCCCTGTTCCTACCTTACCCTTTTTCGCCAATCCACGTCGAGCCGTTCCGGTAAGAGAGATTTAATATAGTATAGAATGGATATCCTGTTCATAGAATCCACAGTTGATGGAGCCACACGGCGCGCGCCTTTTATGTACACGGTCATTAAGTGGTGCTCGGTAACACGATATGTTTGCAAGCGAGTTGGGAGCTCAACGCAAAATGTGACAGCGGAGGAAAGGCCGCGGAGGGTGCAGATTCATGACTATTTATTGGTAAGTCTACGCAAATTTTCCACTTTACAGATTTGTATGCTAAAATTGAACATATGATACCGTAGATTGTGTACATTTACCGTTCAAGAATTTTGTAATTCTCCTTGAAAGTAATTGACGAAACACCAGTACAAGAAATATTTTCATATTGAGAAAATTCATTCGAGGAAATTATGTATCTCATTGCGTCACATAAGTAGGTAAAAATCGCCAAACTCTAAAAACATCCTGAGTGACTTTACTTATATTATGTTTACAAGATAATTAACTTGTATGACATGTGCTTATTACAGCTTTGGATGAATCGAAGGTAAAACTTTTAAAGAAGGAAAGAACAATTGAAAGCATAAGAAGCTTTGTTTAATTAAAAATGTACAATTTCACAAGTTAGTATTAAGGTTTAACGTTGCCGTAATTATGTCAAAACTTTTTCCTTCTTTCCCAAACTCTTTACGCAGTGATCCTGTCAATGCTACTTGACCCACGGTGTCTCATATGGGCGGTTTATTGTGAGCAGTTTCTTGTACGTCCCTTGTTGTACGCAATTCTATAATCCAGGACATGATAATTGCAGTCTCAAATTTCCTTCGTATCTTTATGCTTGAATGATCCTACCATGGGATTAGACGATAAAAAAACTTGGTATGTTTGTCTTGACGTCTCTCCCTTCTTCATAGCAATTACCTATTGAGTAGGAAACGTGATCAATGCATTATTCAAGTTAAACGTGACTGACAAGTTCAGACAGTAGAGATACGTAAATTTTTTAAATATGGTACTTTATTATTTTTGTTAGGTTGTTCAACAGTCTTGATCAAAACTACCTCACACAATCTCCATGCCATATTCGTATAATTTTTTGGTAATAGAAACTCTTTCAAATAAGTTTTATGGACAAAGAGAATTGGTTGCATGTATAATACACATTGTGAAATACGCTTCAAATAATTATCTGATCTGCATACCAAAGAAGAAGAATGTTTGCTTTCTATGGGAAACTTGTCATTCTTTGACGGTCTAACTGTGGTATTTTTCATGCTTGCAGGGAACGTTAATCATGTGGCAACTAGAAATGCGTGAACGTACGCAAAATGTGGGATAAGGAGGTCACTGAGATATCATGTCCAGACATTCCAAGATGTACACGCGTAGTATATTCAGGAAGGAGTCGGTGTTCCTCAAGGGAGAGATGGAGCAGGAAGCACGGAAAGCCCGACCAATTGGCGCCTAGGGTGCATTTGCGTCTAATTCAATGCAATATACCCTTCCTTCGACCATCCACAACCGCTCTTCCTCCTTACTGGTCTATCACTCTATCGATCCTGTTTGTTTAACATGCCTAAATCTCTAATTCTGCTTATACTTTGCTACTTTTCATTACTCTGTGAATATTGCCTCTCTTGTTGTCCGAGTGGAAACACTAACACGTTAAGTAATATACACAGTCACATAAAAAAGAAATTGGTAATACCATCCTGAACTTAATTTACGACAGATTTTTCTTGTGGCCACCGGTACTCATTGAAAGGTAACACATGGGAATGTATGAAGAACGCTGAATTGATGAACACTTGTTTTTTCAGCCTAACACAGTTGTAAATCCAGATAGGAAATAAGATCTTGAAAGTGTCACAAGCGATGGAAATATCATGCATCGAAATAGTAAACGCGGAAAATTGTGTTTGTTAAGGAAAGATATGGTATGACTAAGTAGGTACATCTAGTCAACAAAAATCCGAAACGATGTAATAGGATAAATTGTGCGGGGAAAAATAACGAAGAAGCGGAGAAAATGAGAGAAAGGGACACGGAAGGAAGAAAAAGAGGAAGATGCGTATGAACGGAAGAAGCAGAGGGGTGTTAGTGAAGTGGATGTAGACGCGGATAGGGGTGGGAATAGAGATGGGGATGGGGATGGGGATGGGGATGGGGATGGGGATGGGGATGGGATGGGTTAGGTTGGGAAAGGGGGAGGGGGAGGGTGTAGCGATGGGATGACGGCACGATGAAGCTACGGCGAAAGGCCAGGGGACCAACAATCGGAAAACAGTGTTGTTGGTGGTCGGCTTTGGTGGCGGGTAGAAGTGAGAGCTGAGACGCGAAAGTGCCGTTCGAGGATTCGTATTTCCCACGATCCCTCGGCTGCCATACAGGGCTCGCAATACTCCGTCTTTCCCTGCTCTGCGGTAATCATAATTACACCTGCGGGTGTCTTCTTATCGCCATCTCGCTTGCCCCCTTAATCCCTTATCGCACTTCTGCAATCTTCATCTTTTCTCAGTATATCTGTTCTTTTCACCTTACTTCACGTTTCATCCGAATATTTTGGAAGACGACTGGTTTGTTCATGCAAGATGACATTTTTCACCAACTTACTTTCCGACTACCTCTATGCACCTACGTGACCTAACCTGTTTCCGTCAGACACTTTTAATTATCAGGATGGTAACGTTTATCACATAATTAAAACTAGTATATATTGTGATTTATGTAATATAAGTATATATGATTGTGATGTAATAAGGAAGTAGAAGAGATTTGGTACTGTTTGCTTCACCTTCTTCCAGATCAGTAATTCCGGTAATCCGGTAAGAACACCCTGTAGATAGTTTATCATTGCCAATATCATGGACGAAGTTGTAAAAGAGACGCAGATCCGCTTCGAAACACCTAACAGGCGGACACCTTTTTTTTTTAGCGCAGGCCACATGGGTATGCCATATGACACCCCATCGTCCTGTTTTCAAGCATACTCATATGTAATTAACAATCCTGCCTTTTATTTACCCTCGGCGCGTTCTGCTTTACGGTCTTACGCGGTGCGTCCCGAATCATGGCCGGTTTCCAACTACATATTACAGTTAACTGAGTACTTGGATCCAGGAACGCAAGAAGTTTAAAAAAGTGAAATGCATCACTATTGCCATTACAGTATGTTGAAAGATTAGGAAACAGTTAAAGTAAGTGAATAAAATGAATAGTACGTGTAAGAAACAAAAGTACAATGGCACGAATTGGGGAGAATTTTAATCAGGCAAACCAATTTCATGAAGGCAAATAAGTATGTGGAAAGATATATTGACAGCTGAAGCGTTGTTAATGTCGTAGCATTGCAACAACTGACGTCGGTTGTTAATATTATGGAAAAAATATCAATTCCAGTTACACTTACATCGAGTGTATTGTGAACACTTCGCCGAGATTCGTGTTCAAAACTCTACCGCATACGAACAGCCCGATAACGTTTTATTGTTACTCGGTGACGATATTACTTCGAGTTTAGTCGGCGTAACGTGAATTCAATTAACCGTAAGCGCTTTTCTGCGGTCAAGACGTGGGCGAGCCGCTGCGTATAACGCATGTGAACTTGTCCAAGACGTTATAGGATACGTACATAACAATGGCTATTCGATTCAGTCTTCCCGCTACCTTCCGAAAGAATTCAGACATACTCTTTCGACTCTTAATATCCTTGATGCTTTCTAACAGTTAAGCCATGACCGAAAACGTAGCAATTGTCAACCTTTTTAAAAAATCAAATCGTTTGTTTCTTACCAACGTAAACAGTATTTCAAAATGATACGTTGAAACGAATATCTTATGTTCTCTTAAAACGCATATTGCTGTCTGACGTATTGATTTAAAGAAAAGGGGAGGCAACATCTTGGGAATGTAATCGCATTTGGGAACCCATCTGAGAATGACAAATGATTAAATTCATCGTTATATTGTAGTACGAATCTGAGCTAATATGGATGCGCCATTTTTTCTCGTATCGTTATAGTTTCCCATGGAATGAAAATCTTTTGTAATTTAAAAAAATCTTCCTCTCTGTACATTTTCTTCCGGCTCCTTACATACTTCGTTTAAAAGAGTAAATTGCTTCGATCGTTGTCTCAACTGGTCCCAAACCGCAATAGCTTAAGAGCTGGCAATTAAATGACCTCGACACTACGGCCCGAGAAGATATCCTTAAGGAGGGGTTACATGTCCACTGCATGTACGTATGTGCATCTCTAGAACAGCTTACTCTATCAGTAGAGTAGATTTCGCTACAAGAATAGCCATATACGGTGACGCAGTATTAGCCATTTTTACGTCGTTTTACAGTTTTAAATCACACGTAGGTGACGTTGTTAAGTTTATTGTTTGCATTAGAATTTAAATGGTAGCGTATGGTAATAGTTATGAGATACTTGTTAACACCCTTTAGAATTCAGTACAGTAACGACGTTTTATTAAAAAGTCACTTACTTAATTGTGTACTATATCCTTCAATAAGGGAAATTAAATAAAATTAATTCTATTAATAGTATTGAATTTACAAAACATACCCGACAAAGTTTACAATATAATTTGAATCTGGTTTTAATATCAACATCTGCTATAAATGGCACAAGAACATTGAAAAATTGTTCGATGTTGAGCTATAGTTGAAGGCATAATAAATAGGAGAGGATTATAGAAAAACCGGTTCAGTAGTTACAATTAATGCACGGCTAAAAAAAAAAACAAGGGATCATCTGTGGACTTTGCCTACTTACTCTCGCTTTATTCACGAATTCAAACAGTTCCAATGTGCAATAAAATCTTTACTGCGCAGTATCTTGAAACCGCTTTACCGACGAACCCTGCGCGAGAAAGCAGTGGAAAAAATGTTTCTTTTCACTTATTAATAAAGAAAGTCTTAATCTTCTGATAATGTTCCTCGAATGTGCGAAACACGTTATATTTACAAAAGATAGGTGAATTATTTTTTATAGTCGGTCTTCTCTTACATGATGTAATTATTGTTCATAATTGTGCACTTGCAGGTTAAAATTTCGTTTTTATCATAACACTTTAAGAAAATCAAATAATTTGTTCAGGTATATCCTTAAACGTAAATAATATAATATACAGATCAAGAATCGAAAAAAATATCGGGCAAGATTGAATGAGATCATCTTCAAATTTTTGAAATTGTAATGAAACCGCTCTACCACCACCACTGTAATCATTGATACGTTTACTACAATACAATCACGTTTACCTCTGGGATTTTTATGCGGTGTTTTCATGATCCCCAGTTTATATTTGATTTGAATCATATTTTATTAATAGACTATCGTCAAGCATAAATTACAATTTCAAAAGAAGCCGTAATTAACTGTTTCACAATTTTACTATACATATAACGTAAGGTGTCGACGCCAATAGATGATCTTCATGCCTTCTACAGGGTGAGCGGGAATTCGAGGGAGAAAAATTGGGGGGTAGTAGAACACATGAATACAAGCACTTTTTGTCAAAAAATATATGGGGTCCAACTCAAGGGATAAAAAGTTACAGAGTATTTTTGCACCGTCACATTTAACGCATTGATTGCCGCGCGCGTCTTCGATGCCTGTGACCTGGCGGCGAACGTGTTAAAGAATTATCACAAGAATGAGAGCACATATTTCACAAAACACTTTATTAACACTAATATTATTGATTTATATGCTCAAGAATAAAAACTTTAAGGGTAACACGCTAATTGCTACGCGAATTTATGAGGAAACAACCGTCACCGTCGTTTTGTGAGATAGCAATCCTACGCGTACTTCTAAGATTAAAACTTACTCAATGCGTAAAAGTATCAGGACCATTGTGCCATCATTCAAGACATTTATTAAAGACGATAAGCAACAATCTTGCTTTGTCTTGGTTATCGTTTGGCGCGCTAGATAATACTTTACTGAAATAGGCCAAAGCAGCAGAATCGGCTTATACAAATGATAAATGGTATAAAACTGCATTGAGTAAGTTTTAATCTTAGAAGTACGCTTGGCATTCCTATTCCACAAAACCAGCGCAGTTCTGAGCAGCGTGCGTAGCTGAAGGGTTGTTTCCTCATAAATTTGCATAGCAGTTAGCGTGTAACCCTCAAACTTTTTATTTTTGAGCATATAAATCAATAATATGAGTGTTACTAATGTGTTTTGTGAAACATCTGCTCTCATTCTTGTGATAATTCGTTAAGACGTTCGCCGCCAGATCAGGCATCGACGACGCGCGTGGCAATCAATGCGTTAAATGTGACGGTGCAAAAATGCCCTGTAACTTTTTATCCGTTGAGTTGCGACCCATATATTATTAGACAAAAAGTGCTTGTATTCATGTATTCTACCATCCCTCAATTTTTCTCCCTCGAATTCTGGCTCACCCTGTATTTTGTCAATAGTGCGAATGTAAGCCGTACAATTGTACCTCGTGATGCGTATTTTTACTTAAGAAAATGTCCAATAAGTCAAGTTATTCAAACTGAAATCTTATCGGCCAATAATTCATACATACTTAATAAATGTTAACCATACATAAATGTAAATCTGTAGTATATGAGCTGCTTATTGCAAGGATCGCAAAAGTCACAATACAATAAAACATCAAGTTTGTGATTAAACAGAGTACAATTCTACGTAAAAAGCAAAATAGTTTAAACATCTCGTTTTTAAAAGTAATGATGTTAAAATCAGATTCATGAATTTTAGGACTCAAAAAATTAACGACACAAGGAATGTTGTTACACTTATAATTTCTAGCGCTCATCCTATTCATAATAAAGAACTGATCATCATACAATTATAACTTACGAATATTAGTAGCTTGTCATAAGCTTGTGTATATTGAATTCAAAATTCATATTGGCAATTTGTATCTTTCTATCCCTCACATTTATTTGTTTGGCGTCCTTATTCAGATTTTTTTTGTAGAATGTCTGTTAATGCAGTGATTAGAAAACAATATTATTATGAATTGTCTTATTACGAATTGTATGTAAAACTCATCTTATTTCGCTAAAGATTAATATTTAATGCGTTATTTAATGAGTGCACCTATTAGGGACCAAAGAGCAACGGAGTTTATGAAATGAACGTTGGGATGACGTTTTTGACGTATATTTTCACACGTATATTTTCAGACGTATCGATGTGTCTAGTACTTGTTATACGCGTGTGAGATACAGGATTTGTAATTTTCAGGTTAGTACAAGTGTAAAGCGAGTCAGTTATAGTCAAGATGTTATGTTGTCTTATATTTCTACTTTTAATGCGCTGCTTCTATCCGTACAGGTTTTTCCACTACACTGTTGGCATCTTAATGACAGGTTGAATTTTAAGCAAGAACCCAATTCTGGTACATATAGGTCACTTAAATATTCAAAGTATAAAAATCTTATATAACAGTTTGCAACAACAATGGTGACAAGAGTACGAAAATATTGTATTGTATTTAACGCTCAACCAGTTATATCATAGAGATGCAATGCTTGACTGAAAATGTGGTCCCTTGCGATACTGCCTTGCCAACATTAGGCGCATCCTTTTACTACTATCACGAGGCAAACCGCAAATCTCACCTCAACAGCAATCCTTCCTCTCCGCGAAGAGAATTGCAAAGTGCGGTACATCGTCCTGTTTTCTTTCGTCCTTTTTCTTTTTTCGCCATCTTTCTTCCAATCGTATTATATCTATATGTTCTCTGCACAAGCCAATACTCTGCCTTGCTTGCACAATCTCGTTGCGTGTTTTTATCACTCCAGTTCACGTTCTACTTTCTGTCTCTTAACTATTCGTCCCAACGCTGGATACTTTCACTCCGATCCTAGGCATATGTTTCCATCATAAACGTGTGCATATAATGGACATTTTAAAAAAATCTTAGATTCAAAAAGAAAATATTTAAGCGGAGCAATTACAATATCTACTTTCAATTTTACAAATGTGCATTATAGGAATATACATTCGAATATACTAGGTATGTGATTTATCAATGGCGATCCACACTTTTGTAAATACTGGATATTGGAAAATCTTCAAAGATGAAAGACAAAGAAAAAAATGTGGACAAGTGCGGGTGATATATAATATTTTGAAACTAAATATGTCAAGAACATTGATACGCTCAACATTAAAGAAAAGAGAGTCATGTGTATTAACGTAAGATTTCAAATGGAAGACTAAATATATTAAAAATTCATCCATTACAGAGGTCTGTTATTTGTTTAACAGACATTCTCCGTTTGCCGCCACAAACGTACATAAACAGTTGTTAAAATCGAATGCATTGCGACTGCAGGAATTCTCAGCAATAAAAACTTAGAAGATTAAAGTGCCTTTGCATGTATTACCTGTATATGAACAATGCTTGTCGCCCAGTATTTTGCAGTAAAACCAGTTTTTCTCCGCGAAGCAATATTTATCAAAATATACGAAGTATTACCTTTAATAATGGAGTTTTGAGGTGTTAGCTTACGTTCATTGCTTCTGTTGCAATTATACATGTAATCACAACCCGTTAGTAGATGTTTCATCAGGTGCAAGGGATTGCAATTACTTAAATATCAATTTTTTTTATTCAGTATTAAAATGTACCTTTTAAATAATTCATTATTATTTTTTATATTTATAGACTCTCTGTTAACCGTCTTTTTAACTGTTAGTATATATATGGAGAGGACAGTAACAGTTTCATTAATTTATAAAGTTGCATCAGGAAGTACAACAAAATTAAGTTCTTCATAAGCGCAATTCTTATATTTTTTTTATTAATTTTTTTTATTTCGACAGCCCCTACTCATGCAAAACTTTCAATTTAATCATTCTTATATCTGGCTGACGCGTATTCGATAAAAGGGGTATTAATATTTTGTACAAGAGCATTATGAAAAATCTTACCTTTAAGTGTACTTTAAGTGGGAGAAGATAGAATAACTAAAAAATGAAGAAATCGAGCGCGGTCACATTTCAATTATTTCACCCATTTCACTTGATATCAAGGTTGATAGTAAGAGCAGATTTTTTCACGAAACGGCCGGCATTCATGTCTCTAAAAGTGCCGTGGTCCAGGGCGGCAGATTTTATCACACAGAGCATTCCTCGTACAAGAAACTCTGTGTCCATTCGTCCATGTGCCATTCCTTTGCTTTGTTTTATATTACACTCTCTGCAATCTGAGTCTGCCTAACAGAAGGGCCCATGATGGTAGAAGTCAATGGTGCAATTATTGTTTTATTTAATTTTCTGAAAATTATCTATGAGTGAAGTATGAATTCTTAAACATGTCTTTTTGATAAATAAACTATTCTCTGCTTGCATATTGTTCTTGTTCACAATATTTTTATCAGATTCATAGACGTTATTGTTCTTAGAAACTACATAAACAAGAAATTAAGTGTGCAATAGAACTTTAAATTTTGTTAAAATAGGGACATAAAATCCATATACCTTATTCAAGATTGGAAGTGCAATATCGATATCTTTAATACCAAATTGGCTTATGATCAGATAATTTTCTTATACAAAATGCAAACACCCTTTTTTTAAATTTGTAAAAATTTGTAAATTTTTTAATTTTGTTGAAATATTAACAGAAGATTGAAAGCGTATAAATATTTACTCCTATGATCGCTGACGATAATGGTGAACAGTTCGGCTATTCACAGAAATGGCAGGATATAAAATACTCTGAGGGTCAAATTTCGCAAGAAATCAAGTTTCGTGTCTTGTTTATTTTGTACTGATATAGAAACGAAACACAATTCTTGTAAAAAATTGTCGTCTATGCCAAAATGAGAAACACAGTGGTCAGTAGTGTGGAGTAAAGTCTTTGCTTTGCTTAGCATAACGCGTTTAACGAGAGCAGCACGCCTTTTGAAGAATGCTTCAGTTGCTTTTCTGAATGCGAGTCAAATATTTCTGAAGATTCTTATTCAGTTTTCTGGGAAGCACGTCAAGCAAAAATAATATTCGTTCAGCTGATATGGTAAAATAAATGTTTGTGTTAGAAAATATTCTGCAACAGCAATACAATAAAGACACGCGAAATCATGACAGACCGGTATTAGTAATACACGTATTACTTTGTTTTGGGAATACGTATCTATCTTATTGCTTAATGCTTTACACAATGCATTTGAAATGCAACGTTTCGATAGAGCAGCGAAACTTTCAACGTGGAAGTTCAGCACACAATTTCATGCTCAAAAATATGTGGAAGAAATTTATTATTACGCGTATAAAACTTTGTTGACCGGTTTGTTTTTTTATTTAGTTTATTGGTCTAATTATCGCTCTTAATTCCACATGTGTTTGAATTGTATGTATGTATGTATGTATTGTTTATTTCTGGTTCCCTTCCGGGTTTCCAGCTTTCTCCCTTCTACATACCTCTCTTATACATTATCTTAGCCTATCCTTATTACCTAGTTTCCTCCCACTTCATCCTCTATATATACACTTTTTATCTTAATTCTGTGTTTGAATTGAAGTTGTTGCAAAATTAGCAAGCACCGACTAATTGAAATAGAAAGACAAACACTTTTTATCAGGCGCCATACACATATGACAGCAATGTGTAACATAGAAGGTAAACAAAATTACAATAAAATACGTTTGGCATCTAGCAAATACATCGTCTGTAAAAACCGATTAACTAATACCTAATATTGATTTTAATATGAACTTACGCAGTTTGAATTCGAAAACTATAAAATATTTTAACGTCAATAGCAATTGCAAAAACTACAAGTTGTGTCAAAAATTAGTAGATCTAGGCCAGTGAGTATTAGGCACGATGTAAATATGCTTTATTTTTCTTTACCAATCACCTTGACTTACATTCACTAACTACCAGCCCACTCTACCAATTCTGTATTGCATTCAAATTCTGGTCTTTGGCACTTCCCTCTCGTAAGACCATAACTAGTGCTACCAAAAACGAAATGATAAGACAAAGTCTGCTACACCATATCACCACTTGCAATTGCCCAGTAAAACTTTCCCTTCTTGTCTTTTCCTTTTACGTTAGTCCCCACTGTAAGAATTCGTTGCCCCCTGCTGACCCAGCCAAAGTTTTCGCCTAAATTCCCGTGAGTGTCGTGAGATAGTACGACTAAGAAGGAAGGAAAATTTACGGCAGAACAAGTTAAAGACAGAAGAAATTGGCTATTAATATTCGAAAGTGTGACAATCTAATTGCACTGTATTGCAAAATACGTTATAGATTTTCAACATCTGGAACTTAGATGATTACTGACAAAATGGTTAAAAGCCAAGCCAGTAAACGAACATGTATTTTCTGATGCTAGATAATTTCAGTACCACTGATGCTGAATAATGCATTTTGCTAAGACTTTACAGTGCCTTAATAAAAATACATCTGCTGCCAATAAACAAGAGAATAGAGAATTTTTTTGTATGCTCGTGTCGAAGGTACCAAATTTGATTCTTGAATGAACATTTATACTTTAAAACTATCCAACGCAACTCTCCACATTTTTTCACTCTTCATATACAGTCGCGTGTTAGGAATGCCGAGAAATGAGTATGTTCTAGCAGCTTTCACATAACAAAATCCCCTGGAGAAATAACCACCTTGTATGTAATGCAGGTACGTCAAGACATTGCAGAGAGGTGTAAAGGTGGTCGTATAATCCTGTCGAAGCGAAGGCGAGAGATATAAGAAGGAAAAACGTGGTAGACCAAGAGAATTGAAACAGGACAGTAACATACAAGATATGATCACCGTTGTAGTTGCAACCACAATCGTATACTATATTTTACCACTTTGCCATGCTCTTTGATTACCCCCTCACATCTTTGCTCCTGTTGAAAATCTCGGTTGACGTTTCAGAAACGTCAGAATAATTACTGTGCATCTTTAACGGAAAGTTGTAAATCTGTGCAATAGATTTTGTAGTAATACAGGGGATGGTCAAACCTTAATATATTCAAAAATTAATTAATATCCAATACTCAAATTCGGAAGCAATAAATGTAAGATCTGTAAAGATAGATGTAAGGCAAATACTCCCTTTGTGTCAATTGCTCAGAAAGTGTATCTTTTTTAAACGTCGATAAGTACCTGACATTTTCCGGTCCTTATTTAAACAACAAATAGCCCCTTGATAATATTAAAACTGTATAAGTAAGTGTTCAAGCAGATGTATTGGTTGTATGTTGCATTTTTCTTAAGTCTTATTTATTTTGTTTCCGTTTTGGAATTAGGATTCTGTATTGTTTCAACAAACTAGGTTTCTTAAAGTGTGCTCTACCAGTGAATGGGATAAACACAAATAGATTGGTGTGGCTGGATGTCATGAACGAAGTATTAGGTTGGATAATAAGTTCGTAGCGTTTTTTATATTTGCTTTGTTTTACACCGATTTTTTTGCTATTTGACAAAGTGTATAATATTCATTTTGGTTGGGGAATAAGTTCGTAATGTTTTTATCAAACTTTAATTCAAATTAAAATGAAATAAATTAAAATTTAATTATTTATGGCCTTTGTCTTACAGTTTCGCTGCGCCACTCACACACACACACATTCACACTTTCATAATCAATCACTCACGGATCATTCGCACATATCATAGCTCTATCGAATGAATATTATACACTTTGTCAAATAGCAAAAAAATCGGTGTAAAACAAAGCATATATAAAAAACGCTACGAACTTATGGTAAAGGTACGATAACTTGCCTTCCGCACGGATTTGCATGAAACTTCGTGTAATGGTAGATTTTTGTATAAAAATAAGATCTGTAAAAGCAAAAGTTGCCGCTCGCGTCTAATTAAAAAGTTATTAAACGTCAAAGTTTATTATAAAACCTTCCTTACCGGCAGCGCGAACGCTATCTGCGCATGCGCACGGCGAAGTTTGCGGCTAATTTGCGTGTATTTGAAATGCAATAATATTGAATTGGCGAAGGTTAGGTGTGGGCAAGGCTTCCCTTTCATAATATTTAAGGGTTTTCAATCAAAAAATGGTTTGAGAGTTGGTTTAGGTCTAGATTTTTTTCAGCCAAATCTCAATTTTCATTTTATTTCTATGGCTAGGTGTGGGCAAGGCTTCCCTTTCATAATGTTTTTGCGGGCTGGGTGTAGGCTAGGCTCTCCGTTCATAATGTTTAAGAGTTTTCAATCAAACAATGGTTTGAGAGTAGGTTCGGGTTATATTTTAATAGCAAAAGTGCAGCAACATCATTTCTATCGACAAAAGCACTACAAAAGGGAAGCCTAGCCCACACCTAGCCATAGAAATAAAACGAAAAGTAAGATTTGGCTGAAAGAAATATAGACCTAAACCAACTCTCAAACCATTTTTTGATTGAAAACCCTTAAACATTATGAAAGGGAAGCCTTGCCCATACCTAGCCATAGAAATAAAACGAAAAGTGAGATTTGGCTGAAAGAAATATAGACCTAAACCAACTCTCAAACCATTTTTTGATTGAAAACCCTTAAACATTATGAAAGGGAAGCCTTGCCCACACCTAGCCATAGAAATAAAACGAAAAGTGAGATTTGGCTGAAAGAAATCTAGACCTAAACCAACTCTCAAACCCCTGTTTGATTGAAAACCCTTAAATATTATGAAAGGGAAGCCTAGCCTACACCTAGCCTTCGCCAAAACAATATTGCAAACTTCACCGTGCGCATGCGCAGATAGCGTTCGCGCTGTCGGTAAGGCAGGTTTTATAATAAACTTTAACGTTTAATAACTTTTTAATTAAACGCGAGCGGCAACTTTTGCTTTTACAGATCTTATTTTTATGCAAAAATTGATGTTCCTGCAAAGTTTCATGCAAATCCGAGCGGAAGGCAAGTTATCGTACCTTTACCATCTTTGCATCAAAATATATTAAAATATCGCGTCTTTGAAGTTGCGTAATGGAACGCCTGAAATTAGTTAAGAGCAACAAATAATATACTTATCAATTGTACCACTTGCAAATGCAAAATATATCTGATAAACATTTATTCGTAATACAGAAAATACTTTTACCAACTGGGATGCTACCTTCGAATTACCGTTTGGTATAAGCATTGTCTGATATCTGCTACACCATAAGTCGGTAAATATGAAAACTGTTTCACAGACGCATTTTGTATCTCATAAGATAAATACACATACTGTGTATTAACAACAGATGATTTCAAATTCTACGTTCTATAACACAAATGCTATTATTTTGTCAACGTTGTTTTGCCACTAGCACTACATAGGAGTTACGTCCAAGATTTGCGAAATTACATATTAACATTATATGTTTGTCGCAAAATATAAGAGAGAGAACGTAACCCCCACATATATACGTCAGTACAAACCGCGTGAGAAAGGAATCTATTAAATAATCAGCCGGTCAAACTTGTACCGATGATATCTGGCGGACATTTAAAGTGCCCTTCTGTGTCCACGTCCGTCCGTCGCAATTATCCTGCATTCCGACTTTGGACAGATGGCTATAGCGCAAAATCTCATCTAGAAAGGACGAACCCCGTTCCCGATCGTTGTCAGTCTGCATAATGTATAAAATCCAATGCATTAGTCTGAAATGTCCAATACTGTCTCTACATAAAACTTTTGGAAGCGGAGGGTTCTGTATTAAAAATTCCGACTTTCAGTGACTTTAACATACGTAACGACTGAAGTTCACAGATTCTTGGTGGAACACGGACTAGAAAAATTAACACAAATGACTGGTTTCTTTTTACAAAAGGTAGTGTTATTATAAAGTATGCACGCGTGAACATAGAATAATGGCCGTATTGATAGTACCATATAGTAAACCACGCAGCGTAGAAAATTTAATCTTCAGATACAGAAGAGGAACAAATTCCTCCCTTATACCATCACACAATTTCGCTTTTAGCGCTCGCATCACTTCCAGTTCGGATTATTAAACATGTGCGGAAACGTTGTCATAAAAATCCTGTATCTGTGAGAACTACATTCCACGGCTTACCAAATATATGAAGGCATCGTTCGAACTTGTTATATGCACGTACATGTTATTAATATTGCGTACCTAATAGCATTAAAGGTGGATACTTAATCGTCATGTCAGCATTTTGATTATGATTTATTGCAAGACTTTAGGATGAATAAATTATGAAGTAATAAACTCGTGAATGTGAGTATATTTTTATTCCTTATTCGATCATGTTTCTTAGAATAATTAATCTACAAATTTTAGGTTTATATTTTCTCTGAATATTTTAACTTAATTAACTTAATGGTTATAGTGCAAGACTTTAGAATTATTTTTGTATATTTACGGAAGTGTATAATATGCCTATTTCCCTATATTTAAAATTGACCCTTTTCGTTAACATAATTTTATTTCCCTGAATTTAGAATACCCTACTAGCGGCATAGATGTTGATCGGACATATGTGACAATTTTCATCCAATAATCAAAATATACGCAGCGAAGATGATTTTACTGTTAGATATCTCAATAATTGGAAGATTTAATTAACTACAATTTCTCTATAGTCGTTCCGTTCTGAGCAGTTGAACTATTGGTTCACTTTCTCACTCAGCGTTCCAGTTTGAGTCCCACATAGATCACAACACTATATGTTGTTTACTGAACTCAAAAAACGCATGATAATTAGTTAATAATGTTATAGGATCCGGAAATACACTTGCCATAGTATTTTTTAAGAAAAAACTGGTACAATTTCTACACCACATAACACCCAAAATGAAAGAAATAATGATAAAGAGTGGAAATGAGAGAGAAAGCAGTCGAAGAGAAAGGAAGAGAAATAATGAAAAGTTAATTAACTATTTACCGGCTCCATGAAATCGAGTTTCACATTAGATGTAGTAGAGATATACATAATGTAAAAAATACATAAACATAAATATGAGATAAACAACTCGCAGAATGTATCAATTGTAGAAGAACGTAATAAACGGCAATACGGATTTTGTAATTTTTACATTTCTATTCCTATAGTCTTAGAAGACGTAAACCAAACTTTGCACCATTTAAAGAGTAAGTGAATACAAATTAAAATTAATATGCAGCTTCTATTTTTGAATTAACACTAGGAATGAAAAAACAGCAAAGTCAAACGCGAAGAACGAATAAATACACGTTGTCACGATAAATTCTAGTACCATAGACAGCATTATGATTTGCTACATATAGCAACAGTATTTATAATCTACATCATTAACATATTAAACATTAGTATTTTTGACTTCAATGCTATTGCTGCTGGTGTATGTTATTCTTTTTCTGAGCCTATATTCAGACGGCAACAGTCTTTTGTCTTTTATTTATCCAATACTGTCGTTTGAATATTATTTGTCTGATTAGTAATTTTACATGCAGGAAAAAAGAAAGTTGACTAATCGGTTCAACGAAAAGAAAAAAGTTTATTGACAACATTATTTTATAATAAACCATATTTAAATACGAACAGTTACTGGTAAATTAATGCAATTGTTATGTTTGCAAAGTTTTGTTTGGAATTAATCACAGATAAATAAAGCAATGACGTGTCTAAACACTACACTAGGTATAATGGTGTAACTCATATTCAATAAAGGTCACTTACCACTATTAAGACTGTTCTCATCCCCCAATTCTGTTACGTGTGAAGATGCAGATCTAATATGTCGCACGTAACCTGGAGCATAAAGTACACGAATAACACAATTATTTAATTGACTTAACATTGCGCAATATTTCAAAGTTGTTTCTTTCACTCATAATTGCAATCGTGATATGATAGTAGTAATGCAACAAGCTTAACGTAGAACGGTGAATGTAAAATGCCAAAGGAGACTCCCGCGGAAGATTAAGGCGGTACGCGGATTATGTTGTACGCATTTAAATTGTAGGACTTTAATTTGTTCAATTATTCCCGTGTTATAACAAGCACCACACACAGTAACGTGTTAGAAATGATTACTGTTGGAATCCTGTAAATTCTTAGTTTTGTTTTATCAGTCGAGACCATTCTTTTTAAATGTATTGCAGGTTAGTATACACATGCTACTGACTTGAAAAAAATGATGTACAGTCGGTCACGAAATTATTCGGACACCACTGTGGATCCGACTATTCTACTCTGTATTTAACATAAACATACAATTACAAAAATTAAATACATAACATATATTACAATAGAGTATGTAGTTACTGGAAATATACGAAACATTTATTTATAGTAACTGTGTCGGTAAATAATACGGGAAAAACAACAAGACCGCCCATTTTTACCTCACGAAAACATTCGGACACTGGGAAATTTAAGTGTATAACTGTCTTTAACAATGGTGTTTATGTGTATTAATATTTTGTGGGATAACCTTTTTGTTTTATCACGTGTCGTAATCGTGTCGGCATGTTTAGGATAATTTTTTTTAAATAGTTTTGCCCAATGTATTGCCTTTCCCCTTGTAAACGTTGTTTTAACGCTTCTGCAGAGTTTATGGGGGTTGCCCGAATTCGGCGGTCTAATTTATCCCATAAATTCTCTATGGGGTTCAAGTCTGATGATTGAGGCGGTAGTTGCAACACATTTCTGCACTTATATAACAAATATTCCTGCACAATTCGCGATTTGTGTTTCGGGTCATTATCTTGGTAGAATTTTATTCCACCTTGGAACCCCATATTTGTTGCACTTGTGACTAAATTATTTTTTAAAATGTCTAAATACCTGTTTTTGCCCAAATTATCGTTAATAAAAACTAATTGTCCTACTCCATAGGCCGAAATACAGCCCCAAACCATCACAGAGCCGCCACCGTATTTTAGTGTCGGCTGCAAGTGCTTCGGATTCAACTCTTCTTTTGATTTTCGCCGCACTCTGACCCTTCCATCGCATCCGTAAAAGTTAAATTTTGATTCGTCCGCAAAAATTACGTCACTCCACCACTCACTGCCTTTTAAAATGTACTCCTGAGCAAGCTGCAATCTCTTCCTCCTATTTGTTGCGTTAATATACGGTTTCTTTCGGGCTATTCCCCCATTATAGCTCTGATCGTAGCATTCTTCTCACATTTTCGGGATACACGGAGATTCCCATTTCTTCGTTGAGCATGGCTGCTATTTTTGGCGCACTTATTTTTGGATTTTCATTAACTTTTCGAATAACGGACCGATTGTCGCGAATACTTAGGATTGGTTTTCGTCCAGTTGAAGGGACAGATTCAATTCCATTTTCAGTTTTATACTTTTGGACAATGTCTCACACTGTACTTTTACTAATATTTAACATATTAGAAATTTTTCTGTAGGAATTTCCTTTTTCGTAATGAAATATTACTAACTGCCGCATATTGAACGACGTGTTTTTACTTTTGCGACCCATTGCGAAGAAGATTGAACTAAAAATAACAGGTATTGAGACTCTACTATTCCTTAGTTCAAGGCCAGTTACTGTGTTTATAAACATTGTCTCACCGACTTAATTGCAACTAGAATTTCCTTTATTATGTGTGCGTATTCCGTGAGTGTCCGAATGTTTTCGTGAGGTGAAAATGGGCGGCCTTTTTGTTTTTCCCGTATTATTTACCGACACAGGTACTACAAATAAATGTTTCGTATCTTTCCAGTATCTACATACTCTATTATAATATATGTTCTGTATTTAATTTTTGTTATTGTATGTTTATGTTAAATACAGAGTATAATAGTCGAATCCACAGTGGTGTCCGAATGATTTCGTGACCGACTGTATGTAGTCAATTACAAAATAGAAAGGATTAGTAACAAGGGAGAGCGCAATATTATGTTCGACTAAAAGAAATCTCAGTTATATATGCGGTCACTCTCTCATTTTATTACAAAGTCTGTTGTACGGGAAGTGACATTACGTGAAAAACAGGAATCACGATATATTTCATTAAAATAATTGAAAAAATGCATTAAAGGAACTATGTCCCGCGTCTTTTTTGCCCACGCCACAATTGAAATTTTATATGATTTCGGAATGAGCAGAGGGAACGACCTTTTTGGCACATACAGACCTAGAAAAGCAAGTGTGCCATAGCTAGCAGAAGGTCGCGTATAATACGAGAAAGGGTGAAAAAGAGCGGTGGTGGTCCCATAGGAACCATATCCCGGTGATATTGGCTCCCATAGCCCGTTGCTGCGTATCGGAAACGGAACCACCTTGAGCCAACATCGAGGAAAACTGGCCGAAATTCAAATTTCCCAGTGGAATACGACTTTAAACACAAGTTGTGGGCAGACAAACGACAAACTCAGAGTGTTGACGTTCCTGTCGCGTATCAATTTACAGGAGGATTCTCAATTGTAATGCTTCTTCGTCAATAACGAGCGAGTACATTGCGCTTAAGGATCAATACTTGACTTCGTGGGTTCAACATCTTCACAACCTCGAACTGAATCATCGACGTTTGTAAGACATTTGTTGCGTATTTTCGAAGACATAATTAACGCAAACGCTGCAACTACGTTTCACGTTTACGGCTTGAATATTACTAACAGCTTACGTTCGTTATAAATGACTCAATGGATATTGCATTTGTCTGGCAAATTAAGCAAGCATAGTTTTCTGATTATGTCCAGACACAAGTATGGACGTGTTGTCAGGAATTTATGTATCAAATTTAAAAAATGTCCTAATAAATAAGTGTAATGAAATATTAAAAATATTACATCATTTAGTATAGTCTGATAGCTGTCGTGCAAACTGTAGTTAGTAAGCATTTCCTTAACATTATAATCTGCGGTACATTAACAGAATGGGGAAGAACTCGTACTAACAAAGTATTTCGTAACAATGAAAATGAATAACTGTAAGGTGTCCCAAAATTTACGAAAGATTTGAATTTGCCGCCAATTTTGCAGTAAATTGTTGGCAACCTTGAAACAAGAACAATTTGACAGCTGAAAGTTTAGGGTTAAGTAAAAATGGAGCGCTATACGATATAACAACGTATTTTCATTATTGAACAATATTTCAAAACCCACATGTGATTGTCGAACGACAAATGCACCCACATCGTGTCACTGTTTGATGCGCATTTTGGACCGAGACATCATTGGACCATACTTTTTTGAAAATGAGGCTGGTCAAGCAGTAACTGTTACTGGTGCTCGATATCGCAACATGAGTTCGAACGAACACAGTTCTTTCTGCTGAAATTGGATGCTATTGATGTGGCTAATATGTGGTTTCAACAAGACGGTGCCAGATGCCATACAGCCAGTGAAACAATTCAATTACTGCATGAGACATTTCCTGATCGTGTACTCTCTCGCTTCGGTGATCAGAATTGGCCCCCTAGATCGTGTGATTTAACACCATTAGATTTCTTCTTATGGGTTATTTAAAGTCAAAGGTCTATGTCAATAAGCCCACAACCACTCGTGCATTACAAGAGGAAATTAAACGTTGCATCAACGAAATTCAGCCACAATTATGCAGAATGGTCATGACAAATTTCGACAAAAGAGTGCGTATACAGTTAGCACTCATGGGTAATTCGTATATGCCCAATTACAACTAAACAAGGTTGAATTCAATAATCCAAACTCTCAGCTGTCAAATTGTTCTTGTTTCAGGGTTGCCAACAATTTACTGCAAAAATGGCGACAAATTCAAATCTTTCGTAAATTTTAGAACACTCTATATATAAAATAATCAGCTGAAACTAAAGATGTCCACACAAATCCCCACATTAATTAATTGAAATTGGGCCTATACGAATTACCCATGAGTGCTAACTGTATAGCGTCGTTCCATTATTCTTCGAGGAAAAATTCTCAGCGCATACGGGTATGTCACAGTTTGTGTTGCCTAGAAAAACTACACGAGACGGGTTAAAAAACAGCCCAATTCCCTCAGTCATGACTCACACACAGGTGTTAGTCAGTAGAGGATCCAATGTAAAATCCAATTTGGGTCGGATGAGAACCACGAGTATGAAAGCCACTGGTTGGATCCCGTGGGAACACTGGGAGCAGTGGGAAGCCTCTGTACCCGTACTGGGGCTATACCCGACTACGCCGTGGAGAGAGCATTCCCCAAGGAGGTAATTACCCTCCCCACCTGTCTCTTCCCTTCTGGCCACCCGCCTTCACTCCCAACTCTCCGCTCTCCACCCTCCGCCCGCCGCCCTCCGCCCTCCACCCTTTGCCCGCCGCCCGCCGCCCTCCGCCCAACACCCAACACCCAACACCCAACACCCTACACCCTACACCCAACACCCAACACCCTACACCCAACACCCAACACCCAACTTCCTCCCCTAACCCACCTATGCCCCAATCACCCACCATCGCAACTTCAACTCCTACTGGAGTTACATGCTAATACAAAACCAAAACCGGTTACCAACTGCTTCAGCCTCGGTCTTGCCGAATTCCCAAAATTCATATACATATATACTGATCTGGACTGACACGGTGGCATCAGTGCAAGCCTCGCTTGTTCTGACTATGTATTTCACGACAATTCTGATACGGTTCTGTGCGAAACAACTGTTACATTAATCTACAATACTTGAAAGATATAGTATTTATTGACAGTACAGAATTCTAAACAATTTGCAATGTAAAAGTCTAGTTCATCAATGTACGTATTTGTTACTGAACACAATTGCTGTTTGGCGTTATCCCTTTTTTATCAATTCAAATCATATCTGTCGGGAATAGATAAGAATACTAATATAGCCGGTCATTTAAAGTCACGGCGGGCTTAATTGATTATTAACGATGATTCATAAATGGCCGAAAGTATCTTAAAAGTTAAGCAAAGAAAAGAGCAAGCAAGAACTAAGTTGCTCATATATTTTTATATTTTAGTTACTGTTCTTTGAGATAAACGCGAGATGTACTTACTCGTTATTCCCATACATTTGGTAATAAAATATACATTAATGAAATATATTTTTAACGTACTTATGACTAGTCCGTCCCTGTTTAAAATCAGATGAAAATATTATGTTTGTAATTCAATAACGATTACAAACTTCATATGAGGCAAAAACAACAGAGGTTGAAACATATCATGTTCTAATGTGAGAAAATCTTTACGGTGCACGAGTTAAGCGAATGCCATATGATTTCTTGTTAAAAGCGAATAATCTGAGTTAGTGTGCTGAAATTAGTCACATCATTAGGTATATTATAAGTGTATATGTTATCGTGAAAAACCCAAATTGGAGAATGTCGACTTTCACCGGTCAATGTCAACACATACCAAATACGTCGGTGAAAGATCGAATATTTTATTACATTCTTGTACATTCGGACCCCACCGGTGTATGTCGACAATCACAGATATGCTCTGGTGGATGTCCAAAAGAGAGGACCCGACAAAGAGGCGACTAGCTTTCTGTCGTCATATCCTTTGTTCTGCTCGGAGTCAGTCAATTTTGTCAGTCTTATACAAGCTTTGATGATGCGAGCAACGTTTTCTTAATTCTTTTTCCGATACCGTAATTTATACAGAATGGATACTGCAGTAAATCTTTTTCTTGAAAAGTTAAATGCATTAATTGCGGGTAAACGAGAAGACAATTGTTTTTATTTTTCTCAAGAAAAGTACTCCAAGATACTTTCTCAAATGGTTTCTGCAAAAACTAAGTGCAACACACGTTTGGATTACAGACGATTAAAACGTTTTGACGTTCTAAAAATTAATGATGAAGAGAAGATAATTGTACCATTAAAACTAGCGGAAATGAATACACAGTATTACCAATGTAGAATCATTCAGTATACTATATGAAACTCACACTAGAATAGGCCACGGAGGAAGAACACGTATGCTTAAAGAGTTGTAAATTAAATACAAAAATATTACATATGAAGTTGTAATGTTGTATTTAAATTTGTGCAAACAGTGTCAAATGAAACACAGTGCACCTAAAAAAGATATTGTTGTGAAACCAATGGTCAGTTCTGAGTTAAACTTAAGATGTCAAGTTGATCTGATAGATCTGCAGTCAAAAAGAGATGGCGAATATAAGTTCATAATAGTGTATCAAGATCATTTAACTAAGCTTGTCCAGCTACGACCTTTGAAAACTAAAAGAGGTAAACAACCAGCGTATTCCGTCCTTTCAATATTTTTAACATTTGGTGTACCAGCAATATTGCAATCAGATAATGGTAGAGAGTTCAGTAATCAAGTCATATCCGAAATATGCGCTATGTGGAAAGATGTTAAGATAGTTCATGGAAAGCCTCGTCACAGTCAAACACAAGGCTCAGTTGAAAGGGCCAATTAGGATACACATAATTTCCTAACTGCATGGATGAACGATAACGATACAAATAAATGGTCAGATGATTTACCCTTTGTTTAATTTGCCAAGAACACTGGATACCACGAAGGAATACGCCAAAGTCCTTATGAAACCATGTTTGGCGTTAAAGTAAAAAGTGGCATTGCATCGTCTTTTTTGTCTAGCGAACAAATGACAAATATTGAAACCGAAGAACAACCCAAAGAAATTGCCAATACCTTTGAAACATGAGAACAGCTTCAAGAAACTGTTCATACTTCTGAAAAAAATTTGAACATTGGTCATACCGAAAACCATATTCCAAAGAAAAATACTGAAGAGGACCTCCAATCTACAACGTCTTCACATCAAGTTCTGACTGAAAAACCCGAGTTAATTTCTATAAAAAGAGTGGTCGCGAAAGAGAATCTTCTACTGCAAGCAACAAAAATGGTACAAACCTCACAAAAAACAATTTCCTCTTGCTCAAATTGGTGATATTGTACGAATACAAGTCCCAGATGTCGACCGTGGTCGTACACATAGCCGAAATGTGTTAGCGGTTGTTGTTGGAATAGAAGACTCCGATTTCTATAAACTGGCAAATAAAAATCGTACCCTCAAGCAGCTTTACACACGTAATCAGTTCGTAATTTGTAAAAAAAAAAGTTACTTTCCATAGATGAGATTTCTTTTCAAGAAATGTCGCTGAAAGAAGTAGCTGCAGCTAATTCGAGAAGCGGGGAGAAATGCTATACACGCTGTCATTGCAAAAGGAAGTGTTCTACAAATAAATGCAGTTGTAAAAGCAAGGGACTCTTGTGCAATTCAAAGTGTCATAATAGTTTAAGTTGTTGCAGTAAATAAGATTTGAATCACATGATTAAGTAATTTTTTTATTACTACTATTATCTTTTCTCATTTAGAATGTACTGTGTGTTTTAAATTCTTGGTCACTCCTTTCAGAAAGAGAGGCGAAAAAGTTACGTCACCCTTCTGACGTTTTATAGCGACTGAATTACGGAGAATAACATATAAATCTCCGAAATGTTCAACATTCACCATTAGTGCATGGTGAATGTCGACATTTACCGGTGTAAGTCGAAATAAGGGTGTTTAGCAAACATTTCGGACATACACCAGGCGACTATGTGAATGTTGACATTCACCGGTGAAAGTCGACATTCTCCAGATTTTGGTGTTTCAGTGTAACATACATGTATATACTTGTTCATCACAATTTCCACAATTTGCACAAATTAATGTCTAACTGCGAAATGAGTTTCCACAATTCATCATTAAGGTTGACGTGCACCACGTGCAGATAAATCCATTTGCCAAAACTATAGTAAGAAATATGTATATATCATTAATTTAAAATAGATTTTTTTAAAAAGTCTATTCGATGCGCGATTAACTTCTTTCCTTTGCAAAATTGTAGGTTTATTATTCACCGCAAATGAATTCAAACATTTGAAACGGTGTTTGATCTTATTGTTAAACCTATAACTCTGTCTGCTAGAAGAAAACATTTGTGCCTTCGTCTGTAACACTACACACTAACAGAAATGTACCTATAGGAAAAGTGGATCAAAAACAGAACTGGTGCTTGCCAAAGGCATCCTTACGTAGTATTTTCCGTGATCTGCTATCGGTGCATCCGGTGGATCAGTTCTATTAGTTGCACAATTAAAAAAATTTCTTGCGTCCATCCTCCATTTAGTTTTCGAAATAAGTATTTCTATGCGATTGCTGTGGAAATGAATGGTGATAACGTAATTCAGTCACGAATTATTATTATTATATATTCACCTTTTAACCTGTCGGGTTAACGGATAAACTAATTTCATTTTTATAAACAACTTATTTTTACAATGGAACTCTATAAAGTCAAGTAAAGTCAAGTTTTATTCAGTAGATGATATATTCCCCTCCGCTATCAATTACTGTCTGTCAATAATCTTGTCATTTCATTTAATACCACGACATTTATAAACGTTGGTGTTGAAATGTCAGAAGGCAATATAATTGAAAGTATTATATTTCTGCGCATGAAAACTAAAACGCAGATCAATGTCAGAAATTGTCGGCGATTCTAAAATAAATGTTGGCATTGATTCGTGAAGACATATTTATACTAGTATTGCGTTGGAAAAAAATGATTTTTGGTTTCCAAACACAGATAATGTTGTAATTTTTTTTAAGAACTTCTGTCTGTATTAAAATATTTTTCTTTTGGTCTTTTATATTAGCCACAATTATACTGTAGAGCAAAATGGAAGAAACATTGTTGAACAAAGCTTATTCTTGGTACTTACATAATATCAGTTTTATTTCACTCTACAAAACCGAAATTACTTTCTTGCCAACCTGACATTATACCATCTCCAGTCAATATAATTTTTATGAAGTATATCAATGATACTGTTAAAACTTGACAAACGTGCATTGGTAAAACTGTATCACTTGCAGTGACAACATATCGTACCATCTTAAACCACCAACATTCATACAGTGAAAAGGGACAAAGATCTTCTTGACCGGCACCCGTGTAAGGAACTCCTATGTTGTTAAATTTAGATTTTTTTGTCAGAAAACGAATGAGTCACAGAGCTTCATCGAACAGTTTTAATCAATGGTATGATATCTTTAAAAACAATATCAACGTTAACTTGATGACGATGAAGTAAGAGAATGTAATAAATGTGTTAAGGGACGTTTTCATAGACCCACATATCTAAGGTGAGCCAGAATGCGAGGGAGAAAATTTCGGGGGTGGTAGAACACATGAATACAAGCACTTTTTGTCAAATAATATATGGTGCGCAACTCAAAGGATAAAAAGTTACAGGGTATTTTTGCACCGTCACATTTAACGCGCTGACTGCCGCGCGCGTCATCGATGCCTGACCTGGCGACGAACGTGTTAAAGAATTATCACAACAATGAGAGCAGATATTTCACAAAACACTTTAGTAACACTAATATTATTGACTTATTTGCTCAAAAATAGAAGTACGCTTGGCATTGCTATCCCACAAAACCAGCGCAGTTCTGAGCAGCGCGCGTAGCTGGCGGTTGCTTCCTCATAAATTCGCGTAGCAGTTAGCGTGTTACCTTTAAACCTTTTATTTTTGAGCTAATAAATCAATAATATTAGTGTCAATAAAGTGCTTTGCGAAATATCTGCTCTCATTCTTGTGATAATTCTTTAACACGTTCGCTGCCAGGTCAGGCATCGACGACGCGCGCGGCAGTCAGTGTGTTAAATGTGACAGTGCAAAAATACCCTGTAACTTTTTATCCCTTGAGTTGGACCCCATATATTATTTGACAAAAAGTGCTTGTACTCATGTGTTCTACTATCCTCTAAATATTATCCGTCGAATTCTGGCTCAGCCTGTAAAATGTAGGTTACTATAAAGGTTAGAGATTCTCTAATCAATATTATGTCACATATTGTACCAGTGTTAATTAATTATCTAACGAATAAAAATATAAACGAGCAAAATTAAAGTTACTTTTTTATTACTTTCGAGATTTTTTCAAATCTAAAAGCATACTAACAAATAATACAAATTTTAGATTTACAGATATTTTAACTAGTAATTTGATCCCGATCGTAGTATTGAAACATTCTAAAACGAACCAATATTACATTTTTCAGTCTGTTTCTTCCACATGAATATTTTGAATGCGTATAAGATGGCGAAGCTGATCATCTTGAACATTTTGCTAATATTTCCATACGTTCTAGCTATAGTTTCATTTGAGACCTATAATTTAAATTACATATTCAATGATGTATAATTTGCAGAACAATGTGATGTTTAAATATTAATTTTATCGTAGCTTTTTGTGCTACATAGTTTACGAACAAACACTACAAACAGGAATTGTTTTTTATAATTACAGGGTTTTATTATCTTTAAGGAGAGTTTCACACACCAAACTTTTTATTCTGTTCTTCGTAATTGGGCAAATCGTCACATAGAATATAAAGTATCATCCAAAGTGAGTCTGAAATGAATAATTGCTCCTATATTTATAAAATGTTTTATTTTAAGCTTTATGCAATGTCCCGTCCATTACAGTCAATTTGAATACGCACTCGAACTACGAGTGATTAACAAACTTGTATCAGTGGTTTGCATTGTGCCATACACATTAATAATATACACTGGTGTCTTATGAACAGCAAGCCAAACATCGATGAAAGAGAACTTCTCTTAAAAATGTCTCAATAATCGTTAATTTTGTGTTTCACCTTGTATCAAAGTTTTTTACGTAAAAATTGCTAGTTGAACTGAATTCAGGAAAAAATATTAAGCATTTCGTTAAGGTTACTCTGATATGTCAATGAAAGAGTAAAATAATAGCAAACAGGTTAGTGCACCGTATGCCCGGTTCGATTCCATTTGACTTTTAGTTGACACATTTTATCGTGCAGCGAACAATTTACGAACTCTGAATACTGTTATGAAATACATCTTATGTACCTATATCTCTTAGTTCATTAGATAGTCAAAAGCGTATTGTTTCAGAAAATGGAAGTATCCATGAAAATGTTGAAACTAAAACAATATGTAACTAAAACAAAATTGTTCATAATGAAAGATATTCGATTGTGCAAATAAGTGTGCAAAAATCATGTATGTAAACTTAAAACAAAGATCTTCCATATTTCTCCGTCCATTTGCGTACAGATATCAGAAACTCAAACCTGTCTGGCGACATACAGTCTGCCACTTAAGGTGAGCACCAAAACACAAAAAAAAATTATAGAGACAAATAGCATCCTGATGTTAGCTACCATGCCATAATAATGATAATATATAGATCCAGTGGAAAAATGCCGTAAAGTCTTTAAAAAGCCGAACAATTACGTCTGAAAAGAAAGTTTCTTTGACTACAACAATCACCTCCGGAGGAAAGATTTATTTTTTTTGACGTTTTTCATAGTGGGAAAAATAGCACAATTATTTAAGGGGTCTGGCCACCATGTGCGCTCGCCAGATGAGTACTATTCTTAAAAATTTCATAAACGCGAAAATATAGCACAAAATATTTTTATTTTTTGTCATATACTAGAAAACGGTTTAGTGAACAAGTGAAAAAAATTTTGCGATAAAAAAATAAAAAATACCGACGTTTCGTTCATTTTGGTGAAGGCCCTCGGCACGAAACGCACGTGGGCTGTTCCATGACTACCTGCTTCATTTTGCATCTGAAAAAAAAAATTAGCTTATTCCTGGATCGTATTGCAAGGGCGTAACATAGGGAAATTTTTTTTTTACATTAGGGAAATTATGGTGAGCCGAAGGATTTTTTTTCACGATTTTCACCGAAATTTCACGAGGAAAAACGTCATTAAAAAAAAACTAATCAAGTAATCGCAAAAATCCCACGTTACGCTTTAGATAATGTATCTAAAAGTACTGTGTTCAAAATTCACAGCAATCGGACCGATAGTTTACGAGATTTACGCGGAACCGTTTCGAAAAATATAGTTTCGAGATAATCGCAAAAGAAAGTAAACGTGCGGTTATTCGGCTGACGGCGCGGTTTTTGTGAGTCTTACCTTCAATCAGCGATTCCTGGTCCATACATGTCCTCTTCGGCAGCTGTTTGAGCATCCTGGGCCTCTTTTTGAGAAGATCTACGTGCTTGGCGTGCTTCTTTCGTGCTTTTTGTGCTCGGACATTTGGTGTAGCGCAACGCTCCTCGTCGACTGCCCTACAGAAATCGTAGCAGCGATCTCCGATGCTTAGATCCATGAGCTTCATCATCAGCAAAATACTGTTGTACCCATCGTTGAAAGTGCTGATAGTAATGTAACTGGCAATTTCGACGGTTTTTGCACCGCTGGAACTCGTTTTTTGAGCCATTGACCAGATGACGGAGTTGACGCTCTCGTTGGCGTTTTGCGTGAAGCCTCCTTCGCACCGTTCTAACAATTAATCTGAAGTGAGGTCCTCATAAACAGGTCGAATGGCATCTTGAACAATTTGAGGTAGAGGATTCTTGTGTAGATATTCATCAAAAGTGCCAATCACTTTTGATATTTGCCAAGAGCACCACGAATCTTCTCCCGGACGACAATTTTAATGCTGCGGAATTTCGTCGGTCGAGCTCTTGTGCTTGAATGTTGCCCAAATAGCTTTCTTCATTTCGTCTTTGGAGTTAGAGAACCTTCGAATAGCGAGACCGTAATATACTGTTAGCTCGTTAATTAGTTTATCGGTTAGCTTTCCTTTGCCAGCAAGACCTTTCTTTTCCTTTTTGATTTTACGAAGTCGTGTGCCCATCCTTTTCTGCACATGATCTATGCATTCTTTTTTCATCACTTTTTCTTCGTATGGATTCGAGTAAATAATTCTACTAACCCATACAAACGACACAATAGGACAGCTGCACGTGCTGATCCGTGCGAGTTGCATACACTGATCGAGCCGCGCTGTCGATCGCTCGCAGCGGATCGACCTTCCTACCGAGAAATACCTGTAACTTTAGCAATTTTACGATTTTCAGTACCAACTATGGATTAAATAATGCGTAACATTTCAAAGATTATTATAACACAATAAAAAAAAAATGAAAAAAAAAATGGCATAGTGGCCAGACCCCTTAATACGCTAGCCTCGTATGGAAAACAGTACGTAATTAAAAGGCAGCGGAAAGGTACGGTACTGCAAAAAATTGTAATTGTATAGATGAACAAGTCAGTTTGAATATGATCATAATTTAAATATTTCGTGTAATTGTAAAATAATTCAAGCTTTGAGAATTGTAAATACTCGCAAAATAAAATATGAAATTTGCAACAATAATGGGTTTAAATATTTTTCTCATACATAAATGTGGACATGTGAAAAAAATTAATCGTACATAAAGGTACACTGATAACTTTAATACTAAAAGAATAAACCTATAACCAACAGAGGCGAAAAGACTTCACACTGTTGCAACACGCGAACTGTTTTATTACTATAGCCTTACGTTTAATCGTCTGATATTGGATGAAGTGTAACGTATTCAAATAGAAGTAAGCCGATAAACGAATAATATAGCCTTTTTAAAGAAAAGGTGTTTTTCGATGAATTTATACAAGAAAGTAATTAAATAATGTAACATCCAACGCAACCGAGAACAATTTTTCGCGACATGGGAGTGAGCGAGACCAATTATTAGCTTTCCTCGTCCCATTAGCAGTACCAAACACATCACCACAGCAACGAACTGGAAAGTGTCAGGAAGGATCCAGAACGATGTAGAAGGATCTAGAAGGTTCCAGAAGATTCGCGAAAACCTACGATTGGGATCCGCGATCGAGATGACCTTCACGCGTAGCAACGCCCAGCAACGCGCTTATTGACGAGCCCGCTTGACTACTTACGGATGAGTATAAAAGACGGTGTCTTGTGTCATACGCCCTCTTATTTTCCTGCTCGGAAGAACGAGGTAATACCATGGGCACCCAACAGGGCCGGGAACCATCTACTGGGTCACCCCCTGGAGGAGAAGACGGTAGGACTTGCCACCAGTCGCCTCTACTAGGGGAGATTACAAGAAGGCTACCCAGAAGAGTCACTTTCGGGGCTATTCCCAGGTCACCCTTTGGAGGTGAGGACGGTAGAACTCGCCACCGGCCACCTCCACGAGGGGAGAGTACAGGAAAACTGCCCAGTAGAGTCTTGCGGACCAAAACCTTAGGTCGGCCGCTGGAGGACAGAACGGTAGGACTCACCGGCGGTCACCTCCTGGAGAGTAATGTACGGGGGGGGGGAGGGGATCACGAGACATTCACCGAACGTAGGCAAATGATAGAGTACAATAGTCTAAAGCCAACATTATACCATCGAAAGTTTGAGACGAGCGGGCTCATTTCAATAAATCAACTCATAAAAGTCGGACATTGCGAGTCAAGCAAATTCCTGCGTTACCTACAAACGAACCAAATTGCTGAAACACCTTCAAAACACATTTTCCCACAGAACCAAACCTCCTGTCATTAACCATCATTCCGAGTTAAATCCTTACTATAACAATAATAAAACCTTCTTTGCCCTAAACATTTTTCACGCAATATCAGAACATGTGAAACCATTCAAAACTTCGGTGAAAGTATAATCGTAACAATGATTTAGCGTAAAGAACATCGATATAATGTTGCACTCAGAATAAATTTATCGTAAAAGTAATACATCAGTTAAAAATCCAAATTGCAGGTATCAAATAAACAAAATTTCAATAAAAACAATATGGACCGTTTATTATGAAAGTGGTATTAGTCCAATTCCCACAGACATAGGTGGGCTATTTGGTTACATGTGTTTGTTTCACGTATCTGGTACACACCACAGGATTATTATGATCTTATAAAACAATGTAGACAAACTAATCAATTTATTTTATCCGAAATAAAAAGAAGGAATTCCGTTTCGCAAACGAATCTACAAATCGTGATTCAGGAACCTTGTGTAACGATGCGAGACCAAATTACATACGAAAAATATAAACATATGGAGCAATTATAACCTTAATAACTAAACAATAGCTTAATCGCAAACTTAAACGACATAAACAAATCAACATTCAAAATAAAAAAAGCTACTGTTTTATTTTTCGTTATTATTTTTTAAAAAATAAAGTCGACTAATACAATATATATTTTAAGTGATATTTAATTGTTCAAAATTCAAAATAATTTAATTTAAAATTATTTTTCCAATTGACTAATTACACCGGCATACAAACAAAAAAAGTTGTTTGTACATCGGATGCCACCTACCTACCGGCATGTATTTCGACCCGCTGAATGCGAATTTTAAGTCAGTTTGGGTCGTGCACCCTTAAGTTTCGAGTAAATAATGAAAATAGCAAAATTTGAATAAATGGCCATAAAAAAATGTTGTGGATCTAAACCAAGCATAATTTTTATATATTTTTAACCGCTGAATACAAATCCGAAGTGTATTTAGACCATAAGCCGTTTTAAATCGAAGAAAAGTGTAAAAATAACTTGAAAATTGCTAAAAATGACAAAAAATTGTCATTATTGTGATGAAAAAAATTTCGTAGACCCAGATCGGAGAGGATTTTTGTGTAATTTGATTTGTTCAATCCGAATTTGAAATCTATTTGGCTTATGAATCTCCCAAACTCCCAAAAAAACACAAAAAACCGATAAAATAGCAAAAAATTGTAGTTAAAAACATTGAAAAAATGTATAAAACACGATTAAATATTTTTTTTGTATTTTTTTATGCATAAAATACAAGTTTAGAATCTGTAAATATGAAAAATTGTTTCATCTCGATAGTTTCGGTTTTTCATGATTGTGTGCAATTTTTTTCGGTTTTTCGCAATTTTTTCAAACTTTGATGGCTCAACGGGCTAATTAACGTTCAGATTTAGATTCAGTGAATTGAAATACATGAAAATCATACTTGATCCGAGTCCACACAAATTTTTTCATCGCTGTGATTGCAGTTTTTCGCCATTTTTTGGGAGGTTTTTTGCATTTTACTCAAATCTGGAGGGTGACCGGGCCAAACGAACTTCAAATTCGGATTTAGCGGGTCGAATTACATGTCCGTACGTGGGTCCGGTCAAATGTACAAACAACTTTTTTTTTGTGTGCCGGTGTTATGAATGTGGTGTAAGTCCATTTGCAGCCCGTAAATATACATTGTTTTAGTCAAATTTGCGAAAAAGAATTTATATCAAGAATATATATGTCGTTTGGGCACTGCCCACTGTAATTCCGCGTATCATGTACATGTTAGGAATTTATTGGGAGATCTAAGCGATTATAAACTTTTCAACTCAAAGGTACTGGGTAACTGCTCAGTTCTTCGACACAGTCCTCTCTCCAGAGAGCCTACGCTCTCCCCACTCCGTGGCCAGGTCCTTTGTTCTAATGTTTATAACATTGCATGCACAATCAAAGCATTGATGACGTCGCGCCATCGGCCTCGCGCACATCCGTCCTCCTTTATCACTTATACTGAGTACCTTTAATATTCCGACACTAGGAGATTTTTAATTTATTACATTATAATTTCATTCCTAGCAGTAAGAAATCATACGAGATGAATTATTGCATCAAGGTATATGTCTAGTAAACAATAGTAAAATATTATCTGCATAATTTATAACAAAGGTTAATTAAAACAATTTTAATGAAACAATGTCCGTTTTCCACGTTACTTTAATATTCGGACACTATTAAAAATTACTTATTTTGGTATTAAATTTTATAGTTTTATGTGTTTTAATATCTTGTTGGGCAGCTATTCTGCTGTATTACTTCTTTTAAGCGCATCGGCTGTTACGGCCTTCGACCATATATCAGGTCTAGTAACATTTAATGTCGTTTTCTAGTCAGTAGTCAGTAGAAGTAATCAGGAAAGCACTTCAGGGTTTTTGGTTAAAAATCCTCAAGTAACGCAACAAGAGCTTGCGACAGCTTTAAACTGTTCGCAAAAAATTATTTGCAATCAAATGCGGTCACTTGGCAAGGTCCAAAAGTTTGGAAAGTGGGTCCCACATGAATTAACGGAAAACAACCGCAATCAAAGAGTCACAATCTGCAGTTCGCTCCTCTCTCGACAAACCCGATTGCCATTTTTAGAGCAAATTGTTACTGGAGGTGAGAAATGGGTGCTTTATGTCAACCTGAAGAGACGGCCACGATGGTTGGACAAAAGCGAAGCGCCAAAGTCCACGCCAAAGCCTGACTTGCATCCGAAAAAGGTGATGTTGTGTGTTTGGTGGAATTTTAAAGGAATTCTTCATTATGAACTCTTACCAACCAACCTAACCATTACAAGTGAAGTGTATTGTGCACAATTGGAAAGGTTAGACCGAGCTTTGAAAGAAAAAGAACCCGAGCTGGTTAATCGGAAGGGCGTAATTCTTCATCACGATAACGCACGACCGCATACTGCAAGGATCACGGTGGAAAAACTACGCCAGTTGGGATGGGAAGTTCTCCCACAACCTGCATATTCTCCAGATATTGCCCCATCCAATTATCATCTGTTTCGTTCCTTGCAAAATTTTCTTCTTGGAAAACATTTCAATAATGAAGAGTGCCTCAAAAACACCTTGACCGAGCTTTTTGAATTAAAATCGCAAGAGTTTTGCAATAGAAGGATTAAGATGCTACCTGAGCGTTGAGCACAAGTAGTTGAAAACAACGGCGACTATGTCGTTGCTTAATTTGTTGTGTTTTGTTTAAATAAACCAGTTTTAAAAATCTATTGGAAAACGACATTAATTATTACTAGACCTGATAGTATATGGACCGCTCAAGCTATAGTGTAGTCCGTAACCAACATCTTTCATGTCAAAGTCACGAGTAAGCAGTAATGCGCAAGCGCTACAAACAATGGGCAACATCAGTGGGGAAAAGCGCGAATTCAAAATTCGATCGCATGCTGAACTACTGCGATCAGTAGCTTTTGAGATTTGTAGACATAGAAAAAGGAAATTATTTCTTATAAATCGAAACAGTTGTCCGTAATAAAAAAAATAGTTATATTTCAGGGTACTTATCACTTTTAGTTGTATTAATCCTATCTCTGCTAAATAATATCCTATTAAATAATAATATCATACGTAATATCAGAATTACAAAAAAACTTTTTTTTCGTACAAATACATTATTGATGCATATGAAGAATAAGCTTGGTTTTGTTATCATTGCACACACGTTTTCGTGTATCTAACAGCATTTGTAACTTTATAACTGTATAATATAACTTAGTTTTTCGAACAACGCATTAGAATAGGTTATGGCTGAGTCGACACATGCCGTCAGCCGTGTTGTCATAGCCTGTCATCACCTGTCATCGAGACGGAATTTTGCTATAGTTTTCGGATTCGACGCATGCGCATTAGTGTCAACTCTCACTTTCGGTACGGAGATGTTGGTTACGCTCCGCTCACAATCAGTGTATAAAGAGTAGGCTGGAGCGGTCCATATACTATATGGTCGAAGGTTACGGCCCGCACCCCACACCCCATATAATTTCAGTATTATACATGTAATTATAAGCTTTAGCAATTAAGCAACATATATTAAGTAATACTGTACTATTTATAACATTAAATTTATAGTTAACATTAATTGACCAACATATATATTTATATTAATTACAACTTATAACACCGTACACACACATACCTGTAGCCCTAACATAAGACCCTTTTTATGACCGTATACCGCATGCCTACGTTTGGGCCGTTGTGCTGCACACTCTCCGTACCCATACCCATACACACACATACATCTGTATACCTAGTTGTAAGCATATATAAGAACCGTTCGTAACCGCCAGCGGGCGTTCAACATTCAGTATTCGATATGCGATCGTCAACATTCAGTATATGAGGCATTCCATGCCAAATCGGACACTTTCGGACCTCACCCCCTTCGATTTTTTTTTAAATTTTTTATGTTTTTAAGACTGACGAAATACGCGTTCATGAATTTTTTCAGATTTTTTTGACCATCCGTTTCGAAAATATGAATTTTCTAAAAATTCGGACTCATTTTTTTCAAATGCTCATAACTTTGCGAAAAATGGACCAATTTCATCGTTCTTTTTTTCAAAATTTGTGTTTTTGAATGCTCTTTCAAGAAAAAAATATAATTTTTTTCGACATAATTTTTTTCTTTGTTTAATTTTCATTTAAAGCACAAAATATTTTCTATCTCAAAACATGTCCCCTTCGATTTTTTTGAAAAAATTCTCAAATAAACTTTGATGCATGTAAGAACTAAAAAAAAATTCCCATCGTGGGGAAACTCTTCGTTCTATTTTTTTTCTAATTTCGAAAATATCCATTCTCTCAAATCGTTCGTTCCGTTTCAATGAAAAACGTTTTTTTTTCGAGATGTATGCCCCGTCCGATTTTTTTGAAAAAATTCTCAAAAATACTTGGATGGATATAAGAACTTCTAAAATTTGTCCGATGGTGGGGAAATGTTTCGTTCTATTTTTTTTCTTTATTCGAAAATATCTATTCTGTCACATCGTATATTCCATTTCAATGGAAAATGTTTTGTATCTCAAAACATGTCCCCTTCGATTTTTTTGAAAAAATTCTCAAATATACTTTGATGCATGTAAGAACTAAAAAAAAATTCCCATCGTGGGGAAACTCGTCGTTCTATTTTTTTTATTTTTTCGAAAATATCCATTCTCTCAAATCGTTCGTTCCGTTTCAATGAAAAACGTTTTTTTTCGAGATGTATGCCCCAACCGATTTTTTTGAAAAAATTCTGAATGAAGCTTTGATGCAAGTATGAACTTAAAAAATTTGTCCGATCGTCGGGAAACTCTTCGTTCCATTTTTTTTCTTTATTTGAAAATATCTATTCTAACAAATCGTATGTTCCGTTACAACGGAAAATGTTTTTTATCTCAAAACATGTCCCCTTCGATTTTTTTTGAAAAAATTCTCAAATAAACTTTGATGCATGTAAGAACTAAAAAATATTTCCCAGCGTGGGGAAACTCTCCGTTCTATATTTTTTCTTTATTCGAAACTATCTATTCTGTTACGTATTCTGTTCGTTTTGGTGGTTAAATTGAAATGGAACATACGATTTGTCAGAATAGATATTTTCGAATAAAGAAAAAAAATTGAACGGAGAGTTTCCCCACGATGGGAAATTTTTTTTAGTTCTTACATGCATCAAAGTTTATTTGAGAATTTTTTCAAAAAAATCGAAGGGGACATGTTTTGAGATAAAAAACATTTTCCGTTGTAACGGAACATACGATTTGTTAGAATAGATATTTTCAAATGAAGTAAGAAAATGGAACGAAGAGATTCCCGACGATCGGACAAATTTTTTAAGTTCATACTTGCATCAAAGCTTCATTCAGAATTTTTTCAAAAAAATCGGATGGGGCATACATCTCGAAAAAAAACGTTTTTCATTGAAACGGAACGAACGATTTGAGAGAATGGATATTTTCGAAAAAATAAAAAAAATAGAACGACGAGTTTCCCCACGATGGGAATTTTTTTTTAGTTCTTACATGCATCAAAGTATATTTGAGAATTTTTTCAAAAAAATCGAAGGGGACATGTTTTGAGATACAAAACATTTTCCATTGAAATGGAATATACGATGTGACAGAATAGATATTTTCGAATAAAGAAAAAAAATAGAACGAAACATTTCCCCACCATCGGACAAATTTTAGAAGTTCTTATATCCATCCAAGTATTTTTGAGAATTTTTTCAAAAAAAATCGGACGGGGCATACATCTCGAAAAAAAACGTTTTTCATTGAAACGGAACGAACGATTTGAGAGAATGGATATTTTCGAAATTAGAAAAAAAATAGAACGAAGAGTTTCCCCACGATGGGAATTTTTTTTTAGTTCTTACATGCATCAAAGTTTATTTGAGAATTTTTTCAAAAAAATCGAAGGGGACATGTTTTGAGATAGAAAATATTTTGTGCTTTAAATGAAAATTAAACAAAGAAAAAAATTATGTCGAAAAAAATTATATTTTTTTCTTGAAAGAGCATTCAAAAACACAAATTTTGAAAAAAAGAACGATGAAATTGGTCCATTTTTCGCAAAGTTATGAGCATTTGAAAAAAATGAGCCCGAATTTTTAGAAAATTCATATTTTCGAAACGGATGGTCAAAAAAATCTGAAAAAATTCATGAACGCGTATTTCATCAGTCTTTAAAACATAAAAAATTTAAAAAAAAATCGAAGGGGGTGAGGTCCGAAAGTGTCCGATTTGGCATGGAATGCCTCATATGTACTTCATTCAGTCATTGACATTCTTGCTCCGACCAGACCGTTTACAAGATAATTAATAAAGTATTTTAAAATAAAACTACTGCTATACAAGGAGCTTTCTACCCCAAGACTGAAGAAAACCCACCACGTATCCCAGGCCGTAACATCGGCATATTTCTAATTATTTGTTTTAAATAATCAGTTCCTATATTCTTCCATTCCTCCTTCAATCAATCTTTTAACATTTCTTTTGAAGATATTACTGTTGTCCTGATTCGTCGATCTAATTCATCCCATAAGTTTTCAATGGGATTAATATCTAGTAATTGTGGTGGCGGTTGTAAAACTTTTGGGCAATTATATAAAACGTACTCCTGTACAATGCACGCCTTATGTTTTAGATCGTTGTCCCGGTAAAACTTAAAAGTGTTTAATACGCCCATGTTTATTGCACTTTTGTGTAAATTATTTTCGAAGATGTTCAAATAATAATTTTTGTCCATGAATACGTCAATAAAAATTAATACGCCCGGTCCGAATGTGGATATGCAGCTCCAGGCAAACACACTACCATCTCCGTGATTTACTGTTGCTCTAAAACTCTTTCAAAATTCCTCATTTTTTTCCGCCACACCACTCTTCGTCTATCTGACCCACAAATATTAAGTTTGGTTCCATCGCTGAGTATAATATTATTCCACCACGATTCATCTTTGAAAACAAATTCCTTAGCGAAATTAAGTGTCTTTGTTCGATTCTGTTCGCTGACGTACGATTTGTAAGGATGGAAATTTCGATCTCTTACACATTCAATGAGGAGACTCGGGAGAATATTAACACTGGGTTTATTTAAACAAAACTTGTCTCACAGGTCTCTTACAATGTTCTTACTTCTTACGCTTTCCTGATATGTCTCTTACAGTGGTTCGACTCTTACTACCTTTCGATTCTTACTCTTTCGTGGTCTGGCTCTTACCCATTCGGTAGTCCGATTCTTACTGTCGGCACGCGCGTCCTCATCAAAGGGCGCCGACGACCCCGACCACCACTCAATGTGATCGCGTCGCACTCTCGGTGCCTGCCTTCCATTGTTCTCATATCTTTCTCTTACGTATCTTACAGTTCCGTCTTTCATTCGTCTTACAGATTTTCTTCTAGCTACTCTTCCATTATATAGCCACGTTCTTTTAAAGCCCTGCGGATTGTTTGGGGGTGCACTTTTCCCCCAGTTTCTTTTAACAACTCTGTTGTCAATGTTAGTGCAATGACTCTCGGATCTCTCTTTATTTGTCGGACAAGGTTTCTCTTGTCGCGTGCGTCCAACTTCTTTGGTTGATTTTTTTGGGGTATAAAATCGATGCAATCCGCGTATTTAAACCGTTTGACGATGTCGACCACTGTGCTCTTACTCATATTGAGCATTGTAGCTATTTGTCTATAAGATTTTCCAGTTGCATTGTGAAAAATCACAAGATGGCGTGTATCAAAACTCGTATTCCCTTTCCGTGGCATTGTACTAGTATTATTAACGACTGTTGAAGAAGAACTAATGTAAAGAGGCATAGTATCGTCCGAACAGTCGACCAATGTTTGTAAACAAACATTATATTCTGACTCGGAGCATAAAAACAGAAAAAATGTGCTACTCTACCAAGTGTCCGAATATTAAAGTAACGTGAAAATATATCTTGATGCAATACTTCATCACGTATGAATTCTTTCTGTTAGGAATACAATTATAATGTAACAAACTAAAAATGTCCTAGTATCCGAATATTAAAGTTACTCACTGTATCTTCTCAAAAGAATAACGTGTTGCCTCGGTCACATACAACAAGCCACTTGTTATCACCTCGGCAACTACACAATTATTTATTACCTTAGTAATCTTACTTACAAGTATTTATTTTTTTATTATTGAATTATTGATTTCTTGATTTATTGGTTTCCTCATCTGGCCTTAACATGTATACATATAGCATTTATTAAGTCTCGCTATTCTCTGTGTCGTCTGAAAACTTTGCTGCGAGCGAGTTGCGTTTCTTGCTTGTTGCGTCCCCTCGCAACGAGTTTGTTGTCGCATCGCTGCAAAGCGATGCGTAATGTTTCGTAAACGATTAACAGCATTCTTGTTATTGAAACAGCATCTGTTTTGATGTTGTAACAACAACAAATTATTGTTACAACATCAAAAGTGGGATATCGACCAGATAAACGACCGACGTTCAGACAATAAGTGGATAATAATTGAAGTATTGGGTGGCAAAAAAACGTGGTACGTTAAAGAAAAAAGCCGTTTGAGGAGACAAGTTGTTTAAGTACATAGAACTTGCAATTGGAACAATGAAGGTGCTGATAGCGCACAAAAGGATCAAATAGTTGAGAATAGGATAGCTAAAATCGACAAAGGGCATAGATGAATAAGACAGTGACATGTGCCCCCAAACCGATTGAAATTCTGAATGGGCCATTTGATAGCTTATGAATAAAGAAACATTTTTGTGAATTTTCAACTTTGTATCTCTACCGTGGGGGGCGGGGGAGGGTAAAATGTACTGTTCGCTTCTCCTACGATTTTCTCGGAATCTATTAGATAGAAAAAATTGAAAAAAATTAGAGTTACATCTGGTGATGGTGCGCACATTTCAGATTTTTTTCAGATTTTTATATAAAATATCCAACGAGAAAAAAAATAAAAACCAAAAGGTGAGTCATAAAATTATTAATTTGACAACGAAGGAGGTCCGGATCATTGATGCCGCTTTTACCTGTTATGTAATATTAGAATTAACGTCTCTCTGATTTTTTTCATAATTTTTGATTTGGTGGAACAGTGTCGGAAAAATCAAAAACCGCGTCTCTGGTCAGTTTTTGCCTGTCAGAACACCGTATGAGATAAACTTTGGTTTCCTTTTTGTCACATTACTATTTCATAGGATATCTAATGTTATTAAGTACATTGAACAGTCGTATGAGTGCAAAAAAACTAAATAAATGGAAAAAGTCAATTTTTTCTATCCAATAGATTCCGAGAAAATCGTAGGAGAAGCGAACAGTACGTTTTACCCTCCCCCGCCCCCCACGGTAGAGATACAAAGTTGAAAATTCACAAAAATGTTTCTTTATTCATAAGCTATCGAATGGCCCATTCAGAATTTCAATCGGTTTGGGGGCACATTTCACTGTCTTATTCACCTATGCCCTTTTTGATTACCTGCTCATTGGAAACGAGGGTATGAATACAAGGAATCAAGGCAAAGCAACTCAACAGCAGTTAACTAGACCTCCGAAACAGAGGAAGAGAAAAGTAAGGAAGGACATAGCACATCAACAAACCGAAATCGACAAGAAAGCACGATCAATAACAAGCAGCAGCGAAGAAAGTGAGAGAATTGAAAAGAGCAGCGATTACGACGACAACGATAGCCTGTTTGAGGGCTCTGAAATACAGACGATAGTTACGGTACAATTGAGAGAATGGCAACAAATGCAAGCGAGAACGCAAACGCAGGACTGGTATGGAAGCGCATTATTTTAGAGACATTCATGAAGTATTACCAACTTTCGATCCAATTAAATCCGATATTGATATGAACGATTGATTAATACGCGGAGTTATATTCATAGACAGACGACGCGAAAAAACATCATGCGTCATCGAAATTAGAGGGCGTAGCAAAGAAATGGCGAGATAGTCTCCCACCCGTGCCCCCTACAACGTAGGTGAGACGACTGGAAGGAGCTTCTACAAAAAGCACGTGTGAAGCGAGTTATGTGAGGAAACAGCTGGAGGCGACTACATGAGGAAACCGATTCAAATCGAAACCAAATGTTATTACGGAAAACTGATTATGTAAATGTAATCATGCCGGAATGGCAGACAAAGAAATAGTCGAGTGGATGGTTCATGGGATACACAATAGAAGATATCGTTATTACTTAGAATCATTATCGAAATATGGAAAACCGAGTACTCTGTTACCAGATTTGAAAAACGCCCCTCACTTATTACAGGAACGACCACCTCAGTTTAGATATAATACAGGCAGGTAACAGAATGTGGAAGGATGATTATGTTTTAATTGCAAATGACAAGGTCATTCTACTACGTACTGCGACTAACCGAACAGATGCTTTCTATGCAACGTGAGCGGACTCTACGCGAGGAACTGAACGAATAAGGTGCCGACTGAAACCCATCAAGCAGAACTAGCCAGAACTACTGTTTCAACGCGGAAGGATAGGGTGTTGTTGCGTATTGAATCTAATGAGAAACATGCTAAATATTTGAAGGACGCATACCATAACAATCAGCATGTTAGCGCCAGATGAGAAATCAATAATTCGATAATAAAGGAATAAGTAATTAAGATAATAAATTAATAATTGTGTGGTTGCCGAGATTGTAACAAATGGCCCGACGCCTTGTTGTATGTCACCGAGGGAACGCGTTATTCTTTTGGAAAGACAGCTGATTGCTCTAAGGAAGCAAGTGCGTGAAGCCGATGACCCGACGTCATCGATGCTTCGATTATGCACGCAACGTCATATACATTAGAATAAACGATCTGGCCACGGAGTGGACGGAGCTGATGCTCTCTGGAAAGAGGACTGTGTCGAAGGATACAGCACTTACCCCAGAACCATTGAACCTGGCAACTCGATATAGCTATTATTGAATATAAATCGTTAAGCATGTAAAATGTTATATTGATTTGGGAAGGTCTTGAGATGCATTACGTAGAAATATCGTAGAAGAAAAGGGGTTGACTAATTTGGAAGGTTTAACAAATAAGGGGATACGGTGCTAACAGCGATGCTTGAGATTGACAACGTTTGAACTAAGGATCAAATTCATGTAAGTAGTACCGGAAGAATATCAGACGATTCTTCTGATACTGGGACACTCATTTACAGAGCCAGATTATTAAAAAAGTTACAAAGGAATTTAAGGGTATTGCAGCGGAGAAGAAAATAAAAACTGTCGTATAGGCCATGGGAGCGGCAGTTATACCAAAAACCTTCTTAGGGGTAGAAGGAGGCATCAGATAGAACGGACAACTAATACCACGCTGTTTAATATCTATAAGCTCAGACGGTTCTTCAATACTACCAGTGCTGAATATTTCTGTAGAGGATATGCAGATAGAGCAAGGAACGAAACTTATGCGAGGAGAGATAGTAGTAGAGGACTCAAAAAGATATGGTCACGAAAAAAACGCCGATAAGATCAAATTCCGGTATGTAAACACGGACTTACCTAGAGGAGGATGCTTAGAAGGTGGTAATCGTTTTAAATGAATTTTAAGATTTAATAGCACGTAATATCCGGCAGGTGGAACATATCAACAATATGGAGATGAGAATCACGTTAATGGACACGAATCCTGTTGTCCATCAACACTTCAGAGTATCTGGACACGCGCAACGGCATCTAAATTAAATTGTGGAGAAGCTAAAGAAAGCGGACATAATCGAAGACAGCGAATCACCATTTTCCAGCCCAGTATTGGTTGTGAAAAAGACCACAGGCGATATCAGGTTGTGCGTTGATAACAGACTGCTAAATTGTAAGACAATCAAACAACGGTAATCGATTCCAAGACTAGACGACTTTTTAGGTAGCTTAAGAGGTATGAACTATTATACGACTCTAGATTTAAACAGCGGATATTACCAAGTGTCGATGACGAACGACAGTAGGAAATATACCGCGTTTAGCACGATGGATGGTCACTTCCAGTTCAAAAGAATGCCACTTAAGTTATGCAACGCACCGGTGATTTTTCAACGATAGATTAATTTAGCACTAGGAACATTGCGTTTCACTATAGCATCGGCTTACCTCGGTGATATTATTGTACCCTCGCAAACAATCAATGAGGGACAGAAAAACCTCGTCCAAGTATTACAGGAACTATGCGAGGCAAAAACGTTACCTTTAGACTAATGTTACATATAATAATAACACCGGATAAAAGAAAGTTACGTAGCATTATGAAGTATCCACCTCGAACGGACGTGAAGACTGTCCGCGCCTTTATAGGATTAGCCAGTTATTTTAGGCGTTTTATCAAAAACTTTTGATTGATAGCCATGTCAATTATAGATTGTAATGATCTTTAGTTACTTCAGTCAAAAAGGGATTTTAGTCTGAAAATTGTCAGGTGGTTCGTAAAACTTAGCGAGTATGATTACACCATAAGGATGCGAGTAATTTGATTGCCGACGCCTTGAGTCGACATCCCGTAGAAGCCGCGAGTGAAACTGTTGTTACTAGGCTTACCGATTAGTAGGCCGTTAGACTAACGACAGATTGGAATGCTGCAATGCAACGCGCCAATAATAATGAGATACTGTCGATGCGGAAAAAACTCAAAGAGCCCAGAAAACACATAAGACATTTACCATGTGCAACGCTACAGTATATCGTACTTCTAGAGGGGGACGGAGATAATATGTACCGAATGACTTGCGCCATGAAACTATCTCAGAAACATACAGGAATCTTTGTAACGTAGGGATAGACAAAACTTTAACAGCTGTAAGTAAGTCATATTAGTTTCCAAACGTACTGGAATTTATCAGCAATTATGTGAGCAAATGCATTAATTGTTTGTACTATAAGGATCCGGTAAGAAAGAATCGACGGTTTTTACACTCATTGGATAAGGGTAATGCATACTTAAACGTTGTACATATTAATCACTTGGGTCCTTTCGTAAAGAACGGAACGCGACAATAGTTATGTTATTGCAGCGATATGCGTGTACAGTAAATATTGTGTATTTAAGAGCCTTATCTGGTACTGGTAGTAATGATGTCGATTAATTCTGTTCGTGATTTTGTTTCTCATTATGGCAAGCCACAACGTATCATATCAGATAGAGGGACGGCGTATACATCTAAGGACTTCGAGGCTACGTCCCGCAGGCCGTGGACGACGGATGTCCGATGGAACAAAAAGCGACTGAACGCGAATGCTCTGATTACAGCGGCAATCGGAGTAGACTGAACCAACGGCGTCATGACCGACGACCGTACCGACTTCGATTCCGACGTGGAAGCGGTGAATTTTCGATGGATGCTGGCGTCAATTTATGACGCGGCCATACCGCAGGCGCAAAACGATTCGCAGAAAGGCGTTTATTGGTTGTCCGGAAACATTGCAATCTTGCGCATCGCATGCCAGGCAGCTCGTCGCCGACATAAACAAATTCGCCGCAGGCGTACCCCCGATGTGGAGGAGGACGCGAGAGCGGAACACAGTTACCGAAAAGCCCGAGAAGAATTAAAAACTGCCATATGGCAATCCAAGGCAGACGCCTAAACAGACCTCGTCGCCACCCTCGACGAGCATTCTTGGGGTGGTCCCTACAAGCTGGTGATAAAGAGACTGATCCCGCAAGAACCGCCGATGACGGAACAAATTGACCATGGAGACTAGAGTATACGGAGTACGAACGAGATAGGAATATCACTAACTGTATAAGATGAAAATTCGTACAGATAGAGGGCGCGTCAGATAGCAGTTTTTGAGTCAGTTTGGTTAGTATAAGCTTTGTTTACATTACTACCGGTTTCGAATCCGTTTGGCATTTACGCAGTACCGCGAGCGGACTGCTAGCATAAGCAATTGAGCATCGCGCTTTGACACGTTTTGTAATCTTCGACGAAAACGTTTGACGAAAAAAATTCTAAAATATTATATAGCTAGGAGAGGACATTTCCTATGTCGGTATTTTAACAAAAATAATAACGAAAAACAGCAGCAAACAAAAACATATAGAAAAAATTCTAAATCTCTGCCATCATATCATATTATTTATTATTAACTTAACAACAAATGTAAATAAGTTATAAAGTATTATTCATTATAACTGGTAAGTATAATTACTGTTCTCATATTATTTATTATTAACTTAAGAACAAATTTAAATAACTTAAAAAAAATTATTCATTATATCCGAATAAAACCTTTTTTAGAATGAAAATGTCTCAATATAATTTATTTGTAACTAAAAATTCAAATAGTCTCTATTAAACTATGTAAACTCTATCAATATTATCAATGTTTTATTCCAAGTCAATTATAAAAATTGTATCTTATTTAAATATTTATGATTATTTAGATTTACATTACAGATTTTTGCGTAGAAAAAAATTCAGAACCTTTACTTGCTTTTTGTATATTTCTGTGTACTTCGTATATCTATATTTATCAGTAACTGTCGATACTAGCGCCCTTTGCTGGTTTAACTTTCATTGCTGTATTAAAATCTGGAATATTTCTCTAACATGACGTTCGTACTCCTGTCATTGTAGTCTCCATGAAATTGACCATTAGTTTCTCGATCGCACAATCGACACGCTCTTTTCTCCGAATAGCGAGGCCAGCCCCCCTCCTACGGACGGAGGGGAGGAGGTTGGAGCGAAGAACACCGCGTATCGCCCGAAAAACTAACGACCGCGCTCGCAAAATTAGACAGCAGAGCGCCGGGTCCGGACGGAGTTGCGGGCACAGCGTTCGCAGGAATTGATAAGGCGGCGAGATCAATCCTCACAGGGCTATACAACGGTTGCTTCGAGAGGAGGAGGTTTCTTGAACTACGGAAGACAGCCCGATTGATGCTACTTCAAAAAAAAGGAACACCATCCTTGCTTCCTTGACGAGACAAGTAAAATATACGAAAGAAACATTATATTCCGCCAGAGGAGAACCGAGAGAGAGAGGGAAGTGGGTGGAAAAAATAGGGCAGGTGTTAGGGGGGCAAGGGAAAGGGAAGGATTGGTTGAAGAAAATTGAAGAGGAAAGAGGAGAGCAGAGAGGAGGAAAGAGAGAAGGGAGGAATGAGAGATAGGAAGGGTGTGAGTGGAGGGAAAGGAAATGGGGGGGGGGGTCGAGAGGAAGGATGAATGAATGAGAGGATGAACGGGAGGAATAGAATGAAAGGGGGAAACGAAAGTCGAGGATGAGAACGGGAGAGGGAGAGGAAGAGAGAGGTGGGGGTGGAAATCAATAACATTCCTGTTAACAAAGTGTTTTGTGAAATGTCTCCTCTCATTCTTGTGATAATTCTTTAACACGCTTACCGTCAGGTCAGGCATCGACGACGCATGTGGCAGTCAGCGCGTTAAATATGACGGTGGAAAACTACCCTGTAACTTTTCACATCTTGCATTGCGCCCATACATTGTTGGACAAAAGTTGCTTGTATTCGTGTGCTCCCCCACCCCTTAAATTTTCTCCCTTGAATTCTGATTCATCCTGTATATGTTTCATTACAATCATTATATGGAATACTGGAGACAATATATTATATTTTCCTGCGAATAAGCAGCTTCGAAACATCCAAACTCAACTGCGTGGAAGATCATATACGAACCAAACAGTTTGTTTTGTCACATATCAACATGTAATAATAATGTTATGAAAACTTTGTTGAGTCTTATCAAGATAATGAACAGAAAAAGTCACCTCTGTTAGCAAACGTTTCGTTGTACGGAATCTGATGACATTAGTTCTTAAAAAACTTCGCCCTGCGGTAACAAGTTTCAAATGACTAGCATTTCAGAAAACATTCTTTTTTGGACTAACATACATAAAAAGATTGTAAACTTTCAAATCAGGAATTGACGACTGTTTTCATGGTTTAGGTCAAATATGAGTCATCGTGCAGTAAGGAGTTAAGATATTTCTTCTACAAATTATTTAGATTAGATAGTAGTGTTTCTTAGATTCGTTCACACATGTATCATATACTGTCAAATATATACTGTCAAAAGCAATATTTAACAAAATATTGCAATTAAAGGTATTAAATTTTCCTTAATGATTAAAGAAATGTTTAAGAAAATAAGTTTAAGAAAAAGAAATGTTAAAGAAAAATTAAAATTTCCTTAATGATTAAAGAAATGAACAAGATTGATTGTAGACCCAAAGTTAGTCATTTGCAATGTTGGTCATACGAATATCAGCGAAATATATGCACTCTAATATAATAAAATCTTCTTTGACACATTTGTGTCTGTTTCCTTGTGTATTTCATATTTTTGAGACGACTTAACTGAACTCACTTAGACTTAACACATTGTATGTACAATACATATATCGGCATACGTTGAAGAACATGTATGAATGTGTATTGAACAGAAGCGATGTGCAAATACTTATAAACAGATTACTTGGAATTAGAGAAAGTAGACTAATATCTTGCTTACTCAATATGAAAGAATAATGAATGGCATTTATGTTTCTTATACGTGTGATGCATGACGTAACCCTTTGCACTGTGACCTAATGTCGGTTGCAAATTATCCCAGTCATTGTATATAATTTGCTCTTGTAACCTGTTCTATCTCTCCGTTGATTCTCTGCTTTAGTGGCAGCATTCCTTTTGGTTATAGAACACTATAAACTTCAATTTTTCAATATCCCAAAGAGAGTGGGCACACTTCTGTCAACTTTGCATATTTTAGATGAAGAAATTGAAAAATAATTGTAGCGCATGCACTGATATTTTGTCGGTGTCACTTACCTCATCTTATTGAAACCATCTTTCTTCCGTAATTTATGGATTTATTGCCAACTGGAGAGCCGCACATCTAGCATAATCACATATCAATCAGAATATACAGTTATGTGATTATCACTACATTTTGAAAAAGAAACATGGGTATCGTTAATCCTGAAGGATCGAACACCATGAGGCACTATCAGTTTTTCATTGTACCAGGGCACGAGATGCAATTCCTTGGGATTAGATGTACACCAGCGCCTGTACTTCAGTTTTATCAGATTTCTAGACAAGGGAAAAAGGCTTCGTCATTCACTGACATGGTACGAACAAGAGTCGAATTTCCGTTCAGGGTTTGCGGGTATTGTTTTGAAAAATTTAATACGATTTGCGAGATCAATTTTTGTTAAAGAATACACCCATTGCAATTTGTGCAGATGAAAGTAGTAGTTTGGAGAGTATGTGTCTTATACCGATGGAGAATGTATGTCTGTATTGGATGGTCGCAGGCATTATTAAGCTGAATTCCGAATTCCTTTCGAAACCGCCATCGGAGTTAAGAAAGTTGTTATGTACTACTCTTACAATATAGTTGAATAGTGAATGCGCACATCGTTTTTGCGTCCACCTCTTAGCGATACGCAAACGTTCATAAAATGCCAGTTCTTTTACATTTCTAACTCATAGATTGCAGTAATAGTGCCAATTTTAAAATCATTAATTTCTCTGGCAAATTCAGCACTTCGGCTGACTTTCTAATTTTAATACTTACTTGAACCGGATCAGAAACCATTAAAAACCCTGTTGCATGCCCAGATACGATGATTTCCAAAAATATTCGGACGCTACACTGTGATTAACTTTATAACCCTACGTTTTGCTTGCGATCGGGCAATCGCCTTCTTACTTTTACTAACAATGCACATACGAACTTAGAATTAATTTAAAAAAATCTTTATATAATGTATAATATACATTGTGGAGGAAAGCAAATACCGTATTTTCAGCTTCCAATAATAATTGGGAACCGCTCTCTTCTATCAGTTGCTTAACAAAATGTAACACAACAATTTTGATATTTAGTTGCAAACCTATTATATTTTGTGCCTGCTTTTAATCATATGTAAGTATATATTATTGCACACTTTTTAGTTGTTTTGACCGTCGCGGGATATTAAGAATATTGCGATATTTGTACAATCGAAAAACTTTCAGAATTTATCCTTTTCGCGTCCTATTGTAGTTGTGTAAAAGGGTATAGCCGAATAAGACGGTCAAATGTGCCCACAACCCGATTGAAATTCTGAATGAGCCATTCAATAGAGCTTATAAAGACAGAAACATTTTTGTGAATTTTCAATTTTGTATCTCGTCCGTGGGGAGCAGGCGAGGGCAAAATGTACTGTCCGCTTCTCCCATCATTTTCTCGGAATCAAGTGGTTAAAAAAATTTGCAAAAAGTCAAAACTTCATCTGGTAATGGTGCGCACATTCCAGATTTGTTTCAGATTTTTACATGAAAAATCCAACTGATTAAAAAATAAAATCCGAAAAATCAATCAGAAAAACATCGAATTGACACCGAAGGAGGTCCGCATCAGCGATTCTAAAAGAATGCAGATCAAGTGAAAAACGTCGCTAACGCTGCGAAAAGATGTCACTCTTTTAGGGTAGTACCTCCGCGACAATCCATGTAAAAAGTTTTGACTTATTGTTAGTACCCAGATTATACACATCAGTAGACTCAGTCTATAGTCTACGTTTTTTTTACGTAATTGTAACTCCTACACTATTATATTCCCTATATGAATACACACATCTATGAAATATTATTCTGTGTGGAAATGTGACAACGTCGCATATTTTTTTTGAGATGAGTAACGCGGCCGGCAATGAAAAGACACGCACATGCGATAGAAAAACATCACTGTAGCACTTTGTATTTTCCCGCCTTTTCCTTGTGCACCGTCATTTTTACCGTTACAACGTTGCCGCATCTCGTCTACGCGACTACTCTGATATCCTCTCCACAAAAATTAATCGTCTAAATATGTTATTCTTTTTAATTGTTCATTAAAACTATGTGGTAAATAATTTCCATTTTTTGTAAGTTATTCCGAATATATTATTCTAACAAATATTAATTTTTCATCAAGATGGTGAAAGTTCTTCTAAGCAAAAAAATTAAAAATTTGTCATTTTCATTGTGTGTGTTATGCATTTAATTACTTACACTCCAAGTTTTGAAGACTTCTTGAAATTTTGCAAACACGGAGGTACTACTTTAAGTCAGAGAAATCTTTTGCTTGGGTTCGTATCCTGTTAGGTACTTTCCTTTTTTCATCATTTTTTCCTTTCTCTGTGCAAAAATAATTAACATTTACTGTCACATGACTTCACAATATTTTTGTCAACCTTTTAATGTGTAATACACGTGCATATACATATATATACACATATAGGTATATTTTAATTGTTGTTTTAATGTTCGTTCGGTGGCCTTAGCGCTTGAGTGACGGAGAAATTCGCTGCAATTAGAGTTGATGTTTTTAAAGAGCCGCAAACGCTTATGCAAAGAGCCGCTGTCTGTCGACCCCTGGAATAGGACATATTAAGGCATTGAGTAATATCCGTAACACTCTTGGTTGAACTCAACATGCAACCAATTCCTCGATACGTTTTTCTTTTCTTTCGATAAAAAATCATAAAGTGTCGCACGTTGAACGATGCATTTTTCTCTTTGAATCTCGTTTTAAGCAACTTTCTTTTGCTGCTTCTATCTCACGCTTTTGTTACCTAGTGTGAAAAACGATAGTGGTAATTAGGGATTGCAATAACGGGCCGAAAGTTCAATACCGGTATTCCGTATTTTTCAGATCTTAATACCGGAAAATCGGTTTTAATACCAGTAGTAGGAATTTTAGAAAAAGATAGAAAACACAGATGTTTCTTAGTTTTATTTGCCAGTTTTATTAGAGATAATAAATATTACAATTAACCATTTCTAACTTATAAATTATAACAGTATATAAAGAATCATAAAAAAGTAAAGGAACATCTTATGTATTTAAATCATGAAAAACTGTAAATATCACTATTCAGTCTGTGGTACTACTACAAATTTTTGAAATGTGATCTTAAACGACGTAATGCATCAATTAGGCTGTCATTAAGCCTGGAACGTAATTTTGTGTAAAAGAGTGAGAAATGTACGCTTTCTCACATAACAATGCTGAGTTAATCCTTATTTGGATCCCCTCACACCAAGGAGTTTTAGGCAACGAAAAAGCTGATACCGCAACGAAAGAAGCCACAGCCCTACAACAATCTCAACCTCCAACACCTATTCCATATCTGGATTAGATCAACCAAGCTAAAATTAATGTCAAAGAAGAATGGAACAGAACCTGGACCACAACAAGGAAATCTAAAATCCACAACATTGCACAAAGTTTCTACCAAGTTGTCCCTTACGAAAACTTAAGCAGGAAGGAAAGGATAGTCTTGTCCCGGCTGAGAACTGGGCATTCAAAGGCAACCCACGAACACCTGTTCAAGAAAACCGAACCTCCACTGTGCAACCTATGCCAAAATCACACGCTAACTACCGATCACATTCTGTACGAGTGTAGGAACCTTAATACGCAGAGACAGAAATACGAGCTAAATCCAAACACAGCACTAACTAACTAGGATCACCTAATAAATACTCTAAACTTCCTCAAGGAATCAAAAATGTACCACCTACTGTAATCCGGTCCCACCGTCGCTAATGACCCAGCAGTCGATGCGACGTAAAACCAAAAATAGAAGAAGAAGAAGATAGTGGTAATTATAAGTTATCACGTTGTTGAAATATGAGGCGAGCAAGATCAAGTAAAAGTGGTATTATTTTCTGGGACAATGTTGATTATACAATTTATGTAAATTTAAAAAATAAATTCTATATTTTTTACCAATATTCGCAAATGTCTCATTGTTAGTAAAAATTATCAAGACGAGTATTTAATAAGCAAGCATTACATAGAGGCATGCAGTTAGTCATAATATAATGTCCAAATGTTTTTGGAGTTGACGGTATATTTTAAACCACACGTTTATTTTTAGGCGTTTTTAACGCTCACAGTAGTAATGTAACCTTGTTGTTGATGCGGCTCAAAACTATGAAATAAAAAAAATAAAAATAATAGTGATTAAATAACTAATGATGATACAACCGTTATACAAGTACTGTTATAACGAAATGTAAGGGAAAATATGTAACTGTAGCTAATTGTAAGCGATACAAACGTGTACATATTCTTGCTTTTCATAACAATGCCATAATTATATCGATTTTAGGAGAAGTATACAATTTCCAAAGAAAATCCTGATCACCGTATCTGTTTAATATTTTCACAATACAGTAAAATATTTGATTTAGTATATTGGGTACTCAGGATTTATGTTAAGTTATTAAAATAAGTATTAATTGTGCCCATAATTATGAAAGTGGTCTAAGTCAAGATTTAAAAAAAATGAGTTTATCAGTTACTTCACACCACATTTGTTTACACTAAATTTATTCAATGTAATTTTTTTTTTTTTTAATCTTGACTTAGACCACTTTCATAATTATGGGCACATATGTAAAGAGAATATATTATAAATATATTAGAGATACCCATAATCAATATCGTTTCTTAGTTGTCATTGAACTATGTAACAACAAAAATTGGCTTTGTCCTTCTGGCACTAACTTTGTTTTCGATCCCAGCAGTTTGCGGTAGTTCCGGCTAAGAAATTTAACAGTTGGCAATAGTCCAAACAATTTGTGTAAATTATAATAAATTTGCAATTGCCATTATTAGACAAGAACTTTTACAAAATGGGGGCATACTTGTCCCGACACAACAACAATCAGCACTGCCAGGGAGGAAAACAATTGAAAGGAAGAACGATGTAGAAAATGTACATACCTCTAGTACAAAATAAAAGAAAACAGTGTAGAATTTCTAGCATTGCCAAAAGTGGTGAATTGCTGTGCTATAGGGCAAACCACAGCAATAATTGGTAGATAAATAGAAAGAGTAGTATGTACAAAATATGTGTATAAAAAGCCACGTTTATTTCCTATATTAACAATTACCGTCATTATTAATACGTTAAAAGGATTAATCTGTTTCTTGGCGAACAGATATTTCATTACCAAAATATTATCATTTTTGGAATAAAAATATGATTTTAATCTAGATTATTGTTTTAATTGTTTATTTTTAATTTAAAGCAAAAAAAATGTTTTTTTTTTTCGAAATACGCCTTCAAATTTCTTGAAAAAATTCTCAAAACAATTTTGATGGTTATAAGAAGTTTTTAAATTTGTCCGATCGTGGGTAAACTTTCTGTTCTATTTTTTGTCTTAATTCGAAAATATCTATTTTGTCAAATCGTATGTTTCGTTTCAATGAAAAATGTTTTTTTTCGAGATGTACGCCCCCTTCGAAAAAATCGAAGGGACCTTATTTCGAGAAATAAACAGTTTTTTTCTTTAAATTAAAAATAAACAATAAAAACACTAATTTAGATTAAAATTATATTTTTTTTTTGAAAGAGCATTCAAAACCACAAATATTGAAAAAAGAAACACCTATTTGGTGTATTTTTCGCACAGTTATGAGCATTTGAAAAAAAAGAGCCCAAATTTTAAGAAAATTCATATTTCCGAAACGAATGGTCAAAAAATCCGAAAAAAATCATGAAATATTTTTCATCGGTCTTAAAAACATATAAAATTTTGAAAAAAATTGAAGGGGTTGATGTACAAAAGTGGCCGATTTGGCATGGAATGCTCCATATAATTTCTATTCTTTTCACGCGAGATATCCGCATATTTACTTCTCAATTTTACTTCTCTTTTAGACAGAATTAACGCGCGCTTATATTAAGCCATACACATAAGAGCGCAAGACTAACGCCACGTTGCCACGATAAAGGTGTAAAAAAATATGGAAATAGTCAATACGCGTGTACAAATCAATCCGGTTTGTGTGAAGAACTCAGAGTGTGGGAAGCGAAAGAAATAGTGGGATACAAGGAATAGGAGACAGTGAGGGAGACCTGAAGTCGATCTCAAGGGATAAGTAGAGCTGCGCCATAGCCTGAAGCATCTTGTCACTTGGGACACCCTTATATCGTCAAGTACAGTCGCGCAGAGAAAGTACTTTCATACGTAAAGCTATTTTCTGTACATGTGATCGGGAGCCATTCTAATACAACCAGTATGTTAGTTCTCTATTACAGGAACCTACTGACGGTCTTCTTTTTGCCCTTTACTTTATTATCTTATTGACGTGATAAAAAACCCTACTGTTCGGACATAACAAATTAATGATCAAAGTATACGAATTAATTTATACGCTGTGCAAGTGGTATTGCTTAAGGATGAACAGTGGCTTAATCAATTTCGCATTAATAATCATTTTAGTGGTATATTCTCAACAACGATGCGAATGTGTTCAGGATCCAAGTAAAATTGTAGTTCCATTATGGGCGCCCTTTAAGTTTAATTATGAGCACATAAACACGTTAGACGTACATTCAACCGTAACATTTAAGAATGAATCGCAGCCAAACTGTATAGACATTTGTGGCATTTTGCATGTGGTCGCATATATTAGACAAGGCAGGAAAACATTCACGAATATGACAGAAGAATGAGGATTTTGGAGAAACGGAATAAGTGACAAGTACACAAAAATAACAAAGGTAAAGATCTGTTACTTCTGATTTTGTGCCTTGTGAGGACTCGTGGAAGTAGAAGTGTAGAAGAAAACAAAGGGCCACCTCGAGAAAAAGTTGAACTATATAGATGTGTTAAAAAAATGACGTAGAAGAGTAAGGAAAAAGAGAAGGCTGGAGAGGGAGCTGATACTAGAAAGTACACATGCATCCCTCCTTGCTGGTCCAAGTGAAACAGGTACCAGCACGAATGCACTTTAGCAGAAAGAGATGAAGCGATTGTGAGTAGAGAGGGCGCGAAGAGCCAGTGGGGCCGGATCCCTCGGGATTCCAGGTTCTCCTCTGGCGCTGCCAGCACTCGGGAACGCGAAAGAGACTGGAGCAGGGGTTCAAGGGAACGGTAGGGGGAACTAATCAGCTCGGCGCAAGCGCACTGGGCTGTTGTGACAGTCCCACGGGATTCTCCTGGCATTCCCCATAATATTCCCTCCCCCGTCCCCTCGGCGTCATCCTCCTCCTCCTCCTCCTCCTCCTCCTCCTCCTCCTCCTCTTCCTACTCCGTCCATCCTCTCGCTCTCTTTGCTTCCCTTTTCTGTACATATTACGTTGCGCAGCTATACACAGCACCCGCTGTACGGGGTCATCTAGCTTCCTAATCGGGACCTACAGTTTCCTCAATACCGCAAACATTTTTTCGCCAATGCGACAGCTTACCGAATATTTAAACTCTTTTTCACATAAATAGGTATCTTTAGGAGAATTCAGAGATTCTCTATTAACTGCTACCACTTATGTTAAGAACCAATTTATGACAAAATTTAGTAAATCGGATATCTTCGCAAAGAGTAACATGCCACCAATTGCTGCTTATCGGACGTATTAAATGATTTCTCGGAACATTTACTAACTTGACCAAATGCATTCGGTGCAACATCTGACCTTGGTATTCGATACAATTACACCGTTACCACACATTAGTTACTTTATAATTTGGATAGTGCATTTCGAATTTTTACTAAATCGGGAACATTTTTATTCATCCCACGTTCTACCTTCCTTCTCGTTATACTCTACTCCCTGCTTTCCCCAGGTCGCCACCGTCTACTTTATCGCACACATATAGCAACCTACAGGACTTCCAAGTTCCCAACGGAGTACGGAGATCCCTCGTTTCCTTAATGTCAGGGATTTCGGTTTAGTTCCATCAAGGCAGAGTAAGTAGAACAGCGTGGAAAGATACAGAGAAGGAAACAGACAAAAATCCGTCCTGTATTTATTTGATCTACCACTTATGCACTCTCCTCTTATGTAACTGCACACATTCAAATCTTCTCCTGGTGTATGATTCGGCATAAACGCATAAATGTTTTTGATCATTTTTCATGTTCGATCATATTTCTCTACCGCGACAAGGGGGTCCAAAATCGAACCCTCACTTCCTAAACACCGATGCGCTCGTCGAGCAGGAATGAAAGCGGAAATACACACGGTGCTCCGCAAATCGTTCTTATTCGCGTCCGTGGAAATATCATAATAAACAAGGAGAAGTGTAAATGTGATCGCTGATAAAAGGAAAAGCTTTAGAGTAGTGGAGTAATGCAACTGTACGTCGGTTGGTAATTATTGTACAGAACCTGTTGTTTGAAATAAGCAAGGCCAAGTTTCAATGGATGGGCGCCATTTAAAATGTAGGTACTAATTGTGCCTTTAACCTTATTATAAACTAGAAAGTATATAAAAATTATCAACATATTGTAAGTTTTTAACCCTTTGCGCTCGAGAGGCGACTCTCAGGCGCCACGGCGTTTTTGTTAATTTTCGTTAGTTTTGGTTACCTCCAATTGATAGGAGCGCACTATTGATTTATGAATAGGTCCCTCAGCTGTTGATGTTCCTTCGTAGGAAGTGTAAAATGATTCATCTTAACGGAAATCGTTTAAGTAGACAAGTTGAAAGGAATTGTTGACAGCCGCGAGTTCGAGCTTCAACGTCGATTTCCAATTCTGATAATATACGTTAATTGGAAAACTCCAAATGAGCCTCGCACGCATACAAAAGGTTTGTAAAGTTTATTCTTATCGAAACAATCTAGATGGGAGACACGAAACAACCTAATATTGTGATACGTGTCCAGATAAATCAAGAATGCATCTTGGTCAATGTTTCGAAAATTATCATACGACAGTAAAATACAAACCAAAATTTTGCAAAATTTTATTCTTCACGGTGTATATATAGATAAAATATTATAATATGACGTTTTCGTAAGTTATTTTGTACGTAACATGTATCCGAAATTAGTCTCAAGTCGCTACCTCGCCCTGCCGAAGAAGGCGTCGAGCGCAAAGGGTTAACTTTTTTGCAAAGCCATATGGGACAAATACTAAGTGTGTCTGATTTCAAGTTTTATTAAAAGTAAAAAAAAAACATCTAATAATAAAAGAATGTATATACATATATATATTATATAAATTGGGAATACATACAATTTATTCTTCACTTCCATTTATTCAGTTTTCCTGGATTCTTACGGCTCTTAAATGTTCTCAATAAGACTAAATATACCATAAGATAGTTATGTGACAAAAATTGAATTAAAGTGTACCTCATACGTTGTTCCGACACGGAAAAACTGACAAGAGGAAGAGTTTTTGAAATTTCCGACACCGTTGCTGGCCAGCAAAAATGATTAAAAAAATCAAGGGGACGTAATTTGCAACATCTCAACGCAGGAAAAAGCGACATCGCTGATCTGAACTTTCTTCGATATCAAATCGATGTTTTCTTGATTGGTTTTTTGCTTTGTATTTTTTAACTAGGTGGACTTTTTATGTAAAAGTCTGAAGTAAATATCAAATGTGCGCGCTATTACCAGATGTAGCTGTTTTACGCTATTTTATGTACTAAATTTCGAGAAAATGGTGGGAGAAGCAGTGAGTACACTTTACTCTCCCCCGCCCCCACGGTCGAGATACAAAGTTAAATATTCATAAAAATGTTTTATTTTTCATAAGCTATCGAATGGCTCATTCAGAACTTCAATCGGCTTAGGGGCACTTTTCACCGTCTTATTTGGCTATGCCCTTTCAAGTTGGAATTAAAAGTATGTCAAAGTTGTAGATTGCAACACCAATGCTAAAATTCGCAGGACTGTGTACATATGTACATGATTGGGCTTGTACGTCACACGTCTTTTCCTGGAGATAAGCATTCATCTAACTACAGGTACTCTCGCCAGTCGCCACCGATCACACTTGCTTCTTTCTCTATTTTGAAAACTACCGATATTAGGTTGTAACGAATCTTTACTATAGTCAATGCTTTATTAATACCTTGAATAAATTCTTTGGCAAATTATATATATATATATATATAGGTTAATAATAGCCATCCAAATATATTACAAACTTATTTATAATGGGGGTTTAACCCTTTCGCTTCGAGCCTCGGATATATCCGGCATCCGCGCGATGACCCGTGCGCACGAGCGTCGGATATATCCGGCATTCGCGTGACGACTTGTGCGTACAAGCGCCGGATATATCTGGCATCCGCGCGACAGATAATTAATGTAATTTTGTATAAACCTTTTAATCTAATCTAAATTACCCATAGTAATTCTTTAAGGCCTAAAAGAACGTAGGTGTTTACAAACACCACGTGCACTGTGCACATTTCTGGTGCATGCTGCCGTTCGGTGACGGCACTTCGGCAGACTGGACTGCCAAAGCGAAAGGGTTAAAAAACCGTCCTATTGGACAACAGTTTCAATGTATAAACATACCTTTTCGACCGATTTGGTCAATTGAGTCTTGAAAAGGGGAACCCCTACTGATGAGTCCGTCAATGGATTCAGGACGAAACGAAATAAATTTTTTGAATTTTTTACCTTAATTTTCCCCTTTTCAAGTCTCAATTAACCAAACTGGCCGAAAAGGTATGTTTATACATAAACTTATTTATGTAATAAACATATTTCAAAATTACTTAAAAGACATCGAAATGAAATAACCGTGTACTTAATTGAATATCATTAAGAAAATGCTTACAAGATGACGTTTGTACACATATATAGGCGTTAGCTTTCGCCCTCAATTACATACGCGCGAGGATCAATGCGGGATACGCGATGCATTTCAATATATGATATGACTGCAGATACTAATTAACAAAGACTACAATATTCTACCATCGCGTTCAAGCGTAAAGGGCCTAACGATAATTCCCGCGTTCATTTGCAATCTAAACGAATTTCATTACAGTTTTGTGTTAATTTGAAACAGTAAAAAAATCCTCCAGGGTTTTGGAACTCACGAGTTCTTAGATAAATTCTTTCGAAAAATACATTTTTCTCCCACCTTTTCTTTTCTGATACAGCTATTTGTTGCTCATAACTTCTTCCAAGCTATTTGGACCATGCCAACAAAAGCGTTTATAGTTATAACCTCACGAATACTACTCAAAATTCAAAAACATGCAACAATTTTCCTTTGCGTTTCCCGTACATAAGAGAATAACAGAATACGCAGCAAACGAAAATACCGATAAACAAAATTGATCGACACATTACATATTGGAACAAGAGCTTCCTTTCTCCTACGTCCACATCTGTTTATGATTACCATCTTTCAAATGTTACTGTCACACTCACTCCGTTTTATTGCTCTTTTATTATTCGCATCCCACGAGTTATGAATTTAATAAGAAGGTAGGTATATGAACAAATTCCGAAAATTATCTGCTGTGTTTCTATACACTGACTAAAATCGTGCTCAACTAAATTTTTGTGAATATTGCCTATATATTATTATTCTACCGTAACCACACGAGTATAGTGTTAGTGCTTACACGTACAAATGCAATGGAAGTACCTGGTGATGTTTTCAGGTGAGCAAATAGACGAAGCATCTCCCATTGGAATAACATATTCCTTGGGGTACCAACCTCGTTTGAATTCCTCCAAGTCGGTCTTACGTTTGAGTGGAAAGTAGGCACAGTCACATTTGGCGTAAGATAAGTTAGAATAATAATTACATCGCGTGATCAAATCTATATCGTTTTAGTTCTTGTTTCAAAGTAGTATATATCATTAACAAAATGTTTCACAGTATATTCTGTATAAGCCTTATATCCAAAATAGAAGTCCATCATATTTCAGTAAAAAGGAAACGGATGTAGTTGATAAATAAATACTGTAGAATGAACAAATGTGGTATTAGTGCAACATTTTAGACATAGTATATGAGTATTTTTAGTGGCGAAAAGATGTTATATTTACACAATTCGTACCGTGCAGGCCTTCGGTGTATCTTAGGCATAGAAACAACAGGAACGGGTTTCAATGCATTGTTGCTCTGGTAATACGGACCCGAGAAATGTCCCGTGAGTACCGATAAAATTAATGCACTGGAATGACTTCGCCCATTCAACGAATCTCTTCGCTGTAGACGGATTCATAATGAAAATCTTGATTATTCTTAGTCTAGTGTTATTGAGATATGTATGTAAACAGACAGATCTCTATTATTTGTAGTTTCAAATGCAGAAAATATGGAATTTTACAGGTGGTTGCTCAACAAATGATAGTCACCAATCTTACGGAGTGTACGGTACGTGTGTAATGAATATTTTTAATAATTGTCGTGTTTTTCCCGTTTCTTCAAATATACACTATCAATAATTATTTAAAATAAAAAATCCTCCACAAAACACATTTGCTGATGACGACTGTACTTACCCTTTCGCTGCCGATTGAATGCATGTCGCAGTTCTTCTTCTTCTTCCTCATCTTCTCCTTCTTCTTTCTCTTCTTCGAGCTCGTCTTCTTCCACCTCTTCCTCCTCCTCGTCATCTTCCTCCTCGTCTTCTTCCTCATTTTCATCATCTGAAAAGACATGAGTAAGTCTTAGCACAGTTTCCAATCTATGAAGCAAAAGTCATTCACGAAAAATATATGGTGAAAATCAATTGAAAGGGTATAGAAATATCGTACGTACGTTTAATGCGACTCGTTTCATTGCTCTTCTCCGGCGCACTAAGGATATTTGCATCGTCACATTCATTCCACTCTTCATCACCTGGAAACAATCCAAACTACTTATTACAAAGTCATATTGAAACAAACTGATTGTAGAATCGAGGGACATACGACAAACGGAATGCAAGATTTGCCAGCAGTATATGCGGTAATATATTGTCGTGCCCAGATATTTTACACAAGTGATTTATGTTCCTTTACTTAACAAACGAATCCGCCCTATCGCTTCAAATTAATCTACATTCTTTAATATTCGTCTTTATAACGTAACTCTCGTTCGTACATAATCTAATTCTTACAGTAATGCTTAATCTTTTAAATCCAAAAAATGTTGGTATTTTTTGGTCCGAATTTTACGAAAAACCTTGTAACGATAAACAAGATAACACAACTACACTGCATAATTGGCGCAGCAGATGCAAAGCGTAACATGATACACCACAATCGATATTTTGTCAGACAAAATGTAACAATTTTCTATCATTTTGGAAAATTCGAATAGTTGTGTAACTAAGCGGATACAAAACCATTTGCGCATAGTTCAGCATAACATTTTATCGGGCAAACACCAAAGCAAAACTGAATGCATATTTGGGTTTTTTATTTAAACACTTCCTATCAAGTTAGAAAACTTCCAAGAAAACTGCATGTAAAATAGTTGCTACTAATTTATTGGTATTTTTTTTAGTCAGATGACAACCTTTCTGGTAGCATATAATGGCTTCGCTGATTTTCTTTTACAGAGCTTGAATATTATAACATAGAACAACCGTGAAATTAATCTAAACCAACATTAAACACGTATTAATGATGTTATTTGTTAAATTGTTAAATCATTACAATTGACAAATCAACCGAACAACCGCTTTTTGCGTTTTAGCCTTTTGGCCGCATCTAGAATTGAGATTATTCTAAGATATGGACGAGTACTCATGTTAGTAGCAAACTCAGAATCAGTAGAGATACACTTGACGACTAAAGTAGTGAAACCGTTAATTGGTTTCATTCTGACTTGAAAAATTTGGTAAATATCGCAATGGGCAAAAGAAAAATATAATTTACTATTGTCACATTGCAAATTATAAGCGGTTGGCAAGTCCACAATACACAAATACCAAGTTATCCGTACTCCAGCACATTGTGTTACACCGTGTTACTAATAAAAAAAAGTTCTTAATAACGACTATAAAACTAAATTCTCTGATCCGTTTGAACAATTTGCCCCATGGGCAGATAATTTAATATTAATCTGTGATAAGACGTGTAAAGCATATTCACACGCGTGTAAAAACGTGTATCCGCAATATAAAAACGATACAAGATGCCGCTAAATAACATCAAAAACGAAACCATTTCTGTAGATTTTTCCTGCTATTACATAAGCATTACTTATGTAGTTTCATATAACGTGACTATTTCGTCAAAATCAAAAGTGTTTTAACAACACTTTCTTATTAATGCAAATATTGTTTTGATTACCTGCAAAGATAATGACCGTGAGTAAACATTAATTTCAAAAGTTCAAACAATATCTATGGCCTTAGTGTGTTGCTCACTTTTAATCGAAATATGTGCTCAAAGTGAATTCTTAGAGTTCATTGTATTTTTCAAAATGACATCGCAACGACAGGCGAACTCCTCTGCATGTGTCTGGTGTAATTTTCTTGAAGGTTTTTTAATATGATGTCGCATACTTTCTAGGGACGTTGATGAATTTTAATGAACAGCAGCTTTTAACGTTCCCCGTACAATGCATGTTGACCCATACAAAGAAATCAAATGATATTTGATACAGGAAACGAGGTTCTATTTACTGGAATTATTTTTTTATTATTTTGATCAATCCGACGATATGGAAACTGAATTTCTTTGAAGATGTCCCTGAACTTTGTGGATAATAAATAGGACACTTCAACAACAATTGTAATTTATTCCTCAAAAACCGTACCTATTTTTGCGCACATAAAGTTTCGTCCCAAACGAATGAGATAATTATGGGATTGTTTATAATGCGATATCAGATATTAATATTCCATCCGCGTTATACTGAACTTGTCAAAGCTAGCGTGGATTTTCCGTGTTCTAACAATAGATAATCCATGATTCCTAAAAGATTTGTGTGAATTTTATGGTGGAGGTGATCCCAAGCTGATAATGTTGCAAGTGACTGATTGGCCTTTTTGTCGTCAACAACAGGGTATTAAAACAACATGTGTTGATCTTGACAAAACTGTGGATCACCTGGATAATTTTAAGACAATAAATCGACAGGAAACCTAAATGTATGTAGGATTCCGTTTTGTTAAGATGGTGTAATTAATTAAAGGTACTCAAATTTAATAGGCAAAAATAAAGTATATTCAAAAATACACTCGCTCCTCTGAAGTTCACGCTCGCTCTCAGACTGTCGTTCGTTACATTCCCGCCTATATAGACGGAGAGCAACATGCCTCGGTGCAATCAAAATTTTACATGGAACAGGTTCGATTGTTGCCGGCAAAGCGAAAAGATGGTCTTGCACTTTGCCCTCGAATTTCTCATTGTTTCTTCCACTTTGACTTCTGACAATTTGCAAGCACCCTATTCTATAGGTAAACAATACAAATGTAAATTGTCAGAAGTTTTCCTTGATATGTAAATTTTCCGAGATTTTTCGCAACTTTGGCAACTTCTGACAACCCTTTAGCTTCCACTTGCGCTTCTGACATTTTTTTCCCTGCTCTTCCTAATGCTCTTCAACACCTGTGCAAATTTTCAGCCTTGCACATCGGCAGTTTTTTTTGTCGGGAAATTTACACGTTTAATCGCCCGCCCACGCATTTAGCTTCCATCGCGCCTTCTGACAGTCGGGCTGTCGCTTTGCCGGCAACAATCGAACCTGTTCCATGTAAAATTTTACTTGCACCGAGGCATGTTGCTAACCATGTAGCCAGCTCTCCGTCTAATACTTGTCCATTCGCACTCGTCATTTGTTCAGCAGTTATTCGTTTTCACTCGAATTCGTACACCTCACACATTCTCACATGTATTCCTCCGATTCGTTCCTTAAACGGCTGCAGTATGTATTAAGGGCTTAATTCTTTGTCCTCTAAAGGAGCGACTGTTCGTTCGACTTTTGCATCCGCATCTTCGACCTCGCATATGATTTCTCTTTGCTTCTCCATCAACATCCCCCTCTATGGAACTAAAGAAGCTACGAACTAACTAAGCTGCGTCCTATAGAGACCGTATTCCGAAACTGAAAACCTCTATATCAGAATACCGGGTCATAGGAGTATTTATGGTACAAGACAAACAGTGAAGAAAACATAAGTGCAGAAATGGCGAAATTTCGAAATTAACAGTGTGTCCTATGAACATTGTGCCATGTGCTGTGTGTACGAATCTGCAGAAGCACATTTTCAGAGTGGACACCCAATGTATTATTACAAAATTAGAAACAAACAATTAACTGGAAGAAGTAAAAGTAGCTTCTTCTTCGGATAATTTAAACCTTAAACGTGCTTATCTTATTCAATGTCACCAGACGTAACAGCTATTTTACCTATGGGATTATTACAACATAAAGTTTGTAGTACAAAAGGGGCGCCTGTAGAATAAATAACTCAATCACTGAAATGAAACAATATCTTCAAGTTTTTGCTGTCATGAATGGCAGAAGGCATGGGTGACAAGCTTCTATGAATGTTTAAGAGTGTAACTTGTATATCATAAGATATACACACTTTTGACTTTTTAGGTCTAGCGAAGAAAAATTAATTTGTACACATTCCAATTTAATTCCACTAAAATGTCCTTATAAAGTATTTCTAGGCAAACTTCGAATAACATTCTTCCCCTTTCTTTGACTTGTACAATACAATCCCACAGTTTCATCGGACAAGCCCAGAACATCTGTATAGCCTATCGATACGTTTCGTAATTGTTTTGTCCCCTTGCATTGGCGTAACCGTTTATTATACTCACTCCTCATTAATTACGTCAATGTTACATCAAAGCCATTTCCCGCCGACAATTATCCGTAAGTCTTTCCGTGCCGCTGTCTAATACTTTCTGTTAAAATGATGCGAAAAGGCCATTGTCTAGGAAATGTCACGACTACAAATTCGAATATCAAAAGTGGCACGACTTTACCATAAGCAATGGCATTGCTTGTGTGAAATTCGCAAGTGAACCTTGGGAATGCCGTACATCTAATAAAGGCTGTGTACAAAAACGGACGTAACGTGTAATGCAGGAGTCAAGGAAAAAACATTGCCAGAATGGAAAGAGCGTGAAGATGGAAAAAGCAGTGGACCTGCATGTTTTCTTTCCATCTATACAGAAACAGTAAGTCCTAGCGTCCTTACAACAAGCAGTCAGCGAAGCAGCCAGCTGCTTGCCTCTGTCAGCTAGAACAGTGCACCGCGTAGAAAGTGGATAGGCGGGTGGGTGATGTCTAGGGTTCCCAAGGGAATACGGTCCGGCTCTGACGCAGACTCAGACTCCCTTGAGAACTTCAGATCCGTCGAAGGAAACCCTACCGAACACCAAAACCTCCTTCCACACTTAACACACTCACTCCGTTTTGGACGTTCCGGAAAGAATGTTATCAATATTTGACCCTACCGCAATGTATAAATTCTTTGCACTAACAATAAGTCTAACACGTTCCCATCTCTAGATCATATCACACAAATTGAAATAATACAACTTTTACCGACGATGTTCCGGTGTTATAAATGTTGCAAGAATATTTAACTAAACTCTTCGATAATGACGAGTCCCTTTTATATTATAGTCGTGTAGAAAAGCAGTATTGTTTATAATACATAACCTCAAGGTACAAGATCAAACTACAAACGTAAGAAAATAACTATGATAGAGATGTCTGATCTGTGACGAGAACAGTTACTGTAAAGTCACTACCGCTTATGTGTTGTAATTTACTTAACAGCGTAAGTTCTTAAAAATCTCTAGTTTCTGTCGCCGACGGCTACTTATTTTATACATTAAGAAAGGAGCATTTACATTTTACTGATGCTTCCGACGTACTTACACGAGTGAAAGGAAAACGCTACTACAATCAGATAACGCTCACATCATAAATTAATCAGGAAATAATAAACTGCCTCCTAAGAATATAAAGAGCAAATAAAAAGAAAAAAAGTTAAGAGAAAGCAATACATTTGGTTCATTTGTTTGGGACAATGTTTTAAAACGTCACAAAATCACGTAAGCAAGATTGTTCGCGGGTCATAGCACAAAAAAATTATTATAATAACTAAATCAGTCATGCACATTTACGTTATAACTTATCTGCAAAGATAAGCCCGCGTACGCACACTAACGCCTAAATAAATGCCCGTAGTATAATCCCACTTGATACTTGTATTACAATGACCGCGGGGCTTTGTGCTGTCACTGGAAAAACTAATAGCGGCTTAAATTTTAGAGGTCCTACGATTAAGAGCCTAAAAGGCTGTACCCAAAATTTATGCCGTCACCATTAATTTCATATTGTTTATCTTCAAGTTAACTTTCTATCATATCTCAATAAAATTCATCCACCTGCGTACACCGTAAGCAAGAAAATTGTTCTGCTAAAAAATCTATACATTTTCTATTATAATTTTTACTTTACCCTAATTCTCATGCGACATTTCATATGATATCAGCCTATTTTTTTCTAAGACCCGTTGAAATACTTATGCATACCCAGTTCATATTTTTGGGCAACAATCCTCTAAACGATATGATAAGAAAGGTTAAATAAATTCAATCTGGGGCTATCAATAAATTAAGCAGTGGATAATGTAACTATTATATTTGAATAAGTAGCAGTTTTAATGCTATCTATTACCAATGATTTTAGAACTCATCTCCATACCCGTATTTTGCAACAAAAATCTTCGTCAATTGTACATTTCGGCAATAATTTAAACTACTTCAAGTATCTGATAAACGGTAAATGCTAGTATTCTAGGAAAGACAATAATTTTCCGTTAAATTAGAAGTGATTGATAAAGACAGAGAACAAGCCGAAAGCCAACGGTGCAAGTAGGAATCACCATTAACGCAATTATCATTGACTCCAATATACCTATCGATTGCCGTATACGTTATAACAAGCCCAGGAATGCATTAACACGGTTTCAGTAATGCACAAGTTCATTATAGGGCATTAATTAACGACACTCTATATCGCCAACGCATACATTGCATCGTTCAAATTTACATTTCCATATATAACCAATATCACGATGTTACGTGCGTTAAACAATATAATCTACATCCTTGGGAACGTATAATATATGACAAAATTCCCGTTTTTCATAAACCGTAATAAAACATTTATTAAACGGATATCAATTGTTATTATATTTATTTCCTATAATAGTGCCTTATTTTTTGTTGTTAAAATCAACTGTAGCAGCATACCAGTGTTACAATTTAAATGTTATGTTCTTTTTAGCCGTAAAATGTTAATTATTTATTGAGGTTAATGTAAATCTTACTTCCGCAACCAACAATCTGGTTGAAAAATAATCCTTGTTTTAGTTGCAGAGATCATGCATTATTTTATTGTAATCCACTAAAGGTATGGTTCAACAAACATTTTAACAAAATGTATAATGTTTTGGACGTAAAAGATCTAATGTGTTCTTTTGTGACTAGTATCATGTTTAGAAACTTTTATTTAAAACTTTAAACACTCTAAATATGACATTTTTAAGAAAGCAGCGTTTTAAATGGTTATCTATTAACTTTTATGGTACTAACTATAACTACGTATTTACCAAATATGTGTAACATGTTGTTATTTCACTGAACTCTCCTACTGTACCATAAAATGCCAGTGACTTGGTATAACAAATTCAATTTAATTCAATATTGCGTTAAATACGAAATACAATTAGCATTCAGGCAAAGCATAACAAAGGGAGAAACGCATCCCTATTAACATTAAACATACAAAAATATTGCTAATATTTATTGGCAGTATTTGGCCTTTTCAAATAACACTTAATTCATCAAACATTTCTTTGTTGAATACAAGTAATCGGCATGTTTAAGTAGTTAATCTAGTATTGTATAATACTTAACATACGGTGTCTAAGATTAGCTGTGGCAAAATAAATATTTGTCTTAAAAAGTTCTTTTGCCGATGTTTGAAGATAACAAAGTTTTTCCAAATAAAATATATAACATATTTTTATCATTCCGTCGCCATAGCTGGGGGCGAAACAAATTGAACACATTATACTACGCCCTCTACATGAATTGAGTATGCAAAAATCACAAAAGTTCGACAATCAATGTAAATAGATATCTTTATTGTAAAAGCGCAAACAGGTCAAAAGTTGGAAAATGGGTGAGCCTCAACTTCTAAACTCCTGCAGATATCTTCCTAATTTTATGTAGAACAAAAGACGCTTAAAGGGTGGCGTACTTCTACCCTTCATGCAGAATAATTCGGAAAAAAAGCCTGCTACTGATATAGTAATTCAGAGAATGATCTTACATTTGAAAGACTGAACTGAATAGACAAATTGTAAAATCAATTAAGAATGTAATTTTAATTATAGGTTTGACAAAAGATATGAGTATAACGTCCTTGAAAGGATAAAAAATAAAATCCAAGAAAAAGCAGTACCATCCTACGCATACCTAACGAAGCAACCACATGCTAAGTGAGTGCCTATCTTCCAAGTTGCCGACATGTGGTCAATCCATAGGATATTTTAATCCACAATCTATATAGTCGCTTCAGCGATAAACGAAAAAACTTGCACAAAGGGGTAAAACAACAAAAAACGCTGTATTACCTGACAATCTGCTTCGGAACATATGTTTTTCGGAATGCACGCTTAGATTCTGATCAACATTACCTTATACCTGTTACTAATTCAATTATTACTACTTAAACATTTGTAAACACATGTAGGGTGCATATAACTTTAAAGCTTACTCTACGTAAATCGACGTGTTGAAAACATCTTACGATTCATGATATTACAAATATTGTAAAATAGAATGTTCTTGGTTTAAAACGTTCATGTCACATTGATAATTTGAAAAAGAATCATTAGTATCTCTAGTTTAGGTATCGTGAGACACATTTATCGTGCCAACTAATCGTTAAGGTATATCTGGCATTTATTTCTATAGCAGCTATAAAGTACCACTAGATACTTCCATATGAAAAAGATTCAGAAAAAGCGTACTGGCAGTTGCTTTGAAATATCTTTTCAAAGATACATCATGAAATATTCCTTAACGTATGATCGAAAACAACGTGGCGAACGAAAGAGAGAGGACAAACTCCGGCAGACAGTAAAGAGAGGAAAAGGAAAGCAAAGTAAAGAAGTACGGGAGGGGGGCGCAGAAAAGCATACGGAGCGGGGGGAGACAGCAAAATGCGACGAGAATTGGATAGAAAAGAAGAACTGGTGATTACAGAGACTGGGAATTCCCTGGAGAAAAGCACTAGTCCCGCGAGTTTCCACCTAATTCCATCCTGACTGACTACTGACTCTATCACTCTTTTTTATATTCTACCTGCTTCCTATCTTTATTTTTTGCTTCGTTTATTTTGAACTTGTATTCCCTCCTCTTTTCCTGCATTATGTATATACGATCTGTCGAATGTTTCTAATTGTTCTCTTGGTATATGTATCCCTATTTCGTCTATCTACTTATACATTCCGTTTTCGAGGAATCATGAAAGATTGCAAAGGCGCGGACCAAATGGACATGTACATATATACTTATGTACGCGTCTATTAGCTACTTAAAAAATGACACCAATTGCTTATAGCCGTTAACTGTATACATACATTATTTTTTACATTGCTGTCCATCAGTCAATTATACCGAGTATTCGACGTCTATTAGTATTTAAATCATATGAAGTAGTAGTCCTGTAATTCATTTTACATGTAACTACAATTCTGCAGGTATAACAAAACTTACAAGTGCTACTTAAGCAAAATTATGCTTTTACTGCAAAGACTTTAATGTTATCTTACTCTCTTAACCTGAATAAGTTCATTAGGGTCTAATTTTCTTTTCGCGTGAAACAAATAATCTCGGTAACAATACATGAAAGTAACTTACGCTTCAATGACCGAGGATTAGCTTGCTTCCTTCTCGACATTGCACTATTACTCACTTCTCACTTTTGTAATAAACAGTTCAAATTATTCTCCAGCGAAAAAACATCATCGTACTAACATGACACTTTCTTCAGAAGTCACAACTACACACATCAGCCTTCTTTTTGAACGTGCGCACAGAGCACAATCGTACGTCAGTTGGAACTGATACGTCTGATAATATTCAGATGTCCTAAAAAGAACATTTATCTGAATACATCTATTCAATTAAAAAATATATTTCTACAGATTTATAAATCAATGAACGAATATTGTGACAGAATGGCATTAGTTTATTATAATATGTAATTTTCACGTCATCCTTTAGTTTTCAACGAAAAGATTGAAACAAATCATTTTACACAACACAAGAGTAAAAGCAGCATAGGGTATAAATCCGTAGGATCAAAAATATTAACAAGTTGAAAAACGTTTGTTGTTATGAAAAAGTTGTAAAATTTCAGATTTATTCACAATTACATTGACGAAATACGCCGAAAAAACGTCGTTATAGAAACTATGGATTAAGCCCAAATTCGTTTTGCGACGAATGTATATTTTCACACACATCCTTAAAGTTTAGAATAATCGAAAAGCAACAAAAATAATGTCGGATATAAATAGGAACGTATATTACTTGTACACTTCAGTGAAAAAAGGAAAATAAAAAGTACGTCTTATGATCCCGTAGGACTTGTTAATGTTATGCTTAACAGAGCGGCATAGTATTATAAAATTATTTTAGCTTTAATATAATTGAAAACACGTGGACCGAATAGTGCACGAGCTAAAACGTAGGGTTTACGATAAAATATTAACGACAGACGCGCACCAAAGACGCGCAACGAATGACAAGGGCAGCCGTGTACTTCCATGGTAAAGCTCGAGGACCGACTACTGGCGTTGACTGCGTTCCGTTGCGCAAGCGTTCATCTATTGTGCCCGAAAATCTACTTCCGCGACAATCGCGTTTGAAAGAAATGTTTCCGTATGTTACTCTTACAGCTGACAGAATTTAAAATAACATAGTAACAGTCGCTTTGATTACATCATATTCCCCTCCATGCTTATACATCGAGTCTGAAATTATTTTTCTTGCAAAAAATTGATGTTGTTGGGCAGGTTGATAGATATTATTACTAAATTATAAATAATTAGGATATTTGAAAGGCTGAGCTTGACACTACTAGAGGATGTTCGAATTTTATTTCACAAGGTTTTTCATACGCTTCCTTTTATAGTTTAACGTAACGAACGCTGTTGTTCATTACGAGTTCAATGATTTGTAGACCATTAAGATGTTACTCTCCTGGTCTATTTACTTAATTATGATAACGATGACAGGTTGTACAAAAAATTGGTTTAAATATAGTCAAACGAAACTCGAATATAATATAGAGCACGAAAAATTGACGAAATATGTTGTATGGCCCAATTACATCATAATCTTATATAATTATTCCTTATCATCTCTACAGTTTTTTTTTTGTAGGAACGTATAACCCCTGTATTAAATACAGTCTGTACCGTGGCAATCTAACACTTTGTCCCTTTACTCGTTTTCAAGAACTTTATTGCAAACATATTCTGCAATCTTCATGGAAGTTTGGTAGTATAAAATGGCGCTGACAGAGGCAAATTCTGTCAACATAACCTGGATATTAGGTGACAGCTTAACGGTGTATAAAAGCTGTTCTCGTTAACTGTCATTAGTGATCCATATCCCATCTTAAACAAAAAAATATACTTGCTAACGGCAACATGTACGCGATTCATGTCATTTTACTAAATTAATTTTTTAATATACTTTTTGTGATTTGATTTCGGACAAAATAACAATATAATTCCACACAATATTTAGGTTAACGTATCATTACGAACTTAGTAGATAAAGATTAAGAGCGGTTGAAGTTAAACTCAGTAGCATTATTTTAAGATTTTCTTTTATTAGTTCAATAATACATAACCTTGTGTGGTTATTTTTAGACAATGCTCAGTATGGAACGGATTCCAGATCAAGTTGGATATTTGGTATTGACCGAGGATGGAGCAGTGCTTACGGTAATGATTTACAGAGATTAGCAATCACTTATTTTTATTTTTAATATGTAATAATTTATTTTCTAGTCGGGTGGAGAACTTGAAAATGATGAACGAGTGGCGAATATTATAATGAACTTAATTACATTAACAACCAAAATTGACACAAAAGCATTTCCTAAGAATGAAATGTTTGACAAAATATCAGTCAAATATAATGATCACTGTTATATTATCTGTCTTTCAAACAAGAAAATACATATAGTAAAGAAAAAGTGGGAATATGCAACGGTGTCAATTAATCAGCAGCAACCTTTAATTGATGTCTAAAGCTATAACAACAGGACAGAAAATATAACAAAAGCACAGATACTTTGTGATACTTTACATAATATAACATAATATATGTGTAATAAGCACTGTTTTCATGGATACATATATTAAGGTATTAAATTGTTTTTTTCCATACATTATGTTATTAATCAGTACTCATTGAATGAAAATGATACATTCTTAACAATTGTAACTACATTTAATTGTAGCTATAGAAAATGTAACATATTTCAAAAAGAAAGCCCTTATAACAACTGTGGACTAGAGTTTATCTTTATATTACGATTCACTGTCAGTACCAGAACTATCATAATTTACTAAAGAGATTGGTGGCGTTATATTGACACTGCTAGATGCTTTACTCCTAAGATGTTTCACAAGCTGCATGTGATTTATTTTTTTTACGGCTTCCTTGTGCTGAATTTTAGATCCCAATCTCTTTAAGTTAAACAATGCATTCTTCTGCTTTTCTGCAAAATGAAGTTATTTTTTGTTTATAATTCTTGGTTCTGTATACATATATATTTTTATTTCTTACCTCTTTTACTATTGTAAGCAAGTAGACCAGCAAGTTTTATATCCTCCTCATGTTCACTTACTAAATCAATATCCAATCCTGTCTTTTTCAATAAAGCTTGATCCAACTCTTGTTTCTTGTGCAGCTCCTTTTTGCTTGCCTTAAATATAGTGTTATGTAAATAACATTGAGAACGAGTTTTTAACATAAATGTGGATCAAAATATTTAGAATACCCTTATCACTGATCTTAATGCACAGTTTGAGCTATAATCATCCTTCCACAGGACATCATTGATTGAGAGTGCACTCTCCAATGCATTTTCCTTTGATTTTGCAACCTTTCTGTCATCCGCACAATGCTCTAATTTAAACATAGCATGATCAAACAATTTATGTGATACTTCTTTTGTTTCTGGTACAATTTGTTCATTTTCCTTTGGGTTCCACCGATTTTCTTGTCTTCTAGCACCACTTTCTATTACATAGTCCAAATTCTAGAATGGGGGACATAATGAAATATTCGTTATCAGAAGCTTAATGTACTGCTATGAAATTATTATTATCAAAAATCTATTATTACCGCTGGATCAGTTTTGATAACAAAATGATTATCACACAGGTGACACTTCATCCGAAATTCATAAAGTGGAGTACTATAATACATCCCAACTTTCTTTTTTTCGGCATTGTATCGGACACCCATTCCAATATGATTTCCACATTTATTGCACCATATATTGTATGGCATTTCAAAACGTATAATGAGGATACCCATGTGTAACTTGCGTGCTCGTTCACGCAGGGCGTGGGTGCCCATAAATTTATTGAGGCCACCAGCCTTTGGGTCATAGTCTGGTGGGTAATACAAATTTGTTCCTTTCCGCTCACCCATTGTGCTGTTAATATTAATAACAAAGAAAATATAAACAACTTGCATAGCATCTTCAGTATTATTCATCTTCATTATACGAAACAATCAACTATTAGAAAATAAAGCTTTTAAATACAATAAAATTTTTTGTTTTCGAGCGTAATAAATGCACACAAAAATTCTTTTTATCCGCATAACTATAAATTGCACCTATACACACTACAACGCTTTTTGGTTGTTACTGATTGTCATATTCAATGACATTTATTACCATAGGGTTTATGAAACGATTTGTTATTCTTAAACTACATTAATAAAAATGTGCAGCATGAGTTACACTAATTGATAGTTCGTAGTATAGTTAAAATTATTTCAGCAGCCAGAAAGTGGTCTCTACAATTGCAGACTCTCTTGATGAACTTACAAAGTTCTGACATGAATTTTAATTTAACTTCAACGTCAGCACTTTCTAGATTATTATAAACTTGCACATATGTTTGACTACGGCCCAAATAAACAAGCCTGCGTAAAACCATATCTTTAGTAGGTGAATTCATAGTAATGAATTGTATATTTACAAATTTAGCACTGGACTTTGTCTTGCAATCAGAAAAATCTGGTTCCTGATAACAGAATGTTAGTTAGGTATGGTGAAACGACTGAACCGCCATCTCAAGCCTAACTCTGAAATTACGGGAAAAACATGCGCATTACATATCAATATGTATGTATAGGACAGAATCGCACCAAAGTGCACCAAAGGCATCATATGTATACATATATGTATATAGTGTTGCATTGGTATATGTATGTGTGAGTAAAAAACAGTGTCGGACATGGTCGGATACGAAGAATATTATTAATGGCGAGAACTGTAACACATATACATTTAACTACAATTTTTCTAAAATGTACAATGTTAAATAAACCAAAATAATAAAAAGACAGTGACTATGAAGTAAGGCTTTCACCGTGCAGGTAATAAAGCTTAATACCTTCGATTTACATGTTTTAATACGCAATCCTAATGTTAAGCGTTTGGCGAACATAAATCTCAAGAACAATCTTAGTTAGACTCAGTATTCCAATATACGTTATAAGTATGTATTTTAAATCTGGTCTATACCGTATATTTCAATATGTGCAGTTGAAAAGTGTACAAAAATGTTGAATAAATATATTTTTTTGTGAAATTTCTAATTTACATGCCTCTCCGAAATAACATCTAAATCGTTGCATTTTTGTACAGCCAAGAGATAAATAAGTTGTGTTATAAACCAGATTGTCTGAATCTAATATCTTTTCATACTAACAGCTGAAAAGATGATGTGTTCACAAGAAAGAAGACTTTTTAAAAGGCACCATAGTGTAAATGAACACTTACAACATATTAAACAAAACATAAAGAAAGAACTGAAGATAGAGCGTCTTATTTACATATTAAAAGAATTTCAGAAATATCCAGTAAAATACAGACCAATAATTTGGATGACGATTGCAAAGCTACCTTATAACATAAAAGCTTATAATGCATTGTCCAGCAAAATTGGAAATAGAAATTTGGCACTCATCTTAATTAAAGATTATTGTTTGGCAGACAGAGACATAACATTTATATTGGTCAAAAATCTTGAATGTTTAATCCAATGGTGTCCTTTCCTTGCACAAGTAAAATTTTTACCGAAACTGGCTTTTCCATTTACAGTTGTTTATAGGAAAAACCCATTATTAGCATTTGAATTTATTGTGCATATTCTCTTGAACTATTGCCAACAATGGTTTGTATGTTATCCACTGGCACCATCAAATATATTGAATATTGTTGAAAATATTCTCATAGAAGTTGAACCGTCACTTCTAAATATCTTCCGTGAGCATGACATTACACCATTGGATTATGCTTGGCCATTGATGCAAAGCGTCATGAGTGAAGTGTTATCTGCAACAGAATGGTTAATATTGTGGGATCATTTAATATCGTACCAACAACCATATTTTTTCTTATTGTGTGTTGTTGCATATATTGTTTCTGCAAAACATATTATTACTTCCACATTACATATAAAAAGAAATTTAAAGGATTTTTATGCCAAGACAAGTTGTATAACAGCGAAGGATTTATTAAAAGTAGCCATAAATTTTGATTGTGAGATACCATTGGACATACATCCAGGTTATTATTACAGGTAGTCATACAGTAAATATTCAGTGACGTTGTGGCAACCAATTAAACTGTATATTAAACATGCATTATTTTTAGAAACACATGTTTAGTATTACCATTGAAAGGTCCTTATCCATCGCTTATGTTGCACAATTATTTAAGCCCATGTACGAAGAGTGCTTGTCCATCACAATTGAAACAAACAATGGATCAAGGAAAAATATGTCAAGACTGTTCTGTAACGGAAAAATCGACAGCCAGAGATAGGCGGTAATAAAATTGAAAAAGTTTTAATTCCAGAACATTTTTTGTTTTATCTTTTATAAGATTATGTGTTTGGATTTCCATTAATACTTCAGAATGTTGCTAAAAATGGAGAAGCAAAGCATATGTATTTTTACATTACTTATTCAGGGAGCAGTGTAACACATGCAGACTAAAGTTAATGGAAGACAAATCGTTACATACTCAAAAAGAAGATTCAACAAACTATAAAAACTTGCAACATAGCGTTGAAAAACTGGTTAATGAAATTGAGCAAGTTATTAAACAACTGCAGTGCAGATAATATGAAAATTTCGTAAATCATTCTAATTATGTTGCCAACTGTATTGAAACATTCAGAGTTTAAATTAAGTAAATTTATTGCTTTGTACGTAGTAATCCATATGTAAACATTGGGCGAATAAGATGATGAGTTGTTATTTTGTGCATAGAAAATTATTTAATGAACAAAACTTTACAAAAATACAGATTTATTTTTATGCAATACAATATATATATATATATTATATTTTTACAACCTGAAATACATTAATAAACAGTACCGCCCATTAACATTTAAATAATATAAGTTTTACTTTTATTCTGCCTTTGGATTGTATGCAATATATATTATCTAATAACCTTGTTCTAAAATTTTGTGAATTGATTGTATTAACTAAATTATTACAAACTGTTACCAAAATAAATTTTTATGTGTTATTATTATCAATTGGAATGTCTAGCAGTAACAGTGGAAACTTGTAATGAGGGGCTCTGTTAAGCAACGTCAATGATACAGTTTTACCATATCTTTTTATAGCCTTCCTTAAAAGCCCCTTATATCTCAAAATATAAAATAGTTTTCGCAAATATCTGGTACTTTTCTCATGTTTTATTCATTAGCAGCATGTGTCAAGTTAGCAAACCAGGTAATTTGGTAACATGTTAAAAAGCACATTTTGGTGAATGGTATACTATAATAAATGTTTTCACATCAAAGTCAGCCTACGTTTTATAATCAACAAATCACAATTTTAAAGAAAGAACATCACGTCAAACGTTACATAATTTTACTCGATAATAGGATAAAAGTCAGCACTATTGAGTACGATTGCTTTTTATTTTTGCTTGTTCATGCATGATATTGCTGTTGTTCATATCTTTTAGAATTATTTATTATCAAAAACGGCATAAGACCATTTCTAATTATTACTGAAAAATCCTTTATTTTTGGTAGCAATTTGGTTCATTAATATTACATAGTATATCTGAACAAAGTCATATTTAAAGAGTATTACCCATATTTATTAATGCTTGACAAGATTTTATAGTCCTGTAACAGACCGACCCTTAAGCATCTCAATATATCGATTTAATGTGCGTACACTATGTTCAAAAACAATGGCTCATATGTTCAATTTACCAGAAAATGATGAAATAAACAAATTGTAATTAATAGATATCAAATAGAATCAAGAAATTTGTGCTCTTCTCAATTTGTAAATTAAGTTTTGTAGTTTTCAATACATTTGAGCGTTAGTATACATAGTATGATATAAAATTTGAAATGTAGTTATTGGTAACAATATCGGAACTAATCTACTCTTTTCTATGTAGACATATTTAAAGTATATTGGTAACTGTAACTTTGCCTAGAGATTCGACAACGATCTGAGGTTACATATACCGTTAAGAGGTTTCTTTATAGAGAGCCAAATACGTAATAGTTGAGAAAAGTTGAAGAAAATTTTGCGAACTTGTCCATATAATATAAGTAAAAAGACCCTCTCAATAGAAAAGGGGATATTCAGATATTGGCACCATTAACTCTATTCTATGATATTATCATGGCAAATGTTTTATCTAAGCTAGGATGTAACATTTTGCTGTTCATAAAATATGAAAGATAACCTTATTTGTTAACTGTACTGAACAATAGAGTGAACAGGTACGTTAAGTTTTCCACGTCCTTTCAAATACGTCAATTCTATTATTGCCAGGCATTCTACTATTTCAACATCGAGTGATTGTAATAAACTTACTGCAACAGCCATTGAGCCTGTAATACAAACAATAATTGTTTTAATACATTACTACAATTAATACATTGGAAAAATGATCTATGAAAAACAAGTCATACCGCCAGTTGCAAGTAAATCGTCAACTACAAGAGCACGAGTTCCAGGAGCGATGTTGTCTGTTTGAATCTCTAAGGTTGCCTATATAAATGTCTAAATGTTATTTGGTGAAAATATCAAAACTTTTACAGTTTTGGGTAAAAGCTGTGAAACAATACCTCTCCATATTCCAGTTCATATGTTTTCCCTATAACTTTTCCTGGAAGCTTGCCTTTCTTCCTAATTGGTGCAAAAGGTTTTCCAAGTTCCATACATATTGTTGGTCCAAACAAAAACCCTCTTGAATCAATTGCTGTAACTAAATCAATATTCAAATCCTTTACATGTTCAATTATAAGGTCCTTCAAGGCCTGTAGAGCTGTTACATCCCAGAACACGCCAAATATGTCTCTGAAAAAAGCAAGGTTATGAAAAAGAGAAGATTTGGAAATCTGGCTTGTTAAATCTGCAGCACGTCTAACCACTTGTTTAAAGTCTTCTCTTACCGAAATATAATACCGGGTTTTGGAAAATTGGTATAACTTTTAATTGCATCCTTTACTAATTTTTGTTTTTCAGCTTTGTTCATTTTATTCACACCCTTTTAATGAAAAACCGATGTAAATATTTATAAACAAAAGTAAACCCAAAATCATTAACAGTTTTAATAAAGTATTACTGTGTATTTATCTGACAACGTTTTTAAACCCAATACTGATCTTAACATTCGTACATTCCACATACGTTTTATCTCGAGTGTGCTTACTCAAAAACACGTCGAACATGCGATATACTCAGGTTTCAGATTGCATATACGTCATATGAGAAGCATAATCACGGACCAAATAAGCATAGATGTATCATCATAGGCGAGGTAAAATAAACTCTTAAAATTAACAACCATTCTTCTTTTTTTTTTTTACTGTTGCTGCTACTTATACTCGCACTTTCCCCTTGCCTCTGTATATAATATAGTGCCTATGCCCATGCTCTCTTAATTCGAGCCTGTAAAGAGCGTAGCGCATCTCCTTTGATAAGGGACTTATCAGTTCACAATATAATTAATAACTATGAAATGGTTTTGTTCATTTTATTTTATTTTTACGTGAGGATTTGTTTAATATATTGCAGACATTTTTCTAATCAAAGTGAGATTCGAAGCAAAATGTGAAAAACGGATCATGTACAAGTTCCTGTGCATTCTTTGAAATACTGTGCACTTTACACCATTGCTTAGTCTATTAAGTGAGGTGCAGGATGGTAAATCTCGAATTACTCGAATTTAGAGGCCATTTGTTTTTTGTCAGTAAATCAAATACAATACTAGGTCGCGTGTCACACATATTTCACTGATTTTTTGCATGGGCCGTTTGATTCCTCTCGAAAGATCGATTAGTTTAATTGTCTTAAAAAACTTCTGACGACTAGATTATAAAATTGTAACTTAGAGACTTATTTATTATATTATAAAACCTTTTCAAAGGTGTAAACATGTTTTTCTTTGCCTATGTATTACTTTAGGAAAACGGATCCTCAATTACACTTACAAAACACTGAAGAAAATGTCGAAGACAACGTTCGAAGTTAGCGATAGCAGGAAGTCTAGGTCGCTGCAACTCGGAAAGAAGATGAAATAGATCAAAAGTTTGTATTTACTTTTTCCTTGTTTTAGTACGGAAGTGATTCCTTCCGTATCTCGCACTTATGCTGTTACTCACTATGGATGTAACTCACATTGTCAGACATTAGCAAGTAAAAATGTATATTAGTAATAAGGATTGAAAAAATTGTAAGTTAAGCATATGAATCTGGGTGCAACGCGTACAATAAACTAATATAAAAGATCGACGTAATGTAAATTAATTATTGTCTATACATATAAAGACAGATGGTTGAGGGGAGGCTTATTCTGGAACTCGATTCCGCATCAATCATCTCCATAATTATTTGTAATGCTTGCTCAGCGCGTTGATTGGTAGATCTAATGACTACTGGACCTATTTAAACGGCCAAAGACCGAGCATAACTCTAGTCAAGAGACCGCCAACGGATGCAGGAAAAAATATACGCTTTTCATATTTGTCGCACGAAAATTGACCAAGGACACATGTGAAGTTATGAAGTTCTTAAACTTTACCTCCCGTTTTTTTCGATTGGGTCATAATCTGCTCATGTACACCTAATCGATAACATCTCTTAATTTTCCAACTATCCTTTGTAACATTTCCAACCTCCGAAAGTTCAATAAAATAAATACATAAATAAGAAATCATTTTTTAAGATTTCTTTATTAGCCATCCATACAGCATTCGTTGCAAATGCTGTTCGTACCATGTTATTTATACCTCCAATGCTAATAATTTGTTGTGTAGCTTATATGTTTTTTGAGAATTAAAGATACGCGGAAACGCTATAAAATTCGTCCGCACAACTTTCTAAAAATAAGACGAACGATGAAGTTTCCAAAACTTTTGGTAAGAAGTGTTGGCCGCTTCGGATGTGAAATGTAGTGGAGGGGGTAGATGCGCGAACTACGAGACTCAAGGTCGCGAGCGTTGACCCTAGTAACGTGTTGAGTTGATTGGTCGTACCCAGTCGTACCTAGCAACGATTAAGTACATATAAGTTACGGACAATTACGACAGATTACGCTTTACTTCCTCAAGAAACGTAGGCAATGGCACTTTTGTGTAGTGAGCCACGGTACCCCGACAGGAGAGAACGTCGCACGTGATATCTGGACGCCTATTGGTAGTAGCAATGTGGGCAATTCGCGGTCGCGCGAACTCTAACAATAAGATAGGGACTCCAGCAGCAGAGTACGGCCCATGAGATACCTGAACGTCGGGTGGAGAAGAGTATAGGGAGAGAATGGACTTGTTCCGGGATTACCTTCGGTATGCTCGGCACATCCGGAACATTATACATTTGCCCATTGGAAATATTGTTAGAAAGCAGAGTGCCAAAAGAACATATCCTTCTGCCCGAAAATAGAGGGAAAGCAAGAAGAATGTAGAGAAATCGGTCAAATCGCGTACTAAAGTTCCGGTAAACTGTAGCCTTCTGAAATACATACACAGCAGTATAAAATTTTGCTCAATCGGTCTCTCCTTAATTTCTTCCTTGTACTCCAGTCTGGTTCTAATAAATCCTTCTCTTACCAATATCTGCAATACCTACCCCTTATACCACCATCCATATCACCTTCAATCCGTCTTCATTCGCAATTTGTTTTATATATTGCTGAAAATTCTTGAATTCTTTTACTAATCTGAAAAAATAATTGAGACCAATAATTTTCTATTCTAATCTTGAAAACGTAAGGATTACAACGTGAAAAAAACACTTCTGAATTTGATATTGAAGACATAATAGACAATGGTCGTTTTAAAGCAGCATACTATTAGTTCAATGTCAGGGAAGCGTTTCTCGAAACGTCACGACATGAACTATCCCTATGCATGTCCCTGCTATGAATGGGCTGCTCGTAAGTTTCTGCAGGTAATCCTCAAATCTCAATGTTATGCTGATAATTGTGACGAAAAATAGTAATTTACTTTATTCTGATGTCTCCCAATAAAGTATATAGACAATTTACAAAAAATAGACCTTAATATTTTGTTTTGCGGAATGTGTATTCTAAAACAGGTCACAATAGTAATCACAAAAGTGATCCTTGTATCGTATTTTACACGCGATAAACGTACATGTTAAACAATATAGATACCTATTTACATACACTATTTTACATGACATATGACGATAGAATAAAAATATAACATTCTATGTACATATAATGTGTTAAAATAATATATCCTGAATAATTGGGCGACTTGGTTAAAAATGTTCGTGCCATTATTATGAATTTATCGTAAATAATACTACACAGTATAATTTAAGATAGTATAAGTACAATGTCTTACTGTTATATTGACACGGATAACACACATTACAGTGAACAGAATTGTTTTATTTATATCAAACCGGACGCACCTCAAATTTTGCAACAATCAACAACATTGAGTAAAAATGATCTTGTTGCATTGTCAACATGACTAGTATGCTTCAAAAGCTATAAACAGTGTGTCAAAAAATTCATCGATGAAAGTATCTTTTGTCTCTAAAGAACTTATTAAAAAGTTGTAACAGAATGAATATATTGTACCATTGAACCAGCGTTACCATCGTTCAGATGACTGCGTTGGTGCAAATGTGTACGAGAATTTCAGATTTCTCAAATTACTTAAACAGTTGTTATGAATGTGAAGTTTGAAATAATGTATCATGTATAACGTTATAAACTAATAACGCATTAATATGAGCTTCTCTATTATATGCAATTACGGAATTCCGCGATTATATCGATGAATGTAATGTTTCCAGATACGCTACGCTTACTAAATGTGAGAACTTGTAACAAATGTGTAGAAACTTTTTTCGAAAATGCACTCGTTTAGACTTTTGTAGTGGCAAGTAACTTGATGTAGTGTGCCTTATGAGCAATTTCGAAATTCTGTTCTGGCAAAATACATTGTGTTGGGATCTGTGTATGTCTCACTTTCCTTGCTAAAGAATGCCCTATCAGAGCAATAATTATGATGAAAGTAAAGCTACCACCTACTATTGCCAGAATGATTAATTTTGTATTTTCTTTAAAACCTTGCACGTCAACACACTTGGCACGGTTATTTTCAATATTTTCAAACATATTATCATCCATCAAGTCATCGAGACTTGCGCAAACTTTATATCTTCCGGGTAAAAGGACTTTGATCGCAATAAAAGTTAAACTGCAATTAAGTTTTTGCTTATGAATTGCCGATTCAGCATCAAAGATTACAACAGATAATTTACAAGCATCTCTACTGTGTTCTGATTTTGAGAGGCTGACATCAACATGTAGAAGTCCTTTAGAAATATTCACATGAACATCGGTAATAGCTTCTGGATCATTGGCCGGATAAACAACAGAAGTTCGTTGATGATTATAATTTTCTTTCAATGTGATTATGTCACTACAACCAAGACCTAGTGAAACATCATTATAATCATCAGTAACTAAAAGCACAACGCAATACCTATATTCGTGTTCGGCTAAGAGATGAAGAGAGGCCGGGATTGCGACAGGAAGAGAACAAGGATCACGCATCATTCGCGAGTCACAGTGAAGTGGACTTGATTCTATTTGTACCTCGCTGCCACCAACAGTTTCGTAAACAATAAGCGTATCGCAAGTATAATGATTCGTGCATGGATTCATATGCCATAGTAAATTGATTCCCGTTGACTGATCATAATTAAATTCTTTCAATGTCAACTGAGATCCTGGGACAGAGAGTTTAGTTACAATGGGAGGTGTTGGATCGCCGCAAAGAAGACTACCAGGTGACACTTGTGTAAGAATTCCGTTTTCCAAAGCTGGTGGAGTTGCACAAACAGCAGATGACTTGTCTTCTTCATTTAGACTTGATTTGTTTAACCAATTTGCAAACTCCAATAGAGTGCAGTCACAATTGAATGGATTATCAGCCAGTGAAAGTTTTTTTAACTGAAGCTTAGAAGTTGGTAGCTCAGTAGACACCATTGTTATATCGTTGTCGTCTAAACGAAGGTCTTGTAGACTTTTCAATGGCACAATCAAATCTGCAGTTAATGAGCGTAGAAAATTGTGTGTAAGGTCGAGGGTGACTAGTTTATCTAAATGCGCTAATGATGCACTCGATACGGCCACTATTCGATTATTTGCTAAATCTAGTCGGGTAAGTGTTGACAGATGCATGAACGAGTGATCTTCCAATACATCAATCTGAAAATGTAATATGTTTCTTAAATGGAAAGTGCTCCACTTCAATTATCGTTATTTACAATAAAATATATTTGCTTATGAGGTCTGGCAATGTTTTAATATCCGTTACGTAAATATACAGTGTAATGCAGTAACTCCCGCTTCAATTTGTATATCTGTATTATATGTAATAATATTAAAAAATGGTTGGTAAAGAATTGGTACGGCATGGGGTGAAGCAATTGCAATGCGTTTTTTTCCACAGGTCAAAGTGTAATGAAGATTTCAATATCATCTTTAGGTTTTGAAATTGCCAGTAAAACGATTACAGCACAATAGTCAGAAAAGATTACATTTGAGGCATGAAAAATGATAGAATAAGTATCATAATGTTCGAGTTGCAATTCCGTTCAATCCTACTATTCTGTCAATGGACAGTTTATAACATTGTCTACGTTCGTAAATTAAAGTACACGTAAACATATTTATTGCCAGATTTCATAAAATAGAACTAAATATCAGTAGTTGTTTTTAAGAACAAGTGATTATGATTCTCACTTATGCGAAACTGCAATAACATTCGATTTGTAGTCAAGATTTCGCGGTGAATAACACCCGAATCGAACAATTTTTCGACCAGACTATGTTCAAAATTCTGTATGGAATTAAGAGAAACCGGAAGTTTAGTTACACGAAAGGGTAAAGATCGGAAAGAGGTAAATGATGGAAAATGGATTTGGCGTTATTGCAGCATTGGCTAGAATCAATTCGGAGACGATAAGACGTATGTACACGTAGTTCAGAGATACGAAGAGTACAACTTGGAACGATGCAAATGATCACAATTGTCAATATGTTCTGCAACGTGAGGAAGTTTGTTTTGCTACGATAAAAAATAAATAATTTCGTATAGGAGAATGAAGATGTTGAAATCTCTTTTACACCCCTCGTACTAACAAAAAACTCGGGTGACAATATGTTCTTCTCTGTGTAATACAATTTGTATACCAAACACTTTCTCATACTGTTAAAAATTAAGCAAATATTTAAGGCGGACTGTGCTATTATCGCACTTTGTACAATACTATAATAACAGCAGTTGTAGATATTTCACAATATGCGAAATACATTTAGTAGTTAGTATTGTTGGAAAACTATATTCTACAAAAACTGCATTTTACTAAGGTAATAAAGTAAAAATATCACAAAAACATGCAGGATAATATAGACTCAATTAAAAGTCATGATCGTTAGCTGAGTTAGTAACAAATGTTTATTTTCAAGACTTTCCATGTAACAAATTCTATTTAATGAGTTTGAGTATTTACAAACCTGATTATGACTCAAGCTTAAATAAGTCAGATTCTTCAAACCCATCAAAGCACCTTTCTGGACATTCGCAATTCCGTTCTCTGACACAGTCAGAAATTGTAAACGTGGCATGTCAGGTAATAATGTCGGACCCATAGATCCCAATAACAAATTACAAGACAAATCCAGCTCTTCAAGGTTGTTTAGACCCCGCAATGCAGAGAGTGCGGACACACTGAGTTGATTTCCTCTCATCCTCAGCGAATGGAGCTGTGGCAAAACATCGAACGCTTGCGGCGATAATTGTGACAATAAATTGTCACATAAATCCAGATATGTTAAATTTGATAGGCCCTACAATAATATTCGATCGTCAAATAATGCTCATGACACATATTAGTCAAAATATAGACAGACCACTTTGTTAATTGTTCCAATACCTTTTATACTAAAGTTTAACACAATAGGTATATATAAATCAAAAATGTTTACTTTGCTTCTGCAAATATAATACAAATGGCATAGATGAATAAGACAGTGAAATGTGCCCCTAAACCAATTGAAATTCTCAATGGGCCATTCGATAGCTTATGAAAAAAGAAACATTTGTATGAATTTTCAATTTTGTATCTCGACCGTGGCGGGCGGGGGAAGGTACAATGTAGTGTTCGCTTCTCCCACAATTTCCTCGGAACCTATTGGATAAAAAAAAATTGAAAAAAATCAGATATACATATGGTGATGGTGCGCACATTTTAGATTTTTTTCAGATGTTTATATAAAAACCGCAACTGGAAAAAAATAAAAAGCAAAATATGAGTCACAAAAACTTTAATTTGACACTGAAGAAGGTCCAGATCAGTGATGCAGCTTTTTCCTGTGATGTAATATTACAATTAACGTCTCCCTGATTTTTTTCATAATTTTTGATTTGATGAAAACCACAATTGCCAAAATATATGATTAGAAAAACAGTAACATGGGAGGCGCTTTGAAGGCATGTGAATTTATATTATACATTAAAATGTTGATAAAAATATTGTGAAAGTATCTGACAATAAACGGTAATTATTGTTGCACGGAGAAAGGAAAAAATTAAAAAAAAAAATGCGCAATATCTCGTAAACTATTGTTTTTTCGGTGATTTCTCTTATACATTTTTATTGCAGAATGGCCTAAGGAACGCAATTATGTAAAAAAAAATGGGTGGTTCCACTTAAAAAAACAGTGCAACTGCACTTTGCACATGCACTAATGCACTTGAGAAAAAAGTCGGTGCATGGGATGATAGAGCTTTTCGACTAATACAAACTTTTCCTCTACGATTTTGTTCTAAATTTATTTAAAAAACAGTTATAGCTTGGCCCAGTTACTAGAATCACCCTTATAAGGCCCCACTGTAACATCGACTTTTTCCATTTATTTCGTTTTTTTGCATTCTTACGACTGTTCAATGTACTCAATAACATTAAATATCTTACGAAATAGTAATGTGGCAAAAAGGAAACCAAAGTTTACCTCATACGGTGTTTTGACAGGCAAAAACTGACCAGAGACGCGGTTTTTGATTTTTCCGACACCGTGGCACCAAATAAAAAATTATGGAAAAAATCATGGAGACGTTAATTGTAATATTACATCACAGGGAAGAGCGGCATCACTGATCTGGAACTCCTCCAGTGTCAAATTAATGTTTTTGTGACTTATATTTTGGTTTTAATTTTTTTCCAGAATTGGGGTTTTTATATAAAAATCTCAAAAAAATCTAAACTGTGCGCACCATCACCATATGTATCTCTGATTTTTTTCAATTTTTTTTATCCGATAGATTCCGAGAAAATATCCCCCGCCCCCCACGGTCGAGATACAAAGTTGAAAATTCACCAAAATGGTTTCTTTTTTCATAAGCTATCGAATGGCCCATTCAGAATTTCAATTGGTTTGGGGGCACATTTCGCTGACTTATTTATCTATGCCCTTTGAAGAAAGAAAAATTTAAATTTGGTAAGTATTGTACATGAAATAAGTACGCCCTGCATTACAAAGTGTGAAAAAAATATCTTGTTCATCTGCTATGGCGAATACTCTGCATAATATAATGAAATTACATACTCTGAATGATTCCGCTTCTAAAGTCCTTAGCTTATTATGAGACAGATCAAGTCGATCTAATCCAACTAAATATGAGAATGCAGCGGTCGGAACAGAATCAAGCAAATTACTTGGAAGTCCAAGAGCTTGAAGAGATCTTGTCAGTGCTATAAAGGCGTTCTCATGAACCTGTCGAAGTTCTCCGGTTGATATAACAAGGCCATGTAAAGCAATATCCTCTAAAAACCGGGACGGTAATACAGATATCCCTGTTGCAGTTACATCTAAGAGGGAGATTTTTCCTGGCTCACTATGTGTTAGATGCTCGCTAATTATCTATAAAAATAAAAACATTTTTACATCAGTTTTACATGTACGTACTTCATCTTACTTTTTTTAGCGACAACTATTCATATTAATACCCAACATTTAATTGTCAACATTACCGCATGTCGACGTGTATTTTATATATTGATATAAATGCGAATGGTGCAAAAATATGTGTACATGGTCTGTCCGGAAAGTAACCGGACTGGATTTTCCCTTGGCGAACGGGCGGAGAAGAGGCGGTCTGCGCGGGTAGGATCGGTGGAGGGGGTTATTAGGAAAGCTGGAAAAAATCGGCGCTTGGCTCTCGGCCGTAGAAAAAAGCGGGTCACTTATATTGTGAACACGTGTTTAATTGTAATTTAATTGTAAATCGAACCGGTAATATTGATTATGTATGTTTATAGTAAGTATAATTTTAAAGGACAGAATATGACTATAGAGAATACACATGATTGTTTTAAGAAACTACATATTATTAACTTAACCCGAGATATTTTTTTTGTTTTTAACTATTACTACGGAACAAAATCCCCAAAAATATCAGCGTGACATTGTTAAACAATTGCTGCTTTCATGTTTATTTAACGTCCTTTGGTGAACAGCATTTGTCTTTAAAACTAGATTATAGTATAATATGATAGGTCGAAGCATATCTGATGTAAAACTAAAAAAGAAAAAAGATTACATAGTATATTATTTAAATGATATTATATTCGTCATTTTGTTTTTGTTTTCTATATTTTGTTTACGTAATGCTCAATTTTGGAATTGCATGATATAAATGGCAATAATAAAGTAAAACAGGCATTAAGTTATGAACTAGCATAAAGCAGTGTAGAAAATAATAGTCAGAGAAATAAATAGAATAAGTACACATGGTATAAATGGAACTGGTATTAGCATACCGCGAATCAATGAAATCAGAAACTCTTGCGATCAAGAAGGGAACAGCTGCTAAATTTACATGAGAAATAAAATAATATTAGTCTTTGTTCTGTAATGATAACTGTTTTGTGCAGCGTTAATTGTGCTTTAATCCTTCGATTAATGATGACGGAAAGACAATACAAAAAGAAGTGTGGTCATTAATACGATGGCGTGGCAGGTGGGGAGGGCGGAAGGAATCGACACGAACAGGAAAAATGTAGATATTTCAAAATGTACTTTAACCGTTTTACTGCCAGAGAATTTTACACATCCGTGTGGGATTATCCCATGAAAGGCGATAGCGCTTCCTTCATTCACCTGCGAGTAATGCCGATCGACACGGACGCGCTGGTTTTTTTTTCGTCAAAATCTGCCGCTCGGCGCGCTCGCGCTTCAGATTGCTAGTCAATTTTTTCATGAATGTGTTAAAGAAAGACAGCTAATTATGCAGATTGTTCACGATTATTTGAAAGAAAATTTGTAATTACGTGAGGAAACTCTTGACAGACTCGTGACAAGATACATTCTGAATGCAGCGCGTTGCGAATTGACAATCGTAACCAAAAATAACGACACGGTTCACCACAGTACGCGAACAACGCGATCGCGCTGCGTGGTACTAAAACGGTTAATAGCGATAATGCTCACAAAGTGGGCGTAATAACAGTATACTTTCAATTGCGCCGCTGCAGTTGTCCAAGCAAGAGTATAGTGGAAACTAAAAACCCAGTTCTTGAAAGTTAAAAATAACTTAAAAATAAGATAGAATAAGAATAACTTGAAAAGTAAGAAAAAATTAAGATTGGTGCAAGAAACATCATCATAATGCCAATGATCGTAAGCACATTAAGATGTATGGAAATGGCCTGCGAAAGGCTGGAGGTAAGATGGTTAAATCATTTGACCTGGAACTGAATCAAACATTGACGTACATACCGTACACATTTTGAAACTTGCAATTTTGTTTGAAATAAAGCTTCTTGTGTTAAAATGTTATTCTACATTTTGCATAATATTGTTTGCGTAGAATTAAACTGTGACGGCTGTAACATGATCACCAGTTGTGGATCATCCTACATACATAAGCATCAAGCGGTTTCTCAAGCATAGTACGTCCATGTTATCCAGAAAAATTTTCCACGACAAACGTAACACCGTACAGCGAATCTATTGTTGTACATAATACAGTAAGTCTTTGGGATCTAGAATGAATTAGCCTTTCATGTATTTTCGGTGCTTGGGTGTTACATTTTTGTGCATGCTATTCTCATGTATAATTTTGATCTGCAACATATTCCACTCTGTTCAGTCGATACGTAGCGCCGAAAAATGCCGGAGATATTTGTGAATGTTACGTTCTCTTTTACTTAATGGGTATGTTTCTGATGTAAGAAGGGAGGGAGTGGGATATATAAGCGAACGACAACAATAATATTACATTATCATAATTCAATTAGAGCAATCGGAGATGCCTAGCTGTGTTAAATAAAGTTGTTAATTACTAGTCAGTTACGTTTTTATTTTATTGTTGTCGCTCGCTTATATACCCCACTCCTTTACTTCTTACATCGCGAGACCTGGTAGTGTCCAGTCCTCGAGGGAGGGAAAAGGGCATCGCGAACGGGCCCTTACCGAGAAGCGGAGCGCAGTGACACGGTCACCACTAACTCATTGTTTACCAACAGCGTGCCCCCTTCGACGTGCAACGGTCCTCCCCGGTGACCGAGAGTGACCGTACCAAATGCTCTTCGCGTCAACCTTATGACGCGAACACCGCTCGCTTGGAAAGATCAACTTTCCAAGACGTTAAGGCAATATATGTTCTACATCTAATACGAACAAAGTGGCATTGCGAGTACTAGATTTTGATTAATGCAGTACAAATACGCCATTAGATAGCTCGTTAAGACGTTCGCCGAAAATGTTCGCCCGCGATTGCCCTGAAAAATAATGAAAACTAATTGTCACCCAAATCTCATCGCTCTATCGGTAAAACTCATAGACGTGTCGTTGGTCTCTTTGAAGAATCAGCGTTGGCTGTCTTGATGAGGGCTATCCGAACAACTCCATTCGTGCCAGGCAATGTTTTTTCCACTCGTCCCAGAAGCCAGTGTAAGGGGGGAAGGTGGTCTTCCCGTATAACCACCATGTGTCCCTCCTAAAGCGGCTGCGGTGTGTATGACGCTCGTCTAGGACGCAAGTGCAGCCAATTTAAATACTCGGCCGACCATCGCTGCCAGAGGATGGATTGATTCTCTGGAATCTTACTTAGATCGGACTCAGTCGTCGACAATAACGAATCTCCAATTAGGAAGTGGCCGGGTGTTAGGTAGGTCAGGTCATTGGGATCGTTGGGTAGTCGGGTCAAAGGACGCGAGTTGAGCACCGCTTCTACCTGTGTACTAACAAGGTGTACAATTCTTCAACTGACAGGGACGCGTTCCCCGATGTTCGTTTTAAGTGGTGCTTGGCGGACCCGGTGGTATGAAATGCAACGTTAGGCCTTAGTCGCTTATTAGTTAGGCTGTACGAGGCCCCTGTCTTCCCCGAAGACCTCCTTCCACATTTCGCGCAACTCGAGGTTGGCGCCGATAAAATTCGTGCCATTGTCCGAATAGATGTGACTCGACCTTCCCCGACGAGCTACGAATCGTTTCAACGCTGCGAGAAAGACGTCCGTTGTCAGGTCGCGGACTAGTTCTCTATGAGTCGCTTTTGTCGCCATGCATATAAATATAGCGACGTATGCTTTGGTTTTAGCATTACATCGCCGTCCTTCCCGAATGGACAACGGACCGCAGTAATCAACACCTATCCTTCCGACGGGCCGCGAAGGTGTCTCCCGATGTGCCGGCAACTCACTCATTACATACCAGTGATTCACTGGTTTATGCCGAGCGTGCGTAATGCATTTGTTTACGATGTTTCGTATGCAACTGCGCCCTGCAATAGACCAATAATTCGCGCGAACCGTGGCCAGCATTAACTGCGGCAAGCGCCCGCCGACGCTCACAATACCGTCGGTATCTACGAATGGGCTGAATGTATTATCCGGTTGCTTGATGTTAATTTTTCTTTTCTCCTTAAGACCTTCAATTCCTCCCGAGAGGCAACAGATTGGCATGCACGTGTGAGCTTAATCCTGTCGTTTTCGGTCTCCCTCTTTGATAACGGGACCGTGCGCCGTTTCCGCGATTCCGAGGACGTGTAAGCGATCAATATCTTCGGAATAACTCATGAAGTGATTGCTGTTCGTCGAATGATACCAACGTGCAAACGATGACCATGTGTCGTCGTCCTGGCAGATTATCAAGCATAATAGAAGAATGAGGTTCGTCCGTACCCGCGCTCTTATTGAACAAGGTAGCTGGACCATTCCACCGTAAACCACTATCAACCAATTCCTGGGGAGTTGCCCCTCGTGATATAATACCGACCAGGTTCAAACGCGTTTTTACATAGTGACACTTCCGGGACAAGATCCTACACCTCTGCCACGCAATTGGCAACGAAAGCCGACGACATTCTCGAGGGACCTTTTAGCTAGAATAATGACTAAAAGGCTTCCTAGCCACGCTGAAATCGCTCCAACACCGTATCCCGTCGATTGTCATACTCATGGCGTTTAGAACCTGTTTCACAAGACGGGCCAGTAGAAACGCGCCGCACAATTCAAGTCTCAGCATTGATAAACTCTTCAGCGGCGCTACCCGGGATTTCGTGCACAGCAGCTTTCCGCTTAACGGTACACCGACGCGACCCGATACCATGTAAATGCACGCACCGTATACCTCCTCGCTTGCATCCGAGAATCTGTGTAACTGGACCGCCTGTTCCGCCTTCCTCAACGACGTGTCGCCCCATTGCGAATCTTGTTGAGCATAGCAAGTTGCCCTTTATAATGCTGCCAATTCGTGTGTATTGCTAATGGTACCGACTCGTCCCAGTTTACCCCCTCCTTCCACAGTCTTCGTATTAATACATTATTTTTCCGACAATCACGACCGGTCCTAGCAATCCCAAAGGATCGAATACGCACGCTATGCGATTCGTGTTAGCTGGCGGAATCGAGTATTAGAAGATATCCCGAACTGGACTCCACTGAATGCGAGAGTGCACACACTATCGCTATCAAGAACTAAATTTTTCTCGGTTTTATTTTTAATTCCGGCCAATAGCTCCAGTGCGTTGATGGACCATTTGTGTAGCACAAATCCTGCACTACGCAATATAGATATGATCTCGTCGCGGATTATAATAGCCTCAGACGCACAATCACTCCCCGTCAGGAGGTCGTCGACGTAGAAGTCGCGCTCAATTACGATCGCACTGTTCAAGTATTTTTCGCGTTCCAAATTAGCGAATTCCTGCAGACATTGGTTTGCAAGGAAGGAAGCCGGATCCGTACTGTAGATCATTGCCTTAAAGCAGTAGTCTGGTCTAGAGCGAAATGTTTGACGTCATTTTTGGGTTCGAATAACTTTTAAATCGTTGAAGTTGTCTTGATGACATTTTAGATATGTATTCAATGTTCCTTTGCGAATGAATCTACGTTAAAAAAAAAATTATTTGAAATATTTTTATGTAGTCTTTTTATTTTTTTACAACATGGTCCGCCGAAAATCGGCTCAATCGGCGCCAATTCTGGGTGATGTCGTATGCATGTGAAAAAAAAAATATATTCTCAATCAGTATGAGTATTCTGAGGAATGGTAGCAGAATTACTACTTAAAAAAATGTTGTCACAAAATGGCGGCCTGTTAAACTTTGATTAACGATATTTCATACATTTTCGGGTATTCGACGAGTTATGAAATGTGGGCAAAATTATTGTTCGACTCAATTGTATTACAAGTCCTCAGAAAGAGGCTACCGAAAGTGTGTGCATTAGAGCTCGACCGGTCGATTAGTTATCGAGATATCGTTGGCACCGATTTGGAAAACATAGTTCTGAGATAAACGCGTTTAAAGTTTTGATACCGTTATGCTACCTGAGCGCACGGCTTACTTTTTATTTTTATTACTCTGGAAATTTTTGAAACATCGATAAACGGATTTCACGAGCGTATTAAGAAAGGTCTAACGAATAATAAAATGAAAAAAAAATCTGCGGGTCTACTGTATTTATTATACCGCGATTGAAATCGGATGTTTCGCTAATGCCTGTGAGCGGGAGATAAAAAGCATGTGCCGGTTTGTTGATCCGTTTTGCAAAGTTCTCCGTAACAAAGCAGTGCACGGAGCAGGAATCTAAAAGTGCGCGCACTGTCAGAGCCTCTCCGCAGCCGTCATACACGGTGACTAGAGCGGTCGATAAATGGATTTTCGTCGGTCCCTTTCTGCGCGCAGTGCAGGTAACGCTTGAAGCCTGTGCATTTGTTGATTTGTATCTGTATCGTTGTCGGTGACTGATATCTCATTAGTAGTGTCACCTGGCACATGCAAGAGTGTATTGTGACGCCTTCCACACTTTTGGCAATTTCCCGGCGTGCACGAGCTAGCGTAATGGGATGACAACTTCAAACAATTTAGGCAAAGATCCTTTGTCTTTCTAGTGTGGACCCGTTGTAACACGGCCATTCGTACGAATTTCCCGCATCTATTCACAGGGTGGTTGCCGTTGCACATCGGACAGACCATGGCATTAGTACTTCAATGGGCCCATGCCCCTTGTCGCGGCGGTTTTGTCAGTTTTATCGCGTTCGAGAAGGTTGACGGTGACCTTCCAGCTACGGCCTCCAAGAATTGACACCGTTGTGTCAGAATTATCCACAAGTTGGCAGAACGTGGGAAGGGTCGACGTTGTTAAAGTCTCTCTCCAATGTTTGTTTGCGGTGGGATCCAATTTTTCCGTTAGTATCGGTACCAAAAGATCGTCCCATTGGTCGATCGAACGGTGAAGTGCCTTGAGTGCTCGAGTATGCTTAAGTACTAGATTTAGAAATGATCGCAACGCAATATGGTTTTCGCGCTGTATCAGCAGTATGTCAATTAGAGCTCGGGAGTGTGCATGGATCACGAATCGCTTGTTATCGTACTTTTCTTTTAATAGGTTCCGAGCTTCAATGTAGTACAGACCGGACATCTTTAATGAACTTATCACGGCGGTCGCGTCACCCTTTAACGACCATTTTAAATAGTGAAATTTCTGTACCGCGGACAAGGACGTGTTTCCATGTGTTAATGAATTGAACGTATTGTAGAAAGGATATCACTTCTCATATTTTTCGTAAAATTGCGGCAGTTCTATTTTCGGCAGCCTAACTTGTTGCGCGTCATCATTTAATTCCCAAAAAAACCACAGCACCATGTGATAAGCTAGAGCCAGAAAGCATACGCTTAAACTGGCTCTGAAGCGAAAAGTAATTCTCGTCAAACTGCTCAGCTTCAGCGTCTTGTTCAGGCGATTGATCAAACTCCTCGATTTTTCCTTGTACTTTCTGAAGTTCCTTTAGCTTTCCGGCAACAACCTCCTTCCGAACCCATATTTGAAGCAAATCGAAATCAGTCCCACTGACAATGAGTGAATCTAATTGTAAGTATCCCTGCGCTCGCGTGAGCGATTCCTTAATTCGCCCGCGGGTCATTTTCAATTGAGCTAAATCCGCCATTATATTATATATTTCGTGCGATGCTCAACAACGGAAGGAAAGATTGGAGTTGCTTAAGAAAGGATGGAGACTGACCGTAGCTGTCTTGTTGTCTTGCCAATGAGGTACACGTGTCTCCCCTAGCTCCCTGGTTGGCACCTTTGTTGGTTCTCTGGACGTGAATCGTGAGATTCACCACTTGCCTTTTGCTGGGAGTGTGCCGCTTGCCGTGTCAACCCGGACTTTCCTTTTCCGTGATTGCGACCGTTATCGCTGAAGCCGTTCGGGTTGTAGCGCTTGTTGTTGCTACCGGTGTTGCTAATAGCTGTTGTTCATGTCGCTTACCGTCAGTTCCAAAACGGAATAGGTATTTAGAATCCTTTCGGATTTGAACAGCACTATTTAGTTTAGTTCCGAATTCGAAACACCGTCTAGAAAGCACGCGAAAACGCATTTGGTAGCACGACCGGACATCGGATTTGACGAGCCAATCGTTTCAAGCCTTCTGATAGAAAAGATCCGTCGTACCTTGCCCACGCGAGTCCTGATCAATTATTTCTATTAATGTAATGCTGTAAACTTTATTTATTTCAGTTACAAGAACACCAGAGGCTATGAGGTGTAATGCCTACGTGACCGATAATAAGAGCTTCGTCAGCTATAAGCCCACATCAAAACATTGCTTAATAACTAATTTTATCAATTGACCTTATTTTACGAACTACCGGCTATTCCAGTTACATCTTAAGTACTGTTCATGGCAATAGAAGTGGGATACTGTGCACGATAAGTTTGTATAGACAAATCCTGTATATACAAAAACCTTGACACGATAATCTACTTGACAGCACTTATCTAGCAGTAAACTTACGCAAACAAAATATACCGTACATTACTCGTTTAGATTAGTTTTTTTATGTCAGATGAACTGACATCATAATTTTTTACATCGTGTGTACTGCATTTCAGAGAAAGGAAAATTCTCCTGTTTTTCAGATACTTTCAAGGTTTATCTTCTATGTTTTAGCACCAGTCCTTGAACGGATATAAAGATATCCTCAGTTTGAATGATCAGAAATGATGAATATATCAAAAATATGAGATACTGAATTACAAGGAGTGCTGCCGCAACGATTAAATTAAGAGTTAGTGCATGATTAATTTACTGAATCACAGAAGAAGACACTATATGGAAAAATGACTGCATGGTTCAATTCTTAGTATACATATTTCGTTGCTGTTGTTGTGCATACGTTCGTATGTCGTATGTTGGCAACATTAACTCTTATTACCGTGTTTAAGTTATGTCGGGAATAATTACCTTCAATGCAGTTCTATCTCCGATGCATCTTAGAGTATGGGGAAAATCACAGGAACATTCAACTCCTACTTTTGTAATGTTCGGACATTTCCAGTCGTCCATCACCACCCGTGTCTGAGATTCGTGAGATACAGTGTTTAAATTGTTCTCGTTTACAATGTTTCTATTCGAAGTAGTGACTGTAGTACTCGACATTTCTGTTGCTATCATTGAACTTTTGGGTGACGTAGTTGTTATAGAAGTAAGAGACGCCACTTCTGTTACCGTCACAGCTTTCTGATTGAATTCATGGCTGTCCAGCGTATAGCTTGTTGCTATCATAAGCAAGATTGTCGACAAAGTTTGAAGTAGTTTCCGCATTCTGGAAGAATAGAATTTTTAACAAAAACTTAGCATTATGAACGCAATTATTTTTTCTATTTACTGATTGTTTTGGTATGCGTAACAGAATGTACATGTTCTTAAATATTCGAGTGAAAGACTAACGGCAGACAAATATTGCTAAGAAATTGCAAAAGTGCATGAAGGGGTCCATCAGGTACTCTCTCCACTACTTACATATTCATGACAACAATTGTTTGCATGGCATGTGACTCTAAGAAAATTAAATTCAGTCGCTTATAAAACCTTGTGTCATTCACTTTACTGTTCAAACCAATTTGCGACAGCTTAGGGTTTTATAAACATTTCAGTAATTTGTTGAAGAAAGATGAATTTCACAGGTCAAGTAAGAACTTTGAATTAACTTGTTAAGTCCAGAGTCACCAAATTCTATCTCGCGCGATTATACAAGTTTGATTATTATTGGGAGAAACGTATGCGGGCCCATATTCTTTATGTTGCTTCTTTATATCTGATAGGTGAAAACTATAATTGCGGTTGAACCAAGCTAACATAATAACGCACTTTCTTTCTTCACAAAAGCTTCCTAAGAACCTCCAAAAGTTCCTTTAATTATATCAGGAATAATTAATGTAACGGACAGTAATATACAATATTTTTTGTTATCGTCTTAACGTCCTCTACGATTATCCCCGTTTAAAACGAATTAAAGTAATAAATTCCGTTATTTACTTATTGTTAGATGCAGGATACTTTGAAGATTTCATGCATATGTGTACATATGTATTACATATTTTATAAACGATAAAGTCTTCGGGATTAGAACTATGTTCACGTTTATTATTATCAGAACTGTATGTGACAGTAATCTCAAACATTTGATTGAACAAAACGTTGTGAAGGAAAATTTACTAGTACACTGTTATTATATTCATAAGAACCAATGTCAAATACATATTACGACGAACTCTGGTTGATCACAAAAAAGGATTTGGAGAAGTTATTAATATTAGACAAGAATTTACAAGAAAAGTCAGCAGTAAAAGATCCACAATTAATTTTAAATTCGATTCTACCGATATATCTAAGGTAAGAATGATGTGTTTCTTCGAAAACTCTTCTTCAACGTGTCTAAACTTTTATTTTTTAGTATAAATATAATTAAAGTGCCTTATTACATTAGATACAGAAAGCTTGTAAAAAACCTCATGGTGTGTCATGGTCAAATCGTAGACGCGGAAAAGCGAAATTTAATCCAAAGGCTGTTAAACTGTGCCATTGGTAGATTACTTGAGTGCAAACAAGAATTGGTTAAAGTCGAATTTTATGAATATCAGTATAATCCTCATAAATTACATTAAGAGCGTATGCCACAATAAATTTAGACGATAATATTAAAGACATCACGCTCGTTTAGGTGGCCAGATGATATTATGAATCGAATGAAGGTTACTCCAGACGATATCGATATTCCTGCACCGATACATAAAATAGAAAATGAAAGATTGTACAACATCTATGGCAGCCAGTGTAAGTCAAAGTGTAGCGAAACCAATTTCTTGCTCGTTCATCATTTGAGAAGTTAGATTTCAGATCTATACCTATTAAGTTAGATAACAGAGCTGTAGATATAGTCATATATATAGCAGCAAAGAGTATGACATCAAGCAAAGCTATTCCGAGTTTGTTATCCAGAAGTAGCAACCCAACAAAATTGATTTCTTCCATAGACAATATTCAGACTAACGTCGTAGAAGAGTCTCGTCAAAGTACGAAGGATATAATAAGCAAAGCAATGCTTATGATACAATCGCACGAGAAAGCGCGAGCAGGTCGCTCGTTCGCAAACTACAGTAATTTATAAATACTATTGATTTTTCACTTGTTTAATCCTTCAATAACAAACGTACGAATGCAGCCTACGTAATCACTCTATACCTTACGTGCACAATCTGTCTTTTTATAAAAACAAATCTTATCAATATTACTGCTTCAAAACAATCTTGTTATCAGTTGGTTACAATAGTATCCAAGCTTCCACAGATTTTTTTGGTCAAACGAAGACAGCGTATTCTCTGTCCGCAAATAAGTAAAAAATGTTATATAAACAATTTCACCGGTTATTTGACACTTCCTGAAAACTACGATTGCCTACGCGTATACAGTGCGTGATACTCTAATTTTAATTGAAAAAATCTTAAATGAAAAAAAATTGATTTTTTGGTTCCGCTTTTCGATCAACATTGACATCACATTCACATAAAAACTATCGTAAATATGCATAAGAAGAAGTGAACACAATGGAAGGAAAACCTAAGTACAACCACATTGCTAAATAAATGTGAATATTTGTAATTTACATAATAATATTTTAATAAAACTCTACATGATATTTTTTAACATAATATTTCTTTACATAGGTACATGTAGTACACATAGTACACAACACAACATAGATACAATACATATAATACTTTCAGAATATTTTCATGCATAGAATACGCTAAGACCCTTTGACCGAAAAACTACGGACGTCATGTATAGTAGCTAAAAATTGTTTAATTTCTATATATTTACATTATTTGGCTGTTAAAGGATTAACAACATATCATGAAACTCACTTTGAGATATTTGTGTAGAATAAGTGATGTAGCCAATTATCAACAGTGAAGAAGCAATTTTTGCAAAACAAACGATTGAAGAGTAGTGAGGTAATTGACAAAAAACTCGAACGAGTGCAATTAGTGAATGCCGTCCTCGTCATACAACGGACCTGGAGAAAATATGCTGCAAGTTTAGCATTGTCTAGGAAGATTAGTCGAATTGAAAGTACGCTGGAGATGACTGTACCAAATTGGCAATCTCGCACCATTTTTGAAGAAGATAATAAAACTATTGAGAAGCGTCTTGGAATGATAAAAAATTCAGCTGAACACACAGAAAAAATCATAACCGCGAGAAGGACCAAGGCAAGTAGGGAACAAAAGAAAACTTTATCCAATGAATACATAAACTACATAATATTTACACACAATACACTCTTCTCATTGAATTATGATATAATTATATTAATTATTTAATTATACACTTCACTTATTATAGATTGTATTTAAATTGTTTACGTGTCACGTCATAACGAAATTTTGCGTTTGATTTTTACTATCTGATACTGTGTACATTGTAGAATGTAATTAACTGACACTTATGTATAAAAATAGTTGTTCGAGATGAGAAGACCAGGCTTAATGGAGGACATCACGGATGAAATACGAGAGTGGTTCATCTTATGGTATAATTCTGTGGGACGTTTTGATTCCTACCCAGCAAAAAATATAGGCGGAAGTGTTGCTATAGTGACAGGGCAGACATTAACACCGCAAGAATTTTTGACGCAAACTTTAGCCAAACAAAAATCAAATCAAACAAAGGGCAAGACAAGACTGAACCAACGAAAAGAACCAGAGGGTCGAAGGAAAAGAAAGAAGAAGAATGAATGGAAAATGCCGGAAACAAAGAACTATAACTGTCTATGCTCAAATAACGAAGACATTCAGAATTGGTTTCTCGTAGATGAAGCATCCAGTCTCTCACCGAAAAAGTGCTTTGATCCCATTGCTGAGAGAATTTGTTTCGAACTACAAATGCAGATAAGAAACATCGTTGACGAGATGATGAGACTTGAACTAAAAAGACTATGTCAAATGCTGCAAAAGGATAACCCAAACAACCCGCCACTCGTTACGACAGCAAAACAAAGTAAGTACAAATATTCAAATACTTTTATGTAAATCACATTATACATCGCAAACATAGTCTCTTATCACAGAACAACAGTGCTAACAATTCGTTATAAGGTTATCTTGAAACATTGCTGTTCGTGCGTTTTATAAAACTTGGAAAACCTAAGCAGATTCTTGACTCATTTTAATGTCACAAATGTTGCGATGACAAATTGCGTGAAAAAGACACACGTCCTTTTAGGTGAGGTTTCACCAAAAAAGAACGAAATACCACACTTACAGAATAAGCACATAATTATTACTAGACATTGTCGGCCATTTTCTTGCTTCAATAACCATGGTAGGCATAATATCCACTCAATCAATGGTGGACGCAACGGTTACAATTTCGCATACTTGCGATAATATCAAAATATTGGTAGAACGTATACATAATATGAAATTATATTTCAACCATTGGAAACAGTAAGAACACCGCAACGTATATACGATTTGTGAGCAGAGTGACGACTTCTTCACACTCTTTACAAAACATAAACGAATAATATTAGTTCTCTGTAATTTGTAACAGTAGCACAATATTTGACGGTAATTTCGTTATGTTGTCATGAATTTAGAAAAACCGGGGAAAAAGTCCCGTAAGATGAGGAAACGAAAAAAAAGAGGACGTATGAGGGATACGACAGACTCGACCGGTTCGAACAAAGAATTGTTTGACAAACTTGTGGATGAAAATATAATTAAAAAATATCCGACTATGTCGCTATCAGATTGGCACGGCGATATGTCATATCAAAATTATGAAGCAAGGGAAGAATTTCGTGATTATCGCTATCGCATTGGAGAAATAAAGCAGATATTAAGAGAGTATTGTGTCCTTCCTTTATTGTCAAGAGAGACACACAAAGTTGCACCCTTAATAAAGTCTGTCTGCATTTGTGGCCTGCCAAAGTCGGGAAAATCATTCCTGGTCAACGCTATTTGTGCAGAGGTTCCCCAATACTCTTGTTCTTGCAAAAATATATTTTTTATACAGACAATAACTCGTAATTCTTTTTATTTTCAACTCTTTCCTCTATCCAATCAGTTAGGAGCCTTACTACTTGACGTAACGCCGGGAACTCTTGAAGGAAAATATATGGGTAAAGTGAAGCAGAGAAGATTAATGGATATGATCAATACTGTTTCTCGCGCTTACCCGCCGTCAATAGTTTTTATTGACGGTAGTGAGAAAGCTTGGATTAAGAAAGTTCCACCTGAAGAGCGTCATACACAACCAAGACGATTTGCGCCTTATTACACAAAATTTGTCAAAGGAATTGAACCAGGTGATCAGGTAAAAATAAACAAATACTTTTAGCTGTTTACTAAATATATATGTAGATTTCCGCACCTGTCGTAATCAAAATAGAGCTAGGCGGTGTTGCCCAAAATGTGGTACAATTGTTTCATTTAAGGCTGGCCTTAAGACGCAGTGCAGTATGAAAGGCGAATACAACATATTATGTAAAACGAAGACATTCATATAACTTGAATGATCAATAAAATTGTGCACATTTCATAGTAGCCAATGTATACGACGTTCTCATTAATGGATTTATAAATTTAACAGTGCCAAAAAGCGTGTTCTCGTACTTTTTGGATGGCTACTAACATTTGATCACTTGTTTAAGAACTACAAAAAGTAGAAAAGAACTCTCGAATATTGATTAAGATGCGTAGTTGATTATCAGAATTATTTCCCGCGCAATGTTTCCCATAACGCAAAAGTGCAAATTACCCCTCATTGTCGAATGCAACCATGTACAACACCGGATATGTGTCATACTTCACATCTGCAATTTAACTCACCCCCCACCCTCTCCTCCCTCCTCCGTCGCCAATATATAATACACAATCTTGAATTTGAAATTGATAAGTTATCAATTTTTTCAGAATGTATAAATTAATTTATTTAGACGGAGAGACGGATATGATTTAATTTTACTATTTGGACATTATGAATTTTGTCAGAAATTAAAAAATTCTCATGTTATTTTGTGTCTTAACATTTAAGATGAGATTACAATATTTTGTTAAGACAAACAAAATATTGCATCCCAATGACTGATATCGAAATCACTTGTTTCATAAATAACTAAAAGAAATTAAACACTGATAAAAACAATTTCATACGGGCTTGACTGTTCCATCCCGTTCAGTATTTTCAGAGTAGAAATATCCGTGTAGTTCAAGTTATTCATTAGCCCAAATCATGTTGTAAGTGTCAATGGAAATACAGCCATATTTGAGGTGACAACGTTTTTATCGCATATATTGAAATTATAATAATATGGTAAGGAAGATACATAAGTGCAGAATCTAAATTGTGAATATTCAATTTCAGGTGCTCTTTCTCACAACGTCTGCTGAACCATACAAAGCTAAGAAACCATTCATTAAAATACACGATAAATTTGTGATTATTCCAAGTACTGACTACAATACTCTATATATATTTTATCAACACTTGTTAATGCTTTTTCATGGCGTGTCACGGGACCTGGATATATCATGTTTGGCAAAAGTTTCTATTGGAATTCCACTTGAATTCATTAAACAAACAATTGAAAAGGTTCTGTCACTTAACCGGAGAATTACTTTAAAATTTAAGCCACTTCGCCAAAATGAGATTTTACAAGAGATAATGGAATATCAAGCACCTAGCCAAAAGGTGTTAAATAAATTTACAAAATTTGAATATTCTACGCCACTTGGACGGAGTAGATTAAAATACCTCACCCATAGAAGAGCGCAACATGAGAAAACCGAACAGAATAAAGTAAAAAAGAAATTTTGACATGTGACACTAAAGGAAAGATTTAAAAAAATGCATATGGTCGTCAAGTTACGAATACTGATTGTCAGATATAAAAGGGCAAAGACATTTGTTTTCGTCTCTTTGTACATTAAGCCCCGTGCTTGTATGAAGAAATTGCAAGTACATTAATAATTATTTTAATTCGAAAACAACTAACACTGTTATTGAAGTTAATGCGAAATTAAAACCATAATTAAGATGAAAGCCTATCTGCAAAATTGACCAATGCAATCCAAGATCAATTTCGTTCGAGTGCGGCACATTTGTAGTCATATCATATATTAGGTTCACCTGTTGTGGTAGTTCATTGTATAATTGAAAGATTTCAAATGGAACAAACTGATTCATTATCACCTTTCCAATGCTTAGAGGTTATGAGAAAACGGTTTATTCGTCTCAGCGTCTCGAAAATACTATTTTGAAATTAAAAACTGAGTTACATCCTATCTTTGGTTACTTTGCAAATTCCATAGTATGAAGGACCATTCATAGAACAGGAATAATTATTATTTAACTACAGTCACTTATAATAATAGTTATTGTTAAATAATAGAATTTACATTAATAATTATGAAACATTTTTTAATGACTTAGTATAAGTAAATTATAATTTCATACATATATAATGATTAATATATAAACATATTACAAAAAAAATTATTCTGTTTTTTCCTCCACGTCGTTGCTTACTAAAGTTTCATCTTTTTCTGTTTCATGTTCTTCCTCCCATTGTTAACTCGCTTGTGTACGTCTTCCCATCCAATTCCCGTGTTTAGAGTTAATATTATTAAAATTCTTGAACAAAGTCAAGCTAGTCATACGAGACACAGACCATGACAAAACAAATCACTCTTTGCCCATTCAATGAAAAACATTTAAAGTAATGTAGGCGATATTAGCTGCCATTTTACGACCAATCGCACTGTAACCTCCACAGGTACGCACGACACGATAAAATGCATCCAAGCCCTGCGCGAGCACTCGCAGAACGCTCGAAGTGCATTCGTCTGACGGAGTTCAGCCAGTGTAAGTTGAAAGAATTCCAATAAAGACAATAAATATTTTGTTCATTCTGTTCTGCCCGTTCTGTTCCGTTCTGTCCTCTCTGATTCCGCCTCATACACCCTCCCCCCCCCCCCCCCCCCCCTCTCCCTCTCCCTCCCTGGGTTAAGCGATTATCTGCTCTGTTACAGTAAATAAACAAATTGCGTATATTGGCAGTGAAAAATATATATATATATTTAACAAACTATCGAAAAGTGTTCAAAATCTGCTAATCAACATAACGATATTTGGTCCCTTCACAGCTTTCTTTTGCTTAAAATACATCACTTTTTATCTACTACAAAACTCTTTTTAATTCTTATCATTTTTAAAGCGACACCTTGCTCTGTATTACACCATCACAAAAGGCACCAAAAGGGTGCAACAAAAGGTTTCGTTTACCCGACTTTACATTTAGTCCTTTCATTGATAGAAGCGTGGTCATATTGAAGTTTAGACCAGTTCTGATCTGTGTACGTTGAATGTTCACACAGCAGTTGCAAAAAATAATCTGTTCTCTTCGATGTACACAAAATCACTCTATCGGTACGTCCATGTATTTACCTACATCAATGAATGTAACTGCTTCACTGTGTTGTGTTTCTGGAACAGCTTCTCTCTCCGTCGTCATTCAGAACACATGCACACGTGTTCACACATTGAATTGTCGATAGGCGCGGCACAAGACTTTCACGCATTCAAATTACGATGCTTCTTATGTATCGCATGGCAGATACATATAAGGTAAAGTGCTATGAAATTCTATATGAAATTAAAAGATAAAAATTAATAAGATCTACAGAAAGGTTTTCGTCGTTAGGTTACATGCATGCTACACTGATCATGATGGATAAAGCTGTAAAAAGACTGCAACTACTCCAAATGAAGCACCGAACGACCTGGCCTAATTTCAATATAATAAAGCAACCGTATAGTCTGCCCCGTAGAAAAACGCGTACTAGAAAATGTTTTCGGAATCTTTCAGTGTGACTTATAATTAAAGAAGCTCGTGTCATGAGCACAGGATGTCGTTAAATATACTAATCAAAGATAAAAATGTTCCTGCCTTAATACCTTGAGTATTGCAGGAGAAAAACACTTAATGTTACAATATCATCTGTCACTTGTCACACATAACTATGTAAACTCGAATATCTCCCGCTTTATATCAGATAAAGGTGCGCACGCGCGTACGTTGGACCGCGAACTTCTGAACCAGCCGAGTCGGAAGGATACCGAGAGTAACAGCAACAATACACATACAACAACAGGAATAACTATAACAAGCGGGCCTTAAGGGACACCTATACCAGAGCCTCGAGGGCATTTTATCTTATTTTCCTTTCAATTAATAAGCGACAGTAATTCTTTTATTTTTAGTACAAATTAAAGCACAATCCCAAATATAGTAGATGACTAGCAAAGAGAAGTCCCCGATGGCACAAGACGGTCGCTCAAAAAGATACTGCGCACCTACATGTAACAACGAAGCCAGTATAAGGAAACGCCGCCTCCGCTCGTGTCGACACACGGTGGGGTTTCTTTCTCTCCATCTACCTCTACTACGCTTCTTCTCACTCACACCGTATCTCCTTTCTCTACCAGTATTAATAATTCTGCCCCCTCCCGGGTTCCCTGTCCCCTTCCATTTATCCATTCCGCTCCCATACCTCCCCCTTGCGCCCCTTTCTCTCTATTTATATACCTATTCGTACATATAATCTCGTCTCTTTCTTTTCTCTTTCATAACGTCTTATCTTTGTCTACTACTCCTGTGTACTTTGCTTCTACTCTCGTCCTTCTTGCTCTGTCATTCATTTCCTCGTTTGACTTCCAGTGTCTTTCGGTTTCCACATAGCATAGCCATGTATGGCACATTGCACGTTCTCTCTCCTGACTCTTAACGCCCACTTGCGCTGGCGTTGCTGACGGGATCATGCTGTCGTGGTCTTTTCGTGCTCACATACCTATCTCCACAAAGCCGTGGAAATGTTTGCCGAAAGTATGATTCTAGACTAAAATATCTCGTTACAAGCAATTTCTTTCACACGTTACATATGTGATTACTTTCCCCCTAAAGACAACAACAACGCATAGGAGCTTTCAGATATGATTACATTTATTTTGCAAAGTTGAAGAATCTAACGTGTCTTTATGCGTTCAACATTTTTGTATTTATCTGTCAATTATCTGTCAATAATCAAAAAAGTATATTTTTTCACAATATAATCTCATCTTTCATTATATGCGATAAATATTAAGTGTAAACACAGGTATAAAACAGTTGCTAATGTACGTCACGGACCATTGCAAGAGCATGAAAAATGATTTCTAGAATTATTCCACTAGCTTCATAGCTTCACTTCTATATCGTAAAACGTATCAGATCTATGGATCAATTTGACAGTGGAAAACTACTTTTTAATTTCTCACCGCTTGCATTCTGCCCATACATTCTAGGTCCAGCATTGATCGAGTAGATATGTTCTATCACCCCGTAAAGTTTTCCCCACACTTTCAGATTCACCCTGTATATGCAATACTAAGAAACAAAAGGTACCATGTGATTTTTGCTACTCTTAACGCCAAACGTGAGCGCTCAAATAGTAATAACGTTTCAATCTTCTCCCTGTAATGTAGAAGCATTTTACCAATACAACATTTTTATCTAATTTAATTTAATAATAAAATAATAATAATATATTAACGGCATAACCGCCTTTAAAAATAAAATCAATTTTTTCGAGGAATCATAAATTCGGTCGTGGATATCAGATCGGAACAATTATAACTATCATGAATTACACTGTATAAAAATAATATATCTTATATATTTCTTTTAGATGAAACGGAAATTAATTCATATTGTCTTAATATTTGGACACATATTAAGACATATACAGGGTGGTTTCAATCCGGTGGTACAACCGAAAAGGAGAGGAATCTACATGCAAAAATAAGTCGAAAAAAACGTATGACAATTTTTTTTTTAAACGCTCCGTTTTCGAGAAAATAGACTTTGAATTTTCGTCAGGTTCAAGCGCCCTAAAACATGGCATTCTATATCTATATCTATCGCTTTGCGTCGTCTGCGCGTACATTCGGGCAGCTATAACGTCACGATAGGCCGCTTCGGTCTCGCTGTCGCATATACCGGATGTCCTTGCCGGGCCTGCTTCGATGCCACGCAATGAGATAAGCCATCGCGCCACGACCAAGATTCCTACAGCGCACCCGGTATATCGCGCCGCGCTCGGGTGCCCTTGCACTTTGCGAAAATTCAAAGTCGGTTTTCTCGAAAACGGAGCATTTAAAAAAAAATGGTCATACGTTTTTTTTCAACTTATTTTTTCATGTCAATTCAACTCCTCTTCGGTTGTATCACCGGATCGAAACCACCCTGTATATTCCGAAATAATATTAAGACATCGAGGAGTTAGTTTCATAAGACATATATCGCAAGAATTTATGTTGTACTCTCTCGATTTTAATTATCATTGATTTGGTGTGGGGGGACCAGATTGGAGACCCATACATTAAGATAGTGGTTACTAATGATTTGTATAACAAAATAAGTGTTTTATTATTAGTAAAATTTCTGATCCATTTTTTGACAAAAACCGGGGGTTCTTGAGGCTTTATTAGTAATATAGTCTATATGGCTACGTTTTTTTAAGATATCATTTTTATAGATATTTTATAGATTTTTTTGATTGATTTGTTTTCACTGATTTTTTTTTAACAGTGGGAAGATAAAAAGTTTTGCAGATACCATTGTTTCTAACGTTGTTCATATGATACTGCTTGTGCGAGGGATTTTCACTTTTTGGCTTTCTGTATCGAAGAATTCAAATTTCCAAAAAACAAATCACACTAGTTGTTATTCGATTCATTTTGCGTCTTGCATTATACACACATACAGGGTGATTCTAGTAACTGGGCCAAGCTGTAACTCTTTTTTAAATAAATTTAGAACAAAATCGTAGAGGAAAAGTTTGTATTAGTCGAAAAGCTCTATCATCCCATGCACCGACTTTTTTTCCCAAGTGCATTAGTGCATGTGCAAAGTGCAATTGCACTGTTTTTTTAAATGGAACCACCCATTTTTTTTTACATAAACGCGTTCCTTAGGTCATTCTGCAATAAAAATGTATAAGGGAAATCATCGAAAAAAACAATAGTTTACGAGATATTTCGGTTTATTCGAACTCTTATAACAGATGCCCAAACCGTTCAATATCACATTACCTAAACGATTTTGTTCCCAGTTACGTTCCAATCATATTTGCTAGCATCTGATACTCATAGATCACTATCATTCCTCGGGAGATACGTTAAGAAGAATTCAATTTTGTCGATTTTTTTTACAACTAGAGCTACATAATGACAACATAGCTCGACCAATTTTATGGATAGACGAAAGCACATTTACGAATAATGGTATGTCCAATAGGCATACTGAACACGACTGGCATATGGAAAATCCACATTTGAGGAGAAGTACGAACAACCAATTGCGTTACAGCATTAACGTGTGGTGTGGAATACTCAACACGTCTCTTGTCGGGCCTAACATTTTACCTGACATTTTAAACGGCGTGCGATATAGGCAGTTTGTGCAATTTACTTTACCCGCTCTACTCGACGATATTCCATTGCAATCGCGTTTAATTCTAAAATACTACTAGCAAGACGCCCGTGTCGTCACCACATTTTTAATCGCAACGTATGGGCAAAATTGGTTTGGTACCCACAGCCCAACGTCTTGGCCGCCCCGTTCGCCAGACTTGAATCCTCTTGATTTTTTCCTGTGGGGATGTTTAAAAAATGTAGTGTACGCCCAACCTTTTGTTTCTGTAGACGACTTGAAGGAAAGAATTATAGGCATCACTGTTCAGTCATAACTACTGCACAACTCAATAGTGTAATGAAAAACACCAAGAAACGTATTAAAAAATATTTGCAAGCTAACGGTGAAACGTTCGAGTATTTGTTATAAGAGTTCGAATAAAGCGAAATATCTCGTAAACTATTGTTTTCTCGGTGATTTCCTTTATACATTTTTATTGCAGAATGGCCTAAGGAACGCAATTATGTAAAAAAAATGGGTGGTTCCATTTAAAAAAACAGTGCAACTGCACTTTGCACATGCACTAATGCACTTGGGAAAAAAGTCGGTGCATTGGATGATAGAGGTTTTCGACTAATACAAACTTTTCCTCAACGACTATGTTCTAAATTTATTTAAAAAAGAGTTATAGCTTGGCCCAGTTACTAGAATCACCCTGTATTAATTTACCAAAAACGTGAGACATTAAATTCATTTTGATCGCAAAAGATGCTAATATTCAGTATCAGATTATTTAGCTGAGGTGGTATGTTTTATAATTATATATCTCATTTATTAATGTAATGCTTACAACTGTATCTTTGTAACATGATACATTATTATTTACATTTTAGCATTTACTAGCCTATGTTACTATTTCTGCACAAATCCTATCGATATTCATCATATATTACTCTGCATCACAGTCATTCTTATATTAAAAATATAAAGTAAATAATTAAGAGCAATACTGAGTAACGGAATAACTCTGTTCACCTTCAATACATTCCTTACTTCTAACATGAAAAATACAGAACTTGTATATATAGAGAAAGGTACATGGTAAGACTTATTTCTTGCATTGTTGCGGCGTAAAGGAAATTTCAATGTCACCGTTATATTTTTAACCGGAACAAGTGTATCAATTAGTCAGTTATATACATTTGGATATTGTTAAAGCGTTTCAGCCAAACGTGTCGACTGGGCCATAATACTTCCGACTTTTTCATTTATTAAAAATTCCTTTACATTGTTATACTGATTCAAGATTCCTGATTGAATCGAGATTACCCTCAGGAGTACAGGTCGTTGAAGTGATTGTACTGTAGCCAATAAAATTAAAATATATAGTGCTACATGAAATACTCAAAATCATATTGAGATCTTAATCGACTAAAAATCGAAATAAATAAAAAACGCATTCATTCAATGAGCTCTGTTGATTACCATGTATCTTATGATTATTTTCTATACTTTAATAGGTGTATATTATTGTCTAAGTAATGTTAGTACCAACATACAGTGATTTGGAACGATAAAAAATCTGCATTTTTCGGTAACACATCCTGCTTCTGATTTTTTTTAGCAATCTTTATAATCTCAAACTTTTTGCGACACTTCTTAACTAATTAAGTATTAGAGATCTTGGTTGCTGTGATTACCTATAATATTCCGAAAATTCTTCAGAGTATGAACATATAAATTTCAAATATCCTTCACGTCGATATGCGACTTAAGGGGTCTGGCCACCACGTGCGCTCGCCAGATGAGTACTATTCTTAAAAATTTCATAAACGCGAAAATATAGCACAAAATATTTTTATTTTTTGTCACATACTAGAAAACGGTTTAGTGAACAAGTGAAAAAAATTTTGCGATAAAAAAATAAACAATACCGACGTTTCGTTCATTTTAGTGAAGGCCCTCGGCACGAAACGCACGTGGGCTGTTCCATGACTACCTGCTTCATTTTGCATCTGAAAAAAAAAAATTAGCTTATTCCTGGATCGTATTGCAAGGGCGTAACGTAGGGAAATTTTTTTTTTTACATTAGGGAAATTATGGTGAGCCGAAGAATTTTTTTTCACGATTTTCACCGAAATTTCACAAGAAAAAACGTCATTAAAAAAAAACTAATCAAGTAATCGCAAAAATCCTACGTTACGCTTTAGATAATGTATCTAAAAGTACTGTGTTCAAAATTCACAGCAATCGGACCGATAGTTTACGAGATTTACGCGGAACCGTTCCGAAAAATATAGTTTCGAGATAATCGCAAAAGAAAGTAAAGGTGCGGTTATTCGGCTGACGGCGCGATTTTTGTGAGTCTTACCTTCAATCAGCGATTCCTGGTCCATACATGTCCTCTTCGGCAGCTGTTTGAGCATCCTGGGCCTCTTTTTGCGAAGATCTACGTGCTTGGCGTGCTTCTTTCGTACTTTTTTGCGCTCGGACATTTGCTGTAGCGCAACGTTCCTCGTCGACTGCCCTACAGAAATCGTAGCAGCGATCTCCGATGCTTAGATCCATGAGCTTCATCATCAGCAAAATACTGTTGTACCCATCGTTGAAAGTGCTGATAGCAATGTAACTGGCAATTTCGACGGTTTTCGCACCGCTGGAACTCGTTTTTGGAGCCATTGACCAGATGACGGAGTTGACGCTCTCGTTGGCGTTTTGCGTGAAGCCTCCTTCGCACCGTTCTAACAATTCATCTGAAGTGAGGTCCACATAAACAGGTCGAATGGCATCTTGAACAATTTGAGGCAGAGGATTCTTGTGTAGATATTCATCCAAAGTGCCAATCGCTTTTGATATTTGCCAAGAGCACCACGAGTCTTCTCCCGGACGACAATTTTCATGCTGCGGGATTTCGTCGGTCGAGCTCTTGTGCTTGAATGTTGCCCAAATAGCTTTCTTCATTTCGTCTTTGGAGTTAGAGAAGCTTCGAATAGCGAGACCGTAATATACTGTTAGCTCGTTAATTAGTTTATCGGTTAGCTTTCCTTTGCCAGCAGGACCTTTCTTTTCTTTTTTGATTTTACGAAGTCGTGTGCCCATCCTTTTCTGCACATGACCTATGCATTCTTTTTTCATCACTTTTTCTTCGTATGGATTCGAGTAAACAATTCTACTAACCCATACAAACGACACAATAGGACAGCTGCACGTGCTGAAGAGTGCGAGTTGCATACACTGATCGAGCCGCGCGGTCGACCGCTCGCAGCGGCTCGACCTTCCTACCGAGAAATACCTGTAACTTTAGCAATTTTACGATTTTCAGTACCAACTATGGATTAAATGATTCGTAACATTTCAAAGATTATTATAACACAATAAAAAAAAAAATGAAAAAGAATGACATGGTGACCAGACCCCTTAATGAACGGTTTCTTCCTAGCTGCTGTACCATTGTAGCCGGCTTGTTGTAATGCTCGTCGAATGGTTTCAGAAGACACTTGTTTCCCTGTTTCCCCCAACACCTCGCTCGCTATTTTTGGGGCACTATTGTGTGGATTATTTTGTATTTTCCGCACAATTTGTCTTTCGTCTCTCACCGTTAACAGTTTTGGCCGTCCCGTTTGAGGGATTGACTCAATCCGATCCTCGGTATTTAAACGTCGAACAATGTCCGCAACAGTACTCTTACTTATATTAAGTATTTCACTTATTTGCCGGTATGATTTTCCTCTTTCCCGGTGGAAAATCACAAGCTGCCGCACGTTAAACGACGTATTTTTACCTTTGCGACCCATTTTAACCGAATTCTCGTGTACTACTGCGGATAACACAAAAGGCATGGATACCTAACACCCACCTAAGCAATGTTTACAAACATACGTTTTTGCATTCTTCAAACATCGGGCCACCATAAGCGAAGAAACAGAAAAATGTGATACGTGTCCGAATATTTTTGTGGCCTGAAAACGAGGTATCTTTTGCTTCGGCATTGTTTATTATACAATATACGTAAATTGTTTAAATAAATCCTAGGTTTTTGGCATCATGAATAAATGAGTTATCGTTAAAAAAAGTCATAAGGTCGATTGTTTGATACACAAACAAAATATAGAGTCATAAAGTCGGGCGCAGCGTAGTGTCCGAATATTTTTGGGAGTCACTCCATTTAGCACTGCTAGTGTGACGAGAATAGTTAGTAGTTAGTTCCAGTCACTCCCATGTCGCAAACATTGTTCTGGGCTGCGTTGGAAGTTACAACACCAAAATTCATCTATCATTATAAACAATAGTTTATATAATTTCATTATATGCTTAATCGATTAATTCTTTCTTTTTGGTCTTACAACTTCAATTTAAATTCATTAAACACTTAATCTGTTTTAATTTAACTGGTTATTAACAATGTTTTTCGAAATCCATTGCTACTTAATCAGCTTGTAAAGTAGTACAACAGTGACCGTATCGCCGAAAACTTTATAATAATTTATATAATAAGTAATAACAATATACACGCCATAAAACAACTTTTTTCTTTTTGTTATTTTACCGTCTGGATTGCAATCAACCTACAAAGATGATATAGAGCTATAGTGGATGACGTTATTACACCCCCTTCTTTATTTTAGAATTTTCGATATTTGTCTAAGAAAATTCTATAACTCTGCTTCACCAACTTGATCGTATCGTAAAGATCGCCGTTTCTTTTGTTTTGGGTGATAATCTAAAACTGCGTGAGTCTGTGGCGATGCTAGTGATATAGATTCTTCACCGACATTATGGTGTACAGATTGTGTGTGTATAACATTTTGTGTGCCGCCAGTGTTGAAACAATTAGTAAAATTCGGTCTGAGTGCGCACAATTGTTGCACAGAGAAAGGAAAAAAATTATGACAAAAAAAGAATGGATCTAACAGGATTCGAAACCCAGACAAAAAGTTTCCCTCCTACTTAAGAAGAAGAAGAAGAAAAGGGTAATTTATTATTTCCTAGTTATGTACATCCTTGTATAACAAATATATAAGGTAAACGTACCAGTAGTTGACCATGTGCCAGTAGTTGACCACTTTACAGTAAACCGTGAAAAATAAGCTTTTTTAACGCAATGATGTTTCGCATGAAGTAGGGCAGATTTGCTAAAGCCTTTGTTGACGCAATGCTAGAATACTTTTGTTTGAATACGATTGTTTAACATAACTACGGACAATTAATACCATTAATGTCAGTCGCGTTTCTCCATATCGTGGTTTTCTTAACGCTACCGCTAAGAATAGGCGCGCAGTTCACAGCTAATAACTTTCCAGTTTTTTACTTTATATGCCTGAAACTTCCACCCTTTTAATCACTGTATACGTTGTTTTTCTCATTCCAATATCAAAAATCAATTTGACCAAAGGGTCAACTACTGGATCAGTTCATTCTGATCATTTCTAGTAGTTGACCGGCATGGTTTAAATTAAAAATAAACAATGAAAACAATGATTTTGATTAAAATCATATTTTTTTCTTGAAAGAGCATTCAAAAACAGAAATTTTTAAAAAAAGAACAATCCAATTAGTGTATTTTTTGCAAAGCTATGAGCATTTCGAAAAAAAAGAGCCCAAATTTGAAGAAAATTCATATTTTCGCAACGGATGGTAAAAAAAATCTGAAAAATTCATGACCGCGTTTTTCATCGGTCTTAAAACATATAAAATTTTGAAAAAAAACGAAGGGGGTGATATACAAAAGTGTCCGATTTGGCATGGAACGCCCCTTACATTATTTTATGTGTCTTTTATGATTGTTTTATGATTGATTGTTTGATCTATTTTATTATGTAGGATTGTTAAATAAACGATATTAAAATAATTGCCAACTTTATTGTCTTTAATCTGCTTTTAGTAAGATGGTCAACTACTGACTCATCAGACGGTCAATTACTGATTCTTTCACTCTCAAAGGGAGTCAACTACTGAAACAGTAACAGAGTTTATTAAAACTATTGTAAAAACTATACAACATAAATTTCCGACAAAAATAAGTTTCTTAACATGATTTAGAAGGTCTGAGCTGTATATTGAAGCATCGAAACCAGACATTTAATATCAGTTGGAGTAGTTATTGCTGTTTAGATGGAAAATTTCTCTTAAGTGGTCAACTACTGGTACGTTTACCTTATATCTAAATAAATAAACAAACATATAACACTTATACCTAGATTGTACTTAATACTTTGTAGATTTATACTGTAGTTCCTGCTAAATTAGCTTAACTTAGTCCTATCCTAATTATCCCGATATGGCTATATCTTATGTATCCAGTCTTTGGCTTTATTTTAGGTGTAGTAGGTATTTCTTGTTTTGATATACTAAGGGAAAATGTACAAAGAAAAACCCTTTTGCGTGAATCACTTGCACATTCCGAATCGTGCTTCCTCCTACTTAAAAGACTGACACCTTGTCAGTTGCGCTAGCGACGTTCTTGGGTTGATCTTCAATCTTTTAGCATATAAGCCTATACTGTAACATTGACTTTTTCCATTTATTTAGTTTTTTCGCACTCTTACGACTGTTCTATGTACTTAATAACATCAAATATCCTCTGAAATAGTAATGTTACAAAAAGGAAACCAAAGTTTATCTCATACGGTGTTCTGACAGGCAAACCTGACCAGAGACGCGGTTTTTGATTTTTCCGACACTGTTCCACCAAATCAAAAATTATGAAAAAATCGGGGAGACGTTAATTCTAATATTACATCACACGTAAAAGCGGCATCAATGATCCGGACCTCCTTCGTTGTCAAATTAATAATTTTCTGACTCACTTTTTGGTTTTTATTTTTTTTCTCGTTGGATATTTTATATAAAAATCTGAAAAAAATCTGAAATGTGCGCACCATCACCAGATGTATCTCTATTTTTTTCAATTTTTTTTATCCAATAGATTCCGAGAAAATCATAGGAGAAATGAACAGTACATTTTACCCTCCCCCGCCCCCCACGGTAGAGATACAAAGTTGAAAATTCACAAAAATGTTTCTTTTTTATAAGCTATTGAGAACCCATTCAGAATTTCAATCGGTTTGGGGGCACATTTCACTGTCTTATTCATCTATGCCCTTTAGCGGTTTCTGATTTTTATCATACAGTTCCTTGTTCCTTCGCTCAGACTCGCGCAAAGCATCCTGCGCCATTTGTTGAAGTCTTGAAGATTTAGCGACTATTGCTTGAACATGGTCATCATAAATTTCCAGTGGGAATTCTTCGAGTTGTCTTAGCATCGGTAGCGATCGTCCGAATGCAACCTCAGATGGTGCAAAGCCAGTACTTGAGTGTTCGGCGGAATTATACGCATAAGCAGCAGCTTGCAAATACCGCTCCCATGAATTAGGGTCTTCTGTGAGAATTTGTCCACGCAACTAATCTTTAATTACGGCGTGTGATCTTTCTAAACTTCCGTTAGATTCAGGGTGAAAGGCTGTTGTGTGTATCAAATCAATATGCATGCTATCACTTAATTGGGACATCATTTCTGACATAAATGCTGCACCACGATCAGTAAGTATCAGCCTAGGTGGTCCAAATCGAAAAAGCCAAGTATCTGATAAGGCTTGCATGACCTCAAAACTGGTTTGTGTTTGCATAGGGCAAGCTTCTAAGTACTTGCTGAGACTGTCCTGCATGGTCAAAACATATTTGTATTCGTTCGGCTGACTTTCCGGAAATGGTCCAATAACGGCAATTGCAATTTTGTCGTTGAACTGTTTTGGTGTGTCAGTTAAAACCATAGGCATTTTGATGATACGCTTGGTGTTTTGGATTGCTGACAAATTTAACATTTATTAATATAATCTTGCACGTCTTTATAAATACCTGTCCAGTAAAATTGCTTCTTTATTTTCTGTAAAGTTTTTGCAATGCCTGTAAGTATGTCCTCCAAGTGCAGAGTCGTGAAATTCGTGTAGGAGTTGCAATTTTTCTGCCTCCGTCTCTGGTTGCCTTAAGGGTTTTTGTAACAGGTGTACTTTGAGACTAGGATCTGTAAACAATTGAGTAATTATTTCCTTCAGTTTAAACTTTGATATTGTTCCCTTTTCTAGCACGTCTTCGTGCGGAATAACGAGTGGTCGTTCGTGTCCAATGGCGAATGGTATAGCCTCGGTGAGAAGCGTTCTCGGGGTCTCTTCATTTAATTCTTTATATCTTAATTCCAAAGTAGGGTCCTCGTTAAAATTTTCTGCGTATAATAATTTGTCTTCTGTATCTTCGGTTAAGGTGATTAAAATCGAGTCATCCGGAACTTCCTCGGTAAACATGATGTGTTTTCGCCAATTTGCTGGCTTACTGGTTGTAAAAGATACGGGGTTTCGGCTTAACGCATCCGCGTTATCGTTACATCTTCCCTTTTTATAAATTATCTCGAAGTCGTATTCTGCTAGTTGGATGGCCGACCTTGTCAGTCGTGAGCTGGGGTCCTTATGATTCATTAGCCATTTCAGAGGCTGGTGATCGGTCACAAGCTGAAATCTCTTTCCATACATATAGGGGTGAAAATGTTTTACTGACCATACGACGGCGAGCAATTCCTTCTCAGTGGTACTGTAGTTTTGCTCAGCAGCGTTGAGTGTACAACTTGCATAGCAAACTGGTCGTTCTCGTCCGTTCTCGTCCAACTGGCTCAGTACACTGCCAATGCCTATGTTAGAAGCATCTGTGGCTAATATAAAAGGTTTGTCAAAATCTGGGTATTTTAAAATACAATCTGATGTGAGTAAAATTTTTAGTCTTTGGAAGCTTTCCGTGCATTCCTTAGTCCACGTGAATGTTGCGTTTTTCTTCGTCAAATTATTTAATGGCTTAGCAATTTCGCTAAATTTAGGGATAAATCGTCGATAATATCTGATGAAATCTACTTGCCAAATCAAATGCGCTGAACCATCAAACTCGCCCAAGTTGCTCCAATAGTTCTTCAATATTTGGCAGAGGGTATGCATCGTGCAAAGTTTTCTCACTCAGCTTCCTAAAATCAACTACAACTCTCCATTTTTTATTGCCATTGGAGTCGGGTTTCTTTGGTACAACCCACAACGGTGAATTGTACGGATATACAGAATCCTGAATAATCCCTTTATTCTTCAAGTCTTCCATTTGTTTCTTAATTTCCTCTTGATGTCCTAGGGGGTGTCGATATTGCTTACTGTGGATCGGAATTTCGTCTGTGGTCGGAATCTGGTGAGACGTTAGCGTAGTGCTTGGCAAGTCATCGCCGGGTAAGACAAATATATCTATGTAACTTGCAATTAAATTCTTTAATTCCTCGACTTCTGGTGGTTCGTTTAGGTGTGCAAGGCAAATGCTCTCGAGCAGCTCTGCAGTCCTAATCTTATCGTCCCTCAAGCAAACAAAAATTCGATGTAATAGGTGATCTAGAAATACTTCTCTGTTCCTCACGTCTATAATAGCTCCTTGTTTGGTCAAGAAGGGGAGTCCAAGTATTCCATCCTCTTCTATGGGGAAATTGTCTGGAACAACGGCAAGTCTATGTAGGCTGCCTTCAAATTTAAATCGTGCTTCTTCTGTAGTGTATATGGGTAGTCCGGTAATTCCGTAAAACTCTTTATCGGAAGGGCTTATTGGTAAGTCTTTAGATACAGATTGTTCAATAATATTTATACTAGCTCCTGTATTAGCTAGAACAGTTCGGGTACACTCTTATCCTCGCAGTCGGATTGCAATCCCTGGTATAATGTTCTCTCGGTCGGGTCCTCGGTCGGGTCCTCCTTTGATTTCACAAACTTGATGTTTAGTGCTGTCGGGGCTCGTGGTTTTTGAAAAGACGAACATTCTTTCGCGTAATGTCCTTCGGTATTACATCTGTAACAGACTGCAGTATGGGGGGAAGCAGACGGTTTTACGGTGTTTGTATTATTGCCTTCTAAGTTTCGCTGGCGCCCCGTCGCTCTGGGTTCAATAGCATGTGACGTCACGGGAGTATATGGTGTCCCCGTAGGCGTCGATGGTGCCCTCACATGCGTAGTGCGTAATCTTTCGAAGTTTGAACTATTTGGCTTATACCTACAAAGGTCCCTTTGTATTTCGTCTTCGCGACATAGTTCGTATGCGATTTGTTGCGCTTCACGAAGCGTGGCTGGTCTGCTGTTTCTAACATCGCGTTGTATAGGTTGATCGAGGTTTCTAATATATGTCTTTAACGATGCTTCCTCTTCGTATTTTATAAGAGCATTTATATCATCTTGCACTAATTTTCTCGTTTGTAAGCTTCGAATTATGTCTCTATGTATGCTGTTGTAACGTCTTGTAAATTCTCGAATGTTACGACCGTTTTGTTTGAAATTTGTCCTTTCTAACGACAGCAATTCGCTACTGACGCTTTGTCCGTATTCTTGTCCGTATTCTTGTCCGCGGATAGGGGTTCTTCCTCGCTTGTCGATTCCTCCCGTTCTACACGTTCTTCGCGCGCTTGATTTCGAGTTGCTCGCGGTATACTTAATGCAGCTTGTAGAAGTTCTTTGATTTCTTTCACATCACTCTCTACTTGGTCAAAGCGGGTTTCAATCTCTAATGAATTCATTTTTCCTTCTGGCTTTACGGAACCTTTATCCATTATTTCGGTAGTCTCTATATCACTTATTTCTTTGGCGTCCTCGGATAACAAAGATTCGTCTGACGATGAAAACTCTCGAGATGTTCGATATACAGAAAATGACATATATCCTTGGTACTTACAGTAAGTACTATCAGTGTGATTCTCATTCCTGCTTTGTCTGGAGCCGTTGATTTGAAATTCCTCGGAATTTTCCACCAGTATCCCACCGCTGCCACCAATTTTTATGTTACGTTGAGAGTGAATTAATGGAACGCTCACGCCCTTCACTCCTAACTTAACTTTATTTAAATGTTGAAATACTGGCGCGACACCAGGGTAAAAGTATAGAATGAGAAAAAGTACAAAACGTCTGTTCGCTACGAGGTGCAGGATACAAGTGAGGTCGCCAGTTCGAATATCGTCGAACGTTAACGAAGGGCGACAAAAGATTCATCAGTTTGGCACGTAGGCCACGTTGCCACCGGAGGCATACTTGAGCCCAGGCCAGATAAACTCACAAACCTAAACATCGCTTGCTGCGAGTATATCTTTAAGCAAAGCATCGCGTTACTATTGAGCTATACTGGGTGACGTTATTATACCGGGAGGAATGCCGTCGATCGTCGCAAAATTATCACTTTTAGACGATATAAATCAATAAGTTATCAGAGGTTCTTCGTAATACAAACTTTAACGAGCCGCAATGTAACTTTGTGTGAATTGAAAAAAACAAAAAATGAATTACCTAAACATCATATTATTCAGACCTGACGAAACGTAATGATGTGATAATACGAGCCATTTATTTTGGAAGTGACCTAAATCCATTTATGTTTGGACTTAGATATTTAAGAGTTAACGTTTCAATAAATTTGAATATATGTATGTATATGATTGTATATGTTATGTATATGTATATGATATGTATATGTTTTTTATCTCAAAACACGCCCCGATCGATTTTTTTGAAAAAATTCTGAAAGAGAGTTTGATGGGTGTAAGAACTTTTAAAAATTGTCCGATCGTGGGCAAACTCTTGGTTCTGCTAGCGTCCTCGAAATCGATTTGATTTCATTCAACAAAAGACATTTCAATCAAATCCGCTTCGTCAACTTCTTCTTCCACTAATAAATCTTCGACGTCCTCAATAGCCATATCCACAAAACCTTCGCCTCCGATTGATTTAGCGAGTTCTAATATGGCACCAACTTCATTTTCTGTCGATTCGCGCACGTCTTCGGTTTCAACTGAAGAGGGCCATAGCTTCTTCCAAGACGCATTTAACATTGATGTTTTTAGTTCTTTCAGCGACAAAGATATGAATTCGATACAGTGCTTGATTGATCTTCCAAGCTTCCATTGCGTTAATTACGAAGTAGTGTTAGGTGGTAGGAACAGTATGTTGACGTTGGGATGATTCAAATCTTGTGGGTGACATGGAGCATTATCTAATAGTAATAGCGCCTTGAAGCTCAAATTTTTCGGCCTTAAATAACGTTCAACGCTTGGCACAAAACAATTTGAAAACCAATCATTAAATAAATTTGTAGTTACCCAAGTTTTTGGATTTGCTTTCCAATATATCGGCAAGGTGTTTTTATTTACGTCTTTAAGTGCACGAGGATTTAAAGATCTATAAACTAGCATGGGTTCTGCCATGAAGTCCCTCGATGCATTACTGCACAAAAGCAGCGTTAAACGATCATTAGACACCTTAAATCCGGGTGTAGCTTTTTCTTTTTTTGATATAAAGCTTCTACTTGGCATTTGTTTCCACCAAAGTCCAGTTTTGTCGGCATTGAAGACTGTGTATCGTTGCTGTGTATCCTTGCTCTTCTATAATGTTTCGAATTTTTTCTGGATATGTCCTAGCGGCTTCATGATCAGCCGACGCAGACTCTCCTTGGATTCTTATGCTATGAATTGCAAAACGCTTTTTGAATTTTTCGAACCAACCATTACTCGCCATAAAATCTGGGTTGACAGAGGATTCTCCTTGTTCATTAAGATGTTTGTAAATTTTTAGTGCTTTTTGTTTAATGATATTGCTATCTAATGGAATTCTTTTTTGACAGCAATCATCAATCCAAATGCTGAGTGCCTTCTCCATTTTCTCAATTATTGGCGCCCTGGGGCGAGCTGCACGTTTTGCGGATGTCGAAGATCTTGCAACAACTGCACTTCTTATTTCTTATTCATTTTTCTTGATAGTCCAGACTGTTGCTTTATTCAAATTAAGGCTTTTGCCAATGTGAGATGCTTCTTCTCCCTTCAAAAGACGATTCAAGATTTCTGTATTTTCTTGTAAAGAAATAAATTTCCTCTTAAACGTTGTTTTTTTTTCTTTATCTGACATGGCTTTGAGCTGAAGCTTAATGTCTTAAAGACGAAAAAATTGTTCTTTAACACACCGTGGCTCGACGCAGACTGCCGAATAGCAGCGTGAGACACTTTTGTTTTCAGGCCACGAAGATGAAAATAAATATTTCCGCAACACTGTATCTTTAGGACAGCAAGCCTCGCCGCGGCTGTAGAAGTACAATGTTGTACCAAGATTTTTGCAGTTTTCTTATCGTGTTATAGCGAAACCGTGTTATAGGATGCCGTGTTGTAGGAGGGTTCCCGCAATTTACGAGTCGTGTTATAGCGAAACCATGTTATACACCTATCCCCCGATTTACACGGAAGATAGGTTCCAGAGAAAACCGTGTAAATCGAAATCGATCATTTTTATACGTAAAACCGTGTAAATCGAATATAAACTAAATGTGCATAATTCAGTTATTTATTTCAATGTAAAATAAAACTAAATACATCTTAAAAAACATAAAAATAATAATAGTGCATATAATACATTTTACGTGTAGAAACAAGAAATATAAATTAAAAAATTGAACCAAAAATTTCATTATGTACTGCTATCACTTTCATAGACTCTTCGTTTTTTCTTTCTGTTTACTATGATGTCACTTTTATCACTCGATAGTATTTGGTGCAATTTGGTGCAATTCACTTTCGTTGTTAGATGAATAAGAAGCAATTTCAGATCGCTGAACCTTGGTAATGAACTCCGTAATTAACAATTGTGTTTGGTTTTTGGTCAAATCCTTATAGACCTCCTCATATTGAGTTAAGCATTTACTAATATTTCGCTGAAATAGGAGAGCTCGTTCAACATTTGGGTCATTTTGTACAAAATAATTACCCAATTTTCGCCCTAATCCAAGTCCTTCACGGATAACTTCTTTTTTCTCATTTTCATAAAGAAGCGTTCACAGCAAAATTTCATATTTTAAAAACCGTGTAAAAGTGAAATCGTGTAAATCGAGTACCGTGTAAATCGGGGGATAGGTGTAAGATGCCGTGTTATAGGAGGGAAAGGTGTATCACACTTCTTAAGGGGTTCGGCCACTTTAGAGGCCTTAAAAATAGGCCTTTTTGGGGAATTTTTTTCAGACAAACTACAAAATATATCAAAACTGCAAAAAGAGTGTGGTATTATACATACCATTGACTACATACACTATTTTTTTGGAAGAGATTGTATTCAAAATGGCGGCCGTGCAGGATTTTCGCGACGACGCACAGTGGGGTATTTGACCGTTTTAGCTGGCCAAAAGTGGATTTTGTCAACTTTTACCTGGAGTCATAAAAATTACATAATGGGGTACTTAAATAGTGGGGGAATATGTAGGGGTAATATTTTTTTTTTCGTACCATTCGTCTGAAAACTTAGTCTGAAGTTGACGGTTGCTACTAGTAAACGTACCTTTTTCGGACACTCTCTGAACGTCCACGAGTTTTCTTGTATTTTTTGTGTTATCCAAAAACTAGTGTGAAGTGCGGCGTTATGGCGTCTTTAGAGAAAGGTATGTACTTAATTTTAGAATAAGTTTCAACGGTTTATTAAGTACCTATGAAAAGTTGTCGTGGTTTGAAAATCGGGTTTAAATATGAAAATTTTTGTTCGAAGATGTATCTTCTGCAATGATTTTGTTATATAAGACACCTTTATTAAGCATAATTTCTTACGCCATTGTTTAGAGTGAAATGTCGGCTTTCTAACGCAAAAAGAATTTCTTGCAAAAATTTGCGAATTCGATTTTTACGAAGAACTCTCTAATTAATGACACTTTTCAATGTTTCGAACTTTATCATAAAACGCCCATTTTTTCTGACCAGGATCATCAGGAATCAATGAATTAGCCGCAGACATTTATATGATATCATGGAACAAAAAGTAAACAGTAATATTTCCCAAAAATTGGCATATTTAAAACATATTTTGCAAAATCCAGAAAATTATTCGGAGGAGCAGCAAAAACGTCTAGAAGCATTAATAGCATGGTTTAAGTGTCACTTTCTGCGAAGATGGAAAGCTGCATCCAGAAAGAAGCAACTATTTGAGAAAAAAAATGCTAAATGGTTACAGGGTATTATAGAAATACCCGCAGTGACGACTCGATCATGACGGCTTGAGAAGTCTTTCGGTGACTCGGGTGAACGCAGCAAAAGAAGGAAAACGGAAGATGTGCGAAAAACAACATCGAGTGAAATATTAACTCTTGCCACAGGGATGAAATTGCGGGAAATGGGCAAACGAAATGCTTCAGCGGTTTTGAAAGAAATTACAGAGACACCGGGTCGAGTAACAAAATATAGGAATGCGTACATTCGTAGCTTACGAAAAACTGAAGAACAATTGCCACCTTTACAAGCTCTTTCCATATTTGTTGAAGCGAAACAATGATATTCAAGTAAACCATCATAATTGATATCGAATAGGTGTATTGCGCCTCATACGGAACCGACATAAAGGAAATGTACACGTTTGGGAGTATGTGGACAGATCATAGATACAATATTTATTATATTACCTTTCAAAAGGTGCGTTTCTTATTTACCTTAAGTAACTTTACACTAACTGAAATACTTCGGTGGATGGTCACAGGGATGAAGGGAATATTATTGTCTTCAAGTCGCTTATTACTTTATAGTGCATTTAACGCTGCGGCGCGCGTAATTGTACCAATAAACGGTCCGCGGGTTTTCCCAATATGGGTGTTCCAATACAACACCGGTTTTGCCTAGCCAGTGAAATTTTATTGGGCAACGAAGAAAGCAATTCTTTCCCATATTGGTCACTGCCATTATTTTAAATATTACTGTAATTTTTTACTGTGCATATTTTTGTATTGCAAAAGTACTTTAAAAATTTAATCATTTCGTACTCTAGCAAACTATGTCAATAGAATTTGTCTAAAGTTGAAAAATAATTTTGGCCAGCTAAAACGGTCAAATACCCCACTGTGCGACGCCTCGATTTTACAAGGGCTCACGGACGGACTCGCAGTTTCTGTAATTTTTGAATTATGATGGGCTATGTAATTTTTGTCGATTATATGTAACAACAGCTAGAATAATACGTAGGTTTTTGTCGATATATCGATTTTTCGCCAAATGGCGCACTTTTAAAGTGAAAAGTGCCAAATTTGCCGAAAAATTCGCTAGAAAACTGTTGATAACAAATGAACTATGCAATTAAAAACAAAACCCTACGTACTACCATGGACAATGTATTTTCTAAGATATGTGCAAAGTTAGAAGTGAATCTGTTGAAAATTGTCTGAGTTACGAGTCCGGCCAACTAGAAAAATGTAGTTTCGAGATAAACGCGTTTAAAATTTTGAGTAGTAGAAAATCATGAATTACTCTGCAATTTCTCTATTCTGAAATGCCTGCACCATACAATTGACCTTCCAGATTATCATCCTGCTGTTGTAATTGTTTTCTTATTGACCTTGAAGTTAACCTCGTGCCTCTTTTATTTCTTCAGAGAGCGATCTCTCCGCGAGCTTTATGCGCTGCTCGTCGACTTGCAGACACATTTCGTAACTGTTGGGCCCGATTTCTAAGCTCATTGCGTCCATTATGTGCAAAATGGAAGAAAACCCGTCATTGTATACACTAACGGCAATGTTGGTCGCTATATCCAACACTGTTTTCCCGCTTGAAGTGGATTTCGGAACCGCGCTTGCCACCTTCAGTAAATTTTACTTCCGATTGGGATACATTACAAACGACAACGTTCGAAATAGCCGAAAATACTGTAATAAAGTTTATGATACGATATCCAAATGCTGGATTTATTTCCATATCATACAGATCTTTCGATTGCTTCAGTTTTCTTGCCGATGTACTGGCATTCAAGTCATCTGGTGTTTCTAACTCATAGCGATTCAGTGGCCTTCTTTGATATGGTTTTGGACTCCTCCTGTTGTTGTATGTTGTCTTTTTTCCGTTCCGCCCACTATACACCACTTTACTACTCATTGTAAAAACAAATCAATAATTACACACCCAAAAATAATTGAAAGTTCGCCAAAGTATCGAGAAGAACGAGTGTTCGTCAACTAGCTCCTTTCTCAAATTCTTGCCTGTGTCTAACTGTCTCAAGCAGACATTCGACTATTTGTGAAACAAAACTTAAGAAAATAGAAGGGGAGAATTATCCACACTAATCACGCAATAAATAATTTCAATAACATTTACCGTATACCTGGCCTACAGCAACTTTCCCGCAGCGATCATAAAAGGAGCGCGCTGCCGACAATGCGGCCTTGTAATAAAAATCGAAAATCGAGTACTTAGGGATTTTTCCCGGCCATAATCTTTTGGCACATTTCAAACCCAAAAAAAAAATAATGATTTTTCGAAAATCTTAGAGTGGCCTAACCCGTTAAGTGTTTCCAAGAGAAAGAAATTTACATTTTCAATTAATATAGAAACAATTATCAAGTAAATAATGTTTTTTTCCAGAAATTGACTTAAGCCATTTTCGAAATTAACAACCAGGTTTGTTGTAATATTTAAAAGAGCCCAAATCTATTCGACTATATTTAAAATACTTTAAATTGAAAAAACAATATTTAATATATTTTGTATTCCTTTACCACTTCAAAAACATAATTTATGCAATTCAGAAAACCTTCCGGCTATATAATTTACATAAAAATTGACCGCTCAACTACATTTTATGTATGCTGGGGGGATTTGAAGAAGACATGATCCTCCGGTTGCATGTATCGTAGTAAATCCGCCGTGTCCTTGTACTTCGTCTTATATTATATTTGTATAAAGCGGTACAATAGTTTCCAATTTTCTTGGTCTACTCCAACTTGGATGTAAATCCTGGATTTTAACCCTTCGCGGTCGGAAGGCGCCGCTCCGGCGCCACGTAGATTCGCACCGTAGGTCGGATGTCGCCGGAGCGGCGACAATTGGTGTTTATGTTAGATTTCGTTATCTCCAAGCGATAGGAACGCATTATTGGTTCTTAAAAAGGTTCTGTAGCTATTGATGTTCTTTCGTATAAAGTATCAAACCACACATCTTAACAAAACTAAAATAAAATTTGCAAAGGGTCCTTCCAAGACTGTGGCTCTGAAAATGTCTCCGACCTCAGTTGAGACTCGACGATCGTGGCGAAACTATCTGGAAATTTTGTATAGTGTGGTTTTGTTCGAAAATGGATTGCAAAGTTTGGTCTTGCCGAAGCACACCAGGTCGAGAACGCGAGACTAGTTTTTTCTGCGATACGTGTCCAGACAAACCAAGAATGCATTTTGGTCAATGTTTCATAAATTACCACACGACAGTAAATTACAGAGGTTTGGTTTGTGAAATTATATTCTTAAAAGTGTAAATATATATACACTGTCAAAATATAACGTTTTTGTAAGATAATTCTCGTGTAAGATTATTTTATTGTACCTACATATAAGGCGCCCGCCTCTTTCGCGAAAATCGCATCGACCTGCCACCTCGCACCGCCGAAACAGTCGCCGACTGCAAAGGGTTTAACTTTGCACTCTCATCCATTGACATCTTACACAAAATTTTATGTAATACATTTCTGAAAAAATGCGGGTATTAGAGTTGTCTGACTAGATTATTCTATGTCACATCTAAAATAAAAAATATATTAAAATATCTATAGTAAAGTGTTAACAGATGTTATGTTGGATATTCCTGTGACGGCAGTACGTTCTGCTACGTAGCATATGTTATCTTGTGCAACTAATCTTCATCCCTATGTCTTGTCCAAGATGCCGTGCGTCTGTAAATACAAATTATTCCAAAATAGTGCTTACCATATTCAAACGTTGATAACAGTTACAGTAAGACCCCGCTTAACGCGGGGGATACGTTCCAATAAGTTCGAGCGCTAAACGAAACAGCGTTAAACGAGGCAACTTTATACGTTAATAATGGGGATCAGTGAAACAGAACAGAGAATAACAAAATTTTCTTTGCAATCACTCATTGTAAGAACTAAAATTTGCCGAACTTATCACAATAAAATATAATATTATGTTTATATCTTTATACACCTAGTAACGTTAATGACAGCTAATAAGTCAACTGTGACGCACGAACGATACGTTCGTACTGTGACTGCGACTTCATGGAATACAGTTGGAACCTTTACTCTGGACAGACTATGAAAAAAACATTGAAACAGATAAATAATGTGCACCCTCGCTACATAATCCACCGCTTTTGGTTGGTGCATGGCCATTTAATTTGCACACATATACAACAAGTATCAATATAGTGAGCGATTTAGGGGAATCCCAATACTACCGCGTAATACTGAAACAGCGTTAAGCGGGGCAGCGTTAAGCGGGGTCTTACTGTATTAAATAAGTTGAACAAACTTATTCCATTTTAAGTAGAGAGACTGCATTGAACGCATAGTTTGCGACATAGCCTGACAAACTGTATGTATAATAGTATTCTGTTAAAAATTAAAAAGTAGTTTCCCACCGTGACATTTAAAACGTTGACTGCAACGGGAATTTATAAGAAAATCTCCGTCAAGCCATGCTCGTTGCTCACAAGGAGAGGACTAGGGTTGTGGGCTACCGATTTTGTTTACATTTTGCATAGATCTTCTTTAGCCGAAAATATTGAACACATGTTATGTCGAAAGCGGCAACACCCCACCAATTTTGAAAAAATGTAGCTCAAAAATCAAAATTCTTCGATTGTGCTGAAATTTTTCAGACATGTTTGAACTTGCGTCCCGAAAGATACGTTTACATTTGTTTTGCAAATAAACAATGGTTTTTGTCGGCGTAGCCGAGCAAAGTAGGTGTGGTACTAGCGTAATAATCTCACACTCCCGGGTTCAAGGCTTCATGCGGTTTTGTGATTTGTAATGTTTTTTTTTCTGTTTTTTGTAACTTTTAGTTCTTACAGTCATTCTAAGATTGATTAAAAAAATATATATATATAATTTACGATTATGGTGATAAATAGGTTGTACAACTATTTGAATCATATTTATCGCAAGAGGATGAAAAATATTCTTCTCTGCATCACGAGTATTTTATGACTGACTGCATTTTACATGCATTCTAATTTGCTACTTCTTTACCTGCCTCATGTCACCGTATTCTCACAACGTTTTTGTAATTGCAACGTACAATAATCATTTCAACAAAATATTTTTTTTTTTTCTCTTTTTTTACATAAGCTGCACAGGCAACATATAAATGTGAACAGTGATATTTACATCCTATAATGCTGTTTTACTAAGGACCAGGGCATATTTTAATCAATTTGCTCACTTCTCAACACGGGTGAGACACAGGATTAATATATACATTTCCTATGAATTCTACAATGAACTATTCTTTAACAAAACTGACATAATCTTTTGACTTTATAGCCCAATGTGTATATCCAACTACTAACTGACTGCCTTTTCTCTGCAACGTATGTCATGAGTCAAGCTTGTATTTGCAGCAAGAAGTTCAAAATAAATGAAAGCTGAAAAGAATCTTGAGTTTAATTGTCCAAAATTTGCAATATATATTATTCTTCTTCTTCTTCTTTTGGGTTTTTACGTCGCATCGACTGCAGGGTCATTAGCGACGGTGGGACTGGATTACAGTAGATGGTATATTTTTGCTTCCTTGAGGAAGTTTAGTATATTCCTTAGGTGATCTTGGTTGATTAGAGTTGTGTTTGAGTTTAGTTCGTATTTAATATATATTATTGATATATATACAGAAGCTATTATTGGGCAAGATTAAAACATCAACACCTGACTAGATAGAATAATGAGAATAATCCATTTTGTACTGCATCACTGACGTTTCTTTGCAGCTACCAATTGTCTTAAGCAAGCCTTGTTAGATGGCACCCCTTTTTTTGCTTCTTAAAACTGATATATGTTTATACATGCACATTCTCACAATTCTTTATTATGTATAGCAACACCACATAGTGTGAATTCTTCTTATCAATGAGGAAACTAATTCTGTACACACGGTAAATGCAAAATTATGTATGTGATAATATCAAAGAATGCATACAAAAGGAAGATAGATATATTTAAATGATTAATTAGATACCATGTAGTTTATCGTTCACTGCCAGATCTAGACACACATTATTACATTATGGAACCGTGGAAATGGGATTGCTATTATCTGAGATAAGTTAAACACAAAGTTAAGCATTAATATAGTTACTACAAATAATAGAAACATGAAGTCGTACGGTACTTTGTAGCTGAGAGAAAGGGCAGAAGTACTGACATTTCAGTGAAATGTAGCATTAAGTACAAACAATTCAGACAAATTATATTTACAACACATGCCAAATTCTCCACTTCTTAGTTGTTTATGACAAATGTTTTTGTTTCAGATTTGTTATAAAGTTGAACCTAAGTTCTTTAGTCATCAAAGTTGTTATTAATATCCTTATAAAATGAATCATTAACCCATTGACTGCCACGCAAATTTAGCGCGTCTTGCTTTGGGCGCCACGATTTTACAAAATATAATATTAAGTTATTGATATAATATTGTAATTGCATTTACAGTATTTTTATTGAATAGAAAAAAAAACACTACGAGATATCTCGTAGCTGGCAGTTTTGGTACAGACGACTTACTACGAGATATCTCGTAGTTGGCAGTCTATGGGTTAAACAATTAGAACAAGTAGAATCATTCAACATTCCATGAACAATTTAAACTCTTAACTCAGTTCTTCTCAATCTTTTATTTGTCACCGAAGACGCAACATGCGTTACACTTAAAAGGCTACGTAAAATAAAACAAGTTAACTACGATTTATTACATATTTGTGATGATCTAATGTACTAATCTTGAATAATATTGCAACAATGCGGTACTAATAAGCGCGTCGCCAAAGCTACTTAAACCGAAAATTAATTTGTGTATATGTATGTTCAACTGCAATGTATAAAGTCTAATTTTGGGTACCTGATAACGGATTTCAACTGTTATTTTTAATTTGTTTTTGTATTCTGTATGAATATAATATTAACAAATAGTAAAGTTATGGCGAACTTGCAACCAATGGAAAGAGATTTATTTATGCGTGATCTGACCACAGCACAGTAGTAGCGTGTAGTGAGATATTTTCAATTTAAATGCGGCATAATGCTACTAGATGTCACTCAAAAAGAAAAAAACATGCGTCTTACGACATAAGAACATCATACTTCACGTCGACAGTTCTATTCCATTTATTTCTTATGGTTATGGTTCTACTAAACTAAAACGTTCTTCTACTATTGACAAAATTAAAAAAAGCCCTATTCTCAAATTAATTTCAAGTCAGGTCAATGCAGGTCAATGTAAGAGTACAGTCATGAGAATTGTCCTTAATATTGTATGTAGGCACTTGAAGACCAGATTTTATCGACATATAACGTGAAGTTTAATCTACGACCAATGATAAGTCGCCAAATACGTAATTCCATTTTCTAGCTGCATGTATGATACGGAAATGTGTAAACGTATATGAATAACAGAATTCATCCTTGACCGTAGCACATACTTCAATCACAAGATAAACGTCATGCAAGCTGAATAAAAACAAATCACGTAGCATTTTTTACGCATTTTGAATTTAACGAATTAATCAAGTTATAACAATTTTATCATTACGCATAATATAAATCTACTAGTAACCTTTCATTGTTCCGATTATTACGTACAACACAATTAACAAAGAAGTACTGAATTACGCTATTGTGTGTGACAATGGAAGAACCCGCTGTAAAGTTGATAATAAAAGCTCCAAACCAGCAAGTCAAGGATCAAATTGTCAATTGTGACATTGAGTGGACTATCGGCCGATTGAAAAAATATTTGACAGAAGTATATCCCAATAAACCCGTAAGTATAAAAATAGACAATATTTTCTATCTTGTATAATTATGCAGTAGTTTTTCCTTACTAAATAATGTGGTGCAAAATATTAATTTCTTCTTATTTTCGTAACAATCATTGTCATTATATGTCAACCAATACAATAAACTTTCCATTTCACTTACAAGTGTATTTCTGATAAGGTAAAAAACTGTCATGATTTGCATCAATATAACATCTATATAGGAATGTACTTGTATTAAACATAGAATTTTGTGACACAGTAATTACATCATTACAGGAAAGTAAATACCAGAAATTAATTTACTCTGGACAATTGTTAAAAGATGCAGATCGCTTAAAAGATGTTCTGCGCCAGCATGATGGAATAGAGCAAGCATACACTATACATTTGGTTTGTGCACCACAAAAATGGAATGCCACTAAAATGACAACAGAACAGACCCAACCCAACAATGATTCAAATGCTACTTCTCTTGTGACAAATCCTAATGAATCAGTCAGGCCTAATAATTCTGAAAATCACAGACTAGATTCCAATCAGACACCGACACAACCAGCACCTATACAGCTGTACTCTACACATCCATATTTTGATCCTCATAATACTCAACAACTGGCTTTGATGCAACAAGCATATACACATTATATGACACAATATATGCAACTGTAAGTAGTATGATGTGTTTAACAGAATATAGTTTATGTTAATACTGTTATTCTATGCATTTTCACTGTTCAATATTGACTTTTCTCTGCCTTAATTTTTCCTTCTAGTATGGCAGCACATGGGATACAATTGCAGACTACTATACCTTATGTGCAACATTCAAACGATAGTAACGAATCCTTCCAAAATACATATATAAATAACAATAATAATAGCAATAGCAACAACAATAACAATAACAATATTGGTGATGAACAACAACCAGACGATCAGCGTGCTGCTGATCTTAATATAGAAATCATTATTGCTCCAGATGAAGGTGCACTTCATCACGATTGGTTGGATTTATTTTATATATTATCTAGGATGATAGTTCTTTGCAGCATAGTTTATGTATACTCATCCCCTTCACGATTTCTTATTGTGACATTTTTGGGCTTCGCAATGTATCTGTAAGTCATTTTACATTTGTATATTTGTATACATATCAAAAAATTACACTTTTACAGTAATGCCTGTTTTATTTCATGTAAATTTTGTTGGTTCTTTCTGCAGGTACCAAGGCGGTTTTTTCAGAGCACAACCTGTTTTAATACAGGACCTTCACAACGGACGTGTTGATAACAATAATCAAGTTCTTCAAAATGATGCTGGTGGCAATGAAGCTGTGGCACAGCAGAACGCTCACATACCAAATATACAACCAGAAACCAGGACAAATATTAATGAAGAAAATCAACAGAGACCTGGTGTACTTGCATTTACCTGGACATTCTTCACCTCATTTTTTGCCTCTCTTATACCAGATCAACCTAACGTACTTTAATTTAACCAATGTTACTCTGTTAAAAAAATCAGTTTCCTTATCAAAATAATCAGTGTACATTCTGCTAGAATAATATTTTTCATATTGCTTAAGAAATTAAAGAAATTATGAAAACGTTGATAGAGTAATAATCAGAGTTGTGATAATTTGGATATAAGAAATTGAAATGAGTTTAAAACGTGACACACAAATGGTGGTACATTTTCTTATTCTTATAATTAGGGCGTTTTTACATACTACCGAAATATAATCAATGAACCCATGTTAATATTAGAATGTACATTTACGATTATATTGTATAGGTACTTATATACAACTATCTGTCTTAATATGCATACTAAAAGCCATTACATAAATGAAGCGTGCAACAGGTTATTTAAAAATTAAGGTTTACCTTACATATAGTTTTAAGCTTATACTGATGCAAAACTACACCAAATATAAATTATGTAAATAAATTTCTATGAATGCCATACATTTAAAGGTGATTGTAGAACATCTAAAGCAGTAAAAATTATAATATAGATGATTAATGAAGAATTGTATTTAATTTTGCTCTTTATCGATTATTTTGCTGGTAAGAAAATAAAGCAAAATATCTTATTTTATTGAGATTCAATAAAGGAATATTCTGTAACATTGTTTATATAGTTATGTTAATATAATACACATAACTTTTAATATCTATAAGATGTGGTTCTCTTAAAATCATCATGAATATCTTTAGAGCGTATAAACGTTATTGTTAATTTGTGTATATATTTGTTAATAGAAATATATTTATCATCTCTTGCATCCATCAATTATCAAGTGAATGCATGTGTACACAAGAATAACTGTTACCCAACTATAAACATATCAACAAGCCTTGCGCCTATTTTATGTAGTTGTACAGCATTGAACAGAACATGTGTATTGCATTAAATTATTGAAGTATATTACGCTACAGTGCATTACAACCAATTAGCGGTCGATTATATGATTGGAAATCTGATACTTTTCCGTTAGCCAGTTGGTGAATATAATCGAAACTACTTCGAACTCTACAGGAGAAAACAAATACAATACCAAGTTGAGTAATAGAGAGTATAGTGTAAAAATACGTCGATCATAACCTAGCGTAAACTGCGTACTATTTGGTGTTATCAAACAGTGGTCGTAATAAAATGAGTGCAAAGTACAACTGCAAATATTAATCTGTCTGTACAAAATTGATTTGGACCAAAGTCATTCCAATCCCGACATATTAATTATTCATAAGGGATATACTTAATAGGCAGTCAAGTAATATAAACGATAAATGTGCAATTAGCGAATACATTACAACAGTGCCAAAGAAGTTTATTAATTATTTCAAAATATATTTATTTTAGATATGTCCCACACCTGGATAGGTGATTTAATAAGTGTATTAAAGGGCAGTTATAGTGTTGGACATGCATTAATAAAAAATCGTGGAGATGCAGTCAAATTTGTTATTCAACATTCTAGTATAAAAATTTCAGCAGAAGAATGTTTAAAGACGGCTAAAATAAAAGGTGTATCCGTGGAACCAAAAGAAATTCCTGTAAGTTTTAGAACGTAATTATTTGCAAGTTAAGACATCTCAAAATGTTATTTGTTCTAATTATACAATTATTTTATTTCTAGGAAGAACTAGTGAAAAATTTACGGGAATTGGTTGCAAAAGCTTATGTGATAGAAAAAAGTACAACTAAATTTGTCAAAATTAAAACATTACACAAATTTGATGGTAAACATATTTCACAAAATCAAGATATTAAGTTATATGACTACAAGAATCCAAATAATCAACAGCAAACAGAATCTTTCAGAGAAAACTTAAATACAAATTTAGTGCGAATAGCACCCATTAATGAAAAAAATTTGTCTATAAGAAAAAAATATTCTACTGTAAAAGAGAAAATTGATACAATTACTAACCTGAATGTTGGTGTTCCTAAAATTGAGCTTTCAGATAAAGATAAAGAAATTCTTAGAAAACTTGAATTGGAACATGAAAAGGAAATACAATGTCAAATTATAGATAATGATAATAAATTGAATAGTATGAAACACTTGAAAGAAGAAAATGTATATAACAATTCCAATAAGAGTGTACATAAAAAGCCTATTGATTTAGATGGGAAGATGCAACCATCGGTATGTGTTATATGTACATTAAAGGGTTATAAAAAAATTGTTACACAGTAAACATCTGACTAAATTTTGATTTACCATGAAAGTTATCATCTACTGCCAGAGAACGAAAGGTCCCAGCTACAAGACTACAAAGAATGGCAAGTTTTGGTACATTAGGAATTGGTTTAGGAATTGGAACTGTAGCAGAATATGCTCGTAGAAAATTAGGTTTAAGAGCACAAAGTGTCAGTGAAACGGTCGACAGTATGTTCCTTACTCAAGCTAATGCTGAAAGAATTGTCGCAACACTGTGTAAAGTGAGAGGTAAGGATTATTATTTCAAACATTGAGTGTAAAATAATATGTAGTTTTATTCGCATTTACTCACATATTTAGGTGCTGCTTTAAAAATTGGTCAAATTTTAAGCATCCAAGATAGTAGTATAGTGCACCCAACATTGCAGAAGACTTTTGAAAGAGTTAGACAAAGTGCTGATTTTATGCCTGCATGGCAAGTTGAGGTGTGTATACTGTCTTGGTTATATGACCAGACATAACATTTTATTCACAAATTCATATACAATTACCAAAATAATTTTCAGAAAGTGTTATGCAATGAATTTGGATACAACTGGAAAGGGAAACTGAGAAGCTTTGAACAGAAACCATTTGCTGCAGCTTCAATTGGTATAGTATCTGTATAAAAATAACCCTGCACAGTAAAAGCTAACTGTGAAATTATTATATTCAGGTCAGGTACACCATGCTGTTACATGCAATGGACAGGACGTTGCTATGAAAATTCAATACCCCGGTGTCGCAACGAGTATACAAAGTGATATAGAAAACTTAGTTGGTGTGATGAAGGTTATAATTTTACAGTCATTAACAACATTTCTCTTTTCTTGATACACTATGAATCTATGCTATGTTTAGATGTGGAACATATTCCCCGAAGGTATGTTTATTGATAATCTGGTGGAAGTTGCCAAACGAGAACTCGCTTGGGAAGTGGATTATGTACGGGAAGCAGAATGCACCAAAAAATATAGAGATTTAATTATGCCGTATCCCGAATATTATGTACCTATGGTGATTGGTATGAGATTAGTAATATATAATTTACATTGCAATAACTAGACCATTAGTACTCACAATCAAATTGCAGACGATCTCTCAACAAAACTAATTTTTACTACCGAATTTGTAAATGGTATACCTGTAGACAAATGCGTTCATATGGATATGCACACAAAAGAAGATATTTGCAAAATGATAATGCGCTTATGTTTAAAAGAATTATTTGTATTTCGATATATGCAGACTGATCCAAATTGGTCAAATTTCTTCTACAATTATGATACAAAACAGGTGATTACACTTAACTATATAACTATTATGACTGTAAATAAACATTTTCTATTTACATTTGTGTTTAGTTAATATTATTAGATTTTGGGGCATGTAGAAGTTATGAAAAACCATTTATGGATAAATACATTGAAGTAATAAATGCTGCTAGTGAACGTGATCGGGAAAAAGTACTAAGGCTGTCACAAGATATGGGATTTCTAACTGGATATGAATCACAGGTAATTAAGTGTGTATGCATCTGTTTCTTTGGGTGCCTTACCCATGTGTGTAACTTCTGTTAACAGGTTATGGAAAAAGCTCACGTAGACGCAGTTATGATTCTGGGACAAGTTTTTGATAAAAACAATGACAGTTTTGATTTTGGTGGCCAAAATGTAACAAAGGAGTAAGCTTTAACAACTCCATTATGTGAGTATTATAATTATTTCAGTTCTTAACTTACCTTTGTATTATTTTTAGAATCCAAACTTTAGTGCCAACAATAATACACAATAGATTATGTCCTCCGCCAGAAGAGATATACAGCTTGCACAGAAAATTGTCAGGAGTGTTTCTTCTATGTGCTAAGCTTGCAGTCAAAATTAATTGCCGTGATATGTTCCATGAAGTGTATTGCAATTACAAATTTCAATAAAAGGTAACACCCACAAATGCTGCAAAATTGATGCACGAGTAAAATGCTCATTGAGTATTTATTTGTCTGTAACAATACATAAATGGAAGGACATGATTTTTAAAACTACTATAAAATATTCTATAATTGTTCAACATGTTTATTTTTTACACATCTCTTTGCAGTCAATCAATCCTAGAATCCTTAGGATAATTTTATACATACTGTCTCTGCTCTAGTATCATGTATATGAACATTGTAATGTCCAACGATACAAAAAGCGAAAGAAATTATTTGCAACACAGGAGAATGCAAGGAACACAACAGCCTGTCTGTTTGAAATCAGCATAAACAGGTCTGCGTTCCAGAGGTAGGGTTGTGGCGTCTCTTGATTACGGTTTACGGCAATTTTACCTCCGTGGGTGCCAACGCATTGTTCACCGGCTCACTTGCCTTTAGTAATGAATAAGTATAATTTCCAGTATGCAGATCCTAGCTCGATTACATGCAGCAATGCAAAGGCAACAGCAGCTTGTCCCCCAGGGGGGAAGTGGACATTATGCTACATTCCTCCCGTTGGGAGCTGCTATTTACCCGAAAAGCATTTCGTCAATTTCGTGCAGCCGCGGGTGCCGCGTTCAACCTAACCGCGACAACGCGAATAACGACAAGGTGAGTAAACGCAAACACAACAAGGCGTACTGCGCTCGCGGAAGGGAGTAATTAAGTGGACATAATATATGCCGCGTTCCTGGCGGATGACAGGGCCGAGATTAAGCTTGGTACTTTAGACATGATTACGGGTATGGTAACGAGACAAACCGCTACTGGATCTTTCATGATCCAGGTCCGGGGGCCGAGAAAAGGCGAAAAAGCTGGCGCAACGCTTTTCAGCATCTCACGCCTGAAAAAACGAGCCGTGCTCCACGTGGGTGGTTTAATGGACTGTACGCAGAATGAGGAACTGCCGCGGAAATACCTAACGCAACCGATTGCGATGTCCCCGCGGTCCACCGCGGTCAAAGCCGGCTAGCTGCGCGCAATAGGGTTAGGCCAGGTTACGGAAATGACGACATAGGTGCAATGCCCGACTGTCGCCGCACGGAAAGTCGCGAGCGCGGGGAAGCTCCGTGTAGGCTGATCCTGGGCTTAGGTCAGAAGAACAGCGGGTATAATGATTGCGCTCACGAAATTAGGCAGCAGGGCGCCGGATCCGGCCGGAGTTCCGGGCAGAACGCTCGCCGGAATTACTAACGCGGCTGTATCCAACGGCGAACGTAATTCTAAACTTCGAGAATTCGCCAACACAGTGACGACTTGACTACCATCGCTTCCCCGCGTGTCTAAAAGCTGTCGTACGCGACTACCTGCGCGACAGGTACAGGGTCTACCATTTAACGCGGAACGCTCGCTTGCGAGAAAACGCTAAATGGCAACAGCGCTGGACTCGATACGCTCAAGAATGTGCGCACTGTCCCCGGCGGCGCGTGTATCGAGTCTAGCGCTGTTGCCATTTAGCGTTTTCTCACAAGCGAGTGTTCCGCGTTAAATGGTAGACCCTGTATATAGCTTTCCCTTGTCGCACCAAGGGTCCAAATCTGACATCACTGATTCCCACCTTGACATAAATAATTGAAAAAGTCATCACTGAGCAAGACACATCGTGATATCGAGAAACTATGATATGTGCATTTTTGCTAACACGTCTAAATATCGAATTGTTCCAATATTGTTGCGAAATAAACTAAAGTGTAACAAACGCGAGCCGGCGCATATCAAAAGACGATAGGGCTGGCGGCCGCTGACGTCACCGTGCTTGGATTTTTACTTGCGACGGTGGCCTAAGCCAGAGGACGGACTTTGTTTACGGACGGCCACAGACAAGACGGATAACATTTTTATTAGTCGAATAGAGTGATAATAATGTGAAAAATATAATGTGAATAAGTATAATTTTCTTATCTCTCATTAAATACAGTCTTCGAAATACGTGTAGTATTTCTCGAGGAGGTGCGGTAACAGATGAAGAATAGGTAATTCTTCTGTTTTTGACGTAAATGTATGGAATAGTGAGGACTAACTTCTACATAAGTATTCACAATGGAGCTATTTACTATACAAATCGATTAATTCCACTTGTAAGGAATGAAGTAAATAAGATGTAACTATGGGAGCTAATGTTGGTTGGCTAACAACACGTGTGTACGTTCTCGAATTCAATATATTTCTTGGGGAATACAGGGTCTTTCTTTTAACGCGGAACGCTCGATCTAGTGAAAACGCTAATGTGGCAACAGCGCTAGAGTCGATACGCGCGCCGCCGGGGACAGTGGCTGAAAGTATAACTTCTGTTGAATACATGCTCACCGGTCATTCTGACTTCGGTTCCGTTCGGCGAAATTCGGGCGAAGTCGGGAAGGGGCAACTTTGTATGATATGTCAAACGCGATCCATTCATGGATAATCCGTGTACGTATCTACGGATGAATTAAGTTTGAACGAAATCGGTCTTCGTCGATTTTGGAAGACGGAATTCGGGCTCGAAGCATGAGCGAACATTTGGTTGCGATCTGGCGCGGGAATACGCGTGGCCGTCGAAACCTCGTGTTTTGCTTCTCCGATCGCGTTTGACATATCATACAAAGTTGCCCCTTCCCGACTTCGCCCGAATTTCGCCGAACGGAACCGAAGTCAGAATGACCGGTGAGCATGTATTCAACAGAAGTTATACTTTCAGCCACTGTCCCCGGCGGCGCGCGTATCGACTCTAGCGCTGTTGCCACATTAGCGTTTTCACTAGATCGAGCGTTCCGCGTTAAAAGAAAGACCCTGTATGTACATACAGGGTCTATCTTATAAAGTGGAACGTAGAAATGGGGGAAAACGTAAACGTGGCAACAGCGCTAGAGTCGATACGCGCGCCGCTGGGGAGAGTGGCTGAAAGTATAAGTTCTGTTGAGTACATGCTCACTGATGCTCACGCGGTCATTCTGACTTCGGTTCCGTTCGGCGAATTTCGGCGTCCCGATATCTTAATTTGTCAACCAGTTATTGCTGTAAATGTGTTTAGATAAAGTAAAACTTGATTGACATCTTCTTCTCTCCTAAGCTTTTCCGGGATAAATAAACTATCAGAATGGATAATCCGTCTACGTATCTACGGATGCACTAAGTTTGAAGGAAATCGGTCTTTGACGATTTTGGAAGAGTGAATTCGGGCTCGAAGCATGAGCGAACATTTGGTTGCGAGCTGGCGGGAATACGCGTGGCCGTCGAAACCTCCTGTTTTGCTTCTCCGATCGCGTTTGACATATCATACAAAGTTGCCGCTTCCCGATTTCGCCCGAAATTCGCCGAACGGAACCGAAGTCAGAATGACCGCGTGAGCATCAGTGAGCATGTACTCAACAGAACTTATGCTTTCAGCCACTCTCCCCAGCGGCGCGCGTATCGACTCTAGCGCTGTTGCCACGTTTACGTTTTCCCCCATTTCTACGTTCCACTTTATAAGATAGACCCTGTACATAGTGTACACCGTCGCTGAAACTACCGCGTAATACCGAAACAGCGTTAAGCATAGTCTTACTGTATATATTTCCTTCCATATTTTAAGTAATTAGGGATAGGAATTTTTAATGATTTGCTAATAGTTATTTTGGGATGATTAGAATTTCAGACTGGATTTTGCAAATTACTCAAAAAGGTGGTGTGGAGCCTGTGCAACAGTAGTACCCACTAAAAACTTTGCAGTATGCTGTGTTATTTGGGAATTAGATAAATTTGACATACCCATGTTGGATCACCAAGAAGGAGTATCAGAAAAAATATATTTTCTAACAATTGTCAGCCTGGAAACCGCGAATGGCACTGCCTTACAATGTAGAGTATATCAACAATATAAAAACCCAGAAGAGAATGTAACAGCACAATATTTACTGCATGACAGAAGACCATTACCTTTATATCTGTACATATGTATAATGTTTGGAATTTATTTGGTTTAGTACCAGCAGATTATGCCATTATGTTTATTCCAGAAATATTATTATTCAAAGAGCAAGAGAATATAATCTTCCACCTAATTACATGACATTTTTGGAAACCATAGCGAACAATGGATATAGTGGAAAATATCAAATGAGGTATATTTAATGTGTGAACACCATACAAATCTTGCATATAACTTAATTTAACGAAAGTAATCAAAACGATTTTATTTAAACGTTAACAACACGCACAATACATTTATTTAAGATTTAGTACCTTCCACTTTTTCTGATACTACCAGTTTTTTACTAGAACTTGCCATAATATATAAATTTGAATCATAGCCTTTCTCTGAACGAAGTTTAATATCTTTGATGGTACAGCCTTTCATACGTTTTTGATATAACTCATTCGCCTCTACCGATTCAAATGCAGTGTCAACTGTTAATGCATCCAGCTCACACCGAGGAATTTTAAGTGTTAACACTTTCTTTTGATTGATCTACAAAAATGTAATAATTTCACATAATACAACATCGGAATTGGTAAAAAATAAAGAACTTAAATAATAGTTATAAATTATCCTCTGCACGACGTATTTGCTTACGTGAAGATTCAATAACATGTTATAATTCAGGTCAATTTCTGGCCACCTTTGTTCAACAACATCTCTGTTTAAGAACACTTCAGTTTCGCTTATAAGGTGATTTTGTATTGAACAAAACCCAGACCACAGTTCTGAAGCAAAATGTGGTGCGAAGGGCGCAAGAATTATAATATGTACAGCCAAAGCTCGTTCAAATTCTCGACTTTTCTTCACACATTCTTCAGACACTTTCATAAGACTGGAACGGCAAAAAACATTTTAGTATAATATTTTGGAATAACTGGAGAAACGTTAATACGCATTTATCTAACAGAAAACTATACCCATTCGTGAGCCCCTGGATTCTAGATATTGCAACGCTCAACTGCTGACTTGAAGTTATATTAAACGTCACAGTTTTTAAAAAATAATTTCTACAATCAAACATGTATTCATCATCTGCTACAAATCGAAAATTTGTTGGTGTTTTCTGTAATTCCTCCACTGACATATTATTTCGATTTTTTAAAAATACTTTCATTATTTGCCACATTCGGTTTTGCCAATTTTGAATACCAGTAGCAGCTGTAACAATCAATTATTAATTTATATTACATTAATTTGTATGTAAAATGTACCTTCACGGCGTATCCGGTCACTCAGTTGTACTATAAAGAATTTGTACTAAAAATTAATTTGTATATCCTTAAAATAATTTCGTAATATATTTACACTAATTTTACTGCTTACTGCGCTACGTAAAACATAGTTACAAAAATACTCACTTTTAATTGACCAATTTCTATGAGAGGTTGGTGCTACATCGGCCAGTACGAGCAACCTCGTCATGTCAATACCAAATGTATCTAATACATCCGAAGGGTTAACACCATTATGTTTTGATTTTGACATTTTCTCCCAAGACATTTTTACAGTGTCGCCCGTATCTTTCAGTCTATAACCTTCATTATGCTCTTCTACTTGCTCCTCTTTTACATACTGTCCAGTACCTTCTATTTGATAAGTTTTACCTTTTACCATACCTTGTACTAAGAGTTGTTTAAATGGCTCGCGTGTTGGGAGCAAACCCTCCGAATGTAGAAAATGGCTTACGAAACGTGCGTAATATAAGTGTAACAAGGCTGCAGAATAATAATGTTGATGTTATTATAATTACAACAGAGTATGATATCCAAATAGTATGCAAAACATTATAAATATAAATAATTCTTGACATACCATGCTCCTTTCCACCAATATAAAGATCAACAGGTAACATATTTTGTGCTTTTTCAGTAGAAAACATTTCTTTTGTATTCTTCGGGTCAATATACCTGAGGAAATACCAGGAACTGTCTACAAACGTATCCATTGTGTCGATTTCTCTATACCCTTTGCCACCACATTTGGGACAACTAGTTTGAGCCCAATCTTTCACGTCATTTAGAGTAACGCTCTTCTTTGAACAATGATCTAATTTTGGCAAAATAATTGGAAGATGGTTGCGAGGTACAGGTTGTATGCCACATTTCTCACAATGAATTACAGGAATGGGTGTGCCCCAATATCTTTGACGAGAGATCAACCAATCCTTCAATTTAGAACTCACATAGTATCCACCAATGTTCCATCGACGTGCTTTGTTTATTACATCCAGCAACTTAGATTGTTGCTCTTCATACGTGTGTATTGAATGCCTTTTAAAAGGAATTCCAACTAATTCGGAAAATTCTATATCTTTTATAGACACAGATGGTATACCTAAGTAACTCTCTTGACCCTCTGGAAATTCCACTTTATCACTTACATATATTGGTAATTCTTTGTTACTATATGGATTTATCACCTTAGCATTTAATTTCTTTATATTTTCAGCTACATCACAAGTATACTTAGGATTATTTAATATGTTTTGTGGAGATATAACAACATATTTTGCGTATTCTACAAACTCTGGTCTATCCGTCCACAAATTGATTGTTTCTGCAAAGTCAGGAATATCAGACAATATCTTAAATTCAAAATTTATACCATTACATTGTCCTATCCAATGTTCCTGCATTTTTGCAACATCTTTCCAATCTTTCAACATTGGATCAGTTAGCCCATCTAGCAATGATCTGGTATGTAAAAATTACATTTTGCTTTCAATTATTTAGAAATATGTCTTTATGAAAAAGTACTAACTACTCACTTAGCGAAGACTGTAGTTTTGATAAACCATTGCTTTAGCAATTTTTTTTCTACTTTTGCTCCAGATCGCCATGAGCAATTATTTGCATCTACTTGTTCTTCAGCCAGCACAGTTTGATCCTCAGGATCCCAATTAACAAGAGCATCCTTTTGATAAACCAAACCTTTCTCGTACAACTGTAAAAAAAGGTCTTGTGTCCACTTGTAATACGCAGGATCAGATGTGCATAATTCTCTGTCCCAGTCAAAGGAATAATTGAACAATTTTAATTGGTCTGTCATGTGTTTTATATTTGTTTCTGTCCATTCAGCAGGATCTATACCATGATCAATAGCAGCATTTTCTGCAGGTAGTCCAAAGGCATCCCATCCTATTGGATGAATTACTGTTTTACCTGCAAAATAACACAACATAAAGATAAACTTTTCATTTATAGCATGTCATTTAACAACTTCATCATGCTTACCAGTCATCCTATAAAATCTGGCTATTGTATCACTAATTGTATATACTCGTACATGACCCATGTGTAATGATCCAGAAGGATATGGAAACATTGAAAGTACATAAAATAAATTATCTTTGCACTCACTTTCATTGTAATTTAGGGATTTAACTTTGTCTTTCCAATACACTTCTATATCTTTCTTCATGCGAGTCGTAACATTTTTCTCGTCCAACTACAAATAACAACCATTTTCATATTGCCTCAAATAAATAAATACATATACAATACAAACATATATAACAAATACATGAATTCTGTATAAGTACAAATACCGTAAAGATATTGAGTCCGTTGGATGCACATCGCACAATACTTTTAATAATCCATTTAGTTTGTTTTATTGAACTTGATTGTAAAACATGTAATACTTTAAGGTACATTGTGCATTACTTTTAGTACATTAATGTTCAGTAGATCACTTAGCCGATAAAACACAGTTTTGCATAGGCGCTGACATATTGTTTCACTACTCTAATGTATTAACAAACATTACTATAAATTTTGTTATACAGCCAAATAGAACAACATAAAATATATTAAATTGTTTTACTCAAATACATTTCTGATTAATTCGGTAATTATAATACAGTCAGAGCGAGTAATTACTTTCATAAATTGTCACTTCTGGCATCAAAATACTACTTCCGCTTGTGAGGTTTGGTCTTTTCCGGTGTTGACTGTTTGAGCGAGCTAGTACGTAGGATTCTCAAAGTTCTAATCCACTTTATATATTATCATCTCAATTTTATCAAGGTGTTGTATTTATTAGAACGCATAAAGTTTTGTACTTCCGCGTTTTTGTCATATATTCATAACTATTTGACAAATTTTTTATTGAAATCTTGTTCACACTCATTCATTTGACACTGCTGGAGAGGTTAAAGAAAACAGAACTTACGTACATTCCGAAATAATTTATAATTTAAAGTATAATCCATTGTAATCTGAAACATTAATAATAATTTTAGTAGGAAAAATTAACAAAGCAATTACATATGTCTGTCCAGGCAGCTCAAAACAAAAAACAACCATGGGCAAACGGAATAATATGATTCCAAATGGACATTTCCATAAAGATTGGCAGCGGTTTGTCAAGACTTGGTTTAATCAACCAGCAAGAAAGTTTCGTCGTAAACAAAGTCGTGTAAAGAAGGCTCGTGCATGTGCACCTAGGTATGTAAACTCTTGCTTCATTTAGATTCTAAATATATCAAATCTGCAGAAATTTTGTTGAATAGATTTTATGTCATTGCATCCCTTAAATTTAATTTAGGCCTGTAAGCCTTTTGAGACCCATTGTACGCTGTCCAACATTTCGTTACCACACAAAAGTCAGAGCTGGTAAAGGTTTTTCTTTAGAAGAACTGAAAGCCAGTGGTTTGAACAAAAGATTCGCCAGAACAATTGGAATTGCAGTTGACCCTCGTAGGCGAAACAAGTCTTTAGAATCTATGCATACAAACGCCCAAAGACTAAAGGAATACAGAGCAAAATTAATTTTGTTCCCATTAGATGAAAAGAAGGTAAGAATTTTTTTGAATCTGTATAAATTGGAAATGTTAATTAATGGTGTTTTTATTTGTATTACTAGTTGAAGAAGGGCGAAGCGTCTGAGGAAGAACGTAAAGTGGCAACACAGGTTAAAGGAAAAGTAATGCCAGTGAGACACCAGCCTCCTGTAAAATCATCTGCACGTGTAATTAGTGATGAAGAAAAGAAATTCTCAGCATATGTCACTCTTCGCAAGGCTAGAGCTGATGCTAGACTTGTGGGAATTAGAGCAAAACGTGTAAAAGAAGCTGCAGAAAATCCAGATGATGTCACCAAGATTACCAAGGAGAAGAAAAAGTAATTTAACTTCTGTTCTTACAATCATACAAATAAAAGGAAAATTACAAAAAACTTGGGTTGGTCTGCTTTCATTCATACATTTTTTCACTCCTATGGTAATATGCATTAGTAAAATCAGCAGATAATAAAATAACATAAAAAAAATAAATAAAACAATAACTTTTATTCAAACTGTAGTATACTTTGGAACAGAATGGGTGATAACGTGTCAGAAGAAGGAAAATGAGCGAAGAGAGTTCGAATGAGGGCTCGGGTAGCTTAGTGGTTTGAGTAACCGACGGCAATCGGGAGAGACCCGGGTCCAAATTTTTTCCGTTTATGCGCCTCTACAAAACTATACAGAGTGAATCAGAATTAGAGGAAGAAAATTTAGGGGGGGGGGGGGGGGGGGGGGTAGAACACCTGAATACAAGCACTTTTTATCAAATAATATTAGTTTGGTGCTTATGAAACGTCGGATTTTTACGAGAATATATAAGAATGCATATCTTTATTCAAAAGTTACTTATTTATTCAGAATTCGCTCAATTTGCTGGAGTACACTTTCCCCAATAAGATTTGAATGCATATCTACATACTTGCCTTAACCCTTTCGGTCACGAATTATTATTCTTTGATCTAAAAATCCCATTTCTTGTTTATTAAATATGTAGCCCTTTTTCAACCATTTGGCATCATCGGCATAACTCTACTCCCCCCCGCATCACGTGTAACCAGATGTCGAAAAATGACGACACGTAATTTCGAAAAATCGAAACGTCGCTATTAAAAAATTCGACAATTTTACACGTTGAGCGTATACAGCGGACCCTTATTTATAACTGTGATGAGTTACAGCATTTGGTACGGATTATTTATTCACCTATTGAAAATCGCAAAATCGATCAACTTGGCCGTGTTTTGCACGTTACTGAAACCGCCGAGAACGATCAACTATTTAAGGATATATTTTTGTATACGTGCGTCAAATAACAGTGTTGCCAATGAAAATACCCTTATAAATGTTCAATAATTAGACCCAGACAATTTAATTGCTGTTTTTTTTCAAAACTTAGGAACGGCAGGGGGTAGAATGTCATGTCGTCAATTGACGACACTGTGACCGAAACGGTTAAACAAATTCTGATATTTAGAATCAATAAACTCTGTATCAATGTGATATCTGTATCTCTGTGAAAGTCCGTTAGCCAAAGATCTGATGAATAATTTGTTGGTTCCAAAATTTCACATTTTAATTCAATTATTTTTGAAATCCTTTTGCACGACATATGTATGTATGCGATCACAGACGAGATTGGGAAAGACATTGCATGCTGGGCAAAATTTTGTCACACGCTCGAGGGGCTCTAGAGCCCCCTTACCATTTTGGTGTCACGTCCAACGTTACCGGTTGAACGCAAAATTGGGTAAAGGCACAGACGAGATAGGGATAGACATTGCATGCTGGGCAAAATTTTGTCACACGCTCGGGCACCGACGAGATATACTTAAAGACCGCTAGCCTTATGGGACTTTGTGTCGCACGAAAATTGAGCCGTACTGGGACGCCCTCTCGGCGTATAGAGCGGCCGAATCAGGAAACTCAAGGCAACGCAACGAACTCACTGATTCCAGTTTTTACACCAAGTTACGAAGAATTGCGAAGAACCACTGCCGTGACGATCGTGGTGGGGGAAAGTTCAGATGCGTGCTGTCAGTCAGCGAGTCGTCTACTACAATGTATCGAACGGAGTCAAAGAATGAGCTATGGCTCTGACTCTTCTCCGGCACGATCGTATGCGTGTTTCCTTTGACATAAGCCAGCGGTATTAAAATGCTTTTTCGTTCCTAACCTATCCGATAATCTGATAAAGTATTTTATTCGAAGGGTGTAGTTGGATGATGGGGTCAAAAGTGTTCCCAAAACAATTATAAATCGAAAACGTCATTTGATAGCTCATTAAAAAATACCCATTTTCATCACGTTTTAACGTTCAATCTAGAAGGGCAAGGGGCAGTAGGTTGTAAATTAAAAACTTTCGTTTTTGCTCATTTCTAAAAAAGGGATGTCCGTTAAAAAATCAAGAATTCTGGCCGATTCTGGCGTGTTAAAATTAATTTGTAGAACGAATTTTCATGCATCCTTTATAAGATAAGTATATTATGCAATATTCAATGCTATGAGATGGGGTACAATAAACAAATATAGATGCTAAGAAAACTGCTAAAACAAGGAGAATATGTAGTAATGGCGCTTGTTATATCCTAAAATATTTGTAGTTCCGCTAATATTATCGGTTGCACAACGGCATAACGTCTTTTTTCTCAGTACTGCTCTCTTTATTATTTTTTCCTTTAGTTTATTATTATTATTTTGTCGTTTCTTTCTTTTTCTTCTTTTTGTGTGCAGCATAATCTCTCTGTATTTTATCCTTTATTTTTCTTTTTCCTAGATATAAGTTAACATAATATTTAGGTTTAGTTATATTCAATTAGAAATTAAAGCCAGCTTCTTTTTTTGACCCATGTTCTGTAGCCCCCCGCATAAAACGAATGCGGTGCATGCGCCGAATTATATTTCATGTAATGTTCAAGCGCATTTAATGTTAACCGGACCGATTCAAACCTTCCCACTGCTGCGTTCCGGGAACACGTACCCACTTACATTTACACTTTCGGTATCTGCGCACGAATTCAATACTCTCAAGATCACTAGACATAGGGACACCCCTCCGCCATGCGATTGTCGTATTCTTGACGATTGTCATATTTTCGACGTATTCTTTACGTGCATTTTTATGTTTTTCTTCTTACAATGTATTTGTACAAGAAAAACATTAATATATATGCGAAATGTCTATTAGTAAATGTACTTGGCCGGCTTCAGGATCCAATGGTTACGATTCAGAACTCCTCACCTGAGTGTGAAATTTTTCCGATCCTGCATAAATTGTTATTAACATTTATTAGTTGCCAAGTTTTAAGAGTTCGCGGAGGCGATACAGTGGAGGCCCGATGAATTTTTTCTGAGATCTCCCAGATAAATTTTGACGCTTAAAACCCACCACTAGGCGGGATTCCCCCTCGCATTCGGCAACTGTCACGCCTGATATCGCAGCGTAATTCCTTTGAATACTAACGTAACGTGGTGAAAAGTTGATAATTTTATAAGTAATGTAAGGTGATTTTCGAGAAAACAACTACTATTCGGTTTAACTCTGATTTTCCTTGCATCTGCTCTGCTCTACTACTCAAAATGCTATATCCCTTGTCCGTCCGTGTCCGTCCGGTGCCGTCCGGAAAGAAACGCGCTTCGCGCCTCCCCTCGTGCAAATTCTGCTCGGTGACGTCAGCGGCCGCCAGCTCTAGCGTCCATTGACATGCGCCGGCTTGCGTTTGTTACAGCAACGACTATGTACATATGTACGAACGTGTAATATGTAAACGTTTTAATAAGTACAAATATAAACCGAGTTGTACTGTGTTTGGTCTCATTTTACTCGGAATAATATTACTAATATGTTTTGTCTTCAGTCCGTCTTTTTTCCTTATCTGCCGTTTCTACTTCTGATCATCCGTATCGGCAAAAAGCAAACGAACGAATTCGACTACAGTAGATTTTCTATATGTATGAGTCCGATTTGAGCTACACGATATCTGTCCCCGGATGCCCCTTTCACAAACAGGGGTCGTCGTCGGCCGAGCGGTTCCCCGTCGCTTGTATCGCAGTGGCATTTTTTGATGCTGACAATTGAACAGCGACGCGGTCTATCGGTGAGACACTAACCCTAGTTAAGAAATCAAAAATTGTTAATTGCAATTTTTCGGTAAAAAGAAGTTTACTGGTATATTGGAGACGTTTTTCTAATAAAAATAAGACCAAATACGAAATGGTTACGACACTTGGTTTCGCTATTCTGGCTTGTCAAACACACTGTCGCCTAAACGTCGCGAGATCAATGTGGTGTGAAGAAGGAACTTCTATTCGATGTGAATCAAGTACCTGGCGGATGAATCGACGACGCTTACCGTGGAGCTGGATGAGAAACAAAGTTTTCTTGAGTGGAATGAATGTCCCCTATTCGTTATAAGCCCATTTGGCGGCATTTTTTTTGCGTCTCTTACCGTGTAGGGACACCATTGGCAGGTGCCTCCTCACAAACTCACACAGGGATCCTGCTACAGTTTAGACGGCTTTAAACTCCTCATACGCAAATAAAGTGGCAAGCAATTTTATATGTAAATAGGAGTTTTAATTAGTAACAAAATATAACCCGATTGGTTTCGTGTTTGGTCTCATTTTACTTGGCAAAATATTAGCAATACGGTACTGACATTTTTATTCATAAAAATTCAAAGTTGTAAAAATTTCTTCGCTGCACTAGTGTTGCCTCATCGTCATGTGGAATTCAATCATTCAACAATGGCTTCACCTTCACTCCCTCTTTCTATATCAACTGTCCCTACGTTTGGCGGTGTCGGCAAATTACAAAGAGACGGGCGCGTGGCCCAGCGTGGCCGGCAACGTGGCGCAGAGACGACATTCGTGTCAAATCACCGGATGTATGTACGAGCAACGGAAAAACTTTAGAATTGCAAAGATAGAAATAAACAAGTTTTGCGTACAGACAGGGTCGTTTCGTTTCTCATGTTCCGATCATTTGTATGAAATGGAATACAATAATCAATGTAAGAGAGCAAGTGTATTGGAAGGCATTTACTTCTTTAATTAACAAGTACTTTTTGTAACATTTTCAACCTCGTCGGTGCTGCTAGCACTTAAAATTATCACGATACAAAAATTGGGAGTGATGGGATTCGATAAAGTATAAAAGTTCGTTCTACAAATTAGTTTAACACGCCAGTAAACGACTAGAAAGGATGATCTTGACTTTTTCACTGACACCCCTTTTTTAAAAATGAGCAAAAAGGGAAGTTTTCAATTTACACTTCACTGCCCATCGCCCTTGCAGATTCAACGTTAACACATGATGAAAATGGGAATTTTTTAATAAGCTTTCGAATGACGTTTTTGGTTTATAATTGTTTTGGGATCGCTTTTGAGCCCCATCATCACCCTTCGAATAAGATACTTTATCAGATTATCGGTTAGGTTAGGGACAAAAAGCATTTTAATACCGCTGGCTTATACCAAAGGAAACACTTGTATGCAATCGTGTCGGAGAGGAGTCGGAGCCGTAGCTTATTTCTTGTCTCCGTTCGGTACGTAGTAGACGACTCGCTGACTGAGAGCACGTATACATACATCTCAATGTACATCTTTTCCCCACCACGCCCGTCACGACAGTGGTTCTTAGGAATTCCTCGTCGGTGCTTGGTGTTACCTACAAAGTTAGAACCTCGGAATTCTTCCGTGCCGACAGAGCATTTGGGCCCCTTTGAGCCCCCTTGCGTGCCCGAAATTTTACCCAGGGCTAGCGGTCTTTAAGTATATCTCGTCGGTGGCTCGGGGGGCTCTAGAGCCCCCATACCATTTTGGTGTCACGTCCAACGTTACCGGTTGAATGCAAAATTGTGAGGCAACGACACTCTATGTGGGAATATGAACTAAAAAACCGATCAGGGACGCATCAAAAATATTTTTCGCCCAGTACAAACATTTTTTGATTGTTGAAAGTGAAAATTTGACATTTGTCAAAATTGAAAATGTTACAAGTTCTATACAAACCGAGGATGTAAAATATGAAAAACCCATATGAATGTTATGCACGAAAAATATGTAGAGTCTATTGCTACTATAATTTTTACAAAACTCAAACATACGTAGTTGTAGTTCGTGTCATAATAAAAAACCACAATTGTTTTCCATATTTCCTCTTATTAATTGTTGTTGTTTATTGGTAAGAAATAATCTTCTTCCAACAACATTCTGGCAACCTTCTGGCCAATCCTTACTTTCATTGATAACTCTGACAATCCAATATTTCTTTATTTTTTCAATGACATTCAAATTTTCATTAATATTTCCACCAAAATCAATCGGCACATTCTGTAATTGTATAATACAGTTTATATATGTTCCTATCGAGCCCGTCAGTGGAAAACCTACAGTTTCCAATTCCTGTACTGTATGTTATTTTATAACGCGTTCGGGGTCAAAGACGCCAATTGGGTCCAATCTATATCTTAGATATTGACCGTAAATCGCCTCATTTGATAATATTTAAAACAGCGCAATTTTTAAATGTTTACCCTGTCCAACAACGCCCGTTACACTTTATCTTTTGCAAAATCGTTACTTTTTACATTCTGGCTTACATTGTCCATTCAATATGAATATGTTTCCTATAAAAGAAGTTCGCTAATTGTAAGTGCGACTATTGCCCAACATTCAACTGTTAAACAAGCAATGTCTCGCGCGGCAAGGCTGAATTCGATTACCAGATAATATGTATATCCAGACAATACTCTTCGGATGGCCCACCGGCCGAATGCTGTGAAGAGTGATCTTGGCCGGGTGTCGTTATGTGACAGCCCTGTGTAACATTACTATTATAAATTAGATTAATAAAGGTTACCTCTGGACATCATTCAGATAAATATACAAATATTTTGTGAGCTTTATTGAACGTTTTAGTTTTGTAATTATTTTATGCAATAATTGTATTAAATGCCTTAATCAATACCAGTAAATGTAATCCGATTTATGTCGTGTTTGATCTCATTTTGATCAGGAAATTATTAACAATATATTGGAAACGTTTTTGTGGAGAAAAAAATAATACAGAAAACGTTTAAACATAAGCGTTTGATACACTGGTCTTTAGTACGCTAAGGTCGCCGTGGTTCAGGTGTTATCGCTTTCTTTTGTTCGTCGTCGGCACTTTCTATCGGCAAAATACAAAGTGAATTACGCACTGTGAGTGCGTGTTTTGGATTCTACACCCACCTGACTTCGAATCCGACCTGATGTACCCGACCTAGGGCAAAATGACAGAATTCACTGTATTTACTTTGGCGGCACTCGGCAGCAAGCAATCGGCAGCGATGGCAACGTTTTGTTGTCGTCATCTGAAGCAACACCCGTTGTTGCAAAGAAGAGAAATATATTTTGCGAAAAAAGAAGCGGAACCACAATTGAACATCTTGTACGGAAAATACGGCATTCAACAATTGGCGTCATGCTGTTCCCACCTGCCTCCCCGCGTTTCGGGAATCGCAGATCGAAGATTGCGCTCGCGTTTTCTGTTCTGATCTTCCCTTGTTTCTGTCCCTCCACGAGCTTCTCTCTGGGACTCGAAACCGGACATTTTCAGAATCGGAGACTATGTTTTCGTAACTCGGAACTTACTTTGTAGTTTGCTGAAAAGAGATGCCGACGACGGACAAAAGAAAGCGATATGACGTGAGTCACGGCAACGTCAGCGAATTATAGATCAGTGTATCAAATCCTTATGTTTAAACATTTCTGACATTCATTTTTGATACATGAAAACATGAAAACGTTTCCAACGTACTATTTATAATTTTCTGATTAAAATGAGATCAAACACGACATAAATCGGACTATATTTATTAATCGAATACAATGTTACGCAGGACGGGCTTCTTATGGCACTTGGCGTTCAGACATTAACTACTGCGTGTGAATCGTGTGTCGAATCATATAGTGTTTAGTCTCATTTTAATAGGAAAAATGTCTCCAATATACCAGTAAACTTCTTTTTAACGAAAAATTGCAATTAACAATTTTTCATTACTTTACTAGGGTTAGTATCTCACCGACAGACTCTTACTGTCAATTGTCAGCATCAAAATATGCCGCTGCGAAACAAGCAACCGCGCTCTGCTCGGCTGACGGCAGCTGACGGCGACCCCCTTTTGTGGAAGGGGCCATTCGTGGACAGATATCGTGTAGCTCAAATCAGACTCATATCGAAAATCTAATTAACAGGTTTTTACTTTTTCTTTACAAACACCCGCCCCTTTTAAAAATCGGAAAAAAACAGGGCTACGGCATATCACTACAGTCATACAGGGTTTTCTTTTCGTTATGCATCCAAAAGTCCATTAATACAAAATTGCAAATTTTCCAATTTTTTTCTTGTTTTTATATTTCAATTACCGGAGTTTGAGTTTTAAAAGCTGAAAAAAATCAAGGATATGTACTTCGTATCTGGACACACGCTTGATTTTTTCTAAATTTTTTCACCTCTTCATTTTCGAAAAAACAAGGAGAAATTACTGTTTTTTTTTTCAATTCCTCCCACTACCGTCCTAGTCGGTGTATATGGTCGAAGCATGCCAAAAATGAGTATTTTTCCATAATCTATCGAATGGTTATTTTACTATTTTATTTGTCTTGGGTGCAGTTTTGACCACCCTATCCACTTGTGTTCGCTTCGGTGCGCGCGTTGTCAAATCTCCTGAAGGCGCTGGGCTGGGCCATCGAAAATCTCCAGTCAACGAAACCACGAAACATATTACATTCGCTACGTTAAAAATAGATTCACGCAGCCACGTAACAAGCCGTACATACATACAACGCACACAAAGAAATGTTGTGGCGCTCGGCTTAGTTCTACGATTGACCGTCATAAAGCATAGAGTGCGCTCCGAATTGCGCGATATTTTTGCGCTGTCGGTATTTTTCAGCGTGGACACGAAGTCCCATAAGGTGCAATGTCTATCCCTATCTCGTCTGTGGTAAAGGTAAAGAATCGCGGCCTCCTCACCGATTTGCATGAAACGTCGTATAATGGTACATTTTTGCATAAGAATAAGATCTGTAAAAACAAAAAAGCGCGCTCTCGCTTAATTAAAAAGTTATTAAGTGTTAAAGTTTATTAGAAAATCTGCCTTACCGGCAGCAAGAATGCTATCACAGCGCATGCGCACTGATGCCTGCGCATGCGCACTGACGTCCGCGCATGCGCACGAACAAGTTTGCAGGTAGAGTGCGCGTATTTGAAACGAAATGATATTGAATTGGCGAAGGCTAGGTGTGGGCAAGGCTTCCCTTCCATAATATTTAAGGGTTTTCAATCAAAAAATGGGTTGAGAGTTGGTTTAGGTCTATATTTCTTTCAGCCAAATCTCACTTTTCATTTTATTTCTACGGCTAGGTGCGGGCAAGGCTTCCCTTACATAATATTTAAGGGTTTTCAATCAAAAAATGGGTTGAGAGTTGGTTTAGGTCTATATTTCTTTCAGCCAAATCTCACTTTTCATTTTATTTCTACGGCTCGGTGCGGGCAAGGCTTCCCTTACATAATATTTAAGGGTTTTCAATCAAAAAATGGGTTGAGAGTTGGTTTAGGTCTATATTTCTTTCAGCCAAATCTTACTTTTTGTATTATTTAAGGGCTGGGTGTAGGCTAGGCTTCCCTTTTGTAGTGCTTTTGTCGATAGAAATGATGTTGCTGCACTTTTGCTATTAAAATAAAACCCGAACCAACTCTCAAACCATTGTTTGATTGAAAACCCTTAAATATTATGTAAGGGAAGCCTTGCCCGCACCGAGCCGTAGAAATAAAATGAAAAGTGAGATTTGGCTGAAAGAAATATAGACCTAAACCAACTCTCAACCCATTTTTTGATTGAAAACCCTTAAATATTATGTAAGGGAAGCCTTGCCCGCACCTAGCCGTAGAAATCAAATGAAAAGTGAGATTTGGCTGAAAGAAATATAGACCTAAACCAACTCTCAACCCATTTTTTGATTGAAAACCCTTAAATATTATGAAAGGGAAGCCTTGCCCACACTTAGCCTTCGCCAATTCAATATTTTTTCATTTCAAATACGCGCACTCTACCTGCAAACTTGTCCGTGCGCATGCGCAGACATCAGTGCGCATGCGCAGATAGCGTTCGCGGTGCCGGTAAGGCAGGTTTTACAATAAACTTTGACGCTTAATAACTTTTTAATTAGACGAGAGCGCGCTTTTTTTCTTTTACAGATCTTATTTTTATGCAAAAATTGATGTTCCTGCAAAGTTTCATGCAAATCGGTGAGGAGGCCGCGATTCTTTACCTTTACCCAAAATTGTGAGGCAACGACACTCTACATATGTGGGAATACGAATTAAAAAACCGATCAGGAACGCATCAAAAATATTTTTCACCCAGTACAAACATTTATTGATTGTTGAAAGTGAATATTTGACATTTGTCAAAGTTGAAAATGTTACAAGTTCTATACAAACCGAGGATGTAAAATATGCAAAACCCATATGAAATTTATGCACGAAAAATATATAGAGTGTATTGATACTATAATTCTTACAAAACTCAAACATACGTAGTTGTAGTTCGTGTCATAATAAATAACCACAATTGTTTTCCATATTTTCTCTTGTTAATTGTTGTTGTTTGTTGGTAAGAAATAATCTTCTTCCAACAACATAATGGCAACCTTCTGGCCAATCCTTACTTTCATTGATAACTCTGAGAATCCAATATTTCTTTATTTTCTCAATGATATTCAAACTTTCCTTAATATTTCCACCACAATTAATTGGCACATTCTGTAATTGTATAATACAGTTTATATATGTTCCTATCGAGTCCGTCAGTGGAAAACCTACAGTTTCCAATTCCTGTACTGTATGTTATTTTATAACGCGTTCGGGGTCAAAGACGCCAATTGGGTCCAATCTATATCTTAGATATTGACCGTAAATCGCCTCATTCGATGATATTTAAAACAGCGCAATTTTTAAATGTTTACCCTGTCCAACAATGCCCGTTACACTTTATCTTTTGCAAAATCGTTACTTTTTACATTCTGGCTTACATTGTCCATTCAATATGAATATGTTTCCTATAAAAGAAGTTCGCTAATTGTAAGTGCGACTATTGCCCAACATTCAACTGTTAAACAAGCAATGTCTCGCGCGCAACTGAATTCGATTACCAGATAATACATATATCCAGCCAACACTCTTCGGATGGCCCACCGGCCGAATGCTGTAAAGAGTGATCTTGGTCGGGTGCCGTTATGTGACAGCCCTGTGTAACATTACTATTATAAATTCGATTAATAAAGGTTACCTCTGGACATCATTCAGATAAATATACAAATATTTTGTGAGCTTTTTTAATCGTTTTAGTTTTGTAATTATTTTATTTAATAATTGTATTAAATGCCTTAATCAATACCAGTAAATGTAATCCGATTTATGTCGTGTTTGATCTCATTTTGATCAGGAAATTATTAACAATATATTGGAAACGTTTTTGTGGAGAAAAAAATAATACAGAAAACGTTTAAACATAAGCGTTTGGTACACTGATCTTTAGTACGCTAAGGTCGCCGTGGTTCAGGTGTTATCGCTTTCTTTTGTTCGTCGTCGGCACTTTCTATCGGCAAAATACAAAGTGAATTACGCACTGTGAGTGCGTGTTTGGATTCTACACCACCTGACTTCGAATCCGATCTGATGTACCCGACCTAGGGCAAAATGACAGAATTCACTGTATTTACTTTGGCGGCACTCGGCAGCAAGCAATCGGCAGCAAGCAATCGGCAGCGATGGCAACGTTTTGTTATCGTCATCTGAAGCAACACCCGTTGTTGCAAAGAAGAGATATATATTGACGTGACAACGTCTTTAAAATCGATGGTAAGGGTACTTCTCGTCAAAAAGCGAGCGTAACGGTAGAAGGAGTGGGGATACGTACCGACTGTAAACATAAAATAACGTGGGGTGCCGGCGCTTCGCGCCGGCGCTACTACCCGTGGCAACGATACTTGTTACTTGCAGCAAAATAAAGATACAACATTATTTGTTGCTGTTACCTTTGTTGCAATTTGTTGTTATCGTTATTCGTTGGTTATTACCATACAATAATGTCAACAACAGAGGATTTATATTTATTGTAAATAACATTGTCATTTTTTGCGTATATACGTAGTTAGAAACTCGAAACTCCACGTAGCTTGTTTCCAGAAACAAAAGCAGATTACTTAGTAGTAGTGTGTCTGTGAGACGCTCGGTCGAGCAAGCGGGACTCCGATGAGCCGCATATCGGTGAGGAGCTCGACTGTTTTATGTTTACAGTCGGTGTGAGGTGCCCACTCCCACTACTGTACGTATCCCCACTCCTTCTACCGTTACGCTCGCTTTTTGACGAGAAGTACCCTTACCATCGATTTTAAAGACGTTGTCACGTCAATATATATCTCTTCTTTGCAACAACGGGTGTTTTTTGCGAAAAAAGAAGCGGACATTTGATGATTGAACATTTGAACATCTTGTACGGAAAATACGGCATGCAACAATTGGCATCATGCTGTTGCCACCTGCCACCCCGCGTTTCGGGGATCGCAGATCGAAGATTGCGCTCGCGTTTTCTGTTCTGATCTTCCCTTGTTTCTGTCCCTCCACGAGTTTCTCTCTGGGAAGAGGAAACGCCAGGATTCTTCTTCTTGTGCGAACGACGAGCGAGTGTAGCTGTGGCGGCACGTCGCCGCAACTAATTCATTAGTTCCATTAGTTGGAGAATAAAGACGTGAGTTTTCGACACCACTCATATTATAATTTTTCTTATATTATTATCTATTGTTTATTAAACAAATGTAAGAAAACCCGCACGCGGAAAATGTTGGGCAACGGTACATTACGGATTATCTACTGTAAAGTATCGAGTCGAGAATGTGTAAAGTATGGGAGTTTAGGTTAGCTAACGACACGTGTCTATGCTCTCGAATTCGGTATATTTCTGCCTCTCCTGGCTATACAGAAAAAGACGATCGCCGTCCAACAATTGCCGATCGCGCACCCGTCTTCTCCACCGCTCCCCGCGATCCACGAGACTATCGCGCACGTGGGTCCTTGCGACAGCCGCTGCTGACGTCATCAAGTGCCCTATTGCCGCCACCGGCTCGTATCTCCTTACACTACCTCCCCTGTTCGAAGGAGAGGTGTTGCCATGCGAAGGGTTTTCAGATAACGATGGGACAAAAGACGAACAAGGAAACGGTCACGCTGCCGACACAGGGCATCACGCAGGCGGGCAGTCTTGAGTAGTCTTGAGCGAGCATTGCGAACGAACAGTTATTATTCATTTGTTACGAGCCCAGAATTAAAAATACACTACCGCGTTTCCGAATATTATCCAAGTGCCTACCCTGATTCGGTCAATTCCTTACACGGTAAGTATATATAATATTTTATTTTATTATATTATTAAATATCAATAATAAAGCTTTCAACCTTATATTAATAAAATCTCATTGGAATGAAGGGTCAGAATAGTAAAACTCATTACAAAGCATGCGCGTATCTAAACTGCGGTGTAACAAACCGCAGTACCGGGGACGGCAGAACTTTTCACGCTTTCCCCCTTCGAAATAGAGAAACATGTATTGCGTGGTTGGTTAATTCTGGACTAGAGGAATTGGTGGAAGTCTCCGATTTAGAATTAAGCAAAAAACACATTTGCAGTCGCCATTTTGCAAAACCCAATTTTTTTCCGAGTGGGCGACTGCGTAAAGATGCCGAACCGATAGAATATTATAAAGATTGTAACGATATAAGTGATACGAGTATGGATCTTGATGTCTCATCAACAAAATAAACTAATGACGTGGAGGATCAGTTGATGGAAAGCCAAATGTTATTAGAACAAGAGAAAATTACGTCAAGTAATCTTCGCTTGCAATTGCGTGCTAAGTGTAGGGCATTAACTAGAATGCAGAAAGAAATTGTCTGCAATTTTAAATAAAATTTCAGGTGCTTTATATCCCTCCGACGGCCGCACGTCGACGGCCAGGACAGAGTCAGTTTGACTCGTCACACAGATTTTCACTAAAACATACTTAAGTCGCTCGAGCTCCTCACCGATATGTGACTCATCAAACGCTTGCTCGAGCCGAAAGTCTCACGGATACACTACTACTGTGTAATCTACATTGTCAGATAATTCAAAGGAGTTGGAACAGCGGACTGTCGCGGAGTTTCGGGTTTCTGTCTACATACATTGAGCATATAATAAGCCTATGTTCAAAAAATATAATTTTATTATTTTTGATTTTGTACAATTCATTTTTAACCCTCCGACTACTGCAACTCGCAGTGCCATGCCGGAGTCAACTTGACTCACACCGACAGTTTACTAATACATATTCATCGTCGATCGAGAAGCTCACCGACACTGTAGTAATACTATGCCACGCAGGCTCTGCGTGATGCTTTTTTGTTCGATTGGCAAGCAAGGCCGGGCCGACTGTTCGAGCTCGAAAATCTTATTCATACACATACATACTACAAACTAAGTCGTTATATTACGACAAGTAGGATTTTCGGTGTTCATTACAAAAGAATAAAAATCTGCAAAATTTTCATAAAAAATTACATTTATTGATTTATAGAATTATCGGTAGTACATACTTTGCAGGTAATGGTATGTATCTGTGTTGAATGTGTATTGCATACAAATCTATCGCAGTTGTCGCACCTTGTTGAATATCTGTTATTATTTCCTACGCAGAAGTTGCATCTCGCACGCCTCTGTCCCGATAACCTTGGTTGCTTTATAATAACTCGTCCTGTTGACTCCATCGCAGCAATAACATTTTTATGCAAGCCCGTTTTATTATTTTCAAATTGTGTAGCCCTGCGATCAATATTTTTAGTGGCTAATTGTCGTCCTAAATTCTCTAAAAATACTTTTCTTTTCGCATTACATGAAATGTTGTTCTCCCACGCCGGGTACTTTGTTCGCCATATGACAAATGCATTGTATGCAGCAAGATCGATGTAGTGCATGAAAAGAGAAAGAGGCCATCGACGTGTGCAGCGGCGACACGAATATTCGCGTCAAGTTTGTCAAAAATATCCACCCCACTTTTTGTTGAATTATAATAATTTATAATTTCTGGTTTAAAATTTTGAGCCGCTGTTGAAATTTCATGTTCTTTGTGTAAAGTGGAGAGTAAAATAACACATTTTCGCGGCTTTGGAATGTACGACACTAATGTGGTGTTATTTGTGAATAAAAAATCCGACGAATACTGCACGCGGTTTTGGGTAACTGCCAGTGTCTTTGGCAGGTCTACTTTATTTTTTCGCATTGTGCCTACTAAGTAAATATTATTTTCTAATAGTTCTTCTCCTAAACCTATATCGGTAAAAAAATTATCTGTAGTAACACAGCGGCCTGAATTTTTCCAAATTTCGGTAAGCTGCTTTACCACTCGTTTTCCCTGTTGTTTCTCGGGTGTACTTCCCCTTGCTCCCAAATACACCTCCATGTTACAGCAGTAAAACGTTTTGGAATCAGATAATGTCCAAATTTTAATGCCGTATCTCCCCGGTTTCTTCGGCATGTAGACTTTGAACGAGCAACGCCCACGAAATTTTACCAGTTGCTCATCTACACATCCAGTTGATGTGGCGTTATAGCAATTCTTGCAGTTGTCGATAAGTATATCCGTAATTTCTCGTAGTGGTGCGAGTTTGTCCGTTGATTTTCGCTCCATTCTGGAATCCATATCATCAAATCGGATATACCGTAAAATGTTGATAAAGCGATCACGCGACATCACGGCGACGTAATAAGAACGTGAGAGTCCCATGGTGTTCTTCCATAAATCGTGTTTCGATTCTCGAGATTCCCTGTATCGTCCAACGAGTAATAGCAGTCCGAAAAATGCATCTATTTCTATGCGGTCCACGGGATTCCATTTTTTACCTGGTGGCATACTTGCAACCGCCTTTTTATTGGTATAGTTTACTATTTTGTCTATCATCTGTTGATTGATAAACAAATGGAAGCATTCTTCCATTGTCTCGACAAATTGACTTTTGTTTGTCAATGACCTTATTCGTGATAAGTCAGGTCTGTTTTCGCCCTCGTTGATCGGTGAAATTCTTCGCCAATTTCGTCCGGATACTATTTGGCCTATGGGGACTTCATCTTCTGTTGATTCATCTGAGTATGAATCATCAGATTCAAAATCTTCGGAATCTATATCAATATCGCTATTTGATGTGGTTCCGCCATCCGAAGATTCGTCACCATTGTGAATTTCCTCCAAATATTCGGGGAAAAATTGACTTGTACTTGACATAATGAGAGGAACAATAAAAGACGACAAAAACACAAACAGAACAAAACAACACGAACAGAACAGAACAACACGAACAGAACAAAATAACACAAACAATAAATATATATGTATACGTATGTTAAGAATTTATTGGGAGATCTACGCAATGATGAACTTTTTGACTCAGAGGTACTGGAGCAAGTGCTAAGTCCTCTTGCCATCCAACGAGCCATTTGTTATCACCTCGGCAACTTCACAATTATTTATTACCTTAGTTACTTATTCTTTTATTACATTTTTATTGATTTATTGATTATTTGATGTATGTGTCACCGCTCTGTGAACAATTGAAAAACGCTGGCGACACCGACTCTGGCGATAATGTGTGCGTGCCGCTTTCAAGACGGAACGCTCTCTTGTGACTCCGGCATAGCATGCGGAGGGTTAACTTCATTCGTGCAACCGTTCACGTAATTGTACGAGTTTGTGCAGAATGGTTACCACACACATATCTCGTACGTATCTCATATTTACGACAGGTTGTTGAGTAACCGTTGTTACTTCCACGACAAACTGAATATCGCGTACGTTGTTACACTTGTACAGTGGAATTTTTTAGAATTATTCTTCCCGTTGACCCTATAGCCCAAAGGTGCGCACTGTTCACAGATCTGTGGCGAACTGAATTTGTTTTTCGCACTACACCGCATGTTTCAGAATGTGGTGGGGCAGCGTAAAGCCGGATGTCGTCGCCGCGCGAAAGCGATACGCACACTCTCATGTCTTTTGGCGGACGCCGTCAGCTATGAGAGTGTATGCGTTACCGCTCTCGCATTGCGAGTCAAAGTGACTCCGTCCTGGCGTGCGGAGGGATATGAAACCGGTCTGAAACTCAGAGCTGTTGTTTCTGACCAGGCGAGCACCTATCAAAGCATAGCAGACGACCGTGTATCAATACAAAACCCATTTTTCTATAGGAACGGACAAAAAATGTATTATTGTAGAATGAAGGATCGAATGCTAAGAGCGAGCGAGTGTGTGTGTGTGTGTGGGACAGAGTGTCCAAGGGCCGAACAAAAGAGGCGATAACATTGTACGAGTGCCGAACGCACGTGCAGTCCTCGAGAAGTGCGTCAGTTGAGAAACGGCCACGACGACGAATAGACACGAATTACGAATAACGACCCACGAATACGAACTGTGTAACTTGACTTAAAATATAGTTTTATTATTTTCACTTGGGAATTAAGACCTTTACCCACCACTACCCTCTCAGCCACCAAACAATCCTACAAAGTGGGGGCTCAGCCGGGATTGAGCGAGCAACAACATCGCGATTAAGTGGCATTTTTAACATCCGAGTCGGTAGTGGCCAAGTGCGAGTGAGGTGACAGCGGTGAAGTGCTGTATACAGACTATGAATGTGTCCAATCTTGGGGAACTAAAGTTAGTCGACCTGAAAGACAGACTACGAGCCCTAGGACTCAAAACATCAGGGCCGAAGGCCGAATTAGTTCGAAGATTGGAAGAAGTGCAACCGCATCCCGCGATAGTGATGGCGAGTGCCAGTGACGAAAGACCGCGTACGAGCAGCGACGCAAACGATAACTCAGAGACCGAGTCCAGAGTGAATCCCGCGGAACACGAAATGGCGAGCGCAATGGACCTGATGCGCCGCGAAATGGAATTGATGCAACGCGAGTTGGATTTTGCGCGTCAACAAATCGAATTCCTGAATATGACGCGAAATCAAGAAACGACGCGAACGACAAGACCTCTGACCACCGAGACGGCGCAAACAGTCACGACTACGACGGAACGTAGGCTCGGAATCCGAGAAATTGGCGAGCTATTAGGTGACTTCTGTGGAGCTAGAGGCACATACGAACGATGGGAGAGGCAACTCCGCTGGTTAAGGACGGAATACCAACTATCCGAACGTGAAACAAAGTACCTGGTGGGCTCTACGATTAAAGGAGACGCCCACAACTGGTTCCACTCGAAGCCGGAAAATCTGGAGACGGGGGTGGACACTCTCTTGGCTGAAATGAAGAGCCTGTATGGCAGAGAGCCTGGAAAGGCTGACAGACGAACGCGTTTTGAAGAGCGCACATGGCGGAAAAACGAAACGTTCGGCGAGTATTACCACGCGAAGGTGATTCTTGCCAACGCGGTTCCGATTGAAGAAGAGGAAATGACAGAAAATTTAATTCGCGGCATCCCCGATGCCGACCTACGAGACCAGGCCCGAATGCAACGGTTTCCAGACAAGGCAACACTACTAAAGGCGTTCGAATATATTCAGTGGCGCAATCGAACGGCCCCTGCAATACGAAATGACGGACCAGAAACACGAGATGTGAGGATGGACAAGACCGGAAGCACGACGCGATCACAAGACAACCGAGCGACGCGCGGAACGACCAAGCAGGCGAGGTGCTGGAGCTGCGGAGCCAAGGACCACGAGGGTGAGGCATGTCCGACGAAAGAAAAGGGTTATAAATGTTTCGAGTGCAACGAGTTTGGACACAAGGCGGCAACGTGCCCCGCAAAAGCTTCGAAGACAACCCAGCAGCGCCCGGTACAGAACTGTGTCGAATCGTCAACCAGAGACTTTAAGTATTACGGTGAAGTAATTATTGGCGAATTTAGGGTGAAAGCTACGCTCGATACCGGTGGCGATCTCCACGTGATGCGTGTTAGTAAGTATAGGGAAATGGGCGCACCGCGATTGAGACCGCCGCCGACGACATTTGATAGCGTGGGAGCGAAGGGAAGAGAAGCGATCGGCGTATTTTTGACGACAATATTGATAGACGAGACCAAACATGATATTACTGTTTCTGTCGTACCTGACGACTATACGGACCAGGAGTTTTTGCTAGGAGCGGAATTCCTGTCTAGGCCGAAAATACAGGCTCGCGAACAAACGACCCCGACCAGTACGCTGACGAAACCGCGCGAAACTTATAATATCCCACAGATACACAGTATAGACTGCAAGACGAACGACACGAACGACACGAACGAAACGAACGAAACGAACGAAACGAACGAAACGAACGAAACGAACGAAACGAACGAAACGAACGAAACGAACGAAACGAACGAAACGAACGAAACGAACGAAACGAACGAAACGAACGAAACGAACGAAACGAACGAAACGAACGAAACGAACGAAACGAACGAAACGAACGAAACGAACGAAACGAACGAAACGAACGAAACGAACGAAACGAACGAAACGAACGAACGAAACGAACGAAACGAACGAAACGAACGAAACGAACGAAACGAACGAAACGAACGAAACGAACGAAACGAACGAAACGAACGAAACGAACGAAACGAACGAAACGAACGAAACGAACGAAACGAACGAAACGAACGAAACGAACGAAACGAACGAAACGAACGAAACGAACGAAACGAACGAAACGAACGAAACGAACGAAACGAACGAAACGAACGAGACGAACGAGACGAACGAGACGAACGAAACGAAGGAAACGAACGAGGCGAACGAGACGAACGAACCGAGCATCGGTAACGACCCATCGATTAGACAATTGTTTGAGAACCGCGACAACGTATGTAAACGTGCGAAGAAAACCATTTCGAAAATACAAAGCGAGAACCGAAGGATGTACGATAAGCGCAAGACAGAGGCGAAGCATTACCGTACCGGTGAGCTCGTCGCCATTCAACGGACGCAACAACGGCCCGGCTTAAGATTCGCCCCGAAATTATTAGGGCCGTACGCTGTTGCTAAGGTGTTGCATGAATGACCGAACAACGCTTCTTCGGTCGCGGATCATAGGAAGCCGTGGACCGACAAAAAGGACAGAGATAGTGAGCATGACGAGTGTGAAGACGCGTGAGGGCACGCGTCCATGCAGGACGGCCGAGTGTAGAATGAAGGATCGAATGCTAAGAGCGAGCGAGTGTGTGTGTGTGTGTGGGACAGAGTGTCCAAGGGCCGAACAAAAGAGGCGATAACATTGTACGAGTGCCGAACGCACGTGCAGTCCTCGAGAAGTGCGTCAGTTGAGAAACGGCCACGACGACGAATAGACACGAATTACGAATAACGACCCACGAATACGAACTGTGTAACTTGACTTAAAATATAGTTTTATTATTTTCACTTGGGAATTAAGACCTTTACCCACCACTACCCTCTCAGCCACCAAACAATCCTACATTATTTATTTGATTATTTACATTTGTTTAAATCAATTAGAAACAACCTGCTCAAAAATAATTTTTTGATTAACCCTTTCGCTACGGAGCGCTTGTGACAAAATGTGATCGCTGGGGACGGAGCGCGTTGCTCAGTAGTTGACACTGAGGTACGGAATGCTACGACGTAATTAGAAGTCGTTTCTTGTTCTCTAAATTCTCTAAATCTATGTTTCCTATATTTATTATATAGTAAAGTAAGAAATAAAAGTATATGTGGTATGAACGTATATGTACGCCCTGCGTACTTGAGCGTCCACTTTTCCAGGGCATATATATACGCCCTTCGTACCTGAACGTCCACTTTTCCAGGGCGTATATATACGCCCTTCGGAGCGAAAGGGTTAATGAGCAGGTTGTGTCCTGGAGTGACGTTATCGCACTCTGGGATCTTGAACAAACTAAATCAACGAAAGCAGCGTATGAATTATCCGAAAAACATGTTCGACCCGGTTCTTTCGATAAAATGAAGTGCAAGCTCGCTGTCCAAGTTTTTAGTAAAAGAGTGTCGGCTGCTATGTTTACTGCTGTATATACAGGCTGTATAAAGACGAGTACAATCGAACACACGGCAAGCTTCTTCGAAACGCTGGATGATCTTTTTGATAATTTAAATAGTAGAGTTGCCAGTGACCCCAATCCACAGAGGTGTGCAATTTCGCGAATTTATGGTAAAATTGAACAAAATTTGTTAAAGATATTGATAGAAATTCAAAATTGGTTTGTCATTACCCCGAAAGGTTTAAAAACACCTCCATGTTTTTTGGGGTTACGGCAATCTGTAAGTGCCACCGTACAATTATTTAACGATTTGTGCGAAGAAAATTAAAAATTTTTAATTACAGCAAGATTAAATTCAGATTGTTTGGAAAATTTCTTTTCTGTGCTTCGCATGCACGGTGGCACGTACAATAATAATCCCTCAGTAAAAGCGGTACGTCTTGCAATAAGTGTTCAGAAAATACGAGTAGAAAATGGTTCGCGCAGCAAATTGAATTATGGCAGATTGGCTCGACTCCGGGCTTCGTTCAAACGGGTTTAGGAAGGGGACAGGCACACTCGGACTTCACGGTATAAATAACAGTTTATTTGCACAAACGGCACAGCACAGCGAACACGCAACGTATAATTACACAAGCAATTGAAAGTACAGCAAAGATAACAGCAACAATCAAAGCACAGCAAAGTTTAGCAATAATACAGTAAGCAAAAGCTCAAAGCAAAACGCAGCACGCGAAGCAATACCAATACAGTAGAAGTCCGTTATTAGTCCGAAATTCGGGACCGCAAACGGACTAATACGGGACAGAGGTAGGCGATTTTCAGCTCTTTGTATTTTGCCGACACGGAAGGGCTCAGAACGGGACAGCAGATAAGGAAAAGAGAGGGACTAAAAAAAAACACGCTCGGCAAGACAGAATGCCCACATATCGGTGAGGCAATACTAATGCAACAAAGAAAATTTTTTTAATTTGAGTTTTTGTGGATAAAAATGTCATTATCCTATTGCTAATATTTTTCCGAGTAAAATGAGACCAAACACGGTACCAATCGGTTTATATTTCCTTACGAATTAAAAGTTCTACATTTATCCATATTATAAATACATGCATACATACATACATAGATACATACAAACAAACATACATACATACATAAATACATACATATATATACATAGGAGCAATGAATTAACAAACAAAACCATATTTATCTAACAACACGCAACAGAATAAAATATACGTCATCGTATTTTAAAAAATATTCCAAGTGCCTACTCCGATTCGGCCGATTTCTTACAATACATATGTAGCAATGTGATGTGGTGGTAAGAAACAGGAAGACAAATGTGATGTGGTGGTAGGAAAGAGGAAGGACAGATGTATCAGAGAGTGAGTCAAGCAAGTTGAAACAGTTTTGACGAGGCTTGACAGCTTGACGAGGTGTGAACATGGTGGAATGGTTCCTATATTTGATCAAAAGAAAGCCGCAAAAGCGACTAATAACGGATAGAACGGAACGTTTTGCGACTTATAAAGGAAGGAACAGAAGGCGTTGCGACTTATAATGGAAACGTTCCTACATTCTGCTGTGCTGCTCGAAAGTTTTGCCAACCGTGAGATTGACAAGCCGAAACAAGGCAACCAAGTGTCGTAACAATATCGTGTTTGGTTTCATTTTTATCAGAAAAATCTCTCCTAGATGCTAGTAAACATTTTTTTAACGAAATATCGCAAATAAACTTTTTAAATTGCTTGTCATTGGGTTAGTGTCTCACCGATAAGCCTCGGTGTTGCGGTCGGCGGCATCAAACAAATTGTGTGGCAATGCGAGCGACCCAGTGGCCGGATGCGAGGGGGATCCCCCCAACAAGATGGCGGCAAAGCGACTAATAACGGATACTAACTTCAGCGGACTTATAACGGACTTTTACTGTAGCAGGTATGGATAGATAGCTAGCTCTCTCCGCCAGACCGCGAGCTCGTTATATACTTTGCGGCAGGGGGGAGGAAAGGACGCATCAACGAGCATGATTTCAAAAGGAGCCGTTGCCTCCCTCCAACGGCCGATTTGGCTAATTGGGCGAGTAGGTGAGGCGGAGGGTGTGACAACAGTCAACACTGCGTCGCTTGTTTTCGGCGGCAAGCGCGCGCTAGACCTCGCCCAACCTCGCCACGCAGCGCGATCCAAATCTAGCGCGGTCGCGGCTGGTCGCGGCCGGCTCCAGGCCGGCTCCAGGCCGGCTCCCAAACGCGCGGGGAGGTGGCGCTGACGCATTCTGCCAACAATAAGAGAAAAGATTTTATTAAATTTAAATCGTAGTTTAAGTAGTGGAAATTGTCTCGATGATTATGATGTACCCCTTTTACCGAGGGAAGAAGTCATTCAGAATGAATCATCCACGTCTCGAATTGATCCTTCACCACAGACGAGATAGGGATAGACATTGCACCTTATGGGACTTCGTGTCCACGCTGAAAAATACCGACAGCGCAAAAATATCGCGCAATTCGGAGCGCACTCTATGCTTTATGACGGTCAATCGTAGAACTAAGCCGAGCGCCACAACATTTCTTTGTGTGCGTTGTATGTATGCACGGCTTGTTACGTGGCTGCGTGAATCTATTTTTAACGTAGCGAATGTAATATGTTTCGTGGTTTCGTTGACTGGAGATTTTCGATGGCCCAGCCCAGCGCCTTCAGGAGATTTGACAACGCACGCGCCGAAGCGAACACAGGTGGATAGGGTGGTCAAAACTGCACCCAAGACAAATAAAATAGTAAAATAACCATTCGATAGATTATGCAAAAATACTCATTTTTGGCATGCTTCAACCATATACACCGACTAGGACGGTAGTGGGAGGAATTGAAAAAAAAACAGTAATTTCTCCTTGTTTTTTCGAAAATGAGGAGGTGAAAAAATTTGGAAAAAATCAAGCGTGTGTCCAGATACGAAGTACATACCCTTGATTTTTTTCAGCTTTTAAAACTCAAACTCCGGTAATTGAAATATAAAAACAAGAAAAAAATTGGAAAATTTGCAATTTTGTATTAATGGACTTCTGGATGCATAACGAAAAGAAAACCCTGTATGACTGTAGTGATATGCCGTAGCCCTGTTTTTTTCCGATTTTTAAAAGGGGCGGGTGTTTGTAAAGAAAAAAGTAAAAACCTGTTACATTAGATTTTCGATATGAGTCTGATTTGAGTTACACGATATCTGTCCGCGAATGGCCCCTTCCACAAAAGGGGGTCGCCGTCAGCTGCCGTCAGCCGAGCAGAGCGCGGTTGCTTGTTTCGCAGCGGCATATTTTGATGCTGACAATTGACAGTAAGAGTCTGTCGGTGAGATACTAACCCTAGTAAAGTACACCTTTCCCTCCTATAACACGGTAGTTAGGTTCCTAGAAAATGCCGTGTTGTGTGAAACCGTGTTATATGAGACCCAGAGCTAGTACAAAAAGGGGGGTTACGTTCCAAAAATTGATTGAAAACAAATTGTTTTTTTTTTAACCCTTTGCACTCGGCACCGTTGCAGACGTTACCTACCAGCAACTCGACGCTACTTTGTCGCGAAAACGTACACTCTGGAATCGTGATATTCTACAGCACAATATTTTGGAACCGAGTAAGGCATTGTAATGAAAGGTTTATATGTATTTGTGGACATTGAAGAACACATATTTACAAAGAAAAATCAAAATTAGTTTTCTATAATTTTCTACAGTATGGTAAATTGATACGTCTTCGACGGAGATGTTTTCATTTAGACTACTTGTATCGCTATCACTATCTATAACATTTCTTCTATAAAGTTTCCCTATATCATTGACCCATACACGTGTACCTTTGTTCCACTAATTCTACATATCGCTGAACGGATTAGAGTTTTGTATAGTCCGTCGTGAACGCACTTCGCACGTTCTCATTCCACGTGTAAAACCATTTGATTTATTTATCATGCATCTTGATAATTTTATCATATTTTGATTTGTTTTTTGTGCCATTTTAATAGAAAACTACAGGAAAACATATGTTTCTTAAAAAATTGCCGTGGAATAAATTAATTCTCCGAAATCGGTAATAAAGTTTCTTGTCCCCTCAGAGGGGACAACCGAGTGATATGCCAGACTTACGTTGTCCCCTCAGAGGGGACAACCGAGTGCAAAGGGTTAATTTTAGATGAACAACTTAATTTTTATTAAAAATATAAATGTATGTATAACACAAAGCAAAAAAAAAACCCAAAAAATAATATTTTCATGAATAAATGATTCAAATCTTGTGGGTGACATGGAGCATTATCTAATAATAGTAATAGCGCCTTGAAGTTTAAATTTTTCTGCCTTAAATAACGTTCAACGCTTGGCACAAAACAATTTGAAAACCAATCTTTAAATTTTCTAGTTACCCAAGTTTCTGGATTTGCTTTCCAATATACCGGCAAGGTGTGTTTATTTACGTCTTTAAGTGCACGAGGATTTGAAGATTTATAAACTTAGCATGGGTTTTGCCATGAAGTCCCCCGATGCATTACTGCACAAAAGGAGCGTTAAACGATGTTTAGACACCTTAAACCCAGGTGCAGCTTTTTCTTTTTTTGATATAAAAATAAATATTTCCGCAATATTGTATCTTTAGGACAGCAAACCTCGCCGGGGCTGTAGAAATACAATGTTGTACCAAGATTTTTGCAGTTTTCTTATCCTCTTATAGCGAAACCGTGTTATAGGATGTCGTGTTGTAGGAGGGTTCCCGCAATTTATGAATCGTGTTATAGCGAAACCGTGTTTTGAGATGCCGTGTTATAGGAGGGAAAGGTGTAATGAAAAATTGTTAATTGCAATTTTTCGTTAAAAAGAAGTTTACTGGTATATTGGAGACATTTTTCCTATTAAAATGAGACTAAACACTATATGATTCGACACACGATTCACACGCAGTAATTAATGTCTGAACGCCAAGTGCCATAAGAAGCCCGTCCTGCGTAACATTGTATTCGATTAATAAATATAGTCCGATTTATGTCGTGTTTGATCTCATTTTAATCAGAAAATTATAAATAGTACGTTGGAAACGTTTTCATGTTTTCATGTATCAAAAATGAATGTCAGAAATGTTTAAACATAAAGATTTGATACACTGATCTATAATTCGCTGACGTTGCCGTGACTCACGCCATATCGCTTTCTTTTGTCCGTCGTCGGCATCTCTTTTCAGCAAACTACAAAGTAAGTTCCGAGTTACGAAAACATAGTCTCCGATTCTGAAAATGTCCGGTTTCGAGTCCCAGAGAGAAGCTCGTGGAGGGACAGAAACAAGGGAAGATCAGAACAGAAAACGCGAGCGCGATCTTCGATCTGCGATTCCCGAAACGCGGGGAGGCAGGTGGCAACAGCATGACGCCAATTGTTGAATGCCGTATTTTCCGTACAAGATGTTCAATTGTGGTTCCGCTTCTTTTTTCGCAAAATATATTTCTCTTCTTTGCAACAACGGGTGTTGCTTCAGATGACGACAACAAAACGTTGCCATCGCTGCCGATTGCTTGCTGCCGAGTGCCGCCAAAGTAAATACAGTGAATTCTGTCATTTTGCCCTAGGTCGGGTACATCAGGTCGGATTCGAAGTCAGGTGGATGTAGAATCCAAAACACGCACTCACAGTGCGTAATTCACTTTGTATTTTGCCGATAGAAAGTGCCGACGACGAACAAAAGAAAGCGATAACACCTGAACCACGGCGACCTTAGCGTACTAAAGATCAGTGTATCAAACGCTTATGTTTAAACGTTCTCTGTATTATTTTTTTCTCCACAAAAACGTTTCCAATATATTGTTAATAATTTCCTGATCAAAATGAGATCAAACACGACATAAATCGGATTACATTTACTGGTATTGATTAAGGCATTTAATACAATTATTGCATAAAATAATTACAAAACTAAAACATTCAATAAAGCTCACAAAATATTTGTATATTTATCTGAATGATGTCCAGAGGTAACCTTTATTAATCGAATTTATAATAGTAATGTTACACAGGGCTGTCACATAACGGCACCCGGCCAAGATCACTCTTCACAGCATTCGGCCGGTGGGCCATCCGAAGAGTGTTGGCTGGATATACATATTATCTGGTAATCGAATTCAGCCTTGCCGCGCGAGACATTGCTTGTTTAACAGTTGAATGTTGGGCAATAGTCGCACTTACAATTAGCGAACTTCGTTTATAGGAAACATATTCATATTGAATGGACAATGTAAGCCAGAATGTAAAAAGTAACGATTTTGCAAAAGATAAAGTGTAACGGGCGTTGTTGGACAGGGTAAACATTTAAAAATTGCGCTGTTTTAAATATCATCGAATGAGGCGATTTACGGTCAATATCTAAGATATAGATTGGACCCAATTGGCGTCTTTGACCCCGAACGCGTTATAAAATAGCATACAGTACAGGAATTGGAAACTGTAGGTTTTCCACTGACGGACTCGATAAGAACATATATAAACTGTATTATACAATTACAGAATGTGCCGATTAATTTTGGTGGAAATATTAAGGAAAATTTGAATGTCATTGAAAAAATAAAGAAATATTGGATTGTCAGAGTTATCAATGAAAGTAAGGATTGGCCAGAAGGTTGCCAGAATATTGTTGGAAGAAGATTATTTCTTACCAATACACAACAACAATTAATAAGAGAAAATATGAAAAACAATTGTGGTTTTTTATTATGACACGAACTACAACTACGTATGTTTGAGTTTTGTAAGAATTATAGTATCAATAGACTCTACATATTTTTCGTGCATAAAATTCATATGGGTTTTGCATATTTTACATCCTCGGTTTGTATAGAACTTGTAACATTTTCAATTTTGACAAATGTCAAATTTTCACTTTCAACAATCAATAAATGTTTGTACTGGGCGAAAAATATTTTTGATGCGTCCCTGATCGGTTTTTTAGTTCATATTCCCACATAGAGTGTCGTTGCCTCACAATTTTGCGTTCAACCGGTAACGTTGGACGTGACACCAAAATGGTATGGGGGCTCTAGAGCCCCCCGAGCGTGTGACAAAATTTTGCCCAGCATGCAATGTCTATCCCTATCTCGTCTGTGTTTAAGTATATCTCGTCGGTGTACATTACACCATACCATCTACTATACCGACGGATCAAAAAACCAAACATACAACTATTGCGGAGCAGGAGTTTATAACCAGACAAACAAGCAAGAAACAAAAATAAAACTGAATCCACAATCAACCATTTTCACAGCAGAAGCTGCAGCAATATGGGTCGCAATAAAACAAGGAATACAACATTACAAAAATAAAAACAATAACAGCAACAACTCCACCTCTAACTTAGCAGATCACATATGGATATACACAGATTCTAAATCAGCACTTCAAGCAATACAGTCAACCACTAATCACACAACCTTCAATTTCTTTATCTTACAAATAAAAAAACTGATACACACACAAAAACAAAAAAATATACAAATACATCTAGTTTGGGTACCAAGCCACATCGGCATAGAGGGCAATGAAATTGCCGACCGCATAGCCACAGCACCGACGAGATATACTTAAAGACTGCTCACTATGGGCAATTTTTTTTTCCGATAATGGGGCCTGGTGGGGCCTGGCACGAGAGCGAAAAGATGTAGGTAAAGAAGTATAACAGCGTAGGTAACACCACGTACCGACGAGGAATTCATAAGAACCACTGTCGTGACGGTCGTGGTGGGGAAAAGATGTACGTGCTCTCAGTCAGCGAGTCGTCTGCTACGTACCGAACGGAGACAAGAAATGAGCTACGGCTCCGACTCCTCTCCGACACGATTGCGTACAAGTGTTTCCTTTGGCATAAGCCAGCGGTATTAAAATGCCTTTTCGTCCCTAACCTAACCAATGATCTGATAAAGTATCTTATTCGAAGGGTGATGATGGGGCTCAAAAGCGATCCCAAAACAATTATAAACCAAAAACGTCATTCGATAGCTCATTAAAAAATTCCCATTTTCATCATGTTTTAACGTTGAATCTGCAAGGGCGATGGGCAGTGAGGTGTAAATTGAAAACTTCCCTTTTTGCTCATTTTTAAAAAAGGGGTGTCAGTGAAAAAGTCAAGATCATCCTTTCTAGTCGTTTACTGGCGTTTTAAACTAATTTGTAGAACGAACTTTTATACATTATCGAATCCCATCACTCCCAATTTTTGTATCGTGATAATTTTAAGTGCTAGCAGCACCGACGAGGTTGAAAATGTTGCAAAAAGTACTTGTTAATTAAAGAAGTAAATGCCTTCCAATACACTTGCTCTCTTACATTGATTATTGTATTCCATTTCATACAAATGATCGGAACATGAGAAACGAAACGACCCTGTCTGTACGCAAAACTTTTTTATTTCTATGTTTACAATTCTAAAGTTTCTCCGTTGCTCGTACATCCGGTGATTTGACACGAATGTCGTCTCTGCGCCACGTTGCCGGCCACGCTGGGCCACGCGCCCGTCTCTTTGTAATTTGCCGACACCGCCAAACGTAGGGACAGTTGATATAGAAAGAGGGAGTGAAGGTGAAGCCATTGTTGAATGATTCAATGCCACATGACGATGGGCAACACTAGTGCAGCGAAGAAATTTTTACAACTTTGACTTTTTATGAATAAAAATGTCAGTACCGTATTGCTAATATTTTGCTAAGTAAAATGAGACCAAACACGAAACCAATCGGGTTATATTTTGTTACTAATTAAAACTCCTATTTACATATAAAATTGCTTGCCACTTTATTTGCGTATGAGAAGTTTAAAGTCGGCTAAACTGTAGCAGGATCCCTGTGTGAGTTTGTGAGGAGGCACCTGCCAATGGTGTCCCTACACGGTAAGAGACGCAAAAAAAATGCCGCCAAATGGGCTTATAACGAATAGGGGACATTCATTCCACTCAAGAAAACTTTGTTTCTCATCCAGCTCCACGGTAAGCGTCGATTCATTCGCCAGGTACTTGATTCACATCGAATAGAAGTTCCTTCTTCACACCACATTGATTCCGCGACGTTTAGGCGACAGTGTGTTTGACAAGTCAGAATAGCGAAACCAAGTGTCGTAACCATTTCGTGTTTGGTCTTATTTTTATTAGAAAAATGTTTCCAATATACGAGTAAACTTCTTTTTAACGAAAAATTGCAATTAACAATTTTTGATTTGTTAATTAGGGTTAGTGTCCCACCGATAGACCGCGTCGCTGTTCAATTGTCAGCATCAAAAAATGCCACTGCGATACAAGCGACGGGGAACCGCTCGGCCGACGACGACCCCTGTTTGTGAAAGGGGCATCCGTGGACAGATATCGTGTAGCTCAAATCGGACTCATATAGAAAATCTACTGTAGTCGAATTCATTCGTTTGCTTTTTGCCGATACGGATGATCAGAAGTAGAAACGGCAGATAAGGAAAAAAGACGGACTGAAGACAAAACATATTAGTAATATTATTCCGAGTTAAATGATACCAAACACAGTACAACTCGGTTTATATTTGTTCTTATTAAAAGGTTTACATATTACACGTTCGTACATATGTACATAGTCGTTGCTGTGACAAACGCTAGCCGGCGCATGTCAATGGACGCTAGAACTGGCGGCCGCTGACGTCACCGAGCCAGGATTTGCATGAGGGGAGGTGCGAAGCGCGTTTCTTTCCGGGATATAGCATTTTGAGTAGTAGAGGAGAGCAGCCGCAAGGAAAGTCATAGTTAAACCGAATAGTAGTTGTTTCCTCGAAAATCCCCTTAGATTACTTATAAGATTATGAACTTTTCACCACATTACGTTAGTATTCAAAGGAATTACGCTGCGATATCAGGCGTGACAGTTGCCGAATGCGAGGGGGATCCCGCCTAGTGGTGGGGTTTAAGCGTCATTTATCTGGCAGATCTCAGGAAAAATTCATCGGGCCTCCACTGTATCGCCACCGCGAACTCTTAAAACTTGGCTGCTAATAAATGTTAATAAAAATGTATGCAGGATTGGAAAAATTTCACTCAGGTGAGGAGTTTGAATCGTCACCATTGGATCCTGAGGCCGGCCAATTACATTTACTATTAGACATTTCGCATATATATTAACCCTTTCCACTCGACATTTTTTTCATTTGTATTACCAGCAACTCGAACCGATTTTAGTGAAAAAATCATATTCGCATGTAAGTTTGATATACGCATTAAAAGAAAAGTTATCTTTATATCTTATTATTTTTTTAATTCTTTATGAATACAAATGTTATGATATATAAAAAAAAATATTATAAAATTATTACATTTTGTAATTGTCCAAATCGTGATACCTCTCGAAGCAATTGTCTCCATAGCGGAGCCCTCGAGTTTTAAGACAAATTTTAAATGGCTCCGCTCCGGAGCCCTCGAGTGCAAAGGGTTAATGTTTTTCTTGTACAAATACATTGTAAGAAGAAAAACATAAAAATGCTCGTAAAGAATACGTCGAAAATATGACAATCGTCAAGAATATGACAATCGCATGAAGGAGGGGTGTCCCTATGCCTAGTGATCTTGAGAGTATTGGATTCGTGCGCAGATGCCGAAAGTGTAAATAAAAGTGTGTACGTGTTCCCGGAATGCAGCAGTGGGAAGGTTTTGAATCGGCCCGGTTAACATTAAATGCGCTTGAACATTAGATGAAATATAATTCGGCGCATGCACCGCATTCGTTTTATGCGGGGGGCTACAGAACATGGGTCCAAAAAAGAAACTGGCTTTAATATTTAATTGAATATAACTTAACCTAAATATTATGTTAACTTATCTCTAGGAAAAAGAAAAATAAAGGATAAAATACAGAGAGATTAAGCTGCACAAAAAAAGGAAGAAAAAGAAAGAAACGACAAAGTAATAATAATAATAAACTAACGGAAAATAATAATAAAGAGAGTAGTACTGAGAAAAAAGACGTTTTGCCGTTGTGCAACCGATAATATTAGCGGACCTACAAATATTTTAGCATAAAATAACAAGCGCAATTACTACATATTCTCCTTGTTTTAGCAGTTTTCTTAGCACCTATATTTGTTTATTGTACCCCATCTCATAGCATTGAATATTGCATAATATACTTATCTTATAAAGGATGCATGAAAATTCGTTCTACAAATTAATTTTAACACGCCAGAAACGGCCAGAAAGGAGGTTCTTGATTTTTTTCACGGACACCCCTTTTTTAGAAATGAGCAAAAACGAAAGTTTTTAATTTACAACCTACTGCCCCTTGCCCTTCCAGATTGAAAGTTAAAACGTGATGAAAATGGGTATTTTTTAATGAGCTATCGCATGACGTTTTCGATTTATAATTGTTATATTATGTTATTTTGACCCCAGCATCCAACTACACCCTTCGAATAAGATACTTTATCAGATCATCGGTTAGGTTAGGGACGAAAAAGCATTTTAATACCGCTGGCTTATGTCAAAGGAAACACGCATGCGATCGTGCCGGAGAAGAGTCAGAGCCATAGCTCATTCTTTGACTCCGTTCGATACATAGTAGACGACTCGCTGACTGACAGCACACATCTGAACTTTCCCCCACCACGATCGTCACGGCAGTGGTTCTTCGCAATTCTTCGTAACTTGGTGTAAAAACTGGAATCAGTGAGTTCGTTGCGTTGCCTTGAGTTTCCTGACTCGGCCGCTCTATACGCCGAGAGGGCGTCCCAGTACGGCTCAATTTTCGGGCGACACAAAGTCCCATAAGGTGAGCAGTCTTTAGGTATATCTCGTCGGTGGCCACAGACAGACAACGAACAAATCAATATAATATTACTATGCTACAAGATAACGAAATCATAAATATCCACAAACAGGAACAGAAACGTAAACAACTACAACACAACATGATAATAGAAAGAACTGCAACACACAAATACTTCATAGACATCGAACCAAATAACACCAAACCATGGTTCCAGAACATGGAATTAACAAGAAAGGAAATAGTCACCATAAACAAAATCTTATGCAACCGGTACCCAAACAATGAATATTTATTCAGAATAGGAAAACAACAAACACCAAATTGCACATGCAGCACACAACAAATCCAAAACATAACACACACACTATGGGAATGCCCCCTTAAGGACACTAAAAGATATCTATTAATACAAATAATAAAACACATGGACAATAAGAAAAATAACATAAACATAAATAATATAATTGAAACACGAAACAAAAAACTAATTAAAAAACTAATAGAATTTCTTAATGAATAACATAGTGCATAAGTGAATAATAATAGTGCATCACAATAAGAAGCAACCCACATGGTCGATACAGCAGAGTCGCTGTATATCCATCAAAGAAGAGAAGAAGAAGAAGAAAAAGCATGCTCTAAGCTATACAGTACTACAAAAGACTATATACCAAACAGAATATTACATACCTCACCGCCATAGAAAATGTCAATTCGCATAAATATTTTAAATACATAAACCCTGAAAACAAAAGGCCCTGGTACTCAAACCTAGACTTAAACTCCAAGGAAATCAAAACCATAAACCGCATCATAGTAAATAGAATGATCACCAAAGAATATCTGTTCAAAATTGGAAGAACCGAATCACCTTATTGCGAATGCACTAATGGACAAATACACAACGTACAACATGTCCTATGGGAATGCACCCATATGGACCACAAGAGACATATGCTCACCAAAATCATAAAAGAAATAGATTCCAACAACGCATTCAATATCACAGAACTTATAGAAACAAGAAACTCCAAAATAATAAACCTAATAGCAAAATTTTTTACCACCTAATTTTCTTCAGATCACATAAGACCATAGTTATCACATAACATAATAGAAACCGTGACAAAGCTGGACAAAGCTCAATCGTAAAACACATGGTCGATACAGCAGAGCGCTGTATATCCAAAAACGAAGGAAGAAGAAGAAGAAAAGCATGCTCTACGTATATTATTACTTTTGCACTGCCCATTTGAAAGAATTCAAATTCAAACAGTTCACTCGTTCACTCCTGTAACGGATTCCAAACTGTGTTCCTGTCAGGCATTAAAGATCATTACAAAGGCAATTAGATTATAGTTGTATATACTGTAATTCTGAAATGAAATCTATGTAAGTACATATTTGCGAGTTGTGTGTAAGTTACAACGGGTAATTTCTGAAGATTGTCGGTAATTAAATATGTACTAAAATGCATTGGCTGTTAATGATTATTGTGTTTTTAAACAACTGACATTATAAAGTACAGTAATTATTTACATTTCATATAGGTTTTAAGTAACTTAAAGTTGGAGTTAAACTTAATTACAAATTACATGAGTAATGTAAACAATTATTTTGAACATTGATGTAAAATACATCTCTTATTTAATTGTAGAAGACCGAAACCACTGACCTCAGGAAGAAAGGCACATATTCGTTCACGGGGAATTAAGTATATGCCTAAAGAAACTGTACAAGTTTATTGCCGCTTAAGACCTATGCAATTTTCAACAGACATTGCATGTATGAAAGTTGTATCCTCTACAGCTATTGTTATCACCCCACCAGAATCAGCAACTAATTTTCGCAATAATAACCATAAAGGGATACAGACAACATTCAGTAGAGTTTTTACACATGATGCAACACAGAAAGAAGTATTTAATATTGTTGCTTTACCATTGATTGATAATTTGGTACATGGAAAAAATAGTCTACTATTCACATATGGGGTCACAGGTAGCGGTAAAACTTACACAATGACAGGAGACTCAGAAAATGTAGGTATTATGCAGCAATGTCTTCAAGTCCTATTTAACAGTATTACAAGTTATCAAACAAGGGAATATATATTTAAGCCCGATAAACTTAATGGCTTTGAGATTCAAAGTGAAGTTGATGCAATGTTAGATAGGCAAAATAATATGCATGCTGCAATTATATCTCAGAAGGGTGGAAAGTCCAATAAACAGTAAGTTTGCATATTTGTACAAGTAATACATTTTGGTTAATGTTTTCATAATTTAATTATTTTTAACATTCTGTATTAGCCAGAAAGCAGACAGTGGAAGTGATGGTAATCACTTATACATCCATGACTACAATGAGAATGAGACAGTGCTAGTTGACCCAGACTATGCTTATGCAGTATTTGTGTCATATGTTGAGATATATAATAATAGTGTATATGATTTATTAGATGAAGATGATGTTCGGGCAAAGTATGTTTGATCATGAATACTATGTAAGGTGATGCCTATGCACACGCCAATTTATATACATACGCACATGTGTGTGCACGTGCTTACATGTTGCTGTTATTACTGCATGTGTAATTACAGGACTTTACAAAGTAAAATAGTCCGGGAAGATGGTAATAAAAACATGTATGTACATTCTGTGACTGAAATTGAAGTAAAAAGTGCAAATGAAGCTTTTGAAGTATTTTCACAAGGACAAAGGAGAAGACGAGTTGCACACACTGCTTTGAATGCAGAATCAAGTAGATCACATAGTGTTTTTACAATTCGACTAGTACAAGTAAGTATTCTTGATTACATTTGTATGAGAATAGTTATATTTGTTATATAGGTATCGACAATTTTATTAATTAAATAGTACTTTTCAAACAGGCTCCTTTAGATTTTGAAGGCAAGCAAGTCATTCAAGATAAAAGAGTAATTTGTATTAGTCAATTATCTCTTGTAGATTTAGCTGGTAGTGAACGTACAAATCGTACCAAAAATACAGGACAAAGATTAAGAGAAGCAGGTAAAAAAAAAAATGACATCACTCATAGAGTTATATAATAATTTATACATGTTTATTGGGATAACTCATCAAATTTTCTTCTGTAGGTAATATCAATAATTCCCTGATGACACTTCGATCCTGCATGGAGATTTTAAAAGAGAATCAAACTCAGGGAACTAATAAAATAGTACCTTATAGAGATTCCAAATTGACACACTTATTTAAAAATTATTTTGATGGTGAGGGACAAGTGAGAATGATTGTTTGTGTCAATCCCAGAGCTGATGACTATGATGAAACAAATGTATGTAAGATAGTATGTACTCACAAAATGTTGGTGTATTATAAACTTCAGATTTTAATGGAATTATAAATTTTCAGCAAGTTATGAAATTTGCAGAAGTGACACAAGAGGTTCAAGTAACACAACCTACGATTATAAAACCAGATTTAGGTTTTACACCTGGAAGGAGGCAGCCACATAAGGTACAACATAAAATAAACTTTTTGTCACACTTATTCAATATTAAATGCTTGTTTATTATGTTCTTTGCTAACAGACATTTAAGGAAACTCAGTGCAAATTAGAAAAAGAACTTTCTGAGGAAACTGATAAGTTTGGAGATCAGTTTAATTTGGTGTACAGTTTAGGTGGACCATTTCCTGAATTTGAAATGATTAATCCACATAATGATCATGCAATTACATCCCTTATGCACTTCTTGGAGCAACGTATCAATAAGCGGCGCGTGGTTAACTCTAATTTGCAAGAAAAACGTAAGAACATTATGTTTGTAATTGGCTATAACAACTCATAATGAAAATATCTTTCAGAGGATGATCTTCGGCGAATGTTAATGTCTATGGAACAAGTAAAAATGAGCCTACAAGTAGAAAATGCATCTTTGAAAGCTGCTGTCACACAACAAAAAAAAAAAGTATTCGAATTAAACTATCTTAATATTTTATAGTATAATATACTTTGAATTAAGGTAACGTACGTATATGCCGGTACATTTAGGTTTCTGCTTTGGAGGGTCACGTGTGCAAAACGGAAGCGCAAATCGACAGTTTATTACGAAAATTGAATACCGCGAATTGTGCGCTCAAGAGCCTTCAACAAGAAGTAGTACCAAAATCGACATATTTACATATTTGATCCTGCCAATGTAATATATACATATACACATTTTTCTTCTAGCTAAAAGATAGGGATTTGGCCTTGAACCAACGCCTAATTGATAAACAAAGAGTGAAGCAAAAGTATAATTTCAAAATGCAAGCAGAAACAGATAAAATGAATCGTGAATTGGAAGTGAAACTGCGTCAACAACGTGAACAACTTCAGGTACTTTGAAAATATACTGTACGTGATTCATAACATCTTTACTCCCTTGACATATTGCAGAACCAAATGAAGCACAAAGAGGACAAACTAAGATTAGTAAAACAAATTTTAATAGATAATGATGTCCCTAAAACTGAAACACTATCAACATTTACATACACTGGAGAACCATCAACGAAACCTCCAGGGCTAAGTGAAAATCGATCGCGAAAAGTAACGTTTTTTATTTGGATATACAAGCTGAATCACAATTCGAGGGAGAAAATTTAAGGGGTGATAGAACACATCCATACAAGCAATTTTTGTAATATAACGTATGGGCGGAATGCAAGGGGCGAAAAGTTATAGGGTAGTTTTCCACCATCACATTTAACGCGCGTTAGAGAATTATCAGAAGAATGAGAGGAGATGTTTCAGGAAAACATTTTATTAACAGGAATATTATTAATTTATATGCTCAAAGAAACAAAAGTTAAAAGGTACCACGCTAACTGCCATGCGAATTTATGTGGAAATATCCGTCAAGTCACGTGCGGTGCTGAGAACTGCTCACTGCTTACTGCGTACTGCTTACTGCTTATTACTTACAATTAGTGTACGGTGCGGCGGGCGGAAATGCGTACGAGGCGCAGCGACTTTATCGTGAACGGTATCCGGAGCATATTTTCTGAAACATCTCCTCTCATTCTTGTGATAATTTTTTAACACGTTAACTGCCATGTCGGGTGACGGTGACGCGCGAGGCAATCAGCGCGTTACATGTGACGGAGGAAAACTACCTTTAAATTTTCACCGCCTGCGATCCGCCCATACATTGTTTTACAAAAATTGCTTGTATTGATGTGTTCTATCACCTCTTTATTCACCCTCGAATTCTGATTAGTAGAATTCACGCTGTATATATTTCTTACCCCGTTACAAATTGTTTTCTTTCTTTTTATAATTAGGGCAAAATGACTATATCAAATCCAAGGTATAGACGATCGCAGAGTGCAGATAGATGGGTTGACCATAGACCTGAACCATTAGTTCCTCTCGGAACAATTTTACAACCATTATTGCGTAGAAAACGAAACATTACCCATCTTACGGATCCCAAAGAGATAACAGATGGAGCGTCAAAGTATTGTCTTACAGCACAAGAACAAGATACAGACGGAGAACTTGAAACAAAATTATTTAAGGTAAGTTACATATACATCTATCAGATATTTGGAAAGCTTCGACTGTTTAAAAATCTCGCATTTTTCTTACAAATCTAGGCTGACATTTTACCAACGACCAGTGGTGGGGCACAAGTCGTATTTAATGACATGGAATGTTTACAGCAAGTATCACCCAAGGCAAGAAAACGAAGTAACTCATTTGATATAAAAGAAATTGCCCACATAAACGTAACAAATCATTCTTCAATCTCTATTGAAACGTCTAATAAAAGGCTACGAGTACTTAATTAAGTCACTAAAAAATATTGCCACAAACATAACATAACTACCTGAAATAGTATACAAATAATAAGAATTATATCTGACTTGATATTACTACATAAATATATGTAAAGCTATAAAAAATGTATATGTGTGGTGTGTCGAAATGAGATAGAATAAATTTTGGAAAGGTTATCGATTGGCAATATGAGCCTATTCTACAGTTTACAAAACTTATTAGATGAAATAAATTCGCAATTAATTATCGACACAGACAGTAATGAAACTAAGTAATAATAGCGCATAGGGGGCATATGAAAACCGGTCATCCTGCCTGTATCTTATTTGCTACTGTATGTATGACAAAAGATGCAAGGTATTATGGTTCCTTTCTTTTTCATGCTAAATACATTTATGATGTTATGTTGCCTGCAGTGTAAAATGACAGGTACTTCAACATTGTACTAGTAACCAGTGAACATGTTGTATTGAAAGGAAACAAGAATATATTTTTGTCATCCTCATAGTATTTCAAAAATGATTTATTATGATGCTGAAGACCCTAAGCTCTAACAAGGTTAATACACCTCTTTAGTAAGGAGAATTGTTATTCTGTAATTATTTTTTAGAAATAATTTTGGTTTCTTTGTTGTATGCATCTACAGCATCAACCTCATTTGCTGACAAGCCCAACAGTTTAATAATTATGCTTTTTGAGTACCTTGTAAACAGTCGGATCGGATTTCATTTGAATATAATAAAAAAATAATATGCTTGATTTTACTCACGAGTTTCACTTTCAAATATTACCAAGTTTCAAATTTTGTTAAAACGTATACGAGACGTACGTTTTTGAAAATCACCCAGCGATTCCTTATCGATTTTAAATTGTACTAAAATAATATTTAGTGTTACACTATATGTACACACTTTAAACTTTTTTGAAATATTTATTTTTTGTACTTACTATATACATGAACCTTTAATATAAAGCGTTATAACACTATTATTCAAGAAAGTTCATATTTACCCAAATGTCAGGAATGCTTTATTATTATAATTATGTACCGATAACACATAATATAAAGAAACTCTTTGCTTGGGTTTAGAAATAGCTAATATTTGGGTATCTTATATGATTCATACTACAGATCATGTGTGCCTAATACTGTTCCTGTCTCCGGAATAAAATAGTATGTGCGTACAGAAGATCACAGCGCAGTGCAATAATATTTGTCTAGTAACAAACTAAAAACTTGCAGGACAATCCAAATAATGTTAGTAAAAAAATAGTGGAAAAATTTTATCTGACATGAAGTCATATCCGTTTTTCGTATCTCTCAGAGATTAAGCTGTATTTTACAGAATACAATGGGGTTGTTTTGAATACATATTGTAAATTAGTTTATGTCAATAAATCAATCATGTTTAAAATTATTTGTTTTACATCAAAGAACCTCTTTCATTTCATATGTAATCATCTATTATTCAAATAGAACAAGAATTTGTTCAGTTTTTTTAATAAATTACCTTCTGTGTATATTATGAATTCTTCGTGAATCCTATTAAAGCATCATATAGCCTTGACAGATTAATTTTACTGGTTTTACAATCATAAACAGGTAAGTTACATAAATTTTCTCTGTTTTTTTGTTAATTATTGTATCAAAATTACCATGGATTGTCATAAAATAAACATTTTTTGCACACCCGTTGTTACATCTGATTTTTGTCTTCTTATTGGGAAAGTTATTAATGCAGTCAGAATCTGCATAATGATGATTTTACTTTGAATGTAATAGATTCAAAATAGACTATGAAAAGTCTATTGGCATATTGGCATTAAATATTATACATATTTCATATGTCTTATAATATAATGCCTAAGTATATTTGATATGTCCAGTTTAATATTAATTAGGCTAAACTTAAGAATATTGATCTCTCATCTGTTATATACTTTTTTTGACTCATTGAAACATTGGTAAGTTACAGTAACTTAAAAACACACAAGTGCTAAATAATTAATGTATTATTACTTTAAGAAAAGTATTCATATGTGCATACATACATACATACATATGTACTGTACATTCGATTAAAACACGAGGGAATTCTAACCTAATATTTTCTTGTCAGCAAGTCTACATATGTATACATATAATGAAATATGTACTGAGAGCAACTGAGAGTAATAATTATCTATAGTAATTCTGTGTGTGAACTGCACAACGACTTTTATTGTACTTGAAATACTACAAGGCTGCTATGTGTACACGTTTTTATGATGTAACATATAAAAGGCACACATACATAGTTTGAAAATTATGTAAAAATAATAACGCCAATCCCCACAAGACACGATATTCGATATTATTCATTGACTTTATAGTTTATGGATATTTAAATTCAGCCCGAGATTTAAGTAGGATGCTATAGTTTTGTAAACTGTCTATTGCTTACATTTGAATTTAAATGCGGACTTTAAACGGTAGCAGAGCTGTTTACAAAGAAAGTATCGTTTGTATCTCTAGTATAAAATAGACAAAAGATACATAGTTATTGTTGCAGTTGACGCGGACATTAATAAAGTGGTAGTTGATACGAGAAATTATATAAAATTTAATATATTTTTTCACTAACTTGCAAGTACATGTACACATAATGCTTGCTACTCCAAAAGACAAAAAGAGGCTATATTTAGCAACATCGCTTTGCGACGGACTAGAAGACAACAATATACAGTAAGAGCTGTTTAGTCTTAGTCTAGTTTTACTTAGGGATAATTTTTAGTATTCTGTCAATAAAAGCATATTTGTATCTTTGCTATATATTCCATTTTTTTTATAGGCAAATTATTATGTTATTAATGACCAAAGATGCAGATCCAAACATCTTGGTACCAAATTATGGCATAACTCCTTTTCATCTTGTTGTTGGCAATGATTCTGAAACATTTGCAGAGAGTGTTACAAAACTGTTTTTACAACATAGTGGAAATCCCAATGTTAAATCTATTGATGGGTTAACACCTGTTCATGTAGCTGCTGCATGGGGCAGATCAAAAGTGCTAGAATTACTTTTAGCTAATGGAGGAGATCCATTGTGTATAGACAATGATGGGCACAGCCCATTTCATTATGCATTTGATGGTAAATACTATCAAGCAATAGCCACACTAAGCAAATTTTGCAACAATTCGATAGGTGATGATGAGAAACATAAATATAACATTAAGCTTGACAAAATTTTGCTTTCTACTGGGAATTTGATGGCAGAATATGAACCTCTAAAAGTTTCAGCATGCACTACAAATTCTGTGTCAGATTTGAATAGTGACTATGAAATTGACAGTCTATCGGATATTCATCAAAATGTTAATGTTGACAGACATGTGGAAAATTCAAAAAAGAAAGGAGTACACAGGACATTTTTACATCACAAATGTGGTTTGTTAAATCATTCAAGTTTGATAAAAACAAATAAATGGCCAACAGCTACAGAAGAAAAAGTTAGAAATCTACCTATACATTCTAAATTTGATTTAAGTCCAAGAGCATGTCTGGATGTAGAAGATCAAGCACAAGAAAACTTCCACATTAACAAATCTATGAATTCTCTTTGTATTCCATTTGCTGTGGGTTGTGTAAATACTAATAAATCGAATCTCAGCCCATATAGTAATGATAGCACATGTGCAAATTGTTTTCATACACTAGTTTCTGCAAATGTAGTTGGATACACAAAGGAACAGTATAAATCGCTTAATATTGAAAAAGATGATGTTAATGAATGTAGGAATACCAATGGTATTGATACTAGATGTTACCACAAGAAGATTACATGCAAACAATCAAATATTGTTCTGCCTACCAACAAAACTCCTTCAAAGACATATTTTGATTTTGGACAAGGCAATTCCGGTAGAAAAAAGATGAAAACGATACACCCAAATGAGGAAAGATTATTAAATACAAAAATTTACACTTCAAAAAATTCCTTTGTTAAGTGTGATCATAAACGCCAAATGACTCCTAACAGGAATAAGCATAATAGTCCTTCAAAGTACCCAAACATAAAAATGAATGCTCAATCAACTCCAAGAAAGAAGTCTAAGTATTTTCATATGACTTGTAAGAGCTCAAAGCATTCCAAACAAGCTGATATACAAATAGACAATGATTCAAAAAAATATACTTTGAATGTCAATCATGAAGATAAAGTTAAGACTATCTCAAGTGATAGATATCATTTTAATAACAGTTTCCAAAGTGATATAGAATTAGATTTTCACACATCATCAGACAATGAATCATTTGGTAGAATGCCAAATAAAAGAGCATGTAATAGCAGTTTTGCTGTAAATTTAAATAATGGAAAGTACGATGAAGAGGAAACGTGTGAACATTCAGTTATATGGGGAAATGGCCATTATTCTGTTGACTACCTTCCTTGTCAAAAGGATAACCACCAAGCAAAGCACTGTTTTTGTAAATTATGTGACAAGTGTAAAGGTTCAGTTAATGCTAAGCAAAAAAATAAAATTTCACAAGATCAAAACCCTAATGTGCCTTACATATCTCTAAAGGATAAAGATTTTCTTGACAACGCAACCAAGAATTTTTCCAAAAATGCAATGCTACATGAATGTGCAGAAGCGGATAAAAAATTGTGTATAGCCAAAAATGATGAAGAATTATCACTATACAATTTATGCTTGGAAGAAAACCCGACAAAAAGAAATATGCAAACCACTGTTCCAGCACCAATTGTAAAATATAATCCATGTACTATCAGCAAAATGCACACTAGAACAGAAGAGTAAGTTTAGATTTAACATGCTTAATTTTTATGTTCATTTTTAATATGCTATGGTTTATAGTTCGTTGTCAAGTTCAGCTACAAATAACACTCCTATCAGCATTCAACAGGAATATATATACGAGGATCCGGAAAAAGGAGTCGTACTATTAGAGAGAAGATTTTGCACTCCAAGCAGGTAATTTTGTGTTATTATAAGCATGTTTGCAAGTCTGTAGTTGTACGTATGTTCTATCATTTGAAAATGTTACCAATATTTCTTACATTATTGTACGGTTTCAATGTTATAGCATTTTAGATTCCACTAGAGATGATGATGAGTCCGCTATATCTCAAGATTCAAGTAATTCTCAAGACATTTATATTTTTAACCCATATACTTCAATAATATAAATAACAGATCTAATTTTCGTGAAATGTAGGTACAATGCAGTCTGTAAGCCATCTGCCAAAAGAGCTACTAATGATGGATGATGAAACCCTAAGACAAAAATTAATGAAAATGGGTGATAAGCCAGGGCCCATTACTACTACTACCAAACTTATTTACTTGAAGAGATTGGTAAAGTTAGAGTCCAAATGTGATGATTTTTCACCGGAAAATCAGTTGGTAAATACACAACTAGATAATGATTCAATCATTGTGCAGCCATGGTTACGGTTTGGTAAATGGTTAAATGACCTACCAACTTATGCGGAATTAGAGAAAAATACATTTGTAGAGTTTGCAAATCCAGATCAATCTCGACGATGGCGGGAAGGAACAGCTAAGACTAGTTTTAATTATCTTTTGTTAGATTCTCGAATCACACAAAATTTACCAAACCGTAATAATTTAACAGAGCATGACATCTGGGCGAAATTCCTGTCCGCTGTATTTTACGTTGGGAAAGGCAAACGTTCGAGACCATATTCGCATTTATATGATGCTTTCAACGCATGGGTATTGAAAGATATTAATATGTCATCGAAGAAGATTAAACGAATTCTTGATATCTGGAATGATGGTTATGGAGTAGTTTGCTTACACATTTTCCAAAATATAATTCCTGTTGAAGCATATACACGGGAAGCTGCCATGATTGAAGCATTAGGATTAAATAATTTGGATAATTGTAAAGCTGGAGAGTATTATGGAATAATAGCTACCTGGAGTGTGAAAAAAAAACAAAAATTTGGGAGGTATTTATTATACAGAGCGATGCAAATTTTTTTGCATGAAGGGGAGAGACAATTATTTCCAGAGCATTTGTAAAGCCATTATATGTTAAATAATAACTCAATCAACTAGTTAAGATATATTTTATAAAGTGCGCATTCTCCGAATATCGTTATTCTATTTATTACTGTTACATGACTGACTAAATAAATTAGTACAAGAGGGACTGACAATTAAATTGTGCAATAAACAGTCACATTTTATGCAGTTAATCTATTATAAATACTTTATTTTTGAATTCTATGTATGCTGGTTTGTAATGTGTAAAATAACTAGCAATTTATGAAGAAAAGTATTTTTACATATCTTTATTACATGAATAAGAATAAAGAAATATAAGATCTACGAATTGTACATTTTATAAATATGGCCTATCAGGTTCAGTGTTTTTTGCAAATTTGTCTCTTGCTCTAGGATACCATCTGTGTTTGGTTGTGAAAGTTAGCTTTGATAACTCCTCAACTAATACTTCTTGCCGCTTGAATTTGAAAACTTCAGATATCTCCTTTTTCCCTATCTGCAAAGGTGACGCAATAAAATCCTCTTGTTGGACATTACTGTGTGGAATTGGTTTTGAACAGTCATATGGAAACTGTGGTTCAGGATGCCAACAAATGACCATTTCATCATCTTGAAAGACAATAACATTCTGTGGCAATGTACTTTTCATTGTGATACACTGACAATTAGGGTACTTATTACGCCAAATGTGTAGAGTTTGTCTGAAGATTCCATGACGTAATGACAACATCTAGTAAAAGCATGTAATGTAAGTTTATTAGGTCCTAAAACTATTTCAATACATACAAAACAGTATCAGGTTAAGTATATTATATTTAATAACAAATGTGAAATGGTAATTTACATAAAAGTTACTAAGAAGTTTTTAATGAAAGTGCAATTTATACATACATTAAACGCTAATTGCTTATTGAAGTGAAAGCTTTTTACACGTTTTCAATAGCTATAACAAAATGATGTGTTCATAAACTCCGAACGCGTGTGCAAACTTTATACTTTTGCAAGATTGCTGTTATACATATATGTACATTCCCACGTTTTCATTGAGGATTACCATTATGTTACACGGAAACTTTGGACATTTTACATGCGCGTAAATTATGTATATTGATTGAATTCTTCTTTACCTGGCTAACTATTGGTAATTATTAACTTAGTTTGGAGACGTACAAATATATATATTTTTTAACAGCTTGTGTCTTTTCGAACGCATTTCTTACTATCGGAAGCGGAAATGCATGCGCAAAAGGAGAGGAGGAGAAAATTTGGACGCCATTTTGTGCGCTGGTCAAGAAAGCTAGACGTACTCCGCTTGGAGTGACGAGTCAAAAGTGAACAAGCGCACCGTGTGTATTCCTGTTCGTTTCTAAATACGTACGTCATATCTTATTTCGTTGTTTTTAGTTTCTTCTTTGTTTACTTACTGTTCATCAAGCAGCGTTGATGATTGGGATTCCGCGCGACGATCGACACAAAATTACGGTTAAGATTCGTAACAATATGAAGAGAAGTTCGAGTCGTGACACTCCGCCACCTCGCGTGAAACGGAGTAGATCCTCAATGGGACGGTGAGTTGTTTAAGCAACGGACTATTTTACTCATAAGATGTGAGATTAGTATCGTTTAAATTGTCTAACATCTGCCAAATAATTGTATTATTACACACCAGTGGGAATGTTTTTTTATTATCATAAAATATATTCGTATTTCTTTGAGCACAGAAATTAATCTATTTTATTAAGAAAAAAAACAGTTTTTATCAGGATTTTTCAACTTCAATAAAATAGTTTTCCAGAAGTGTGTAAATTTTGTTGATAAATATATGTTTGAGATGAGAAGAAAGCGTACCACCTAAACGTTACCTCCATTTCATTACTTACCCTTCATAAAAAGATTATAAATAGATTAAATAATTATAACTGTTAAATTGATGTTTAACTGTTGAGTAACATATACGTTAAGATTAAATTTACTTCACTTGTTTGAAAGATGTAAGGTGTATTTTGAAATTTATTGTGGCCTTTATTTGATGTTTCTATATCTAACAACATTTTGTATAATAATGCATTATTGAATTTCATAGATATGATGATTCCAGCGATGAAAGAATGACACCGGAAAGGATTCGCCGCCGTAGCAGAGGTGCCAGGAGTCCAACACCTCCTACCCGAGCTTCTTCACATGCACGATATGTTGAATCTAGCTCCCACCGTGAAGATTACTTGCGTACACCACGTGATTTGCCCTCTGAAAGGACATACAGCTACAAGATACTCTGCGTGAGCTCAATACACCCAAAAGCAAGTGACGAAGTGATCAAGGATACTCTCTATAGGGAGTACAAGAAATTTGGTGACTTTTCTATTCGGATTTCACACGAATTAGATGAAAGAGTGGCTTACGTGTGCTTCAGGAGTTCAGAGGATGCAAGGGATGCAAAACATGCAAAACCAAGGATCATAATGTATGACAAAGTGGCACTTGTCGAACCTGTTTATGAACGACCTGATAGTTATCGACGCCCACGCTCTATTACACCTCCTGATTATGAAAGATATTACACAAGATCGCCAGGACCAACAGATAGGCACAGGCCAATTGAAAGGTACGAAAGGGTCTATGGTCCACCTGTAGGCTTGCCACCTCATCGGGAGATGAGACGGGAAACTATTCCTCCACCACATCATGAATTCGTCAGACCTCCGATTCATCATGGACCACCGCATGTTCATCCTGGACCACCACATCACTATGGTCCACCACGCCACATGATGATCCGTCATCCAGTCCATGGTTTTGAACGAGTTGAAAATAAAAAGGATAAATTTCCCAATTATCTTCATCATGTTTCACCAGAAGACGATCCATTGGCCACTAGAACATTGTTTGCTGGAAACTTAGAGATCAATATAACAGAAGACGAGCTCAGAAGGATATTTAGCAAATATGGAATTGTCGATGATATAGACATCAAGAGGCCACCACCCGGAACGGGTAATGCATATGCGTTTGTACGTTTTCAAACTCTTGATATGGCACATAGATGCAAAGTGGAACTTTCTGGACAGTATATTGGTAAGTTTCAGTGCAAGATAGGCTACGGTAAAGCAACTCCTACAACAAGAATCTGGGTTGGCGGTCTTGGGCCGTGGACCTCTGTGCCACAATTAGAACGAGAATTTGATAGATTTGGTGCTATTAAAAAGATTGATTATGTAAAGGGGGATAGTAATGCTTACATACTCTATGATTCCATTGATGCTGCGCAAGCTGCAGTGAAGGAAATGCGTGGTTTCCCATTGGGGGGACCGGACAGAAGATTACGCGTGGACTTTGCGGACGTGACACCTGGTTTTGGTTTCAAGCCTAGACCATACCCAGAAGATGGTGGGGAATTTAGACCTCGTCCAGTGGATTATGAATCACCTTATGACCCATATGGGCCAGAAAATGAGTTTGGCTATGGTCCGAGAAGTTTAAGAGGAAGAGGCAGTGTTTCTTGGCATGACAGAAGGGGTGGTGGTCGCGGCGGTGGTACTGGTGGTGGTAGTGGTAGTGGCGGCGGCGGAGGTAGCGGTGGCGGTAGTGGCAGTGGTGGAGGAGGTGGTAGCGGTGGCGGTGGTAGTGGGTATCGAGGAACATATCCGGAAAGTTATATCAGAGATGAAACTGACTGGTCTAGTCGTAGACCACCTCCAGAATTGGAATATGAGACACCTCGAGGTCTTAGAAGATCCTCATCCAGAGAGCCAAGAGTCGATAGATCTAGATCAAGATCACCAAGAAGGCGTCAAATAGACTCCGATTCAGATTCGGAAAATACACGAACAGGAATGTTATCTACTTCACGAACAATACCCGAAGTAGCACGTAAATCTATTGCGGTATGGCAAGGGGCTTTGATCCTCAAAAATTCTCTCTTCCCTGCCAAGTTTCATTTAACGGATGGTGATACTGAGATTATCGATGCACTTATGAAGGATGAAGAAGGCAAACAAATGCTCAGAATAACGCAACGGCTTCGTCTAGATCAACCAAAATTGGATGACGTCTCTAAAAGAATTCATACATCCAGTGCACACGCTATTTTTCTTGGACTATCTGGTTCTAGTGCTGCTGTTACAAATGATGATGCGAATGTCCAAACTCGTCCCCTCCGGAATCTTGTGACTTACTTGAAACAAAAAGAAGCAGCTGGTGTTATTTCATTGTTAAACAAGGATACAGAAGGCACAGGTGTATTATATGCATTTCCCCCTTGTTCTTTCTCAACTGAGCTCCTGAAGCGCACCTGTCCTAGTTTAAGTGAGGAGGGACTTAAAGAGGATCATTTGGTAATCGTTGTAGTTAAGGGCGGTAGTGCGTAAGACTCGTGATGCAAATGTTACGCTAAAGAGGTAATCATATAGGTGTCGTACTTTTTGCTAATACTTTCTTATGGAAGGTTTACTGAAATTTCTATATTAGTTTAGTATGTTTACAACCAATTATGCGTTTCCACATAAAGTTTTTCGTGTTTTCCGATCTGGATAAGTGTTTGTACAAACAAAACTATATTGCTATGAAACAAATTCATAAAAAGAAATTTTTAATATGAACATTTTGTACTGCCACAAAGGTCTATTGTACAAGAAATGGTAAAGTGTTTTTGTTTCGCACATCTTATCAGCTACCAAAGTTCCTCGAATATATCCGAACTGTATAGCAAATATACACCATTTCTGCATATTATGCAAAAATGACATAGTAGTAAAACAGCATTCATAAATATATCCATTATTTGGTTTGTAGGGAAAAAAAAGTTTCTTGTAAACATCGTAATTATTGCTATTTATTTCCAACTCATAGGAAAAATACTTATCTTGTATCTGAAAATACGATTTTAGCAGTTCTCTACATAAACCGGTTATTTCAATTCTTTGTTGAGAAACATTGACGATTATGCAGTAAGGTATTAAATCTCTAAGATTTCTTGATGAAGTGGGCATATGATGAATAAGTGTGGGAATTTTCATAGACCTTACAAACGCAGGTAACTTTCGTAATGTTAAAAAGATATAGCATAAGGTCTCATTTGTATTACAGACACAGACATACACATACACACACACACACACACACACACAAACACGCGCGCGCGCGCGTGTAGATATTCATAGTTTTTAAAAATGCCACACATGCACGTGTGTCATAAAATATTGACATTGTTAATATGCTACCCACATGTAACTTATCACTTTTATTCTTTACTTTTTTGTTGGACAACTTTGTGTTTGAATTACTCTAGCAAATGTACTAATTATCCACATATGTAGATAATGTGCATTGTATGATGAAAAATAGTAGAAGAATTAGCATAGTCAAGATGTTACTCTAAATTGAACATATAAAGAATCTATTAAGCCGCATTACTAATGGACCTATGCATCTTGGATACATTGGTGTAAGCATGGAAAGATAGAAGAATACAGTGGACCTGGTGTAGCGAAGAATATCTTTGACTTTCGAAGAAATTACTACACTCAATCTGCAGATGCATCTTTTATTGTTCTTTCATGGGTTTATTTGCCATAGATCTTGTGAGGCAATAATGTTTAAGTGTTTGTGCTGTAAAATGAACATTGTGACCTATCTTGTCAAGCTTTTGAAACTTAAAGAAAAGAAAAGAAAGGGAGTTCAGACTGTGCGCCATAGTGAAAACAGTGTTTTAATACAAACATCGTATTCAAGAAGAAATAAAATAATTTCTATTATTTTACATAAAGTTCGAAACTGTGTTTAAATGACATCAAAGAAAAAGAAGTTTACTTGAGTGAGCTTATATTTATATACATGCATCAATACACACCTACCTACATACACACATACACACAGTATCAAGCGTACAGAGGACGTAATTTACGATAACAATGCGCGCGTACTGTCGAGTGCGACGACTTTATGGATATATCCATATACATACATACTTACACGCTCAATTTACTCACACACGCACACATATATATTTGCTTTTAGGACAGTGTTTGGTGGTAACAAACAATGATCAATGATCTTGAAAACTGTGTACAGTGATGATGTATAAAAGTGATACTGTGTTTCGTCTTCGAATGTGGGAGGTGACTTCAAGAGTTTCTGAAATAATGCAAAGTAATTAGAAGCCCCATTTCAGAGATTAATAGAAGCGCCTCAGGCCACGCTCGAAAGCGATCAATAGTGCAAGTGTGATTCAGGCAAACACATTGGTGTTTGAAAAAGCAAATAGAATAGATTCCATGTATGCAGTCAAAACTCATGAAATGTGTTAATTTTTCTTAATACCGTTAACCATCTATCAACGAAAAATGAGTTTCAGTCAACAATGATTGAAATTGGCAGTTTCTAGATGTGATTTTTTACATTTTTTTTTTATAAAGGCAAGGGTTAAATTAAAAGTTTTGTATTCAGTATATGAAACAAGTACCTAAATAATAAAACAAGTTACAAAACATTTATAAGGCAAAGTCAGACACTTAAACTTAACTTTCAATTAAAGAGTTCTACTTTGCAATTATTACGTTTTATAGTAATTGCTGGACAGGAAATTTTTGTCAGTAATAGATATTTATTTATATATTTTTTATCTGTTTATATAATTATACACTTGAGTGATGTTCATTGTGAATAGTGCTGTGATTTATTGCAGTTCTTCTTAATGTTCCTGTCATAGTTTGAATACTGATGAAGTAAAATCTTTAGAATGTTTTTGACATATAGTGTTTGTGTTTTGTACATGAATACACCAATGGTTTTTAGCAGGTTTTCAAGTACTTCCTCATCATAAATCTGAGGAAACTTGACAAAAGTGACTGGTGCATCTCGTGGTAATGTGGTTTTCTCAAACAAGTTGTCAATGGAGACAAAACAAAGAGTTTGGTGAGACAAAGCAAGAAAGTGCGTGAATGAGTGATTATAGATACGCAGTTGCATGATTGGATGATGACTGAATGTGTTAAGGGAATGAACAAGTTTACCACTCACCATCATCTATAAAAATACAGCATTTTAGTGTTAATTACTGTTTGGAAAAATTTTGGCTGTAACATGTATTGGATGATTGGACAGATCACCACAAAAGAGTGCAAAACACGCAGCAGGATCATCTAAGAGAAAATGTTGGTCGAAGATTTCACTATCCAGTCTGGTGATTGTAAGTTAACATCGTAGTGGTTGCTGCTTTTTAATTTATGAAAAGTGTTTCATTATCACACCAATAAAAAATTTCAACACGGGTGAATAAATAATTGTTTTGTGAAAGTGTTTTGTTAGTTAATGCAATATTTTAAATGGGTATTATGCTAGGATATGTCGGATTTACTAGTTCTTCATTACTCTTGGCTCTTTAATTAATAATTTATAAAACTCTTCTATAAATATAAAAATCTGTTTCAGGTTACACTATGAGGTCAGAAGACTACATAATATTGAGTCATTCATAGCAAAGGATGGTCTGCAGTTTGTACATTTTTATATAAATAAACAGAAAAATACAATTAAATACATATTTTATTTAGTTTTTTACCTCAGCGGTCAAATTTATTTATACATTATTTGACAGACTTGACGATCTGAAGAAAGTAAAATACAATTTCAAAAGATCTTTTCAACATCGCTATTCTTACGACTATCTGGCAGAAGGTTTGGTGTATTTGACTTATCTAATGGTTTCTTCCACTAATAACAAATGATAATCGAAACTTCTGCCAATCAGATATGCATTGTCTTCAGTTTCCTTTTGTGGGTTTTCATCAGTTTCCATGCTGTACGGCCGAGAATTATGACAAAGATGGTGCTGTGCCACTTGCGATTGGAACTTTTACTAGTTTTTACCGACAGGTGGTAAAATTCTTGCTGTTTTACGAACATGTGGATGACTTTAAAGAGTAAACAAAACGGTAAAGGTATAGAAAGCAGTCCTCATCACCGATTTTCGTGAAACTTTGCAGAAACATCAATTTTTGCATAAAAATAAGATCTGTAAAAGCCAAAAAGCGCGGACCCGTCTAATTAAAAAGTTATTAAGCGTTAAAGTTTGTTATAAAACCTGCCTTACCGGCAGCGCGAACGCTATCTGCGCATGCGCACCGATGTCTGCGCACGGACAAGTTTGCAGGTAGAGTGCGCGTATTTGAAATGAGATAATATTGAATTGGGGAAGGCTAGGTGTGGGCAAGGCTTCCCTTTCATAATATTTAAGGGTTTTCAACCAAAAAATGGTTTGAGAGTTGGTTTAGGTCTAGATTTCTTTCAGCCAAATCTCACTTTTCGTTTTATTTCTATGGCTAGGTGTGGGCAAGGCTTCCCTTTCATAATGTTTAAGGGTTTTCAATCAAACAATGGTTTGAGAGTTGGTTTAGGTCTAGATTTCTTTCAGCCAAATCTTACTTTTCGTTTTATTTCTATGGCTAGGTGTGGGCAAGGCTTCCCTTTCATAATGTTTAAGAGTTTTCTTTTCAATTAAACAATGGTTTGAGAGTAGATTCGGGTTATATTTTAATAGCAAAAGTGCAGCAACATCATTTCTATCGACAAAAGCACTACAAAAGGGAAGCCTAGCCTACACCCAGCCCTTAAATAATACAAAAAGTAAGATTTGGCTGAAAGAAATCTAGACCTAAACCAACTCTCAAACCATTGTTTGATTGAAAACCATTAAACATTATGAAAGGGAAGCCTTGCCCATACCTAGCCATAGAAATAAAACGAAAAGTGAGATTTGGCTGAAAGAAGTCTAGACCTAAACCAACTCTGAAACCATTTTTTGATTGAAAACCCTTAAATATTATGAAAGGGAAGCCTTGCCCACACCTAGCCTTCGCCAATTCAATATTATTTCATTTCAAATACGCGCACTTTACCTGCAAACTTGTCCGTGCGCATGCGCAGACATCAGTGCGCATGCGCAGATAGCGTTCGCGCTGCCGGTAAGGCAGGTTTTATAACAAACTTTAACGCTTAATAACTTTTTAATTAGACGGGTCCGCGCTTTTTGGCTTTTACAGATCTTATTTTTATGCAAAAATGTACCATTACACGGAGTTTCATGCGAATCGGTGATGAGGACTGCTTTCTATACCTTTACCAGGGTGTTGTCACCGATTTCATAGATTTTGTATTTTGTTGCAAAAACCAAATGGTAAAAACATAAATCGTCGCTTTCAGGTGGAAGAGAAGTACAGGGTCTACCATTTAACACGGAACGCTCGCTTGCGAGAAAACGCTAAATGGCAACAGCGCTAGACTCGATACGCTCAAGAGTGTCGGTAGTGCCGGCTCACTTTCCCCAGCGGCGCGTGTATCGAGTCTAGCGCTGTTGCCATTTAGCGTTTTCTCGCAAGCGAGCGTTCCGCGTTAAATGGTAGACCCTGTAGTTACGTCTAACAATGCATAGTTCGACGGTTTAGAAATCTGTCATTCCTGCACTTGTGAAGCATAGTACAGAGTAGGAAGTTTGCAGAAATGTTAAACGTGCGCGAAATTTAAAAGTCGGTTGCAATAGATTGGGTGGTACATTTAATTGCTGTTCCACTTGTTTTAAGTTCTGATTTGTTTTGAATAGACGTATTATAATCAGGTTTGAAACGCAATGGTTTGTGGAATATGATCGACAAAATTTTAGATTGTGTGTGAGAGACTAGTTTTAAAGTTAAACACTTTATGCCAGAAAAGAGAACTAAAACCTATCGGTTGCATAATTTTTTTAATTTATTCGGGAACAGTAAAAATAATTTATTTCAAACGAATGTTAATTGGCAGTTGGCAAATTTCACTGACAGATACTCTTTCTTTATGGCATGTAGAAATAGAAAACAGTGCAAGAACAGCTATTGAATTATAAATATAGCAAAATTGATTTGATAAAATGGAATGGAAGCTTGTTCTCCAAATCTTCAACTAAAAGAATCTTGCTTGCGTTGGTTACTTCATAGTGAATGATTGTACAACGTATTTATTAAACTAAATGAACAATTTTTACAAAAGAATGACTTGACTGACATTATTCTCATTTAACTCGATAGAAGTTACATTGAATTCTTTTTTTTTTGTGATAAGCAAAACGTCGCAATTTTTTTCCGTGTAGATAAACTATGGATTTAAATGAGGTAGAAATCCACTCAAATATAAATAGATGATATCGACTAAATATTATATTTCCAAAGAAGGTAGAATTCGAAGAATTGATACAGGAGTTAAGAAAAAGTACTACTTGTTACTGTACGCGTACAGATTCAGACAACAGATACATTGCTGCTTCAAATGTTACGTGATGCGGCTCTCCAAAACAGATATATCTGGGATCGTTGGAATAGATAATTTCAGGAAAGGAGCGCAAAAGGAACAATTTAATAAGCTATCGAATGACGTTTTCGATTTATAATTGTTATATTATGTTATTTTGACCCCATCATCCAACTACACCCTTCGAATAAGATACTTTACGAGTTCTTACGAGTACTTGAATACTTAGAATCGTTTTACCAGAACAAATCTACTGTGCATTGGTGTCCCCTCTACATTGGCTTTTGTTCTTTATGCTACGTAGATTCGCCACTCCGTGTTCTCCAGTGTTCTCGCGCTTCCAGCGCCGCCTGGTGTTATTGGGCGCAAGCATTTCTGGGAATGTGAGCCGCCTGGAGCCGTCACACTCACATGTCCTATGGGAATGCACCCATATGGATCACACAGCATACATATGCTGACCAAAATCATAAAAGAAATAGATGCAAACAACGCATTTAACATCACAGAACTAATAGAAACAAGAAACCCGAAAATAATAAACCTCATAGCAAAATTTTTTATCACTTAATTTTCCCCAGCTCACACAATACCATAGACATCACATAGCAAAATAGAAATCGTGGTAAAGTACCAACGAAAAACACATGGTCGATACAGCAGAGCGCTGTATATCCACGAACGAAGGAAGAAGAAGAAGTCTATCCTACCCCTCGCTGTCCAGAAAATGCCCTATATACAAATATAACGTAATCCTTAAAACTACAATGGCATACAACAACTGTGACACAAACACAGCTAAGGAACTAATCAAGAAATATAATATAAAAGATGAGATGGAGGTAGAAAACATATTTGGCAATGATAAAGACCACATAACATTACAAGAGTGGCTACAAATGGAAAAAATTGAATTTTGGAAAAGGAAAAAGAAAAAAACAAACACATCGAACCAAACGGAAAACTTAATCATACCAAACATAAATAAGACAATAGACCAAACCAACACTAACGTAACAAACCAAATAACACGGATAGACCTAGACCAACAGATAATCCAGGAAGAAATAACTCCAATAGAACAATACAAAACACTTACACAAATGCAACCTCAAGAAAAGGCAGACATAATAATACAAGAAATCCCCATAGGAAAAGAACAATTAATAACACAAACAGAAATAGAATATACAACAACAGAAGATACAACAACACAAGAAACAACGAACACACAGCAAGAAGCACCACCGCACATGGAGTACATACAAGAGAAACAAGAACAACCAACAGAAGACAACATCAATAAAATAATAAAAAGAAAACACAAAATGGATAAACAAATGGGCACAATTAAAAAAGTCTTAAAAAAAAAAGATGTCAGAGACTTCTTAAAACACAAAACCACACAATAAAAGTTAAGAAAAGCAACAAACAAAACATTACACACTAACACACCACCATACAACAAACCCGGATGTCCAGGCGCCCAGCCACCAAACACAAACACACAAGATAATGGTGAAAATAATACAATGGAATGCCAGAAGCATAACCAATAAGAAAATAGAAATTTGCAAAATAATAGACGACTATGACATAGATATTGCAGCCATAACCGAAACATGGCTTAAACCGGACATCCCATACTACATACCAAACTATAATATATACAGACAGGACAGACACACCATAGGTGGTGGAATCATGTTCATTGTCAAAAATACAATTACAGCATATTCAATACCGATAAACACAAACAACAATAACAACATAGAAATAGCACTAATAAAAATAACACAAACAAATACAACAATTTACATAGCAGCCATATACATACGACCAAACGCCAATCTCAGATATACAGAATGGGAAGAATTATTTCAAACAATAAAACAACACACTAGACAAACAACAAATATAATAATCACAGGGGATTTTAATGCCCAACACCACACCTGGGGCTCAACGAAAAACAACAGGAATGGACAAACATTAGCAACAACACTCCAAAACTTACCATTCACCGTACTAAATAACGGACACAGAACCAGAATAACAAATAACGCCACAAATAGTGTCCCAGACATTACACTAATACACGCACGAAGCACACTACACACAACATGGGAAATTATAACCGATATACTCATAAGCGATCACCTCCCCATAATCATCCAAATTAAGAACCAACAAATAGACAACCACCACACACACGACAGACAACAACCGAAAATAAACAACATAGACAAACATATCATCCAAAACATACTCAACAACTACACATTCAATCCACAAATTAACGCCGATAACGTGATGACACAATATACAGAATGGACAAACGCAATACACGCAGCCTTTGAACAAGCACAGAACATCAAGAGAAAAACTCATAAGAACAAACAAACATATACAAAAACTAACAATAGAATACTAGCAAACAGCTGGTGGGACACGGAATGCTCCATAATACACCAACAGAAAAAATTGGCAGCCAAAGACGTACTAAACAACAACAACAAAAACACATGGGCCAACTATAAACGAATAGAAAAAGAAGCCAAGAAAATATTTAACAATAAAAAAACAGAAGCATTCAACAAGTACATCAGTGAAATTAACCCAAGCACCCATATAAACAACATATGGAACAAAGTTAAAAAACTAAAAAACTCCAAGTACACAAAAGAAGTAAATAAAAATGAACTTATCAACCCCATAGGACTTGACAATCTCACTAATAAACTCTTTGTACCGACAGCCAACCCAGACTATACACACATCGGCAACATACAACAGATACCAGACACCCAACATATAAGTAAAGACATAACTATAGAGGAAATAGAACAAACCATACAATACAGTAAAAAAAAATCTGCAGCAGGATACGACAGGATTAACAATCACATGTTGCAACTCTTAACTAAGAATTTCTTAGAACAATTAAACAGACTCATAAACGCTATAATAAAATACAACAAGATACCACCAGACTGGAAAACTTACCAAGTATTAATATTCAAAAAAGCAGATAATATAAACTATAGACCAATAGCCATATCATCCGCAATATTAAGATTAACTGAAAAAATACTACATAATAGAATATCCCACTATATCGAAAAAAAAAAACTGATTCCAGATTTACAATTTGGATTCCGGAAAAATAAGGCTTGCATTGACAACTTGGCACTCATCTCCACAATAATATATGAGGCATTCGCACAGAAAACAACTTGTGGCGCAATCTTTTTAGACATAGAAGCTGCATACGACAATGTTATACCATCAATATTGACAGATAAACTCACAGAATTACTAATACCAGGCCCCACCATAGCATTTATTAACAACATACTATACAATAGAAAAATACAACTTTACCATAATAACAAATATTTACAAACAGGATACACATCAACCGGATTACCACAAGGATCACCACTCAGCCCATTACTATACAACATATATACAGCCAACATCTTACAAAACAGCCCACAACACTCCACAATAGTAGCATTCGCGGATGACTTAGCAATAATCACAACACATAAAGACCATAACATACTCAAATGCAATTTAACCGACAGCTTAGAAACATTAACAGAAAACCTCACAAAACTTGGATTAAAAATATCAACACCCAAAACAAAACTAATTATTTTTACTCGCAAAAAGGTGGCAAACCACATAGACCACATAAACTTTAAAATGGGCACAATACACGCAACCAACACAGTTAGATACCTGGGCATTATAATAGACAACAAAATGCTATGGAACCACCACCTCACACACGTGAAAAAGAAAATATTTAAATATCAAAAATTAATAAACTGGTTATCCCACACCAAATGGGGGGCCCACCCACAAACATTAAATACGCTATTCCAGGCCATCATCAGACCGACAATAGAATGGGGCTCAGAAATATTTCTATCACCAAGCAACTCAACCAGGAACGCCCAATATAACACCATAATTGCCACCATAACCAAAAAATACTTGGGACTGCCAATCAGCACGTCAAATGAAATATTATGGCATCTGAGTAACCAAAACACCATAGAACAAACAAGCCGTATTAAAACAATAAAATACCTCATAAAAAAAAACAGATTCGTAGACGACCCAATAATTAAAAAAATCAAAGATTATGCCAAACTGACTACAGAACAACCCAACATATCACAAAGGTACATCCCCAATATAATAAAAATATGGAAGCAACTACAATTAGACAAATATAACACAGTGAAGTACACACACAATCCATTATACCTAATGTCATATGAAGAAACGTACACCCACATAAACATAGACTATACAACAGGCAGCTCGTGCAAAACCTTCTTCTTCTTCTTCTTCTCTTCTTTGATGGATATACAGCGACTCTGCTGTATCGACCATGTGGGTTGCTTCTTATTGTGATGCACTATTATTATTCACTTATGCACTATGTTATTCATTAAGAAATTCTATTAGTTTTTTAATTAGTTTTTTGTTTCGTGTTTCAATTATATTATTTATGTTTATGTTATTTTTCTTATTGTCCATGTGTTTTATTATTTGTATTAATAGATATCTTTTAGTGTCCTTAAGGGGGCATTCCCATAGTGTGTGTGTTATGTTTTGGATTTGTTGTGTGCTGCATGTGCAATTTGGTGTTTGTTTTTTTCCTATTCTGAATAAATATTCATTGTTTGGGTACCGGTTGCATAAGATTTTGTTTATGGTGACTATTTCCTTTCTTGTTAATTCCATGTTCTGGAACCATGGTTTGGTGTTATTTGGTTCGATGTCTATGAAGTATTTGTGTGTTGCAGTTCTTTCTATTATCATGTTGTGTTGTAGTTGTTTACGTTTTTGTTCCTGTTTGTGGATATTTATGATTTCGTTATCTTGTAGCATAGTAATATTATATTGATTTGTTCGTTGTCTGTCTGTGGCCACCGACGAGATATACTTAAAGACCGCTCACCTTATGGGACTTTGTGTCGCCCGAAAATTGAGCCGTACTGGGACGCCCTCTCGGCGTATAGAGCGGCCGAGTCAGGAAACTCAAGGCAACGCAACGAACTCACTGATTCCAGTTTTTACACCAAGTTACGAAGAATTGCGAAGAACCACTGCCGTGACGATCGTGGTGGGGGAAAGTTCAGATGTGTGCTGTCAGTCAGCGAGTCGTCTACTATGTATCGAACGGAGTCAAAGAATGAGCTCTGGCTCTGACTCTTCTCCGGCACGATCGCATGCGTGTTTCCTTTGACATAAGCCAGCGGTATTAAAATGCTTTTTCGTCCCTAACCTAACCGATGATCTGATAAAGTATCTTATTCGAAGGGTGTAGTTGGATGCTGGGGTCAAAATAACATAATATAACAATTATAAATCGAAAACGTCATGCGATAGCTCATTAAAAAATACCCATTTTCATCACGTTTTAACTTTCAATCTGGAAGGGCAAGGGGCAGTAGGTTGTAAATTAAAAACTTTCGTTTTTGCTCATTTCTAAAAAAGGGGTGTCCGTGAAAAAAATCAAGAACCTCCTTTCTGGCCGTTTCTGGCGTGTTAAAATTAATTTGTAGAACGAATTTTCATGCATCCTTTATAAGATAAGTATATTATGCAATATTCAATGCTATGAGATGGGGTACAATAAACAAATATAGGTGCTAAGAAAACTGCTAAAACAAGGAGAATATGTAGTAATTGCGCTTGTTATTTTATGCTAAAATATTTGTAGGTCCGCTAATATTATCGGTTGCACAACGGCAAAACGTCTTTTTTCTCAGTACTACTCTCTTTATTATTATTTTCCTTTAGTTTATTATTATTATTACTTTGTCGTTTCTTTCTTTTTCTTCCTTTTTTTGTGCAGCTTAATCTCTCTGTATTTTATCCTTTATTTTTCTTTTTCCTAGAGATAAGTTAACATAATATTTAGGTTAAGTTATATTCAATTAAATATTAAAGCCAGTTTCTTTTTTGGACCCATGTTCTGTAGCCCCCCGCATAAAACGAATGCGGTGCATGCGCCGAATTATATTTCATCTAATGTTCAAGCGCATTTAATGTTAACCGGGCCGATTCAAAACCTTCCCACTGCTGCATTCCGGGAACACGTACACACTTTTATTTACACTTTCGGCATCTGCGCACGAATCCAATACTCTCAAGATCACTAGGCATAGGGACACCCCTCCTTCATGCGATTGTCATATTCTTGACGATTGTCATATTTTCGACGTATTCTTTACGTGCATTTTTATGTTTTTCTTCTTACAATGTATTTGTACAAGAAAAACATTAATATATATGCGAAATGTCTAATAGTAAATGTCATTGGCCGGCCTCAGGATCCAATAGTGACGATTCAATCTCCTCACCTGAGTGAAATTTTTCCAATCCTGCATACATTTTTATTAACATTTATTAGCAGCCAAGTTTTAAGAGTTCGCGGAGGCGATACAGTGGAGGCCCGATGAATTTTTCCTGAGATCTGCCAGATAAATTTTGACGCTTAAACCCCACCACTAGGCGGGATCCCCCTCGCATTCGGCAACTGTCACGCCTGATATCGCAGCGTAATTCCTTTGAATACTAACGTAATGTGGTGAAAAGTTCATAATCTTATAAGTAATGTAAGGGGATTTTCGAGGAAACAACTACTATTCGGTTTAACTATGACTTTCCTTGCGGCTGCTCTCCTCTACTACTCAAAATGCTATATCCCTTGTCCGTCCGTGTCCGTCCGGTGCCGTCCGGAAAGAAACGCGCTTCGCGCCTCCCCTCGTACAAATTTTGGCTCGGTGACGTCAGCGGCCGCTAGCCCTAGCGTCCGTTGACATGCGCCGGCTTGCATTTGTTACAGCAACGACTATGTACATATGTACGAACGTGTAATATGTAAACGTTTTAATAAGTACAAATATAAACCGAGTTGTACTGTGTTTGGTCTCATTTTACTCGGAATAATATTACTAATATGTTTTGTCTTCAGTCCGTCTTTTTTCCTTATCTGCCGTTTCTACTTCTGATCATCCGTATCGGCAAAAAGCAAACGAACGAATTCGATTACAGTAGATTTTCTATATGAGTCCGATTTGAGCTACACGATATCTGTCCACGGATGCCCCTTTCACAAACAGGGGTCGTCGTCGGCCGAGCGGTTCCCCGTCGCTTGTATCGCAGTGGCATTTTTTGATGCTGACAATTGAACAGCGACGCGGTCTATCGGTGAGACACTAACCCTAATTAACACATCAAAAATTGTTAATTGCAATTTTTCGTTAAAAAGAAGTTTACTCGTATATTGGAAACATTTTTCTAATAAAAATAAGACCAAATACGAAATGGTTACGACACTTGGTTTCGCTATTCTGACTTGTCAAACACACTGTCGCCTAAACGTCGCGAGATCAATGTGGTGTGAATAAGGAACTTCTATTCGATGTGAATCAAGTACCTGGCGAATGAATCGACGCTTACCGTGGAGCTGGATGAGAAACAAAGTTTTCTTGAGTGGAATGAATGTCCCCTATTCGTTATAAGTCCATTTGGCGGCATTTTTTTTGCGTCTCTTACCGTGTAGGGACACCATTGGCAGGTGCCTCCTCACAAACTCACACAGGGATCCTGCTACAGTTTAGACGGCTTTAAACTCTTCATACGCAAATAAAGTGGCAACCAATTTTATTTGTAAATAGGAGTTTTAATTAGTAACAAAATATAACCCGATTGGTTTCGTGTTTGGTCTCATTTTACTTGGCAAAATATTAGCAATAAGGTACTGACATTTTTATTCATAAAAAGTCAAAGTTGTAAAAATTTCTTCGCTGCACTAGTGTTGCCCATCGTCATGTGGCATTGAATCATTCAACAATGGCTTCACCTTCACTCCCTCTTTCTATATCAACTGTCCCTACGTTTGGCGGTGTCGGCAAATTACAAAGAGACGGGCGCGTGGCCCAGCGTGGCCGGCAACGTGGCGCAGAGACGACATTCGTGCCAAATCACCGGATGTACGAGCAACGGAGAAACTTTAGAATTGTAAACATAGAAATAAAGAAGTTTTGCGTACAGACAGGGTCGTTTCGTTTCTCATGTTCCGATCATTTGTATGAAATGGAATACAATAATCAATGTAAGAGAGCAAGTGTATTGGAAGGCATTTACTTCTTTAATTAACAAGTACTTTTTGCAACATTTTCAACCTCGTCGGTGCTGCTAGCACTTAAAATTATCACGATACAAAAATTGGGAGTGATGGGATTCGATAATGTATAAAAGTTCGTTCTACAAATTAGTTTAACACGCCAGTAAACGACTAGAAAGGATGATCTTGACTTTTTCACTGACACCCCCTTTTTTAAAAATGAGCAAAAAGGGAAGTTTTCAATTTACACCTCACTGCCCATCGCCCTTGCAGATTCAACGTTAAAACATCATGAAAATGGGAATTTTTTAATGAGCTATCGAATGACGTTTTTGGTTTATAATTGTTTTGGGATCGCTTTTGAGCCCCATCATCACCCTTCGAATAAGATACTTTATCAGATCATTGGTTAGGTTAGAGACGAAAAGGCATTTTAATACCGCTGGCTTATGCCAAAGGAAACACTTGTACGCAATCGTGTCGGAGAGGAGTCGGAGCCGTAGCTCATTTCTTGTCTCCGTTCGGTACGTAGCAGACGACTCGCTGACTGAGAGCACGTACATCTTTTCCCCACCACGACCGTCACGACAGTGGTTCTTATGAATTCCTCGTCGGTACGTGGTGTTACCTACGCTGTTATACTTCTTTACCTACATCTTTTCGCTCTCGTGCCAGGCCCCACCAGGCCCCATTATCGGAAAAAAAAATTGCCCATAGTGAGCAGTCTTTAACACCGACGAGATATACTTAAAGACCGCTAGCCCTGGGTAAAATTTCGGGCACGCAAGGGGGCTCAAAGGGGCCCAAATGCTCTGTCGGCACGGAAGAATTCCGAGGTTCTAACTTTGTAGATAACACCAAGCACCGACGAGGAATTCCTAAGAACCACTGTCGTGACGGGCGTGGTGGGGAAAAGATGTACATTGAGATGTATGTATACGTGCTCTCAGTCAGCGAGTCGTCTACTACGTACCGAACGGAGACAAGAAATAAGCTACGGCTCCGACTCCTCTCCGACACGATTGCGTACAAGTGTTTCCTTTGGCATAAGCCAGCGGTATTAAAATGCCTTTTCGTCCCTAACCTAACCGATGATCTGATAAAGTATCTTATTCGAAGGGTGATGATGGGGCTCAAAAGCGATCCCAAAACAATTATAAACCAAAAACGTCATTCGATAGCTCATTAAAAAATTCCCATTTTCATCATGATTTAACGTTGAATCTGCAAGGGCGATGGGCAGTGAGGTGTAAATTGAAAACTTCCCTTTTTGCTCATTTTTAAAAAAGGGGTGTCAGTGAAAAAGTCAAGATCATCCTTTCTAGTCGTTTACTGGCGTGTTAAACTAATTTGTAGAACGAACTTTTATACATTATCGAATCCCATCACTTCCAATTTTTGTATCGTGATAATTTTAAGTGCTAGCAGCACCGACGAGGTTGAAAATGTTGCAAAACGTACTTGTTTATTAAAGAAGTAAATGCCTTCCAATACACTTGCTCTCTTACATTGATTATTGTATTCCATTTCACACAAATGATCGGAACATGAGAAACGAAACGACCCTGTCTGTACGCAAAACTTCTTTATTTCTATCTTTACAATTCTAAAGTTTCTCCGTTGCTCGTACATCCGGTGATTTGACACGAATGTCGTCTCTGCGCCACGTTGCCGGCCACGCTGGGCCACGCGCCCGTCTCTTTGTAATTTGCCGACACCGCCAAACGTAGGGACAGTTGATATAGAAAGAGGAAGTGAAGGTGAAGACATTGTTGAATGATTGAATGCCACATGACGATGAGGCAACACTAGTGCAGCGAAGAAATTTTTACAACTTTGACTTTTTATGAATAAAAATGTCAGTACCGTATTGCTAATATTTTGCCAAGTAAAATGAGACCAAGCACGAAACCAATCGGGTTATATTTTGTTACTAATTAAAACTCGTATTTACATATAAAATTGTTTGCCACTTTATTTGCGTATGAGGAGTTTAAAGCCGTCTAAACTGTCGCAGGATCTCTGTGTGAGTTTGTGAGGAGGCACCTGCCAATGGTGTCCCTACACGGTAAGAGACGCAAAAAAAATGCCGCCAAATGGGCTTATAACGAATAGGGGACATTCATTCCACTCAAGAAAACTTTGTTTCTCATTCAGCTCCACGGTAAGCGTCGATTTATTCGCCAGGTACTTGATTCCCATCGAATAGAAGTTCCTTCTTCACACCACATTGATCTCGCGACGTTTAGGCGACAGTGTGTTTGACAAGTCAGAATAGCGAAACCAAGTGTCGTAACCATTTCGTATTTGGTCTTATTTTTATTAGGAAAACGTCTCCAATATACCAGTAAACTTCTTTTTACCGAAAAATTGCAATTAACAATTTTTGATTTCTTAACTAGGATTAGTGTTTCACCGATAGACCGCGTCGCTGTTCAATTGTCAGCATCAAAAAATGCCACTGCGATACAAGCGACGGGGAACCGCCCGGCCGACGACAACCGCTGTTTGTTAAAGCGGCATCCGTGGACAAATATCGTGTAGCTCAAATCGGACTCATATAGAAAATCTACTGTAGTCGAATTCGTCCGTTTGCTCTTTGCCGATACGGATGATCAGAAGTAGAAACGGCAGATAAGGAAAAAAACGGACTGAAGACAAAACATATTAGTAATATTATTCCGAGTAAAATGAGACCAAACACAGTACAACTCGGTTTATGTTTGTACTTATTAAAAGGTTTATATATTACACGTTCGTACATATGTACACAGTCGTTGCTGTAACAAACGCAAGCCGGCGCATGTCAATGGACGCTAGAGCTGGCGGCCGCTGACGTCACCGAGCCAGGATTTGCACGAGGGGAGGCGCGAAGCGCGTTTCTTTCCGGGATATAGCATTTTGAGTAGTAGAGGAGAGCAGACGCAAGGAAAGTCACAGTTAAACCGAATAGTAGTTGTTTCCTCGAAAATCACCTTACATTACTTATAAGATTATCAACTTTTCACCACGTTACGTTTGTATTCAAAGGAATTACGCTGCGATATCAGGCGTGACAGTTGCCGAATGCGAGGGGGATCCCGCCTAGTGGTGGGGTTTAAGCGTCAAAAATCTGGCAGATCTCATGAAAAATTCATCGGGCCTCCACTGTATCGCTTCCGTGAATTCTTAAAATTTGGCTGCTAATAAATGTTAATAAAAATGTATGCAGGATTCGAAAAATTTCACACTCAGGTGAGGAGTTTGAATCGTTACCATTGGATCTTGAGGCCGGCCAATTACATGTCTTATTAAACATTTCGCATATATATTAATGTTTTTCTTGTACAAATACATTGTAAGAAGAAGAACATAAAAATGCACGTAAAGGATACGTCGAAAATATGACAATCGTCAAGAATACGACAACCGCATGAAGGAGGGGTGCCCCTATGCCTAGTGATCTTGAGAGTATTGGATTCGTGCGCAGATGCCGAAAGTGTAAATGAAAGTGTGTACGTGTTCCCGGAACGCAGCAGTGGGAAGGTTTGAATCGGCCCGGTTTACATTAAATGCGCTTGAACATTACATGAAATATAATTCGGCGCATGCACCGCATTCGATTTATGCGGGGGCTACAGAACATGGGTCCAAAAAAGAAGCTGGCTTTAATATATAATTGAATATAACTTAACCTAAATATTATGTTAACTTATCTCTTGGAAAATGAAAAATAAAGGATAAAATACAGAGAGATTAAGCTGCACAAAAAAAGCAAGAAAAAGAAAGAAACGACAAAATAATAATAATAAACTGAAGGAAAAAATAATAAAGAGAGTAGTACTGAGAAAAAAGACGTTTTGCCGTTGTGCAACCGGTAATATTAGCGGAACTACAAGTATTTTAGCATAAAATAACAAGCGCCATTACTACATATTCTCCTTGTTTTAGCAGTTTTCTTAGGACCTATATTTGTTTATTGTACCCCATCTCATAGCATTGAATATTGCATAATATACTTATCTTATAAAGGATGCATGAAAATTCGTTCTACAAATTAATTTTAACACGCCAGAAACGGCCAGAAAGGAGGTTCTTGATTTTTTCACGGACACCCCTTTTTTAGAAATGAGCAAAAACGAAAGTTTTTAATTTACAACCTACTGCCCCTTGCCCTTCCAGATTGAAAGTTAAAACGTGATGAAAATGGGTATTTTTTAATGTGCTATCGAATGACGTTTTCGATTTATAATTGTTTTGGGAACACTTTTGACCCCATCATCCAACTACACCCTTCGAATAAGATACTTTATCAGATCATCGGTTAGGTTAGGGACGAAAAAGCATTTTAATACCGCTGGCTTATGTCAAAGGAAACACGCATGCGATCGTGCCGGTGAAGAGTCAGAGCCATAGCTCATTCTTTGACTCCGTTCGATACATAGTAAACGACTCGCTGACTGACAGCACATATCTGAACTTTCCCCCACCACGATCGTCACGGCAGTGGTTCTTCGCAATTCTTCGTAACTTGGTGTAAAAACTGGAATCACTCAGTTCGTTGCGTTGCCTTGAGTTTCCTGATTCGGCCGTTCTATACGCCGAGAGGGCGTCCCAGTACGGCTCAATTTTCGTGCGACACAAAGTCCCATAAGGCTAGCGGTCTTTAAGTATATCTCGTCGGTGTCTTTAAGTATATCTCGTCGGTGCTGTGGCTATGCGGTCGGCAATTTCATTGCCTTCTATGCCGATGTGGCTTGGTACCCAACCTAGATGTATTTGCATATTTTTTTGTTTTTGTGTGTGTATCAGTTTTTTTATTTGTAAGATAAAGAAATTGAAGGTTGTGTGATTAGTGGTTGACTGTATTGCTTGAAGTGCTGATTTAGAATCTGTGTATATCCATATGTGATCTGCTATGTTAGAGGTGGATTTGTTGCTGTTATTGTTTTTATTTTTGTAATGTTGTATTCCTTGTTTTATTGCGACCCATATTGCTGCAGCTTCTGCTGTGAAAATGGTTGATTGTGGATTCAGTTTTATTTTTGTTTCTTGTTTGTTTGTCTGGTTGTAAACTCCTGCTCCGCAATAGTTATATGTTTGGTTTTTTGATCCGTCGGTATAGTAGATGATATGGTGTAATGTATCCCGGTTTGTGTTTATTTGATTCCAGTGTGCATTTGGGTTGTCCATGGTTTTGCACGAGCTGCCTGTTGTATAGTCTATGTTTATGTGGGTGTACGTTTCTTCATATGACATTAGGTATAATGGATTGTGTGTGTACTTCACTGTGTTATATTTGTCTAATTGTAGTTGCTTCCATATTTTTATTATATTGGGGATGTACCTTTGTGAGATGTTGGGTTGTTCTGTAGTCAGTTTGGCATAATCTTTGATTTTTTTAATTATTGGGTCGTCTACGAATCTGTTTTTTTTTATGAGGTATTTTATTGTTTTAATACGGCTTGTGTGTTCTATGGTGTTTTGGTTACTCAGGTGCCATAATATTTCATTTGAAGTGCTGATTGGCAGTCCCAAGTATTTTTTGGTTATGGTGGCAATTATGGTGTTATATTGGGCGTTCCTGGTTGAGTTGCTTGGTGATAGAAATATTTCTGAGCCCCATTCTATTGTCGGTCTGATGATGGCCTGGAATAGCGTATTTAATGTTTGTGGGTGGGCCCCCCATTTGGTGTGGGATTACCAGTTTATTAATTTTTGATATTTAAATATTTTCTTTTTCACGTGTGTGAGGTGGTGGTTCCATAGCATTTTGTTGTCTATTATAATGCCCAGGTATCTAACTGTGTTGGTTGCGTGTATTGTGCCCATTTTAAAGTTTATGTGGTCTATGTGGTTTGCCACCTTTTTGCGAGTAAAAATAATTAGTTTTGTTTTGGGTGTTGATATTTTTAATCCAAGTTTTGTGAGGTTTTCTGTTAATGTTTCTAAGCTGTCGGTTAAATTGCATTTGAGTATGTTATGGTCTTTATGTGTTGTGATTATTGCTAAGTCATCCGCGAATGCTACTATTGTGGAGTGTTGTGGGCTGTTTTGTAAGATGTTGGCTGTATATATGTTGTATAGTAATGGGCTGAGTGGTGATCCTTGTGGTAATCCGGTTGATGTGTATCCTGTTTGTAAATATTTGTTATTATGGTAAAGTTGTATTTTTCTATTGTATAGTATGTTGTTAATAAATGCTATGGTGGGGCCTGGTATTAGTAATTCTGTGAGTTTGTCTGTCAATATTGATGGTATAACATTGTCGTATGCAGCTTCTATGTCTAAAAAGATTGCGCCACAAGTTGTTTTCTGTGCGAATGCCTCATATATTATTGTGGAGATGAGTGCCAAGTTGTCAATGCAAGCCTTATTTTTCCGGAATCCAAATTGTAAATCTGGAATCAGTTTTTTTTTTTCGATATAGTGGGATATTCTATTATGTAGTATTTTTTCAGTTAATCTTAATATTGCGGATGATATGGCTATTGGTCTATAGTTTATATTATCTGCTTTTTTGAATATTAATACTTGGTAAGTTTTCCAGTCTGGTGGTATCTTGTTGTATTTTATTATAGCGTTTATGAGTCTGTTTAATTGTTCTAAGAAATTCTTAGTTAAGAGTTGCAACATGTGATTGTTAATCCTGTCGTATCCTGCTGCAGATTTTTTTTTACTGTATTGTATGGTTTGTTCTATTTCCTCTATAGTTATGTCTTTACTTATATGTTGGGTGTCTGGTATCTGTTGTATGTTGCCGATGTGTGTATAGTCTGGGTTGGCTGTCGGTACAAAGAGTTTATTAGTGAGATTGTCAAGTCCTATGGGGTTGATAAGTTCATTTTTATTTACTTCTTTTGTGTACTTGGAGTTTTTTAGTTTTTTAACTTTGTTCCATATGTTGTTTATATGGGTGCTTGGGTTAATTTCACTGATGTACTTGTTGAATGCTTCTGTTTTTTTATTGTTAAATATTTTCTTGGCTTCTTTTTCTATTCGTTTATAGTTGGCCCATGTGTTTTTGTTGTTGTTGTTTAGTACGTCTTTGGCTGCCAATTTTTTCTGTTGGTGTATTATGGAGCATTCCGTGTCCCACCAGCTGTTTGCTAGTATTCTATTGTTAGTTTTTGTATATGTTTGTTTGTTCTTATGAGTTTTTCTCTTGATGTTCTGTGCTTGTTCAAAGGCTTCGTGTATTGCGTTTGTCCATTCTGTATATTGTGTCATCACGTTATCGGCGTTAATTTGTGGATTGAATGTGTAGTTGTTGAGTATGTTTTGGATGATATGTTTGTCTATGTTGTTTATTTTCGGTTGTTGTCTGTCGTGTGTGTGGTGGTTGTCTATTTGTTGGTTCTTAATTTGGATGATTATGGGGAGGTGATCGCTTATGAGTATATCGGTTATAATTTCCCATGTTGTGTGTAGTGTGCTTCGTGCGTGTATTAGTGTAATGTCTGGGACACTATTTGTGGCGTTATTTGTTATTCTGGTTCTGTGTCCGTTATTTAGTACGGTGAATGGTAAGTTTTGGAGTGTTGTTGCTAATGTTTGTCCATTCCTGTTGTTTTTCGTTGAGCCCCAGGTGTGGTGTTGGGCATTAAAATCCCCTGTGATTATTATATTTGTTGTTTGTCTAGTGTGTTGTTTTATTGTTTGAAATAATTCTTCCCATTCTGTATATCTGAGATTGGCGTTTGGTCGTATGTATATGGCTGCTATGTAAATTGTTGTATTTGTTTGTGTTATTTTTATTAGTGCTATTTCTATGTTGTTATTGTTGTTTGTGTTTATCGGTATTGAATATGCTGTAATTGTATTTTTGACAATGAACATGATTCCACCACCTATGGTGTCTCTGTCCTGTCTGTATATATTATATTTTGGTATGTAGTATGGGATGTCCGGTTTAAGCCATGTTTCGGTTATGGCTGCAATATCTATGTCATAGTCGTCTATTATTTTGCAAATTTCTATTTTCTTATTGGTTATGCTTCTGGCATTCCATTGTATTATTTTCACCATTATCTTGTGTGTTTGTGTTTGGTGGCTGGGCGCCTGGACATCCGGGTTTGTTGTATGGTGGTGTATTAGTGTGTAATGTTTTGTTTGTTGCTTTTCTTAACTTTTATTGTGTGGTTTTGTGTTTTAAGAAGTCTCTGACATCTTTTTTTTTTAAGACTTTTTTAATTGTGCCCATTTGTTTATCCATTTTGTGTTTTCTTTTTATTATTTTATTGATGTTGTCTTCTGTTGTTTGTTCTTGTTTCTCTTGTATGTACTCCATGTGCGGTGGTGCTTCTTGCTGTGTGTTCGTTGTTTCTTGTGTAGTTGTATCTTCCATTGTTGTATATTCTATTTCTGTTTGTGTTATTAATTGTTCTTTTCCTATGGGGATTTCTTGTATTATTATGTCTGCCTTTTCTTGAGGTTGCATTTGTGTAAGTGTTTTGTATTGTTCTATTGGAGTTATTTCTTCCTGGATTATCTGTTGGTCTAGGTCTATCCGTGTTATTTGGTTTGTTACGTTAGTGTTGGTTTGGTCTATTGTCTTATTTATGTTTGGTATGATTAAGTTTTCCGTTTGGTTCGATGTGTTTGTTTTTTTCTTTTTCCTTTTCCAAAATTCAATTTTTTCCATTTGTAGCCACTCTTGTAGTGTTATGTGGTCTTTATCATTGCCAAATATGTTTTCTACCTCCATCTCATCTTTTATATTATATTTCTTGATTAGTTCTTTAGCTGTGTTTGTATCACAGTTGTTGTATGCCATTGTAGTTTTAAGGATTACGTTATATTTGTATATAGGGCATTTTCTGGACAGCGAGGGGTGTTCTGCTCCGCAGTTGCCACAAATTATCTCATTACTGCAGTCTTCTATTTTATGATTACCAGCACACCTGTCGCACCTATAATTTGCTCGACATTGTGCTGTACTATGGCCGAAGCGTTTGCATACCATACACATTTTGACTTTTTCTATGTACGGTGTTATGTAATTTTTAACACAGCAAATGACCAGTTCCTTAGGTAGTTTGTTACCTAGGAACGTGATTTTAATAGTTGATGTGGGTATTTGTACGCCGTTTGTCCTATCCCATCTATTGAGGCGCTCTATTTCTAATATTTGGTGTTTGTGTTTGTAAGTTAGTTCTATATCCTCTCGTATTTCTTGTATGCTTAGTGTTTGCCAGACATTTCTTATTATTCCTACCCTGCATATTGCGAAGGTGGGGATATAGAATATCCAGTTTTTGTTTTCATCATTAATTTCTTGCATTGTGAGTTTGTTAGCATCTTCTGCGGTTTCGCACTTTATTTGTGCGGCAAATTTACTTATTTTTTTTATTCTATATGTATTGTAATGTCTTTTATTGAGGTATTTCCCTATCATCATTGGGTGGAGGTTACCTAAATTTTGGTTTGGGTCATTTTGGATAACATGAACATAATATGGTCCTGTGTGTATGTGTTGTTGATATTTATTTTCCCTTTGTTTCAGAGCTGTTGCTATGAGTCTGTGTCTTGTGTTGTTATTTGATTCAAAAGTCAAACGGCTTTCTGTTGCCATTTTGATTGTATTCTGTCTGTGTGCTGTGTTAAATGTGTTAGATTCGTGTGCCGATTATTTAATTTAATTAGAAATATGTATGTATATATAAAATATTTTTGTGTTACTATTTTTTTTTTTTTTTTTTTTTATTATTATTATTATTGATATAATATAACTTATATGCTAATTATCCTAGTTATATGTATAAAGTCTATGTACTAAATAGCGGTTTTTATATTACTGTATTGTTATTAATCACTTCTTATAATTAAATTGTCTGACTATTTATTATACTATTTACTGTTAGTTATTAACACATGCGCTTTTCACACCTGAGGTGCATTGTCCTTTGTTAGTTTATTAGTATTAATTTCTTTCCTGGGCTTCGTCTTCCGTATCAGTTCCTCTTCACCACCGTTTCTATCCTCGATCCGCTCCTGACCGCGTCTCAAGAGTGACCAGATACTTAATTTGAGGTAAAATAGAATGCGCATGGGTTAGATATTACTTCGCTTGGCCGGAGCCAATCACAGACGGCATATGTTATCATTATAAGCGATTCATGGGAACTATGCAAAACCTTCTTCTTCTTCTTCTTCTCTTCTTTGATGGATATACAGCGACTCTGCTGTATCGACCATGTGGGTTGCTTCTTATTGTGATGCACTATTATTATTCACTTATGCACTATGTTATTCATTAAGAAATTCTATTAGTTTTTTTAATTAGTTTTTTGTTTCGTGTTTCAATTATATTATTTATGTTTATGTTATTTTTCTTATTGTCCATGTGTTTTATTATTTGTATTAATAGATATCTTTTAGTGTCCTTAAGGGGGCATTCCCATAGTGTGTGTGTTATGTTTTGGAAATGCACTTCAAACGCCATCTCGTGGCGACGCATGAAATGTGTAGCCGGGAGAGAACAATAAACCATTAACCATTATGTTTTGGATTTGTTGTGTGCTGCATGTGCAATTTGGTGTTTGTTTTTTTCCTATTCTGAATAAATATTCATTGTTTGGGTACCGGTTGCATAAGATTTTGTTTATGGTGACTATTTCCTTTCTTGTTAATTCCATGTTCTGGAACCATGGTTTGGTGTTATTTGGTTCGATGCTATGAAGTATTTGTGTGTTGCAGTTCTTTCTATTATCATGTTGTGTTGTAGTTGTTTACGTTTTTTGTTCCTGTTTGTGGATATTTATGATTTCGTTATCTTGTAGCATAGTAATATTATATTGATTTGTTCGTTGTCTGTCTGTGGCTATGCGGTCGGCAATTTCATTGCCTTCTATGCCGATGTGGCTTGGTACCCAACCTAGATGTATTTGCATATTTTTTTGTTTTTGTGTGTGTATCAGTTTTTTTATTTGTAAGATAAAGAAATTGAAGGTTGTGTGATTAGTGGTTGACTGTATTGCTTGAAGTGCTGATTTAGAATCTGTGTACAGGGTCTTTCTTTTAACGCGGAACGCTCGATCTAGTGAAAACGCTAATGTGGCAACAGCGCTAGAGTCGATACGCGCGCCGCCGGGGACAGTGGCTGAAAGTATAACTTCTGTTGAATACATGCTCACCCGGTCATTCTGACTTCGGTTCCGTTCGGCGAAATTCGGGCGACGTCGGGAAGGGGCAACTTCGTATGATATGTCAAACGCGATCGGAGAAGCAAAACACGAGGTTTCGACGGCCACGCGTATTCCCGCGCCAGATCGCAACCAAATGTTCGCTCATGCTTCGAGCCCGAATTCCGTCTTCCAAAATCGACGAAGACCGATTTCGTTCCAACTTAGTTCATCCGTAGATACGTACACGGATTATCCATTCTGATAGTTTATTTGTCCCGCAAAAGCTTAGGAAAGAAGAAAATGTAAATCAAGTTTTACTTTTTCTGAACACATTTACAGCAATAATTGGTTGACGAATTAAGATATCGGGACGATTCTGATTGCAAAACATCATAAAAATATTGCGCTTAATTTCAACATATCATTCCAGGCAATTTCAATTTAGGATGCAGAAGTTGTAAACGATTAATTGATTTCTTGGAGTTTCATTCATTTAAAAAACTGAAGTATAAAAAAATAGTATCGATTATAATGGGTATCGGGTATAATAGTGAATATCGGGTAAGATAGTGAAATGTGCCCCCAAACCGATCGAAATTTTGGATGGCTCATTCAGGGTTGCGATCTGGCGCGGGAATACGCGTGGCCGTCGAAACCTCGTGTTTTGCTTCTCCGATCGCGTTTGACATATCATACGAAGTTGCCCCTTCCCGACTTCGCCCGAATTTCGCCGAACGGAACCGAAGTCAGAATGACCGGGTGAGCATGTATTCAACAGAAGTTATACTTTCAGCCACTGTCCCCGGCGGCGCGCGTATCGACTCTAGCGCTGTTGCCACATTAGCGTTTTCACTAGATCGAGCGTTCCGCGTTAAAAGAAAGACCCTGTATATCCATATGTGATCTGCTATGTTAGAGGTGGATTTGTTGCTGTTATTGTTTTTATTTTTGTAATGTTGTATTCCTTGTTTTATTGCGACCCATATTGCTGCAGCTTCTGCTGTGAAAATGGTTGATTGTGGATTCAGTTTTATTTTTGTTTCTTGTTTGTTTGTCTGGTTGTAAACTCCTGCTCCGCAATAGTTATATGTTTGGTTTTTTGATCCGTCGGTATAGTAGATGATATGGTGTAATGTATCCCGGTTTGTGTTTATTTGATTCCAGTGTGCATTTGGGTTGTCCATGGTTTTGCACGAGCTGCCTGTTGTATAGTCTATGTTTATGTGGGTGTACGTTTCTTCATATGACATTAGGTATAATGGATTGTGTGTGTACTTCACTGTGTTATATTTGTCTAATTGTAGTTGCTTCCATATTTTTATTATATTGGGGATGTACCTTTGTGAGATGTTGGGTTGTTCTGTAGTCAGTTTGGCATAATCTTTGATTTTTTTAATTATTGGGTCGTCTACGAATCTGTTTTTTTTTATGAGGTATTTTATTGTTTTAATACGGCTTGTGTGTTCTATGGTGTTTTGGTTACTCAGGTGCCATAATATTTCATTTGAAGTGCTGATTGGCAGTCCCAAGTATTTTTTGGTTATGGTGGCAATTATGGTGTTATATTGGGCGTTCCTGGTTGAGTTGCTTGGTGATAGAAATATTTCTGAGCCCCATTCTATTGTCGGTCTGATGATGGCCTGGAATAGCGTATTTAATGTTTGTGGGTGGGCCCCCCATTTGGTGTGGGATTACCAGTTTATTAATTTTTGATATTTAAATATTTTCTTTTTCACGTGTGTGAGGTGGTGGTTCCATAGCATTTTGTTGTCTATTATAATGCCCAGGTATCTAACTGTGTTGGTTGCGTGTATTGTGCCCATTTTAAAGTTTATGTGGTCTATGTGGTTTGCCACCTTTTTGCGAGTAAAAATAATTAGTTTTGTTTTGGGTGTTGATATTTTTAATCCAAGTTTTGTGAGGTTTTCTGTTAATGTTTCTAAGCTGTCGGTTAAATTGCATTTGAGTATGTTATGGTCTTTATGTGTTGTGATTATTGCTAAGTCATCCGCGAATGCTACTATTGTGGAGTGTTGTGGGCTGTTTTGTAAGATGTTGGCTGTATATATGTTGTATAGTAATGGGCTGAGTGGTGATCCTTGTGGTAATCCGGTTGATGTGTATCCTGTTTGTAAATATTTGTTATTATGGTAAAGTTGTATTTTTCTATTGTATAGTATGTTGTTAATAAATGCTATGGTGGGGCCTGGTATTAGTAATTCTGTGAGTTTGTCTGTCAATATTGATGGTATAACATTGTCGTATGCAGCTTCTATGTCTAAAAAGATTGCGCCACAAGTTGTTTTCTGTGCGAATGCCTCATATATTATTGTGGAGATGAGTGCCAAGTTGTCAATGCAAGCCTTATTTTTCCGGAATCCAAATTGTAAATCTGGAATCAGTTTTTTTTTTTCGATATAGTGGGATATTCTATTATGTAGTATTTTTTCAGTTAATCTTAATATTGCGGATGATATGGCTATTGGTCTATAGTTTATATTATCTGCTTTTTTGAATATTAATACTTGGTAAGTTTTCCAGTCTGGTGGTATCTTGTTGTATTTTATTATAGCGTTTATGAGTCTGTTTAATTGTTCTAAGAAATTCTTAGTTAAGAGTTGCAACATGTGATTGTTAATCCTGTCGTATCCTGCTGCAGATTTTTTTTTACTGTATTGTATGGTTTGTTCTATTTCCTCTATAGTTATGTCTTTACTTATATGTTGGGTGTCTGGTATCTGTTGTATGTTGCCGATGTGTGTATAGTCTGGGTTGGCTGTCGGTACAAAGAGTTTATTAGTGAGATTGTCAAGTCCTATGGGGTTGATAAGTTCATTTTTATTTACTTCTTTTGTGTACTTGGAGTTTTTTAGTTTTTTAACTTTGTTCCATATGTTGTTTATATGGGTGCTTGGGTTAATTTCACTGATGTACTTGTTGAATGCTTCTGTTTTTTTATTGTTAAATATTTTCTTGGCTTCTTTTTCTATTCGTTTATAGTTGGCCCATGTGTTTTTGTTGTTGTTGTTTAGTACGTCTTTGGCTGCCAATTTTTTCTGTTGGTGTATTATGGAGCATTCCGTGTCCCACCAGCTGTTTGCTAGTATTCTATTGTTAGTTTTTGTATATGTTTGTTTGTTCTTATGAGTTTTTCTCTTGATGTTCTGTGCTTGTTCAAAGGCTTCGTGTATTGCGTTTGTCCATTCTGTATATTGTGTCATCACGTTATCGGCGTTAATTTGTGGATTGAATGTGTAGTTGTTGAGTATGTTTTGGATGATATGTTTGTCTATGTTGTTTATTTTCGGTTGTTGTCTGTCGTGTGTGTGGTGGTTGTCTATTTGTTGGTTCTTAATTTGGATGATTATGGGGAGGTGATCGCTTATGAGTATATCGGTTATAATTTCCCATGTTGTGTGTAGTGTGCTTCGTGCGTGTATTAGTGTAATGTCTGGGACACTATTTGTGGCGTTATTTGTTATTCTGGTTCTGTGTCCGTTATTTAGTACGGTGAATGGTAAGTTTTGGAGTGTTGTTGCTAATGTTTGTCCATTCCTGTTGTTTTTCGTTGAGCCCCAGGTGTGGTGTTGGGCATTAAAATCCCCTGTGATTATTATATTTGTTGTTTGTCTAGTGTGTTGTTTTATTGTTTGAAATAATTCTTCCCATTCTGTATATCTGAGATTGGCGTTTGGTCGTATGTATATGGCTGCTATGTAAATTGTTGTATTTGTTTGTGTTATTTTTATTAGTGCTATTTCTATGTTGTTATTGTTGTTTGTGTTTATCGGTATTGAATATGCTGTAATTGTATTTTTGACAATGAACATGATTCCACCACCTATGGTGTCTCTGTCCTGTCTGTATATATTATATTTTGGTATGTAGTATGGGATGTCCGGTTTAAGCCATGTTTCGGTTATGGCTGCAATATCTATGTCATAGTCGTCTATTATTTTGCAAATTTCTATTTTCTTATTGGTTATGCTTCTGGCATTCCATTGTATTATTTTCACCATTATCTTGTGTGTTTGTGTTTGGTGGCTGGGCGCCTGGACATCCGGGTTTGTTGTATGGTGGTGTATTAGTGTGTAATGTTTTGTTTGTTGCTTTTCTTAACTTTTATTGTGTGGTTTTGTGTTTTAAGAAGTCTCTGACATCTTTTTTTTTTAAGACTTTTTTAATTGTGCCCATTTGTTTATCCATTTTGTGTTTTCTTTTTATTATTTTATTGATGTTGTCTTCTGTTGTTTGTTCTTGTTTCTCTTGTATGTACTCCATGTGCGGTGGTGCTTCTTGCTGTGTGTTCGTTGTTTCTTGTGTAGTTGTATCTTCCATTGTTGTATATTCTATTTCTGTTTGTGTTATTAATTGTTCTTTTCCTATGGGGATTTCTTGTATTATTATGTCTGCCTTTTCTTGAGGTTGCATTTGTGTAAGTGTTTTGTATTGTTCTATTGGAGTTATTTCTTCCTGGATTATCTGTTGGTCTAGGTCTATCCGTGTTATTTGGTTTGTTACGTTAGTGTTGGTTTGGTCTATTGTCTTATTTATGTTTGGTATGATTAAGTTTTCCGTTTGGTTCGATGTGTTTGTTTTTTTCTTTTTCCTTTTCCAAAATTCAATTTTTTCCATTTGTAGCCACTCTTGTAGTGTTATGTGGTCTTTATCATTGCCAAATATGTTTTCTACCTCCATCTCATCTTTTATATTATATTTCTTGATTAGTTCTTTAGCTGTGTTTGTATCACAGTTGTTGTATGCCATTGTAGTTTTAAGGATTACGTTATATTTGTATATAGGGCATTTTCTGGACAGCGAGGGGTGTTCTGCTCCGCAGTTGCCACAAATTATCTCATTACTGCAGTCTTCTATTTTATGATTACCAGCACACCTGTCGCACCTATAATTTGCTCGACATTGTGCTGTACTATGGCCGAAGCGTTTGCATACCATACACATTTTGACTTTTTCTATGTACGGTGTTATGTAATTTTTAACACAGCAAATGACCAGTTCCTTAGGTAGTTTGTTACCTAGGAACGTGATTTTAATAGTTGATGTGGGTATTTGTACGCCGTTTGTCCTATCCCATCTATTGAGGCGCTCTATTTCTAATATTTGGTGTTTGTGTTTGTAAGTTAGTTCTATATCCTCTCGTATTTCTTGTATGCTTAGTGTTTGCCAGACATTTCTTATTATTCCTACCCTGCATATTGCGAAGGTGGGGATATAGAATATCCAGTTTTTGTTTTCATCATTAATTTCTTGCATTGTGAGTTTGTTAGCATCTTCTGCGGTTTCGCACTTTATTTGTGCGGCAAATTTACTTATTTTTTTTATTCTATATGTATTGTAATGTCTTTTATTGAGGTATTTCCCTATCATCATTGGGTGGAGGTTACCTAAATTTTGGTTTGGGTCATTTTGGATAACATGAACATAATATGGTCCTGTGTGTATGTGTTGTTGATATTTATTTTCCCTTTGTTTCAGAGCTGTTGCTATGAGTCTGTGTCTTGTGTTGTTATTTGATTCAAAAGTCAAACGGCTTTCTGTTGCCATTTTGATTGTATTCTGTCTGTGTGCTGTGTTAAATGTGTTAGATTCGTGTGCCGATTATTTAATTTAATTAGAAATATGTATGTATATATAAAATATTTTTGTGTTACTATTTTTTTTTTTTTTTTTTTTTATTATTATTATTATTGATATAATATAACTTATATGCTAATTATCCTAGTTATATGTATAAAGTCTATGTACTAAATAGCGGTTTTTATATTACTGTATTGTTATTAATCACTTCTTATAATTAAATTGTCTGACTATTTATTATACTATTTACTGTTAGTTATTAACACATGCGCTTTTCACACCTGAGGTGCATTGTCCTTTGTTAGTTTATTAGTATTAATTTCTTTCCTGGGCTTCGTCTTCCGTATCAGTTCCTCTTCACCACCGTTTCTATCCTCGATCCGCTCCTGACCGCGTCTCAAGAGTGACCAGATACTTAATTTGAGGTAAAATAGAATGCGCATGGGTTAGATATTACTTCGCTTGGCCGGAGCCAATCACAGACGGCATATGTTATCATTATAAGCGATTCATGGGAACTATGCAAAACCTTCTTCTTCTTCTTCTTCTCTTCTTTGATGGATATACAGCGACTCTGCTGTATCGACCATGTGGGTTGCTTCTTATTGTGATGCACTATTATTATTCACTTATGCACTATGTTATTCATTAAGAAATTCTATTAGTTTTTTTAATTAGTTTTTTGTTTCGTGTTTCAATTATATTATTTATGTTTATGTTATTTTTCTTATTGTCCATGTGTTTTATTATTTGTATTAATAGATATCTTTTAGTGTCCTTAAGGGGGCATTCCCATAGTGTGTGTGTTATGTTTTGGAAATGCACTTCAAACGCCATCTCGTGGCGACGCATGAAATGTGTAGCCGGGAGAGAACAATAAACCATTAACCATTATGTTTTGGATTTGTTGTGTGCTGCATGTGCAATTTGGTGTTTGTTTTTTTCCTATTCTGAATAAATATTCATTGTTTGGGTACCGGTTGCATAAGATTTTGTTTATGGTGACTATTTCCTTTCTTGTTAATTCCATGTTCTGGAACCATGGTTTGGTGTTATTTGGTTCGATGCTATGAAGTATTTGTGTGTTGCAGTTCTTTCTATTATCATGTTGTGTTGTAGTTGTTTACGTTTTTTGTTCCTGTTTGTGGATATTTATGATTTCGTTATCTTGTAGCATAGTAATATTATATTGATTTGTTCGTTGTCTGTCTGTGGCTATGCGGTCGGCAATTTCATTGCCTTCTATGCCGATGTGGCTTGGTACCCAACCTAGATGTATTTGCATATTTTTTTGTTTTTGTGTGTGTATCAGTTTTTTTATTTGTAAGATAAAGAAATTGAAGGTTGTGTGATTAGTGGTTGACTGTATTGCTTGAAGTGCTGATTTAGAATCTGTGTACAGGGTCTTTCTTTTAACGCGGAACGCTCGATCTAGTGAAAACGCTAATGTGGCAACAGCGCTAGAGTCGATACGCGCGCCGCCGGGGACAGTGGCTGAAAGTATAACTTCTGTTGAATACATGCTCACCCGGTCATTCTGACTTCGGTTCCGTTCGGCGAAATTCGGGCGACGTCGGGAAGGGGCAACTTCGTATGATATGTCAAACGCGATCGGAGAAGCAAAACACGAGGTTTCGACGGCCACGCGTATTCCCGCGCCAGATCGCAACCAAATGTTCGCTCATGCTTCGAGCCCGAATTCCGTCTTCCAAAATCGACGAAGACCGATTTCGTTCCAACTTAGTTCATCCGTAGATACGTACACGGATTATCCATTCTGATAGTTTATTTGTCCCGCAAAAGCTTAGGAAAGAAGAAAATGTAAATCAAGTTTTACTTTTTCTGAACACATTTACAGCAATAATTGGTTGACGAATTAAGATATCGGGACGATTCTGATTGCAAAACATCATAAAAATATTGCGCTTAATTTCAACATATCATTCCAGGCAATTTCAATTTAGGATGCAGAAGTTGTAAACGATTAATTGATTTCTTGGAGTTTCATTCATTTAAAAAACTGAAGTATAAAAAAATAGTATCGATTATAATGGGTATCGGGTATAATAGTGAATATCGGGTAAGATAGTGAAATGTGCCCCCAAACCGATCGAAATTTTGGATGGCTCATTCAGGGTTGCGATCTGGCGCGGGAATACGCGTGGCCGTCGAAACCTCGTGTTTTGCTTCTCCGATCGCGTTTGACATATCATACGAAGTTGCCCCTTCCCGACTTCGCCCGAATTTCGCCGAACGGAACCGAAGTCAGAATGACCGGGTGAGCATGTATTCAACAGAAGTTATACTTTCAGCCACTGTCCCCGGCGGCGCGCGTATCGACTCTAGCGCTGTTGCCACATTAGCGTTTTCACTAGATCGAGCGTTCCGCGTTAAAAGAAAGACCCTGTATATCCATATGTGATCTGCTATGTTAGAGGTGGATTTGTTGCTGTTATTGTTTTTATTTTTGTAATGTTGTATTCCTTGTTTTATTGCGACCCATATTGCTGCAGCTTCTGCTGTGAAAATGGTTGATTGTGGATTCAGTTTTATTTTTGTTTCTTGTTTGTTTGTCTGGTTGTAAACTCCTGCTCCGCAATAGTTATATGTTTGGTTTTTTGATCCGTCGGTATAGTAGATGATATGGTGTAATGTATCCCGGTTTGTGTTTATTTGATTCCAGTGTGCATTTGGGTTGTCCATGGTTTTGCACGAGCTGCCTGTTGTATAGTCTATGTTTATGTGGGTGTACGTTTCTTCATATGACATTAGGTATAATGGATTGTGTGTGTACTTCACTGTGTTATATTTGTCTAATTGTAGTTGCTTCCATATTTTTATTATATTGGGGATGTACCTTTGTGAGATGTTGGGTTGTTCTGTAGTCAGTTTGGCATAATCTTTGATTTTTTTAATTATTGGGTCGTCTACGAATCTGTTTTTTTTTATGAGGTATTTTATTGTTTTAATACGGCTTGTGTGTTCTATGGTGTTTTGGTTACTCAGGTGCCATAATATTTCATTTGAAGTGCTGATTGGCAGTCCCAAGTATTTTTTGGTTATGGTGGCAATTATGGTGTTATATTGGGCGTTCCTGGTTGAGTTGCTTGGTGATAGAAATATTTCTGAGCCCCATTCTATTGTCGGTCTGATGATGGCCTGGAATAGCGTATTTAATGTTTGTGGGTGGGCCCCCCATTTGGTGTGGGATAACCAGTTTATTAATTTTTGATATTTAAATATTTTCTTTTTCACGTGTGTGAGGTGGTGGTTCCATAGCATTTTGTTGTCTATTATAATGCCCAGGTATCTAACTGTGTTGGTTGCGTGTATTGTGCCCATTTTAAAGTTTATGTGGTCTATGTGGTTTGCCACCTTTTTGCGAGTAAAAATAATTAGTTTTGTTTTGGGTGTTGATATTTTTAATCCAAGTTTTGTGAGGTTTTCTGTTAATGTTTCTAAGCTGTCGGTTAAATTGCATTTGAGTATGTTATGGTCTTTATGTGTTGTGATTATTGCTAAGTCATCCGCGAATGCTACTATTGTGGAGTGTTGTGGGCTGTTTTGTAAGATGTTGGCTGTACAGGGTCTATCTTATAAAGTGGAACGTAGAAATGGGGGAAAACGTAAACGTGGCAACAGCGCTAGAGTCGATACGCGCGCCGCTGGGGAGAGTGGCTGAAAGCATAAGTTCTGTTGAGTACATGCTCACCAATGCTCACTGATGCTCACGCGGTCATTCTGACTTCGGTTCCGTTCGGCGAATTTCGGGCGAAATCGGGAAGCGGCAACTTTGTATGATATGTCAAACGCGATCGGAGAAGCAAAACAGGAGGTTTCGACGGCCACGCGTATTCCCGCCAGCTCGCAACCAAATGTTCGCTCATGCTTCGAGCCCGAATTCACTCTTCCAAAATCGTCAAAGACCGATTTCCTTCAAACTTAGTGCATCCGTAGATACGTAGACGGATTATCCATTCTGATAGTTTATTTATCCCGGAAAAGCTTAGGAGAGAAGAAGATGTCAATCAAGTTTTACTTTATCTAAACACATTTACAGCAATAACTGGTTGACAAATTAAGATATCGGGACGATTCTGATTTCAAAACGGCATAAAAAGTTTACGCTTAATTTCAACATATCATTTCAGGCAATTTCAATTTAGGATGCAGAAGTTGTGAACGATTAATTGATTTGTTGGAGTTTCAATCATAAAAAAAAACTAAAGTATAAAATAATAGTACCGCTTTATTTAGACCAAAAACTATTCATTGAATGTTAACAAGGAATTATCATAAGAAATACGTATCTACTAGTGTATCTACGGATGCACTAAGTTTGAAGGAAATCGGTCTTTGACGATTTTGGAAGAGTGAATTCGGGCTCGAAGCATGAGCGAACATTTGGTTGCGAGCTGGCGGGAATACGCGTGGCCGTCGAAACCTCCTGTTTTGCTTCTCCGATCGCGTTTGACATATCATACAAAGTTGCCGCTTCCCGACTTCGCCCGAAATTCGCCGAACGGAACCGAAGTCAGAATGACCGCGTGAGCATCAGTGAGCATGCACTCAACAGAACTTATACTTTCAGCCACTCTCCCCAGCGGCGCGCGTATCGACTCTAGCGCTGTTGCCACGTTTACGTTTTCCCCCATTTCTACGTTCCACTTTATAAGATAGACCCTGTATATATGTTGTATAGTAATGGGCTGAGTGGTGATCCTTGTGGTAATCCGGTTGATGTGTATCCTGTTTGTAAATATTTGTTATTATGGTAAAGTTGTATTTTTCTATTGTATAGTATGTTGTTAATAAATGCTATGGTGGGGCCTGGTATTACTAATTCTGTGAGTTTATCTGTCAATATTGATGGTATAACATTGTCGTATGCAGCTTCTATGTCTAAAAAGATTGCGCCACAAGTTGTTTTCTGTGCGAATGCCTCATATATTATTGTGGAGATGAGTGCCAAGTTGTCAATGCAAGCCTTATTTTTCCGGAATCCAAATTGTAAATCTGGAATCAGTTTTTTTTTTTCGATATAGTGGGATATTCTATTATGTAGTATTTTTTCAGTTAATCTTAATATTGCGGATGATATGGCTATTGGTCTATAGTTTATATTATCTGCTTTTTTGAATATTAATACTTGGTAAGTTTTCCAGTCTGGTGGTATCTTGTTGTATTTTATTATAGCGTTTATGAGTCTGTTTAATTGTTCTAAGAAATTCTTAGTTAAGAGTTGCAACATGTGATTGTTAATCCTGTCGTATCCTGCTGCAGATTTTTTTTTACTGTATTGTATGGTTTGTTCTATTTCCTCTATAGTTATGTCTTTACTAATATGTTGGGTGTCTGGTATCTGTTGTATGTTGCCGCTGTGTGTATAGTCTGGGTTGGCTGTCGGTACAAAGAGTTTATTAGTGAGATTGTCAAGTCCTATGGGGTTGATAAGTTCATTTTTATTTACTTCTTTTGTGTACTTGGAGTTTTTTAGTTTTTTAACTTTGTTCCATATGTTGTTTATATGGGTGCTTGGGTTAATTTCACTGATGTACTTGTTGAATGCTTCTGTTTTTTTATTGTTAAATATTTTCTTGGCTTCTTTTTCTATTCGTTTATAGTTGGCCCATGTGTTTTTGTTGTTGTTGTTTAGTACGTCTTTGGCTGCCAATTTTTTCTGTTGGTGTATTGTGGAGCATTCCGTGTCCCACCAGCTGTTTGCTAGTATTCTATTGTTAGTTTTTGTATATGTTTGTTTGTTCTTATGAGTTTTTCTCTTGATGTTCTGTGCTTGTTCAAAGGCTGCGTGTATTGCGTTTGTCCATTCTGTATATTGTGTCATCACGTTATCGGCGTTAATTTGCGGATTGAATGTGTAGTTGTTGAGTATGTTTTGGATGATATGTTTGTCTATGTTGTTTATTTTCGGTTGTTGTCTGTCGTGTGTGTGGTGGTTGTCTATTTGTTGGTTCTTAATTTGGATGATTATGGGGAGGTGATCGCTTATGAGTATATCGGTTATAATTTCCCATGTTGTGTGTAGTGTGCTTCGTGCGTGTATTAGTGTAATGTCTGGGACACTATTTGTGGCGTTATTTGTTATTCTGGTTCTGTGTCCGTTATTTAGTACGGTAAATGGTAAGTTTTGGAGTGTTGTTGCTAATGTTTGTCCATTCCTGTTGTTTTTCGTTGAGCCCCAGGTGTGGTGTTGGGCATTAAAATCCCCTGTGATTATTATATTTGTTGTTTGTCTAGTGTGTTGTTTTATTGTTTGAAATAATTCTTCCCATTCTGTATATCTGAGATTGGCGTTTGGTCGTATGTATAAGGCTGCTATGTAAATTGTTGTATTTGTTTGTGTTATTTTTATTAGTGCTATTTCTATGTTGTTATTGTTGTTTGTGTTTATCGGTATTGAATATGCTGTAATTGTATTTTTGACAATGAACATGATTCCACCACCTATGGTGTCTCTGTCCTGTCTGTATATATTATAGTTTGGTATGTAGTATGGGATGTCCGGTTTAAGCCATGTTTCGGTTATGGCTGCAATATCTATGTCATAGTCGTCTATTATTTTGCAAATTTCTATTTTCTTATTGGTTATGCTTCTGGCATTCCATTGTATTATTTTCACCATTATCTTGTGTGTTTGTGTTTGGTGGCTGGGCGCCTGGACATCCGGGTTTGTTGTATGGTGGTGTATTAGTGTGTAATGTTTTGTTTGTTGCTTTTCTTAACTTTTATTGTGTGGTTTTGTGTTTTAAGAAGTCTCTGACATCTTTTTTTTTTAAGACTTTTTTAATTGTGCCCATTTGTTTATCCATTTTGTGTTTTCTTTTTATTATTTTATTGATGTTGTCTTCTGTTGTTTGTTCTTGTTTCTCTTGTATGTACTCCATATGCGGTGGTGCTTCTTGCTGTGTGTTCGTTGTTTCTTGTGTTGTTGTATCTTCCGTTGTTGTATATTCTATTTCTGTTTGTGTTATTAATTGTTCTTTTCCTATGGGGATTTCTTGTATTATTATGTCTGCCTTTTCTTGAGGTTGCATTTGTGTAAGTGTTTTGTATTGTTCTATTGGAGTTATTTCTTCCTGGATTATCTGTTGGTCTAGGTCTATCCGTGTTATTTGGTTTGTTACGTTAGTGTTGGTTTGGTCTATTGTCTTATTTATGTTTGGTATGATTAAGTTTTCCGTTTGGTTCGATGTGTTTGTTTTTTTCTTTTTCCTTTTCCAAAATTCAATTTTTTCCATTTGCAGCCACTCTTGTAGTGTTATGTGGTCTTTATCATTGCCAAATATGTTTTCTACCTCCATCTCATCTTTTATATTATATTTTTTGATTAGTTCTTTAGCTGTGTTTGTATCACAGTTGTTGTATGCCATTGTAGTTTTAAGGATTACGTTATATTTGTATATAGGGCATTTTCTGGACAGCGAGGGGTGTTCTGCTCCGCAGTTGCCACAAATTATCTCATTACTGCAGTCTTCTATTTTATGATTACCAGCACACCTGTCGCACCTATAATTTGCTCGACATTGTGCTGTACTATGGCCGAAGCGTTTGCATACCATACACATTTTGACTTTTTCTATGTAAGGTGTTATGTAATTTTTAACACAGCAAATGACCAGTTCCTTAGGTAGTTTGTTACCTAGGAACGTGATTTTAATAGTTGATGTGGGTATTTGTACGCCGTTTGTCCTATCCCATCTATTGAGGCGCTCTATTTCTAATATTTGGTGTTTGTGTTTGTAAGTTAGTTCTATATCCTCTCGTATTTCTTGTATGCTTAGTGTTTGCCAGACATTTCTTATTATTCCTACCCTGCATATTGCGAAGGTGGGGATATAGAATATCCAGTTTTTGTTTTCATCATTAATTTCTTGCATTGTGAGTTTGTTAGCATCTTCTGCGGTTTCGCACTTTATTTGTGCGGCAAATTTACTTATTTTTTTTATTCTATATGTATTGTAATGTCTTTTATTGAGGTATTTCCCTATCATCATTGGGTGGAGGTTACCTAAATTTTGGTTTGGGTCATTTTGGATAACATGAACATAATATGGTCCTGTGTGTATGTGTTGTTGATATTTATTTTCCCTTTGTTTCAGAGCTGTTGCTATGAGTCTGTGTCTTGTGTTGTTATTTGATTCAAAAGTCAAACGGCTTTCTGTTGCCATTTTGATTGTATTCTGTCTGTGTGCTGTGTTAAATGTGTTAGATTCGTGTGCCGATTATTTAATTTAATTAGAAATATGTATGTATATATAAAATATTTTTGTTACTATTTTTTTTTTTTATTATTATTATTATTATTGATATAATATAACTTATATGCTAATTATCCTAGTTATATGTATAAAGTCTATGTACTAAATAGCGGTTTTTATATTACTGTATTGTTATTAATCACTTCTTATAATTAAATTGTCTGACTATTTATTATACTATTTACTGTTAGTTATTAACACATGCGCTTTTCACACCTGAGGTGCATTGTCCTTTGTTAGTTTATTAGTATTAATTTCTTTCCTGGGCTTCGTCTTCCGTATCAGTTCCTCTTCACCACCGTTTTTATCCTCGATCCGCTCCTGACCGCGTCTCAAGAGTGACCTCGTGCAAAACCATGGACAACCCAAATGCACACTGGAACACCGACGAGATATACTTAAAGACTGCTCACTATGGGCAATTTTTTTTTCCGATAATGGGGCCTGGTGGGGCCTGGCACGAGAGCGAAAAGATGTAGGTAAAGAAGTATAACAGCGTAGGTAACACCACGTACCGACGAGGAATTCATAAGAACCACTGTCGTGACGGTCGTGGTGGGGAAAAGATGTACGTGCTCTCAGTCAGCGAGTCGTCTGCTACGTACCGAACGGAGACAAGAAATGAGCTACGGCTCCGACTCCTCTCCGACACGATTGCGTACAAGTGTTTCCTTTGGCATAAGCCAGCGGTATTAAAATGCCTTTTCGTCTCTAACCTAACCAATGATCTGATAAAGTATCTTATTCGAAGGGTGATGATGGGGCTCAAAAGCGATCCCAAAACAATTATAAACCAAAAACGTCATTCGATAGCTCATTAAAAAATTCCCATTTTCATGATGTTTTAACGTTGAATCTGCAAGGGCGATGGGCAGTGAGGTGTAAATTGAAAACTTCCCTTTTTGCTCATTTTTAAAAAAGGGGTGTCAGTGAAAAAGTCAAGATCATCCTTTCTAGTCGTTTACTGGCGTGTTAAACTAATTTGTAGAACGAACTTTTATACATTATCGAATCCCATCACTCCCAATTTTTGTATCGTGATAATTTTAAGTGCTAGCAGCACCGACGAGGTTGAAAATGTTGCAAAAAGTACTTGTTAATTAAAGAAGTAAATGCCTTCCAATACACTTGCTCTCTTACATTGATTATTGTATTCCATTTCATACAAATGATCGGAACATGAGAAACGAAACGACCCTGTCTGTACGCAAAACTTCTTTATTTCTATGTTTACAATTCTAAAGTTTCTCCGTTGCTCGTACATCCGGTGATTTGGCACGAATGTCGTCTCTGCGCCACGTTGCCGGCCACGCTGGGCCACGCGCCCGTCTCTTTGTAATTTGCCGACACCGCCAAACGTAGGGACAGTTGATATAGAAAGAGGGAGTGAAGGTGAAGCCATTGTTGAATGATTCAATGCCACATGACGATGGGCAACACTAGTGCAGCGAAGAAATTTTTACAACTTTGACTTTTTATGAATAAAAATGTCAGTACCTTATTGCTAATATTTTGCCAAGTAAAATGAGACCAAACACGAAACCAATCGGGTTATATTTTGTTACTAATTAAAACTCCTATTTACAAATAAAATTGGTTGCCACTTTATTTGCGTATGAAGAGTTTAAAGCCGTCTAAACTGTAGCAGGATCCCTGTGTGAGTTTGTGAGGAGGCACCTGCCAATGGCACCGACGAGATATACTTAAAGACTGCTCACTATGGGCAATTTTTTTTTCCGATAATGGGGCCTGGTGGGGCCTGGCACGAGAGCGAAAAGATGTAGGTAAAGAAGTATAACAGCGTAGGTAACACCACGTACCGACGAGGAATTCATAAGAACCACTGTCGTGACGGTCGTGGTGGGGAAAAGATGTACGTGCTCTCAGTCAGCGAGTCGTCTGCTACGTACCGAACGGAGACAAGAAATGAGCTACGGCTCCGACTCCTCTCCGACACGATTGCGTACAAGTGTTTCCTTTGGCATAAGCCAGCGGTATTAAAATGCCTTTTCGTCTCTAACCTAACCAATGATCTGATAAAGTATCTTATTCGAAGGGTGATGATGGGGCTCAAAAGCGATCCCAAAACAATTATAAACCAAAAACGTCATTCGATAGCTCATTAAAAAATTCCCATTTTCATGATGTTTTAACGTTGAATCTGCAAGGGCGATGGGCAGTGAGGTGTAAATTGAAAACTTCCCTTTTTGCTCATTTTTAAAAAAGGGGTGTCAGTGAAAAAGTCAAGATCATCCTTTCTAGTCGTTTACTGGCGTGTTAAACTAATTTGTAGAACGAACTTTTATACATTATCGAATCCCATCACTCCCAATTTTTGTATCGTGATAATTTTAAGTGCTAGCAGCACCGACGAGGTTGAAAATGTTGCAAAAAGTACTTGTTAATTAAAGAAGTAAATGCCTTCCAATACACTTGCTCTCTTACATTGATTATTGTATTCCATTTCATACAAATGATCGGAACATGAGAAACGAAACGACCCTGTCTGTACGCAAAACTTCTTTATTTCTATGTTTACAATTCTAAAGTTTCTCCGTTGCTCGTACATCCGGTGATTTGGCACGAATGTCGTCTCTGCGCCACGTTGCCGGCCACGCTGGGCCACGCGCCCGTCTCTTTGTAATTTGCCGACACCGCCAAACGTAGGGACAGTTGATATAGAAAGAGGGAGTGAAGGTGAAGCCATTGTTGAATGATTCAATGCCACATGACGATGGGCAACACTAGTGCAGCGAAGAAATTTTTACAACTTTGACTTTTTATGAATAAAAATGTCAGTACCTTATTGCTAATATTTTGCCAAGTAAAATGAGACCAAACACGAAACCAATCGGGTTATATTTTGTTACTAATTAAAACTCCTATTTACAAATAAAATTGGTTGCCACTTTATTTGCGTATGAAGAGTTTAAAGCCGTCTAAACTGTAGCAGGATCCCTGTGTGAGTTTGTGAGGAGGCACCTGCCAATGGCACCGACGAGATATACTTAAAGACTGCTCACTATGGGCAATTTTTTTTTCCGATAATGGGGCCTGGTGGGGCCTGGCACGAGAGCGAAAAGATGTAGGTAAAGAAGTATAACAGCGTAGGTAACACCACGTACCGACGAGGAATTCATAAGAACCACTGTCGTGACGGTCGTGGTGGGGAAAAGATGTACGTGCTCTCAGTCAGCGAGTCGTCTGCTACGTACCGAACGGAGACAAGAAATGAGCTACGGCTCCGACTCCTCTCCGACACGATTGCGTACAAGTGTTTCCTTTGGCATAAGCCAGCGGTATTAAAATGCCTTTTCGTCTCTAACCTAACCAATGATCTGATAAAGTATCTTATTCGAAGGGTGATGATGGGGCTCAAAAGCGATCCCAAAACAATTATAAACCAAAAACGTCATTCGATAGCTCATTAAAAAATTCCCATTTTCATGATGTTTTAACGTTGAATCTGCAAGGGCGATGGGCAGTGAGGTGTAAATTGAAAACTTCCCTTTTTGCTCATTTTTAAAAAAGGGGTGTCAGTGAAAAAGTCAAGATCATCCTTTCTAGTCGTTTACTGGCGTGTTAAACTAATTTGTAGAACGAACTTTTATACATTATCGAATCCCATCACTCCCAATTTTTGTATCGTGATAATTTTAAGTGCTAGCAGCACCGACGAGGTTGAAAATGTTGCAAAAAGTACTTGTTAATTAAAGAAGTAAATGCCTTCCAATACACTTGCTCTCTTACATTGATTATTGTATTCCATTTCATACAAATGATCGGAACATGAGAAACGAAACGACCCTGTCTGTACGCAAAACTTCTTTATTTCTATGTTTACAATTCTAAAGTTTCTCCGTTGCTCGTACATCCGGTGATTTGGCACGAATGTCGTCTCTGCGCCACGTTGCCGGCCACGCTGGGCCACGCGCCCGTCTCTTTGTAATTTGCCGACACCGCCAAACGTAGGGACAGTTGATATAGAAAGAGGGAGTGAAGGTGAAGCCATTGTTGAATGATTCAATGCCACATGACGATGGGCAACACTAGTGCAGCGAAGAAATTTTTACAACTTTGACTTTTTATGAATAAAAATGTCAGTACCTTATTGCTAATATTTTGCCAAGTAAAATGAGACCAAACACGAAACCAATCGGGTTATATTTTGTTACTAATTAAAACTCCTATTTACAAATAAAATTGGTTGCCACTTTATTTGCGTATGAAGAGTTTAAAGCCGTCTAAACTGTAGCAGGATCCCTGTGTGAGTTTGTGAGGAGGCACCTGCCAATGGTGTCCCTACACGGTAAGAGACGCAAAAAAAATGCCGCCAAATGGACTTATAACGAATAGGGGACATTCATTCCACTCAAGAAAACTTTGTTTCTCATCCAGCTCCACGGTAAGCGTCGATTCATTCGCCAGGTACTTGATTCACATCGAATAGAAGTTCCTTATTCACACCACATTGATCTCGCGACGTTTAGGCGACAGTGTGTTTGACAAGTCAGAATAGCGAAACCAAGTGTCGTAACCATTTCGTATTTGGTCTTATTTTTATTAGAAAAATGTTTCCAATATACGAGTAAACTTCTTTTTAACGAAAAATTGCAATTAACAATTTTTGATGTGTTAATTAGGGTTAGTGTCTCACCGATAGACCGCGTCGCTGTTCAATTGTCAGCATCAAAAAATGCCACTGCGATACAAGCGACGGGGAACCGCTCGGCCGACGACGACCCCTGTTTGTGAAAGGGGCATCCGTGGACAGATATCGTGTAGCTCAAATCGGACTCATATAGAAAATCTACTGTAATCGAATTCGTTCGTTTGCTTTTTGCCGATACGGATGATCAGAAGTAGAAACGGCAGATAAGGAAAAAAGACGGACTGAAGACAAAACATATTAGTAATATTATTCCGAGTAAAATGAGACCAAACACAGTACAACTCGGTTTATATTTGTACTTATTAAAACGTTTACATATTACACGTTCGTACATATGTACATAGTCGTTGCTGTAACAAATGCAAGCCGGCGCATGTCAACGGACGCTAGGGCTAGCGGCCGCTGACGTCACCGAGCCAAAATTTGTACGAGGGGAGGCGCGAAGCGCGTTTCTTTCCGGACGGCACCGGACGGACACGGACGGACAAGGGATATAGCATTTTGAGTAGTAGAGGAGAGCAGCCGCAAGGAAAGTCATAGTTAAACCGAATAGTAGTTGTTTCCTCGAAAATCCCCTTACATTACTTATAAGATTATGAACTTTTCACCACATTACGTTAGTATTCAAAGGAATTACGCTGCGATATCAGGCGTGACAGTTGCCGAATGCGAGGGGGATCCCGCCTAGTGGTGGGGTTTAAGCGTCAAAATTTATCTGGCAGATCTCAGGAAAAATTCATCGGGCCTCCACTGTATCGCCTCCGCGAACTCTTAAAACTTGGCTGCTAATAAATGTTAATAAAAATGTATGCAGGATTGGAAAAATTTCACTCAGGTGAGGAGATTGAATCGTCACTATTGGATCCTGAGGCCGGCCAATGACATTTACTATTAGACATTTCGCATATATATTAATGTTTTTCTTGTACAAATACATTGTAAGAAGAAAAACATAAAAATGCACGTAAAGAATACGTCGAAAATATGACAATCGTCAAGAATATGACAATCGCATGAAGGAGGGGTGTCCCTATGCCTAGTGATCTTGAGAGTATTGGATTCGTGCGCAGATGCCGAAAGTGTAAATAAAAGTGTGTACGTGTTCCCGGAATGCAGCAGTGGGAAGGTTTTGAATCGGCCCGGTTAACATTAAATGCGCTTGAACATTAGATGAAATATAATTCGGCGCATGCACCGCATTCGTTTTATGCGGGGGGCTACAGAACATGGGTCCAAAAAAGAAACTGGCTTTAATATTTAATTGAATATAACTTAACCTAAATATTATGTTAACTTATCTCTAGAAAAAAGAAAAATAAAGGATAAAATACAGAGAGATTAAGCTGCACAAAAAAAGGAAGAAAAAGAAAGAAACGACAAAGTAATAATAATAATAAACTAAAGGAAAATAATAATAAAGAGAGTAGTACTGAGAAAAAAGACGTTTTGCCGTTGTGCAACCGATAATATTAGCGGACCTACAAATATTTTAGCATAAAATAACAAGCGCAATTACTACATATTCTCCTTGTTTTAGCAGTTTTCTTAGCACCTATATTTGTTTATTGTACCCCATCTCATAGCATTGAATATTGCATAATATACTTATCTTATAAAGGATGCATGAAAATTCGTTCTACAAATTAATTTTAACACGCCAGAAACGGCCAGAAAGGAGGTTCTTGATTTTTTTCACGGACACCCCTTTTTTAGAAATGAGCAAAAACGAAAGTTTTTAATTTACAACCTACTGCCCCTTGCCCTTCCAGATTGAAAGTTAAAACGTGATGAAAATGGGTATTTTTTAATGAGCTATCGCATGACGTTTTCGATTTATAATTGTTATATTATGTTATTTTGACCCCAGCATCCAACTACACCCTTCGAATAAGATACTTTATCAGATCATCGGTTAGGTTAGGGACGAAAAAGCATTTTAATACCGCTGGCTTATGTCAAAGGAAACACGCATGCGATCGTGCCGGAGAAGAGTCAGAGCCAGAGCTCATTCTTTGACTCCGTTCGATACATAGTAGACGACTCGCTGACTGACAGCACACATCTGAACTTTCCCCCACCACGATCGTCACGGCAGTGGTTCTTCGCAATTCTTCGTAACTTGGTGTAAAAACTGGAATCAGTGAGTTCGTTGCGTTGCCTTGAGTTTCCTGACTCGGCCGCTCTATACGCCGAGAGGGCGTCCCAGTACGGCTCAATTTTCGGGCGACACAAAGTCCCATAAGGTGAGCGGTCTTTAAGTATATCTCGTCGGTGACTGGAATCAAATAAACACAAACCGGGATACATTACACCATATCATCTACTATACCGACGGATCAAAAAACCAAACATATAACTATTGCGGAGCAGGAGTTTACAACCAGACAAACAAACAAGAAACAAAAATAAAACTGAATCCACAATCAACCATTTTCACAGCAGAAGCTGCAGCAATATGGGTCGCAATAAAACAAGGAATACAACATTACAAAAATAAAAACAATAACAGCAACAAATCCACCTCTAACATAGCAGATCACATATGGATATACACAGACTCTAAATCAGCACTTCAAGCAATACAGTCAACCACTAATCACACAACCTTCAATTTCTTTATCTTACAAATAAAAAAACTGATACACACACAAAAACAAAAAAATATGCAAATACATCTAGGTTGGGTACCAAGACACATCGGCATAGAAGGCAATGAAATTGCCGACCGCATAGCCACAGACAGACAACGAACAAATCAATATAATATTACTATGCTACAAGATAACGAAATCATAAATATCCACAAACAGGAACAAAAACGTAAACAACTACAACACAACATGATAATAGAAAGAACTGCAACACACAAATACTTCATAGACATCGAACCAAATAACACCAAACCATGGTTCCAGAACATGGAATTAACAAGAAAGGAAATAGTCACCATAAACAAAATCCTATGCAACCGGTACCCAAACAATGAATATTTATTCAGAATAGGAAAAAAACAAACACCAAATTGCACATGCAGCACACAACAAATCCAAAACATAACACACACACTATGGGAATGCCCCCTTAAGGACACTAAAAGATATCTATTAATACAAATAATAAAACACATGGACAATAAGAAAAATAACATAAACATAAATAATATAATTGAAACACGAAACAAAAAACTAATTAAAAAACTAATAGAATTTCTTAATGAATAACATAGTGCATAAGTGAATAATAATAGTGCATCACAATAAGAAGCAACCCACATGGTCGATACAGCAGAGTCGCTGTATATCCATCAAAGAAGAGAAGAAGAAGAAGTCTATCCTGGTCTATCTGGGTCTATCCTGGTCTATCCTATATCTATTCTATGGATTGGTACAAGTGTTTCTCGATTTAACCACGACGACAAATGTAATAACATAGACGTATAAACAGCATTGTTATTTATCAGCCTTGATGCAGTTTATTTGTGATATGTAAACAAAAATAGGTGTCAGGTGACTTTAGGATATTAAACATTTTATTTTCCTCATGTAGTAATATAACATGTCCGCTGGATTCATACATTCTGTAAAAGTCCCACGGCTTTACAAAACAGCAGCAAATATTGTGAAAAATGTGGTCGAAAATGGTGGTAGCTTGAAATCATTAATTTATCAGAAAAATCATCCTGTAAGATTTATTTTTCATAAATATGTATTTTTATTTCCTGCCAAAGTAATTGAACGCGTAGTAATCAGCGAGACTAGAGAATGACTGAATTATGTAAAAAGTTTAGTCTCCAGAAAATACACTGTCGTGCGTGTTGGCATCACGTGATGTTTTAGAACTTAGAATCCTTTATTTTTATTGAAATTTCGTGAATTTTGTACTGTACCTTTTGTATAGTTTTCTCATAATTGTTACCTGTTTATTCCACTTTTGTTGTTAGTTTAGTCTTTAACCTGTTTAAAGTACCCTATTTCTGTATTTATATTTGTGTCATAAAGTTATTTAGGTGGATCAATATATATTGTTCAAGGACTTTACAATCCACAGATTTTATAAAATTTACCTGTGTATTATGTATTGCAGAATGTAAGTGGGATATTTGCACTGTCAACAAATACATTACAAAAAGGACACTTATTGGAGCTACTTTTTGATAAGACTGCTATACTTTTCAAAGAAACACGTTTGGATCCTTGGTTAGCAAGAGTTTTGATAACCGAATTGTTATGGGGAAAGGGATACTTAAGGTCTAACAGTAAACCCATTCAAACTATTCTTTTATATGAAACTCAGATGCGTGCTCTCTTAAAGCAATTTGATGAATCTGAAAGTTCCCTGCCTAATGAAATAAAAGGTAAATATTAAGTTACTCAACCATTTGTAATTTTTGCAGACTCTGATGTTTTACCTATGAAAAGAAGGATCTAGGTTGATGGTTTCAATTATTTGCAACAACCAAATCCTTTCCAGTAGGCTTACTTACAATTAAGAAAGTATTCTGCTGTAAGAATATTAAAAGTTGTACTTACACATATATCAAATTTAAGCATAGCAGAAATATCCCAGAATGAGTCTTATTTCAGTATTACAAACTTTGTTAGTATATAGTATTGCCATGTTTACCCTTCCTTTCATCACTTTATTTACAGTGCAACATATAATAAAAGCTGAATTTAATTTAGACCGATTTACATCGAATTGTATATCTGTGTTGATAGCTGTTATTGTTGTTAATTCAATTATTGCATGCTACATTTGGCAGGCAATCCACGAATCAGACACTGAATTACAATTAAAAGATATTGATAACAAAAAAATAGAACAGAACGAAGATAAAAAATGTCAATAATTTCATAGTATTTATTGCAATTATTAACTGTGAATTTTGTAATGCTTAAAGTTTACTGTATCTGAACAAAATAACATATTGATGAATTTAACATTTAACACATTTACATTGTATATATAATTAGATACCGATAATAAAGAAATTCGTTATCCATTTTTAACTTGTGCTATTTTTATCACTACTACCGAATTTTACTTTTTTAGTGACCAAACCAAGATATGTTCGTATTAATGTCAATCAATTATCTGTTGAGGATGCAATAAGAAAATTTGTAAATGAAGGTTGGATCTTGTTGCAAACACCCCAAAATTACTCCGAATATGTAAAAGTTTTGTCTAAATTGCACACAAACCACTTCATACAAGATTTTCATATTCAGGAATTATTTGCGTTTCCGGCAAGAGTCTCTTTTCATAACCATGAGAGTTATATAAAAGGCGAACTCATCTTACAAGATAAGGTATTACTTAAAATATATGTGTTGATGCCATTTACTTTAGCTGAAACTTTATCTTAGGCTAGCTGTCTTTCTGCATATTTGTTAAATCCAAAACCGGGATCGACAGTGTTAGATATGTGCGCAGCACCTGGTATGAAAACATCGCATCTTGCAGCTATCATGCACAATCAGGGGTATGACTGTGCATTTGTGTACTATATATTTGAATATTTTATAATTATATCGCCTTAACACATTTGCCCACATTGCCTACACAGGAGAATTGTGGCAGTGGAAATTGATGAAGATAGATGTAAAACGTTGTATAAGCAGCTAGCTTTGACAAGATCAGATTGTGCAACTGTTCTAAACAAAGATGCTTTAACACTTGACAGTCGTAAATATTACGATGTTGAATATATACTTGTTGATCCAAGTTGTTCTGGCTCAGGTAATTAGAAAAAAACAGTGATTTCTTGGATTTTTTAGCATAATTGATCATTTATAGGCATAGTTGATAGGCCGCAACTGAGTGACAGCAAGACAGAAATAAATCCAGCACGATTAAAGAGTCTTCAAGCCTTTCAAGTGTTGCTCCTTAGAAATGCACTTTTCAATTTTCCTAATGTAAAAAGAGTTGTTTACAGTACTTGTTCTGTTCATCCAGAAGAGAATGAAAACGTTATAGATGAGATTCTATGCAATGTTGGAAAAGCATATAATTTACTATGTGCCAAAGAAATGTTAGAGGGGCAGTGGATTAACACAAGTTCTGCACCATCACTCTGTGAAGATAAATGTTTACGTGCTGTGCCTGATGTGGATTTCAGTAATGGATTTTTTATAGCTGTGTTTGAAAGAAACTTTAATGTATCATTACCCAAGTACAAATATCGGAATTCTATAGATAGCAACATTGTAGTTAAAAAGCGTATACGAAAAAGACGAGGAAAGAAAAGAAAATTATTTTATAACAAGATTGACAATTTTGAAATAATGAAGTGAGTATTTACATCATGTACAAAATAGGGTTTTTCAGGATATATGATAAAATAGACATTATTTTAAATTATCGTTTTCATATCACTTTACTTTGTTAGATGTAAAAGTTTCTATTATTTGAAGAAATGGCTCATAAATACACAATTTCTCACTTGAGTATTTTTATCTTTGAATTATTAATAGTTTTATTGGGACTAATTTAATACACCCCTGTTGCAGTATAATCTGTACCGAATATCTGTGTAATATTATGCTTCTTAAGATAATGATGGCTACATTTACGGAAAGCATTTTTAATGTTGCAAAAACTATATTAAGAAAGTGCTAAATTTTTGTAACAGAGCTATGTTTTATAAATTACAGTAATGAAGAGGGAGAAGGAAAATAAAAATACCAGAGGGCGGAAATTTCCCAATGTCCAGACATGTGAAAGCATTAAAAAAGAAATTTCAAATAAGTGTTCTAAAGTGGTACATAGACATAGTAAAAGACAAAAATAAATGTGTAGACCTTAAACAATTACAGTTTATCAACCTTAATATCATTCTGCATCTTACGGCTCATTTATTTTCTGTGCTCCTGAATTTTCATCTCTATTTAAAATATTTATTTTAACAGCAATTCATTGATATGGTCGTATTTCTTGTATCCATACCAGTGTATAAGTTTTATGATACTCATCAGTGATGTGAACAAAGTTTCAGACAAACAAAGAAAGAGGATATATGTGCCCATAATTATGAAAGTGGTCTAAGTCAAGATTTAAAAAAAAATGAGTTTATCAGTTATTTCACACCACATTTGTTTACACTAAATTTATTCAATGTAATTTTTTTTTTTTAAATCTTGACTTATACCACTTTCATAATTATGGGCACATATGTTCTCCATCACTTGTAATGTACTGTGCAAAAATAGAATAATTTTATGTATAAGCAAAAATGATAAATCCTGCATGACAATATTTTCATTATCTAATAAGGCAGGATGGTATATAAGCAGATTTATTCGATTATATACCTTATGACACCTCAGGGATTGAAAGTTGAAATCTAGGATGAAGCTAATTCTTCACTTTCACAATTATTTTATTGGTACGGATGGTCGAGATGCTGTCATTACTGTATCATATGTCATAACAATCATCCATCTTCAAAACATTATTAAGATTTACACGGAAGAATAATAGCCTCAAAATAGAACATCAGAAAGTTTTGTCGACAAATTATCCAGAATCAAAGAGCTTCTTCTCATTCACAAAGTTTTTGTTTTGATCGAATTCGTCGTCCTTTATTTGGTTTCGGTATATTTAACTCTTTGACTGCTGAATACTCTGAGCCGAAGCGCTTCGCGTGGACGGCGTGAATACTTTTTTTCACACAATATGAATCTGTTTGGCGGTTTATTAAATTATAATTTCTTATATTTCATTTTTTCTTCTTGATAAGCAACAAGGTATGTTGTTTCTGAGCGTGTGGTACGGATACGATAAAATCATTTCTGGACAAATACAATAACGCAACAGTGAACGATCGAAGCCAACGCCGGGCGCACATGTGCGTTCGTAGGCCACAATGATAGCTTTCGCTGGACGCACATTTGCGCCCGTAGCAGTCAAGAGTTAAATGTATGACTTTCGTAGGAAACGTTGCGTTTATTACAGTCAACCACGTAAAAGAGTAAGAAAGGAATAATATGTACTTTACATCCTTATTATTACGCATATTACATGTAAGGAAGAAGATACTTTATCTGTAATGGAGACTGAAAAATGTATTAATATCCCGAATGAGAGTACAAGAATGACAAAGAATGCGTCTCTGAAGCTTTCTTCTGATGAAAAAAATGTTCCTCTCACCAGCAGATTATGAGAAGCATTACACTTTCTGCTGTGGATATATTATGGAATAGCTAAAGCAATCATCAATTTATACCACATGTGAGATACTCTGTTATTGTACACATTTCTATTTTCAAAATTTTGTACGACGGATCATGGGTAGACTGTTATGGGATGACTGTTAGGGTGGAGAAAACGATAATTAATGTATCCAAGCTCAGAGTGGTTTCGATACACGTGCGATGGTCATGCCTAAACGCATGAAATTAATAGACTGTCGTACAGACACCTTATTTTTTTAATATGTGTAATACAATTTTTGCATAAACAGTGATTTGTATTTGTCATAAAACATCTTTCATCAAATAAGAATTTTATTGTTATTTATGATAATTATTGTGATAATTTATCGGCTCCACGTAGTTGTTCTGGCAAATGGTCAATTACCAGAGACTTTATACTTCAAGCGTGTTCTAAGGATCGTACAGCATAGTCTCATTCTTGGTACTAGTTATTTTGTACGACAAACAAAATTTTGTACATTAATAATATTGAATACCTCTATTGATTCGTTAGATGATTAGATTTTAATTCGATTAATCGTTTACGATGTTCATGACTGCCCCCGTTTTAATCTTTTTTATAACGCCCACCTTTAATAATGGTAAAACCTATAATGTTATCGTATAAGAATTATTTGTTAGGAACGGGTTTAAATTGATGTAAAACATAAAAGTATAATATTAATATAGGAGTCATGAAGGTACTGCTAATGAGGACTATTTACCTTACAATCGTTTCGACTTCTTTGTAGCAGTGCAACAAGTTTGATATGTTGTCTATAGTGTTAACACATTAGTATAAATACTGCAGATACTAGCCATTATTTTAAAACACTTGAAACCGTGACCATGTAAATGGCAATTACAGCGGCGATAACGACAACGACAGAAACGACGACGATGACGACTACGACGACGCCAACAACGTAGAGTAAGTCTTGAGCGCAGCTCGACGCCGGTCGTTTGGGCTGAGAACACATTCGACGTTGAGACGGCATCGTCGAAGGACGTATGAATTATGTATACTCGCGCGATACTTTTCTGTGTCTCCGGGTAACAACCCTTTTTGTAACGAATCGGATGATATTTTTGCGGGATGGAGTAATTCGGAACTGATTTTGTATTTGCAGTAACTCGAAAGTTTTGAATTCAGTGCAAAATTAACATGATAAAAAAAAGCTGTTAAAAAAGTGTATGTTGCTAGCATTTATTAATCGAAAATTAGCTGCGTCTATAAAGATTTTCAAGATTTTTTAATTCAGTGACTCTGTGATCCCCGGTTAACCATCAGTGAGTTTCGGTGATTTTTAAATAGAATATGCTTAATGATCCACACTTGGTATTTTTGAGTTATCAGGCTCATTAACGTGTAAATATATTAGCGGTATTTAGAGATAACCGGCAGATTTGTAGCGGATTGCGGTTGTAAAATAAAACCGTGTATCGATCGAATTGTAAATTGTCTTGGATAATCGCACGACACGTGGTTGTGTCAAGAGAATAACAGTGCAATTCCTTTTCGATGAAAGTTAGACTTTTGCTTCCAGTGCGAGTTGGATATACGCCTACGCTATTAATTGTGATTAATTCATTAATTTAATTCCACACAGTTTAAGATTGTTGAATGGAATTTATTTTATCATTAACGGTTGAGTCTGTTCCACCACTTATCTTGCGATAAATTTTACAGAGACATAGTAGAGAGAAATGAGATCATCTGTGATTAAGCAGTCACGAAAGTACAGGTGCAATTCAACAGTTTTTTAAATTCGTCACAATATCAAAAAAAGTCGAGGGTACTATTTGTCTGAACATAGAACTCTGAACATCGAGACACAGGTTCTGTGATAAATCACACAATAATTAAGTATTACCAGTACAAATTTCAAGCTTTCAAATAAAGCTAGTTTTAGCAGATTGGGCAAAGTCATGTAAAATTATCGTGATGATTATAATTAAAATGTGTGTGCGTTGAATAAGGAGGTGGATGAAAATATTTCGCAAAGACACTTTTGTGACTCATTAAAATCATTGTAACCCGAAAACAGCGTTGGGGTTAAGTTTTGGCAAAGTTTCACATCAAAGCCAAACGTGGTTATATCGTTTTTAAGGGTTATTACAACGATAACAATGGCAAACGCAACTTCTCCAACGAGTACTTCGGCGGTGCAACATGAGCAAGAGGGTAATGGAAGGAACCACGCACAAATGGAGGCGCAAATAGGCAAAGATAATAACAAGAATGTAGGTACTGGGGACGCAGAGGGCGAAGAGATAGAAGTGGAAGAAGAAAGAGGAGGAGAAGAAGAAGAAGAATTAGAAGAAGAGGAAAGTGATGAAAAGTTAGATCAGTGTGCCGAGGAGAGGGGCGTGTCAGAGGAGAAAGAAAAGCATGAATGTGGTGGCGGGGTTAGCAAAAGTATGGCGGCGCAGGACACGTTAGATATCGTTCTTGCGCCGGAGGGTGGTGGGAATGGTTGTGGAGATATAGATGTAGGTGGAGGCGGTGGTAGCGTGTCCGGTTACTGGAGACATAACAGGCCCTCCAGTTCCCGTATGCCGCCTCCGGAGCAGACGGAGCACAGGCCAAGGAGCCGGCATGAGCCCGCATCTGCGAGATACAACAATCTGGGCTATTGGCGTGCCAGGCGGGTCACTTTTTATAAGAATGGCGATCCTTACTTTCCAGGAGTTGAGTTCAGGTAAATCGGTTGAATATTTCGTTCGTTATTTTTCATTCGTATCATTATCATCGCTTCTACAGAAGCACATATCATGGTAATAATTTAGATATTTTGATTAAAAGTATATATTTGCAAAATACGAGGACAATTACAGTTTGGTATACGTTACGCAGTAATTTAATTGAAAGTAATAAAATGCGTCACAGAGGCATGATAAATTTCAACATTCTTATCGATGCCGTCCGCGGCACGTGTTCAATGTGTCAGCACCAAGCCGGCAAGAAGAATGTGTGACATTTCCAAAACAACAATTGCCCTACTGCAGATTCATGCAGTGTCAATATTACTTTCATTTGCATTTAATAACTATCAATAATGGATTTATTGTTAGTGAGAAGTAGACATAAGTGTCAAATGAAAATTAAAAAATTGTGTTTATAATGTATGTAATTATTTCCATCTGGAGGGTTGTTTACATTATTATTCACGTAAAAGAGCGTGTAAGCGCGTACCGCCAGATTTGAGTAGCCGTACAATTAATTTTTTGTTTTGTGCGTATTAAGCATTTTGTTATCTTTAATATCTTAGACATATACGCTAAATATCTAGATTCAAACCGGGACGCGACATTGGCTCTTTGGAGGCTCTACTGGATAGACTGTCTCTTCGTCTTGATTTGCCCAGAGGAGCGCGTCATATATTTTCTATGGACGGAGATCGAAAACTCAATTTGGATGAATTGGAAGATGGTGCTTCGTATGTTGTGTCCAGTTACAAAACCTTCAAGGTGAGTCGTCATGCGAGTAGTTTGTCTCTAAGAGATCGAAGTGAGAAAATCAGGACGATCGAAAGCGATATTGTGCCTGTCTCCGCCACAAGCTGCTTAATATGCGCGACCGTGTATGTACTTTTAGATGTATAACCGTGTGATAACTGATGTTGAACTTAATCATAAATACTTTTGAAGAAATTTTACTCTGTACTTGTCAGAACTAATTGTATAAGCGGAATGGGCTACGGACAAAGCAATTTACACAACAGCTATATTGAGTAGAGTATGTACATGTATCACGAGTATGACGATGACAGTAACCTATGATGACGACGGCAACGACAATGACAACGACAACGACAACGACAACGACAACGACGACAACGACAACGACAACGACAACGACAACGACAACGACAACGACAACGACAACGACAACGACAACGACAACGACAACGACAACGACAACGACAACGACGACAACGATAACGATAACGATAACGACAACGGCGAATACGGTGGCAGCGACGACGACGATAGCGACAACAGTGTATCTGGCCCAGATCAGAGCTTAAATAGGACGCACGCAACTGCCAAGAGGGGGTAGCATTTACCTAAGAAATGAAAGTTCGAAAAATCGACGACAGAATGATGGAAGAAATATGTTTTGTTCAAACGGCGTAAGAAATTACACATTCTGGGAAAGGTTAATCAATCTGACTAATAATGGTTACATCCATTAAATTTCCCCATTGTGCTGCATTGAAAATTTGCGAACATAAGTGTTTCATGTTATGTCGATCATTTTTCGTGTAGCGATTACATGAGTGGTACGTTGAGAAGCTGGTAAAAGACTTAAGTGAAGCATTACTTTAATATAAAATGTCACAAGCTTCAATTACTCAGCAATCGTCATTCGGGTTGCAATGGATGTTATTACGTCCTTTAGGCTCTTAACATCAAAGTTATCATTTCGCCCCCACGAGACAGATATATAATGAATTGTCTTCTTGTTTATGTGTATGTACCTTGTAACGTATCTCAATGAGATCATATAAATAAAACGATCTATTGGACATTTTAATGTTATTGTTCGGCAATGGACATTAAGTAACGGCTCAGGTCACACCTATGCGGTTCAATTCTTTATCTTCTTTGCATTTTAAGGCGCGACTATTTCCGCCAATCCCGTTTTTCGATCGGGGGTTGTGCTCGTCAATCTCTGTAAAGTGGCCTCAACTGAACACTCAGCGCATTGTCGTAATAAGGTAGTGCTCTTCTTTAATGCATGTACACAATCACACGCTTTTAGAAACTTAATCGAAATACATATTTCAAATTTCTATTTCGCGTCATAATAGATATCTTCTCATCAACAAATTAACAATTTCAAATAATCTAGTTTCTCCAAGTATATGGGATGTAAAAACTGCAATAGTTCACAAGATGAGTTGTTGCTCTATACATATTTTCTATTACATTTGTTTTCAGAATTTTATAATTGCTTTATTTTGATCCTTTACAGATTTAGGGAGTGTGATATTATTAATTCTTATTGCCTAAATGCATATGTATTGTTTCATATCACCAAAAATATACGAAGTAAATATGTCGGTAGTAGATTTATAATATATTGTTAGTTTACTTTCATTATTACGACTTTGTTCATTCTAAAGATTATTTTCTACACTATTTCACACTCCCATTACATCAAATGAAATCGTGAAAATGTAAATATTGTAGAATATTTAGAATTTACAATGTACCGAACGCTATTAAAGTAAAAAGTACAATAATTTTGTTAGCATAGTAGAAACTTCACTATTACTGCATACAGAATTCCCGCCGTTACGTAACACATAGATCATGTATCATGTACATATACGCATAATTTCGAATAACGTAAAGGAAAATAATGCTTTCGTGAAATTTGCTGCAAATATTGGTGCACAGCTGACTTCGTGCGCCTCTTACCATTCTTAGTCAAGAAAGACCGTATCTCATTGACCGTTGGTCGGAGTGCCACTTGACCACCACCTGGCCACCACCTGAACGCCGTCTCATGTGGGATCAATACAAATCTGGTGGTGGTGGAGGCCTCTCCTTTATCTAGACATTATCGTCCAATGACCGTTTTCTTTGCCGTCATATCGCCAGCGCTTTGCAGTAGTAATTACGAGGTCAACCAGATTAAGATTGAAAATAAAATGGATAATATGTGGAAGAATAAAACGGCCAATAGAGCGTGATATAGATTAATAGATATCATTGAAGACAGCATGGGGTATGAAGTTACTATACTAACCATTTCTGTCGTAACATGGTAAACGGTTTAGCCATAAATCTCTGATCATTGTCTTTAACAACTAAGTACTGAATAAGTATTCATCTGTTATGTATCTATAATATGATGCTATTGATACTTAGCATCAATTTATCGTGAATGCATGTAGGCATCATAGAATACGTATCATTATCGTATCCATTATAGCATATAATGGAAGCTTTCTTAAGGCAAGGAGAGGTATTGATGAACTGTATTGTTTAAAAATGTTGTTTTATATTAAATGCGTTTAATATCAATAAGATTTTTGAAGATATATCGTAAATATTGATCCTGCCATATGATAATGGCACTGTAAACGCAATATTCGATAGAACAGAAAGTGTATGAAGTTAATTTGAACACAATCATTCGCGGACACAGAAACAGCCTACAAACACAAAACTCATCTAGGAAAAACCAACCAACCATACAACTTCAACAGAAACAGCACAGTTTGACACTATTGAATAATATACGTACGTGGATATACAGGTACGCAGAGCGACCGAGTCGGGCGTCGATGTCTCCACGTATAGAACTTACATAATGCTCGTTGCTCGCTTTTCAATGCCTTACGTGATTTCTCCCCTTACATTTACTTCAGTGTACCGTTTACGTTATTATGGTTATGGCAAGTATATGCTGAGTAACGCTGGATTACTTTTCACGGTATTCTCGGTAATTCCTTATTGCAAGTTATCTCAAGAGAAGAACACAAGGAACGGAGAAATATCTATTAACATTGGAGTCGACCTTACAAAATAGGGAGACCTGCAAACCTATATTGATTAGTGTACCAACCATACTCATATTCGATTAGTCACTCGCAAATCAGTATATATTATCATTTAGTATCACATATCTACATTTCAATAATTAGAAGAAAAGCTTTTGCTATTTTTCAGTTCTGTATAAGGGAGTATCAATAAAACACGCAACGAATCATAATTGCACCTCAACTTCCCTTCTCGTTCAAGGCCAAACGATACTAGGGCGCGCGTTTCGTACGAAATCATTTGCATAACGAGAGGTTACGGGTTAACTGTATAAGAGAGTGGGCACGTGGAAAGACAGGTTTGGATTGAAAAATAGAATTTTGTGATTTTTGATTGTCGATTTAAATGTTCAATAATTTATTCAATGAATAGTGGACAATATAAAAATATCGTAAGCACAGATACTTAACAATTGTGAAAGAAATGGGCAATTAATTCTACTTTTTTGACATCTCTTGAACATTTACTGACCTCTATGATTATGATAAACGCCACAACATATGCTTTTATCCGTTTATTATTTGTCCCAGTTCGCTTTCACGGCAATCCTGCACTTGCATACTTCCTTTGTAATTTCCTTTCTATGATGTGTGACCACGACAGGAAGTAGTTCCGATTGCAGTCCGGGCTCTAATCTTCTAGCGAAGAACGATTCAGTGGTAAATTATGTGAATTTTTATAACACTGGCTTGGGCTCGAATATCATTTATTGCTATGTATCGACGCTGATGGTGGACAGGACTCTTTTGAAGATTTTGGGGTGAGATTTGGAAAGCGTAAGGAAAACTACGAATTGGGAAATACGAGGTGTGGGAGTGGGAGGGGGAAATATCTATGACAGAAAGAGGATGACAATTCGGAATTATCGTGTCGCGTTACATTTATTGGTACGGTTGTGACGAGGACATTAATAATAGTAGTAAGAATAATAACAACAATAACGACAATTAAAATATTAAGTATACTCGTGTAATAAAATAATAAGAGTAAATGTAACACTAGTAGTTGTTACACTAATAGGCAATAGCACTTTCTCTTAATCAATAAAAATATCTACCGGCGACACAATGTTAATTGTTGACAAAGTGGTAATTACGTTCTTTATTGTCATCCGTCGTGACGTTGGTAAAAATTTGAAAAACATCGGCCTCACGATTTCGTACAAAATTTGATTGTTCTTTGTTGTACTATTCAATGTCTATCGGAGGGAGACAATGTCGCAGGAAAGATGGGAAAGATTCATTATCTACGAATACGGATAGGAGCATGTTGGACAATCGACAATATGTAAATCACTGCGGCATCTTGCTTCCCCGCATATATTATCGGCTTTTAACACCGATAACGGGCTAACTCTTGTAGTTAGAGCGGCGAATCAGACGTACATTGGCCGTACAAACATGATACACGGTGTTTGCACTACGCAAACATAGCAGGATATTTTGGCAAATTATTCATTATACTATGCATGATTACTAAAACATGGTCGCAAAAGGAGTGAATTGTTGAGGTCCAACAGTTACTGCGCTACAAAATTATCAAATACAAGAATGAAATTACTGTAATTCTTACTTTAAATCATCTTTGTCATTGCTGTGTTTATTCACTTCATGAGACAATGACTGCTAGAGTCGAGATGTTCACCGTATCAGTTATGACCAGTGTGTGATAAAAGCTAGTTCCTTATGTTTATTCGGTTCTTCGTTAACGTTCAGTCGAAAAGATTTGAATTATTGTTGCTCTGGCGAACCTGTTATCGTTAATCTCCACAACATTCTAAACGGTAAGTCGCCAATGACTATGCGTTCGAACCAGTGAAGTGACATCGCTGGAGAAAGTAGTGGTGCGATCTAATTTTTCGGTTTATAAATAGTAGGAGAAAAAAGCATGGTAGGTTATGAATTGCAAAGAATTAACCGCGCGTTATATGTGGCGCCTTGTGTAGATGCATAATTGGAAGTATGGTAGGTGTAAGACGCATTCTTTTCGAAAGGGGAAAAGTGTTGACGAGAAGGACGAAATTGTAGCCGCTCTCAATATCGGGGTTGCCGGTGGTCACTCGCAGTTGCTCGCAGTGGACAAGGTGGCCTTGAGAGTAGCAGCGAACGAGCGGCGAGGTATGAAGTAGAGCAAAAGAGGGAGAGAGAGTGGGTGCGATATTGCAGCCTGAAAGGGGCTAGTTCTGACCGCGGACGGGCCAGCATACACGCCCCACCAGTTGTCGATCGAGCACGGTCTGTACCAGAGCGACAGAAGCACGACTATCATAAACTTGAAAAGCCATTCTCTTCCCGTCAATCCTCTTTTGATCGTGCATTCTTTCCGCCGTATTAATTCGTTACCAATATTGTCCGTTGCGGTGAGCGTTTCTTCGAATCTCATTTCTTGGAAGAGTTAAAGACGGAACCTGAGTTATCGTGGAGACACATGTTTGTTTTAAATCGTATAGCGGGGCATCACAAAGTGCAATTATTCCGGGATCAATATATTATCGTCACGTGAACTTATCGTTTTACAGTAAATCACTGTTTTCTTTTAATACCGCATGAAATCTCGTTCGAAAAAGCTCGTTTAGTTACAACGCAGGCACTCTTTGAACGTATCTCGCGAAAAATGCCATGCTTCGCTGATAGTATACACATTATTTCACCTTTACCAGTAAAATATTACCAGTAAAATATTACTCGTCAATGAAGATTAACTGGGGCTGCTTTGCATTAGAATGATTTTTACTAAAGAAAATTAAATGGATAAGTGAGCAGATATTTCTTGGAAGCAGTCTTGATTAATTGTTTTGTTTCGAGAAACGTAATACACTGTCATTCCGTAAAGTGGTACTGTTACTTAAATTGCATATCTCTATCGTAAGAACCGCCCCATTTTTCACATTTGTTAAGCATTCATAATGTCTTGATTTGGTGACCAACACTGAACTTTAAGCGCGGAATTTTTGTCCCTCCAGTATCAACTATTAACTTTACTAACGTATGGGTTTGCGTTATTTTCTTAATATTCCTATTCTCTAAACGATTTCCTTTTGACCATGCTTCGCAGCGTTCGGGATACACACCTCTATTATCCTTAGTTGTTATTGTTTCATCGCATTTAATTATCTTTACTCGACAAGATATGGGATACTTTTGTTGTACAGTTCTTTGAACATTAATGTCCAGTGGAATAGTCGCAAGCAAACGACTTTTTCTCCAATTCGGAAATTAGGAAATCAGACAGATAATCGTAGAAAGTTGATTCATCATTGCGTCTCCAAGTTCTTCATCTGATTTTGAACTTGATTATCGTGTTGACCCTGGAGATCAGGAAGACGAAGAGAACGCTAAAAAGGTTGAAGGAGGGGAAGTGGAGGAAGAAGAAGAAGAAGAAGAAGAAGAAGAAGAAGAAGAAGAGGAGAAACGGGAAGAGGTGTATTACCACAAGTTTCCCTCACGTGTACCGTTTGGCATCTCCGGTAGCTTCGTCGTGTTGATGAGCGATTCTTTCGAGGTGATCTCACTACCCGCCGACATGTTACAGGTGCAGAATTTATTGATTAATGGTTCCTATGGTGTCCCATGATCATCATTTATTGTGTATGGGCCTGTGAACTAAACAAGAGAGTATAATAAGAGGGTATATAAGAAATTCTAGTAAAGCTCGATCGCAATGTTTCTTTACAGAAATGATTGAAAATATATAAATCAATTCCGCGGCAATTAGGTGAACAGCGACATAGAATATTCATTGTTAAATTGACATCTGCAATTGTTGATTGTCCTTCGAAGTTTCTATTGCTATATAAATCTACTATTGTCCACTGGTGTTTGTAGCGGAAATATGCTTAAGTCAGCGAAAGATGTGGTGACCAAGTTACTATGTGGACCGTATATTGACTTGACTAAGCGATTAGACCTCTCCAGTGGGCACTGTTTCCTTTGCAGCCGGCAAGCTATGGAAAGAAGAACACGGCATGGTATGCATCACATGGAAGTGGTGGAGTCAGTGTCGGTGGCAGTAGAAGTGGGACTGGTGGGCTTGTTGGAAGTTGGCAAAATAGGCCTCCGGCGGTTGCAAATCTTAGCAGAAAAGCATCAATTAGTGACGAAGTCCCGCCGCCTGGCGGTGGTGCGAAGCCGTCATCGGGTCGGGTTATCAGGATCGTTAATAACCAGGACCACACAGTCCAAGTAAATCGAAATTTCTTTCTAAATGTACCGGAACTTCTTTCTTTCCCTTTCTTTCAACATATCGTATCACCGGCAGACACTATGTCATTATGTCTCAGCTTACATGCAGCGTAAATTCTAAAAAATGTCCCCCTACCTAATGAGTTTTTGCGTCTTGATATGAAGAAACAAACACTGATCCAAACGTGAAATTATAATCAAAATTGTTGGCATTTAAAAACTTTTATTATCTACAATTTCTGCTTTCATCCAGTGTCGGGTGCTCCTTAATCTCCGGACGTCTCAGCCATTTGAGGAAGTCTTAGAAGACCTTGGTCAGGTGTTGAAAATGAATGGTGCTAAGAGAATGTTTACAGTATCTGGACAGGAGGTTGGTACATATAGTAACTTATATATCATGCTTCTGCTTGGTAATTAGTAATTCAATAAGCAAACTTCATAATACAGAAAATTTGTTGTAATGATTAAAGAATTGAATGTGTTCCACGCAGCTTACTACCTTAAGAACTCAGTTTGTACAACCTTCATCCATACATTTGCATGTCTTGGAAGGTGCGGCAGACGTGGAGAGGGTTGACTCAATATTGGGGTCAACTTCGTGTTAGATTAAGGTCGTTTCCCCACTCTTTTCCCGCTGATGACGTACAAGAACACTTTAAAGATGATCGTTTTGATCACGCTAAAGCGATCATACAAGCACGAATGTTTTTCAGGTTCAGTAGTGCAAAACATAAATTTCTCACGTACCAAATACGAATCTACATCGGGACCCGTACGCGTCGGTATGTTTAACATATTGAATACTCATGAGACGTTTCAATACTTCATTAATTTTGTTTATTAACAGATTTGTTGAACAGGTGATTTAACTTAATTCGTTTCACATCTGACATTACGGTTTTCTAAGTGATAACTAGCGTTAACTATAAAATACTTCATTATGTTTTCAAAGTATTTCTTATAAAACTGTACCAACTTGAAAAGGGCAGTGTAAGTTGCACAAAAATCTGTTTCATTTATTTTACGTTATGTTTTAACACTTTTACTGTCATTGAGGAAACTATGCAGCGATAATCACTAAATCTTTTCGCCTTGTAATTAGATACGTAGGACCGTTTTTACTTCCATTGTTGTCTTCAACTATCTACGGTAAAAAAAGTAAAAAAAAAAAACGCAACCGGGTCATCGATCACTTTGGACATAATTTGTTGAGCGCTGGCACAATAAAGATTGTTATCAGAATAACGGTAGTTGAAGAAAAACTATGTAAGATCTTAGAGCTATTTGATCTTATTGAAATTTATAAACAAGGTACATGGAAAGTTAATGCAAGTGACTCTTTCACATAATACTAAGATACGATATATTTTGCATTTCATTATGTGATTTCCAATGTTGATCATTGATGAGTTAAGCAATGTTCTATTTAATAAATAAATAAACGTATCAATAGTACCTTCTTATTCGAAAGTCAATATTTTCGGCGGTAATATTGATCTTTATTGCAGACCTTTAGTTCGGAATATTAGTGTCATCATGCGAATAATTTTTCTGATGTTACATAGATAACGGTACTGAGCAGGTTTTATACACGGTTGTCATCTACGGTGTCGTTTTATACACTTGAGCTGATTGTGAGTAATGATAACTATGCAAAAAATTAAATTCTGGTGATAGTTCTGGCCACGAACCTGGATCAGCTCATTGCTACTTTATTATGTCGATGTTGAATTACACAGTCCCACCCCAAGGTATTTTCTGTGAAATTACGCAAAACATTTTTACGAAAAAATGTACGTAATCATTGATTTCATTGTTTGGTATAAGTGTTATGTGTGAAAAACGCATACATGCACTTCCAGTTTACATCAAAGCAGTTCCGCTCGGTATCTTAATTCTAAAATGCAAAGGTTAATGATATTCGTGTACACTAAATTTCTTTTATTAAACTATAGTCGACTGCTTGAATCCCAAATGATTTATGAAGGCCTGCTCCAAAGATTTGGATATTTCAAGTGGAATGGCTGTTATTTTTGATTATTTAAGCCTATTATTAATGATTGCTTTCTGAGCCCATTAGTGATAAATATTTTCATCGCATTATGTACAAAATATTAGTATGGTGGTGGAAACATTGTATAATTGCAATTGGAAAATCTATAATGTAATCCAATTATTTGCACCCGTATAGGTGAGGAGTTTTTCGCAACTGCGCAATGAATTCGCAGATGTTGACACGTTTTATCTCGGAACCGGATTAAGCTCTAGCGGCGGATATGGTTTAGGCATCGGAATGGCGGCTGCTATGACTGCATCCCCTATAAGAAGATCAAGATCAAGGGGACCGTCTGCTGTAATAGAAGATATTAGTGGTCAAAGAAGGGCACGTAGCAAGAGTAGGCCTCGAGCTCTTTATGCGCCAGAGTCTGAAGTAGTACGTGTAAATGGTATGGTACTTTACCTTTTTATGAGACAATTATAACAATTTCTTTGTTGACGTTTAGCACTCTTTAATTGTATTTTTTTTTTTTAACATTTTAATGTTCAAGTAGTGTACAAAACCAATCGTTCAAATATACCTACATTTCAATTACAGTGACAAAAGAACATATATGTACTATACATATGAGGCATTCCGTACCAAATTGGACAATTTTGTACCTCAACCGCTTCGGTTTTTTTCAAACATTTTTATGTTTTTACGGTCGATGAAAAAAGCGTTCATAATTTTTTCAGATTTTTTTGTCGGTCCGTTTTGGAAATATGAATTTTCTTAAAATTTGGGCGCTTTTTTTTCAAATGCTTACAACTTTGTGAAAATTGCACAAATTGGATTGTTCTTTTTTTCAAAATTTGTGTTTCTGAATGCTCTTTCAAGAAAAAAATATGATTTTGATCAAAATTATATTATTAATTGTTTATTTTGAACTTAAAGCACAAAATGTTTTTTATCTGAAAACATGTACCCTTCGATTTTTTTGAAAAAATTCTCAAAGAAACTTTGAAGCATGAAAGAACTTAAAAAAATTTCCCATCGTGGGGAAACTCTTCGTTCTATTTTTTTTCTTTATTCGAAAATATCCATTTTGTCAAATAGTATGTTCCGTTTCAATGAAAACTGTTTTTTTTCTAAATGTATGCCTCGTCCGATTTTTTTGAAAAATTTCTCAAAAATACTTGGTTCTTATATCCAACAAAGTATTTTTGAAATTTTTTTCAAAAAAAATCAATCGGGGCGTGTTTTGTGATCAAAAACTTTTTTTGCTTTAAATTAAAAATAAACAATTAATAAAATAATTTTGATAAAGAAAAAAAATAGAACGAAAACTTTGCCCACGATCGGACAATTTTTAAAAGTTGTTATATCCATCTAAGTATTTTTGAGAATTTTTTCAAAAAAATCTTCCGGGGCGTCTTTTGAGATAAAAAATCTTTTTCATTGAACCGGAACATACGACTTGATAGAATAGATATTTCCAAATAAAGAAAAAAAAATAGAACGAGGAGTTTGCCCACGATCGGACAAACTTTAAAAGTTCTTATATCCAACGAAGTATTTTTGAGAATTTAAAAAAAAAAATCAATTGGGGCGTGTTTTGAGATACAAAATATTTTGTGCTTTAAATAAAAAATAAAAAATAAAATTAATAATTTTGATTAAAATTATATTTTTTTCTTGAAAGAGCATTCAAAAACACAACTCTAAAAAAAAAGAACGACCCAATTGGTGCATTTTTTACAAAGTTTTGAGCATTTGAAAAAAAAGAGCCCAAATTTTAAGAAAATTCATATTTCCAAAACGAACCGTAAAAAAAATCTGAAAAAATTCATAAACGCGTTTTTCATCGACCTTAAAAATATAAAAAAATTTTGAAAAAATCGAAGGGGGTGAGGTACAAAAGTGTCCGATCTGGCATGGAATGCCTCATGTACAAAAGGAATGTATTGCGTGCATGAATAGTGTCCTTATCATTGTAGAAGTTTTTACGTTCACTTGTGCTTTTGTACGTAGGAGTATTAAGTCACTTGCTCTCGCAAGCCTAGTTGATATTTGTACGTGACAGTTAAACATCATGTCGGACAACAGCTTCCGTGGAAACATATGTATGCGTAAAACCCATGGAAAATGTAGTTCATGTAAACATATTGCCTATATTAGTATGATATATTTTGGAGTACATCTTGTACTGTTAATTAATACCTTGAATAAGTAAATATATTTGGCAAAAAATTGATAAATTAATGTTTTCAAGAAAGGGTATAGCCTAATAAGGTAGACAAAACAGTGTCCTAAACCGAATTAAATTCCAAATGAGCCATTCGATAGTTTAGAATAAAAGAATCATTTGTGTGAAGTTTCAACTTTGTATCTCGACTGTGGGCGGGGGGGGGGGGGGGGGGGTGTTACCCTCTCTCGCAATTTTTGTCGGATCAGAGCTTCTTTTCAGATTTTTTTATCCGCTAGAGAAAATATGGGGAAGTCTGGCGATACACTTTACCCTTTCCCACCCCTCAGGATGGAAGTACAAAGTTGAAAATTCACACAAAATGATTATTTTATTATAAGCTATCGAATGGCTCATTCGAAATTTTAATCGGTTTGGGGTCACTTTTGACCATCTTACTCTACTGTACCCTTTAAGATTTATTTTAAAAGAAAACGGATGAATTGCCAGATATTATAGTGTATTTATCTAATCATTTCTATGCTTTACACCCCGCGGTTGTAAGTATATTTCAAATGAAATGTACTGCATCACGTGGCACACATATAAATTGGAAAGGGCAACGGCTGCTGCGTATACTGCGCAAAATAGAATATGGAGTCCCAAAAACGTTATGGTCTTGACATACATATTTAAATTTGCAATAAGTGATCAAATAGCGTATTGTTACGCAGGTTCAAATCCTTTCCTTATGTAATAATATTTAATGTAACTTTCTATAGTTTAAGTTCTGTACCTGTCGAAACTAAAAAGTTCCGTGTACCTTGCGTGTAACCAACAGATTTTTTTCATGATATCCCTTATTGTTATGTGCTGATTTTTGCCGCGTTTTTGCTTTCCCATGACTACAAAAAGAGCACATATTCAAAGCTCTGCATTAGTGTATAACAATATTGGTGATCTTGAAAACACCGACAGGAAAATGGCTACAGGAGCAGTCTATTCTATTCGTCCGGTTCTATTGTACCATATAAATTCCGCATAAATTACTTTGTATGTTTTCACAACTCAAGAAGACGTTTAAGGTTTAAAATGATTTTTAAACGTTAAAATTCTAAATTTAAATATAACGTGACTCAACTGGCAGGAGCCACTTAAATATGACATTTTTTTTAATGACATACAGTAAGACCCCGCTTAACGCGGGGGATACGTTCCAATAAGTTCGAGCGCTAAACGAAACAGCGTTAAACGAGGCAACTTTACACGTTAATAATGGGGATCAGTGAAACAGAACAGAGAATAACAAAATTTTCTTTGCAATCACTCATTGTAAGAACTAAAATTTGCCGAACTTATCACAATAAAATATAATATTATGTTTATATCTTTATACACCTAGTAACGTTAATGACAGCTAATAAGTCAACTGTGACGCACGAACGATACGTTCGTACTGTGACTGCGACTTCATGGAATACAGTTGGAACCTTTACTCTGGACAGACTATGAAAAAAACATTGAAACAGATAAATAATGTGCACCCTCGCTACATAATCCACCGCTTTTGGTTGGTGCATGGCCATTTAATTTGCACACATATACAACAAGTATCAATATAGTGAGCGATTTAGGGGAATCCCAATACTACCGCGTAATACTGAAACAGCGTTAAGCGGGGCAGCGTTAAGCGGGGTCTTACTGTATATGTGTATCTAAAAATAACGTCTGCTAAAATAATTTTTTGACGCTAAACTAGTAGTGTTAACAGTATCAAATGTTAGCCATTTAAAATATTTGTGCACTGAACAGGTACAAAAACTATTATTTGTATGGTTAACGAAAATACGAATTTAAAAATTACAAAAAGCCAATATAATGCATTTATTATTTTATCAAGAACTTTAAAATAATAACTTAGAAAACCATGTCTCTTTTAGTAGATTGGCGTATTTTTAATTTGACTGCAAAAGAACATTGTTGTTTCTGTTGTAAAATCTCAATTCTTTTTACAAGATTACAGCGTGGTTGAGATATTGCGGGAAGAACCAGCTAAAGTGACAATCAGAGGTCTTAGAAGATCGTTTTACCCTCCATCTCATCTACCACCTGTTGATAACTCACCACCAGATAAGAAATTACAACTTGAATGGGTATATGGCTATCGAGGAACGGACACCCGACGAAACTTATGGGTGTTACCAAGTGGTGAATTACTTTACTATGTAGCCGCTGTTGCAGTTTTATTTGACAGAGAAGAAATTGCTCAACGTCATTACATTGGCCATACAGAAGACATTACTTGTATGGAGGTATACAAAATAATAATAATAGTGATACACTTGTAAACTTACGAATCAAATGCATGCGTCAGTTGGAAAACGGAATCGTCCAATATTAGAATTGATAAAAGCTAAATCAAATGTTAATTAGGCTGAGAAAAAACGGTTCTCTTGTTAAAGGTTCATCCAAGTAGAGAATTGGTTGCATCTGGACAAAAAGCTGGTAGACACAGAAAAGCTCAATCTCACGTACGGATATGGTCCACGGAAACACTTTTGACACTTTATGTTTTCGGAATGACAGAATTTCAATTGGGCGTGTCAGCCCTAGCATTCTCTCAATTGGTAATATATTCTGGAAATTAGTTTAATTTACGCCGATGCCAATAGAAGAAAATATTCTGGCACGACCTAAACACTAATAATACCATTAAATTTGACCACCAATTTTTTGTGGTATTACATTTTTATAGAATGGAGGGAGTTACGTGCTCGTCGTCGATTCAGGCCGCGAAGCTATTCTATCCGTATGGCAGTGGCAATGGGGCCACTTGTTAGGTAAAGTGGCGGTAAGTTATACGTGTTACTTCTTATATTTAAATAGATTGTTTTTAATAAATTGTGCTCACTGTGCGGCTTACGCATAACAGACTATGCAAGAGGAGTTGACAGGAGCTGCATTTCACCCCCTCGATGATAATTTACTGATAACTCATGGACGCGGTCACCTAACATTTTGGAATCGGCGAAAAGATGGATTTTTTGAAAGAACCGATATTATAAAACCGGTAACTACACGTTTTACGTTATTTCCTCATCTTCTTGATGCTCATCAGCTCTGCAATTGCGCATCTCAGTAATTGCTATTAATCAGTATAGTAAACAAAACAACAACGTAATGAAAGCTCTAAAATATGATTCTCTGCATTACAAACACTTGAATTCTTTAATATTTTAAAGCCATCGAGAACACACGTTACAAGTATTCAGTTCGAGCAAGATGGCGATGTGGTAACTGCTGATAGCGACGGTTTCATAACTGTGTACTCGGTTGATGCTGATGGTGCTTACTTCGTTCGTATGGAATTCGAAGCACACAATAAGGGTATTAGTTCGCTTGTCATGCTGTCAGAAGGCACACTCCTATCAGGCGGAGAAAAGGATCGCAAAATTGCAGCCTGGGATTCTCTTCAAAATTATAAAAGGATCACTGACACAAAAGTACATGGCAAGCTTTTGTTTAATAGCAATGTTCCCCAGTAAACTAATATTTTGAATAGTTGCCAGAGTCCGCTGGAGGAGTCAGAAGCATATACCCACAACGACCAGGAAGAAACGATGGAAACATTTATGTCGGAACAACTCGGAATAATATAGTAGAAGGTTCTTTGCAACGACGATTCAATCAAGTTGTTTTCGGCCACGGAAGACAATTGTGGGGATTAGCCGTACACCCTGACGACGAAGTGTTTGCCACAGCGGGACATGATAAGAACATCGCCTTATGGAGGAGACATAAGTTACTATGGACCACGCAGGTATTTATACGTCTCCAAACGAAAAATACCTTTCATGTATTTTCTGATGTTTAATACCTATTTCATTTGCGGAAATTATTAGGTTGGCTTTGAATGTATTTGCATTGCATTCCACCCCTTCGGCGTAGCTCTTGCTGCTGGCTCCTCAGAAGGTCACCTCCTTGTTCTTGCGGCAGATACTGGCGCTGCTGTAGCTACACTCAGAGTATGTGGTTCACCCTTATCATGCATTGGATACAATCCAAGTGAGGAATAAATCGTAATGCTTAATGGTTACATCAAAATTGACTTGTTACAAATATTACTGCCCTTTTGCAGCTGGTGAAATTATAGCGATGGGATCCCAAAATGGTAGCGTATATTTGTTTAAAGTGTCAAGGGACGGATTTTCATACAAGAAAAGTAACAAGATACGTGGCAGTCAACCCTTAGTACAGCTTGATTGGAGCTCAGACAGTAGATTTCTTCAGACAGTTACACAAGATTACGATCTCGTCTTCTGTTAGTTTTTTTTACTATATTTCGTCAACAAATTTATCTTGTCTAATGGCGACGTTTGGTCCTTTTAGGGGACGTAAAAGCTCTTTCCTCAGAGAAAAGCCCGTTAGTAATGAAAGATGTAAAGTGGTATACACACAATTGCATGGTGGGTTATATGGTATCAGGTAAGTTGCGACGGTATCATAAATGATTAGAGATAGATATTGAAAAGAAAAAAAGAGGGAAAATAAACATAATGAACTGTCTTATTGTCATTGTGTCGAATATGGAAAATGCGCACGCAGCTGTGAACATATTGGATATTCCTTAGTTTAGACTAACCAAATCACTTGCGAACAATACAGGAGAGAAAAACAAGACTATCAAGAAGTATCAAAAATGTCCAAAACTAATATTTCATCAATTTGACTTTGCTCGAGTAAAATATGAAAATGCACTATCACGCATAGATCACGTTGAAACATCCACGCAGGTTACTCAGAACTGAAATAGAATAAAGGATATTAATTATATGTATTCAGATCGAGATGATATACAAATTGAATTTGAAATTTTTATGTTTTGCTATTAATATCAAAGCGAAACTGTATTATGCATCTTATTAAATACGATATAAACATTCGCAAGTTTGCAATCGCAATATAGTGATTCAGATTAAACAATGTGGCTAATGCAAAAGTTTTATAATCACATCTTTCGCAGGCATGTGGAACAACCGTTACTACCCATTGACCACGGTATTGACTACTTCAAGCAGATCAGCAGCGCATGATATGCTTGTAAGCGGAGACGCAGAAGGTTATCTTCGTCTCTTCAGATATCCGTGCACTAGTGCAAAAGCGGAATACGTGGAGGAAAAAGTTTACAGTTCACTTGTCGCCAGCGCACGATTTCTCTATAATGATCAAAATATCGTCACCGTAGGAGGGACTGACGCTGCTCTCATGTTGTGGGAATTAGTAGACGAATGAGTGTAATTAACCGACTGGTTGACCATTTTTCAAACATGTTCAACGTCGTTATTGAGTATAATTCTATCTCGTCTGTAGTAAAATGATGCTAAACCGCGTCACTACTGCGCTGTATTACAGAAATGTGATCTAAAAAAACGACAAGCGGGAGGGTGATGAATGAACCTGGCATCTATAATTTCTTACAGAAAGTAATTAATCAGTATGATGACATTCAGATAATATTACACGATCTGTTTTTTTTAACGGAAAAAGTTTAAATTCATTTCAGTAACGCAAATAATGTGCTATAATAGAAACTGAATATATTGTCAATCTTATGCCCTAGTCCAATGCCGTACTACTTTTCGGCTTCACAAACAAGCTCAGTAACCACGTTCCATGGTACGAAAAAGATTAAAATATTACAGAATAAAACAAGTGATGGTTTAGTAGCAGCTTTATATTCTTTTAAAGCAGTTGATTATGACACTCGTAATATTTTCAACAAGGTTCTCCAGCAAAGCAAATTAATTTCCTTTTTGACTACAGTGTGATAATTGTTTCCTTATTTAACTCTTATCACATAAATGGGCCACGTCCCACAATATAACGTTTAAAGGTGTAAAGAATAGCTATATATTAGGTGATACGAATATGTAGATATTCGCACATGCACGCATTTTATGCAGGTACAGGCATATGTGTAACCATCCACTAACATCGGAGCGCTGGCGCTCTTTATACAATAATTGAGTCATATAAGGTCAAATTAATGTATTACTGGTTGATATCAATATGATAGAACAGAACATCCAATTGAAAGATAACTGTTGCAGGACAACAGACTTTCTCCTTTATCTCTTATTAACATTCAGAATCAGTCTGGTTACCGCAATTTTTATACAGAAATACGTGTCTGCGTTTTTTGCTTAGCTTAAAATAACAGAAACATTTAACTTAAATCATATATTAACAATACTTTGCCTAGTGGTGTATTGACTTACCTACTACGTTGTAAGCACAAAAAGTGAAAACAGTCTACTTTTCATATTTCTAGTGTTTAGTATAGAAACATTATGATCATCACTGCCAACATTATCGAAATCAAGATTTAAATGAGGCTCAGATGAATAATTTATTATATCACTAACATAGATGATAAATTAAACATTTGGTAGTGTTGTTTCTGGGAAACAAGAGAATTAAAATTCTTTTTCCTAATCCTCTACATAGCGCAATATTGCTCTAATACAGGAAAGTAAATCTTTATTTCTCACAATAAAGAAAAATTATACATGTTACATTTTTATATCTCCCCATTTTATAATTTGCAGTATTATTCATTGTAACAAAAGAATAATATGGTAAATTTTTCAAAGATGCCTTTTGCAACATAATTTACACATATTTTGTTCTGTTACATTATTCATATTGCTAAATAAAACTGATTGTACGTAAACACTTGACTGTAATCCATTGTTAAAGAAATATGTAAAATGTGTAAAAGAATGTGTGCCTTCTTGTATGTTCAGTTTTCAATTTGCTTTTTTAAAATATTATGATCCGTGGACTAGAATAGACAAAAGATTGTCTAGCTTGCTAGAAGCATTTTGTACCCTACACTCATTTCATATACCATCTTTATAGTTTGAATAATATAGAATATTAAGTAGTACTCAATCGATTGTGTCGAATACTCACAACAAATGGATCCAAAATTCTTATGGCTTTCTCTACGATATCAAAATAAATAACAAGTATATACGAAATAGTGGAATCTTCAGGTATTTGCGATCTTTAATTTCTTTTTTTTGCCATATTTTATCGCAATTATCTCTATATTGAAAATCCGCATAAACTTTATGTCACAATTGCCTGCTTTTATCTAAAAAATTACATAAATATACAATGTTATATTCGTAGTTTCAATCGCCCATATACTCCTTTTTTATTCTCCCACCATCATCAATACATTCACTTCGTCCCTTACTGTATTTTTACCATTATTGTTACATACTTATTTACTGCAATAATACATCATTTTTTGCAAATATCGCCAAAACAGGAAGGTCTTGCTTTTTAACACAATCAAGAACCAATACGCGCACTTAAATTTAATGTTTCTCGTATTTATATGCAAGTTCCTTTTTCGTTCACATTGCCTACTACCTATGATTTCTTTTGGCGTTTGCATATACTTGATTTTTTTACACTTTCTTCATTTTCCATATCGGTGCTATACATAGTAACATGGTCTTTATCAGTAAATATAGAATGAACATGTTTACTGTTTGCACGGTTTCTAACACTCTTTTCCAAGTTTGGTGTCCTGCACTTTTGTTTTACATTCTTATCATTACGAATAATCTCTTTTGCTTTTTCATGCATTATAATTATTGAGCCTAAACCACACTGTACGTCTACGTTTTCCGTCTTTTCAAAGCACTGATGATCGGGAACCTTTGCTCCGATTACATCCGATCCTAGCTTTTCGTACTGTCCAACATTTACGTCGGTATAACATAATTCCGAACCGTCTAATTGACTGTTGTCATTAGTACGTCCGGGAGTATCATAAGAAGGAGTAGTACTAGGCGCGTATACATTCTCCAGCTGTTCGTATTGGCTTCCTGATTCGCCACTCTGTTGACTTAACTCTGACATATTGCCTTTATCATTAATGTTTGGAAAAAGTTTCCGCTCATATTCCTTCCGTTCAATATCCGCTTGCTGCTGATTACTTTCCGCATGATCTCTTTTGCTATGTGATGTTGAAGTAGCTACATTGCTTGTTTGACTCCACGTAGCTTTGGTGAATAACTGGACTGGACGCTGAAATCCTTTAGAGGGATGTGATGGTATTGATACCACTTCACACTTGCAGAAACCAATTTCTGCCGATAGCAAGTATTGTGTGAACTTGTGTGGTCGAAACTCTATATTGTGATAATTTTTGTATATTCGTTCCTAAAAGACAAACAAAATTGTTTAATATGCAGGATACCATATAACAAGGCAAAATATAGTTTTACAATGTTACGCTTACGGTTAAATTTTTCTTTCGATGATAACTACCCCAGCCTTGAGGTTCAAGTACCAATACGCCACCTGGTCGCAGTTGTGCGTACATGCGCTTAAATGCTTGTTTAAGGCCAGCATCACCAAAGTTTAAATGTATCCACTTTGTAACTGATAAGCAAAGGATTGTATCAAACTGTGGCTGCTCAGAACCCAGAAGAGCGTCATCTTCTAATACATAATTACCCTGTAAACATTCCAATGTTAATGCAATATCGTTAGTAGATATAGTATAAAAATCACTCAAATACGTACCTGCACAAAGATAACATTGTAAGGAAAACCCCTATGACTTTTATTCTTTGTAAATCCAGGAATATCAATTGGTCCATAGTTAATGGGCATAGACATTGGAAAAAAATTAGTATCAGAATCTGTATGATCTCCAGCACTCTCTTCTGTGTTGCTCATTGGAGAGCGAGCACAGTTAACATAGTGCTTAATATTTTTCCTTGCTATGTTTATGAGAGTTCTATCAATGTCAATACCAGTAACACTATGGGCCCCAAAATCTCGTGCTACTGAGAGAGTTATGTGTCCAATATTGCAGCCTATGTCGAGAATATCTTTTTCGTAGAACAAGTGCTTGCGCCTTGCAAACACAGTCAATCTGGCATCAATATCATGATGGGGATTTCGATATCCATAATACCTGTTATAATTTCCATATTGGTATCGAGCATCCTTGCCTCTAAAATTTGGCAGATGATGTTGCTGCTGCTGTTGTCGCTGCTGCTGCTGTTGTTGTTGCTTTTGCTGCTGTTGCTGCTGATGCTGATGCTGATGCTGGTTCTGCTGCTGCTGCTGCTCTTGGTGCTGTTGCTGCTGCTGCACGTCTTGCTGCTGGTGCTGGTACTGCTGCTGCTGTTGTTGTTGCTGCTGCTGCTGATCATGTTGTTGTTGCTGTTTTTTCTTTTTGTCCTGACTAGGGCGATGTTGCGGCCTAGTTTTCCATGCACCTGGTTGTGGTATCACTGGACTCACAATTTTATCCTTGATGTCTAGTTTCCGTAATCTTCTATCCTTTGTTTCCTCTAGACCCTTCAAGTACAATTTATTCTTATCCTTTTGAACAATTAATGTTTTTTGTTCCTTTTGAAATGATGTCGCTAAAGAAATTGGCACTGTTTCTACCAAAGCAGTAACACTTTGATCTTGTAAACATCCCAATCTAACTGTTGTGTGCTCAATTACGTCTTCCTTGCATTTGACTTCGACTAATTCATTGCTATCATCCCTTCCTGATACCGAAGAAACTCTCTTTCTTTTCCTATTCCGCCTTTTAGAACCTTTTTTTGTTGGAGAAATTAGTTGCTTTTCATATTCGTCACCATCATTATCATTACAGTTACTCAGATTCAATGGATCACAAATATTTGGAGGTATTATAACTTCAATTGCTTCCTTTTTATGCTTTGGGGTTGGCAAGGGGCTTGACTTTGGAGTCACGGCATTCATTGCTCTGTTTACTTCTTCATCTTGCATGCTATTTAAATTCAAGGGATCACATATGTTCCCACCTAAAAGGAACTTGGTAGGTGGAATAATCATACCTTCCTTCTTTCTTCGCTTGTGTGGTGGAAAGAATTTACAATTTCCAGTAAAGCTCTGCAAGCGCTTTCGACCAAATTTAAAATGTCGACTGTCCTCATGCTTATGCTTTTTATGTGATGAACTAAACAACTTTCGTGATTTATCACTGTCTTTCTTGTTTGAATTGCTCATTTTTATGGGGTTATCGATTTGTACAAAAGACATTCTTGAACTCCTAAAACATTAAGTTTCATTTAAACAAACATAAAAAGAATATTGTGTACATATAATGCGAATATAAAAATCCATTTGTTATTGACCTGTTTGGGTATCAAAAACTGTCATACATAGTAACACTTGTAATGTTTCTCAGATTTTTTTTAAAACGTTTGACAGTAAATAAGAATCCTCCAATCACATGAGAGAATTTTGTTGAAAGTATTAAGAATTATTATTTATTGTCATGAATTTACCGTTCCCGCGAATACGCATGCGTAGAGTGTGTTTTATGCGCTGTATAGACTGATACTCAGCGGTGATTGAGGATTTCGCACTACTTTTTCGTAAGTTATTTTGCGTTCACATATATACGAACTTACCCTAATACCTAAAGAGATAAACTTTATTGGTAAGTTTAAAATAAACTCATTCACAATTATTATGACAGATGCTTAATAATAAACAGAGTTCTTCAACGCACTGAGCTTAGAATCCTCGTTGCAAAGCTATCAACGATGGCGAATAATTCCTTCGATACGTTTGTACAGGCTCCATTTTCTAGGTGACCGACCGGAAGCAGTCGAGCTTCGACTTCGGCTGAGTTCGTCCCTTAAGCGCGACGGTTGAAAACTGGATCACTTTTTTTGAAAACGTTGAATTTCAGTAATTAGAAACACAACTTTTCTATTCTAATGTAATGATACCATAAAACAATCTTATTTCAAAGAAAATAATACACCGTATCACAAGTATGTATCACGACATCTCTACAGATCATTACATATATTTTTTATGTATATAAGTTCGAGCGCATAATCTCGATTTGATTTGTTTAACTTATTCCGCTTTTTTTCAGATATTTGTTTACTTGAGTAAATTAGATAGGTATGCGAACTAATCAGAATTATATGATATTTAAATAGTACATTCCGTCACTATGTGTTAAATAAATTCCAGTTGCTAGATGTTTTTTTAAGCATCGGAAACACTCTTATGAAATTTTCCCAAATAATTTCTACGCATATCACAAAAATAATAACAGTCTGTTTGCAATGGGAATTAAGTACATTTTATGTGATTATAATAAACTGTTAACAAATAGATTACTATTATGCAACCCAAACTAATATGGACGGATAACGGCTTAAAGCAACAGTATTGAATTACAGAAATGAGTTTTCTTTGATGAATAAAGATAAAAGAGCTTGATAAGTACAGATTAAACAGATATATTGTGGTCGGCATGCTGGTTGATGGGATAGATGATATTGTGGTTTTATATTTTATCTGATAATGATTGTAATGACACAAATTATTCACCATAGTTGAAACGAAAAAGGAGTGCAAACATATCGGTTAAATTATTTCTTTGTAAACATAACTTTTCGACAATCTACATACTATTCCTATTTGCAGATTTAATTTTTCAAGACCATGATTTCGCACAATATTCACATTATTAAGTATTACATTCATCATATTAAATATTCGCAAAAAAAAAAGTGTTTTCATACAAATTATGTGCTCTACAAAAACATTTCACTTATAAAATATTTGAATGTGTTATATTTAATATTATATAATATACATGAATATGTACCACATTACTCATACAATATTAAGTTCAAATTAGTATGAAATTCTTTAGAACGTTTATTCGCATGTATTTTATAAGTTAGAAATAGGATATTTCAGGTGTGAAAGTAAAAAACACAATAATGTCACAAAGAGTATTATGAACTTGTCCAAGGAAACATTTTACAAATCCATGTTCTTTTATGTTTAATAAATACGATAGAAATATTTTATTTTGTATTATTCTTCTGGTTCGGTTTTATTTAGTATTATTGTTTTGTTTTGATTTTATTTTAGTACTTTTCTTTTGATTTCATAATATGTTATGATTTAAATGATCTTTAGTCGTTCAGTAGTATAAATGTACAGAAATACCATCAACGGTTATAAGAATTTTAACATTTGAAAGGTTAGCTACACTCTTCTACCAATCACAAAAGAATAGGAAAAGTATTGTACACACGTGTATATTATATACACATACATATTATATAGATACATTATATATATGTATATTATTAATTTTCCAAACGGGAAAAAGAAGAAAATTAATAGTACTTATTGTTTTTTATGTAAATTAATGTATTCACATTATGTGGTGCAAAATGAAATTTAAATTTCTATTGAATCAAGAAATTATACACTAACAATTCACTATTCTGGAACATATGCTATAAATATTATGTATCAAATGTTGAATAATTATTGTAACAAATATTATTCTGTTAACTGATTAACTGATTTATGTTGATGACATATTCATACTGATGTTAACTGATTCATACCAGACAAACAAATTATATGGATCTGAATTGGATAAAGGAAATAAGCTTGTAAACATTTTGGTAGAACATGTATATATTAAAAATTGTTTATTGATTGTGTAATTTAAAAAGTAGGTTTACCATTGAAATAATAAAGCAATATATAAAGTTTCTTACAATTTAGTCATAATAATATAATCTTTGTTGAATACAATGGGATTTGAGTTAATAAAAATAGAACAACTGTAGCAGAACTGTAATATCATTTATGATGACCTACATACTAATGGGTAATATAATCCAATCATAATGTGTTATGAATGTTACAATGTCATGTTAAATGTGGTTTATCTCAACACGTTAGAGTACATTAATGGATGCTGCAATATCTCAGTAATATTTCTTCATGCAATATAAAGTAGGTGTGTACATCATAAATGTTTCAGATTGAAAAACAATATTCAAGTAGATGAATAGATAGTTTCCTTAGCCTTAGTATATAGCTGGAAAACCTGTTGTAGGACAATAAAAGTCCTATTCTTGCTATTTCTTATTGATATACAGCGTTGCTGCAGTTTTCTCAACAAAACAGTGCAATCTTTTTCTATGTGAAAAGATAAGGAAAAATACTTACGTTGATATAAATAATATAATATAAATTAAAGATAAATAACATAACATAAATATTCATATTTATTCAGCATTTGTGTCATAACATTCTAATAAACATACATATGGTTTATGCTTTTGTAACGTTTTGTCACATTTGTATGCACACTCACACATATTGCAGTTAGCTGAGAAAATGTTAAACATCCTACATAAGCTAAAAACAGTTAATCAAGTGAAGCAATGTGAAGGTGTTGGAAAAACACAAAATTACAACAAAACAATGTTTGAGATGCCAAAGCATGTTCTTTTTCATGGCAGTGTGGTAAATTGGAGTTGATTTTATCAAATGATTTGATAAACAATTCATTACAGACATTGCAATGGTAACGACTGCATTACGGATTGTCAATTTCTATCTTCATTTACTAATACTTTGTACGTGCATAGATTTCAATATCTTTTATCTTACTTCAACTGAAAAAAAAGATAACACACAGTATCAAAATTATCTAAAGAATACTTATAACATAACAAAACAAATGTTTGGCCACATTATTAGGAAGCTATTAATATCGTTCAAATTTATTCAATATCTAACGTTCAAAACAGGCCCCCTAAAAAAGAAAATATTTAAAATGGAAATCGTAACATATATTTAGTAATCAAGGAGTAAATAGTTGTATTTACGCCACAACATTCTTTCCTTTTGCACTAAATGGAAAAAAAACTTGATTACCACCTGCCATGTATACATATACAGAATTTATACATAGTATACATATTTTAATTGATTTTGTATAACAAGTGATAAACATTATGTTTAGGTCAAATCATAAATGATATTGTAGTTCATAGGGAGAATCATAGTACATTTTAGCGTACTAATCGTAGGACTTATTCACGATACGCCAAACTTATCTAACAATAAGACCTATTTTATTCGAATTTGGTACATTTATAGCCATACAAGAATTACCAACTTTGATAGTTTACTTTGCCGCCATGCTGCGTAGGGAAGAGATTGAGGGGCCAAAATTCATGATTTGCAAAACTCTGGAAGGATTATAAAATTTTAATAAATCGACGCATTCAGTTGATACTAATGCCAATATATTATAAAAACGAGTGCAATACGGTAGTTATAAATAATTAATAGACATTTTAGGCGTCAACAACAAGGAAAAGTGGAAATATCAAAAATAGCAGCAAACGTTTATTGAACTAACAGAACTTCAGGGAGCTGCGTGTTTCAAAATCGCAGCAGTAAATCAGAGTCCCTGTGTAAATGAAAACTGTAGCATCTTCAGCAGAAGAAAGCTATAATGGAGTAAAGTATTGATGTTTATTAAAAAACGTCGCAGTTCTTGATTGTTTGACAAAAATATATTTTTTTATGTAACGGTAAGCAATTTGTTTGTTTACTTTTATTGTCTATTCAATGTGTTAACAATAGATTGATTTTTGTATCGTACGTATCTCCCAACGGCAGTCTGACAAATAACAAATATTTATTTAAACATGTTACCAATGATAAAGAATTGCCCATAGTTTTCTGTATTCTAAATACCACATGTAGTAATTAAAACATTAAGAAATCTCTCACAGCCCCGGTCTGCTCGATATGCTCCAGGTTCCATCTACGGCTCGAGTTGAACTTGTTGTTATAACATAAGCATTTTTATTTCTCTAGGTTCTGTCTTGGACCGTTTGAAAGAGTATAATACATACGGGAATACCTGTCACCACCGGGAGGCACTGTTCTTATTATTTTAACTTTTTTAAATTGTTTATACATCAAGATATGGTCTACTCATCTATGATCGATATATTTTAAACCTGCATTTTGTTATAAAATGTACCGAAACGAAGAATAAACAGCTTATAGCTCCTTGACGCTGTAATCAACCCGATATCTTAATTTGTTCAAACGATATCGTTACTCAAAGATTTGTTAAATGTTGATATCATATGTTACCATTTTTTGATATTTTAACTTATGTAAATTACTGAGACTCCATAAAAGACGATTAATCGCTTATAGCTTCCGTATTGTAATGTGTATGTGACATCATATGTAAAAATATAGTAGTATTTCCGATGATGTGTTGATCTTGGATTCGAATCGATATCTCAATCTGTTAAAATATTATTACCGTCGGAAAACGTTGCATATCTTGAACTATGGCACTTTCTCCGTCTCTCCGAGGAACATGACTGTAAAATGAACCACCAAAATACGTGATTCTTGTGCATGTCCACAAATGTTAACAAAATCGCCTTTAGGTAATTTCAGCCAATTTTGTATACAATCGTTTAACACATTTTTATGCCGCCGATGACAGCACTATTCAATACCGCAGACTAAAAATTATATCTACACACATTTTTTTCTGAAAATATGATGTTAATTAGCTTTCGTGTAGATAATATAATAAAATGTTCCTAATATTCATGTCAGAGATCATTTCTTCAAGGGTTGCAAAGACATTTGATAACGAGGAATAATTAAAACTATGACATCCACAATTAGAAAATAGTTAGTTCTCAATAATATATAGCATAGTTAGCATAGAAAAATAAGAAGAGAGGGACAACGAAATGTATAACAATTAAACAGAGGTGGCTTACAAAATATTGTGTTTGACGCATGATTGAGTAAGTTAAAATTGTAGGCGGAAGTCGCGTGCACATGCATAATGAAGCGTATTTGTAAATGAACTGATCGTCTTCTATGGTAATCGTCGTGTAGCCCGATGAGTGTTGTGAGGTCGTCAGGTCGTTGGGTGGCCGGGTCGTCATGACGACAGCGGATATTGCGACCCCGTATGCGACGTTGTTGTATATCTTTTTTACGTCTACTTGGTATAAACTTTTTGGTTTCTGGTATTTTCTTTGTTTTAAATCTTGGCCTCGGTCAGATATGTCGCATTCTGTTTTAGCGTAAAAGCAGTCTACGACTTTTTTAACTTACCACTGTGACGATAAAAGGATCTTTAACTGGTTAATTTTGTATACCGCTTAAACTTTTATAATAGTTGCTTTGTAGTGTATTATATCTTTTCATTTGGCATCTTATATTCGAAATCAAATGTTTAATTCGGAAACATTTCCATTATAACGGGGCATATATATCCATATAATGGATTACGTGGAAGAGTGGACTCGCGTCTATTGTTATTTACATCATGCAACCGTCGTTTAGTAAAACATACAATGGTATACTGACAGATATCTCTTCAATTTCCATCCTGGAAAACTGTTAAGAAAAGTCTGAATGATACAAATCTCCAACAGGCAAATGTAAAAGAATGACCTCCTGCAGTCAGTTAGCAACACGCAATAAATAGAACGACGTTACAAAGACAAAATAATATCAGTCTTGCGCGGAAAAGATATCGAGGGTTATCAGGGAGACACAACCAAATACGTGCTGTAGGACGTACTCAAATGGATGGTGTTATAGGTGCTGTGGCTGAACAAAACAGAGAAGGAGGCAAAGGCAGTGTACGAAGATTCATTCTCTTTCATTCATTCCACCTTTCCTTATTTAAGCCACCACGCTTTTTACATTCTCGCAATATAATTTTATTATTATGAAAATAAAATCAATTGTGATGTAGTAACATATAAATTTTAGTCAACAATTTCCCCACTACTTGCCGTGTAAATAGTTTATCGCACTTGTACGTTTGACTAGTCACGTCCTATAAACAATGAGAAACATAGAGTGTGTATGTCAGCAAAAAATGTTGTGAATTGGTTTTATTTTTTATTATATACATTTTTATTGGTTGTATATTCCAAATATTCTTTACAATCTAATAATAGTATCAAATAGTCAGGAAAAGTATTTTTTCAAAATTGAAAAACCAAACCTGTTTATAATCCGTTTTGTAATTTGAAGTTACCATTGCATCAGTAACTAACATGCCAACGTACATTTGAATAGTCTCTTTACATTCATATATGTCGTGAGCTTAACGACGATGATTTCTTTCCAAATAGAGTGAAATACGTAACATACAATACAGTGTCTAAGCATCTAGAAATTCTATTTCGGCTAGTACGCATAAATTAATCTTGTTTGCCGCAATGATCCCGTACCGCACTTTTTTTCCATAACTTTTTCTTATTTTCAGATTTGTTTTTATCGAACTTTATCTGTTTGACGACCCTGTTTTGTAATAACTTCGTTCTTCCATCACCCCATTGCGTACGATATAGTTTCTTTAATTCCGGCCCGTAAGAAAACATAGGGTCGTAGGGTCGTATTCTCAGATAAGATTATTACGTTGGTTACGAGTGCATTTGATTACGCAAATCGTGGTGACTAAGGCGAGTAGAACGTCTTGACAGGATGTAGAATTATATTTCATTAAAACTGATTGCTTACAAATAATTTGCCATGCGGGTTACGTTTAGTCTTTGCCGACAACACCTTACTAATTTTACGTTTACGATTAGATCATTTATAGACAATTTCTCGTTTCTTATGCATGTACTTTTTTCTTGTTTCTTATTCATGTACTTTTTTGTCCCATAAAACGTTAGGAAGCAAATTTATCGACACATTTCCCCTGTTTCACTAATACTTTGTAATATAGTTTTAACGGAGATGGGACAAACGGATTAAAGGATAGATCTATATCAAGTTCGATCCACTTTAAATGCATAAAGAAATATTTATTTCTAGTTTCAGCTAAGTTGTTAATAAATTACGCAAAATCATTATCAAGGACTAATATGAATATAACTTGTATCGCCTATATTCTCGACACATAGCCGGAGTTTTAACATTTTTATCCTTCGATATACTTTGCCTTCCTCCCACATTTTCACTTCTCCTCTTTCCAAGGCCGACTTCCTCAGGAATGCAATTTACAGTATCACAGTTTAATATAATTAATTTCCAAATCAATTGTATCTTCGTAGCTGATCCTCATCCTCGACTTTATCAAATTTCTGTTGCATTCCACATTTTCTCACTTTCTTGTTCTCATTTCCTTTTCTTACGAATTTGTTGCCTTCTTCCCCACCCGATCACCTTAGTCTCCGCAAGTTGAAACTCCCACCACAGTGCCGCAGACATGTCGAAAAGGCACATAGTCCCTGTGCACCGTCTTCTACGGCTTTCGCGCAGCTTAGTTCGCGTCGCTCACTTCACTGTGTAGCTCATTATATTTTGATTGTGTGATTACGTAGAGTAAAACTACGATTGTCGTTTTATTCACCCACTCTGTGGTAAATCATTGAAAATATTAAGCTGTTTGGTCAGAGTATTTGTCGACATATTTTTCTCAGCTTTCCTTTAAACCCCATATTATCTAACCTCCTTTTGCAGCCGCCGCCACCCCGCTCCCACCTCCTCGTCCGCTCCCGTCGCCGCCGCTGCTGCTGCCACCGCTGCTGCCACCACCGATGCCGCTGATGCCGCCGCTGATGCCGCCGCTGTTGCCGCCGCTGTTGCTGCTGCCACCATCGCTGCCGTAACCGGGATCCCATCGTGGGCTCTCTTTCCTCTCCATTTGTTGCCTCCTCCTTACTTTCTCCCCCTCTCCTCTATTCCTGATTCCCCCCCTCTGTTCAAGCTTCTCTTCTCCTTCGTCATGTGCCATACTTCCGGCTGACAGTGCGGTTTTTGAGCCTGTACGAAGCGGATTGTTTTTTCCCGATCCTTCTTACACGTCTAACTATTTTATAAAATTCTTTCGTCAGCGTGTGGCATATATAAGTGTTTTTTTTTCAAATATATCTTTTGGAAGATAGTGTCTTGCTTATCGTTAAGATGAAGCGAATCAATAGAGTCATAAGTACTGGGTAAGTGACCGATTCTCAAATTAATAGACGGATCAATTTTTAAACGATTACAAAGGTAGGTACTCATAGAAATACACTTAAATATACTTTTGAAAATGTAAGCAGTCGGATATCAATAATGATATACATTCAACTCACGAGTTATTTTTTTTGTACTTATGCGTGTGTGGAATATTGCAGAAAAAAAATGATCAATGATGACGGAAAAGTCTTGTTTCCAAAAAATGTGAGTAACTTTTCAGAATAGATTCCAATTCGTTATTCTTTTACTTTTTACTCTTGTGCTTTGCGTATTTTAACTACGACTGTATGCTTCTTTAATACGGCTGTTATTCGGAGATTATATAAGCCGCGCTGCTTGAACATGGATGCCACGTGTCGCATGTGTTCTCCGATTTAACCTTACGTACGATAACCTCACTTAACTTTCAAACTCGATGTAAACATCATCGTTATTTCGTATTATAAAGTGGTGCCGTGTCGATATTTTCCCACTAGAGGAAAGAATAAGATGAAAATAATTTATGTAGAAATATTGTTTAATCGAAACGTATGCGTGTGAATCAGGTACAATTGTGGTTGCCTCTCTGTCATAGTTACTTGTAGAAATTCTTATCGATCATAATGTCGTCTCCAGATATAACTTTTCAATGCAATCAATTTGAAAGTTAAGAAGTTGCCTGCATGCTGCTAATGTGCTTCTACGTAGAGGAGACACGCCCATTGGTCCGATGGTATGCACCACCATTGTTGAACAGCAGGCACATTTGACCGACGAAAATTTACTGAAATACCTTAAAATCGATTTTTTGGATCATTTGTACTACTGTCTAACTTGTTTTTCTCCAACTGTTACTTTTTATTGTATGTTTAAAACACGGAAGCGGCACGTTCGTCACGCGTGCCCGCGCGCGCGATTGTTGCATGCGTATATGTGTGTATGTAATGGATGTGTGGATGTATGTATCATTCTAACCCCTCCCTGTCGTATTCGCCTCAATCTTCCTTTTTCTCTTTCTCCATCTTGTTTTCTCCTTCCGTCTACTCTTTTCGTAAGCACGCAAGAGAGTACGTGAAGGTGAGAGCGAAACAGAGAGCCGGTTTGAAGCTATTATTAGCTTTGTCGCTGAAGGAATCGGGCAGTGAGACTTACTCGTCTTGTTGTCCGTGAACGAGTCTAGAGATGGTTCGAATTTATTATTCGCGCGCATGAGGCACCAGTGGGTGCTTCTCGTCACGTGGAATTGCATGGTGTACTTGACATTAGTTTTATCTTAACAATTCTTACGGCGCAAAAGTAAAATGTGATTTAAAACAAAAATAGTTGTTTATAAGAATGAGGTAGAAATGGGAAAGACAGAATTTCTTAGTCAAGGTTGTGTTAGATGGAAGACAAATTTCAAACCCAAGGAAAAATATAAACTCTGGATATGTTGGAGAAACAAGTGATTTGTAACCTTTATCGAGATTTCTCAATTTTTTATTATAGTAGATGTTATGAGAAGTAATCAAATGGGCCGTTTATATTGAAAACGGTGTAAGTCCATATTTACAAAAAAATGAAATATATAATTTATGATTAACGTGGTGTAAACGGTTTATTTGTACATTTAATTTTTTTTTTAAATAGACCAATTTCAAAATAAACGGTCCAAATATTTGTTATATTGTAGTAGAACGAGAACCCAGATTTAATATGATCAACAATTCTAGTGCAGTGTTGTAAGGTGGTTTCAGTTTATCATGCGTTTGTACCGGTGACAAAAAATTCAGACACTTTCTTATTTATTTTAACTTACTTATTTTAAATTTAATTTAGTGTAAAACAGAGCTTTAATTTTTTTGGATTGAGATGTTTTCACAAATTCCTCCTCATACATTCATGGTTTATGAATGGTTAAGATTGTTAAGTACACGATTAAGAACTCGTATACTCACGAAAAGATTTATTTTTTATTATCACACTGATCTGTTTATGACCGGAAATAAAAATTGATTATTTGTTATCGCCAAATGTCATATAACATGCACATTTTGCCAAAGAATCATAACGTGTTCAAATTTCTTCACTATGACAATACCGCTAATATACGATTTGAAAAGTTCTTTGTACATACTACAAGTATTATTAATCAGAAGTCTCAGTTTGATGCGGACGTCGGCCACAGTCATTTTTGCGTTCAACAAATAGGTGAAAATTGATGTACAGAATATCATCGACAGTTGAATTATTAAATACAATTAAGATAATGGTATCAACTATTAATTAGGTTCATATATTGTAAATATTAGTACTGCTAGAGATGTTTAACACAAATAGAATACAAATTTGTTATAGAGTTAATGCAGAGCATAAACAAAACGAAGTATTTGATTTGAGCTTCAGCCCATTTATCGTGTCCATACTTTCTTAATCTCAAATATTGTACACTTGCCATCAACCCGTGTTACAAATTGATGTTTGCCGTTTACTCTACACACGCTGTTTTTTTTTTGGGCATCGTGAAATTGGGAATAGCTAGTTTTAAATTGCTGAAAGTTACATGATGAAAATACGTTTTTTTTACAATAGAAAATGAATATGTGAAAAATGTTGCAAAGTCTGAGAATGATTGGAAAATAGTGCGTGCGCACATACAATAATAAAACCATAGCTTACAACCTTCTTTTCAAGGAAAAATGTTAGCAAATATATTTTTTCATCACACATTATTCTGCACGTAGCGTATTATATGGAATTATATAGTATTGTATTTGCATTACTGTAAACTGACACGATATTTGCATGTATGTACGAACGTTGTTAAATACGTATTAACATATGTGTAATCAATTACAGATAATGAGCACGACGGAAGCGTCTCACGTTTCTTTCTTTTTCTTTAGCAGTCGTGCGCGTCTCTGTTTACACACTTCTTACACGGGTCCGAATACTTTGTCGAAGTATTTAGATGACAGCCAATCGAATAATATGCTAACTGATATTGAATTGACTTTGTTCCGACAAAACTAATCGTTATGTATAATGAATCTAGAAGTGGATCGTTAACTACATCTCGCGTATGGGAACATGGGAGTACCTGTTCACATCTTACCGGGCAGCATTAGATTAAACTTGAACTTTCTAATACTGTCAGGTAAAGATGTCGTCAGGATTCCGAAGTCGACGAAGGATAACAAAATACTTACCAGAAAGGAGCCTTAATTGGTTAAAGTATGTGATAATTTAGTTATAATAAGGCACAAATATAATGAAAAGATAAACGATCGCGCTCTACCCCAGAGTGTAAAGTGAACCAGGTGATTAATAATAACCAAAATAATATTGTCTTACGCATCCACAACCTGCTTTTCTTTGTTTTCTAAATCATTTAATTAAATCAATTGATAATATTTAGATCTTATGAAACTAGTTCCGGCAAATACGCACGTTTGGCTGCAATATATATTATTTTCCCTCAGTGTATAATCGCATGAAATTTCAATTACGAAAGTCCTGCTCATAATAAACTAAATATACATTTGAAAGTTGAACAATATTCTTACGTCCTCGTATTTGTAGTATTTGCCTATAGTAAATTATTCGTACTTAAGAATGTATATTTACTCAATTTTCATCCCGTCTGCCTTCATTATCCAATGAGTATGATTTATATTTATAAAAATCAAGTATCATATTCTCTTGCAAAAAGAATCCAAATTAGCAAATGCTTTATTGTACTGTTGTGGGAGAATGAGAACTTAAAAACAAGTGTTGTCTTAATAAATAAATACATAAATAATTGGAAATGTTAACACTAAAGTATTCAATGGTTTCTAATTTATTCGTAAACGTTTCAATCTTATTGTGATTTCATTTATGTGGATATAGGTACGTATGTACAGTATAATAAATGTAAATTTAAGATGAAAGCGTTTATTTAAAATATGCGGATAATTTAGTTGACAATATTACCAGCAATTAGTACCCTTTTATGTATATTTTTCCTAATATAACTGCTTATTACCATTTACTATCTTTTTGTATTTTAATATTATGGCGTTCAATATGCGACTCGAAATGTGACATTGATAACGTGCAATTTTCACACCTAACCCGACATCTTCACAGAAATCGTCTCTAAGTAAGCAAAGTTAAGTAAAGAGTTATCTACATTTTGAAGCATGACTTATTTTTTCTATAATGACGACAATTTTTACATTTTTACTTTAATATTTAAATTATGGGCATAGAAATTAAAAAATAAAGGAAACAGGTGACTGTAAGCATGCAAAATTATTTAATCAATGTGACTGCAAATTTCATTGTACGGTTACTACACATATTGTGACTGTCTGCTACTTTGTAACGACGCTATGTCACCAGTTTATGATAAAAACACCAATCGTGATGTATGTAAAATTTACATCCCATGGCTCCAATAAAAGAAAAATTCCGATGCAACATAAACTTATTTTACATTATAAGGAATAAAACACGGTTTCGATTGCGTTGCCAAGGCAGAGAGGAAGATGGACGCAAACATGGTGGCAACCCCATCCCCGCTCTCCCGTCCCCACGTCTGCTGAGTGTGGCAGCTGGTCAAACAACTCTCGAGCCTGTTTGGCATTCGAACTTGGATGTCTCGTATAACACGCGTTTGCATGCGCATGTGGTTTTAACCGTGTAAGTGACCAATCTTGTTTGACCTCGAAATTCCAAATTATCATTGGGGTGTCATACCCCTGTAGACAGAGAATAACGTGAGAATTACCAGCATTTAATAAATCATTTATTAATAAAAGCTGTTTCATTTAATATAGCATCAATATCCGTTTAAAAGTTTTGTGAAACGACCAATTGCAACATTAAGTAGAGGTCAAATTATTTGTAGTAAAGCCGTATAAACTTCATTTCTTATATACCAGAAATGTCACAATTGCTTACAATGCGAATGAACACAATAGAAATGGTAACACTGTTTAATACATATTTTGTTTTATAATACCTTTTTTTAAGATTATGTGGATTTTAATAAGCTAAAATTGAATGCATAATTATCTTTCCTCTATAGACTATTATCGTTTGCAAAGAAGAAAAAAGATTTTGCTTCTTTGCATAACATTTTGATCGTGTAACTCTTGATGAGTTTTAATTTGTTAGAAATTGTTTTGTGGAATTTCTATAATATACTGACATAAATTATTTACACAATAATTTTAAAATTGTGTTTAATACTTTATTAGATTAATAGTAGTACGAGTTATGACGCATCATCAAGTGTTCTTGAATGCCACAATTTTGTTCGGTATATGTGAATTCAACGGAACACTGCCATTAATGGTGATCGGAGAACCTCTGGTGACGCCATGACTGTCTTTTATAACCGCTATAACCCGGACGTTTCTTTATTGTGCAACACTAAAATAAATGCATATCCTAATGCTGGTTTTCCGAAGAAAACTGTCCATACTTTAGTCAAATCAGAAAGCTTATTTAAAATCAATGTGTATAGAATACATCACCAGCGTGAAGCAGTGCTTACCAATTTTTTCATCCTTATTGCGAATAAATTAGATTATATGAAATCCAAAAAATTGTGAATGAACTCACTTGAGTAAAATGCACAGAATAGTTTCGAATGAGTCAAACCTACATCATGGTTGATCTTACTATCGAAACATTGTTCGACCAAACCAGAAAGTCACTTTTATTTTAATTCGTTTTTCGGCGAATTAAGGGCAACACATAAGACTAGTTTGGAAATTTGTTTTCAGGATAGTACAATTTGATAATTATACTTCAGGTACTTCCGCACAGAAAAAGGCCAATTATATTGAACATATTCATTGGATATATTTTAGTCTATGAATACTGTTAGTTGATTAAATGCACATACACACACGTCTGTACCGTATTCAATGTATGTCATTGCCTTCACGACGTTATTATTATCTAGTATGCGAACGTAATATTCAGCAGTTGCTGAATTTCATTATGATGTTGCACTTTTATAAACAAATTTGTAATGCAATAAGAAATACAGGGCCTATTATACATTATTTTGCGTGAAGTAAAAATTAATGGGATAAAGTTGCCAAACTTTACATTATATGTATAGTGTTATTCACAGTCACGAAAGCAATAAAATAGATGATAATACATATTATCCTAAATCGAATTATAAAATAGTAAGTCGTATCCCAAATACAATGCGTAACTAAACGTTCTTTATATTACTAACTGTTGATTTGATTTTACTTCTTACATCCCAGGGCGCGGCTTAATAAATGACCACTCTGAGACTGTAGTATCAGGGTGTGGTCGAATATGGACAGATACCATCTTCTAACGCCACGTAAGTATGTAAAACTTTAAAATGCCACGTTCATTACCCTTATTACATTAATTTCTAATTTAGCAATTTATGTAAATAAAATAAACATTTTAAATTAGTTGGACCCCTGATAATCTTCTAGCTATTGAATGAGCGGGGTAACGTGGGTAGTCCAACTTTCAATAAGTCATGCAAGTTTTAAAACCATTAAAAGGTTTTACGTAATACATACAGTATACAATGTCTTGGATAATGATTTTACGCAACACCTTCTTCACTCAATTTTTCGGATTTTTGTATAATACAGTTTACGAAATTATCACGAACGTAAAACAAACGTAACATGGGATAAGACTATACTGCAAATATTAAGTTTGTCTTAAATCGATGCTACAAAGTATGTCTAAATATATCGACGACGTGACACTTGCTTCGTGTAAATCAAGTACATACTACGACGAAAAAAGTGTGGAGGATGATTCGACAAGAAGAAGAAGAGAAATGAGAGACAGCGGAAGCTGAGTCTCTAAAATTCTTTCTATCTCTGTACTGATGATTTTACTCTACTATAATATTAAATATTGTCGCAGAAAATATGCTTTTAGTTATAACAGATTAACATTTCTTAAGTCATACAATTTTGTTAAAGTATTGCGTGGATTGTATAATTTAATAACGATTTCCAGACAATGTGAATAAATTCTGCAGAACATATTGATTGAAACCGTATGATATCTATGAACGTTGTCAATTAAATTTATATATCCGCTGAAATTAAACGTTCCTAAAAAAACACTCCATAGATATATAATAAAATCAACATTTCTGCATGGACACTCACCTCTTTTTCATACTGAAAGTTTACAATATTTGTTGAAATTGTGATTAAATATCGGTTATATTTCCACTTTTCGTGCTTCTAGTTGTCTGCTATATACATTTCACTCATACTTAAATCAATCTATTGCATACAATTTCATACACATCGTAAAGCAGAATAATGAAGTTCAGTTTTTTAAATGTAGATAGATTCTATTAAAAATTGTTTTATTAAATATAAGTGATATAAGCAAGTTCCTGATGTGAATCCTATTAAGACATTCACTTTTTATTCACAACATGCCTTCAAATAGCTATCAAATTATTTAAGAAATGATGTCTCAAGTAATAAAATACTGCAATTTTGGGGGGAGGTGCCACCAAAAGACTGAATCGTTTCAGAAAGTCATAACTTGTTAGTTTTCAATCATGTTATTTTTATTTTTTTTTGTGTGGTATTCATTGAAGATTAAAATGACTACATATTGTCTCTATGACTTTCTCTATTTCAGTAAAAAATAGATTATTGAAAACCAGTCTTTCAATGGCCATCCTATATTATTTTTTTTTGGCACAAGAAAACAATTTTAACCCTTACTGCCTACATTTTTAATTACCTGTAATGATAATTATATAAATACTAATCCCGAAAATGTATTAAGATCGATCTTTGGATAAATTCAATGATTCGCTAATATCACTTACCAATGGCTGTGTTTGTACCTGTTGCTTCTTATGCATTGTCATATCGATCATACCACCAAACTCTATCGATTTAATACCGGTTAATGACAGATCTTCACTTCCTTGATATTCGGACCGAATTTTTACATCCTGAATATCTGACACTTTTTTATCAGCATAATCTTCAAAATTGTTGCGGCCGTTATCTGACAATCCCACTACACCCTTAAACGAATCTACATTACTAAATTCGTTCAATTTTCGGTCACTACTTTCCGATGTTTCCTTGCTTGACGAAATCTTCGTTAGCGGCCCGAATAAGTTAGCAATATTTCTCATGTAAGTTGATGACGCCGGTGCAGAGTTTTTGGTAAAATCAGCTATTGAAAATCCGGAGAGTTTTGCTAAATCAGCACTTGAAAAATTCGCTAACTTTGATAGATCCGAAAATTTTGTAATTTGCTGTGTTATATCAGCAAGAGGAAAATCTGATCGCATTTTACTTGCATCAGTAGATACTTTGGAAAAGTCAGCAGGTCCAATATCGAAATCGCACTTAGTATTTTTGACTGAAACTGTTAACTCTCCCGATTGAAAACTGGGCATTATCTCAGAAATCCGTTTTATTGAACCATCTTTTACTTGAGTAATGGACACTGCGTCCGTCGATGTAATATTGTCTTTTTTATGATCTCGTGATGTAGATGGTTGCAGTACAAATGGTTTTGTGCTTGGGGTAATAATTGCACTGCCAGGTTTAAAATTAACAGGGGCAAGAAACACTGTGTTTCCAGACAAATTAACATCAGATGGAACAGGCGGTATAATAGACTCTGAGATAGGAACCAAAGGAAACTTAACGGCAACGAACTCCGGTGGATTTCTGTCCTCAGAGCCTGGGCATATCATTTCTCTAATGACGTCCCAATAGGAGCCGTTTGCACGATTCCGTCCTGGTAACTTGGAAGCTAATGAACACTGAAGATACATAAAACTAAACTGTAGTTAGAAATTAATGAAATTGTGCATTACTTTTAAGTATGATGTGAGACCTCTTTTATAGAAGTGTCAGTCGTGACACATATAATTAAAGTTGAGCAATTTGATATAGCTTGGCAATTAATGTTTGTTGATGATAAATGTTGCAAAAACAAGAAGAAAAAAGGTTAAATATTCTGCTAATACATAGTATATTTTACTGACACTCTACAAATGGTACGTCGTTTTCTTGCGACTTTAAGAGCATACAATGTCATAGATATTTTCACGAACCATTTGATTAGATGAATTATATACATGATTCGACATTTTTTAGGCAGCTACACGAGAAAATACTATGCTGATAAAAAATGAACCCTGGGCAATCTAAACCCGTAACAATATTGTTGGCGGTAGTAGTACGTTCAGGCTTTAGAAGTTACAAAGATATTTCAAGAACAATATTTTAATATCTTCCTTATAAATAAATTATGCATGTATCAAAATAAATTAGAACGCAAAACAAATACGCGTCGCAATAATCGCTAACAAATATAAATATATATGGAAAAAAGATAATTGGTACTGTTGTAACAGTGTGTCCCACAATTAAAAAACATGAAAATAAGTATAAACTTGCTAAGAATTCACTCGCGCTCACAAACTTTACTGTTCCTGTTGCTACATTTCTCAGGGCAGAATACAATGTTTTCTTTGGGCACACATCATTTAGTTATAAATAATCATAGGTTGAAGTTCAACACGCGGTATGCATTGTAATAATTTTATTATTTTTTGACATATTCAAAAATTTGGCGCAATTATATTCTTAACATTTCTAAACTCGAAATCAATTATGTATCCTCTAGGAGTTACACTCACAACGAATGTAGGCCCTTTAACACGCCTTTATTGGTACGAGAATGCCAGGACTTGTGGATTTTGTCAGTTGTAAATGTAAATAAATAAAAATTTACCAACCAATTTTCTCTGAAGTAAAAGTCGAAATGAGCATTGCTTTTATGAATAACATTATTCCAACTGTCTTGCCATAGGTGCCACTATAATTTGAGCTTCCGTACAATCCATTATTGAATTAAGACAATGCTGAAGCTTATTGTTATCGGAAATTTCATTATTTTCAACAACAATATATTGCCTTTTTCAAGAGGATTAGGTTTGAAATGGATCAGATACCAAGCAAATCTTATTATAAGACATGATACGCTCACGAATATCGTAATCATCATTTCGAAAGTTAAACGACTCGAGTTTCCGAATTTTTCCAGAGTATTATTTTTCATTGGATTTGATTCAAAAGATGTCTAGCCTTGTGATATTTAACTAGTTTTCTGTGAAGACGTCGATTTGCCATGAGTAACATAAAAAAATGTCCAAAAACTGTAATTTCTTTCTAAACAAACTAATAAGAAACACATTTTCGGTACAACTTTATTGAATTATCGTGAAACAATATTTTTGTGCAAGAATTAATGAACCAGACTGGAAAATTGCTGTAATTATTATAGTAAATATGTTAAAAGATGTTGCTTTGTGAGTTTTGGGCACATAGATGGCATTCAACATTTAACTACACAATAGCAGATTATTTTTTCCACATTCCACTATAAGAGGCATCCTACTATGCATAATAGAATTTCCTTTCAATATATCTGTTATTTGTTGCCAATTCATAGAATGTGCTCAGAAATATATACTACTATATTGTTATCCCTTTTGCACCAACAAATTCTGTTGTTACTCAAATGTCAGATTTAGTTCTACATCATTCGAGAAACTTTTATAGGTCAAAAGTATTTTAACTTATTGCAAAACATGTATCATATTGCTCCCAATGTGATTTTTATTTTAATTTATTATTGAGAAAATAAAATATTGTAGTGTGTAAACATGAGAAAATATTTTTGATCTCATTTGTTAAGGGGGGCAGTACAAGTAAACCAATCAAAAAATCGATTTTTTTTTTGCATATAATGTTAGTATAATGTCTTAAGAATATGTCAGACAATTTTCAAAACTTAATTCAAAGTATTTCCCATGTTATAACTTAAAAACGTGACCCTCCCATACTGTGCGTTCGGGCGCCGTCAGAAGTACTGTTGAGCGGTCGACTTTGTCTCCCAGTCCACATTTCCAAATATTTCCAATCCGCAGAACCGCTTTATAGTCTTTAATCATTCTATATGGACTATGTACACACTATACATATGTGGACTACATGGTCCAGGAATATCTTACTAGCCGAAAATTGCTGTACGTAACCAATAACTCATAGTGTGAGCATCGAAAACTTTAAACCGCTTTTTCTCCACTTTTTATTTTTGCGTTTCTTCCAAATTGACGGTCAGGATTAAACAAAAACTATTCAACCAATCCGAATGATTCAAGGTTCATTCTCTTCAGCATGAAATTCTCTTCTATGTGAACCTCCAATTTGGTAAAAAAAAATCTTTTTTACTATTTTTTACAGCAGTTTGAAGCCAAGATTTTATTCCAGGAAATTCACAGCTTTCGTTTAAAACTGCATACATTTTTTATTTCGCTTTTTTTTTACCACGTTTGTGAGGTTCACATCGAAGAGGAACCTCTAATACTAACAAATCGCTTTGGATTTTTTATTTGAGACAAAAATTACGAGCTGCATCCTGCCCGCCAATTGACAGCTACGAGGACGCGGCGCTCTCTTTGGTGGCCCATAAATCCGCCATTTTGTAATATTTTTTCACAAAAAAATTTTGGTTTGGTCTTCGATACTACTTTGAAACTCGCCTGCAATTGCTCGAAGATTGCTCATTTTTTTCCTTTTAAAACAAAATCGCGAAAAACAAGCTCGATTTTGAGCGTTTACTTGTACTGCTCCCCTTAAGTTGATTTAGATAAGCACAAGATGAAAGTAATCTCAATTTTTGAAAAATATACATAAATAAAATATATATGTACATACCCTTAAGCGTTCAAGATAAGTTGTGTTGCTGTTGAAATTGCTGGTGAAGTCAATGCCTCCTTCACTTCTATAATACTCTATACATCGTTGCTGTAACAAATTATAAATTTGAAATGCATGTAATGTTATCTTACATTGTACCATTTGGAAAACTGCTACAATCATTACTCACTATCTCTTCTAAAGCATCCTGTGACAAAAAATGTTCTTGCGACAATGTGTAGCTTAATAACATGGGGCGTGGATATTCGTGAGGTCTATTTTCTGGTGGTGGTAATGACCAAAAAATGTTGAAATTTGATTCATAACAACTACCTTCCATATTGTAAGGGGCTGCAAGTTAAGATTAGTATGAGTAATGGTAAGTTAAATATAAATCTTCTGTTGTAAAAAACATAAACATACAGCAAATTAATCCCACACAGGGTGTGTAACCATTATCACTAGATCCTTTCATTTTTATTTGATAATCCAGTTGAGCATCAACATCCCTTAATGAAGGTGATGCATGAGATTTAGGGTGAGAATGATACCAGCCAACAACAGACACTCGCTTCCATTCCATTGTTCTAGCAATTTCAGCTTCAACTGCAGCTGCAGCAGATTTATCTTTTCCAGAGTATCGACATGGGAAAGCACATGTTACGGATAGGTCTAACAGGAGAAGTAGGAACTTGAAACATTTTCTCAAAATGATCAATAACTCAAAATAATCAATAAATTAATTACTATGAGAATTAATGTCCCAGTGTCCACCTAAATAGCCACATACTTCCTTGTCCGTCAAATGACAATGTAAATCCACTAATAAAGCTGCGGTTGTTGTTATTGTTACCAAAAATGGCTGAATCTTTCCAAGTGTACTGAACGATGTTAGTTCAACCATGGTGCTCATATCCCTTAAAATAAAGAGTTTTGTAAATTTAAATTGTCAGTTGTACCTTTTATCCATAAATAATATAACTTACATAGCATGACTTCTAATCCCAAGGTTTGTATGTTTTACTGGTACTCGCACCATTTGAACAGCAGGGTTAGTTTGAGTTTTCTCTACACTTTCCTCCATTGGTTCAACCAAAATTGTTTCCATATCTAGATTTGTTTATTTATATTGTTGCTTAAATATTATAATATTTCTATTGTTCACTGAAAGCTATTTGTATGTAATTTTACATTAAAATTTTTGAAAAATAATCGCTGAACATCAAACAAAATCTCTATGACACAAATCTAAAGAATTTAGTATGGACCTGTCACTTTGATTCTATAAATATTAAATTGCCCATTCTAATTCCGCAATAAAAATAAAATGAACACAGGTTGGCTGAGTAAGGCAACCTTTGTTTGATGATTGAAAGCGGTTTAGACCGCTGTGATACACATCGGCAATATAAAACCAGTCGGATTTGAATAGCCTGCAGTTTCATATACATATACATACACTATGTATGTCCTTTATGTTTCTATCCGTGAAACGGCAGTGAACGGCAACTACGTTTCTGGCAGCACCTGTATTCTACTATTTTACCAGAAATCGACTGGTGCTGACTGGTGCCGATTACACATTCCGAAATGCAAAACGTTGGAGAAAAGATTAGCGGGCAATTGTAACGAAATGAACGTTCGAAGGATAACTTTGGTTCAAACGTGGAAAAACAGCAAGTGACATTATGCCTAGCAGTTGAACAATGCCACGAAAGGAGAACACGTAATTGACTCATAACCCTAGTTTCATATCTTATTATTCTATCATTTCTATTATAAATTCATTCAGTATTATACAAACATCATTTCTTTCTGTAACTTGTTTTGTCGAGTAAAGTCTATGATCAACATTGCATCAATATAGATGTAGGGAAATGCTTCAGGGACTAGCTTCAATTTTAATTTAAATTAATTTTCTTAATCATATATTTTTATATTGAAGACAGATTAAATCTTATACTCAATACTCATTTGTATAGCAAAGCAAAAACATGGGAGCGAGACAGAAGAAAGCGTATGAATACATATTTCAAAACGTTGGCAGATCTTCTGCCGCCACATCAAGAAGGGAGAGAACGGAACAAAGTTGACATTCTAATTCATGCCTCAAAACATATAAAAGACCTTCATAACCGAACTGATAATTTGTTTTTTGCAAATGCATCAGATGCTCATGGTAAATATATTTCATATACCTGTATGCCAGAGATTTGATATTATTATTTTGTAGAACAAGAACTATTACGTTTGAAAAAGCTTATACATCAACTTTTTGCAAGAACCCAATTACTGTCAAGTCTTTTGAGGGATGCTGGAATCGCTGTGCCTGCCGAGCCTGCTTTAGAAAAGTTATCTCCATTGAAATGGTCCAATCGTATTAACATAGATGAGATAGAAAGATATTTTCATAAAGATGGCAGTAAGTAGAAAAATGATTCTATGATGTAACTAAGTAATTGTTTCAGATCTTTAGTTTATTTCAAACAAAAACTTAATTCCAGAGAAAGTAAAGCAACCAATTTCAGATAAAAAAAAAGATCATAACTTTGATTTAAAAGTCTCATCAAAACAAAAGGTTATGAACTTTTCACATGGGTGTACTAAAAGTTTTTCTGCAGAATGTACAAATTCTGAAAATATACACTCTTCAATTGAAAATCAAGAAAATCATGAAAACATTGTTAATAAAAAGATAGGAAGTGAAAACGTTACAAAGACAGCACAATGTGAGAGGCATGTTCAATTATCTACATCGGGTAAGGAGAAACCTAATGGTGAGTTTGATAGTACCAAAAAGTATAATAGATTATTTCTTTTCCATTTGCATACATTATTAACAGATACAACATCCAAAATTTCTTAAATTATAAATTATACATAGTTTCAGTGAGGGGAACAGTGCAGAGGAAAAGAAGAAAAATTAAGCAGAAAGATGAAAGAAAAACACGTATAAATGCATCAGTTTCACATATTTCAAACACTCTTATACTGTCAGGAGGAGAATTAATGCCACTGATAACACCAATAACATCAAATATCATTGTAAATGCGGACAGCCAGAAAACAAATTCAATAATTTTGAGTAACGCACCCCAGAATCAGATGATTGTTATGCAGCCATTATCAAATCGGATATGTAATCCGTCTTTGATAAATACCATACAAAAATTCACATTAAACACTGTGCCTAATATCCGAGCTGTTGTTGATTCCCAAAACTGGGTGTCAAATGTGAAAAACATAATTAAGGCTACAAAAATTGGTGGGCATAAAGGCATTTTGCCAAAGGGAAAAGAAGTTACAAAGACAACTATGACATACAAAGTGCCCATACCCGCAGTACACAAAGAAAAATTGGGGAAGTCGAAAGAGAGTGGGAAAAAAGAGGTGGAATCAAAGGTTGGATCCAAAAAGAATAAAGTACAAACTGTGGGCGGTAATAAGCAAGTTGTAAATGACGTGGAAAATACTAAAGTCAATACAAATGAAACACCACGTGTTTATGATGAAAATATCAATGAAAAGATGTCTCTAAAAAGGCCTCTGAAGACAGATAGTACAGAAACTGAAGATAAGAAACACAAATTAAACGAAATCGAAGAACAAGATGCTGACCTTGTGTTGCAGAAATCGACTGACTTTACTGAGCCATGCAAATCCATTGAAAGTTTGCGACACGTTATTGAGAAAATAGGAGAGAGTGTGGAGACACAAATCGATGACATAAGCATAGACTGTCAGTCAGCGACAACCAAGATTAGTCCTACAATAGATGACAAGTCAAAAGAACTCGGTGAAAGCGATAGTTCAAGAAAAATTGATGAGAGTCTCGAAACAGACTCTCTGCAATCTGTAATAAAAAATACTGGTTCAGTATCTGAGTCGTTAGAGAAAGCAACACATTCTTGCACTATCGGACATACAGCTTTGAAAACACCTCTAAAGTTTTCAAAAACATTATCCGAAGTCAGTAAAACAGCGGAGAATAGTGTTTGCTCTAAAAAAAAAGATTTTGGCAACCTTGAGCCTCCTTTTGTTAACCTTCTGCAAGTGACATCAAAAGAAACAGATATTTCGGGCGTTTCAGTACCTTTAGACACGAACAAAATACTTTTAAATCTTGATACTAATACGACCACTACTATGAAGTCAGAAACAATAATGTTAACAGAAGCACCAAAATTATCAACGAAAGAGGATTCGAGAAATTTATCTTCATTCGCTGAGGACAATACATTTGTTCCTATAGGACGGACCGAGGGGTTACACTCCGACTTGTCAAATGATATCTTTGCCACACTACAAGTACCATCAAGTTCTCATAACTCGGAATCAATATCTCCAACGGCAGCTTTCCTAATGGCGTTTCCGTTAGTATCGTCACTGAACGGAAAAACTGAAGTGCTAGAGGAAGAAATAAAAGATGACTATAAATATCATAGTCAAACACCCCCGATGCTTCTTCAAATAGGTACCCTCGAGCCACATAGTTTCAAGCTTAAATCGTCTCCGATGCAAGTCGAGAAAAAAAGAGAGTCCAAAAAAGATTTACCTGAAAATATTCCTGTGTCCAAAGATTTGCCTAAAATTGTGAATAATGAAGTAGTTAAAGAAGCATACAAGATTATTCCAGCACCAACATCGTCTTTTGAAAGAACATCCTCACAATCAAATACAAATGTGTATCCATTATTTTGTACGTCTGTTACACCAATCTCTGTACCAATCACAACGCGGGGTAGCTGTAAAGATCAGCAGTCTATCGTGACAAGTGAGACAGTATGTTTAACGAGAAATGAAACGACAATGAATAATGACAGTTTAGCACACAACATGAGATGTGGTAGTCTGACTCGTGGGTTCCAGCAAGATTTTCCAATAATTTCTTTGGATCATGGCACGTTAGAACATATGATACCACACAGAAAGACGATAGAGCCCCCTCAAACATTGAACAATATTAGAGAAAATAACTACTCGAATCAAATTTCTAATTCAACGGCAGATGTAAATTTGACGATTAATGAATCATCGCCTACTTCATCACTCAACACTACGCCGATGACAATAACGAATTACACAGATGGCTGCAATAGTCTTAGCTTACATCAGCCTATTGATATATCGGAAAATTCAAACAATCTGCAACAAAACAATTTTCTTCATCAACCGCTTCATGCAAACACGTCAATAGATGACAGAATATCCTCTCATGTACCCCCGAATAATAATATTTCTCAAACAAAATTTGGAATATCACAGTTATCGTTAAATAACGTCGCCCCATCCAGCCATTATACTAGTGCTTGTAATGATTTAAATCTGCAATCAACGCATATTACTCTGAGAAACCAAATAAATGAACAATCTACTGGTACGTCACACTCACAAATCGGTAGTATTAACATAACACCGGTCACGGATTATACAACTATTTGCAATAGTCTAAGTGCACCGTCTGGCAGCACTCTATCGAAATCAACACAAATGGAAAAAATTGAAACAACTCAATCATTAAACAACGTTATCATGGCTACTAATGCACCAATGAACTACACAGATGTCTGTAATAATTTAAATGTACAACGTGCAAGTATATCAACGATTTCTTCAGAAGGTAGAAAGAAAGAATTAACTCATCAGTTGAGTAACATTACGACCACTGATTATCCAAATGTTGGCGACGACCTACAACGTAATGCTACCTTATCACACTCGGCTATAAGGGGCATAAGATCCGGAACACCACGAGTTAATGTTACAGATATTTCCCACTCATCACTAAGTTCATTTCCTGTTAATACAACAGTTAATTATTCAACCCCTCAAGTTTTAAGTATCACTCCAGAAATCTTAGAAACGCAGCGAAATTTATCTTTGCGTAATATTACACCGGTATCTAATTATACTACAAATATCGGCAACCCTCTTAACAACTTGCCATCGCAAAAACTTCCAGTTCTTAGAAATCTTTCATCTGATGCGTCTCGGGGGTCTACTCATGCATTGAATCATAACATCCCCAAAACTATAAACCAAACGCTATTGAGACCATTACAGGAAACTTATAATGCAATTGGTATAAAAAATAAAATAAGTGAAATTAGCCAAGAATATCCAGCACAGCAAAAGGCAACCATGGAATCGGCAATTCAATACCAAATAAACTCTCTTTCTGCCGCCTCACAAGACTTGCGCCAAAATTATACTAAACATTTATCGATTCCATCTTCACAAAGGTTCAATAGTCATAACCTTCTTGAAACTTGCCATAATCGTCTGAAGGATAGAGATATATCACCACATCAAAACACGAATTATGTCGATAACCAACAGCTTAACCGCGCAGGTGGTCAATTTAATAACTACCCGAAATTAAAAGAGGTCGACAATCAACGAAAGATAAATGGATCTGTCCAAACGAAGGAACAACAAGATAATCGGCAGAGTCCTACATATGCCCCGATCAATTCGTTTTCCTATAGCTTAAAGGACACGTTAAGTGATGATAGCGTGTTAAACACTATAAGTGATCAAACAAATTGTACGTCATATACCGATAGATATTTGAAAAAAGTCTCAACAGTTGATTCAAATCCAAGTGCTTTAAAAGTGACACACAATCCTCCTCGTTATTCACAACAACAATCCTTCGTAGCGACGTCTAACTATGAACAGAGTGCGCAGAGTGAGAATCATGGAAAATCTACAACAACTGTAGCTCATAATTCTTCAAACTTCAGCATTCTTTCTTGGACTACATTCTCGCCCGTTAGTGGTAATAGCAATTTGGTACATTTTGAACAAAGTGTCAATCAAAATGAAAATATCACGGGTGAAGGAAAAACTATATGCGAAAATTACAACTACGTACCCCTTCATAAAGAAAACTCGTTCCCTCATATAGTTCCCAACGATTCTTACTCGAATGCAAATAGCAACATAAAGTCCAGAGCTAAAATGATCGATAAGCCTTTTATAGATGCTGCAAAGAGGGGTATTAACTCTAATGTTCTGCCAAAACAAATGCGTTCACAAAATATTTCAGTGGATTATAAATTTGGCGTTGACAAGGCGAAATCGAAATATGACATTGGCATTGATTGCGTGCAGTCAAACTACAATAACATAGAGCAAACGAAACAACATTCATCTCATGTTATGAAAATAGATAGGAACTATTCTGTTAGTTGTGATCCACAAGTAAACTTTGATTTTGATTCAAACACTCATATAAAATTGCCGCATTGTCACACCGGTAATTTCAAATTTGACAAGGAACATCAGACACAACATCGGTATCAAGTAGTACCGCAAACACAAGTATCTATTTTGCAAGATGAATCCTATAATGAGAGCAACAAGCAAAGGCAACAGCATAGCAAAGCTAAATCTAACCAGCAGCAATGTTCGATTAGAGCACCAATTAACTGGATGATGCCACCGGACATAAAGCATAATGCTAATGTAACAGATATAATTTTGCCGCCAATTGGCAAGGAACTAGATTTTTGTCAAAACAACATCTTTAGTCAAACATCCGGTTATAATCAAAGTACTGCCAATCAGTTTTATAATAATTTCGATGTTACTCATGGGTTCCCAAATATACCGGTGTTGCAGGAGTCAAAATCCTTTTATACTGAAGAACAACCATTCCCATGGTCGCCCACAAAAAGTTCAGTTCCCAGTGAACAAAATCAAAAATTGGAACAACATATAATTCCATCAACTCTGCCTACACTTATTGGAGACTTGGATCTAGGCACAAACGTTGTTGATAAACAGCATTCTCTCTTTCAGAGACCGAGCGAAAAAGATACTAATGTTAAGGATTTGAACACTCAGGCTTCTTTCTTATCTGTAAGTCAGTTGGTGGAGCACGAAAAAGAGAAATCTCAACATCATCATCAGGATTCTCACCATCATCATCATCATCATCATCACCACCACCACCAGCACCACCACCAACAACAACAGCAACAACAGCAACAACAGCAAACGAGGAAGCTGCGGAAAGGCAACATAATTCCACGTAATAGGAAAGTTGAATTAAGAAAGCCGGAACAATCATTAGAAAAAGGACACTTGTCTGATAGCTACCAGCAACAGAAATATCAACAGAATGTTCAGTGGCGGACACAATGTAAAACAAATTATACAGCAGAAGCTTTGATTGGCACGAATAGTCTTCACGACAGTGATCAAGAAAAACAAGTTCCGATAAAGCATCCTTCTAATTACACGCAAAACAAATTTCAGTCAGATAGCACGGTGCCTATTAATTACTTTCCTACTGACGACAATTACGGACAGGCGGTCAATCAGAATTTTAATTCATACACATATTCGTCCAACGCAAACATTTATCCAGCAACAAATTTTATTACAAGTATTTCATCTAACACCCCTTCGAGCTATGCGGTACCGCTGCATGAAAGTGATTACATGGAAAGTAACGCTTTTCTTATATCAAACGTTGTTGTTCCATCAGCAACTGCAGCAGCTAATGCGATTTCTACTTCAACGTTGACGACCACGCTCGACACTAGCAATTCAAGAAATTATTGTGGAAAGCAGCAAAATTATGACAAGCGGTTATATGTAAAAAAAGGGAAACGAAAAGGAATTGATAATATAATACATAACGACTTTCCCGTGCCTGGCATTAATTCACCTTTGGATGATTATAATCATTCTACGTTTTTGCCACCGCCACCAACATCCCACAGTCTTTATCAAAACACAACACAAACAAATATTTACGCGAAAGTAAATGATTTGCCGCTGCCACCACCACCAGCACCGTCACCGTTACAAACGTCAACACCACAAACCGCATCGTTACCACCGTTACCACCACCATCGGCACTAGTATCAACATCAGATTCAACGCCAGCGTCAATTTTAGCTTCAGTATCAGCGTCAACGTTAGCGCCAACGTCAGCCTCAACGTCAGCTCCTACGCCTGCGTCAGTGTTAGCGCTAGCGTCAACGTCAGCGTCAACGTCAGCATCAACGTCAGCATCAACGCCTGCGTCAGTGTTAGCACTAGCGCCAACGCTAGGGCCAACGCCAGCACCAACGTCAGCGTCAGCGACACAGCCAATATTAGCGCCGGCATCAACGTTAACGACATCAACGTCAACTTCAATATCAACTACAAAATCAGTAGCAATACCAGTAACACCATCAACAGCATTACCAGTACCTTCAGTGCCACCGCTATCGTCATCATCGTTGTCGTCGTCGTTATTGTCGTCATCGTCATCGTCGTCGTCATCATCATCATCATCATCATCATCATCATCCTCCTCATCCTCATCATCATCATCATCATCATCATCATCATCATCATCATCATCATCATCATCAACACCACCATCAACATCGTCATCAACACCACCATCAACATCATCATCAACATCATCATCAGCAGCAGCAGCAGCATTATCGTCATCATCGTCATCATCGTTATCATCATTATCATCGTTATCATCGTTATCATCGTTATCATCGTTATCATCATCGTCGTCGTCGTCGTCGTCTTCGTCGTCGTCGTCGTCGTCGTCGTCGTCGTCGTCGTCACCGCCACCGCCACCGCAACCATTGCCAACACCAGCTCCGCCTCCATTATCACTATCACTACCACCGCCACCAGCACCACCGCCAACAGCAACACCGCCAACGCCACCACCAACACGTATACCACCGCCACCGCCACCGCCGCCACCGCCACCGCCACCGCCACCGCCACCACCGCCACCGCCACCGCCACCGACATCGCCACCGACACCGCCACCGCCACCGCCACCGCCACCGCCACCGCCACCGCCACCGCTATCACCACCACCATTAGCAATACCATTACCCTCATTGTTGCCGCTGCCGACCATGTCACCGCCGCCACAACCATCGCCATCACCATCATTATCGTCACTATCACAATCGACATCGTTACCAGTGCCGTCATCCCCACAACTGCAATCAGACACACAGTTGCTCCCACCGACAGCACTAATGGGAAGTCAACCGAATAATGGATTTAATTCATCTAGTATAAGAAATGGTGGAGGATTCGGTATTGGCAATTCCATATCTATGAGCCATCATTCCTCTAGCACCAGCCTAACTAATTTCAATCTAAGCACCATATTTCCGGAAATGAATGATAAGGTACGAGTTATTAGTACTTTTATTCTAATGAATGTGGACCAATGACAGCTGTATAAAAATCTGCGTAACGAAACAAATTATCAAATTGTTGCAGGTAACAGGATATAAATCATCCAATGCAGATTCGTCAAGTACTCTACAATCTGAATTAAATCACCTATCTGGTAACAACTATACGCAGAGAGCAAACTATATCGTTAATCCACTTCGTCATCTACCACAAATCGGTATTGCAGAGATATAGCCCGTTATTGTAAATTGGCAGATATCCATCGCGTATGGGAGAGAATAAGAAGCATGGATAGATGAATCTAAAAATGTATTATCCGAAATTTACAACATACCACAGCTGTCATTAGTGTTAACGCAATTGTTACAAATTTTCGTAAGAAATTTGTTTTCTTGTTTTTTTATCGGGTGTTTAACTCAATAATTTGAGAAAAGTCCTTCGCCAGAAACTTGTAGCGGAGATATTTTTCCGATTTCTAGACATCTCTACTGTATTTTGGAGAATAATATGCATATATTACAGTACTTGATTAGGTCTTTGAGAAACAGAAATGAATGTTGGAAGATAGGATACTGAAAACACTTAGCTAATTGGTTGATACAATAGAAAACATTGTGGTCAACCAAAAGATTTATACAACAACTTTTAACGTTTAGCATCAGAATCATTGCTTGTAGCATATAAAAGTTGATATTTGTGTAAGAGACACAGATCTCTTTCAGATCTCTTTCAGATCTGTGTCTCCTACACTACCATATACGATTCCATTCGTGGCTTCATAAGAATCTTAATCATGTTCAATATTTACGCGTTTAATGTTAACACTATAAGCAAATGTTTCCCGACCACGTATATAGAACAGGCTTATAATTTTATTATTAAGAAGAAGAAATCTTGTCCTAGTCGGCTGTACTATGTTCAGAGATTCTTGATCAAGCCCCCGATACAGTGGCAAACATGATATTTGATGGTTTTATTTAATCCCACTTTTAATACTTAATGACAGTGGGCTCAAATTTTCTTAGCAGTTCAAAATTTGCTCCTTCTCTACTACCTTATTCGATCTTGACACATTTATCTGCTTTGTCCGTTACAGCGGTAATATGACATTTTCGATCGACAACGAACGTACAATTTTCAAATAAAAGGGATTTTAACGAACGTGGGGTTTACAATCTCAAATCCCATCGAGACATCAATATTACGTGAATCCACGACTTTGTATTATAATTCCCTGTTGCATACCAGTATGGTGAGATCGATGTACACCTTCTTATTATACTAGTACACATGTATTAGGTAACAGTTCCGTGCCTCTGATTTGTGTGATATATAGGTCGGAATGGTTAAAAAAAATCGTTTTCTTCGGGAGAGCAAGTATTCCTTTCAATTCTGCTTCAAAAAATATTAATGTTCAGCCTAGTCAGTTTATGTTAACTCTGTCACTGCTCTATCATTACTATATTTCGGTTTTATTTCTTTCCTGTAATTTTATTATATTACATTATTTAGAGAGATTTACATTATTATCACTCTTTTGTTTTTGGTTTGTAATTGAAAGTTTAGCACATAAGATGCAGTTATTAAGATGCATCCAAAATTTACGCACTTTTAACTTCTTTTTATTCATTTTATTCCAAACCCAATAAAAAAATTAATAGGAATCCTCGAAAAAAAAATTGCGAAGTTTTATTGAGCAGCGACAGGGTTAGGTTGGAAAATAGGGATTTATTTCTCGATAATTGTATCAATAGCGAAGTGTCATGCGCAATATGGTAAGCAAGGGATTTTATTAGTTTTGTATGAGTCACTTTTGTATACATTCTTGTTGAATTCGATTTAATCAGACTGCGTTTCAGTTGTCAACTCGGTGTTTGGAAATTAACCATAATGTATACATTGTTACAATTTGTAATTAATGTGCACTCAAATTTAGTTTTATTACGATGATCGGTAGTAATAGAGTTATACAATACCTTTAATACAAATGATTTAAACTATAAATCACTGTACATACATGTATATAGTGTTGTAATATTTGAAATTAAATACCTATTTAGTACGTCAAAAGATAGATAAGGTTATCTTACACATAAACTTGAGATGTACTGACAAAGAGATACATATTTTATTCTTTTGAGATATTTTATTAATAATAACAACTACGGTACATTCCATGAAAAAATATTAAAAGCCATTTAAGCACGCTTTTCTTAAATTCATGTTCTTCTTTTCATGTGTTCTTATTTCCGCTATTAATCCGACAAATCGGATGCACTCTTCATAACGTAAAATGCAAACATATTGGTGATGCCGCGTGAAGAAAATTATGATGTTACGAATTCATCATTCTAACCACCGTAATAGTCAATACATAGTTTGAAATTCTTAGAGCATAACGGATTTATTCGCCCGTCATCATTTCCATGAATTCTGGAACAAGTTTGAAACACGATGTTAGGAAACAGTTTCTAATAAATATCAATAATTCAATTTATAGTATGAAGTCAACTTTACCATCAAAGTCAACAGTTCCAGAACCATCGGAGTCTATTTCTTCGATCATAATGTCAAGTTCTTCGTCAGTTAGCTGATCATCAAGTTCTCTTAGAATTTCTCGCAGACACGTTGTTGGTATGTAACCGTTTCCTATCGAAGTCGGGACAGAATTGTATAATCTTCCATTTCGTAATGGCACAAAGAAAAAGAAAATAATAACAGAATTGATCTAATAGTGTAAGAAATGCTACACTGACCTTCTTTATCATAAAGCCTAAACGCTTCACGAAGTTCTTTTTCTAAAGCTTCTGCATCCTCTTCAACAATAAACTTTGCTGCCAATGTGACGAATTCTTCAAATTCTAATCGACCAGATTCTAAATTAGGAGGAAGGCAATTAATTTACGCAGTAGCAATAACACGATATTGACAGAATTCGTGTAAATCTTACTATCGGCGTCGACTTCCTCTATTAGCTCATCGAGAATTTTTTTGTTGAAGGGCTGACCCATTAATCTGAGAATGTCTGCTACCATGTCGGTCGGAATGCTTCCACTCTTCTCTCTGTCAAAACTATCAAATGCCTTGCGCAATACTGAAAAAGATTAGATAAATACTGTGTAATAAGAATGTGATTAAAGTTAACACATATGTACTTCTGAACAAGAAGAAAACACTTGATGTTAATAAAACCGTAAATTCGTGCTACTTTCTAATAAAAACCATAACATTAATAACGTATATATTATATCCAATATATTTACTATTTCTTCCAGAAACAGATTAAATACCGAATTGACTGTAAAATATTAATAAACCGGATAACACCTACACATTGATTGTATGGAATACTACATACACTCGTGTAACCTCATCTTGTACATTAACGTTGGTTACAAATGTTAACAACAGAATATACAAGTTTTAGATGATACAAAAATATGTTGCTTATTCAAAGAAATATATACAATATATATTATGTTTGAAGTGTTTCAACCAATGTATTAACTGTTACGGTGGTTAGAAGAAGCATATTCGTAACAAGACTACTTTTTGCACGCAGCATGACGAATATATTTGGATTTTATGTCACGAACCGTGCATTTAATTTGTCGAGTTAATATCAAGGGAAGAAATGTAGAACATCAAAGGGAGACCAGTACAACACGAATTATAATAACAGCAACAATAACACGATAAAATGTATCATTAATGCAGGAGAAATAAAAAATAATCTTGTATCCACATTTACGAAATGTGACACATTATTCCATATCCTAAAAAGGATTTTATGCTATAAACTGCAAATTTATTTTATATTTGTCTGTTCCTTAATGACACAATGTAACACAAACTTTCTTATTTATCCAACATTCGTCGTTCGAATACATACCAGCAATTTGTTCAGGAGGAAGTTCATCAGCCTGTAAGTATAAATATATATCTTTTATTCATCACTGCATATTCATTAGTTCTGAAAACATACTTTAATTAGCAGACAAAATTAAAAAATGACAGATTGTCCCAAAGGTCATACATTTTTCTGATTTTCTTTATGCAAAAAATGATGCTCTTATTAATATTCTGCAGTAAGTTTTATTATTTGTGTTATTTAATGTCACATGTGTATGCAGAATACGGAAAAATAACCTTTACAGTAATCAGGGAAATGAAGAATGGGATGTATAATAACAAGATTTATATTTATCAAAACATATATCGGTCATTTATTTTGCATATACACATAAAATGTGTTTAAAAGTCAGTAATTTAAACGTGATTGTAAGTTCAATTGTTAATTTGAAGTTGAGTCATTGGTTTTAGAAAACATGCTAAACTCGGAATAGGTATAACAGGTTATATTACTGTAAACGGTTTCAGTTAAAACTAATTAAAAAAATCAATTGTCTGATACATCTGTTTGCTCGCGTCAATATTAACACGTGGCCAATCGATCGAGGTGATCTCCCTGTTCTGACCTTAACAACACGTTAATTATTCTTTGTTCTCGACTTGGGATATGCTCTGCTATCAAGAAAGCTTGATAGCAATACGCAATGTGTTTGTTAATATGGTAATGTGCCATTGCATATGCTCACAAGGTTTAAACGATGCAACAAAAATGTGTGCTGAAGAACGCGGTTTGGTTTGTCCGAGCGCGATGAAAACGTATAATCTGCTGCGGCGCGCGTGGTTGGCTACGTTTTAATTTAAATTCCTAATAGTTCAGTATATGGCGATATAACATTTTTTAAAGTTGTTAAGCTACAATTATACGAATTTAAGTACAAACGAAAGCAGGTAATGTTTTAAATTACCTTCGCCGTCACGAAACAATCACGTTTCCAAAAACCCTCGCCTCATATGTGCAAGAAAATGCAATTAGAACAATAAACGACATAATTATTTTCTGCACAAAAATATTGTCATCTATATTATAAGTGTAGAATGCAGAGAAGATCGTTATAATTTTCAGACAAAATACTTTGCAACACTTTCCCAAATCAGTTCAATGTTTCTGAACAAGTGTATTTACGGTTCTTACGCGCGATATAAATATTGCGAATGTGAACACGGAACAAATTACAGAAAAAAAGGGTTATGAACATTCCAATGGAAACAGAAGAAAAACAATATATATCATCAAACTGATCCAATTCATACAGAGGCCGGGTAATTCCATTCACAATTAATACAAAAAAATAAATTAAAAAAGATGTATGCAATAAAAACTGAATACGTAGGAAAGCGTGTCTGTTTACCAGGGCGACGACTTACAATGTCATCGATAGAACATACCATGGTGACGCGGTTCCCGTTTTGTATATATGCGTGAGAGAGAGAGAGAGAGAGAGAGAGAGAGAGAGAATGTAAAGGGAACACGAAAGTGGGAAAAAGAATAGGTAAATAAATGTTATTAGAGGAAAAAGTGAAAAAAATCCGCTTAAGAAACTATGAAGGAGTAAGAGAAAGGAGCACGTCAACCGAAGAACTGTCGAGCCGAGTTGGTGTGCTTCTGATAATATTCGTATCGTGACGATATAGTCGCTTGCGCTCAGATGCTCTAACCATTTGTGATGGGGTGTCGTATGGCTCTTTCCCGCAGCTTACAATGAGTTCGACAAACATTACCAAATTGTCAAATAAAACATCGCACAAATGTCACTAAAATTATAATACCGTATTTTCAGTGTAGTAATAAAATGAGCTAAAATCTGAAAATGAACAAAAGCGAGAAAATTAGTATTGATGTTCAGAAAAACGGTGTACCACTCTTATTACTGTTTTCTTTCATATGTTTCCACATACGTTCACTATCAAATAAAATAATAAACTCACGTGCTTGAAAAGATTTGCATAGATTGAATTTATTGTTCCACAGATATTTTAACACAACATTCGGTTTATTTCTTTTGCAACTTATATAACTACATAATTCTATTATCAATCACTTACATATATAAATGTTCTAGTAATTCGGCATTGTTTCGCAAGTTTAGTCATTGTTTACAATATCAGTTGCTAATGTTTTTAACAATATGTTTCTTTCTTCTCTTTAATTCTGTAGCCCGTTGCTGGGCGTTACAATATATTGCGCGTAGGTACGAAAATAGAGAGAATGAAAATTCGACGAGAGTAAGCGGAAGCGGTAGTAAGGGAAATCGAAACGCATGGTGTATCCCGATTTAAATTATACGTACGTTCAGTCTTATTTCGCGAGAAATAAGCTCCATTTAACGACGAAGGGGAGTAATGACGGGTTAACTCCATAATACAAATACCAAAAATATATTGGTACATTACAAGGACGTACCCTAGGAGCACAAAATATTGAATTAATATGTATGTAATATTAAAAAGACATTGAATCTCTTTTTGATATTGAATTATATATCAAATATTTATTCTAGATTTAGAAAGAAATGTTTTTTTCCAAATGTTTATCAAATATTTATTTCCTATTACGAAGAAATATATTTTTCAGTATACAAAATAGATATCAATCGCAAATAAAATATTATTTTTTAGCATTGAAATTTTTTTTTGCGTTAATAAACTATATTTTTGCGCGTTCCATCGACGTGACGTGTCGTCTGAAGATTGACAAAAGTTGGCCTATGTCCCTCTTTGAAGCATAATTACCTGCATGGTTACCGACAACATAAGAGAAGAGCAGAGAAGAGCAGTTAAATAATATATCTAATGTCATTGTCTACAATAGGTCAAATTGTGACAATATACAATTAATCGAAGCATAATTTGCATTGTTTCATCGGCAATATGTTAAATTAAAATTTGATATCAAACTGTTCAACAAGTTAGAGTGCATGGAAAGATTAATAAATAACATAGCAGTTACTGGGAAGTAATTGTAGAAATATCTCCCATAATGGCCTAAGAATTTGTATAGATCAACTGCTTCTGGCTTCTGTCGCCGAGATTGACAATTTTGTGACCATAATAGTAAAAAGTTCTGAAAAATGTAATTTGTTGACTTGTTTTCGGATAAGTCCAGATGAATAAAATTATAGTGCTATATTTTTATTAATAATTATGCCAATACTGTTTTCTATTTTCATAAAAGAAATATGTTATGTACTTTCTCCCAGATACAATTACTATATTTACATAGTTGGCGGCAGTAGGAACAAAAAAATACACAATACGTTGAAAAAATTCGTTATGAACCAAGCAGCTCTATTCTATTCGGAACAGGGGAGCAACCATAAACTATCGCTTATGAATTTAAAATTATATGATGCTATAAGTAGTAAATACTCGATATTTTTATGTTGTGTTTTACAACATATATAAAATACGTAACTTGTTTTATTCCTCCTTCTGCAGTAGCAACGAGATAAACACAGGCGTCCAATAATGCCATCGAAATGAAGCGACTTGTATCACTATTTTTAGCAACTGCACCATCAAGAATCGAACATACTTAAAATTATTACTTTTTTACTTGTTTAAACTAATTTACATAAAATTCATAAGTATAAAATGTTTTTTGTTTATCTAGCTGTTTAAGTGCTACGGGTCTTTGTTGTTTCTTGATTGAAAGTTGTCAAAGCGGCCTGATTACGCTTGTCTTATTCCGGGTATGAAAGTATGAAGAGCGAATACGCTGTCTTTTCTTTATATCATTACAATAATGGTTGTTTATAACAAAAAAGAAACGTGTACACCGAGAAGGTATAATACTACTCCAACTTTGCCTTTATTCACAAGGACTATACGATAACCGTAAAGACGCGAGACGACGTAAATCGAGTATGGTGTTACTGTCCGCGTCGTAGCCTAGAACGCTGACATTTTTGGTCACAGGACCGAAGAAGCGCAATCGCGCAGACCGCTTTGCACTCAAACGATTAGCAAATATACATATTGCATGTGTGTCTCTATACTTTATACCAACGGTAGTCAACCTCTCAACTGAGCGTTGCAGCGTTCATGATGAGCGGCGGAGGTTTTGTCCGATACTGAAACACTTTCCTTTTTTCTTGATTTAATTAATTTTTAAAAACATTAGAAAGGTAATTCTTGAAGCATTGTTTAAAAAACTTGAGCACGATATCCAGTATTTAGTTTTACAGTATGAGCCTCGGAATCCCATTAATAATTTAATTAATTAATTTCAATTTCATCAGTCTTCATACTTCTATGTATGCAAACCATAAATAAAAACATAGATTTAAGTATAGCAAGTTGTTTTAAAAAGACTTATTCTGCCAAACTCAGCGGAAGTCGGTCATAGATCATTTGGTAAGCAATTATTATCTGCTTCAACTTACTGTAACTCTGCATTATAATATTTTATGAAATAAAGTTATTTCCCTACTTTAAAAATCACTTTTACTGTGGGAACGGTGGATGGCTACAAAATTTTATTATTAACAGAGAGTGGACGTTTACGTAGCTATTCAATGATTGACACTTTTGTAATCATTTGAACCTTTATGAGCTTGAAAAGTGGTATTTGCAACAACAGGATTTCATGGCTCAGTGGAGAAGCACAGTATACAATAACCACATGTCCAGAGTCGAAATCCACCACCTCATATAGATTTTTATATTGTATTACATGGTTTGATCAAACACAAAAGAGAAAGAAAATAATATTCTCTGTGAGAACAGCACATAACAATATTCAGTCATTTTAAGTTTTCTTATTTTCTTTATTACATTTAAATAGCATTTAAATATTGAATGCAATTTTTTAAATGCCTGTTTTCTATTTTTTAAATGAGCATTTTATATTCTTCAAACATATTTCTTACATTTAGTTGATGTTTTCTAAACATTTTCTTTACACTTTTTGTACATATGAGCAATATTTAGATTTAATATTTTTTTCATATTAGAAAATAAAAATATTTTTCCAATGCCTGAAAATATCTTAAACCAATATTTATGTGCTACCAGGGTGCTTTGTCTCCAGTGGTAATTGAACAGAAAATGGATTTTTGTACACGTGTTTTAACTTCCTCAATAACATTTTTGTACAATATTTTACTTTGTACAATGACCAACATCCAGCTGTAATATAGTATTCACATGTTTCAGCCTGCAACGTTGATTATACAGTACAATGTTTTTGTTCATACATACTGAACATTATTGAGCTATATGTACTAATCTTGTGTACATACATATAATTTTAATAAAGCAAATTGCTTACATTTACAATACATGGTATTCTAATGTTGAGTCCCAATATTATATTCGGAAAAAGTGTGCGGTAACAACAGGAAAGGAAATACAAATAAACTTTTAATAAATCGACGTATAGTGTACTTTATTTTATTAATTGAATCCTGATTGAGTGATTATACATGCGACAGGTGTATACAAATAACTTACGAATTTATATAAACGAAGAAGATTCATAATCGTGTGAAAATTATGTCAGCAATATTATTGATTAATTTAATCATCGAATGGTTATTAAAAATATTTCCCAATTTTAACTACGTACCAAATAGAAAAATAAAGTACATTACAAATATGAAAAAATGATGTGCCTTGCAACTTTCTTTTGTATAATTCCATAACAAAAAATATTGGACTGGATATAAAAGATATCTACAAATTTCATCAACAGGTGGTCATATAAATTCATTTTTTGTCGATTTCTGAACACACACTTGTTTATAACAAACAATTTCAGCACATAAATGCATAACATATGTTATCTCAAAAATTAGGATATAAATACATTTTTTTATATGGGCAATGGTTGAAAACATATACAACTATATTACTGAGATCCAGTGGACAATAATGCTAAAAGTGCACTGGTTGCACCCACAGAAAGTACGTAATTGATGGCGGGTGTAAATGTTTTCAAAATATAAAATGATGATAAAATAACAACTGCAAGAAATAATGCATTATTGTAGAAGATAGAGAAAGTTGTTGCTTCGTAGTCAGCGACCTCATTCTTCTTCCATAAAATCCTATAGGAAAAGAATATTAAGTAATGTTGTTTATGTCATGCATTGCCATTTTTTGTATACAATTGATTTATCAATAAAGTCATCACCTTTCGTCTTTTTCCTTTTTACTCATCTTTTTATCTTCAGATAGTTTTCTATTCATTTCTTTTGTAACAGCGTCTTCCCGTTTCACTGCAATCTAAATGCAGCAAAACATTAACAAAAGGAAGAGAATTAAAAAGCCTAAGGGTTATAGCTTTTTGGCAACTTATAAATGAAGTCTAACTATGCTTACCTTGTGTTTCAAAATAAACTTTGTATTCTTATAAGCTAATGCCAAAGCATAAGTACTAGCTAGTGTCACCAATGCAAAAGAAACTAAATTGGCATATAGATCTATTAAATGTATTCTCCAGAAAAGCCCTGCAACGAAAAAATAATCATTAGTTTTTTAATATTTCTCAATTATCTGTCTTATTTCAAAAAGCAACTGCATCACAAGAAAACGCAAATTATTATTTCTTGAAAGTTAACGCAAACGTACAAATAAAATACACACGGGAAATCTGCAATGACACCTGCGTGTAATTTGAATAATACTTACAAATCGGTATTGACGAGACAATGAAAGCATTTCCATAAAATAATGCAGAAGATTTTGTTGATACATTCCGTGAAAAATCTTGTAGAAGAAGTTCCTCTTCTTTAGTAAATGTTTTTGATTTTCCAGACATATTTTATGTGATTTTCACAAGTTTGCTCTTCGATTGAAACGATGCTCAAATCACAACACAATTGCCGACGCAAACGGTAACCGAAACGCGCTTGCGCACATAATACGCATGTGGCAGCGCAGCTGACGTGTCCAGGATGCAATTTCATACGTGTAGCCCAGTCTAGCCCAGTATAGACTGGTATAGACTGAATAAAGCAGAGCACTGCTCATTCTTGCGGCCAACAGGTAAAGTTAAAATATCTGCTACACTAGTGACATCCAGGGTAAAGGTATAGAAAGCAGTCCTCATCACCGATTTGCATGAAACTCCGTGTAATGGTACATTTTTGCATAAAAATAAGATCTGTAAAAGCCAAAAAGCGCGGACCCGTCTAATTAAAAAGTTATTAAGCGTTAAAGTTTGATATAAAACCTGCCTTACCGGCAGCGCGAACGCTATCTGCGCATGCGCACGGATGTCTGCGCATGCGCACGGACAAGTTTGCAAATAAAGTGCGCGCATTTGAAATGAAATAATATTGAATTGGCGAAGGCTAGGTGTGGGCAAGGCTTCCCTTTCATAATATTTAAGGGTTTTCAACCAAAAAATGGCTTGAGAGTTGGTTTAGGTCTAGATTTCTTTCAACCAAATCTCACTTTTCGTTTTATTTCTATGGCTAGGTGTGGGCAAGGCTTCCCTTTCATAATATTTAAGGGTTTTCAATCAAAAAATGGTTTGAGAGTTGGTTTAGGTCTAGATTTCTTTCAGCCAAATCTCACTTTTCGTTTTATTTCTATGGCTAGGTGTGGGCAAGGCTTCCCTTTCATAATGTTTAAGAGTTTTCAATTAAACAATGGTTTGAGAGTAGGTTCGGGTTATATTTTAATAGCAAAAGTGCAGCAACATCATTTCTATCGACAAAAGCACTACAAAAGGTAAGCCTAGCCCACACCTAGCCATAGAAATAAAACAAAAAGTAAGATTTGGCTGAAAGAAATCTAGACCTAAACCAACTCTCAAACCATTGTTTGATTGAAAACCCTTAAACATTATGAAAGGGAAGCCTTGCCCACACCTAGCCATAAAAATAAAACGAAAAGTGAGATTTGGCTGAAAGAAATCTAGACCTAAACCAACTCTCAAACCATTTTTTGATTGAAAACCCTTAAATATTATGAAAGGGAAGCCTTGCCCACACCTAGCCATTGAAATAAAACGAAAAGTGAGATTTGGCTGAAAGAAATATAGACCTAAACCAACTCTCAACCCATTTTTTGATTGAAAACCCTTAAATATTATGGAAGGGAAGCCTTGCCCACACCTAGCCTTCGCCAATTCAGTGTTATTTCATTTCAAATACGCGCACTCTACCTGCAAACTTGTCCGTGCGCATGCGCAGACATCAGTGCGCATGCGCAGATAGCGTTCACGCTGCCGGTAAGGCAGGTTTTTTAACAAACTTTAACGCTTAATAACTTTTTAATTAGACGCGAGCGGCAACTTTTGCTTTTACAGATTTCATTTTCATGCAAAAATTGACCATTACACGAAGTTTCATGCGAATCGGTGAGGAACGCGTCTTTCTTTACCTTTACCTCTATCCCTATAGAATCGCTGTGTATCCAAAACCGAAGGGAAGAAGAAGAAGATCTATCCCTATCTCGTCTGTCGTTGCCCAGTCGTTGCCTGATGCCAATCTGCATATGTTTGGTATGTTGGCATGCGTTGTCTAGCCTTTCAATTTTTGTGATGAGAAAGTGTGGTGTTGTCCAACCCGCGGCATCGAAAAGCCATACAGCCCAGTCTATGCATCGCATAATGAAAGTGGCTTGGTGCAAAACAAACACACTTATAGTGCGGCCCAAGGAAGCTAAAATGTTGGACAACTCTGAGGTAGATGGATAAATAGATTGTTTCTTACGTGAAGGAACGGCCGGGGGGGGGGGGGGGGGATAAACGAGAGAAGAATGAACAGCAAGATGTAAAACGTGACGTGAAAGCGTGGAAGGGACCAAGCATGAAAATATGAGTAAGACAAAAGAAGGCAGTAACTCCTGCGCCGCAACAAAGTATTGTCAAAATAATTTATTTTAAAAATGCTCACAAGGGGAAATATTAATATTAGATTTTGCGTCCGTGAATAAATATTTGAGTATGACCTTATTGTGTAATAAATGTAATTTTCGAACTGGGAGTTGTTACATCACATCATTCTTTTTATTTGTTATATTTGTTGTAATAGTTACAAGCATCTTTAGCCCTTTGCATTCTGAACCATTCTGGACGTTAGCCATCACATCCTAAGCGCCACTTTCCCGTTGAAACGTGTATATGTATGTACTTACATATATGTATGTGGGCCAACGCGCATCCGTAATTCGCTAACTTTTGACCCCGCTTGCATAGGTGACAAGGGAGCGCGCCTAGCAACAGTCCTACAAAACGGGCGCAACAACGCGATATTCACTACTCTTGTAGTATCCACCGTGCACGACTCTTGCAGAAAAATAATACATTGTCGGCGTCGATAGTACCTGATAGTACCCTTCCTGGGTAAAGAACGCTGGTGGTGTTCCAGTCGTCTCTGCGCTGCCTTACAAGTTTAAGTTTTTAGATACTTTAGTTTTTCTATATTGTTGAAACGTACAAAAATGGTAAACTCGTTTACGCTTACCGTATTATTATCGTAAACTATAACAAATTACATATATGTTAAAATAAACCTCAAGCTTTTTGACATCGTAATCACACCAATATCTTAATTTGTTGAAAAGTTATCGACATCAACATGTATTTTACAAGTATCGTACTTTGACTTCTTTCACCTACTGTCCGAGAGGCATGCCAGCGAAATGAACTAATAAAAGTAATGCACCTTACATGCATCTATACAATTTTCTAAACTTAAAACCTTTTCTGATGAATTTCACTCAATTTTGTTTACTCCTTTGGAATTGTACGGTTGAAAGATGTGAAGCTCCCTCGTCAGAATTGCATTATGTGTTATCAAATTTTGTACGACACTACGAAAAAATAAACAAACATGTTTGATCCCTTCCAAAAAAGCTTAATAGATGCTTCGACAATGCCAATCATCCTATAAGTGTTCATTTGCGTCATCAATAACTCCTTCCATATTGCATGGTAGATGTGACATTCGTTATTCTGGCCGTAAAAAATCAAAGGGACGTTAATTTTAAAGAGCTTGGCTGACTTTCTGACATTCACCGTAGCTTCAGGTGAGACGGTAGCTCACTCGGCTAATTGTAAGTGTCCGATCCATGCACGAGCGGCGTACGTTCACTGGTCCCGGGTTTGGGGCCCAGTTGTGATAAAAATCACTGACAATGAGTATCGTTTTTCTTGGTGTTTTCTGTTCAAGAATAGTCTTCTGGGTGCCTCAGAATCATTTCTCATAAATTGGTATGAATCTAGAATTTATCCGACTGAAATCAAAATTATTATCGTCCGAAAGGTTAGCGTGGTCTGAGATCTTCACTGGAGCGAACCAATGACCTGTTCATCGAACGTGCAGTGGCAGAGGTAATTAGCAGTGGTAGAAGGTAGATTCAATGGCTTATGAGGGTACAAGAGAAAAACCCGTGGGCATCTCGAGTCGCTTATCAGAGCGGCGGCCGACACTACTTCACCGTAACTCTCCTATCGGCATTGTTAATACATAGAAGCCACTCCGAACTACATAATTACTAGTACCATCGGTATTTCAGAACGATGTACCGTACATATGGTGAAATGTCTATTCTATATCTTTTTATTTAGTTACTGTAGTTACTAGTCCACCCAACTCATTATGTCTCCCCAATATTATTATCTTCTCTTTCCAATGTGAAAAATTACTTTTATGCTGAGAGATATTGTCGTTTATACCGAATAATTTTCAAGGGTGATCGCCCAGTCTGCAAATCTTTTGGTATACACGAAAACTTAGGTCACCGTGAATCGTAATCATAATTTTTTGTTCATCTTTGAGTAATTTATTTGTTGATGCTAATTACGTAGCAGGACTACACCATCTCGAGTATGACTACGGTGGAGAAAAAGGTTGAGTCGAAAGGGTTTAAAAATTTACTTACACCTGAATAAATAACATATTCAAACTGAAATAATCCACTTCAGATGTCGGTTTTTAATCTGCATTAGATGATCGGCCCTAAGTTTCCACCCCAAGAAACGGCGAAATTAGAAAAAAAAAAAAATTAATGTCCATACTATCCACAAATAAATCAACTTACAATTAATTAAAATTAAAGGATAGGGAGGCGCGGTAAGAAATATAATTGTTAGGCAGGCGTAACAGTATAAAGATTGGAAATCGCTGTATAGGGTGTGTGGACGCGGGGGCAGTAGTAGACAAAAATAAATAAATATATGTTTTAATGTCCGCTCACTCGATAGCATAGATAGCAGAGCATTTGTGCCACGTTGCAACTTGGATTTTAGAACGGTGGAGGGAAAAAAGGTAACAAAATCACATTCTCGCTATTTTGTCTCGCATTTGGTGAACAAGTCACAAAAATAAGAGTTATGTCAAAAATCGTAATACACTAATGAATTTTTACGCTATCGCTTGAGCTGTAAGAAATAAAAGAATAAAAAAAAGTGGAGAAAAAATTGTGCATGCATTGACAGGCCACTAGACCTGAGATCGCATAAACATCTTGTAAGTACACAAATATCAGTATTTTTGCACATTTTTTTGTTTACGTGTAGATCAGTGTAGATCAGCTCGAAAAATTAATAAACCGACATCTTTATGGCACTTTGTCCATGTGTTCTAAGATATTCAACATATTTGCAACAACTCACGTAGTACAGGCATGATGTGTCACGATGCTGTCGCTGTAATTTTTTGAATATTGAAGATTCTTCCAGATTTATAATACAATTCTTAATTCGTATTAAAGTGAACGGTATTAGTGTTATGCAAATCAAATAAATAATTAATACAACAAATTCAACATGCGTGAAACCGAATTTGAATTTGGATTAAATCCATTTTTGGAATTAAAACCCATTCATACCAACCACACCAAAGTATATAACGCCCATTCCGTTACCTGATCCGCTTGCCAGTTCCGTTATCGACATCCGATCTTTTCTACGTTTTTTATCTGAAGATGCAAGAAATAAATAAACTCACAAGTTTTTTCAACATCTATCACCTAACAATAGTACAGATTTTGCCAATTGTACAGGTTACAAAAATCATACTCGGGAGAAACGTAGTTTTATATATTGTGTGATATTATATTGTATAATTGATTATCGCATTATTGTAAATATCTCGAAAATAAATTAACGGTGTGTTACATTATTGTGGCTGTCGATTTTATTGTTTCACCTTCTATACGTATACAGCCTTGAGAACAAATTCTCTAGTGATGTATTTGCAAGATACTTTTTATTAAAGATACTACTCAATATCTTATGTACATATGTCGGGCTTTGACACTTCTTTAAACTGCTTTCGTATTAACTTATAGCATAAATTGGATTGAGATTTGGTAAGTATTAGGATGGTGCTTTCTTAAATTGACAAGTGTTATATAGCACAACATAATAGGGAGCTGGTAATGTTTCAAATGTGGATATAGCATATGTATGCCTAGTATTCTTTTGTGTATCCATACTGATCCATACCAATCCATACCTTGTCCGAGACACTCAGAGACACTAGAATCAGTTCACGTTTTCGTCGCGTTTTCGTCACGTTCAGTGCGGTTTGTTGGCGCGAGTCAGTGCGAGTATGCAATTGTTTTGGGCCTGACAAAGAAAGTTGAAATCAGAGCTTTAAAGAGTCAAAAACTTTAGCCTTTTTATTTCACTCATGGAAATTATATACACATGTCTATTTCCATGTAAGATATGCGAGTAGCCTTCAGTTCAACACAGAGGTACTTGTAAACAATATAATAACTGACAAGCACACTATCAGCTTTTAACAACAAAATTGTTCAAATTTTGGAGGGTAAATACAAATTCTAGAACCACCATAATCAGTTACATAATTATAAGAACACTTTAATTGAAAATATGTGCTAAAACATTGATTCATCATTTTTAACTTAATTCCGATATAAACATAAAATTTCTGATTTATTATCAATGTATGATATATAACATAAGTATAATACTACATACTAAATATCAGTTATGTATGTAGATTTCTTTACAACTAAAATTTCATTCAACTACAATAGCAATGTATTCCAGTTGTCTATTGTAATTTATATACATCTTCAGTGAATATGGTAATGGCAATCTCAAAATTTTTTCAGTCATATACGCAGTAAACGCATTGTTGTTGACGTAACAAGTGTTTTTCACAATTGCTCTTATACTATCTTTGGCATTATTACATCTTTTAGATTGGAGTAAAGTTTTTACAAGACTGTTGAAGTAAAAACCATTAATGTAAAAGCGTGTTACTGTTTCTGAACTGGATTGAGTATGAATGTTTTCACTTGTAAAATCTTCATTCTGTGTTTCCGATTTTATGTTTATGTCATTATTTTGTTGTTCAGCCACATATTTATAGAGTTCCTGGCAATTTGTATTATTTACAAATTGTTGGTTTTCTCCAACCATATGAATTCCATAAACAGCAATAGGAATATTCACATTTGAAGATTGATTCTGTTCCACGAATTGATTAAAAGATTTATTCTCTAGGCAACTCTCTAATGGATTTGGTGAATAATTATTAATTTCAAGTTGTCTGTCATGTTGACGATTGACCATATAATCAGTGCCCATTTGGAAGAGAGGTGCCAGCAGTTGGAAACTTTCCAAACCATTATCAGATGACATGCTATCAGAATTTGTGTCAGAAGGGAAAATAAGTAAATCTCCTCCGAACCTTTTAGATAAGTTTAATATACAATGTTTTGGAAAATCAGATTGAATTGTAACTTCTGTGGTTTTGAAGTTTGCATGTCTGTGCAATATATTATTCCTGAGGCATCGTCTAATTCCATCTCTACAAATTTCTTGCAGTGTACGTGGCACATACTCAGCTACATGTAATATTTACAAAAATAAGATAATTATGGATGTACACCAACTATTGAACATTAGTAAATGTAAACATGAAATCTTGATTTTATATATAATAAAAAATTATGTACATACGTAAACGAACTTTATTATGTTCTGTGTCTGACGGAATAATCAGCGCCATAAAAGATACTGGTAACAAAGTCTGTATGGACCATGTATCATAATTTAATCTTTGTAAGCGCAATAAGTAGTCTTTAGTGGGCATCACAAGTATTCCACCTATGGCAACAAACTTTTTAAGGAATTCTTCATAATATTCTGGGCAAGCAGCTCCACAATATACTCTGTCATATTGTCGGTCCGGCATTATATTGAGACAATTTCCTAAAGAGTATTAATTCGATGAATCATTATATATATTATTATTATATTGTATGTTTCTTATCAATCTCTTAAAAATATGCAGTGTTAAGCAATTAAACATTGATGAAGTCTATTAATATAGTATTAGTATTGCTGCCAATAGTGTTTTACGTTCTTATAAACTTGACATAATACAATTTTACCATGAACAAATATTGGCTCACAAAAATCGAATTCATCAACAGCAACAGATTTCTGCTTAAATTCTTCTAGTTTTTCGTAAGCATACTTTAGGCAATCTTCATGTAATTCAACACCATGATTGATTCCACATGAGCCTACCATAAGGACAAAAAATGTTAAATTTTTATCTATGAAATTATTTTTTGATCTACCATATACAGAACTTACTCAGGAGAAGTCCAGCCATTGTACTGAGGTATCCTGTTCCAGACCCAAGGTTCAAAAAACTTAACCCAGGCTCCAATGCAAGAGTTTCCAATACTTCACTATATATACAAGGAGCAGACAAGTGAATGTTTCCATTTTTCCAAGCAATATCTTTGTATGCACTCTCTTCATGAGATTTTAATATATAGCTTGCTCTATCTACAACTCGAAATACCCGTTCTACCTGTTTAGATCTTATATATCCTAATCTTATTAAATGATCAACCAACTGTGTTTTATTTTGGCCAATGTTAACGGCACATTGCATCTTGACAATGTGTTACAGTCGAAATTTGTTAAATAAATTATATTAAGTTGATAGAAATGTGTACACAAGCAACAAATATCTTGAAGTATACTTGAAGTATAATGATTATGTTTTGAGAACTGATTTTAATAACGATACTAATATTAGTTAAAATGTAATCCAATATGTAAGAAGGACACTTAAGCAAATATTGTAGTGGTGTAAAATATGTTTTTATGACTACTAATGAACTTGACATAGATGTTTGAAAGAAAGACACTGCGCAATAGAGTTAATGTGAACAAACTGAGAGATTAGTGTAGACTGGTATAAAAAAAAAACAGTAAAAGTATTGGGTATCGTGAACTGAAGCGCGTCATGCAAGACATAATTATTCACTATCTTCAGAAGTTCAAACTGCGTCGCAGAATAAATCGAATCAAACAAGTCTCCTGTCGTGTAATAAAGCACAAAACAAAACACAATCGTGCTCTGAGTTTCTGAAATTAAGCTTAAGATATTTTATATTAAAAGATGTAGTTGCATTCGGTTCTCGCAGGTAAGTACATTTTTTCGCGCAAATGATTCGTGTTAAAATCTGCTGTGTTTATGCGTCTGCGCAATGCTACTAACACATTGCTTGATAACGATATAATTGGAACATCCAATTGACAAAACGATTAATTAAATATTATCAGCTCTTGCTATTTATGACTCTTTTTAGCCAAATAATTTCAAGCTGATTAATAATCTACATTCAACAGCTAAATGGGCGAGTTTACAATAGAGCGGTAAATCGGTGACATTGTGTACACATTTATTGCAATTCAAAAATATATCTTACAAAACATTTGATTTACTTGTTCATAAATATTGTTTAATTAGATATAAAATTATGAACAGGGGGGAAGCGAATTCTTGTTTTATTATTGGATATAGCGCGTTCTTTGGTGAAAGAAGAGAGACTGAGAAAATCGAGGCTCTTAGTTTAAATTGTCTGTGAAGCGCTAAACTGCTCTGGACGTCATCATTCAATGATCCATTTTACAAGAATATTAATCAAAACTTTAATAAATAAGAAACTTTATTTATTTTAAAACAGAGTAAAACAAACTTAACGGTTAACATTCGTAACGAACGATATGAGTCTTTTATGTCGTGAATACAAAATATATGACTTTTACAGCTACACAATTTTTTTATTTCACCAGTTACATAGGCGCTTAACTTATAGGTTCCCATCCGAACGAGGCAAATATTTACACAATGGATATGTCATGTCCAGGATTACATGAAATAAACAACAATTTGCGATTATATCTAACAGTCAACGATAAATTGTTTAATTTCTAATCAATAATGTTAGTACCAGTTTTCATTCCAGCTCCCTTCTGTTTTTGTATCTCTCAGTACACTTACATATTTATTTCCGTATTTGCCGCGTATACAAATATATGTTTTATATTAATTGTTTATATTATATTACCATGTTTATAATATATTATTTTATTAAGATTTAGAGTACTTGGCGTTGCCTATCATAACGTACAATTGCCGGAATGCAATAATGTTATTAAATAATTGTACAATTGTAAAGTAGCGTTTAAATCGGGTCTATGCGCATACACATACATACATACATATGTATATGTATATTCAATTTGTGACTGTTTGTGACCAATACAGTATATATACGTTGGGTACTGAGTTAACAATTGTATGCTTTCCGTACACTATTTAATGGAAACAAAAGTAATTAAATAATAATAATGATATTATACCCAAAAGGATTTTGACTTAAATTCAGCCGAATATTCGATGTGTAATATAATCGGTTTTCCGTTTCGTCAATTGCTGATGTGTAGCACGTAATTAAAACTAATCTAGTGTCGACCAAAATAATAGAAATACGAATTGTTTAGAAATAATACTGCTATTTTTGTAATTTATATTAGAATTTGCGTTACGCATCAATTCAATTATACTTGCAAGAATCGTGAAAAATAATATAAATTCGTTTCTACAAATTCTGTATACGGCTAGAGTTCTTTTCATAATCAGTAACAGTGTCCTACATTCAGTATGAACAGGTTAAAGTATATTTGTACTAAGGAATCGGTACTTTCGTTGAGGATTAGAAATAATATATGTAGTCGTGTGCAATTTTTTTTTGTTACAGCAAAGCAATAGTAACATTTCCTTTCAATGTTACAATAAAGTGTGCTTTAGTAATTTGTGGTCGTTGTATGATACGCGGAGAAAACGACCAATCCTGGCACAGAAACTTTGTAAACCCATTTTCTCATTGGGTCACGATAACTTTATTTTTATATAATATGTTTGCATAAGTTTCATTAAGTGAATGGTATTATGAGTGGCAACTAATGCAACTTTGACTTACATAGAAGTTGATGATGGAAAACAGCTGAAAATGTCGTTAAGGATTAACGGGTTATGATAAATATATGTAAAACGTGACCTTCCAATAATGAACCAATGGGAAGTACGTATACGTATAATGTCTGCCAACTATAAAGTTGTATACGTCGGGTTGCGTTCAGATCATGACAATGTAAGCCGGTTAATGAACTGCATCCATTCAATTGTATGACGTTGTTCACAAACTTCAACGAAACAATTTTTACGGTTTATACGATATGTAATAATAATGTGGCATAATAACGTGACAGCTTTGCCATTAAACCGACAAGAATCACTTTCGAACGAGTCTCAATAACATAAATTATACATTGAAGAATATTTGCAGCGGATTACAATAGGCACACGTAATTAACGTGATCCGAAGGTAGCGGACCAATTGGAGGAGAGAAGGAAATGCGCCGCCGCGCGGTCGCGCGGTTACGAGAACAGATCTTGGACCTATAAGAACTAAGTGTTAAGTCGAAACGAGAAGGAACTCGAACAGTCAAAATATACGTGCATGGTTTTTGATAAAAACACGTACAATTTGGCATACATCTTCTATATCGAATAGCTCCGAACGGTACACTCATTGGATATTTCATCACTTGAGTGCAAATTGGAAAAAATTTTCGGCAACGTAGCATAGTCGGTTATTATTTCTATCGAAGAAGAGTGCGTGCATGTTTGTGGCATGTGATGTGAGATTTGCAAAAGTATTTCAAGGAGCAGTACAGATTGGAGAGGATTTGGAACGCTTGATTATGGGATTGCAAAAAAAAGAATAACTGATTATCATTGGGTAGTAATATTTTGTAGTATGAAAACTGGTTAATGTGACTCAGAGGCAACATTACAATTCGGCGCGTATTTCAAATCTATCACGATTGTTTCTCGACGCCCAGTTATGGCTATCTTCGAGTTGAAAGCATTTGATATAAGTGAATCTAATATAAACTCGTATAAAATTAATGTTCAAGGGCAACATAACTCTTAAACATTTTATAGTGGAGCTTGAAATTACCGTGAATTTATGTAATTAAGTAACAATTTATTGCTGCCAGCACATTATAATTGTGAGGTACGTTGCCTTCTTTCATATGCGTTTCGTCTGTCTGTGATCAGCTGTGCATCTGTAGTCGTGTAACATGAGTGTTTTGTATCATCTGCCGTAATTTTTTAAACTTACTATGATAAAAAAAAGATATTATTTGTGTCTTCCTTATAAAAACGCAGGGCATCATTTTATTACAATCCAAATTAATACAATAAAATATATATTATGTAGTGTGTGTATTATTTTCATTTAATATCATTCCTTTTTTTATAATCATCTCTTATTACAATATTGTTAGCATATTCATAATTATTATTATATCTTTAGCATGCTTTCAAACAATATTAATTAAAGTTGCACTAGGAACTGCTTCCATACGCAAAATATAATGCTAAGACAAACATTATTTTTTTTTTAAATAATCCGCATAATATTAAACACATTAACATTTAACGTATTTCAGGCACTGACAGTTATTTAGACATATCTCGCAGTGATAACCAACATACTCAACTTGAACTCTTCATCTTTCTTTGTTCTCAATATATTACAGCCTACTAGGTCCGTAAAATTAGAAAAGTCACTGAACACATTAATGTAAATTTTACTAGTATACATTAAACTTTATAATGAAAACTAATACATAGTAGTTTAATTCTTACATCAGAACTTAAAAAACATTTTTTTAGAATGGATGAGGAAATAGTAGTAGATGATGTAGATGAAAACAATGGTAATGACATACAACAACCAGATGATGCAACAGCCCCTGTAATGCCTCTACTTTATATTCAACAAAGTAAATTAAGATCAACTCAACCCACAACGGCTAATCAAACTATAGTCTCACCTGCTACTACACAACTTGCTGCCATAATAAATCCGGTAAATAATCAGGTTGGTATGTTTGTGTTCAATAAATTAAAATATAGGCTTTAATTGTGTACTTAATGTACATCGTTATAGATATATATTAATTAAATAGATTTTTCAAATCAATTTCAACAAATTCCTGCAACATTAATTATTCTAGATTGTTACAAATCAGAACAAGGTTTTCATACAAAGCCCGAGCCAAGTGACAACATCACAAAGTAAGCAACATATTGTAATTCATCGCCCAATTAATGCTGTTAGTACAGCATCAACGACTCAAGGACAAAAGCATATACTTCTAAGAAAGTCCAGTGCATCTGCAGCACAGATTGTACCACTAACAACTTCGCAAGCAAACCAAGCAAACACACAGACAGGAAAGCATACATTCGCATATTTAGGAACATTAATCAAACCGAATAAATCGCGAGAATCTGTTGTTATACCTGCTGGTAAGTGTTCTGCAGTTAATTTTTTCTTCCATTTCATTTGCTAAGTAGTTAGAGTTATATGTTGAAATAGGTGCACTAACAACGCAAATTGCAAAACCAAAATTGGTTATTGCTCCAGTTATCTCACAATTATCTCAGACATCAACAACTGCTACTGGTGGTACTCAAAATCAGCAATCTAAGCATATGACAAATTTGCTATTGCCAGTTAGTATTCCTCAGCAAGCTGGCACGCAAAAACAAAGTATGTTCAATTTGAAAATTAATAATGGACAAATAAACACTGATAACAAAGGCACCATTACTGGTAAGTAAGAGTTTTTGATATAATACATCCAGATATGCACATAATCTGATCCAACGGTACGCGACGATTATATTTACTACAAGAAAGAGGAAAAAATCAGGGCTTTAACATTAAATCATCGATTCGCTGACCCTTTGTATAAAACGATTTCACAAAAAAATATTGGAAGATCAATGAAAGTTGACGCATAAATATGTTCCAATCCCTTCTCCGCGTTAGTTTTAAGAGAATCGAAGACCGCAAACTCAACCATTCACCCACCTCCGTTGCACCCGATCGCGAAGATGAGCCTGCTGAATGCCAATAAGGGAAATTCTAACTCGGCAGACAGTATAAAAATCACGGAGAATCCAGACTCAGCTGTCATTACACCAATACCGAAGAAAGATGATCACAGCCCACCGGAAAAGCGGAAAAAAACTATCAGCAATATATTACGGGGTTCCAGTGAAAAGCGGACGAAGAAACAAGTAATTCCAAAATCTCCACAAGAGAGTATAGTCGACGTTACGTATACTCTTAGTAGTCCAGATTCTGAACAGGATAAAGAAAAGAAATCTCAAAATGACGATGATATCACATTAATTAAAGTTGTACCCAGCGAGGAAAAAGCAGTAAAACTCAGCACTCATATAGATGATGATATTAAAATTGAAATAATAAAAACGTCTGCTGAATGCCCAGAAAGTGTTTTGGAACTAAAAAATGAAGTCAAAGTTACCCATCGGTCAGATGAATCAAAAGATCACTTAATTCATCCTGATTCTAGTTTTGACGCCACTAAAGCTTTGGATTGGAAAGATGGAGTAGGTACTTTACCAGGCAGCACATTGAAGGTAAAGTAATTCGTTGTGAAACTCATTAAACCATATTCTTTATTTTAATAATGCAAATCCATGTAACTTTTTATTTCTTCATGTAGTTTTGCATGAATGAGTTTGGTATTATGGAGGTTGTGGATGATGATGACAACAAGCAAAGCAAAGATGGTAACATAGGGGATAAAGAAAATGTTTGTTTGACACAAAATACTTCAAAATCTACATCTGCTCCCATTAATAATATAAGTTTAGAAAAGAAAGGTAAACCCATAATATCAAAAGAATAATAAAAATTCTATGAACATTTCTCATGCAATTCTCTTACTTCATGTTTATGCAGTGGAAGAAAGAAAAACGAGAACAATATCTGCTGATACAGTGTATCACTGTGAGGGTTGTGGCTGTTATGGTATGGCAGCAGAGTTTGAAAGTCCAGTTTCATGTAGCCCATCTTGTACCGAAATAATAGAAGCTAAAAAACAACCTGTATCACGAAAGGATAAGGATTTAAAGTAAGAAATCGATATACAATTGCTATGCTAATAAAGAGAACAACATTTTAATGCTTCATTCAGGGATTTAAGGACCAAACGAAAACGCAAAAAATTGCTTCAAGAACAACAGATGTCTAAGGAACTAGAAATAAAAAATGAGGATAAATCACAGGAAAAACCAAAATCTGAAACAGATGAAGATACGAAGGATACAATAACAGGAGTTGACGAGGAAAGTCAGGGAGATTCAACAGAATCTAAGGTACATATGCGTGAATATCAACTTTGCCATTATTTTCTTGTGTAATATCGAATTTATATCTTAATTCACATGCAGTATCCATGGCAAACCGGAAAGTTGGGATTTTCTTGGGCTAAGTATCTTGAACATTGTAAAGCAAAACCAGCGCCTGTTAAGTTATTCAAAGATCCCTTTCCATATGGAAAGAATCATTTTAAAGTTGGGATGAAACTGGAAGGAATTGATCCAGAGCATCCCTCGCGATATTGTGTACTTACTGTGGTGGAAGTAGTTGGTAAGTGACTGTTATTTGTGAATTGCTGAGTGCAGTAATTAAAAAATTGAACCATATAATAACAGGCACTTTTTTATAGGCTACCGTATTCGTCTGCACTTTGATGGTTACCCAGAAAATTACGATTTTTGGGCTAATGCGGACAGTATGGATGTATTCTCGGTTGGTTGGTCAGAAAAGAATGGACATCGATTAAACCCACCAAAAGGCTATGTTGCCAGCAACTTCAACTGGAATGCCTATCTTAAAATTTGTAAGGCCACTGCAGCCCCCAAAACTATATTCTCTAATAAAAGCGTACGTGTTGTCAGGTTTAACATTTTGGTAAGAGAGTCTAATCTTGTAGATATGTTAGCTATTATTTTGTTATTAATTTTAGTCTGTGTTTCCAACGGGGTTTCGAGTTGGGATGAAGTTAGAAGCTGTGGATAGAAAACATTCATCTTTAGTTTGCGTAGCCAGTATTGCTGGCTTGATGGATTCACGAATATTGGTGCATTTCGATTCATGGGATGAAGTTTACGATTATTGGGCTGACGCCAGTTCGCCTTATATTCACCCTGTTGGCTGGTGCCATCATAATGGACACAGTCTTACTCCGCCTAATAGTAAGCAACGCTTGTCAGCTTTTAATCAAACTTGATTGTTGAAAAAAAAGCGTCGTAAATTGTACATTACTATTATCTGCATTTTCTAAAGATTATAAAGATCCAAAGTTGTTTACTTGGGATGCATATTTACGCGAAACTCGTTCGATGGCGGCTCCAGCTCGTGCATTTAAGCAACGACCACCATGTGGATTTAAACGTGGAATGAAGCTGGAAGCTGTAGACAGGCGAGTTCCACAGTTGATCAGAGTTGCAACAATAGAAGACGTTAAAGACCACATGTTAGTAGTTCTGTTAGATGTTCCCTTATAGTATGATAATTTATTGGATCAATTTAAATATTGTATTTTTCATTTTAGGTTAAAAGTACGATTTGATGGATGGCCAGAAAATCATGCATATTGGGTGGACGATGATAGCCCCGATATTCATCCTATGGGTTGGTGTTTGAAAACTGGTCATCCATTAGAACCTCCTTTAAGTAAGTACATTATCTTACAATACTATTTTTTCATTATCTTTTTCTATTAGAACGATTGTTGTAGTTGCTTTTAACAATGTATTCTAGCTCCCGATAATCTAAACGATCGTCCAGAATGCGGCACGTACGGATGCCGTGGAATAGGGCATGTAAAAGGGCCAAAGTTTGCCACGCATAATTCTGCATCCGGTTGTCCTTATTCTCCTCAAAATTTGCATAAAGTGAAGATATTATCTGACAGACTAAATGTAAAACACGAAACATGTGAATTAGATGATGATCTACCAGATAAACCACGCACGGAAAAAATTGACAAGATCAAAATGGAGAAATACGAAAGGGCGGAAAAACTTTTTTTTAGCGACGAATCTTCATTATTTAAAACTGATAAAGATTTTAAACAAGAAGATGGAGAGTTATCCGATAGAAACGACAGATCTGAAAACTCTGAAAGGTAATAGTAGTACATTATATTAAATTTTATTTATTTTCGATTTTCACTTTTGTTTCGAAAATCTTTTGCATCTACAGATCTAGCAAGTCAAAACATCATCAAAGTGATGGCCAAACGGATGATGACGAGGTTTTGAGAAAACGAAAAAAGAGGTTTGCTGAATAATATGCTGGGGATATTTGCTTGAAAAAAATCGCAAAAATATATTACCTTTGACGATTGATGAATTCCATTCGAATTTCAGGCGCCAAATTTCGGAGGAAGCTTTATATCCTTTAAATTCAACTTATGGGGATTCAGGATTAACAGCCATTCCGTATGCGGTGAACATACCTGATAAACAATTACGTACAGAGTTGTATCAATCTGTTTATAATCCAGGCTATAATCCACTGCCCGATGCTCCTCACATATGGGCAAAGCATAGTAATGCATTAAATCGAGTAGTTGCAAAGCAAAATACAAACCCTCGTCGATGGTCAAACGAAGAAGTGATAAAGTTCATTCAGAGCGTACCTAATTGCAAAGAGATCGGGTACATTTTCAGAAAACATGTAAGTAGTATATAACTTAAAATCAGCAAAATTATTATTTTGGAATATATTATTAAGATGCTACTTTAATATGCAATAATATTTTTCAGAACATTGACGGAGAATCGTTTTTGATGTTGACTCAAGAAGACTTGGTTTCATTATTGGGTCTTCGTCTTGGTCCAGCAATTAAGTTATATAACAGTATAGTACTTTTACGACGAAGAGCAACGTGAAAATGATCGACAGCTGATTAATATTGTGTTTTCACGAAAATTGAGACACCTCCTGCTCGACAAAAAATTGTGTATTATTATTTATTTGTAGGGGTGACCGTTGTCTACTGTGACATCAACTTTAATCAGAACGTTCGAGGATTACACGAACCGTAGTTAGTACTGACACATGATACGCAATATAAATCTATATGCGTACATAGAATTATGCCTGCTGTAATGTTTTTTTTCTCTCATTCAGATGCTGTCAAATGCATCCGTATTCACCCATGTACAAATGTAAATATTGTCAGTAATATTACGTTTGACAGCAGAGGAGTGGTAAGGAAGATCGAGGTGGGGGGGGGGGGCACGTTTACACGCGTGTGTTATGTCTTTTGTAATGTGTATAATTATTTACTTGTGTATATTATATACATAAATATAAACGGGGTAGTGCTTAAGTGTCTTAAAACCTTAGATTACACCTTTTACCATAATTAAACTATAAATAACGTAGTGGGCTGTAAACAAAATCATGTTGATAGTCCGAAAAATTTTGCGGTATTTTTATCATCATATAAATATTTCACAATATTCTGTATATTATTATTGCGTCACATTACTTTATTCACAGTAATTCTAAAGGATTAAGTCAAGATTGGTACAGTAATGTAAACATATTACATCATTGTGGATTTTTTAATTTAAAGGTACATTCTGAAATCAGATTTCAATGCAATAAAGTAATTGTATTACATTTTGTTTGTAATTTTTCGGAAAATTAGTATGTTTCCTTCTACATCTTTAAGAGAAGTACTGATTTTATCAGTTTGCCTACTCTTCGCTTAGAATCTTATATTATTGAATTATATGTGAGTGGAAAGGTAATCGACTTTCCAGCGATAAGCTTTACAATCTGTATTATAGAGTAATTAATTAAATAATCGGTAATAAACTGCTGAATACTTAAGATTATGTCATTTTTAAAATATATTTAAGAATTCGCACAATAATCTCTACCGCTCGAAATATTAATATTATTTCTTACGTGTCTATAAAATATTCCCCCGAAATTACGTGCATTTCGTATGTAATATTATTGCAAGGCAATTGAGTAATTGTAAAAGTACCGAATAAATTTTTGATACGGCCCTGAGTTTCACTCAATCTCTTGTGCCTACATGGTAGTTTCGCTGAGTTTCACGTGACCGCATGATCGGTGGTGTTTATGCGCGCAGTCACGGCTATTGAGCCATGTGTTCGGTTGTTCAGTTGATTCTGCGCTGCAGTCCGGTCGGTAGAACCGTAATTGTGTTCGCTGCTCTAGCAAGTTTTATATCCAAGTGCTTCTTATTTCGTACATTTATGCTCATGTACAATGCGAAGAAGAATCTTAATCTTTACCTTATTGGGAACCATACAACAAATAGACTACGACTCGAATGATAGTTCTACATTGGTACGAGAACGTAGCAAGTGCTTCACCAACTCTATTTATTGACGCAAGCTACGTAACGCCTTCCTAAACTCATTGTGAAAGTGATAGTTTTTGTACATTAAGATAGCTGTCAGCTTACAATGTCCGGTAAATAATAGTTTGCGCGAACATTGTAACATTATCATTTCCTGCCAATAAAAATGATCGACAAAATTATATTACTTGTAATAGTGTTAAAAGTATTGGCAGTCAAATGAATTATTTGTTGGTCAACGTGTTGTTTATGCAGAAACGCAGTGTTTCAGAATTTTAGTAACTTGGAAACAATGTCAACTATTATGTAATTAATAACTATCATGCAAAATAGGAGGAAAGTGAATATAGTGCAACAGCACGAAGAAAAATAAGCAAGCTCAAATGTGCATGAATTTCTGCCAGAGAAAACGTGGTTTCAACAAAAGTGTTAACAAAAATAATTACTTATCCTGTGCTTTTATTAAACGCGTAGCTGTGGGTAGCGTTAATCTATTTAGTATGATTATGCAAGCTATGCAGTTTCCGAAAATAATTTCCAAAGACTGTCACAGAAAGCGAAAAAAGTGTAGCCAAAACGATGGGTGGTGGTGGAATGTGAAAAATGATAAAACAGGGAAGCGCACCTGATCGGAGCAACGTCAAAATGTCACGGGGATTGCTATCAAGACGAGGTCTTCAAGTACTGGCGCTTTTACTTGTGACTATGTACGCGACAATACTTCTCTATCAAGCCATTGCACCATGCCAGGTGATTAATTCGAGTGTCAATTTTCACAATTGAAAAGAAAAGTGGTAGCGAGATTTAATGGGAGTAAACAGATGAGCTGTTTATTTTGAAAGTGGCGTAAGTCCATTTTTGTTCGAATCAAGGTATTGAAGGGTTTGCGTTCGATTGAATTTGAAAATATGTGTAACAAATAACATAGTAGAATAATGCTTTTGGATTTCTAAATGTGTCAAATTTATCATCACAATTAGCATAACTAACATTATGTAGGAAATAATATGTTTTTGATGACTATGAATGGAATTACGCCACTTTTAAAATCGATGAAATGACGTTTTGAATTCTCCAGAGAGCACAAGTTCGTAGGAAAAGTAATTTTGGCTTGAAATAAATGTATATACTTTCATATTATAAAATAAAAAAAATATTCAAGTTTCATTCTTTGTTAAATCAGTTTTACATTAAAATTAATATTGTTTTTTTAATTATTATTCAGTCTTCTCCAGGTTATGTATGCGGGAGGGATTTTAAATAACTATGGTTTGTAGGTGGTGTTAATGTCATAAACACAACATTTTAATATATTCAATATTCCCACGCAGTTTTCTTGCGATTTAATTTGTTATAAACACATTCTTATGAAATTACTGAAAATTACAAGGGCATATCCAGAGACCTGTATGACTCCGTTAGCGGATCGAAACTGAAGTTTGAAATGAAATTGTTCATAACAAGTTCATTGCTCATTGATACTTCAACTGCTACTTTGATAATTAGATATAAAGCTATGACCTAATAAATTTTTTGTTTAATATTTTCCATATCTATTTGAAACTCACAATCGGACTTACGCCACTTTCAAAATAAACTTTTTCATCACTTTATTAACCAGCAAATTTTCGTGTTACAAAATCTTAATGATTTTAAATAAATTAGTAACAATTTGCTTCAGAATGAAAAGATAATGTAAAAATGTAACTATTAACGGCCAAATCTACTCATGTATCTCAAAGAAACAAATCTAATATCGAAAATTATGTAATTAATCCCTTAGTCGCTAATAACCTTGTTGTTGATGCGACTCAAAACCATGAAATAAAAAATAAACGGCTTATATATTTATTTAGTATGCCTTGTGAAACAAATAGTTACAAACATCATTCTTTTTCTGAGCTATTTTTCTTTTAATATGATAACCTTGCAAAAATCGTGATATTTTATACTGATTATTTAATAGAGAATACAGTCACCTTTTTCGCTATTCGTGAGGTACGTGTACACGTACTCGTATACCACTCATTCTCATGTACAGCAGAATTCTTTTACTATTTAATCACGTATTATATTTGTTTAATCACTTGCGCATATTTGCTTCGGCGGTTGTAAACAATTTTCCCAAAATATAATTACATTTTAATATCACTAATTATTGTAAATATTTTATCTGCTTGACTCTTAAGAAAAAAAATTATGAACAAGAATATACAATAACAGATAAATTACTGAATTGCTTAACACGTTCATCGCCCAGCGTGAATCGGTAGGGTTTCTCCGGGGGCCCTTTCAGGCTCGGAGTGTAAGCGGCGGGATAAGCCGCAAGAGCGATAGGATGCAATATAGCCGCCGGTCGCATAACGTCGTCGTCGTTGAATCTTCGATTTATTACAGAGTACATGTTCATGTTTATTTATATTTATTTTGTTGTATTCTATTTCAAATTTATTTGTCATATTTCAAGTTTTTAGTATTTCCAAGTTGTCTATTTATATTAATTTTATTTCATTGCATTCTTTATATTTTTGTATATTTTTTATTTATTTTATGTTCATATATATTTATTTTGTTGTATTCTATTTCAAATTTATTTGTCATATTTCAAGTTTTTAGTATTTCCAAGTTGTTTATTTATATTAATTTTATTTCATTGCATTCTTTATATTTTTATATATTTTTTATTTATTTTATGTTCATTTATATTTATTTTGTTTCAATGCATTCTATATATTTTTATATATTTTTTATTTATTTCATGTTTATTTATATTTATTTTGTTGTATTATACTTCATATTTATTTTCAAATTTCAAGTTTTTAATATTTCCAATTTGTTTATTTATATTTATTTTGTTTCATTGCATTCTATATATCTTTATACATTTGTTATTTATTTCATGCTTTCTCAAATTATTTTGTTGTATTATACTTCATATTTATTTTCATATTTCAAGTTTTTAATATTTCCAATTTGTTTATTTTGTATATGTCTAGTCGTCATTATTGCGATACAAATGAAATGATTGTAAACTGCCTACAAAATCCTGTTTCAATTGAACGAAGGAGAGTGTCATCCGGGAAACATAGCTACAGGGGCCGTCACCCAAGTACGGGTGACGGGGCCCCCGGGGAAATATAACTGTCACCCAAGTACGGGTGACGTGGCGACGAACGTGTTAAAGGCTTTTATCCAAGGACAACTTTTTCGTAAAGTGGTATATATTTCCTTTGTATTCAGATCGTTAAAACTATGAGTTTTTACTTTTCGACATTAATTAAGCGAGTTTTATAATTCATATAACGTTTCTGGTAAAGACGCATATTGTATAAGTAAAAAAAACTGTTTAGCAACTAATCCTTTGCGTTTATTCATTCGCCGCAGGGCGCACTTCATTTTTTTTTAATAACATGAAAAGATTTTTATAAAGAATACTTACCATTATGCACTTATTATAATATAATGTTATTTCAATAACGACATTTTTTCATAGTAGGTATCCGCAATTATTTTTCTTATGAAGTTACGTACTCTTAATGATGTAACATTCTAGAAGCTGAGGAGGACGGGAGGGGGGAGGGGCAAGTGTGTTATTGTAGGAAATACTAACTATTTCATTATCGGTATAAAAATATGTGGGATTACAATTTTTCTCATCCCGTGGAGTAAACAACGTATACAACATTTTAATTGACTTCGATTAATAAAGAGTATTTTCTTTGAAGTACATACTGCGTCGGAACGTAGAAGCCACTTTTGTTAAAATATAACTAACGAACAATTTTGTTTAGCGAGTGCATAAGAAGAATGTTCAAACTGCCATGGTTTATGTGCATTTTGTCAAAAAGTGTTGGTCCATTTAAAATATGAAACTTATAGAATAACGAAGTAACAAAATTTATTTTCGCCATGAAGAATATATTGGGTATTTGCTTCATGTTGTGGATGACAGAGATTGATGCTGGGCACTTATTTTTAAATACAAACGTAAAAAAATATAAAAAACTAACCACATTTTCTTCTTATTTTATTTTGTACATTTCAGTGACACTCATTTCTACTTGCCATTTAACATCAATACGTACATGATCTGAATAGTTATGGCTGCGAGAATATTTATTCTGTATGCGTTGATACTTGTTGATATTGCCCTATTGGTTTGTTACAAAGAAATATTTTAAACTCAAACGTTTACTGTATTATATCGTTAACAGTTCCTCTCAAGCAGCCATCTCTTGGCGTTACGATCGATTGATAGACATGTGCAAATGATTTTACTCTTTTGATTCATGCTCTATTAAAAGTTAAATAAAAAATTGTCATTATATATAAAATGCAGAATTAATCATCGTAACATCGAAACACGTCTAATGTTACCGCAAAAATGAGCGATTTACGTCCCTGTCGAATCAAATAAGTTTCGACTGAACTATTTTTCTTGTATCGGTTAAAGTAAGTGAATTTTTCAGATGGTCTATTTTAAATGTTTCGCATCCTGCATGTAGGGTAAAGGTACTACATAGTAGATGTCTATGTAAAAGAAAGAGGCCAAATTTTATAAAAATGTGAAAAATAAGATGATTTTTAGGTTTTGGAATCAATTGCTTCCAATTATACGTATTACATTTAGACATCCTCAAATATAATGGAAACATAATATTTTTGGCATATTAACGTAGGCAAAACATAATTGGCGATTAATCAAATATTAACTCACATTATGAACTAATTGCTTCGAGAAGTTTGTACGCGCAGTTAATTATCGATTTGCAATATTTAAAATTATTTTTTAATTTATAATTAGTTTTAATCTGCATGGTGTTTCGTTAGTACAGAACGGAGCGTATGTTGACTTTAATTATATTATAATAGATTCATAAATCGCATTTCAGTGGATGATCGCTCGATGATATGAAAATACATCGAATTGTTGTAGAATAACAAATGTCTGCCTGTTGAACAAGTGATTAATAAACATATATTATCTTATGCATCGGTGAACATTACTCTTTTAAAATACTTTATCTTATTGACAGTATATTAATTATTTGAAAGTCTAAAGTACAATGGAAGTGACCATAAAAAACCTCACCTATAGGACGACAAATGGCGACTGTAGTTTGTCACACCAGTGAGACTACATAACAAAAAAACTATTCTAGTTTTAGTAGTTCTAGTAATAAAAAAACTAATCTGTTGCCGAATCTGACTTCTTATTCTATTCTTTGTTCTGTTTCTTATCATGAATTTCACTTTTTGTTTTCATTTGTGCTACTAACTGCTGAACATCAACAACATTTAAATAATTAAAAATCATGATCTACTCTGACGCATTAACCCCTTAACGTACGGTTTCTTTGAAAAAAAACGGCCAAAAAAAATCAATTTTTTTTTTATGTAAAACACTTTAGAACATTGTCTTGACAAAGACATAAAAAAAATACAGAATTAATCAAAATTTTTATTATAATTATGGCAGCATCAAATACAACGCCGCTTGAATGTACTCGAGCGTGCACAGTTTGGCCTGTTTCGCGCGCTCGAATATACTCGAGCGTGTACGTTAAGGGGTTAAAGGATGAATAATTGGTTTTTGCATTTTCAAAAATATATATATAATAAAATTACATACAACATATATATAAAATAAAAATGCTTACAAAATTACTGATATATAACTTTAAAAAACCTAGTGGCAATACATGATTAAAAACACTTACGTAGTGTCTTTGGAAATTGATTTGCAATACTTAATGATAGAATAAGTACTTATTGCTGGTCACGTGAAATACTGCTTATCTGGAAAATGACTGGAACCTTAACTTACAAGAATTCTTAAACCCATGTTTCAATCGATTTTTGGAACAAGAGCATGAACGATATCAGGCATATCAATTTGAAAAGATATTGTAACCGTTAGAATTTCTGCTGACGCACGATCATCGAAATATCTACAACGAATTATTCCTTATTAAATATTTCGCTCGCTATAAAGTGTGACGGCATTTCATTATACTTCAAGATAAACTTTTAATTTAAGCCGTTCCTAATGTACTGATTAATCCTTTCGGTCACAGTGTCGTCAATTGACGTCATGACTTTCTACCCCCTGGCGTTCCTAAGTTTTGAAAAAAACCAGCAATTAAATTGTCTGGGTCTAATTATTAAACATTTATAAAGGTATTTTCATTGGCAACACTGTTATTTGACGCACGTAAACAAAAATATATCCTTAAATAGTTGACCGTACTCGGCAGTTTCAGTAACGTGCAAAACACGGCCAAGTTCGATTTTCAATAGGTGAATAAATAATCTGTACCAAATGCTGTAACTCATCACAGTTATAAATAAGGGTCCGCTGTATACGCTCAACGTGTAAAATTATCGATTTTTTCAATAGTGACGCTTTGTGGATTTTTTCGAAATCACGTGTCGTCAAATGACGACATCGTGATTCGCGGTCATAGAGTGTTGCGCCGCAAACCATATTTTCCTCTTCATCCCGCTTCTTCGACCTGGTACGCTTTCACATATTTATCACTTATCACCGATCCTTATTGCGCCCTAATCAACTCACAATGAACCTCAGCTCTCCCCGCAACGCAATTACCCTTACCGACAGCACAGTACATATAATTTCTTCAAACATTCCCAATCGTCAAATCCTTTAACAATTCCCACTCTTTCCATATTCTACTACTCCTTCGTTTCTCACCTCCAGCAAATTTTCTTAAAAGTACGCAGTCTTTTCCCAGCACCCACCATAGTAATACAGTTCTACAGCTTTTTCTTACATCAAATATCAATCAAAAATGTTAGAAGCGACCGGATAGGACATTGGCCTTTACACGACGACAAACAATCTGCAACTAGATGTAAAAATGAAAACTGCAAAGGATCCTCTAAGATCATGTGCAGGAAGTGCAAAGTTCACCTATGTCTAACAAAAAACAAAAACTGTTTTGTAGAGTTCCATTCTTAAAATAAATGTATTTTTCACCGTCTTATTTCAAGTCTTGATTTCTTATGTCTCCTAGTCACGATGTCGTCATTTGACGACATGTGGTTACGCGTGATGGGGGGGAGGTAAAATTATGCCGATGATGCCAAATGGTTAAAAAAGGGCTATATATTTAATAAACAAGAAATGGGATTTTTAGATTAAAGAATAATAATTCGTGACCGAAAGGGTTAAGGTATACTATAAAATTGTAAGAATCAATTTATTTTTTTACGGTGCTATGGTATAATGTTCTCGAGTACTGTAAGTTTAACGTTTTGAGATAGTCTTTACAAAATCAATGAACGAAACATCAGTCGTAATGGTACTTATTGTATATTTTTTAAAGAAATCAAACGCTACAATTAGTCTGAATAATATGAAATTCTTTTGTTTCTTTTCAGGTTTATATTTAGACAAAACCCAATTTTGAAATCGTTGATACATCGAGGTTTCTAATTATTTACCCTACGTACCATACGAGTATGTTTACTGTAATCTCGGTTTTGTGCTTTGTTTAAAGTATCCTTAAATAATACTTGCAGCTGTACTTTATTCAACTTTGTAGGTTTAGATAGACCGCAATGTGTACTTACACACTAGTTTTTTATAATTGCAATGGACTTTACATACTGACTATTTAAAAACTTCTGTACGATTATACGTTAAATGAGAAACATGACTGAATCATTGGACATCAAAAATTAGAAAATTTAGATAATACATTTTCGAAGTCATAGTATAATAGTACGGAGGACATGATAAAAATACTGTTATGAACTTTTCAATAATAAAACATCATCGGTTTCAGTGGTTAGACGAAATGACGAGCAACTTTGACAATAGAAACTTCATCATTGCGCATGCGCGGACGTTCAGAAAAAAAAGTTGGAGTGAGGAAGTTGTGATAACGCCACTGCCTACAACTACGACAATGGCTGTTTATTGCACGAGTTTGGATGACTTGTTCATAAGTGTCAAGACGACCAGGCATTATCATCACTCGAGACTGCCAATCATAATTGACACTTGGTTCCAATTTGCCAGAAACCAGGCAAGTTATTTGTACGCAGCGTAAAAGGATGTAGTACAAAATGATTTAAGTACTATTCATATATACCTTTTCTAATTTTCCGCATGATTTGTTTCAACGGCGTTTTACGTAATACTGCATGAATAATACTAATTTACTAAACAAAATGTTGGGTGGGTAATTTTTGTGCACTTTTACGGATTTGTTTCATCTGTGAAACCATACTTCTTTAACTCCGTGGTTATTAACTGTTTCCGTTGGCATGTATGTTCTGTTGGCACAATTTGTACGTACAATCTTTCACTGCAATACTTTTAACAATTTTGCAATTCAGTAAATAATCTCTCTAATGTAAATAAGCCCAACCCAATGTTACGACGTTATGACTTAAAAAGTAGACAGTATTTGCTTGATTTAGGGCAAACGTTTATTGAGGTCTAAGGAAATTATTCAAATAAATTCTTTTTAACATATATCATTTTTCGAGACTAAAACATTTATAACTTCTACAAAAGTATATTATTCGTTTCGTGACATAATATTATAAATAATTGTACATAATTTCTGTTTTTATTTTATTGTATAAACAGTAAAAAGCGTAAATAATGTGTTTATATAATACCTACCATAATAATGTAAATTGTAAATATGAAATGTGCTATATGCATGTATAATTGGCATGCAGCGTAAAAAATTGTCACAGATGCAATAAAAAAGTTAGAAAAAGCAATCTTTACTATTTTCTGAAGAATGAAAATCAACTCCTGCCTAAATTGCACGATTGTTTTCTTATCTACTTGGCACTTGCCACGTAATTATTGTGTACACAGTCTTCTTTCGACTATTGCAACGATATATGTTCAAGCATAAACGTAATCTGCATATCTGTTACATATGTTTGTGCGTACCAGATATTGAATTACGTTAACTAAATCGATGCATTTTTACAAGGGTTTGATTAATTTAGCGGTTCCAAATTAAATATGTACATGTCTGAGATAAATATAGAGAGGAATAAAAAATAAATGTCATATCAATTTGCACCTGAATTCCTTATTATAGTAATGTATAATGCGTATACGTACCGATCAATAATTTCATAAACAAAACTGATAACATTTTTTAAATATAGAAAAGAAAATAATATTTATGAGTTGGCGAGTTGAGAAACCATTTACTCTTTTTGTGGAACATGTACCGATATTTAATGAAACGATATGGGAAAATCAAATATGGAAAACATTTAATAAGATAAGTTGTACAAAAGTCTTTAAATTGGGCAAAGTTTTCTTTGGTTTTCTTAGGCTTATAGCATTTCGTTAAGCAATTTGATCCATACAAATTAAGTATGATGGAGAGAGCTAGGAGTGGTTATTACTCAAATCACGGAATTGAGACTTCAATGAAATTTCCGTTGTCGCGCTTACCTTAAAGAAACTCTGCTCTAGCTTGTTTCGTTGTGCCTGGACTGTGGCATGCACACCTGCTGTGTCATGTTCCAACCATACGGGAGGCCGTACCCGCACATACGTGTATACAGGGTGGAACCATAACACTCATCATCTGAATATGGTCTATGTCCTTTGTCAAAGAAAGGCTATGATTGTCGTGTCTGAATTATATTGTCTGCAGCCGAAAGCATTTCAGAAATATTCTGTTTTTACACAAAAAACTATACTTGAATGTAATTGTGTGTGCATTGTATCGACATGTAAACAATTCGCTATCGATAGCAAGAACTTTTTACGAATATTCCACGTAATTTGTGTAAAACTAAGTGTAGAAGTATATCAATATACAAAAGTATACAATAAAATATTTGAGTTTATAAAAACGTGTACGTAATAAATTAGAATAAGTGGCTAGTAATTTTTTCTGCATTAAAGCGATTTGCATTTATTTATTGCAAAATGTCATACATATACGATTTGCAATGTTCATAAAGATGACCTACATTTTTATTAACGTAATATTTTAGAACAGCGAAGTTCGTTAATATAGGATTTGGTAGTACTTCAAATTTAAAAAGGCTTTCAACACATTTATTCGTAAAATACATCAACGCAACAAAACTGGAGTTTATACATAAAGAAAGCACTGTAGATTTAAAATAGAACCAATATTTATGTGTTCTACATATATAAAGATCGCAACAGAAATTATTTACTAATATAATACTTAATAATATAAAGGATTTTTATGCTTTGGAAATTCATTTGCCAAATTCATTGGCAAAGTAGTCAAATTATTAAGGTAATAGTTATGGTGTTAGATATAATTAAAAAAAAATGTCTGAATACAGAATACCCAGTATTAAATGATATTAACGCTGATATTATATTGAAGATCACTTAAAACTTCTTTCCCTGCTGGAAATAGAAAATGATGGCTTTTTAATCTTTATGATGGGTTCACACAGTTTCTTCTATGCAATCTCACATGTGGTTTGAAGCAGATTTGGTACTTCCATGTCCATGGCAAATTGCATAACAAATCAGTTAGAAGTATAATCAACGTTTCCATTAATGTATAAAGTAACAATGATTTACAATATCTTGTAATATCATATAAACTGGAATGGCGTATATTACATATCTGTTTACTGTTTACTCTTATTTAAATCGCTCATTTGCTGAGTTGACTAACATAACAAAACAAACAGTGGAGAATTGTGATCAAATAGCACGCATTAAAGTCAACAATTTTAATTCGTAATAAACTTTAGCTAATTTATTATCTAACACTTTTTGACCCTTAGTGGTCATTTCAGAAGATATTGTTAAGAAAGCATCGACTCTGAAGGCAAAAATATTGTCATATTTTCTCAGTGTAAAATCCAATAACACGCAATTCTGTTTCAAATGATAAAAAAGAGTAATAGTCGAACAAGTACTTTACCGGTGAAAATAAAAGAAAAATTTTATAGTGAAATGAACCAACTTGGCTTATGAGTGGCGCAAATGCCAAAAACGAAATATCGTTAATTCACGGTCATTGTTGACTGCAATTGTTTCTTATTGCATGTCGAAGAAACTTTCACTTGAAAGGTCTTTACAGTAACATACACAGAGGTATAAGTGATTCATCATTTATGGAAGTGTATTCTAATGATTTTTAGAACTACAAATACTTGCCAATTGAATATTCTTTTTTATTTGTACAAAACATTTGTTTGTAAAATCAGTAAACAAATTTGAACGATTATTATGAGGAGCATATTGCGTATAAATATTTGTAACTATCCAACGGAAAAAGACCAAAGCGTAAACCGTGTTTATTGCAATTTTATAGACTTGGTTCTTCACAGACAAGGATGATCCATACTTTCAGAATCGAACAAGTAAGTATTCAGCAATGACATAAATATCATGAAACACTTTTTTCTATTATACTATATATTATATATTTTAATTTGTCGGTGATGCGGTAACAGTAATTGTATTTACTTGCAATAAGATTAATTATACTCGTATGGACGTAAATATAAAAAATTGTGAAATATGTTAACTTGAATGGTTTGTATCTCGACAATACTACAAAAAACTGCTGACCACCAGTTTAATGCATTAAACGATTTTATATTGTTTCTAAACGCTATAATATTGCTTTAATCCATTATTCCATTATTGGTTTTCTTTATTTTCAGACGGGCATATGATAAATACAAAATGCTCCTCTTCCCACAATAGGCGGGCTCTTTGCTGCAAAATGTCCGTCGAGTTTGACAAATTCCTCCAAAGTGGTCGAAAGTAAGCAGAATGATAAAGTACCTTTTCTATCTTTCTCTTTACCTCTGCTTGATATTAACATAAACTAAAACAGCACTAAGGCTACATTTTTAGTATCTGTATGTAATATTATATAATATAGAATGTAATTACATATAGACAGTACATTGATACAAAAGGACATTTGTCAATTAACATTCACTATTGCATGTTGACATTCATTTTTGTACGCGTTGCCATCGTCATGACGGTTAGTATCGTTATCATCTTAAAGGGTGTTCGTTGCATGGATTGAGAAACTGGTTTGTACCTGACACCAACCTTGTGATCTAAGTCCGCGTATTGAATGACGTGTTTCAATACACCATTTTTCTCTCCTTTGTGACGTCGCATATTCTTCCTTTTGACACATCTACTTTTAATCTTTTATGATTTTTTGTGTCCCTGCTTGTGCCTGCTGAATTATTTTTTTCCTATTCTCATTGCATAATTGTATTAACATAAAGTTTTCAGACAACGGAATTAATTGTATTTCTGCGGTAAATCGAGCTCTATAAAAATTGAACGCGTAAGATATAATAACGAAATTTCGATCAACTTTAAATATTTATTTTTGGTCAAAGAAGTACAAGCGTATCTTCCGAAAATTTCTTGAAGTTGCGGTTACATCTATTCACAAATTAATGTAAAGTATTGGGTGGGATAAGGGAAAAATGGCTATACAATATTATGTGCGATAAACGTTAAAAGTTTGAAACTGAACGGTATCTGCGAAAATATCAAGTGTACAAGAAGAAATGTTTAACGTACTGGTTTCGTATAAAACGTACCTAACGTAATGTTTAAGCATCGTAATAACTACCAGGTGAAAAAGTTTCCAATCTGTCTCTTATAACAGTGCACGAAGAAAGAAGCATCTCAAAAAATTATTGTTACGCAAATACATCGTATCGAAATTTCCATAATTTTAATGAAGGCAATCAGAATATAGATATACTTTTCGATAAGATTAACATAAGGGCAACACATCTAGTTGTAAGATAAATTCATTGTCATTTTCATTTGGTTGAACATCACTTCAACCGGGGAACAACCGGAAACCACTCGTTGACTCGATCTATGACGCTCATTGGTACGTCCGGTCGCTTGCCGATACGTATATAATAGCGTATAATAATGTGTTTTATCTGTCAAATAAAAAAAAACTGTTTCATATCCTTTACCCGCATCATGTACGATTGTGAAAGAAGATTGTTGCAGTGTAATATAGTCATATTTATTTTACAATGTAAACGTTTATAATGAATTCCAAAGTCTATTATATTTTTTAAATAACTTAATACTGTAAAGTTAGATCAAATGTTTTATGTAAAGTTAGAGTTCTAGTGACCGGCAGTGAAATGTAAAATAAAGCCTTTTCGGCCTATTCGGTTAATGTAGGACTGATTGTGAGAGAGAATTAAAGATCGTCGATTCTAAAAATGTATGAATCGTTTCGTCCCGGATCCACTGACGAACTCATCATGTCAACGGATCTTGTCCTAGATGACTTAAAACTGTATAGTCACGATATTTTTAGGTGGTTTTGTCACTTTGACGATGATAATTATGTGAATGTGCCACGTTTGTTGAAACTTCTGGACAATTATAATCCACGGGAAGACTGGTATTTGGGAAAACCGTCTATACCTACTCCCTTGGAGATAATCAGACAGAGCTCTGAATCAACAAAGAAATCGGTAAGTTGCATTGCTTGTTCCTTTTAGATGACGATCAGATATACCATCAGCATATATTCAAATGATATTGTAATTGAAACGTGACATTTTAATTAAACTCGATCGTGACATTTGGTTAGGCGGCTCTTGACTGCATTAATTTAATTTTTTTCAAATATAAATTTTATGCAAATGCAATCATTTTTATGCCGCCGTTGTGCAACATTGAAGATTTAAGTTTAAGCGACAATATAAAAAGAAAAAGAATCGTATAAGCAAGTATCTCAAGTCTACATAATTCAATAAACATTATAATTCGTATTTATAACTTAGAATGTTGAATACTATTCTCAGTTCTAGATCAGTCAATACTCATTTTAATGTACATTATCTATATTTTTTCCTTGGTATGAATCATTATGTTATTATTCAAATATGAAATTAGTAAGTCACTTCTGAGATATTCAAGAGATACTTCTGTTCGGGGTGATGTCAAAGAACGGCGCAAATTAATGACAACAAACACAAAAGAAAATTATATTTTATCATACTCATAGCAAAAATTTGGCAGAATAATGATACTTTAATGAAATGCGTTTGCTACGATTACAACACGTAAAAGCACATTATACAACATTATATTAGATGAGGATGCGAATGTATATGTAACGGCTTCCTGTTTGCCGTTTAAAAGTAGATGGATGAAGAGACGTAGACAGACAGAAAAGCAGACGAATATGTAGGCTTTTTATGTGCAGAAAGATGGAAGGGATGTCCACGCCTAATTATATACTTGTTTATGTGTGCGTGCATTAAGCTGTTTAGTGAAACTCAGGCGTGGCACTACCCGTCTCTCTGCCTTCTCCACTTTCTTTGTCACACTATTTTCCCACTCCAGTCTGGTATCGTTTTAGCATGCTGTTATGCCATTATTCACCTTGAAATTAAGAAAGATTTCGTAGATTTCTAAAATAAATACATGCATAGTAAATTAACATAGCATACATTCATTCTATTTGACACAGTAGCACTAAAATATACGTAAGTGGAAATTACAACACTTTTTATTAAAATCTGACACAAATTTCTTAATTAAGTTATCATTATACATAAATTGCACTTTTTTCAATCTTTATACTTTTTTTTAGCAATGGTAAAAAATGCATTATATATTATGCAATATAAATAATTATTATTCAATCATTAGTAATATAAGAGTGGAAACGTTATTTATTACGATACAACGTACTGTGTGAGTACAGTGTAATCAATTCACTTTGGTCACGCTGCATTATTTCCAAAGTATGTATTATGTGTACGATTCTTGCATTAAAAATTGATATGATTCAAAGCATAAGGCTATATGTACTGCATGCTGTTTTCTTACGGATGAAGCCCTTTCGGAAATCTTAAGAACAACTTCCTTTTGTTAAGCGTAATGTTATTTGTTTTTGAAAAAATATCTAAGACTAAATTTTGAATAAAACATACATACTATTCTAGTTACGCATACACTTAATCCCGGACGAGTAATTTATTCTGTTTCTTGAAAATTGTCAGATTCGATACTTCCAAACGCTGTTTTAAGATTTATTCCATACGGTATTGTAGGTGTGCAAAATGGTGATTATGTACTTTGTTTCTACACCAAACATAATGCATACTTCACGAATTCGTTATTTCATATTGTGTGGACAGATCTCGTGGACTATAATGTAGCGATGTTCAATCTGAATAATATAGTGATTACAGCAATGCGTCATTACGATCAATCCCGAATTGTTTGAGCCACATTGTCAATGCCGCATGTATGATAGATCATATGCGTGATAAGTATTATGATGGTACCTGACTATTGTACAATTATTTAATTGTATATTTTCCAATAAAGTTACATTAATGCTGATGATCGACTTTTCTCATACAATGACGATTTTCTGATAATCACTACTGCAGGTTGTTAAAAATGAATCTACTAAGAATTAGTAGTAAATGTAGCAATGTCGTAATCAATAAATAACACTATTTCGAAAAAAGTATCATTACACCTTTGATGCAAGGATCACGGAGAAAATCGAACGTAATTCCAATAATAGTATTGAAATTCTTGGCCGATTTGATCAGGTAGTGTCTCGGAAAACAATCTCAGGAGACTATAGGAATTGACTCAAAACCATGAAATAAAAAAAAAATAAGGGAAAGGTGGTGTATTCTAAAATTCGTTTCGTCCAATAATGCACTCTTAGTAATTCGAGAGGGAAACTTCACAGAATATTAAAACTCGTTGCATATTTACGTTTAAAGTTTCATTTCTGCTATAACTCCCGCCGATATGTTTATATAAAAAATGTAGCATATCATTTAAAAAACAAAGTTAACCTCATCATCTGCATACCCTACATAGTTTCGGCTTATGAACAATTTTGTGTTCAATCAAAAGATAACTGTTTGACTTTTAAATTGTATATATGTCATAGCTATTAAAAAAAATGGTGACAAACGTGTTCTCAGGATCTATATAAAACCAGGACAAATGCATATATATAATTGTATGTTAATTGGTACACCTAAAATATAGAGATCATTATGCTATGTCATATTTTAGTGATGTTTATGATGGACACATGCCAGCTAATCTCTTTTATTTTATAAAAACAATAAAATATTACACTGATTTTTAGATATATGATTAATTTTACAGCAAAAAGTGAAATTCTGGTTTGCAACAGGAGGAGCAGGATTTTGCATCAGCAAGGCTTTAGCACTCAAGATGACACCAGTTGCAGTGTGAGTTACCAATTTTCTATTCACGTTTATCTTCACTGATATTTTTTAAAAATTGCTGTACAATCTTACTTTGCATAGTTGTTTCGAATCCATATACATGTACATTTGCTATTGCATTCAAGAATTGCAACTTTATTTACGTAAGATTTTCAATAAATAGTCTAATAATTTTGGTTATTTTAAATTTACTTTAAAAATGATTGTTTTAACAGAAATTGAAATTTTATTTGGACAAAATGGTCAGCGCTTCGGCTGTCCTATCTACTCAACGGATGAACAAATATTTTTTTACTGCAGCACTTCTTTCGTTTTCCTTTCACATACTTTATCTTTTGTCCTCCTCTTTCTTTTCTTCCGTGCACCTGCTTCCTTCTCTCAGTTGCTTGCCTTTTTCTTTGGTGTTCCGCCCCATCCTATCTATCTTTCTCAGTCCCTTACAGCCTTTTTTTTGCATGGAATGTCTTTCGTTCAAACATGGAATTTAAATTTTGTCACGAGAGGTATTTTAACGAGGCCAATATTCTGTGTCGGCATCGCAGAAAGTAGTGAGATAAAAGAAAGATACAAGAAACTAAAGGACCAAAAACGAAAAAGTACGTTCGATTATTGGGATTAATCAGTCCAATTAAAAAACAAACCCACGCAGGAGAGATATATTATACAAACTACAAGATCATACTACTACAAAACATTCCTCAGATATCTTAGGACAAAAATATACATCTTAAAATTTTTTATTTAGCTTTGGCATCGATATGTTATCGCTACAATTTTGTCCAGTAGTTGCTAATTATACTTTAAGGATATTTAATTTTGACATGTGTAAATGATATACTCATAAATATTAAACTAATTTGGATCTTATTTGTTCAGTGACTGTTTCAGTATATTCCTTTAAAATTAAAATAAGCATATTTGTCATCAGCATTCTTGAATCTTTAGTATCCTATTTTTCTGCAACTTTTCTCTATTAAGTTCTTCATATGTAAGCAACTCTATTTATCGTTTCACAATTATTTTTACATCAAGGTTTATGGATAATTTTGTAACAAAAGTGTTTTGTTTTCATTTTGCACAGGGGTGGAAAATTTATCAGTGTGGGCGATAAAATTAGACTACCTGATGATGTAACCATGGGATACATTATTGAGTACTTACTGAACAAACAACTTACGATAATCGAACAGTTTCATTCGCATTTGGAACCAATGAAATTTATTAATAAAGATACCCTCCATGAGCAGGTAAGTATTTTTGTTTTTACGATAATATCGAACGCAATTACATTAAATAGTCGCAGGACCAATTGTTTTTTTAACTTTACCATGTATTTTTTTTTTTAAATATCTTTATTTAATGTCGTATCAACTTCCATACCATGTATTGTAACAGTATGTTGATCATAAACATTTTTCCATCTATCATTTCTGTAATTGCATTTTCTTCTATCCATTTATTGGGATAATAAAGTTCATAAGGGTAAAAATATAACAACTTTGTTATTCTTTTCTAGATTTCATTTAGTTACTCTAAAGGGCCTAAAGATGAATGGAACATTTTAAAAATTGATGGGTTTGATGTCAAAGATGATCCTAAAAGGTATGTTACGAAACTGCTTGTATATAATAACATCTAAGCTCAATGTTGTATTACACACTAATTTATTTTTTTCGCATTAAAGATTTCGATCTATACACTGTTATTTGTTTCCTTACGGCGCTAACTGCCCAGGACCAAGACAAATGGTGAAGTAAAGAGCTTTTTCCCCAGAAATGAGAAGAGATAATGCTTGACCTAACTGTATAATAACAACAACTTCCTTGTTATCGAAGAAAATACGGATGAAGAAACTGTGGCATGTCATACATTGTACATATGTACATATACATATGATTCAGATAAAGCTGATGGTTCTAGATTTATGACGCTGTATTGTTCCAAACTAGTCGAAAAGAATACAATAAATGATCCATGTGATATATAGAAAATGTAGCAGTAGATAATAATATTAATATTCACTTGTGTCCTAAGAAAATTCTAGAAAAATGTTCGATTAGTTTTGTTGGTTAAATGACAGTTGAAGCCATTAATATGTATTATAGTATTAATATGTGAAAATAACTATTACAGACATTATGTACATTGTCAATAATACCTAACATACACTTTTGTTGTAATTGTAACATAACCGTTTTCTAAGGCATAGTAATATAACTCATCTGTACATAAATATTTATTCCAAACCCCTGCTGTGAATGCTAACTACTATGGAATGGATGGAATGATACAATTATATAATTAAAATATATACAAGAATCTGCACAGAAAAATGGAAACAGAGAATTGATGAAGAATAAATGTTGTCTTGCTATTAAAAATATTTGATGGTCTTAACATAAACATGTTTGACAATGAATATGATTTACTGAATATGATGAATACACAAACAATAAACGTTGGATAACAATAATAGCAGCTCAAGTAAAGACTGTACTATATATACATAATTTACAACCACATCTGAAAGAAAAGGTTCATTCACAAGTTTGCAACAATTTTTAAGTTATAAATCAATCATGACATTTTTTTCATTCAAATAACACTTTGAATTCTTCACTTAAACACTTTGCATTACATACTTCTATTTACTTCCGAAAATACTGATTTTAATTCGACATTTTGTCTTCATCTCTGAATTACTCCCAACTTCTCATTCTAATTTTCCAGACCGTATTATGTTGTATGTAATATAATACAAGAAAATATAAATAAAAATTGGAAAAAGAAATTCAACAATATTTATTGTCAAATTTATCCTGATGATGCCATGATGTTTTATTGTTCATTAATTAATACAAAATATGTCAGCAGTAAGTTCTATATAGATATCTGTTACTCATTGTTCAACTTAAGCATTTCTGACCATGTAAGTATGTATGCTACATTTACTATCATATCCTTCATCGGAAAACATGTTTTCAAAGTCAATTTTTTGTAAGACCCCATGGTTGTTGTGTGCTTTTCTTGCATGACCTTGACCTCTGTACATGCTCTCAGACGAGAGGAGGATTTTCGTTAAATATTGTTGAAAAAAAAAGATTAATCTGATGGTCACTTATGGAATAAGTAATAGTTTTTTATTCTGAGTGATGCAATGCAATTGTACTGAACTATTAGCAGCGATTTAAATTTAAATAGCAAATTTTATGAATCGAAAGTTCTTACTGGCAAAAACAAATAAATATTATTGTACTGAAGTACATAAATTTCAAATAAGTAGTGTGCATAGGGAATGGGAGGGAGGGGGGGGGGGGGATACAGATTTAGTCCGATTACAGATGACCTTTTGTGAGACTAAAAAAACAATTTATACAAACATATTACATATCACATGAATAAAATTAGTCTCCTTTTTGAAAGAGGGAAAAAGAATCTTAGAAATCGTGCTTTAATTCCCAATTTCTCTTGCCTCAGCATACAATAAATTTGAAAAAAAACCTGAAGCGTGGTTAGATTGAAAATATAACCAGTAAAAAGCAAGTCATAATTGGTATTGTTGGTCTACATTAGCTTGAAAGTTTATGTTTCTCGGTTCTTAGCGTCAGCTATTCTCCCATACATATTAGGTCATTAAGTATGAAACGTCCGATTTGAGACCGAAAGTTTGGTTTATTATATCTCGGGCAAGAAGTAATGTAATTACTTAATGAAAATATGCACCTAAACTATCAATACAACGTTGTCATTTTAACGATAGCTTATTAATACCGCTAGCGAAAAAATCTGGAGAGCAGCTCCAAACGGACACCATTAGTTCTTTTTTGTGTATACTCGCCTTTGGGGTGTGTTTTGACGCTTCATCTTTGTCCAACCATTGTGCCGAACACTTACGATTATCAAAAAGTGTCCACTTTTCATCACACGTGATTACCCGGTGCAAAAATGGATCGCCTTTTAGTCTTGATACCAAAGAACAGCAAGCCTCGAAGCGGTTCCGTTGCTGACGCTAGCTCAACTCATGCGAAACTCACCTATCCAGCTTTCTTACTTTTCCGATTGCTTTCAGATGACTTAATATTGTTGGGATGATAACTTCAAACCTTGCTGCTAGTTCACGCGTTGTTTCAGACGGATTTGCTTCCACTACAGCTTTCAGTTGGTCCTCATCAGTCGTCATCCACCTTACTCTCAGGCCGCCCGCGTGGTTCATTTTGAAGATAAAATCGCCAGATCGGAATTTTTCGAACCATCGACGTTCTGTACGTTCGTTAGCCACATCCTTGCCAGACACTTCGTTAACATTTCGGCTTGTCTGCGCTGCATTAATTCCACGACGGAACTCATATTCGAAAATAACTCGTATTTTTGTCTTATTCATGGCTTACAATATTTAACCTCCAGACGACAATACGATAGACTTTTAAAAATAGAAAAGTGCATCTGAAAGCCAGATGGTGTAACTTCTCAATGAAAAAAAAAAATAAGGGATGATCGAAGTGAAATATCGGAGACATCTGGTATCAAACTTGAGGCTTTAGGTAATCGGACATTTCATACTTAATGACCTAATATTTTGTCATTATTCAACTAATCTTTCAATTTGCACATATACTTAACACGTTCGCGGACGTGAATGCTATAGCATTCATTTTCATGATGATGCAGAATGACATGAATGCTATAGCATTCAAATCATAAAGTCAATTATTTTGAATTTAATTTTATGTAACCTTAAGTTGTTGTAATTATTATACCTGTCATGGAAATGACTAACTGAGTCTTTAGGTAAATTGGTATTATCTTCTCTATATACAGTCGGGGACAAAAATGAGTGGACAGTACTGGAAATAGGTAAAATTGAAGTGTAATTGGATTAACGTAACTGTTGCGATCTTCAGTTTTATTTATTATATATCTATAGTATACAAGGGGGGTTTCGATCCGGTGGTACAACCGAAAGGGAGGTGAATCTACATGCAAAAATAAGTAAAACAGAACGTATGAAAATTTTTTTTTTTAAACGCTCCGTTTTCGAGAAAATGGACTTTGAATTTTCGTCAGGTGCAAGCGCCCTAAAGCATGGCATTGTATATCTATATCTATCGCTTTGCGTCGGCTGCGAGTACGTTCGGGCAGCTATGCCGTTATGATAGGCCGCTTCGGTCTCACTGTTGCGTATACTGGATATCCCTGCCGGGCCTGCTTCGATGCCACGCAATGAGATAAGCCATCGCACCGCGACCAAGATTCCTGCAGTGGCACCCGGTATATCGCGTCGCGCTCGGGTGCGCTCGCACTTTGCGAAAATTTGAAGTCGATTTTCTCGAAAACGGAGCGTTTAAAAAAAAAATTTCATACGTTCTGTTTTACTTATTTGTGCATGTAGATTCACCTCCCTTTCGGTTGTGCCACCGGATCGAAACCACCCTGTATATAGTGTTTAGTGAATAATTGTCCTTCATATTTGCATTTTTGTGTATACACCTTTCCCTCCTATAACACGGTAGTTAGGTTCCTAGAAAATGCCGTGTTGTGTGAAACCGTGTTATATGAGACCCAGAGCTAGTACAAAAAGGGGGGTTACGTTCCAAAAATTGATTGAAAACAAATTGTTTTTTTTTTAACCCTTTGCACTCGGCACCGTTGCAGACGTTACCTACCAGCAACTCGACGCTACTTTGTCGCGAAAACGTACACTCTGGAATCGTGATATTCTACAGCACAATATTTTGGAACCGAGTAAGGCATTGTAATGAAAGGTTTATATGTATTTGTGGACATTGAAGAACACATATTTACAAAGAAAAATCAAAATTAGTTTTCTATAATTTTCTACAGTATGGTAAATTGATACGTCTTCGACGGAGATGTTTTCATTTAGACTACTTGTATCGCTATCACTATCTATAACATTTCTTCTATAAAGTTTCCCTATATCATTGACCCATACACGTGTACCTTTGTTCCACTAATTCTACATATCGCTGAACGGATTAGAGTTTTGTATAGTCCGTCGTGAACGCACTTCGCACGTTCTCATTCCACGTGTAAAACCATTTGATTTATTTATCATGCATCTTGATAATTTTATCATATTTTGATTTGTTTTTTGTGCCATTTTAATAGAAAACTACAGGAAAACATATGTTTCTTAAAAAATTGCCGTGGAATAAATTAATTCTCCGAAATCGGTAATAAAGTTTCTTGTCCCCTCAGAGGGGACAACCGAGTGATATGCCAGACTTACGTTGTCCCCTCAGAGGGGACAACCGAGTGCAAAGGGTTAATTTTAGATGAACAACTTAATTTTTATTAAAAATATAAATGTATGTATAACACAAAGCAAAAAAAAAACCCAAAAAATAATATTTTCATGAATAAATGATTCAAATCTTGTGGGTGACATGGAGCATTATCTAATAATAGTAATAGCGCCTTGAAGTTTAAATTTTTCTGCCTTAAATAACGTTCAACGCTTGGCACAAAACAATTTGAAAACCAATCTTTAAATTTTCTAGTTACCCAAGTTTCTGGATTTGCTTTCCAATATACCGGCAAGGTGTGTTTATTTACGTCTTTAAGTGCACGAGGATTTGAAGATTTATAAACTTAGCATGGGTTTTGCCATGAAGTCCCCCGATGCATTACTGCACAAAAGGAGCGTTAAACGATGTTTAGACACCTTAAACCCAGGTGCAGCTTTTTCTTTTTTTGATATAAAAATAAATATTTCCGCAATATTGTATCTTTAGGACAGCAAACCTCGCCGGGGCTGTAGAAATACAATGTTGTACCAAGATTTTTGCAGTTTTCTTATCCTCTTATAGCGAAACCGTGTTATAGGATGTCGTGTTGTAGGAGGGTTCCCGCAATTTATGAATCGTGTTATAGCGAAACCGTGTTTTGAGATGCCGTGTTATAGGAGGGAAAGGTGTACACGCTGTACATAACGAAAATGTCAGCTATTTATGAGGGGACAAAAATAAGTGGACACTTTGTTGCAAAGTGATCGTGAGGCAAACAATGTATACGAACATCAAGCAGAGATCACGCTTACAAAGAGCGATGCCTAACAAAATTAGTGCCAACTCATTGTCAGCCTTTGTAGAAGTAAGAGAAATTTTAAAAAAATTACAGAATGACAAAAAGAGAAGAACTTTCAACTCAAATTCGCCGTTTAATCGTTTCGGACTGTTGCGAAAAATTAGGTTACCGCGTAATAGTTTGATAGTACACAGTATCTAAGAGTAAGGTATAAAACAAAAAATATCTTCTACGTAAAACGGTGAAAAATGTAAGAGGTCGTGGCCGCAAACGCTGCACCACAATACAACAAAATCGTCGAATAGTACCAAAATACCGACAGAATCCAGCGATTGCATCCAGAAGTATTGCAGAAGATGTGGGGTTAAACGTTTCTACAAAAACAATAAAACGCAGGCTGCACGAAGCTGGATTAAGATGCTGCAAGCAGGCGTAAGCCACACATCAGCAAAATTAATATGAGAAAACGTTTAGCGTTTGCTAGAAAACACTTGAATATGCCGCTAGCGTTCTGGCAAAATATATCGTAGTTTGGAGCGACAAAAGCAAATTTGAGTTGCGGCAATTTGAAAAGAAGCAGCAAGTCTGGAGAAAAAAAAATGAAGCGTATAAAAAAGCATTTATTACATCCACAGTTAAATTTGGCGGCGGATCATTACTGGTATGGGGATGTTTTTCGTGGAATGGAGTTGGACGTTCGCACAAATTGACGGAATTATGAATGCAAACAAATACATCGATATTCTAAGTGAAAATTTAGAAGAAGCAGTGGTACAAATGGTTTGCGACAATGAATTTGTCTTCCAGCAAGACAATGACCCCAAATATATTGCTAAGAGCACTACAAGATTTTTGAAGGATTCCAATATTAAGTTGCTTGAATGGCCAGTTCAAAGCCCCGACTTGAATCCTATAGAGAATTTATGGAGTTTACTGGATGCAAAAGTTGCATTGAACAAGCGGAATAACAAGGCTGATTTCTTTAAAAGTTTACAGACTGAATTTGAAAAAATTAATACAGATTACATCGAAAATTTAATAAAAAGTATTCCCCGATGTCTGGAAGCAGTCACAAGCAAAAGGTGGGAATACGAAGTATTAATTTCAATACGAATTTCATTCACTAGGGATTTTATAAAGTGTCCACTTATTTTTGTCTTCTGATAAATAGCTTTCATTTTCGATAAGTACAGCGCAGTTACACTGAGTTACACAAAAATGCAAGTATGAACCTCAATTATTCACTAAATAATGTATATACTATAAGGATATATAATAAATAAAAATGAAGATCATAACAGTTACGTTAATCCGATTACACTTCAATGTTACCTATTTCCAGTACTGTCCACTCATTTTTGACCCCGACTGTATATTTCTCTGCGTATTTACCAATTTTTTGCTTTAAATTAAAAATACATAATGAAAACAATAATTTCGATTAAAATCTTTTTTTTTCTTGAAAGAGCATTCAAAAACACAAATTGTGAAAAAAGAACGATCCAATTGGTGCATTTTTCGCAAAGTTATGAGTATTTGAAAAAAAGAGCCCAAATTTTAAGAAAATTCATGTCTCCGAAACGGATGGTCAAAAAAATCTGAAGAAAATCATGAACGCGTTTTTCATCGGTCGCAAAAGCATGTCAAATGAAAAAAATCGAGGGGGGTGACGAACAAAAGTGTCCGATTTGGCATGTGTCATCCCAGTTGAAAAACTTGATCTGTATTGTCGTGGATGCTATAGCATTCATTGTATATAAAGATTAAAATACGATAATCTCTCTACCCTTATACACTGTATTTAATCGAAGTTCGGATATCACAACCAATTTACAAATAAAATGACTGTCAATTTTTGCACCTCGCTAAAACTTTTACTGTCCGCGAACGTGTTAAGAGTAAAATTGTTTCTGAGCATTGTGAGCATTGTTCATCTACGACAAATATAGTGCTGTCGCTCCATTCTACTTCGTCGCTGTGCCACCGACAATACTGACACTGTTGCCTGATTTTCCAGTTATAATTTGTGTGTTAGCATGTCACGTTGCGACTTCCCATGAAATGCTTCTCATTAATACATTTTGTCCAGTCATTAGTAAACGTATTGGAATAAAACCATATTGCCAATGGCAGTCTTCTCTTGTCACTGTAGATCATTTTCTAAAATTGGAAGTTTGTACATGAAATGCCATTACAATTCACATTTAAATGCAAGACACTCACCAGGGAGCGGTCAAGGCGCTGCGTTCTTAAAAGAGTATTACAACAAAAAAATAATTTTGAAAATATACTGCTGACTTGCATGACTATTTATATCAATTATGTCTTTTTTGCACAGAATAGGCAGTATGTAATAGTATTGATTGCATGAACCACTTATTTACTGAAATACAGTTCAAAATTTGTCATGTCGGTTACTCTATCGTGAATAAAAGGTCAGCAAATTAATATTTATATTTTCAATTATGGTGCGCCTGGCCGCTTATATAGTTGTGCAATTTCTCTTCCGTTTTGTTTTTTGTTGCATATTTTTTAAATGTAAAAATCGAAACAAATTCTGAAACATGTGCCTTTCAAACGAAAATATTAACCAAATTTTTCAATATTGGTCATGCATTATTATGAGAGAAACTGACGAAAAATTTGATTACTGTACTTTTCCATTCAGCTGTTTCATTTAAGATACAGAGCCCTCTGTTTCTAAATTTGATTCTTTTGCCATAGTTTTCTAAATGTCATATTACAAGTCAAATACAATATGAAAGCACTTATGGTGTGCTTGTACCGCTGCACACTTTGCATACTATATAACACCTGTCATATACTTTAAATCTTGGTTACATATTACACTTTGATGCCACTGTTACCACACCACTTTGCAGCTTATAGAGAATTAATAATTTAAAGCGTAGAAAAATATATGGGGAAATGTTGGTTTCCTAATTGCTGGACAATGTCTGTGGGAACTACTTCAATACAAAAAGTTATAACAGCCTTTTGTCATCTTATTTCAATTTCAACCACTTTGATAAAAGGCATAGTACACTTACAAGAATTCATTTCAAGTATTTACACACGTCAATAGATGATATGCGATAGAATTAAGTTACACATTAAACACATAAAGTAAATCTTTGTCATCAAAATGATGCGCATTGTTTATATGGCGAAGAACTCTGCTTTCTAAAAGGCATCGGCCATAGCGAACTGCTTCATCTCTATTGTGAACTAATTTTGTTGCTAACAACCAATCAACAAGGTCTTTGCCAGAGAAAACGTTTCTATGGAGAGTAAGTAATCGTCTATGGCACATAACAATACGAGACTGACATTCAGCTAAATGACATTGACTGAATTGTTCACGTATTGCTTTTGCTTCTGAACTAAGAGCATCTTCTTGAGGTAGTTCCAATCCATTGTTGTGTGCTAAAAGTAAAAAAAAAATTAATGTATTGAAATAACTAAGATAATTTTCAATTTCAAGTTCACCTTCATCGGTTTTCCATTTACAAACAGATTTTAGCATCTTATACAGCAACTGACTTAATTCAGTATCTAGACCGAAAATTGCGAAAATAATCAATGATTGACCAAAGTTTAAGGCGATGTCTAAAAATGTCAGACCAGCGTAAATACCAGTTATTTGTTCCATTATCAACATGCCAATAGATAATGATAATCCCTGAAATATTATTTTGTAAAATTTGCATACAATAAACAATAAAACATAAGGAATGGAATGACTTACAATAAACATAGAGCATAATAACAAGATAAGTAATACTACATGACGAAGTATTTGAGGATCTAAAGACTCTGCATCATGTAGATTTACTTCAGAGTCAGTATTCCTATCACAAACTCCGGATTCTTCAATACATGTGTCAGTTAAACAATTTTCATACTCGCATTCAATTCTGAAATAATAGTACAATTTGCTACTTAGTAATGACGTTGAATATAAAATTATATCTCCTTAACTCACAGTGAGGTGTTTACAGTTGAAGAAACAAGATCTTCTACATCCACAATGCTTCCCCTATTTATGGGATGGCTTGGTAAATTAGCAGTATTACTTGAAAAATGTGTATTAGAGCTTCCCCCATGGTTGTATCTTTGGTGCAAAATCAGGAAGCCCAATGTTACTGTATACAAACAAGTATATACATTTTTTTGTGGGCCCAAATTAACCCTGTACACAATTAGTCCTAATGACCTCCAAAAAACTTAAACTTACCGATAATACAAAATGTGAGTATAAAAGTTGATATAGCAGCTTGTATTGTACCAAGTTGAAAATTTGGATTGGAGAAATTGATGTCAGCTGATTGTAGGGTGTTTGAAACAACACACATAGAAATTGCTACCGTTAGTGGAATTCTGTTTAAAATAAAATAAACAAGTTATTTAAAATAGTGGAAGGGCATAGGAATATGTTGATAAAACCATAACTCATAAAACATGTAACATGGAAATATAATATTTTACCCCCAACCAGCAGGGAACATCCACTTTTGCAAGTTTATAACAAAATTTAATGACCGTGTGCTTAAAAATAGTAAAGACGCAGCAAGTCCAACGGTCCACGTACGACTGGCGTACACTCCAAATGTAATCAAAATAAATTCAATGTACCTAGAACAATTGAAGTTTGATAGAGCAGTTACATAACGAATATCTTCTGCATAATTCATACATACCAAAAGGCCGATCCTACGCTTTCGTTATCCAGTTTCGTCCACATTATGACACCGATTGTAGTAATGAGCTAAAAATGTACAAATTGCTAATGTCCAAATAAAGTAAACAAAGTGGATTTGGTTACATTCTTTTTACGGAAACAAATACCTGTGCAATAATAAGGTATAGAGTACACTGATGTAATACGCTTCTGTATCTTTTTGTGTTAAATCCGACAAAACACAATAAGAGCCAAATAGATGCAGCGGCAGATGCTGCGCTAACATCGAGACAGAAAGAATTTAGCTGTTTTATATATTTAGCAGGTGTCATGCCGGTATTAAGGGCATTAATCAACCTTGCAGAAATAAACATTAATGGAGCTGACAAGAATGTACATGCTACCATAGCAGAAGCAATTAGATCAATATCCAAGTTATAACGTAGAGTAAATATAAAGAGTGCTGGAGCTGTTGGAATCGTTCCATAAAGAAAGCCAAAAGTGCTAAGATCTGTGGTTTCTGTTGCGTTTTTTCCTACGTTTAGAAGAATAATCGATTCTCTCATAGCCAATGGAAGGATTAATAGTTTTATACAAATCAAAATGCCTGGTATAACAAGTGCTGTGCCCTTTAGACGATGGACTTTTCCAACCATCATGATTCCAAGCAGAAAAAGGGCACTGCCGGTAAAAGCATTGCCCAAAACTTCTAAAATGACTGCTAGATTTGGTGGCACGGTATGGTGAAAAGTAACGTTGCCAAGTACACCCAGCACAGTCATTAAAAGCACTGGATTTAGAGCAATCCCTTTCATTACTGCACAGAAAGTTTGTTTACAATTTCTATGTTGGTCTCTATGCTGCTTGCCAAACTCCAATAAAACAAATCCAATCGGATTTAAAATGGCAAGGGATATAGGTGCCATAAGATACAAGTATGCAACATAGTCAGGATGCAGTTTTTGGTATAATGCACTAACTGTAAGAATATAAAACTATCATTGCACATCAATATAAACTATCATTGTAGATATAATGTACAGTTTTCCAACGTACTTATTGGATATCCAATAGCAAAATCATTGCTTTGTGTAGTAAATATAGCAAATAATGCTGCTCTTCCAGGATTTGATGGTTTTATAATGGCAATGGATACTAAGAGGACAATAAAAAATACTGCACCTTTAGCTATTAGTATTGCAAGCAGAAATTTCCAATTAACTAATTGAAAATCAAGTTTTGCGAGTGACATAAAAATTAATGATGGTAAAGCAAAAGTGCCTATAAACGTATTCAATCCATTTCCTTCAGTTTTTTTTATTATATCAAATCTACCAGCCATATATCTGAAAATTGATTGTTGGTAATACAAAAGTATGTAACTAAGATTTATTATTTTTATTGTGTTACCCGCATAATATTATGGCAAAGCACTGTGTAAGTGCTAAATATAAATTCTCCATAGGTTCATCTTCAGCTGCAGCTGCATCATCCATTAGTAGCATTCTGAATGTATTGAATAAATAACTCTCACTAATGTAGAGAATAACTTTTCACGTAGGCCAAATTTGATGTTGTATCATTAATACATTGACTAGTTTCTTTTTCATAATATGAAATTTTTTATTTAGTTATTCATTCAAATGATATATGTAGAATTCTTTGGAGGTTTATTCAGTTATTTTGATGATAATAACTCTTCTGTTCCATTTTGTCATTAGGTTTTACCTTAAAACAAACACCTTTGTTCAAACACTATTTCATAACAGTATTATGTAATTCAAAGTTGCAAAATTATACAAACTTGTTGTAGCATAATTTCAGCATTGAAATACAGTGCATATAATAGAGGATTCATTACCTATGCTGTATAGGAATAATAAAAGCAGCAAGATTCTAAAAACAGTTAAATGAAATGAAAAAAACAGTAATAAATCGGTGGCTTAATAAACGACAAGAGAGTGAAACCGCACTTTTGTAAAGCATCGTAGAGCAAGAAAATATAATAAAATTGAATAGCGATGACGTATGTATATTCAGACTTGACACATATAGACCATCAAGTTTTATAACCTAATTTTCTTTATCGTTGCCACGTAAGAGTAACATTGAGTTGAAAAGGTACGTTTTATATTCTTATTTCCACAGTATTAGAGATTGTGGTGACAAAATTTTTAAACGTGCTTTCATTGATACTCTGGTAAGAGGCCACTTTCTTGTATGCAATCATACTGAATCATACCTATATGAACTTGAAGTATGTGTACAATAGATAGGTCACGGGATGTACACATAACTTGTTTGCCAATGCATGTTATACTTTTGTTGTATGGATAAACACAAGACCATTTCACAATAAAATTAGATATTAAGAATAAATTCTGTCACTTGTTGATTATTTTAATACAAATAATGTAAGTGAAGATTAACGCAGATTATAATCTTACGAAATTAATGTTTGAAAATGGTATTTCAAAAATGTTGCAACTCATATCCGGACGATGCATATCACATTTCCCGTCATATTGCACAGTATTTCATAATCACACGTATAAGCACTATCTGCTACATACATCTAATTTGAAAAAGCAAGTGGTCGCATATATATCTTCAATGACGTCATTAATTGATGAGTCAATCTTCATTGCTTATAATATACATATACAGGGTCTTTCTTTTAACTCGGAACGCTCGATATAGTGAAAACGCTAACGTGGCAACAGCGCTAGACTTGATACACGCGTCGCCGGGGACAGTGCGCCGGCGGTGCCGACACTCTTGACCGTATCGACTCTAGCGCTGTTGCCACGTTAGCGTTTTCACTATATCGAGCGTTCCGAGTTAAAAGAAAGACCCTGTATGTATAATTTATAATGCACGTAAAAAATAGCGTAGTATGATTACAGAATGGAATATAAATTTTAGAAAAAAAATAGACGGAAGAAGGCGAGCAAGCAATGTTTGTAAAACTGCTAAATATGACACATAAGTATCATACCTATGTATGTGCATTTAATTATTAAAGACAAAGAATACTTCGATGTTGAATTTGATTTCTTCAGGAATGCGCATGTTTTTCGAACAAAAATGAAAGTTCCTATGCTACTATCAAAGAAATGTGCCGTGCCCAGCCGTGCCCAGCCGTGCCAGACTGTGATCACGTGACACGCGTGTATAGTTAGTAAATTATTAAATATAATACGGCATGTGGCGTTGTTGCAACGATAATATCATACATTTTATCGCATCGAAAAAACTTGATTATTACATATAATTCTGTTGGCAACCATACGTAGGAACACTTGTATATTTCTTGCATAAAATTTATTTTATAGTTATGTACATAGGGTTCACACATTTTGGTTTCCTGAAAGCTGCCATATGATTGTGCGTTCAGATTTAGCTGCATTACAGTTGTACTTGGAAGAAGACAGATAAAATACATTTTTTTCCATCGTACGTATTGCGAGCTTTTGATACAGCGTTCTTATCTTTCCCCAGCTGATAAGTAGTTACTATTAGGGCCAAAATGTGCAATTCGAGCATCTAATAATACGGGAGTATTTTCCAATACCAGTTATGCGAAAAATGGTTTCATCTAAATAATCAACTGAAACAGATGGATTTGGAAACAACAATTACCATATACAGATGTAGTTTGACCTTACGCAAGCAGAACGTCTATAAACGAGACGTTTATCTATTAGTACCAGAAACAGTTGGACTTTGACTGACGACGCGTCAGTCTTTCTTACGCATACTATATTCTTTGTCGACTAACCGTTTCCCTTGTTCATTCGTAGAAATTGCGTTCTTTCGAAGTACATCTTGGAATCGAGTGTTAGCGCGAGCAGATCACGTGGTTATGAGTCTGACGTGATTCTGATTGTCAGCAGCGCAGAATGGAGGGAGAGGTTGAAGGATCGAAACGTATATAACCTTATGCTCACATTTGGTACTCCAGTTCTACTTCGGACTTCAAGCACGTGGGAGTTGTGCAGAACTCTTACAGGAAGGGAAAGTTACTATTTGTTTGGTGCGCTCATTGTATGGGTAAGCTGTTTATAACTTAACACTTTAAATTTTCAGTATAGACAGTATGATCTTGATTCCAAACATTTGGAGTAAGAACCATTTTTTGACATGCCATAAACAATTGTTGAATTTTGTTTATCAGAAATTGCTATTGTTATGTTTGAAACACGCAAAATGTATACTAACTTTGGAGTTTCTACTATTATCCCAAATGTGTAATCCGTGAATGAATAATGCTACTAACCGTATTTTGCTTTGTTTCTTCAAATACGTTCGTATGGGAAAACGATACGTTATTTCTGTTGAATAAAGCAATGTCTTTACCCGCATGTACAAGACGTGTATTGTGTTTACATTGATAAGCAATCCGTAGCATAAACTTTCCCGCGATTTTATTACATTCGCTTTTTATTTATTAGCATATAGTAATTAGTACTACATACATAAAAATGACATAACATTGAAGTACTTACTACGTTAGACGATACATGCGTCAACGGTACTTATTTGCTTTTATTGTTCGTCTGCGTACAGTGACGGCAAGGTTGTTCATCGCGAATGTTTTAATGGTTTTTAGTTCAGGGCAATATGATAGGTAAAACTCAACGCGAGCGACGCTTAAGTAATAGAGTTGTGTAATTCATACGTAACAAATCAACAAAACGAATAAATTTCTACATTCGCAACGAGACGGAAGTCTAGATATATAATTATTGTCCAGCATAGAGGATTAAAAAAGATCATAAAACCGAAAAGACGAAAGTATGTGCACTGTGATAAAAAAGATTTGTTTCCAATGATAGTTGCATGATGGCATGAAGGTCGCAAGGGACACGTGGCATGCCAGTTCAACGTATATGTATGCACGTTTGATGTCAGGCGATTGTATCGATTCTCACTGCACGCGCTTATCATGCTGGATATGATGTCAGCGTTAAGTGCTATCCGATTGTCGGCATTTCTTTCTCACTTATTGTCATACGGCATAATATTATTACGTAGTTTCAAATAGCAGTGGTCTTGTGGTATGTACACTAGCAAAATTTATTTTCCTGGTGTATAATTAAATGATTATGCAACTGTGAGTTGCGATTGCGGATAAAGTTGTAAACCAGTTTTACACTAACTATAGAAAACATTAATAATTATATCGTATTCTGATTATACTCACAACTGATAAATCTGTTACATAACCTCCAATTAGTATTTTACATTGAGCATGTTTTCCATTTCGATAAACCCTTTCTTCAATTGTAATTAAATAATTCCCTTCTGTTTGCAGAGAGAGAGAAGAGTATAAAACACGGAGAGTGCCCTGTACAGCCAATAAGCAGCTGCAGGGATGAACATGGTGTTGTGCCAACAGTGGGTAGGTGGGGAAGTGAATGGCCAAGTTGACTCGAAACGTCAGAAATATGGTGCCAGCCGCAGGGGCAGGCACGCGGGCCCTGGATCAGGGGTGTTCCGCTACCCCTGCCGGTTTGGGCCCAATACGAGTCAGCAGCCCTGACCGTTTCCACGGTCGAACAATATGAAGAATTAGCTGGCAGCGTTGAACTTGAAACGCAACATTTGTTGCGTGAGCATCGCTATGATACTGTTGGCAATTTTCTCAGGTATTGTATTAACGGTTGTTGCACAAACAGGTGAATCTTTCAAACTCTTCTTTGTCTTTTTAATTGCTTATAACAATTTCATTTTATACACAGATTTTACAAGGATTATAAGACAAGTGGAGAAAACATGTTGGACAGATTCTATCGCAAATATCAGCCGTGGATAACACGTGACCATCATACTTGTGTGGGCCTGGGTTTTGAATTGCTTCAGAGGCTGAGATGTCTGAACGATAGATTTCCTGGGTTAGCAAGTGGCCTGTATTTGGTATCTTGTGAGGAGGTATACAGGATGGCATCAAAATGTAACTTATTAACTGGTGTAATTGAGAAGTTGTTGCTGAACTGCATTACATTTATTATTTGCAGACAATTGGTGACATTGCCAGTTATGTTGGAGGACCACCAGCAGCAGACAGTGGCGAAAAGGAGCATGTTTTGGTCTGTTTGAAAATTCAAATAAACGGTCGACAAGGAGTAATGCTTCTTGACCCGGGTTATCACGTAGCGCGGGTAATAACTGTAATGACAGATAAACTGTATCCGCACACGGGTTGGTTTGTACAATCAGATGAACCAAATTGTAAAAAAGAATACAATTATCTATTATGCACGGAAGATCCGGATTATGTTGAATGGCATGAAAGGGAAACAAGACCAGGTGCCTTGGAGAGAACTCAAGTGGCTCTCATTTATGTGGCTAGACCATATTTAACAGCTATTGATGTCACCGAGCGCAGAAACTTGGTCTATAATTTTCGAAGTCTTCTTGCAAGGGATACGAAAGGTCACGTCGTTGCTGGTCTCTACTTCCCAGTTACATTAGACATTAATGGAGGACAACATTTCACCATTTTTTATCAAACGAATAACGGAAAGCAAAGGGCCAAAATATCATTTGGAAAATTTCGTGGTACACGGGAGGTGGGTTTTTTTTTTGTACACAGTTTAATTGTATTTCATATCAAGGGTTGCCCTATCATACTCAATTTCTTTTTTTTTATTTTCATACGTAAAATTATTACTTTTTCATTAATTACCTTTTAGAAACGTATGGTTCAGTTAAGCATTTAAAATTATTGGGCATCTTTGGATTTACTGGACGTATTGACTTACAAGATCTAAATTTTATTGATTGTAGGACTATTCTGAGCCAAAAGAAAAGGAAATGATTAAAGAGTGCGCTCATCAGTTGGGGCTTTCTTATCAAACATTGGAGGATTTATTGTGTACCCTTGCAACTTTGATGAGTGATTCGTCGTTTGTTGCTCAAATGCTAACCATTAACGCAAGAATCAACACCTTAGCAGAAGATAATTAAGATAACTTCAACAAACTCAAATTTAACAATTAATGTCAGCTATTATTCAAGGTTTCTTTCCCAGCTATTATTTCTTTTGTTTGTTTATTGTGTATTCATTTAGTTTCACTTTTATTCCCAAACGCGTTATGAAAAGGTGATTTCATATGTTGCACTGCTACATTTATCTACTAGTGATGGTTAGTACTGCTTTTTATTGTTGTAAAAGTTTCATATATTGTTCAGTGCAAGTGTTAGCAGTTTTGTAAAACAAAGGCCCAATGTAATTTTTTCAATTTTTGGATTGTATGTTGAATTTCTCATATATTCTTACGTTGGTGAGTCGGCTCAATAAAACATTATGATAGTGAAATAAAGTAATAATCGTTTATATAATGTAAACTTCAAGGTTTTGATAATAGCAACAGACATGCATATTTGTTAATATTTTCATTGAATGAAATAATGAATTAGCCTATATTTTGTAATGGTATGTTGTAGGTTTATTTTTTAGATTTAAGCATGTTTGCATTGTTTATTGCAATACGACAAAACAGATTATTTCGGAATAGGTGGTGAATAAATTTTGGTTTAACAGTGTAAGTTTTTTTTATTTTACATTAATACATTTTGGAGCTCTGATCTTCTAGTTTACTACGTTTTACTTACAATATGGGGGTAGTGACTCCTAAAATAATCGATTTTTTTCGCTGCTTAGTACTTTGTCACATACAAATTGTACCATATTACCACATAATTGAAAGTGATCCATATAGTTCTCGGTTTGGTTAAAGACAGTTAAAGATAAGACGTGATTCAAACGAGTTCCTGAATAATACAATCATTCAAAATATTCATAAAAATATTCAACGTGATTTAGTTTTATACATGACCACAGACGAGATATACTTAAAGATCGCTAGCCTTATGGGACTTTGTGTCGCACGAAAATTGAGCCGTACTGGGACGCCCTCTCGGCATATACTGCGGCCGAATCACGAAACTCAAGGTAACGCAACGAACTTAGTGATTCCAGTTTTTACACCAAGTTACGAAGAATTGTGAAGAACCACTGCCGTGACGGTCGTGGTGGGGGAAAGTTCAGATGTGTGCTGTCAGTCAGCGAGTCGTCTACTATGTATCGAACGGAGTCAAAGAATGAGCTATGGCTCTGACTCTTCTCCGGCACGATCGCATGCAAGTGTTTCCTTTGACATAAGCCAGCGGTATTAGAATGCTTTTTCGTCCCTAAATTAACCGATGATCTGATAAAGTATCTTATTCGAAGGGTGTAGTTGGATGATGGGGTCAAAAGTGTTCCCAAAACAATTATAAAACGAAAACGTCATTGGATAGCTCATTAAAAAATACCCATTTTCATCACGTTTTAACTTTCAAACTGTAAGGGCAAGGGGCAGTAGGTTGTAAATTAAAAACTTTCGTTTTTGCTCATTTCTAAAAAAGGGGTGTCCGTGAAAAAATCAAGAACCTCCTTTCTCGCCGTTTCTGGCGTGTTAAAATTAATTTGTGGTACGAATTTTCATGCATCCTTTATAAGATAAGTATATTATGCAATATTCAATGCTATGGAGTACAATAAACAAATATAGGTGCTAAGAAAATGAGATGGAGTACAATAAACAAATATAAGTGCTAAGAAAACTGCTAAAACAAGGAGAATATGTCGTAATGACGCTTGTTATATCCTAAAATATTTGTAGTTCCGCTAATATTATCGGTTGCACAACGGCAAAACGTCTTTTTTCTCAGTACTACTCTCTTAATTATTTTTTCCTTTAGTTTATTATTATTATTATTTTGTCGTTTCTTTCTTTTTCTTCTTTTTGTGTGCAGCTTAATCTCTCTGTATTTTATCCTTTATTTTTCTTTTCCCTAGAGATAAGTTAACATAATATTTAGGTTAAGTTATATTCAATTAGATATTAAAGCCAGCTTCTTTTTTGACCCATGTTCTGTAGCCCCCTGCATAAAACGAATGCGGTGCATGCGCCAAATTATATTTCATGTAATGTTCAAGCGCATTTAATGTTAACCGGGCCGATTCAAACCTTCCCACTGCTGCGTTCCGGGAACACGTATGTACACACTGGTACACACTCCATTTACACTTTCGGCATCTGCGCACGAATCCAATACTCTCAAGGTCACTAGGCATAGGGACACCTGGGGACACCCCTCCTTCATGCGATTGTCATATTCTTGACGATTGTCATGTTTTCGACGTATTCTTTACGCGCATTTTTATGTTTTTCTTCTTACAATGTATTTGTACAAGAAAAACATTAATATATATGCGAAATGTCTAATAGTATATGTAATTGGCCGGCCTCAGGATCCAATGGTTACGATTCAAACTCCTCATCTGAGTGTGAAATTTTTCCGATCCTGCATAAATTTTCATTAACATTTATTAGCAGCCAAGTTTTAAGAGTTCGCGATACAGTGGAGGCCCGATGAATTTTTCCTGAGATCTGCCAGATAAATTTTGACGCTTAAACCCCACCACTAGGCGGGATCCCCCTCGCATTCGGCAACTGTCATGCCTGATATCGCAGCGAGAAAACATCTACTATTCGGTTTAACTCTGACTTTCGTTGCGTCTGCTCCGCTCTACTACTCAAAATGCTACATAATAACGGACTTCTACTGTGGGTGCGTTCGGGGAGTCACTATTCGCGCTATCTAGCGCTACAGACTGTTCGCGGAGCTCGCCAATAGCGCAATCAAACACGATCGTGACGTCACTATTTATGGTGTGTGACGTCATGACTGAACGCTACGAACGCTATTTCTTCCGAGGTAGTGTATCAGTTGCGTAGCGTTTGCGTTCTCCGTGAACAGCAAAAATAGCACTACACGCTGTAAGTCAGGGGTGGGGAACCTATTTTCTGTCAAGGGCCATTTTGAAATTTATAACCTCATTCGCGGGCCAGACAAATAATAATAATAGTTTCTTTCGTTTTTATTGTTCAACAAAAAAATATGTTTAGTAGCCTTCAGTTTAGTCGACTTTCAACAATTTATCTTATTTAACTTAAGCCCGCAAACGATTTTGTATGTGAGAAAAACTGAAAAACAATTTTTCGATTTGAAAACCCCCACACAAAACGATGATGGCTACTAACGCTACGCTGTAGAACGTTCACGGAGCTTGCTATCACCATCGCGCTATTGGCTCCGCGAACGCCGTTGGTAGTGTTTGCGTTTATAGCGTTCGTAGCGACTCCCCGAACGCACCCTGTATATCCCTTGTCCGTCCGTGTCCGTCCAGTGCCGTCCAGTGCCGTCCGGAAAGAAACGCACTTCGCGACTCCCCTCGTGCAAATCCTGGCTCGGTGACGTCAGCGGCCGCCAGCTCTAGCGTTCATTGACATGCGCCGGCTTGCGTTTGTATAGCAACGACTATGTACATACATATGTACGAACGTGTTATATGTAAACCTTTTAAAAAGTACAAATATAAACCGAGTTGTACTGTGTTTGGTCTCATTTTATTCGGAATAATATTACTAATATGTTTTGTCTTCAGTCCGTCTTTTTTCCTTATCTGCCGTTTCTACTTCTGATCATCCGTATCGGCAAAAAGCAAACGATGGAGAATTCGACTACAGTAGATTTTCTTTGTCCGATTTGAGCTACACGATATCTGTCCACGGATGCCCCTTTCACAAACAGGGGTCGTCTAAGGCCGGGCGGATCCCGGTCGTGTAAGAAAACCCGCACGCGGAAAGTATTGGGCAACGGTACAGTAAGGATTATGTACCTCCCCTGTCCGAAGGAGAGGTGTTGCCAGGCGAAGGGTTTCAGATAGCGACGGGACAAAAGACGAGCAAGGAAACGGTGACGCTGCCGACACAGGGCATCACGCAGGCGATCATTCTCGAGCGAGCAGTGCGAGCGAACAGTTAGAATTGATTTGTTTTACCAGTTGTGAATAAAGTATACGTCGTCACACTTTCCAAAGTATTCCAAACGCCTACCGTGATTACGCTCGATTTTTTACAGTCGCCTGTATCGCAGTGGCAGTTTTTGATGCTGACAATTGAACAGTGACGCGGTCTATCGGTGAGACACTACTAACGCTAGTTAAGAAATAAAAAATTGTTAATTGTAATTTTTCGGTAAAAAGAAGTTTACTGGTATATTGGAGACATTTTTCTAATAAAAATAAGACCAAATACGAAATGGTTACGACACTTGGTTTCGCTATTCTGACTTGTCAAACACACTGTCGCCTAAACGTCGCGAGATCAATATGGTGTGAAGAAGGAACTTCTATTCGATGTGAATCAAGTACCTGGCGGATGAATCAACGCTTACCGTGGAGCTGGATGAGAAACAAAGTTTTCTTGAGTGGAATGAATGTCCCTTATTCGTTATAAGCCCATTTGGCGGCATTTTTTTGGTGTCTCTTACCGGTAGGGATACCATTGGCAGTTGCCTCCTCACAAACTCACACAGGGATCCTGCTACAGTTTAGACGGCTTTAAACTCCTCATACGCAAATAAAGTGGCAAGCAATTTTATATGTAAATAGGAGTTTTAATTAGTAACAAAATATAACCCGATTGGTTTCGTGTTTGGTCTCATTTTACTTGGCAAAATATTAGCAATACGGTACTGACATTTTTATTCATAAACAGTCAAAGTTGTAAAAATTTCTTCGCTGCACTAGTGTTGCCTCATCGTCATGTGGCATTCAATCATTCAACAATGGCTTTACCTTCACTCCCTCTTTCTATATCAACTGTCTGTACGTTTGGCGGTGTCGGCAAATTACAAAGAGACGGGCGCGTGGCTCAGCGTGGCCCAGCGTGGCCGGCAACGTGGCGCAGAGACGACAATCGTGTCAAATCACCGGATGTACGAGCAACGGAAAAACTTTAGAATTGCAAAGATAGAAATAAAGAAGTTTTGAGTACAGACAGGGTCGTTTCGTTTCTCATGTTCCGATCATTTGTATGAAATGGAATACAATAATCAATGTAAGAAAGCAAGTGTATTGGAAGGCATTTACTTCTTTAATTAACAAGTACTTTTTGCAACATTTTCAACCTCGTCAGTGCTGCTAGCACTTAAAATTATCACGATACAAAAATTGGGAGTGATGGGATTCGATCATGTATAAAAGTTCGTTCTACAAATTAGTTTAACACACCAGTAAACGACTAGAAAGGATGATCTTGACTTTTTCACTGACACCCCTTCTTTAAAAATGAGCAAAAAGGGAAGTTTTTAATTTACACCTCACTGCCCATCGCCCTTGCAGATTCAAAGTTAAAACATGATGAAAATAGGAATTTTTTAATGAGCAATCGAATGACGTTTTTGGTTTATAATTGTTTTGGGATCGCTTTTGAGCCCCATCATCCAACTACACCCTTCGAATAAGATACTTTATCAGATCATCGGTTAGGTTAGGGACGAAAAAGCATTTTAATACCGCTGGCTTATGCCAAAGAAAACACTTGTACGCAATCGTGTCGGAGAGGAGTCGGAGCCGTAGCTCATTTCTTGTCTCCTTTCGGTACGTAGTAGACGACTCGCTGACTGAGAGCACGTATACATCTTAATGTACATCTTTTCCCCACCACGCCCGTCACGACAGTGGTTCTTAGAAATTCCTCGTCGGTACTTGGTGTTACCTACAAAGTTAGAACCTCGGAATTCTTCCGTGCCGACAGAGCATTTGGGCCCCTTTGAGCCCCCTTGCGTGCCCGAAATTTTACCCAGGGCTAGCGGTCTTTAAGTAAATCTCGTCGGTGCCATGGGTCAACTCTAGCCGTTTCCTCCCCCCCTATTCAAGAGGCTCCGTGTCATCCACATTTTCCCGCCTGATTTCCTGCAAAACACAGCCCTCCAACCAGAGCAGTTCCCGCTCTATTTTCCTACCACTCCTCTCCAAAACTCAGTATAAAAACCCTGATCCTAAACGACGAGGGGAGCACTCTTACTCAGTGTAGTAACGACAACGAACCTCTGTTCAAATTCTAACTGAGAGTAAGTCGGTTTTTCATAGCCACTTCTAAATAAGGTGTCTCCAGCAAGATCGGACATTAGTTCCTTTCGAGCAAAATCCTAATCCAAGTCCTCGGCTAGAGAGCACTATAGCAAAACCAGACCAGGCCTGATTGAGCATTAAGAAATCTTTAAAACTTTCAGCCTAACCTCATTGGTTAGTAGTTTATAATACTCTTTCTCTGTAAAATTTTCATCAAAGAATATAGTAGTAGTAGCATCTTTATATTCGTGTCCCTTGCGGGTTTACGTATACAATCTCCTCTTCCTTCCTTCCCCCTTTTTTACATCGCTTAGCCTATTTATTTTAATTTATCCTTATCCTATCTTTATCTAACTTTTTCTACCTTATTCTATTTTTCTTATTCTACTTATTCTTACCCCCCCCCGTATCTCCCACTCCCCCGCTTCCCTCCCTCCTTCTTCTTTCCCCCTCCAACCTCCTCAGCCCCCCCCCCCCAGTATCTCTCCTATCTTCTCTCTCCAGCTCCCCCCCCCCCCCCATCCCTCACATCTCTCCCATACAAATTCTGTACCTCCTCTCCTCTTCTTTTCTCCAATATTACCCTCTCCTCTGCTCGTTTCCCATCCTGAACCTCGCCAGTCTCCTCTTCGTCCCGTCTGACCATTTCTTGTTCCCCAGATATTCCCGTCTTTCCTTCCTTCCGATCTCCCCGTACCACTCGTTGTACCTCCCGTCCTTTATCCTCTCCTCTCCCTCCCTCTCCTGCATTTCCCTGTCTTTTCTTTCCATTTCCTCATAATTTCCCTCATCCCTCCAACCTACCCCCCTTTGCTCCCTAAATTCCTTTCTTTGCTGTTTCCAACTTCCCATTACCCTCTTCTCCTTCCACTTCTCCGTCATCTTCTCCCAGCATCTTCGTGCTATCTCCCTTCCCCTCTCTCAACCTCTCCTCAAAACCTCCACGCCCTTCTTCCTGCTTTCACCCTTATTTTTTCCCTCTTAGTCTCCTCTCTTACCAAGTATCCCGGTGTCGTCCACTCCACCCCATCGCCCAACTTAGGTATCTTTCCTGCATTCCTTCCATCTCCGTCCTCTCCCTCCATCCCCACACCTCTGCCCTATACGCTATCACCGTCCATGCCAATGATTCGAATATCCAGACTCTCCTCTCCCAGTTCTTCTCCCACAACCTTCTCCCCAGTCCCCGCCTCCCTCATTGCCGCCGCCGCCCTCCTTCCTCTCTCCCTTATATGCTCAGCGTGATCCCCGTTCTTTTGCAGCACATACCCCAAGTATTTATATTCCCTCACTTCCTCCAATTTTTCCCCTCTCCGCCTCCAATCCACCTTCCTTTCCCTCCCACCTCCCTTCCTGAATCATACCACCTTGGTCTTACTCGTGTTTAATTCTAGTCCCTTCCTTTCCAAATACCTCTCGATCCTTCTCAGCATCGCCCTCATCTCGTCCTCCTCCTCCGCCATCAGCACCACGTCGTCCGCGTATGCTAAGGAGTACGCCTTCCCTCTCCCCAGTCTCCCCCCCCCCCCCCCCACCACCCCATTTTCCCCTTCGCATCTCCTCCTCCATGTCTGCCATTAGTACATATGTTAAAGAGTAGTGGGCTCATCGGGCACCCCTGCCTCAGTCCCCTCCCCAGCCAGAAGGCCACTCCGCTGCCCTCTCCTCCACCTCCCCTCACCCGGCACTTCACCTCTCTCAGCACCTCCGTCGTCCTCACCACTAGCCCCTCCCTCATTGCCTCGATCACCTTCCCCCTGTCCACGGAGTCGAATGTCATGCCACGCGACCATCCTTCCCCCCTTTCTTCCCAGCTGTCTATTCACTATATAATCTAGTGAATACACCTTGTCTATCGTCCCTCTGCCTCTTTTGAAACCCGCCTGCGTTTCTCCCAGCATCCCCTTTCCCTCCACCTCCTCTTCTAGCCTTTTCACCAGGATCGCCGTATACACTCTGTACAGAGAAGGCATTATGGTCACTCCTCTGTACTTCAAAGAATATACTTCATAGTTATATTTTCATTTAAGTTCATCAATTGAACATTAGAAAACCCGTCCTTCTTAATAACGTGCCAATACGCGCGCCACAAAGGTTCCTTCCGAACCTTTGATCTTACATCTATGATAAGGCTAGGGCCCACAGGATCTGCATTTGGCTATCAGGCAAATCCAAACTTCACGAATATCCCGACATCCTCCTTTTTTTTTTTTCTTAACGATGGGGAATCTTGAAAAACACACGAGCTAGTGGGCGGGGGGGGGGGGGGGGGGGGGGGGGGTCGGGTCGCTGATAGTGTCAGGTTTCACAGACTAAACCCACACTGGTACTCTCTACTAGGTGGCAGGAGATAACGACGGTATCGCGCGCGCATTCGCCGCAGAATCTCCCACCCGCGGCGCGAGCAAAGGTTATGAATTTTGTCAGAACGGAATAAGCTACATCGAAAGTTGAATCGCGCACCACATCGCTAGTGAACAGAAAATGTGTTCAGCCTAGCAATGACACGCCCAGTGTCTTTCTCATAGAAGATAGACACATGCAATAAACAAATTAAAAACAATAGGCTACTACTTGGGCTTTTGTTTCTTCGCCTCCTATTGTGGAGAAAATGAATTCCTCCTGAATTCGGCTAGTCGGATAAACATACCGCAGGAACAGGGAGTACGCGAGTTCCGCTTGCATTCGTTCCGAACGGCACGCGTGGCAATCAAAGAGGCCCCCGCCTCTCCAATCACCTACCGTTCAATGTGCGTTAGTTGTCTATGCACTTAGCGCCTTGCCCGGTTGGCAGAGCGTTCTCACACATACATTTTATACATTCCCCCGCATTCACTAATCATGAATTTCGATTAAACGAAATACATTCATACACTCTTCGCAATATTCATCGCTCCCGTCCCTCTCTCGAAGGCCTTCATGTTCAGACTGCACGACAGATGGTACGTGCAGTCTGTTATCGACACATCCATACTACCTCTATCCGCGGGCGGTGAGCAGAGCGGTCCTACTTTTCTTCGAATTTGGTGGTAAAATTGGTATTCTAAGAGTTCATCCACTCTGCCATCCCGGCTATGGCAGTCAAGAAATTTTAAACCAAAATTGGTATACTATTCCTCGTAGAGCCGTTTCCGGAACCGCCCGGCCGTCCTCTCCAAATGATTGGAGAGTCGCAACAGCCTCACGCCATGCGGTCGCCCGATTCTCGCCATGCTTCGGGACTCCTCGTCCCGTCGCGGGCGATCCCCAGGCCACTTAGCATTAACGTGACGCGACAGCCGCCCAGATTAGAGAGGTCGCCGCGCCCACCCCGCGAACCGCGTATTGCACCGATGCTGGTGATAGATGCTGCGTTGCGAGAACGGGTCTCTTTCCCGCTCCTTTTCCGCAGCCTCCTTTTTGCCCATGACGTTCTCGGAGAACGCCGCGAACGCTTCCCAAGCGACCCTCCGCCTAACCATCGCTTCCGCAATGGCTGGCAGAGAGACGCCTTGCCCAATAACCCTTTTTAAAGTCGCGCGCTGTTCATTCCAGGCTGAGCACGTAAGAAGTACGTGCTCCGAGTCTTCAGAATGCCAGCCACAATGAACGCATGCCTCCGTTGGCTCTTTACCTATACGGTATAAGTAACAGCCGAAACAGCCATGACCGGTCATGAGCTGAGTCATCCTGTACGTCGGCCCTCCCCTATTCCCACCCATCCATCGGTCAAAAATGAGAAGGATAGCGCTTGACACTCTCCGGCCCGATTCCGTTGGGCATTCTCCGAGGGCGTCTCTCCAGTCACGGAGGGCCTCAACCCAGAGTCTACGGCGCCCCATGCCAACTGTCTCCGCCGACGGCTGAGATTCATCTCGATCGATACTACGTTTAAGATTGAACCATTTATAATAGTAGAAAGCTGAGAGATGTAGTGGCATAGTTCTCGCCAGCAGCAGTGCAGCGTCATATGACACCGCCCTATATCCTCTAATAATGCGCAGAGCGACTTTTCTTTGCCCCGCTCTCAAGAGAGCGGCGCTCCGCTTGTCCCTCCGCAGGTCTGCCGCCCACACGGGCGCGCCGTATAGCGCAACGGACTGCGTCACGTTCGCGTACAGCCGACGCACTGTGTGTTATTAGGACCGCGTAGGTTCGAAAGCAGCCTTCCGAGCGCAGCTGCCACCGAATCCAGTTTTGGAGCAATCTGCGCAAAATGATTGCCCCAGCGCCACGAGTGCTCAAGGTGAAGCCCTAGGTACTTCAATCCTCGAGACTCTTTAACTAATCGTCTCTGTACCTTGATCAGAAACAGTTCAGGCGGCCGCCGTGCCCGTAGACTTTGATGGATGAACCACATAGCCTCGGTTTGCTCGGCGGCTATTTTAAGCCCTAGTGCTTCTATCGCCGCACAGATCCGTTCGCTGCCCTTCTCAGCCAAGCTGGCAGCTTCACTCCAATCGCTTCCCCCTGCGACGATGAGAGTGTCATCCGCATAGCAGATAACCTCCATACCGTCCGGGAGAGCGGTTCTCAGTACTACATTGTAAGCAAGATTCCATAACAGGGGTCTGAGAATCGACCCCTGCGGTACTCCGCGCTCAGTTTTCCTTCCCCCCCACCCGCCCCGGCCGGGGTACACTATGAACCTGTCGCGCAGGTAATCGCGCACGATAGCCTTTAGATAGCTCGGAAAATTATGATAATTTAGGGCGTCTCTAATGCTCTTCCAGGGGATGGAGTTGAAGGCGTTGACAATATCGAGGCTTATTGCCAAAGCCATTCCACCCCTGGCCTGTCTGAGTGGAAGAGTGTACTAATCACGCGCTCCAGAAACTGACGATCGAGCTGCTCCGTAAGGGGAGCTTCCCGAGGCGTCAGACTCTGCATAACAATTTTGTACGGGCGTCCCCAAGGGTCGTCGTCCAGAGTTTGTGTGAGCTCCCGCCAGGCGTTGGCCTTGGCTTCGCGAATTGCCTTCTTCAATTCTTTCTTGGCCTCTCGGTACGCTAGTTTTGCTTGCGCTTCCCCTTCGCGATCGGGGATGCGCCTACGTCTTATTCTACGGCATCGGCGGTGGGCATCCTCGCATGCAACGCGCAATGTTGCAATGCCCTCGGACCACCAATACGCTTGTTTCCGCGACCCATCTCGCGCACGTGGCATCGATGGGTCACACGCTGACGTCATCAGCCTCCTATACGATTGTGCTTCGATTAGGCTTCGGGGTCGATTTCGTCATCCCCCTTGTCCTCCGCACTGCCGAACCAGTCCGCTCCGATCGCCGCAGCGATCAGAGCGTCCTTATCCATCTTGTTTTTACTCCATCTGACGTCCACCACCCTCGACTCGCGGGGTGTCGCGCAGAGGGCTCTGTCATCGATGGTGATCTCGATGTAGACGTGGTCGGATAGCGTTTCGATACCTCCGAGCACGTCCCATCTCATAACTTTTCGAACGACCGCCGGGCTGGCGAACGACATATCGATGCACGATGACCCTCGCAAAGTCCGAAAGGTGGGAGCCCCGCCCCGATTTAGTAGGCGAAGATCGAGACCTATCGCCCACGCATCGAGACAATCCCCACGGGGGTGCGTCCTCGCGTTACCCCAGTTAATCGACTTTGCGTTGAAGTCACCCATTACGAGTAACCTCTCAGCCGAAAGTCTTCGAACTACCCGCTCTAGTTTTTCAAGATACTCCTCGAAGCGGGCCAGCCCACACGCGGGTGAGACGTAACACGAGCAAACGGTGTACTCCCCCCATCGAGCAAACACGTAGCCTTCTCCTCTCTCCACGAGCGAGAAAGGAATTGGCTTTCCCTCGTTACGATAAACGAGGCACGCAGAGCCCGTCGTGTTACCTATCCAATGTGGATTTCCTGGGACCGTGTACGGCTCCGAAACGGCCGCCAGCCCGATGCCGCGCTCCGCCATGCACTGAACCATTAGGTCTTGTGCACGGCGTCCGTGACCTATGTTAGTCTGGAGGATTTTATCCGGCATTTTCTATTCAGAAAATTAATACGCCTCTGCGCAGGCGTCGCTACACTCAAGGAAGTCCATATAAATTTCCTCGTCCGTCTCGTTGCAGATGACGAGACGGTTGGCAGGCTCCGGCGGGGCAGGACCTGTCGCCTGCTTCACCGGTTACGCTGCCTTCGGTGCGTTCTTTTTTAGATGGGCTGCGGTCACGCAGGCCTGTGTGCCCAGCTTGTGGTCGGAGTGAAATCCCTTATCCGAGCACACCGGGCAGCGAGACGGTGCTGTGCACGTCGTCACGCTGTATCCCCTCTCGACGCAATAGAAGCACCGGCCGCTTCGATCAGTATCGGAGAGGCATGTGCCCTGCGCGTGCCCCACTTCCAAGCATCGGTAGCAACGCAGTGGCCGTCTCTCGAGGGCATTGACCCATCCCCAGTTCCAACCGACGCGAAGCTTGCCCGAGGTGGCGAGCTTTTTCGCCGCCACAGCTGGTACCTGCGCCCAGGCTATGGTGTATCCGCCCCCTATAGCGCGGACCGGTCCCACCCTGACTTGAGCGGCTTCACATTGTGTGGCGTTAGCAATGGCCGCAGCCACCTCCTCCCCAGACGTATAATCTATTAAGCCGCCTATCCTTAGGTCGGCCATCCGGACTGGACGCGTGACTGTGATGGGCCTTTCACCGGCCACTTCTTTGATTTTTCATGCGAGCGCGTCAGCCTTCAGCCTTCGCGTTGCCACCAGCACCCTGAATTTGGATCAGATACGATCCCGCCGCGGTGCGTCGCATCCCGGTTCGAGCAAAGATGCCCGGGGCGCCCAAGTCTATTTTACTTCTGCCTTCCTCGAGGAATGGGATCTGTGAGGCTTTGATCACCCCCCTTTTTGCTTTACCGCCCGTTTGGTGTCCGTTGCTTCGACCAGCGCCCTTCCCGACATCCTCCTTCCCTTACTCACCCATATTTTCGTGCAGTTCAGGGTAACTATCATTACTGCAGAACACGCGCGATCGTCCATTCGCACCTGCACGAGGTCAGCCGAGTAACAGTTGTTACCAGGGACTCGAGTGTGCGAATAGATGCCGAGGGTAGTGGCGGTCAGCAAACGTCCAATCGACGTTATAGGATTCGTCACTGCCAGGTCGAACTGTAAGAGATGGTCAGCAACCGTTCTATTCGTCGGTATAGGATTCGTACCCCAGTAAGATCGCAAACACGTGCGTAACCCAAGTAACCCTGAGTTGCTTATCGAATGTGGAATACTCCCTTTCCCTTACCTACCCCCATCTGGTCCATCGGCTGTGAGAGACGTTCGCCGAGCTCAGGCCCTGCGCCACTTCGCTCAGCCGGAGCAGGTCAGAAAAGCCCCCTTTCCACACACGCACAACTTGCACCCTCACCCCTCCCTCTCGTCGGGGCTCGTAACAACTGCTAGCAGTACATATCCAGTAAGTCCTGTTTTTGTGCGGAGGATAGGGACCGCATAAAAGAAATCGTACAAAAAAAAATTCGGAAATTTTATTAACACCGACATATCATAAGCATCTGCGTACGATATACAACAAAAAAAATTTTTTATGCGGTGGATAGGAACCGCATAAAAAAAGTCGCATTTCGAAAATACATCAATTATTTACGAAATAGATGAGAAAATGCTTTCAAACAAATTAAATCATTAAATTAGACCTGGCATTATTTTAAAAACATTTAATTTTACATTGTAACTATATACATGGAGAAATTTTCAAAATGCACATGCACTGCTACTCGTGATCCGAAACGCGCATCTTCTTATGATGACTTGGTTCAAATTCGCTTCCCTCGCTTGAAGATGCGATTTCAATTGATTGACTATTTGACCATGAAATCGATTATCAATTTTTGTGACGTTTGAATTGAGGCTGTAGAGTGTGTAGAGACTAAGGGAGAGAGCTGATGATTTGAATGGCAAATACGACTTGAAAGTAGATAGGAAAAATAATTAGGAGAGGTTGCAATGCAGGGCGGATTAGGATAGGATAAGTTTCGTGCATGGAAAAGAAAAGAGACCAAGGGTTTGGGGATACGATTTGGGGTAATAAAATCGCGGTTGGGTTGCGTATTAATGAGTGGATTAGCGGAGGGTATTACAGTACGCGTTGGGCGAATGATTGCGTTTTTCTAACTGTACATCGACATTATTACGCATTCTTAACATCGTAGATAAAACTCTGAATACCAAGCGTATACTGTTCGCGCGTCGAGCTACAATATATACGTAACTGACTGTGCTTTGTCAGAAGATTGTTTAAAACAAATTAACAGAATTTCGCAGATTGCACATACATTGTCGTCAAGGAGTCCTCGTAGTCAGGGTTCATCTACAACATGTATATGTACACTGATAGGAAACATTAAACTCGCACAAAAATAAAGTCGCACAAAAATAAAATCGCATAGAAAAGAACCGCACAAAAACAGGACTTACTGTATATAGATAGTTTATTTAAAACAATGCGTCTGGAGTGTGGTCGGTGGTCGTCTTCGTCGTCTACGTCTCTGTCGTCAGTATCGTCGTTGTCGTCACAATCGTCACTACCGTCGTTGTCGTCACAATCGGCGCTATCGTCTCTGTCGTCGCTGTACGTCTTTGCGTCTTAATTCGTCTTTTTTAATTATATGTGCGTCTTAAACCTTGCTTCTATGTCGCTACGTCTCTACGTCTCAATGCTCACTGTCCTTTGTTCACTGTTCGTCCGATCGTCACGTCGTCGCCGATCGTCGTCAATCGTAGTCCTTAAACAAAAAACTAAAACATATGATATAACTTATAAGGTGACCAATTGTACTCATTTACTGAGTTTTGTACTCTTTTTTCGCAAACCGTACTCTTTTCAAATCCTGTACTCTGAAAGTACTCATTTGTATAATTTTATACTCATGTGTATTTCTAAAACATTTTTTTAGATTATTCTATTTCAATTTTATTAATATCATATCCCACATGAAAATTTAAAAGTTTTAATAGAAATTTCCTTATGTTGTCCAGGCACTAATGCTGCTGTTGAAAGGGTATTTTCACTAGGGAATGATTATTGGAGCAGTGAGAAGTCGCAACTTTCTGTAAAAACATTATCTGCCATCTTAACAGTCAAATTTAATATGCAAAATGAAAGTTGTTCGGATGTGGCTACATTATTAGACGAACATCCTCATTTAGCAAAAAAAAACCCACTCCGAAGAAAAATATGTTTTTCAAAGAAAATAGTTTTTATCGTTTTTTCTTCTTTTTTTTTCACCTATGAAATACTTGCAAAGTGTACTCTTTTTGAGCAAAAAAAAGTTGGTCACCTTATATAAAGTGTTCTATTTTACGAATTTTTGTTTCAATTTTTTTTTAGGTTTATCGACAAACTACAACATTAATAAAAATACATCATTTTTTTGTTGTATTTCATATTAATACCACAGACACTAGAATCTACGCCAATCGACAACTTTCACTGTGTCCCTCGCGTAAGACTAGGCTGTAAAACGACCGTTTGGAAAAATTAAAAAACAAAATTTTTGTTTGTGATAGTTAAAGATGTAAGTAAACCATATGCCAAGTTTCGAAAGGATAGAATGAACAATTCTACAAAAATACAACAATTCTTCAAAAACTACAAAAAATTTGCTGCTTAATGAAATAATAAAAAAGTTCATTTTAAAAGTGGCGTAAATCCCATTGTGAGAGTTTCAAATGGATATGAAAAATATTATGCAATAAAATTGTATGAGAACAAAGCTTCATGTTTAATTATCAAAGTAGCAGCTGAATTCATTCAACAGTACAATGCAGCAGTAGATTCATACGGGTTTCCGGATATGCCTTTATAACTTTTTACAATTTGTTAATAATTTCTTTATAACAAATTGAAATGCAAAAAAACTGTATAAGAATATTAAATATATTAAAATAATGGATTTATTACATTATACAGGGTAAGCCAGAATTCGAGGGAGAAAGTTTAGGGGGTGGTATAACACATGAATACAAGCACTTTTTGTTAAATAATATATGGGGTGCAACTCAAGGGATAAAAAGTTACAGGGTATTTCTGCACCATCACATTTAATGTGCTGACTGCCGCGCACGTCGTCGATGCCTGACCTGGTGGCGAACGTGTTAAAGAATTACCACAAGAATGAGAGCAGATATTTCACAAAACACTTTATTAACACTAATATTATTGATTTATATGCTCAAAAATAAAAAGTTTAAGAGTAACACTCTAACTGCTACGCGAATTTATGAGGAAAGAACCGTCAGCCACGCGCGCTGCTTAGAACTGCGGTGGTTTTGTGAGAAAGTTATCCTAAGCGTACTTCTAATTGTAAGATTAAAACTTACTCAATGCAGTTTTATACCATTTGTATAGGCCGATTTTGCTGATTTAGCCCATTTCAGTATGTATATGAGGCATTCCATGCCAAATCGGACACTTTCGGACCTCACCTCCTTCGATTTTTTTTTTAATTTTTTATGTTTTTAAGACTGATGAAATACGCGATCATGAATTTTTTCAGATTTTTTTGACCATCCGTTTCGAAAATATGAATTTTCTTAAAATTCGGGCTCATTTTTTTCAAATGCTCATAACTTTGCGAAAAATGGACCAATTTGATCGTTCTTTTTTTCAAAATTTGTGTTTTTGAATGCTCTTTCCAGAAAAAAATATAATTTTTTTCGACATAATTTTTTTCTTTGTTTAATTTTTATTTCAAGCACAAAATATTTTCTATCTCGAAACACGTCCCCTTCGATTTTTTTGAAAAAATTCTCAAATAAACTTTGATGCATGTAAGAACTATAAAAAAATGTCCATCGTGGGGAAACTCTTCGTTCTATTTTTTTTCTTTTTTCGAAAATATCCATTCTCTTAAATCGTTTGTTCCGTTTCAATGAAAAATGTTTTTTTTCGAGATGTATGCCCCGTCCGATTTTTTTGAAAAAATTCTCAAAAATACTTGGATGGATATAAGAACTTTTAAAATTTGTCCGATCGTGGGGAAACGTTTCGTTCTATTTTTTTTCTTTATTCGAAAATATCTATTCTGTCACATCGTATATTCCATTTCAATGGGAAATGTTTTGTATCTCGAAACACGTCCCCTTCGATTTTTTTGAAAAAATTCTCAAATAAACTTTGATGCATGTAAGAACTATAAAGAAATTTCCATCGTGGGGAAACTCTTCGTTCTATTTTTTTTCTTTTTTCGAAAATATCCATTCTCTCAAATCGATTGTTCCGTTTCAATGAAAAATGTTTTTTTTTCGAGATGTATGCCCCGTCCGATTTTTTGGAAACAATTCTCAAAGAAGCTTTGATGCATGTAAGAACTTAAAAAATTTGTCCGATCGTCGGGAAACTCTTCGTTCCATTTTTTTTTCTTTATTTAAAAATATCTTCTAACAAATCGTATGTTCCGTTACAACGGAAAATGTTTTTTATCTCAAAACATGTCCCTTTCGATTTTTTTGAAAAAATTCGCAAATAAACTCTGATGCATGTAAGAACTAAAAAAAATTTCCCATCATGGGGAAACTCTCCGTTCTATTTTTTTTCTTTATTCGAAACTATCTATTCTGTCACGTATTCTGTTCGTTTTGGTGGGTAAATTGAAATGGAACATACGATTTGTCAGAATAGATATGTTCAAATAAAGAAAAAAAATAGAACGGAGAGTTTCCTCACGATGGGAAATTTTTTTTAGTTCTTACATGCATCAAAGTTTATTTGAGAATTTTTTCAAAAAAATCGAAGGGGACATGTTTCGAGATAAAAAACATTTTCCGTTGTAACGGAACATACGATTTGTTAGAATAGATATTTTCAAATAAAGAAAAAAAATGGAACGAAGAGTTTCCCGACGATCGGACAAATTTTAAAAGTTCTTATATCCATCAAAGTATTTTTGAGAATTTTTTCAAAAAAATCGGACGGGGCATACATCTCGAAAAAAAACATTTTTCATTGAAACGGAACAAACGATTTGAGAGAATGGATATTTTCGAAAAAAGAAAAAGAATAGAACGAAGAGTTTCCCCACGATGGAAATTTTTTTATAGTTTTTACATGCATCAAGGTTTATTTCAGAATTTTTTCAAAAAAATCGAAGGGGACGTGTTTCGAGATACAAAACATTTTCCATTGAAATGGAATATACGATGTGACAGAATGGATATTTTCGAATAAAGAAAAAAAATAGAACGAAACGTTTCCCCACGATCGGACAAATTTTAAAAGTTCTTATATCCATCAAAGTAGTTTTGAGAATTTTTTCAAAAAAATCGGACGGGGCATACATCTCGAAAAAAAATATTTTTCATTGAAACGGAACAAACGATTTGAGAGAATGGATATTTTCGAAAAAAGAAAAAAAATAGAACGAAGAGTTTCCCCACGATCGAAATTTTTTAATAGTTCTTACATGCATCAAAGTTTATTTGAGAATTTTTTCAAAAAAATCGAAGGGGACGTGTTTCGAGATAGAAAATATTTTGTGCTTGAAATAAAAATTAAACAAAGAAAAAAATTATGTCGAAAAAAATTATATTTTTTTCTTGAAAGAGCATTCAAAAACACAAATTTTGAAAAAAAGAACGATCAAATTGGTCCATTTTTCGCAAAGTTATGAGTATTTGAAAAAAATGAGCCCGAATTTTAAGAAAATTCATATTTTCGAAACGGATGGTCAAAAAAATCTGAAAAAATTCACGAACGCGTATTTCATCAGTCTTAAAAACATAAAAAATTAAAAAAAAAATCGAAGGAGGTGAGGTCCGAAAGTGTCCGATTTGGCATGGAATGCCTCATATATACAGTCGGGGACAAAAATGAGTGGACAGTACTGGAAACAGATAAAATTGAAGTGTAATCGGATTAACGTAACTGTTACGATCATTAGCTTTATTTATTATATATCCTTATAGTATATATAGTATAGTATAAAATAAGAAGATTTTGACCGTATTGAATTATGTAAAATGTACCTTCACGGCGTATCCGGTCACTCAGTTGTACTATAAAGAATTATAAAAGATTCGTTTCGTCCTGGATCTACTGGCGGACTCGTCAGTGGGGCTATGCCAGTAGATCCTGCCCCAGACGAACGATATAGTATAGTATTTAGTGAATAATTGACCTTCTTATTTGCATTTTTGTGTATACACGCTGTACATAACGAAAATGTCAGCTATTTATGAGGGGACAAAAATGAATGGACACTCTGTTGCAAAGTGACTGTGAGGCAAATAATGAATACGAACATCAAGCAGAGGTCACGCTTACACAGACCGATCTCTAACAAATTGATTAGTGCCAACTCAGCCTTTGTAGGACTAAGAGAAATTTTAAAACAATTACAGAATGACAAAAACAGAAGAAATTTCAAATCAAATTCGCCGTTTAATCGTTTCGGACTATTGCGAAAAATTAAGTTACCGTGTAATAGCTCGAAAGTACAGAGTATCTAAGAGTGCGGTAGAAAAAATTTTAAAAAAATATCTCGTACATAAAACGGTGAAAAATGTAAGTGGTCGTGGCCGCAAACGCTGCACCACAATACAAGAAGATCGTCGAATAGTACGAAAATGCCGACAGAATCCAGCGATTGCATCCAGAAGTATTGCAGAAGATGTGGGGTTCAACGTTTCTACAAAAACAATAAAACGCAGGCTGCACAAAGCTGGATTAAGATGCAGCAAGGCTAGGCGTAAGTCACACATCAGCAAAATAAATATACAAAAACGTTTACCGTTTGCTAGAAAATATTTGAATATACCGCTAGCATTCTGGCAAAATATAGTTTGGAGCGACGAAAGCAAATTTGAGTTGCGGCAATTTAAAAAGAAGCAGCAAGCCTGGAGAAAAAAAAATTAACCGTATAAAAAAGGATTTATTACACCCAGTGTTAAATTTCGCGGCGAATCATTAATGGTATGGGGATGTTTTGCGTGGAATGGAGTTGGTACGTTGGCACAAATTAACGAAATTATGAATGCAAACAAATACATTGATATTCTAAGTGAAAATTTAGGAGAAGCAGTGGTAAAAATGGGTTGCGACAATGAATTTGTCTTCCAATAAGACAATGACCCCAAACATACTGCTAAGAGCACTACAAGGTTTTTGAAGGATTCCAATATTAAGTTGCTTGAATGGCCAGCTCAAAGCCCAGACTTGAATCCTATAGAGAATTTATGGAGTTTACTGGATGCAAAAGTTGCATTGGACCAGCGGAATAACAAGGCCGATTTTTTTTAAAGTTTACAGACTGAATTTGAAAAAATTAATACAGATCTAAAACGTTCAATTAAGTACGTAACGTTTTAACGTCAAGAAAAAAATATAATTTTAACCAAAAAAAAATTGTTTATTGTTTATTTTTAATTTAAAGCACAAAATATTTTTTATCTCAAAACACGCTGCGATCGAGTTTTTTGAAAAAATTCTCAAAGAAGCTTGGATGGATATAACAACTTAAAAAAATTGTCCGATCGTGGGCAAACTCTTCGTTCTATTTTTTTTCTTTATTCGAAAAGATCTGTTCTATCAGGTTGTACATTTCGTTTCAACGAAAAATGTTTTTTATCTCAAAACACGCCCCGATCGATTTTTTTGAAAAAATTGTTAAAGAAGCTTTGATGGATATAGGAACTTTTAAAAATTGTCCGATCGTGGGCAAAGTCTTCGTTCTATTTTTTTTCTTAATTCGATAATATCTATTCTGTCAAATCGTCAAATCTGTCAAATATGTTCGTATAAAGATAAAAAATAGAACGAGGAGTTTGCCCACGATCGGACAATTTTTAAAAGTTCCTATATACATCCAAGCTTCTTCGAGAATTTTTTCAAAAAAATCGATCGGGTCGTGTTTTGAGATAAAAAAACATTTTTCATTGAAACGGAACGTTCGACTTGATAGAACAGATATTTTCAAATAAAGAAAAAAAATAGAACGAGGAGTTTGCCCACGATCGCACAATTTTTTAAAGTTGTTATATCCATCCAAGCTTCTTTGAGAATTTTTTCAAAAAAATCGATCGGGGTGTGTTTTGAGATAAAAAATATTTTGTGCTTTAAATTAAAAATAAACAATAAAAAAACGTTTTTTTTGGTGAAAATAATATTTTTTTCTTGAAAGATTGTTCAAAAACACAAATTTTGAAAAAAAGAACGATCCAATTGGTGCATTTTTCACAAAGTTATGAGCATCTGAAAAAAAAGGGCCCAAATTTTAAGAAAATTCATATTTCCAAAACGGACCGTCAAAAAAATCTGAAAAAATTTATGAACGTGTTTTTTATCAACCTTAAAAACATATAATATTTAAAAAAAAATCGAAGGGGGTGAGGTCCGAAAGTGTCCGATTTGGCATGGAATGCCTCATATACATTATTTATTAACTGCTTTAAGCTGATTAGCTTACATAGCAGACACAGTGGTTACATTACAGTCGGGTGTGCGTGATGAGTTCTAACGGTACATATATACTTAATCTTAAATTTTGATATTACAATGTTTTATAAAATTGTGAATAATATTTAAACCTTTAATATGGGGACCGTACAAGAAGGAGTTGATGCGGAGGGGCAGACAGTAATTGCGACTGAGGAGCGTACTGAGCAGTGAATTCCGTGCTTTTTTGTAGATTGGGCACTGCCATATTATATGGTTTAGATCTTGAAATTCTGCTCCGCAGTCGCAAGAACCATTAGGTATGAAATTAACTCTGGCCAAAGAGGCATTTAAATTGTAATGATTGGAGCGACTCCTGTTTACAAAAACTACAAAATCTCTCCGAAGGTTCCTCCGGAAGAACCATGGTGCGCGCTTATTGCTGTGGAAAAGCCGAAAGTAGATTGTACCTTTAAATAATGCTTGTTCCTTCAGAAAAGTATCGGTGTGTATTCTTGCTTGTGTTTTTAGATCGGGGACTAAGTCAGATGGACAGACCCCGGTGTTCAACGTGCACGCCTCGTTTGTTGCCTCCTTAGCCAGTGTGTCCGCCTTCTCGTTCCCAATAATTCCAATATGGGATGGAATCCATATAAACTTAGTAAGATTTTGGTTTTTATTATTGGTTACGAAAGTTGAGTACTTTGACTTAATTTCAATGAGGTGGTTATTAATGCTACTTTGGTAAGCCGGTTTCTGCAACGATTTGATAGCGCTTAGCGAGTCGGTAAAAATGAGAAAGTTGGCAGGGCTATTTAAATTAGCAACATCTACGGCTCGACTGATGGCGTAGCACTCTGCAGTAAATATTGATGTTTTGCTATGTAAGCTCAATTTTTGCGAGGTGTTCAACTGGGGGCAGTGGTATGCAGCACCAACCGACTGAGCATTTTGAATGACGCTACCATCGGTGTAGATTTCCAGAGTATTCGCAGGATTGGACTTAATGTAGCTTCTTAAAAGTAGGTTGGGAGTGGGGGAATTTCGCAGAGTTTCACCTAGGTCGACATCGCGGTACGGGATGTCACATAGTGCGTTGTAGTCTACTGGAAAGATGGGAAGTTTTTCGTTGGCCACTAGGTGCAGATTTGGTATTAATTCAGTTATTTCCAGGAAATTATCTAGTAATAAAGAGTTCTTAGCCCTTCGGCTGGTAAGTAAGGGGACAAGATCTGTTATGTTATTGAACATGGTTTTGTGTGACGGAAGGGATTTGTTAGTATAGCATTTCAGGAGGTATTTTTTGGCGAGGAAGTTGGTTCTGTCTCGGAATGCCGTGAGTTTCGACTCGCTTAGTAGGATGTTGGTGGGCGTGCTTATTCTGTAGCTCAGTGATAATCTTATTGCAGCGAATTGGATTCGATCCAGTTTTATCGAAATATGCTTGTTTTTTGAGTAGTAAACGAAGCAGTTATACTCCATAATCGGTCTTATAATACTACTAGAAAAATTACCCGGCGTTGCTCGGGTGAAAAATGCGGTGCTTTTTATATGTATTTTGCAATTTCAAGCGGTAGTAATTTGAAATCAACGGTGTTTATGACTCGACACATGCATGTAGGACTGGGTTGTGAGGCCAATGATACACGGCGTTTATTAAAACAAAAACGATATATATTAGGAAAGATATTACAGTGAAAATGACTCTTAAAATACTTCTTAAACGCTCAACGTCTCGCTTCGACGGTCTTACGATGACTAACCCCCTCCTTCGCGCTTTCTTTCGGCCGACCTCTGTGCCTCCGCTCGTGTCATTCACATTGTTTGTTTTGATCGCGCCGCGCGCTCTTCCAATCCCACATGCATTATAGGTTTTTTTTCTATTAATTTTCGTTTAATAGTGAATAATGGAATAGTAACTGTCATTCATTATTGTTTGTGTAAATATTTAACTTCCGTTACATTAGTCAAGGCATATTTCGGTTGTTCCACAGACGTGTATGGATGTGGCCGAAAATTCTGCTGTTTTGTAATTCTGCTATGTAATCATCGCGTTTACCATCGAGGCTATAGTATTTAGATTTATAGCCTTTTCTCTACCTGCATTATTTATTGCACTTTCTTCTCGTCGGCCGATGTGGTAAAATTTTTTTGCCCTTGTCCCTTTAGTGGTCTATCAGTGGCTATGCTCTAAAGAAAAGGCCTATGGCGTCTTACTTTTAGACCGTGTTCGGTGGCATTTCTTCTTTATATGCAAAGCTCGTACACATGTATATCCAACCCAAATGTACATACGTACATGCATACATGTAAATACGCTTACATACATCTACATAAACAAACATGTGTGTAAGCGTCACCGTAGAGAAAGAGGGAGGACACACATATAAGGTGGTCGATGTATGTTCAGAGGCCAGATATGTTCAGTTATTGAGTGACGTCTGTTACCAATCCATAGAGGACTGCGGCGTTATTTGGAAGTTCGCTGGTGTTTTGCACCCGAGGCGACGGCAAGGGGTCTGACACCTTACTGCTGGGTCGCGAAGGGATGCATAGTTTATTATGATGAGCCGGATACGTGGCTGACGGACCAATGGTATCGATGCCTCTTTGTCCGCGCGGCGAGTTAACGGTTCGCGGAAAAGGACCCGACCACGGAGTGGGCAACGTCTTTTAGACGCCCAGATAAGAGGGCTTTAGCAACAGGCATGGAAATTACACCAGAAACTCTTACGCGAACGAACACCATATCGATGACTTTCAGACATGTGTATCTCGCCTTTGTAGTATTTTCGGGTGTTCAAGTTTAGACGTAAATAGAAGATTTATCAGGCGTTGCCTGGGCATCGTACGCAGTGCGTCATGTAAATATATTTTAATTATAAGCTACAAAATTGATCCGAACAACGTTTTTCAGTCGGGACGTATACAGTGCGGCATTTTTATATAGAGCGGACCCTGAGTTAGCCTTTCCACGATGTAGCAACGTTCCACATCACCCATGAGGTCTTGCTATTGGATGCGTTATATCTTTTTTTTTGGCATGGTGATTTCCCCAGTAGGCTACATATCCATGACAATACTAATCCAATTACCGAATTGAAGTATGGATCGGATTATTCTAGATGTTTCAATTTCACAAATGGCGATTATTATTTTACCCCTTCAGACAGATCGACATACTAAAGCAACTTCTTGATTGCAGTATGAATCGGATTATTCTGCATGTTTTAAGTTTCACAAATCGCGATTATTATTTTACTATTCCAGACAGATCGACATACTAATGCAACTACTTGATTTAAGTATGGATCGGATTATTCTGGATATTTAAGTTTCACAAATCGCGATTATTATTTTACTATTCCAGACAGATCAACATACTAATGCAACTATCTGGTCGAAGTATGGATCGGATTATTCTGGATGTTTAAATTTCACAAATCGCGTGTAAAATAATGTCACATTTTTCAAATTCTTGTCCTACTATTACAACAGCCACTTCATCGTGAACGGGCACATTAAAACAACCTCTGTGCGTATTAGGTGGCCTATTATCTGCATGAATGACAACTTTGAAATTATTATCCGAATTATGAATTTCATTTTCCAACGTGGTTTTAAAACTTCTAATATACTTATTTTCAGAATGCAACATTTCTTGCAACTCCGTAACAATATTTAAATCCAAAGTGGGAAAGTTTTTGCACCTCAAATTGGCTTCGACTGCATTGTCTCCGACAAAATACAGTTGGAGAAATTTGGGTTCCTCAGCAGAATTTTCGGGTAAAATGGAACCAGCTAAAAATCTCCGGGTCCTCCCCTGTGCCCGCGGCGCCCATCGTCACCACGCGCATCGCGCCCGGAGCGTCTTCGAGCGTGCCATGCGCTGCGCTCTCTTCTTTTTGCCGCCGGCCGCTCGCGTCTCCTTACAATATTGAGAAGTGGGCGATCAATTAGGGTATTTTTGTTGATTTTTTTAACCCTTTGAGTGCTGAATACTCTGAGCCGTAGCGCTTCACGTGAACGGCATGAATACTTTTTCACGCAATATGAATCTGTTCGGCGGCGTATTGAATTATAATTTCTTATATTTCATTTTTTCTTGTCGATAAACAACAAGGTCTGTCGTTTCCGAGAGTGCTGCACGAATACGATAAAAGAATTACTGGACAGTGATAGCTTTCGCTGGACGCACATTTGCGCCCATAGCACTCAAAGGGTTAACAACGAAGGATTCAACTTTCCAACTTCCAAAAACGGTTTTGGATACATTAGTGAAAAGACTATGAATAGAGATCAAATTTAAATCGCCGACGTTGCAAAATGTAAAAGAAATAATTGTTTAAACAATTAGCAATAAACTTTTACAACGTTTCATAATTATTTTGGTATGTCGGGAGCAGATCCAAAAGAATGCCGGAAGAACGAAATCTCTAGCATGTCGGGAAGTGGGAGATCTTTTTTGCAATATTTGTTGATTTTTTTAACAATGAAGGAGTCAACTTTTCCAACTTCCAAAAACGGTTTTGGATACATTAGTGAAAAGACTATGAATAGAGATCAAATTTAAATCGCTGATGCTGCAAAATGTAAAAAAAATAATTGTTTAAACAATTAGCAATAAACTTTTACAATGTTTCATAATTATTTTGGTGTGTCGGGAGCAAGTCGAAAAGAATGCCGTAAGAACGAAATCTCTAGCATGTCGGGAAGTGGGAGATCTTTTTGGCTATTTTCGTTAATTGTTTGTTTAACAATGAAGGAGTCAACTTTTTCAACTTTTTCGAACTTTCCGTTTTGTTTGGAGAGAAGAGCTAGTAGGGGACAAAATTTGAAGTCGCTAGCACTTGTGGAAGTACCAAATCTCGAACATCCGGTAATTAAATTTTGCCGTTCCGACGATGTTTAAACTAATTAGGAGTAAACTTTTGGAACTTTTTGGACCGGTTCGGTTAGTTTGAAAGCAAGATCTCGCTGATAAAAAAAAAATTAAGTCGCTAGCCCATCGGGAAGTGGTCTAACCGAATTTCCGGACATTTGACATTTATATATATGAGGCATTCCATGCCAAATCGGACACTTTCGGACCTCACCCCCTTCGATTTTTTTTTTAATTTTTTATGTTTTTAAGACTGATGAAATACGCGTTCAAGAATTTTTTCAGATTTTTTTGACCATCCGTTTCGAAAATATGAATTTTCTTAATATTCGGGCTCATTTTTTTCAAATGCTCATAACTTTGCGAAATATGGACCAATTTGATCGTTCTTTTTTTCAAAATTTGTGTTTTTGAATGCTCTTTCAAGAAAAAAATATAATTTTTTTCGACATAATTTTTTTCTTTGTTTAATTTTTATTTCAAGGACAAAATATTTTATATCTCGAAACACGTCACCTTCGATTTTTTTGAAAAAATTCTCAAATAAACTTTGATGCATGTAAGAACTTAAAAAATTTGTCCGATCGTCGGGAAACTCTTCGTTCCATTTTTTTTCTTTATTTGAAAATATCTATTCTAACAAATCGTATGTTCCGTTACAACGGAAAATGTTTTTTATCTCAAAACATGTCCCCTTCGATTTTTTTGAAAAAATTCTCAAATAAACTTTGATGCATGTAAGAACTAAAAAAAAATTCCCATCGTGGGGAAACTCTCCGTTCTATTTTTTTTCATTATTCGAAACTTTATATTAAAAGATATTTTCGAATAAAGAAAAAAAATAGAACGAAACGTTTCCCCACGATCGGACAAATTTTAAAAGTTCTTATATCCATCCAAGTATTTTTGACAATTTTTTCAAAAAAATCAGACGGGGCATACATCTCGAAAAAAAACATTTTTCATTGAAACGGAACATACGATTTGAGAGAATGGATATTTTAAAAAAAAGAAAAAAGATAGAACGAAGAGTTTCCCCACAATGGAAATTTTTTTATAGTTCTTACATGCATCAAAGTTTATTTGAGAATTTTTTCAAAAAAATCGAAGGTGACGTGTTTCGAGATATAAAATATTTTGTCCTTGAAATAAAAATTAAACAAAGAAAAAAATTATGTCGAAAAAAATTATATTTTTTTCTTGAAAGAGCATTCAAAAACACAAATTTTGAAAAAAAGAACGATCAAATTGGTCCATATTTCGCAAAGTTATGAGCATTTGAAAAAAATGAGCCCGAATTTTAAGAAAATTCATATTTTCGAAACGGATGGTCAAAAAAATCTGAAAAAATTCTTAAACGCGTATTTCATCAGTCTTAAAAACATAAAAAATTAAAAAAAAAATCGAAGGGGGTGAGGTCCGAAAGTGTCCGATTTGGCATGGAATGCCTCATATAGAGAAGATTAAAAATCAGCAACAACGTTTCAGGCGAAGCTCCCCATGAGACACCAGAAAGGAATTTCATGATGTTTAGGTATTTGAAGCACTTTTTCTTAACTATATCCACGTGGGTGCCAAAATTCAACTGGAAGTCAAAATGAATTCCCAGGAACTTAACTGATTTGCTAGACTTAATGGTGAAATGTTCAATTTTTATGTCAGTTTTGCCAGGCATGATGTGTCTGTTGTTGAAGTGGATGAGAACTGTCTTGTGAGGGGCTAGGTCTAGGCCAATGAGTTTCAGGTTGTTGTTCATAGTTTTAATTGACTTTTCAAGTAATTCCTTACTGTTGCTGATTGAGGAAGTGCTGCAATAAACGGCAATGTCGTCCGCAAATTGTGAAATCTGGACACTATCCGGGATGTTTTGGTTAATGTTAGCTACGTAAAAGTTGAAAAGAAAAGGACTAAGAATTGCCCCTTGTGGGAGGCCCTTCCACGTTTTTTTTGTGATAGTTACCGATGTACCGGAGATGGCTGTAATTTTTCTTTCGAATGTGGTGTGTTTGATAAATTTTATAACCTTAGAAGAACAACCGCTTTGCGCTAATTTATGAATACGTGTAGAGCAAATTACGTTGTCGAAGACGGACTGGACGTCTAAGAAAGCACCAAGAGTGTCGTTTCCACGATTTCTCGCGACCTCGATATCAGTTAGCAAAGCGACTAAGTTGTCGGAGCAGGACCTGCCCTTCCTAAATCCTGACTGCGAGTTCAGCAGCATGTCATGGGCTTCCAGCCACCATTCTAACCTGTTTTTTATTATGGTTTCGAAAAGCCTGCACATGCATGAAGAGAGAGAGATAGGCCTTACATCGGCTTTGTTACTTTTGTTGATGAAAAACATCTGAATTGACTGCCATCCTTGAGGGTATCGATTATCGGAGTACATTTCATTGAAAATGTCTAGTAGGACAAGTTTAATGTTGTTGGGTAACAGTTTGAGTGCCTGGTAGTCTATGCCGTCCATTCCTGGTGAGGATTTGGCATTTTTGTAATTTAGTGCGAAGTTAAATTCAGTAAAATCAAATGGTTTGTCAAAAAATTGGTTAGGTAGGGTAAGGTTGCTCAAGTCGTACCAGTGCTTAAGTCGTACCTGTGCTGTATTTCGGGTGTTATGGCTGCTACAGCTGTAGTGGTGCTACATTAGGATGTAGGTGGTGCTAGATGTAGTCTGAACGTTTTATTATGATTCGTCGCGCATTCTACTAACAGATATTGTTATTAAGAAGTTTGTCGCTGTTTTCGTATAATATTCTACATATCTGTGGTAGTTAATCTTGTAAGTATTTATTGTTTTTGGAGCTCTGCAGACAGTGTTGTAGGTTTTGTGAATATTTTAAAATCGTTTGAGCGAAACTAACATGCATTACGATCAATCAGTGTGAAGTTATGTTAATTTTAGTAACGACTTACGTGGTGTCCTTAGTCGTACCTGTGCGAGACGCCTAAATCGTACCTGGTACGACTTAGGCGACTTAGTCTTTAGAAATTCTTACTTCGACCAATTTTTTACCTCCTTTCTTATCTGTTTTTGATTTTTGATTGTTGTTATTTGATGATGCTGGGTCCAGCACTGGTTGTCTTAGCAACCCGGTGTGTTACTCAGACAAGTGACACTGCGCCGGGTGACGGACCTTGGCCAGTTTTGTGATAGATACGAGACGAGAAACCTGAACTTTCTATAGTGAATAAAGATATACAAATAGAATCTCAACAGATAAGCCATCATGTCAAAACGAATTTATAATCTTTGGAAAAATGAAGACATGGAAGAGGCGTTAACCAAATTATCGCAAGGGGTCATTGGATTTAATGAAGCTCATAGAAAATATGGGATCCCAAAACCAACGCTACGACGTCATTTTCTAGGATTAAATAGGAACGTCAAAGGGCATAGCCGGGTAAGACAGTGAAATGTGCCCCAAAACCGATCGAAATTCTGAATGGGCCATTCGATAGCTTATGAAAAAAGAAACATTTTTGTGAATTTTCAACTTTGTATCTCGTCCGTGGGGGGCGGGGGGGTGTAAAATGTACTGTCCGCTTCTCCCACCATTTTCTCGGAATCTAGTGCATAAAAAAATTCGAAAAAAATCAGAGCCATATCTAGCAATGGCGCGCACATTCCAGATTTTTTTCAGATTTTTACATAAAAAATCCTTTTGGTAAAAAAATAAAAACCGAAAAGTCAATCAGAAAAACATTTATTTGATACCGAAGGAGGTCCGGATCAGTGATGCCGCTTTTTTCTGTAATGTAATATTACAATCAACATCTCTCTGATTTTTTTTATAATTTTTGCTCACCGGCAACAGCGTCGGAAAAATAAAAAACCCGTTTTTTCGTCAGTTTTTGGGTGTCAGAACAACGTATGAGGTAAACTTTGGTTCAATTTTTGTCACATAACTATTTCATGTAATGTTTAATGTTATTGATTACATTGCACAGTCGTAATAATGCAAGAAAACTAAATAAATGGAAGAAATCGATGTCACAATGTATGCCTTATGTTCTGAAAAATTGAAGATCAACCAAAGATCGTTGGTAGCGACACGCGTAAGGTGACAGTCTGTTTTGTCGAAGCAAACTTTTTCTTTGGGTTCGAATCCTGTTAGGTGCCTTTTTTTTATCGTTTTTGTGTCCTTTCTCTATGCAATAATAGTTAATATTTAATGTCAGATGACTTTCTCTGTGCAACACATTTTTGTCATTATTACTGCCAAAATATATGACTAAAATAACGGAAACATGGAAGGCTGTTAGAAGGCACGTGCATATTTATTACAACATTAAAATGTTGACAAAAATAATGTGAAATCATCTGACATTTAATATTAACTGTTATTGCACAGAGAAAGGACACAAAAATGATGAAAAAAAAGGCACCTAACAGGATTCGAACCCAGGCAAAAAGATTGTTTCAACAAAACAGACTGTCACCTTACGCGTGTCGCTACCAACGATCTTTGGTTGATCTTCAATTTTTCAGAACATAAGGCATACATTGTGACATCGATTTCTTCCATTTATTTAGTTTTCTTGCATTATTACGACTGTGCAATGTAATCAATAACATTAAACATTACATGAAATAGTTATGTGACAAAAATTGAACCAAAGTTTACCTCATACGTTGTTCTGACACCCAAAAACTGACGAAAAAACGGGTTTTTTATTTTTCCGACGCTGTTGCCGGTGAGCAAAAATTATAAAAAAAATCAGAGAGATGTTGATTGTAATATTACATTACAGAAAAAAGCGGCATCACTGATCCGGACCTCCTTCGGTATCAAATAAATGTTTTTCTGATTGACTTTTCGGTTTTTATTTTTTTACCAAAAGGATTTTTTATGTAAAAATCTGAAAAAAATCTGGAATGTGCGCGCCATTGCTAGATATGGCTCTGATTTTTTTCGAATTTTTTTATGCACTAGATTCCGAGAAAATGGTGGGAGAAGCGGACAGTACATTTTACACCCCCCCGCCCCCCACGGACGAGAATACAAAGTTGAAAATTCACAAAAATGTTTCTTTTTTCATAAGCTATCGAATGGCCCATTCAGAATTTCGATCGGTTTTGGGGCACATTTCACTGTCTTACCCGGCTATGCCCTTTGGAAGGCCCAAGGATTTGAACAATACCATGGAACGGGAATTGGTTGCACACGCACTCAGGTTAGAAGCAAGCTTGTTTGGGCTTACTGCAACTGATCTAAGAAAACTTGCGTATCAACTCGCCGAAAAATATAGTTTACCACATCGTTTTAATAGAGAAAAAGAAATTGCAGGGAAGAAGTGGTATTATAAATTTATGAAAGATAATCCTTCCTTGTCGTTACGAACACCGGAAGCAACATCGATGGCCAGGGCTAAAGCTTTTAATAAGCAATTAGTTTTTAAATTCTTTGATAAATACGAATCGATATTAGATGAATATAATTTCACTGCTAACCAAATTTATAACGTGGACGAAACTGGTTTAACCACGGTCCACAAACCACCTAAAATTATTGCTGAAAGAGGAAAGCATCAAGTTGGGGCAGTCACAAGTGGTGAGAGAGGTTTAACCACGACGTGTGTATGTGCAATGAATGCGGCAGGCGAATTCGTTCCGCCTTTGGTAATATTTAAACGTGCGCGGATGAATGATTATTTAAAAATAGGAGCACCACCGGGAACGATATTCGGATGTTCTCCAAAGGGTTGTGTTATGCACCCACACCCGTGGATGCGTGCGGAGCCCAATAATAATAATTTGACTCCGTGGTTTCGAAGATGTTTTATGTATATATATTTGCCTTTGTACGGTACAATTAATCGACTATTCGCTTTTACGGCTGACAATAGAGTGATCGTAGTTGCGTTACGTAACGCCGGTCCCTTAGCTACGATAGTCTCTTATCCTAACAATGACCGCTGTATTGACGCGCTCGCAGTGTTTTGAACGTCGCGCTGATTTTTCCTTGCACGTTGGCCGTGCATGCGTTTCGGGTCAATGCCTCGGATTCGGGTTGTGTCGTGATGATGTTTGAATGTTTTGGGAGCGGAGCGGTATGAAAGATTTGGCGCGTGTGGTCGCGTGTGTCTGCGTGTGTCTGCGTGTGTCTTATATGGAGTACTACGGAACATCCTCCCCCCGTTGAGGGGGTACCGCTCAACTTTCTACATGTATTTACAATTGTTCGCATGCCCCGTGGACAATAAAGCAATTACGTGATATGGTCACCTTGTGCACAAGGATGTTTTGTGTGTGAATTCGATCGCACCGGTGCTTACATGTGTTGGATAGGGATGTCCTCCCCTTCCCTTTTTTTACAATTATATGTGTTCGGTATGCTTGATTGACTAGGGTCGCGATAACGCCTTGGGTGTATTGTCACACCTGGATCGCGACAACGTCTCGTAGTCAAATCAGCTCAACGATGTCCGTATGAATTCATTCGCAACAACGTCTCGATCGAAGGTTCGGGTTGCAATAGGTATAGATTTGCGTTGTTATTATTTCGTATATGTCGTATGCGACATGTGTGCGTGTGTGTGGGTTTGCCGTGCTTCGATTGACTCGGGTCGCGATAACGCCTGGGGTGAATTATCGCACCTGGATCGCAACAACGTCTCGTAGTCAATCGGCTCGGTTTTCCTCTTTCGCCAGCTCTACTATAATCTGTGGAGTGCGAATAAATTTGAGTTGTTTGGTTTTGCGGTGTTGTGATACCTGTTGTCTAGTTTACGTGGGTTGATCAACGGGTAGTGGACAAAGTCGATTAACGGCCCGTCTTAATTCTCCGGTAGCAGTTTGTACGGTTGCCGCCCGTGTGACTCCGTCCTTCCCTGGGTGTGTCGTTGTAATTCGGCCCAATGGCCATTGCATGCACGGGAGACCTTTGTCCTTTATAAGTACGACTGTTCCTGGCAGAATTTCTGGTCCGTTTTTTGTCCACTTGTGACGTTTTTGAAGTTCGTTTAGGTATTCAAGGTTCCAGCGTGCCCAAAAATCTTGTCGTACTTTCGAAATATGTTGCCAGGTAGATAATCTGTTGGCTGGAACAGAGGATACATCTCCCTCCGGGAGTGTAGTCAATGGTTTGCCGAGTAAGTAATGCGCCGGTGTTAGCACGAGTAAGTCGTTCGGATCTGATGATAGGGATATGATCGGTCGGGAATTAAGAATGCCCTCAATTTCGATGGTGAAGGTGTTCAACTCTTCGAAGGTAAATAATGACTCGCCCACAACTCGTTTGAAATGATGTTTAAAGAGTTTGACTGACGCTTCCCACAGACCGCCGAAATGCGGTGCTGCTGGCGGGATAAAGCGCCATTGGATGCGTTTGTTGCTAGCGAATGCATTTATTTTATCTTTATGTTCCGTAGAATTGAACAAGGCATATAACTCCTTGAGTTGATTGTTTGCCCCGACGAAATTTGTACCATTGTCGGAAAATATGCATTCTGGAATTCCGCGGCGCGCTGTGAATCGTCTCAGAGCCGCGAGAAATCCTTCAGTAGTCAGATCGGTGACGAGCTCGAGATGTATTGCTTTTATGGACATACATACAAATACGCAAACGTATACTTTAATGCGTTTGCGATTGCGATGTTTTTTTTCCTTGACGAAAAATGGGCCGCAATAATCGATGCCGGTGTTTGTGAATGGGGTTGCTTCTCGTATGCGCGTTGGTGGGAGGATCCCCATTTTATATTCGAACGGTTTCGCGGTGAGTCGGAAACATCGTGCGCAAGTGCGCACAATCTTGCGGACCTGATTTCTACCATCGAGCAGCCAGAACCTTTGTCGTAAGATGCATAGCGTTGTTTGTATACCTGGATGGTGATGTTTCTCGTGTATCTCGCGGATTATGTTGTCTGTTAACCGTTGGCGACTAGGGAGTAAAATCGGATGTTTTTGGCCAAACGTTACTTTGGACTCTTGTAATCGACCGCCCACGCGTATTAAACCGGTTTCGTCTAAAAAGGGACTTAAATTGGCTAGTCGATTTTTTGTGTCTAAACCCTTCGTTTTAAGTTCCTTGATTTCCTGAGGGAATCTAGCGGCCTGAAGGGCCTTTAGTATTTTGTGTTCCGCCTCGGTTATTTCCTCGGCGCATAATGCCCCGTTATACTTTTTGTGTGTGCGTAATCGCAGGCAGTACGCGATAATTCGTAATAATTTTGAATATGATGAATATTTTTCTAATATTTCGAAATGATTGTGCGTCGTCAATAAACAAATATTTCGTTTTAGCTCCGGTATTTCGGTCGGTAGTAAATCATTCTTGGGCCAATCGCGTTCATCCTTGTTTAACCACGCGGGTCCTATTTTCCATAATGTGTTATGTAGGAAATCGTGGGGTAATTGACCTCTCGACACGGCGTCGGCCGGATTCTCTTCCGATCTAATGTGTCGCCATTCCATTGAACTAGTGAGTTCCTGAATTTCCGAGACCCGATTTGCCGCGAATGTTTGCAGACGGTGCGGTTCTGTTCGTAACCAATGCAGCACTATGGTTGAATCGCACCAAAAAACCGATTTGTCACAATCGATGCCTAACGCAGCGCGTACTTCGCGATGTACCCGCGCCAATAGCAACGCGCCGCATAGTTCTAGTCGCGGTATGGTGAGTGTTTTTATAGGTGCGACTCGTGATTTTGCGCAAATCAACGCTACTTTGGTTTTTCCGTTTGCGGTGCATGATCTAAGGTATAAACACGCACCGTACCCTACGTTACTGGCGTCGCAAAACCCATGGATTTGTATCTCTCTGTAATTGTCGACTAATAATTTGCGGTCAAACGACGCATTGTTAATAAATTCGAGCTGTTGTACGAATTTTGCCCAATCTGAGTGTATGCTTTGTGGAATGGACTCGTCCCAATGTATGCCGCACCGCCACACGTCCTGCATAATTTTCTTGGCGTAAAGGATAACTGGTCCAAGAAGTCCCATTGGATCGAATATTTTCGCAATTTCTGATAAAATGCTTCTTTTACTAATTCCTATCGCCGCTTGCACCGAATTAACAGAGTACCGTATTGTGTCGTCTTTAATGTTCCACGCTATGCCCAACGTCTTCAATGATTCGTCTAGTTGTAGTGATATATTGGAATGGATGGCATCGGGTTCTAGATCACCGACCACGCGTTCATCATTGGAAGCCCACTGTCGAATTTTAAACCCGCCTCGCGATAACAACGCAATTATGTCGTTTCTCATTGCGCGTGCTTCTGCAATTGTGTCCGCGCCCGTTAATAAATCGTCCACGTATAAATGTTTGGTAAGAATTTCGGCGGCCTTCGGGTAGTCGTGGCGTTCGTCTTCCGCGAGTCGTTGAATGACGCGAATTGCCAGAAATGGTGAAGCAGAGACGCCGAATGTGAGGGTTTTGAGTTGGAAAGTTTCTATCTCATCGCGTTTGCGCCATAAAATTCGCTGGTATTGTCGGTCGTCTCGATGTACCCATACCTGTCTATACATCTTTTCGATGTCGGCGGTGATAGCATATTTAAATGTGCGAAATCTGATAACGTGCGCGAATAACGTGTCCTGTATCGTGGGTCCTACCATTAATAAATCGTTCAAGGAAGTGCCGTTGTCCGTTTTCGCTGATGCGTCGAATACGTCCCTGACTTTCGTTGTATTGCTCGCTTCCTTGATTACCGCGTGGTGCGGCATGTAATACCCGGTGTCGTCGGAGTCTGTCGCTGGTTCCATGTGTTGTAAGTCTAAATATTCGTCCATAACTCGCGCGTACTCAGCCTTTAAATCCGCGTTCGTGTTCAGTTTTCGATCTATTGCCGTTAATCTTTTAAGTGCAATACCTCGCGATCTCCCTAATCGTTTACCTATGGCACGGAACGGTAAACGAACTGTGTACCGGCCGTCCTTCTCGCGAGATATTGTATTGTCAAAGTGTGTTTGTATTTCAGATTCTTCGTCAGTCCTTGGTTTGTTAATGTCGAGCTTTTCAATTGTCCAAAATTTGGCTATTTGTTTTTCTAAAGTCGTCATACAGCACGTATTGCGCGTCGACTGTGTCGGGATCGGTGCATCGCCGGCTACTACCCAACCGAGTCGTGTTTTTTGTATGAATAGATCGCGATTTCCTGTCGATAGATTTATTTGGCCGACGCAAAACAAGGAGAGGGTGGCTCCTGAGCCTATAAGTAGATCGATTGAGCGTGGTATATGGAATTCGGGATCTGCTAGTTTGATGTTAGGTGGTACTTTTATCAAATGCCGGGGAAAGGGTTCACTTGGAATTGAATCGGCAATGGCTGGAATGGTTAGACAAGTCAATGCCTTGCGAAACCCGTCGCGTATGGATTGTATTGTGAGCTGAACCACGCCCTTAGATTGTGTGGTTGTGCCGTTAAATGCACCAACGGGACATTCCTGTTTAACTATTGGTATTCCCAAACGTTTCAATAGCGATTCCGTTATAAAATTTGCCGTTGCACCCGTATCTAATAATGCGCGACACTTCACGAGATTTTGTTTATCATTTAAAGCGTGCACCATGGCGCTCGTCAACAATTGCGAAGTATTGGCGGACGTTATGGCCGTGAGACTTATCGCGCGCTCATTTTTCAAACCATCTAGTCACGCGGTCTGGTCTTTCTTCGTTTCGGTTTTTGTGACGTCGGGTTGAGTCGGGTGTCTGTCCAGATGTAAAAGTGAATTGTGCCGTTTTTGACAAATAGTGCACCCTGTATATTTGCAATTGCTACCGCGATGGGACCTCATACAGTTGTAGCACAATTTTGCGTTTTTCACAATTTCAATTCGTCGGGATACGGATAATTGTTTAAATTTATCGCAACGGAATAACGGGTGTTGTTTGTTCCGACACACTATACAGTTAGTTCCCGTGCTCGTCATGAAAACGTGACTCGCGATGCGTCGTCTTTTATTGGGTATGTCTTCCCTACGTCGATCGCTGTCCGCTGCCCTGATCCTCTCACGCTTGGACGCACACACTGCTGTTTTATATATGAACTCATATAATTTATCGGTCGTTGGGACCTCATCTCGATCCAGTGTCGCTTCCCATTTGTCTAACGTGTTTCGCGGCAACTTCGTTTCTACTAAATGGGTGACCATTTCCTGCCCGATGGAAACTCCCAACGACTCCAATGCCGCGATATGCTGTTGCATATCGTCGGCTAGTTTCGTCAACTCGCTCGTGCTCTCGCGTTCTACGCTCGTCAGATTCAATATTAATGATAAATGACGCGATATTAATACGCGTTTCACTTCGTAGGAACGCTCTAATAGCTCCCACGCCTTCGCGTAATTTGCATCGGTGTTATCGAGTATTTTTACTTTGTTTGCGGCTCCCCCCACTAATGCAGATTTAAGATATCTTAGTTTGTCGGCCGCGGCTAGATCTGGCTGCGATCCTATCATAGTCTGAAATGCGTTTTTAAATGATAGCCACTCTTCGTATTTCCCGTCAAACGTAGGGAGAGGAGCTTCGGGTAATTTGATTTTTCGAAAAGTCGTCAACGCCGCGGTGCTCTCACTATGTGTCCCGCTGCTCGACCTGCTCGTACTCGGTTCCGACTGACCGCTTGCGCCCACTAAATTTTCAACCTTGCCGGCTAGATTGTAAAATTGTTCTTGAATCATCGCGAATGTGCTTTGATGCGCATCGTTTGGATCTAAAATCTCGAGCTCGTCATGATACTCCTCGAATGCCTTGTATAGCTCGGTAACGCGAGCGATACGTAATTTTAATGTGGTTTTGTCAATATTTCCCTTCTCGAGAAGATTCCCCATGGTCGTGATTTGGAATTTTAGCGCTCTGCGTTTTTGCAATATAACTTTAATTCTGTCTGCCATTGTGGATTATGATTGGCAATGTCAATGATCGAACGACTTACTCTTTGCTGTTGTCCTCGTAGAGGTTCAGGTGGCTCGTCTTGATGCTGCGACGGTTTCTCTTCCTTCTACGGCTCGACAACCAAGGTTTCTCTTTCCTTTTCTCCGTCTCGTCTCGTCTCGTGATATGAGGCTCAAACCTCACAGGAGGCACCAAAATGTTATGCACCCACACCCGTGGATGCGTGCGGAGCCCAATAATAATAATTTGACTCCGTGGTTTCGAAGATGTTTTATGTATATATATTTGCCTTTGTACGGTACAATTAATCGACTATTCGCTTTTACGGCTGACAATAGAATGCTCGTAGTTGCGTTACGTAACGCCGGTCCCTTAGCTACGATAGTCTCTTATCCTAACAATGACCGCTGTATTGACGCGCTCGCAGTGTTTTGAACGTCGCGCTGATTTTTCCTTGCACGTTGGCCGTGCATGCGTTTCGGGTCAATGCCTCGGATTCGGGTTGTGTCGTGATGATGTTTGAATGTTTTGGGAGCGGAGCGGTATGAAAGATTTGGCGCGTGTGGTCGCGTGTGTCTGCGTGTGTCTGCGTGTGTCTTATATGGAGTACTACGGAACAGGTTGGATAACATCAGAACTTTTTGTTGACTGGTTGAGGCATTTTATTAAACATACTAAATTGCAAAAAAGTAACGAAAAGAAGTTACTACTCCTTTTGGATGGGCACTCTACGCACACGAAAAATTTGGACGCTATCGATCTAGCGTGCGAGTATGGGATAATTATGCTATCGTTTCCCGCACACACGACGCACCGTCTACAGCCTTTGGACAAATCTTTTTTTAAATCACTTAAAGTGAACTACAATGAAGCGTCATCTACTTGGCTCAGAACGAATCCCGGAAACACAATCAAACAAAATAATGTATCGGAACTTTTGGGAATTTCTTATGCAAAATCTGTTCGTATGGATATTGCTCTGAATGGGTTTAAATCTACCGGTCTTTGGCCATGCAACAGATATGAATTTCGGGATGAAGATTTCTGCACTCCAATGGAAAATTCAATGACTGAAGAGTCTTTGCGCACAAATGCAAATCAAATTGTGAATAATGAAACTCCTCCAGCACAAGAAACCCAACAAGAAGAAGCAACTGTGGATATTATCACAATGCCTTCAACTTCAAATCAAATAAAAAAACAGTTGAATACATTATGTCCGATTCCAAATATAATAAACGAAAGCCGTACAAGCGTTACTCCAGCAGTCGAAATAACTTCAAGTGTAAATAAAGAAAATGTAAAAAATGCAATGAGGAAAAGGAAAAATGCAATGATTAAAATGGAATCAACATTAAAGATTAAAAAGAAGAAAGGCAATACAACTATAGATATGGGCGATTGGTTTTGTTGTCTTTGTGCAGAAGATCGGAAGGAAAATATGATTCGGTGCTTAAAATGCAAAACATGGGTCCACGATGTATGCGCAGGAGTTAACAAAAAAATAAAGAAATATCTGTGTGGTGCCTGTGCTTAATGAAAATTAACTCGTTATTGAATTCTTCTTTTTTTGTTATTGAACCTTAATTCTTAATAAAATGACCATTCTTAATAAATTTATTGTAAATAAATACCCAATAATTGTATTTTTAGCTAGGTACGACTTAAGCCATAGGTGGTACGACTTAGGACACTGGTTTCGTAAGTCGTACCTTTGCAACTTTTTCTTAAATTAGATTAATTTGTATGACAACACAAAGATTTTTCAGATTTGTTCTAATAAATAAAACCAGTATTTACCCTAGAATCGGATGGCAAATATAGTTTTTACGTATTTGCTAAATACTCACTGTTATTCAGGTTTTTTCTTAGGGGGTACGACTTGAGCAACCTTACCCTAAACCAGGGGTGGGGAACCTCCGGCCCGCGGGCCGCATACGGCCCGCGAAGTCATTTAGAATGAGTTAATTATGTTTAAAAATGGATATATTTTATGTTCGTTTATTTTTTTATTCGTTTATTTATAATATATATATTTTTTGTTGAACAATAAAAACTAAAAAAACTATTATTATTATTTATCTGGCCCGCGAATGATGTTATAAATTTCCAAATGGCCCTTGGCAGAAAATAGGTTCCCCACCCCTGCCCTAAACCCTGGGGAATCCCATCCGGATTTAAGGGGACCCAGGGAGGAGCAATCCTGTCTAGACGCTCTTCTATCATCCTCAAACGCTGATCAGCTATCATTACACCCGTCGAAGATTTCGTCCACTTATTTTTTAATTTTTTGCAAGTGTTCCAGAAGTAGGAACAACCTCGTTTTGTGTCGAAATTTTTAACAAAAGAGTGGAAGTATTCTCTTTTCTTTGTCTTAAACGTTTTTTTTGCGATGCCATCTAACTTTTTGTAGTTTATTAACTCACTCAATTCCTGCGTGCGCTGCCACTTCTTAAAAGCCGCCTTCCTCAGTCTTACCGCTCGGTCGCAATCTTTGTCCCACCACGGAACAGAATTGCGGTGCTTATTATTGTTTACTGTTCTCCTCGGAGGTGTGTTTTCTGTAATGCTATCTTTCACGTGGTTAGTTAGGAGGTTATACTTCTCTATACAGTCCAAGTTATTGAATTCGGTTGTTAAGTATCTAGAAAAATTATCCGACATATCTTTTTTAAATTTGATCCAGTTTGTTTTCTTTGAGGATAATCTGTTAGAAAGGGTCTAGCCGTGTTACAATGCAAAAAGTGCCCCAAAACCAAATGAGACGTGTCATACGCCATTCGATAGCTTATGGAAAAAGAAACATTTTTGGAGATTGGAAATCCGAAATCTCAACTGGGGGGGTACTTATAGACAAAAATCAAAAATATGTTTCTTGCCCAATCATTTTTACTCCAGTGGATAAAAAAATTTGAAAAATTTTACGAACGTATCGGCTAACGGTGTACACGTTATAGAATTTTTTCAGATTTTTTGGTTGAAAAACTGAGCTGTAAAAAATCAAAAACAAAAATTTGTTTTGAAAAATGGCAATTTTTCATCGAAGAAGTAAATTCTCCACTTTTATATTTTTTGTATAGGTATCTATTGTGAATACTAACATACTGAATTTTTTTCAGATTTTTTGTAAACCTGCGCCGTTATAAAAAAAATTAAAAACCGATTGTCCGGTTGCTTTTTGCGTGCCCCACCTATTTGTACAGTAGATCTTTGCATTTTTCCCAATCCACAAGTGTATTATGCAATGTGTAACGCTGCTCGAAGTGTAGAATTGGCGCAGGAGTTGATAAAGGCTTAAAATAGCAAATCATGGAAATTGCGACCAGTACGTTATATTCCAAAGTGTAAACCGAAATTCCAATGGCACCGGTGTGTACATTTTTGCGCAAGTTCGAATCCTTATAGGGTTATCTGTTTTTCACACATATTACTTTTTATTCAGAATTTAAAAATACATTGTTCTAATTAATGCTTACCCTCATACGTCGTGAAATCACATGGTTTTTTTAGTTACGCAACATACTATTTTCAAGCACTTGTGTGCTATCGTTTCTCATCATTATCTTTAATCCATCCTTTTTTTGTATTTGAAGTAACGTAAAAATAATTAAAATATTCACTACAATGTTAGTTTTGGGAATTCCTCCCTTATATCCATTTGGACCTAGTTACCGTTACCGAAGCCACATAGGAATTATATGTAAGCTATGCGGTTTTTCCGTGCGTGATTGTCAACTAACTGCAGTAACAGTTATTGCAGTGCCTATATCTGTCACCGATTGTACGACCAGCCGAAATATTAAGTAGGATATTTAACAACGACAACATAGTACCAGTTATTAATGAGGACAGTGATGAAGATTAAAAGTTTTGCATTTACTTTATCTTTTTCTGCCGCCAATGATCGAAAAGATAAGTATTATCAGAACAAAAACTTGTAGGCGACAGTGTTTTGTCGCCTGAGCGATAGTCATTTGTATAGGACGCATGGGCCCCGTTGCGTCCGGGCTACGCGTCGACAGTCAGTTTTTGTCACGGCGTTCGACGACGACACAAGTAAAGTCTATTTAGAAAACTTGGAATACTCTTGTGGTTTAACTCCCGGGGTAGTCATTGGAATTTTGGACGCCCTTCTTAGGTGGGATTTTAGATTAGACTTACAATTAGACATTAGATTCCCATTTAGAAAATAATCCCACAAACTGTATATACGCTCAACACTAGAATATATAAATAACTATATAATTCACAGGACACTGGACGATACAACAAAATTCTGCACTGAGGATGTCATGTCGCTTTATATATACGTCATTATTACTCTTTAAAGATAAGTATCTATGCTAAATATAAATGGTGAATACCCGTATCTATGTTCCAAATACTTTTTCTATCAAATAATCTTTTTAAAACAATGTACTTTAAATTACAGAGTCAATTTATTTCTTCCCTGAAGAGGATAAACTGCGTTATCGAAACGTACGGATTATATTAGGCAGAGTATTCATATCTACATTGACATGAGATCAAAAATATCGCAGTTACTCTAACCTTTTCAATCAATAAACACGGATGTTATCACTAATTATAATTAAGAATTGTTAACCCTTGCTAAAAATTAAAAGATAATGAAAAGAAACAATAGCACACAAGTGCTTGAAAATAGTATGTTGCATAACTAAAAAAACCATGTGATTTTACGACGTATGAGGGTGAGCATTAATTATAACAATGTATTTTTAAATTCTGAATAAAAAGTAATATGTGTGAAAAACAGATAACCCTATAAGGATTCGAACTTGCGCAAAAATGTACACACCGGTGCCATTGGAATTTCGGTTTACACTTTGGAATATAACGTACTGGTCGCAATTTCCATGATTTGCTATTTTAAGGCTTTATCAACTCCTGCGCCAATTCTAGACTTCGAGCAGCGTTACACATTGCATAATACACTTGTGGATTGGGAAAAATGCAAAGATCTACTGTACAAATAGGTGGGGCACGCAAAAAGCAACCGGACAATCGGTTTTTAATTTTTTTTTATAACGGCGCAGGTTTACAAAAAATCTGAAAAAAATTCAGTATGTTAGTATTCACAATAGATACCTATACAAAAAATATAAAAGTGGAGAATTTACTTCTTCGATGAAAAATTGCCATTTTTCAAAACAAATTTTTGTTTTTGATTTTTTACAGCTCAGTTTTTCAACCAAAAAATCTGAAAAAATTCTATAACGTGTACACCGTTAGCCGATACGTTCGTAAAATTTTTCAAATTTTTTTATCCACTGGAGTAAAAATGATTGGGCAAGAAACATATTTTTGATTTTTGTCTATAAGTACCGCCCCAGTTGAGATTTCGGATTTCCAATCTCCAAAAATGTTTCTTTTTCCATAAGCTATCGAATGGCGTATGACACGTCTCATTTGGTTTAGGGGCACTTTTTGCATTGTAACACGGCTAGACCCTTTTCCTGTAGACATATTTATCTTTGCTCGCGTTAATTTCTATACCAATGGGACAGTGGTCAGAGCCTCGAGTATTATTTAGTGTGTCAACACGGGTGTTTTCGATTAAGTCTGGCGTAGTAAAAACTAGGTCGATGTTAGAATTGTTGTTATTATAGAAATTGAAGTGTGTTATTGTGTCGGTATTATGCAGATAAATGTCATAAGTTAACAGACTGTTGAGAAGCCTTTCACCATTGGTATTGTTATTTGTGCAATTCCATACTTTATTGTGAGCATTGAAATCACCTACGAGGAGACACGGCCGAAGGTCGGAAACCAAATGCATAAATCTGTTCCAGTCATTTTAGCTCAGGGAGGGGCTGCTCGGTCTGTAAACTGCTACTATGTTAATAAAGGGAGTAGTGTTCATTATTTTAACGGTAAGAGTTTCTATGCGGTTATTGAAAGAATTAATATCCGGCAAAGTGCGGTATCTGAGGGATTTTTTGATAAAAATTGCAATGCCTCCTCCCGTACGCCCTATTCTATCCTTCCGCACCACATTGAAACCCTTAAAGGCTATTTGGTTTTCTGGTTTTAGCCAGGTTTCAACACAAACGAAGATATCAAATTCTTGGAGTAAGTGATGTAGTTCCTCCTTTCGTTGCGTAATACTCCTGGCGTTCCAAAACATGATGCGGAGTGGCGGGTCATTGGTGGCCCAACAGTTGTTTTGCTCCATGTTAAATAGATGTTCTTAGGTGTTTAATTTGTGCCTGACGTATAGTCAGTATTGGTGCCGTTGTTTTCCAGTGACCTGATGATTCTGGTGAGTCGATTCTTGATGCTCCGGTGGGTCAAGCTTGGGTAAACCTCCCGTAGCATGGTGCTTAGAGCCTTATTATCAGTAGTATACTTTTTAGCTATTTCGGCGTGGTTGGAGTTGCCAACAGTTTCGTGAAGGAAACTGGATAGGCCGGTGAAATCCAACACGTATGTGCCAGGGTGTTGCGTGAGGATTTCTTTGACTGGGTCAATCATTGTCTCAATGTCCGGCTCTGGAATGGTGCTGGTAGATTCTTTCCTTAATTTCTTTACCGTATTACCTGATTTATTCAGCTTCTTTTTGGCAATTCGGACATCGTTAGCATCATCAGATTCTTCCGATGTGGAATGTGGCTTGCTTGGCGTTTTGGTGGTGGAGCATGACTCGGTGGTAGATAGGGGTCTTTTGTCTGTTCTGCTGTGATTGACAATAGCAGGTTCGGGGAATTCGTAGGTGTTCTTAGCTGGTGGATTTGTTTCTGAGGTGCCACCTTCAGTCGGGTCGGCAGTTGAAGCTTCAGGTGTTGATGCGTTTTTAGTATTGTTGACGTTGGGGCAGTGCTTGGCCAGATGACTGTTTTGCCTACAGATGAAGCATTTAGGACTGTCTATTGAGGTATAAATCCAGTAGGTAGTGTTGTCAAATTCGTCTTGTATATTGTCAGGGATTTTGGTAACGTCTTCAGCCTCTATATACACTTGGCGCCGGAAACTCAAAATGTGTGAGAATCCCGGTTCGCTCATACCTGCTCTGATAAATGTTAAACGGGATGAGCATTTGATGCCAATGTCCGTAAGCTTTTTTTTCAATTGTGTCGTGCGGAATTATGGAGCATACGTTCGATAGTATAATTCTCCTGGCTCTGGAAATGAGCGGCCGGATTCGGAGAAGGTGAGCGCCAATGTTTATATTTACGGTGGTGGCCGTAAGGCTCTCTACGAGTTGTTGGTTGGCGAGGTACATGCAAATCCGGCCGTTTGAAATTCTTGAAACAAATCTAATGCTGGTCGGGGGTATAACCTTGGCTATTGCTAATGTGTATTCTTTAATTGGCACACCGTCGATTGAGTCCATTACGATGGCTTGTTCCTTTGTTGGGAACGCGACGTTTTGCGCTATTGCTGCGTACGATAGCGATACATTTTCTGGCGTTGTGTTTGATGTCATCGTTGTGTTGGGTGGATTTGGTTGGGCACTACTGTACGCAGAGGCACCCATGTTGATGTTACTGCACTCACTCTGAGGTGGATCCCCCTGGTCTCCAGGGGGCATCCCGGTATTTTATAGTTTGCTCTTTGTGGGGCAACACTTATCACTCACTCGCGGAACTGAACTACGCACGAATTGTAAACACGTCCGTCTCGTTCAACGGTTCCGGTCGAACTACTATATTTCAGTATGTATGTATGTACCTATGTATGTATGAATTGTTTGTTTCGGTTCCCTTGCGGGTTTCCGCTCCTTCCATCCTCCCTTCCTTCTTACATATAATTCTACATCTAGTATCAATATAAATATCTTATTCTACACTTAACCAAAACGCGCCCGACTGCCACCTCTCGCTCGCAGCCCTCTCCTCGCTCTCAATTCCCTCCCCTCCCACCTGCTGACCATTTCAGTAAAGTATTATATTATCTGGTGGGTCAAACGATAACCAAGACAAAACAGAATTGGTTGTTATCGTCTTTAATAAATGTCTTGAATGTCGAGACACAATGGTTCTGATATTTTTACACATCTGTATTAAATAAGATTTAATCTTACAATTAGAAGTACGCTTGGTATTGCTATCCCATAAAACCAGTGCAGTTCTGTGCAGCGCGCGTGGCTGACGGTTGTTTCCTCATAAATTCGCGTAGCAGTTAGCGTGTTGCCCTTAATCTTTTTATTTTTGAGCATATAAATATTAGCGTTAATAAAGTATTTTGTGAAATATCTACTCTCATTCTTGTAATAATTCTTGAACACGTCCACTGCTAGGTCAGGCATCGACGACACGCGCGGCAGTCAGCGCGTAAAATGTTTCTTTTTTTTATTAATGCCGTGTATGCCTTTATTTACACGAAATTTACAAGTGACCCACTGTGTCGGTATCCTACACGTAACTGCCGTCCGGGCCGTTCTTGCCCGTCAGCTCGCACGCACACCTCACACACACACATACCGCAATACACTACAACTCTCCCGCTGCTTTAAATTCGACTTAGCCGAGGGGAGCGTCGCAACTTTGGTTTGACTATTTGATCGACATGCCGCTTTTGTCTGTCGCCTGAGTCAGTTTCTACTATAAATGTGGCAGGCGAGGTTTGTTTCACGATCTCGCCTGCTATGCGCTTCTCCTCTCTTACGCAGTGTCCGTCGATCAGGACTTTATCCCCCACATTTAGGTCGACATTCCTATTGCCCTTTCTTGAGACGATCTGCGCTCGCTGTTGCTTATCTACTGTCTCTAATACGCTCGGTTTCAATCTGTCGAACCTCGTTCGCAGTTCGCGGTTGTACATCAAGCTCGCCGGGCTCCTACCAGTTGTGCAGTGTGGGAAAGAGCGATAATCATGCAGGAACATGTCCACCGCATTCTCCACACTCTCTCCCCCCTTTTCGATTTTCTTCACTTTGTCTTCAAACGTTTGCACAAAATTTTCTGCCGCACCATTGGTAGCCGGATGGTACGGCGGCGAAAATGTGTGAATGACTCCATTTTGCCTTAAAAAGTTCATAAATTCGGCACTACGAAATTGTGGTCCTCCGTCCGTAACACAGTGTAATGGTAATCCGAATCGCGTAAATAGGCTTTTAAATATACTGATAAGTTTTGCTGCTTTTGTGTTCCTTCTGCAATTAATGATCTCTGGCCACTTGCTGTGTGCGTCGATTATTATTAGGTACATACATCCGAAAAACGGGCCTGCGAAATCACAATGTATGCGCGCCCACACCCTGTTCGGCCACGGCCATGTTGTCAGTGGCGTTTTTTTCGGTTTCCTTTGTTCTATTAAGCATGTTTGACATGCATTAACCATAGTTTCAATCTCATTATTAATACCCGGCCACCATACATATGATCGCGCAAACATTTTTATTTTGACTATTCCGAAATGAGTTACATGTAGTTCTTTTAATATCGCAGAACGCATACTGTCCGGGATGCACGCCCGTACTCCCCAGAAAAGGCAACCTTTTTCAACCGTTAGCTCGAACCTTTTCCTAAAGTATAACAACTTCTCACTCGATAAGTCTTTGTAATCAGGCCAATTGCCGGTTACGTATCGTATGATATCGTTTATCGTTTTGTCTTTTTTACTCTCCTTTTCTAGCGTTTTACTGTCGAACACCGTTGTGTTTCCTTCGAAGTGATAAATGTGGCATTCGGTTTCGCAAACGTCAGATAAATTCGTGTCATCTTCAATTGCGAGTCGCGATAGTGCGTCACAGTTCGCGTTTGCTTCGGATTTTACGTGTTCAATTTTGTATCTAAATCCCGATAAATAATACGCATATCTGTGCAGCCTGTTATCCGCTGTTGCTGGAATGCCCTTTCTCGGTCCAAACATTAATTGTAGTGGCTTGTTGTCTGTACGTAATGTTATTTCTTTCCCGAATATGTATTGGTAAAATTTTTTAAAACCAAATACAATGGCCATTGCCTCTTTATCTATAATGGCTCTTTTTTGCTCATTTACTGGTATTTTTTTAGACGCGTATGCTATAGGTCTCTCTGTTCCGTCTTTGTACTTGTGTGACAGAATTGCGGATAGTCCATAATCAGACGCATCACGAGCCAATACGATGTCCTCTTTAGGGTTATAGTGAGCGAGAAATTCCGGCGAGATCAATTCGTTTTTTACCCAATTAAATGCTCGTTCGCACCGATCATCCCATTCGAACTTTTTCTTATTTAACGCGTCATATAACGGTTTCATATTGGCTACTCGGTTTTTTTAAGAATTTCGCGTAAAAGTTTATTAGCCCTAAAAATGATGCAAGTTCTTTATTATTAGTGGGGCGCGGCGCCTTTACCATCGCGTTAATCTTTGATGCCGATTTATGTAATCCGTCTTTGTCAATGACGTAGCCCAAAACTTCAATTTTATTCTGCATAAATTTAAATTTTTTTGGATTTAATCGTAAGTTGCATTCTTGTAATTGCGCACATACCTTTTCCAAGTTTTCCCTATGCTCTTTATTACTGTGCCCTGTTACATATATGTTATCGAGGTATGCAATCGTACCTTCTATACCACGCAGACACTCATCCATTTTCCTTTGTACGTCTGCTGGCGCTGGCGAGACGCCTTCCGGAATTTTTCTGTATCGGAACAGGCCCTTATGTGTGACTATTGTGAGCAAATTTATACTGTCTTCATCTACAGGAAATTGCATGTAGGCATGCTTCAAGTCCAGCTCGGAAAAGGAGGTTCCTCCCTGCAATTTCGCGAAAATGTCGTCGATAGTATGGAGCGGGTATTTGTCTATAATTATACAGGGGTTCAATGTCGTCTTAAAGTCTCCGCATATACGGATTTCCCCGTTTCCTTTCAGCACGGGGACGATTGGCGAAGCCCATTCGCTTACTTCGACCGGCTCCAAATGCCCCAACGTTACTAGTCGGTCAATCTCCTTCTCAACGAGTGGCCTTAACGCATGCGCTACATGTCTACATTTTTGCCGCTATTGGGCGCGAATTTTCTTTTAGATGAATTTTTGTTTTGCTCTTGTTATACAATCCGGGAACGTCGCTAAATAATTGCTTATATTTTTGTGTGATATAACCGTGTATGTTTTCCTCTTCGATCTTATTGATTCCACTCTTCTTACCTACGGGGAGAATTAAAGGCCAAAGTCCGAATTTCGCCAGCCACTGGCGCCCCAGTAGCGGCGGCGCTGAGCCCGGCAGTACAAAACTGTTTAGCCAATAAGTTTCATTATTAAATTCAACTTTCAAATTAACCAATTTACCAATCGCCTTCAATTTGACGCCCGTATATGCCTTTAATTCCGCGTCCGTTGGTAAAATTTTGGTTTCCCTAAAGTTTTCATTGTAAATTTTCTCTGAGAAAACTGTCGCGTACGCTCCCGTGTCTACTTCTAACTTAATTAGTTTACCGTCTATAATAACGTCCAAAAACATTGGTGAGGCATCGGTTTCATTTAATTTCCCATTGTTATAGTTTATCTCTTTTACACTTTCACTACTCAGCTGGAGAGAAAAATAATCGTTTCTGTGGTCTGGCTCCGACTGATATTCGTCCGTCTCTCCTTCTTCGCAGATGTTATTCACCATTGTCCTTGGTTGCCGGTTCCCCGCTGCCTTTGTCCTGCACGCTCTTTCTAGGTGTCCTTTCCTTTGGCAGTAGTTACAACTGTAGTAACGGAACCGACACTCATTGCTGGCGTGGTTTTGTTTACCACAGCAGGAGCACGTTAGGCCGTTTTGACTATTCGGTCTTGATGGTCCTTCACCTGCCCGCTGTGTATGTTCGGAGTTCCATCTCCCCGCTCTTCCTTTGCCACCTCGTTGTCCTGGACGGTACCGTTTGTTTTCGTACACGTTATATACCTCTTCCTTCGTGTCCTTCTTGTTCAACACATTTCTTGATGTGGCTGCATTTATTATTGCCGATTCTCTCGATACCGCGATTTCCAATGCCTTCTCGAAAGTCAATGTTTTTTCCTCAAACAGTTTAACACGTATTTCCGTGTCTTTTACACCGCACACCAATTGGTCCCTTAATGCTATGGTCAATTTTTCGAAATTGCAGTGAAGTGCTAGTTTTTTTAATCTAGCTACGAATTCCATAATTGTTTCATCGGGATGTTGTTTGGACATATGGAACGTACAGCGTTCCATTGCCTCTGATGGCTTAGGAATTAGGTGGTCCGTCATAGCCTTAATTAACTCGTCATACTTTTTTTCTGTTACCTTGGTCGGGGCGATGAGTTGTCTCAACAGCGCATGTGCTTCGTTCCCTAATCGGGTAATCAGAGTCGCGACTTTGAGTTTGTCATCCGTGACGTTCCTTGTTAGTAGGTAGCACTCGATTTTTTCGGTGAAGATTTCCCAGTCTCCGTCTTCGAGTTGGAAATCAGTTCTACCGTCGCTTGCCATGTCGTTGTCTTCGTCTGTAGAGTCGCCTACCGGTGATGGATTTTGTGGCGCGATAGCCTTGTTCGAGATTTCTTTTTGCTCTTCTTCTGTCGGTTTACCTCTACTTTTGATATTTTCTCTCAGACGTTCTCTTAATGCGTCGTATTTCTCGCTTTCACTGCACTGAACACCGCGTGCTTCTAACTCGTATATTAACTGCGCTTTATTCAAATTTTGAATCCATCCGGTTGTACTATCCTTATCCGCCATAAATCCGATTAAGCACTTTCCTCGTCGCCAAGTTGCTGTGTATGCCTTTATTTACACGAAATTTACAAGTGACCCGCTGTGTCGGTATCCTACACGTAACTGCCGTCCGGGTCGTTCTTGCCCGTCAGCTCGCACGCACACCTCACACACACACATACCGCAATACACTACAATTAACTTCCTCGTTTCTTTACAATTTGTCCTTATGGACATTTGGCAAATTGTTTTGGCGGGTTTGTTAATATAACGCGAGGACGTCCATCCCATTGGATTGGCGTCTGTAAGTCCCAACTTGCGAGTATGTTGTTGTGTTTAGAGGTTCAGGAGGTCAGTTGTATGTTTTCTGTGAAGTCTTTTATGGTGATTTGCAGCGTAAAGTTCCTTGACTGTTTTATTTGCGTGGTTTTCCAGTCTGTTCTTGTAGTTTTTGGATGATCTTCCAATTTCTTCTGAAACTGTTCTAATGTGGAGGTCCCTGCGAATGTCTTCATTGCGGATGTACCATGGAGCGTTAACAACCGTTCTAAGAATGATCGATTGCATACTTTCGATCTTTGAGATATGGCTTTTTGCAGCTGTGCCCCAGAGTTGTATCCCGTAGGTCCAGGTGGGTTTGATAATGACTTTGTATATTAGTAATTTATTTTCGGGTGTTAACTTGGATTGCCGGCTAGTGAGCCAATACATTGTTTTCCGTTTTATCCTAATTTGTTCTATTTTTTTTGGAAATGTGATGTTTCCGTGATAGTTTAGAGTCGAGATGTAAACCTAAGTATTTTACAGTTTTAACTTGCGGAATTACTTTTTGGTTTAATCTGATCGGTGGAGTGTCATCTTTTCTTAGTGTGAATGTGATGTGGTTACACTTGTCCGTATTAATTTTAATTTTCCAGCTGCTCAGCCATTGTTCGAGTGTTTGCATATGCGTCTGAAGAAAGTCTGTGGCGATTTTAACATCACTGTGTATGCTTATTACAGCGGTATCATCCGCAAATGTGAACAGGCTGGTGTTAGTGCTAGTAGGTATATCCGCTGTATAGAGAGTGCAAAGGGTAGGCCCTAGTACACTACCCTGTGGAACTCCAGCATTGATATTAGTTATTTCGGAGTAGCAATCATTAATTTTAACAAGGAAGGTTCTGTTCTCCAGGTAGGGCTTTAATAGTTCGTAGAAAGCTGTAGGAAAGTGTTGTTTTATTTTGTGTAATAAGCCTTTGTGCCATACTTTATCAAACGCTTTCTCTACGTCAAGGAATACAGCGGTGCAATACTATTTCTGTTCAAGTGCCCCAGTGATCTTGTTTATAAGTCGATGTACTTGTTCGATAGTAGAATTGTTTTTTCTAAAATCCGAATTGATGTGTTGGGATAATTTCTTTGTGTGAGATGATTTCTTGCATCCTAGTTAATATTATTTTTTTCCATTATTTTTGATAATAACGGGAGTAGTGAAATTGGCCTGTAAGAGGTAGTTAAGTGAGGGTCTTTGTTGGGCTTGTGCAACATAATTATTTGTGCCAGCTTCCAGGTTGCAGGAAAGTATTTGATTCTAAGTATAGCGTTAAATATTATTGTTAACATCCTAATGGCCTTTGGGGGGAGCTCTTTTGTAATTTGTCCGTTGATTAAATCAAAACCGGGAGTTTTTTTGGTACTAATTTTAGCGATGATTTGTTTCACTTATTTTAGGGTAGTAGGTCTTATTTCATGCAGCTGTTCGGCTGTTATCTCAGTGAATGGATGTATGTTTTTTGTGAGTGTGGTGGTTGTTTTATTGGTTTCAAAAGTTTGGTGCAGCTCCATTGCAAAAGTCGTAGCTTTTTCCTGTGCGCTCCTTGCCCAGGTGCCGTCTACTTTCTTTACAGGGGGTAATATTTTGATTGGTCTTTTAAATCTGCATGTGGCTTTCCATAGGGTGTAATTAGAGTCTTCATCAGGTGATAAGTCAGATATGTATGAGTTGAATTCACTATTACAATGGTCCTGGATTAATACTTTAACTTCTTTTGTAATGGAGTTTAGTTTCCTTTTATTGTAAGGTGTTTTCTGCTTTTGCCAGATGTATTTAAGTTTACGTTTTAGGCTAATCTTATCTAATATATATCCGGGGTATGATTTTGTGTAAAGTCTACGCGCAGTATAACGAGTGGCGTGCCATCCTGCTTCTTGTATAAGAGTTGTAAGTTTATTTACTGCCGACTTAACGTCCTCAGGGTTTCTTAAACTTACGCGACAATCCAAGTTATCGTTGATATATTGCTTGAAGACTTCCCAATTTGTTGTATTATTGCATACAGACAGAGGTTGTGGAATAGTTACTGGTTTACCTTTGTAATTTAGAATTACCGGAGAGTGGTCAGAGCTAAGGTCTAGATTTGATTTGATTTCGAAGGAGGCCCGATTGATTCTTTTAATCACTGCGAAGTCTAGTAGATCAGGGGTTTTATCACTTGCTGTTGGCCAGTATGTCGGTTCACCAGTCGATAGAACGTTTAGGTGTAGTTTATGTATGGATTGCATCAGTGTTTTGCCTCTTAGTGACGTTGTTTTAGATCCCCACAGCCCGTGTTTGGCGTTATAGTCTCCACCGGCAAGAAATGTGTTTCCTAAAGACTTGAAAAATTCAGGATAATGTTCCGTAATCACCTTGTGTTTAGGGGGAAAGTAGACGGCAGATAATATAATTAACCCCGTAGAGGTTTCGATGTTTATTGTTGTCGCTTGTAGGTACGTTTGAATAGTATTACTGTGAAGGTGATGTCTGATGTTGTTTTTGATAATTACTGCAGAGCCACCGTGAGCTTTGCCAGACGGGTGCTTAGTGTCATAAATTGAATAACCAGGAACTTTAATATAATTTTTATCTGTTAAATGCGTTTCAGAGATGAGTATTACGTCAATTTTGTTTACGATGAGGAAGAGTTCTAGTTCTCGTATTCTTTGTTGTAAACCATTAGCATTCCAGATTACTATTTTTAGTTCAATATTCATTTATGTTTGTATTGGATGAAATAATATTGGATAAGAGTTGTATCATAGTGGTTATTTGTTGTGCCTGCTGCTGTAGTAGCTTAGTTTGTTCTGCGAGCATGTTCGTTATAATTTCCGTGTTTTTTATTGAATGTATTAGTAATTCCTTGATGTCGTGATCTTCATCATTGTCGTGTCTATTCATAGCTGAGGGACAGGGTTGTGTTGTTGTCTTTTGTGTTACTGCATGGGCGTAGTTTTTGGCTGTGCTCCTGTTTTGTGCGGTAATATTATTGTTGTTATCACTAATAGGTTGAGTCGAGGAGCTATTCGGCTCGTTAAATGCCATTATTCGCCTAAGGCCGGGGTATAATTATTGTTGGAGTTGCTTCCTTATAATACATCCTTTGTAGCTAGCAGGGTGACTGTCCTAACAATTGTAACATTTGACGTTTTCAATTTTACCTTTCAAGGGGCAGTTAAAAGTTAAGTGCCTGCCAGCACATTTAACGCATGCGGGGGTTCTATTACAGTAATTTTTTGTATGTCCGTAGACTTGGCATCTCATGCATTGGGGAATGTCTCTTTTCTTCCTAGGCGGTTCAAAGGAATTTACCGTGTGCGCTAGCCGATCAATTTTATATATTTCTTTATTGTTTTCTTTTGGTTCTAATTCGATGAAGAAAAGGGGTAATTCTTGTTTTGTGTCGTATTTCACTATATTTTTGATCTGTCTTACATTATGATTTAGTTCCTTTAGCTCTTCACTAATTCTTTTGGGGTCAGTTTTGGGATGCATTCCTCTCAGAACAACTTTATAGCTCCTATCTTTCTTTAGTTGATAAGTATGAAACTTTGCATTCTTGTTTCTTAGTGCTGTGACTATCTTAGTATAACCGTCAGATGCGTCGGCCTGAATTTTAACTAGGTTGTTTTGTGGTTGTTTTAACGTGTATTTGTTAATCACTGTTTCATTCAAGAGCTCCAGTAGAGGTTCAATAGTTTGAGCTTCAATGTGAATTGGTGCAGGCTTGGGTGGAGCACTTTTGGTTTTTGCGGTTGCCGTAGGCTCGTCGATGCCATGAGTTAAGACTTGGAATGGGTTTTCGGTAGGTGGAATTTCTGAGAGCCAGTCATTTTGTTCTTCTGGCCGCGGGTCAGGCATACGCATCTTATCATTCGATCCGAATTTGCGTTTTTTGTTACTAGTAGGACACAAATCGTTATTTGGTTGCCCGTCTGTTAGTATCTCCGTCTTATGTTCTATTTTTTGGTGATTCGCGTTAGTGGTATTGTTTAACACTTCATGTTTAGCACCAGCTTTAACTATTTGTTTTTTTGTTTTTATTCTTTTTTTATCGCATTTTCTTTAGATGTTGAAACCATTTATTGGCACGGGTTGCCTGCCGTCGAGAGCAAGTACTCTCCCGACGATCGGCTTTACTGGTAGGAACCTTGTCACTCTGTAAACACGTAAGCACGTAAACACTTGGCACGTCTAGTCAGTTCAACGATTCAAGCGAGACTGCGTAAAATGTGACTGTAACTTTTTATCCGTTGAGTTGCGCCCCGTATATTATTTGACGAAAAGTGCTTGTATTCATGTGTTCTAGCTCCCCCTAAATTTTCTCCCTCGAATTCTGGCTCACCCTGTATATGGTACGTCCCACGCCTCACTCCTTAAAACTATCTAATGTTAAGATAACTATTGTAACTACTATTATTATTATTATTATTATTACTCATTACTATTATTACTACCACTATCAACATCATTATTACTATTGTAATACCATAACCATTATAATGATTTTAACCGAACGTCGGAAGCACTGTAATAAACCCCATGCAAGCATCCTAACCCCGCAATCTCCAGCTGCGCGATGCCTAATTGGGTAAGACCCATCCCCACTCCTAACAGGTCCCAACCCTGAGTCTTCCTCCTACGTGATGTTCATTTTCGGCTTCACTGCACTTTTCATATCAATATTGTCCTTTTGACCTTTTCCAACCAACCAAGTTCCGAATTAAGTAAAGCTTCTCGACTACGAAACACGTCTACCCAATTCTTTTCGGCCTGGTTCGTAACATATACTATCATTTGTGATTTTATAACATAAAAGTGCACCGATGTGTTTTTTTTCAAAAGTTCAATTTTTCTATGGACTTCTGCTTTCCCACGAATTGAAAAAGTCATTTCAATGATTTTGAAAGTTGCGTATGTTCATTTTTTTTTTTTTTTATTACGTTTATTTTACGTCGCATCAACTGCTACTGGTTATTAGCGACGACCAGTAACTATTGGAACCTTTTACAAAATTTCGTTGATTAGACCAGTATCTTTAAGGAAAAGTATTATTCGGACGGTTGCTAAATTGTCTGTAAAGTTATCACCCAGGATAAGTTCATTCATAGCCACCAAAAACATAATATTTCCAAAATAATATTTATTATGCTAATTGGGATGATAAATGTGACACTCTTGGCAACCCAAAAGCAGTATTCTATTCTGTTATCTGTTACCCATATTTTTAAATTTAAATCCAATGTAAAAACTTTAATATCTCGATTTGAACATAAATGGACTTACGCCACTTTCAAAATAAACGGCTCATGCATTATATTTTTCATTTTAAAAATAAACACCGCTGCATGCACGGAATATTAAGTGATTGCCCTTCGGTCGATCCTTGAAATTAACAGTTAATATCGAATCATGTTGGCGTAAACGAATGATTTATTTCGACGTTCAGCTATTATCGGATTATTATTGATTACATTCCGTTGAGAGAACTAACTGAATTAGACACAGTTTCAATTTTGTCTGAACAATAAGGATGTTACACAACTTCCAAATCGTGACAAATTAACATTTTTACGAGTAACCACCGTACAGCCGAAAAAGGTTTATAATTTATTGAATCGTTATTTAGAAGTTAAGTAACTGCGCAATCCACAAGAGACGGTCGCCACTGTTCGTCACACAACTATATTATGTCATAATTAGTATTTAAATATTTAACAGCCGGAAATGCCATTTTTCAGACCCTGAAGAAACTTTTCAACTGATGACGGAAAAGGACCATAATGGAGAGTACATATGTTCAAAAAGTGACGTATATTTTTGTTCTCCACGAGCAGAAACTAATTTATTATATAAAAATTGCCTTTACTTTCTCATCGAACTAAAATTCGGGTAAACAAAAACAGTCTACTTTTCAGACATGCAATTTTAATACTGTTTCTAGTTAAGAAACGTAAATATTATATACAGTTTCGGCTGTTTCCTTCCGTTTATTATAGTAAGCATGTCAGAATCATTTCAGCTTAATAAAACGTGTAAAAATTAATCAGGATACGCTGTAATTTAAAATACGTGTTGAATAGTGTTTTGTATTTTATGATGGACAAAGATGTATTTACTCTTGTTTAACATGATTATAACTTTGCAAGTGAACAAATTGATCAACGGTAATGTGACAGCATAATTGTATTATACACAGAAACAAACATCGGATAAATGGTAACATATACTTTTTCAATCGATTACGTAATATATCACTGTTTTTGTGAAATTTTCCAATGTTCAATTGTTTTTTGGGGCCATATGAGAGCTGCTGTTAATCTCTATTACAAACTACTTACTATCCTATTAAGTAAATATCGTCTTACATTATAAGTAATCTAAAATCTTTATTTGCATTCGCTCTACCATATGTGTACATATACTAGGTAGTTTAAGCTAAGAGAGAAAGTAATATAATAAAAGAAAAAATTTTACTTCGTTATTTATTTACATATGAAATAATTGACTAAAAATGTAATAAATTCATACAATTATTTATTACTCGTTTGTAGCGCGCGCGTATAGCGTATTCTCAATGACAGTACGCTAAACTTTAACAACACTAATAGTAGTTTATTGTGTTTATACTCTTTTTTTATGGACGATAGAAATGTCAAATTTTTTTGGTGTTTACGCTGTTCAGTTATGTCAAATAAAACGCTTCATTACATTCGAATAAGTGGTATTGACTGAATATAGTATTGCCCATAGGAGTAAATTAATTGTTGTCAACACATGGAGGCAAGTACTGATCGGTTTACAATCAAATTACAGTGAAATTGTCAGTCTAATTTTGCTTCCTTAGACCGAAGTAGATAAGAGTATGTATCAAATATATTGTTAGTTGGCAACAAAGGAAAAAAAGGAATTTAGTGCACATATTTGCGTGTTTATAAATTTAGTCAGTTTGGTGTAGATTTGTTAGAAGAACATATCTCAATTATTTTTAGTCCTTTAATGAACATTTCTATAAGATTTAAAAGCTACTATTTAATCATGGATATAATATGCCTAAACAATAATAAATGTGTTATGAATCATGAAAAAAAGAATCATAGAATGTTTGAATATATTAAGTTAGTACATAAAATAGTCTTATGTGTTCAATTCAGTGAAACTATATACAAAAAAAAAAACGTTTAAATTTAAGTAGCATGAATTTCGATAATTAAGAAAATATATTTATGAAATAAACCGGTGCTTCACTGAAGGAATACTTCAATATTTAAACATAATCTTAAAGATAAATAATCGACAAGGTTATCAATGTCAAACAATTGTCAAAGGATATCATTCGTTATTTTTTTAAGTGAAAGAAATCATTTTTGCGAAAAAGTCAAACTAATGTTTCATTCAATAATCACGTTTTGAAAGAGAATGTATGACTTAACTTTAAAAATCAATGACTTTTACGGAAACAAAACACATAATACTTTGTGTCATTAAATATAAAGTTCAATAATTTGCCCAAATTTTGTTAAAAATCCTAAGTGTTTTTTGTCTTATAAACAATATCCTCTTACTGCAGAATTGTACTACAACAGTATGCTTAATTGAAACTGAAATATACGGAAATACTGAAGTATGCATTTTTTACGGTTAAAGTGTAATAACATAGTCATTAATTGTTCGCAATTGGCATTTTTATTATTAATCTGTTGATTGAAACTATCTACACCTCTTCCATTTCCATTTAGTATGAGTTAAATTGTACTTTTATCGCAACTCCAAATACAGTGTGTCTCAGGACATATAACAGCGTAAGAAGTGATGCTACACTTTGAAACACAATGAAAAGACAATTACAACTTTTTGCTTGACTTTTACATAAAAAATTTTAATTCAATTTGATCTATATTTCATGGCTTACTAATTCTGTAGCTCTAATTCGGTGGTAAATTTATGTCAGTGAACTTAAGGAGTAAAATCCAAAAAATGGATTCCAATGGATGGTAAAGGGGATGTTTTCCCAAACATTTTCTTCTTTCTTAAAATGTAATTTTCAACAAAATTATGTCACTAGTCTTGAGATACTCTCTATTTCAGTGCCTAGCAGTCGGATTATTGTCTATAGAAGCAAAATTCCTAATTCCAAACTTACAAGTTTCTGGTCGTTCTAAGCAATATATGTGATACACTGTGGTTTTTGCTATCTTATATAAAGTGTTCAAACGTGATTTGCAATTCGCAAGTACTCTTAACAACATCTATGGGACAGTTTCTTACACTACTGTCAATATAACACCACATATGAATTAAATGTACATGTAAAATGAGTATGTATTCATTGTATAGAATGAGTAAATGTGTTGTTCATATATATTGCTACTAGAATCTCAGGCGTCGTCCATTTCGACACTGTTGCTTTCTTACATTGCGGAACAACAACTGATGCAACAATATATTATTAGAATGCAGCTCCAAGAAAAACAGCATATAATCTTGAAGAACAATTCGAATACATATGAAAGTATGCAATAATGGTAATGCGTGCATTGGTTACTTGAGTCTCATAGTATGAGGATAAGAGCAGTTATTGTAACTGAGGGTTCTGTATGATTATTTAACTTTTTACTTCACAAATAAAACTTTATCAAGAAGAGTTACACGAACTGGAAGAAGTAAAGGGCGTGATGCGTGAGAGAAGTGGGGAAACAAAATAAGATTTTTTCCAGTCCCATTGTGAGCATGCTGTACATAGCGGTCCGTTGAATAATTACCACTACTTGATATGATGTGACTACATGATGAAGTATTACTTGTTGTTTGCAAAGTTGTTTGAGTAATTATAGAATGATCACTTTTAATCCCTGGTTAATTGAAGATAAAATTTACAGTGTTCTGTGAATATAAAAAGATTCCTTCACATAATACGTAATATCAAACAATCATAGATAAGATTCTTTGTCCGTTTTCCTTTCTGTCTAGATATAATGTTTACATTGCATTATTTTACATTACATAATAGCCACGTTAACGACACATCTTTGGACATAGGACATAGTAATATTATTTAGAATCTAAATGTAGTTTTTGGAATAAAAAATTCGGTAGATGACAATACTGTAAATTGGTTATTAAGTTTTTTATGTTGTTTACTACAATAGTATAGACACAAAAACATATGCATATGAGAATGTATTTTACATTTTCATTTATTAACTTAACAAATGCAAACGATAAGTTGTTTTTATTATAACCGTGTTTTTTTCTTTGAGCAATGTCATATTCTTCGTCAGTGCTCTTCGTAGAATCAAAAATATGGCAGTAACAAAGTCGCTAAGGTATGATGAATTGGGTCGCATACATAAATATGCACATGTAATTTACGTCTTCACTTTGTCAAACAGGATCATAATCATAATTCAATCATATGTTTTGAGTAATATTTCCCATTGAGACGAATCAAAAAATGAAAAGCTTTAACGACATTTCATTCGTGTTTCCATAAAACTTTAAGGGACACCTTTAAATTAAAAGACAATACCCCGTGTGCTTTTTCATTAAGCAGTAGTTATTCAATATTGTGAGCTTCTACCATTGATCGGTATTCTCAACATCTAATCGCAGTTATTTTAATCTGGCCCTCTTATCAAGAAATATTGTAAAGATACATCGAATGTACCAAGTACACCTGCATGAAATATAGCAGTAAATGTTTGGCTGGGAAAAATATGTAAATAAAAAGATATTTTTTTATGAGAACGTATGCATTACACTCATTGATATGGATGTCACACCACAGTGGTATGCGCCGATTCTGGGCATAATATTATACACTCTTATCTGGTTTCACTTGGCACGACTTGTTTTTAGGTGGTGCTTATTGTCTCTATTCATGCCGTGAAATATTTCACATATGTATGGAACAAATTAATTGATATTATTTTATGTATATGGCTTAGTACTTCAAATCATGTTATTATAAGTTTCTGAAATGTTACTTACAATACACACCAAATACCAATAAATGAAGTACTGATAGAAAATCCGAATTAATCCAATCACATATTAAGTGATACTTAATTATTGATAGTTAACATATGAAGAGAGTTCTAACAAGAACCGAGCACGATGTATTTGTCAATGTAAAACAATAATCAGGAGGCAAAATTTCATTATCAATGGACAAATATTGGACGATTGTCAAAATTTGATTTTTGAATTGATATCTTATTGGATATTGCATGCAGTTTGTAGTATAACGTACGCATAATTAATGAAATTAATCATGAATACCCATGGACCAAGATCAAACCGGTACGCATAATTAATTTGAAAAATATCATAGTGTGTTTAATAAAAAGTTTCTTCAAGAATCAGATCCCCGATTAAAAATCGATGGTACGATCATCTGTACACCTTTTAGGGAAGCAAAATTTGCCGATACCATTTTCTTTACCAATAAATTGATATTGGACAATAGCTTGAAATTAATCGGTATTTAGAATATTATAAGATAAATAAGAGGAGAAAACGTAAAAGTGCTTTGTGTAGTAGAAGATATAGTTTGTATGTCTGTAATAACGAATTATTCGGCAGTTTATCAAAAATTGGGCATTAGCTGCTTGGTATGCAGTAGCAGTGAAAACTTTGACATTGCCCTGTGCGTTAGATAATCATGAATTTGCGAAGTTGTATATCACTGCGTTCGTTTAAAGGCCACAAGATTTTTTGTTGGCGACAATTTAAAAGATTTTGTTGGATCTAAAGTGTTATAAACATCATCGAGAAAGCTCTTATGAGCGTCAATCGAAAAAGTACCAAAAGTATAATCGAAAAGTAGATGCGATCGTCAGACGGTGGTGACACGATCAACTTCGACGTACCGCACAGAACTGTCGCTGTGTCAGCAAATGACTTCCTTTCCGTCTATTATCGCAGTTTCCGAGGAAATGCTTTTTAGTCGATGCTGTGATATAGATCGATTGGCTCTCTGCCTATATATCCGCCAGATAATGATGGCGGCGACGGCAATGACAGTGATTATACCGAGAAGACCGACACTGAGATGAAGCGGTGGTAGTCGCAGGAGGATCGAACAATGTGACAGTGCCTCATCATACCCCGTTGGGCAGTGAGACACACCATCACACCAAAGTGATGCATTTATGCATGCATCTAATTCCGGACATTGTTGTTCACAGTCGTGTGTTAGTCCACCCATTTGAATCTCCGCCGAAGAAATAAGGGATGGCCTATAAATTAAATCTCAAGTACATTAACATCTCCATAAGTATCGCCGGTTTATTAATATGATGTAGTTCAGTGTCACATATGTGCTTTAAAGCTGAATTACTGATAAGACATAGGTCAGACAAGAATAATCAATGAAGTAATGACACAGCGAAAACAAACATTCTATCAATAAGGTCTCATATCCACAGTTAGTTTTATATAAATATGTGCTTTAATTACCTTCGAGTCATTTCAAGCCATGTCACAATACCAATGCCTGGCTCATTGCCCAAAAATTCAACGGCGATTGTCCTGATTGGGCCATTTTGGTTAATAGCTAGAAACATGGTATTAGTACTAGCAGGCCAACCGTTGCTGAAGACTTCTACCATTTGGTGCCTCGAACCCTTCACTGGTTGTGGGCAAAGAGATGCATGAAGATTTCCACCAGTGTAAATAATGATACGATTTCTTGTTGCACATTGCGTTTCATTCGTCATGATTACACCCTTTGTTTTTACATAAAGATATTGTCCAGGTCCAGGATCAATCAGCCAAGGATGATGCTCACATGTCTTCTAGGAACAAGAAGATGATATTGCAAAAACTTGTTAGCATATGTACATTACTAGTGTAAGTTTAGTAAGTTAGACTTTATTACTTATTATTAGATTGCTAAGACTACGCTAAAGAATGGATTACAAAATAAAATTGGGGATATTCCATTTTATATAATTGAAATTATTATTTTCAACGCTCAAGTTCAACGCCTTTGGTGTTTTATAAAATGTTATATTCTCAAAATTATGTTTTATTAACAAATTACGTAGCAGTAATATTAAAATTGCATATAAAGCATGTCTTGCTTCACAACAAGCTTTACCTCATTTGCGTCAAGAACAGGAGATTTATATTTGATTTCTCCAGAAGGTCCACGAACTCTACGTTTTTGCAGACACGGTGTGCTCTTGATAAAATTCCATGTACCTTCAAAAAATAAATTGTTGTAATCGTCAAGAGCATCCATTGAAAGAACGACAAACTGAACCTCCACCACGTTTGATATTGACTTCACCGTGATAGGTAAAGATAGGTTTGAGCATAAGCAGTCGCGCTCGACTCCGGGAGCGTTTGACCATGGTGAATCAAAAATCTAAAACAGTAACCGCATATAATAAATAGCCTTAACCATGTATTCATGTTAGTTTCAGATTTTATTATTATAATTACAAAAGCTGTTGTTCTTCGACAACAAGAATGTTTAATTGAAGCATACAGGAAGGTTTTTCATTTGCAAAAATGTGTGGGTATAGAAAGTGCACGTACCTTTACAAAAAAAGTATTGGATCCGGTACAAAGCAATCTATTAAAGTCTGATTTCAATACGCTATGGCAACTCCGGTTTCCATTGAAGAGTTTATTAAACTTTAATTTGACGATTTCATTATGTTCACCCTCAAAGCGATATGTACAACTGAAAAAAGAAGATACTGAACGTGCTTACATTGAATTACATTGAACACTTTAGTATTGCTAATATAGAATAATGGATAATGAAATAAATATCTACAAATTGTTAAACTCCTGACCATTGCATTCTTTTAACGGACAAAGCACAGAAATGTTAAATTTAATTTGGAAAAAAATCTCTTAATGTTTAAGTGCATAATGTATAAAGAACATACATGACACTTACTTAGAAAAAACAGCATAAAGGAAGCAAAAACTATTACATTTAATTCTCAGACATACTATAACAATTTGATTGATCACTGAACTGTTTGTCTTCCCGAGTTTTTTTAAATCCAGAAAAACGAACACAAAACTAAATTGTCTCATTGTCAGAACATATTATTTATTTTATGTACACACATCAGATGCAATATACAATATAATACCCCATGATTCAAACATATAGACAATGAATCATAAATTGAGTCTCATCTCATGCATTTATATGTATAAATCCAACCATGGCACATGCTCAAATAAACACCCGAGGTCTAGTAGTTATAGTTCTGACAATGAGTATCAGAACACAATGTATTATAATAAGCAGATATAAATAGGAGTGTGTATATATGCCTCACTCGAAAGACAATCAATGAATTTTAGTATGTATCCAATATTGCTCAATATACCTTAAGTTCTTTGATCCTCCTCGGCCATACAAAAATATATCACGTGGAGCTTGAAACTTACGATCCGGATAATGATCTCTATTGCGACTGTAAAAAACTCTTGAGCATGGTCCACTTCCGTAAGGATCACCGTCTTGATGAAGGTCAACAAATTCGTACAGTGCACGGAAATTGACTGGTCTTTAAGAAAATAGGTATGTCATTATGATAAACAGAGTAATGCACAGGGATGGGACTACATGACATAATTTCCATTTACTGGCACATTAAATACGTGTTGGGATGAATAGTAGTCATTTATGTAGATTTCAGATTAATCATTCCGCTGAAGACGAAGAAAGTTCAAATTTCATATACATGACATGATTCAGGCAACTTTATCAAGTGGTTATAGCTTTAAAAGTAAATTTGGCTTTAACAATTGTGATTCCGCACAAATTAGAATTTTTTTAATGCACTCTCTTAACTTGCTTTGAAAAAGTTTATGTTCACATTTACATGTCGCATTTCGAGCACAACCTGTTCAAGAAGGCTCGACAAACCACCCATACAAAAAATATAAAAACTTGTTTAACACGTTGAGCGCGGAGTCGAGCTCTGGGGACCGACAGCGAACTTTCCGTTCGGCCGGCGTCAGTCCCTGGGACTGACAGTGAACTTATCGTTTAGGCAGGGTCGATTCCTGGGACCGACACAATCAAGGAAACAAAATAAATGTTTAATTTTAATTAAATCGATTAAAACAATCTAAACAAAAATATGATTTGGATTTACATGTATTAAAAAAAGTGATGATGTTGATGGTTGAATTTCTCGCTGTCTTGTGTCCGAATAGTTTTGTTTAGAATTGTGTAATAAATTTAATTAAAATTACACATTTATTCAGTTTCCTTGATACTGTCGGTCCCAGTAACCGACGCTGCCCAAGCGACAAGATGACTGTCGGTCCGAGGGAATGACGCCGGCCGAACGGAAAGTTCGCTGTCGGTCTGGGTACTCTATGTAAGGCAGATGGTAGCAAATACAGGTTGATATATGTGATTGTATTTTTAAAGGCGCAATAAAAAGTAGTTTTCGAACAAAGAAAACGTAATTACCTCTATAGGCTTCTCTTTCGTTAAAAAATACGCCTATGAGACACCTTTCTCTTTAGGAATCATATCTTTCTCATGCCAAGTAACAAAACATAAACATAAATGAAGTCTGTAAGAAGTTGTTACACATGATAATATCAACTCTGGATTTCGATTTCTACAACTTACCTAAGCGCTGTTGATTCTATCATTCTCATTTCTATGGTTAGACTACTTCCAGATGACACAAAACTTTCGCCTAACGAGCAAGGGCGACTCGTATTTTGCAGAATTGCGTGATCACACGTCCTTGGTACCTTATCTTTGCAATACCGAGCTAACAAAGTTGTATTACTCGTTGGCCGTATAATCATGTTGTGTATCGGTTCGTTCAAACGTTCGACATACTTTTGTCGATCTTTTTCACTGCACAAAGAAACGAGTACCGTTAATAAAAAAAATGCAAGAATAATGTTCATTATTCAGTATGTGTGTTTGTTGAAGAAACACCACATATACTTCGAATAATTTTTACGATCAAAATAATTAAATCATTCAGTAATTATTTATTAGATACACCTTGCTTATAAAATGTTGATCCACATTAAACGGATTAGTTAAATGATATGTCTAATTTAGATGTGCAATAAAAAAAGGAAGAAATTTAATGCGTCCCAATGCGAAAATGAAATTTACAGATTCGAGATTTAAGGCTTTCGCGACCATTATTATTGAAAGTATAGGAGGCATTCCATGCCAAATCGGACACATTTGTACCTCACCCACTTCCATTCTTTTCAAAATTATTTATGTTTTTAAGGTCGATGAAAAACGCGTTCATGAATTTTTTCAGATTTTTTTGACGGTTTGTTTTGGAAATATGAATTTTCTTAAAATATGGGTTTTTTTCAGATGCTCATAACTTTGTGAAAAATGCACCATTTGGATCGTTCTTTTTTTCAAAATTTGTGTTTCTGAATGCTCTATCAAGAAAAAATTTGACTTTAACCAAAATTATTTTTTTTATTTTTTATTTTTTATTTAAAGCACAAAATGTTTTTTATATCAAAACACGCCTCGATCGATTTTATTTGAAAAAATTATCAAAGAAGCTTGGATGAATATAAGAACTTTTAAAATTTGTCCGATCATGGGCAAACTCCTCGTTCCATTTTTTTTCTTTATTGTGCGTGTTTTGAGATAAAAAAACATTTTTAATTGCAACGGAACGTACGACTTGATAGAACAGATATTTTCAGATAAAGAAAAAAAATCGAACGAGGAGTTTGCCCACGATCAGACAAATTTTAAAAGTTCTTATATCCATCCAAGCTTCTTTGAGAATTTTTTCAAAAAAATCGATCGAGGCGTGCTTTGATATTAAAACATTTTGTGCTTTAAATAAAAAATAATTTTGGTTAAAGTCATATTTTTTTCTTGAAAGAGCATTCAGAAACACAAATTTTGAAAAAAAGAACGATCCAAATGGTGCATTTTTCACAAAGTTATGAGCATCTGAAAAAAAAAACCCAAATTTTAAGAAAATTCATATTTCCAAAACGGACCGTCAAAAAAATCTGAAAAAATTCATGAACGCGTTTTTCATCGACCTTAAAAACATAAAACAATTTGAAAAAAATCGAACGGGATGAGGTACAAATGTGTCCGATTTGGCATGGAATACCTCATGGGCTTTCGGATGGTCACCGCGTTTGGGATCAGCTGCTTGGCGACGTTTCGCAAACGTTACAGTTTGCATCATCAGGGCAGGTTGCTCCGATGCTGAAGCTTCCTAACTCCAGGATGTCCTTATATTACCGTGATCTCCGTTCCGGATCATCGGTTTAGCCAATCAGATGTTTTAATTGTGTCAGCTGGTCAATTAAAAAACCGGGAGGATCGGGTGCCGAATTAAGTTTACACTGTACCCGCCATCTCTGTTAAGATTATTGAGGTGCTTTAAGATTTCGAGGCCTTCACGGTGCTTCCGTGCAAAGTAGCTCTGTGAGGTGGCTAATCTTTCAGCTTTGTCGAACATTATGGAGTGTCCTGTCTCCATTTTATGTTCAGCCAATGTTGATAGTGTGATATGGCCCAGGGTGGTACACCGCTGGTGTTCTTTAATGCGTGTACTTACCTTACTCCCGGTTTCTCCTACGTACACTTTACCACAAGAGCAGGGGATCCTGTAGACCCCTGATGAACTCAGCGGGGGTCTGGGATCTTTTGGGTTCGGGAGCACTTGTACCATCTTCTTCTGTGGTTTGAAGATGACACCTATGTCATGCTTCCGTAGTATCCTGTCGATGCGGTCAGTGACACCCTGGATGTACGGGAGTGCAGTGGTCAGCTTGGGTTGTTCTACTGACTCCTCACATTGGGTGACCTGACTTGAATTCGTCAGCCTTTCAATGGTTCGATTGATATCCCTTACGGAATATCCGTTTTGGGGAAGGACTGTTCTCAGGTGGGATAGTTCAGCTTCTAGGGTGGAAGGTTCGGAGATGGATAGGGCTCGGTGTACAAGGAAGTAAACCACCGATGATTTTTGTTTTGGATGGTGATGGGATGTGGCGTGTAGGTATCTGTCTGTGTGTGTTGGTTTGCGATACACTTGGTGGCCCAAGGACCCATCAGTTTTTCGCTCTACCAACACATCAAGGAAGGGGATTCGTCTGTCTTGTTCAATTTCCATGGTGAACTCTATGCTAGGGTGCTGGGAGTTAAAAAATGTTAGGAAATCTGGGTTAGTCTAGAAATGGTGTAAACAAGATTAGAACCATCAGAACCAAACCGGGTGACATCCTGGTTAGCTTCGATGTAGTATCCCTGTTCACTAAAGTACGCATCCAGGATACTCTGACCATAATCAGAGATTCCGGAAAGACAGATCCCAACCTTCTACCCCTCATTGAACACTGCCTAACCTCAACCTATTTCCAGTTTGAAGAAAATTTCTACGAACAAACATCCGGGGCGGCCATGGGTTCCCCAATCTCCCCCATCATTGCCAACATTTTCATGGAGAGTTTCGAAAACAGCCTCCTCGAAAATGCCCCCCTCAAACCATCATCCTGGTTTCGATACGTCAATGACACCTTTATCATCTGGAGTCACGGCAAGAACACACTCCCAGATTTCCTAACATTTTTGAACTCCCAGCACCCCAGGTGTACCGAACTGGGCCATATCACACTATCAACATTGGCTGAACATAAAATGGAGACAGGACACTCCATAATGTTCGACAAAGCTGAAAGATTAGCCACCTCACAGAGCTACTTTGCACGAAAGCACCGTAAAGGCCTCGAAATCTTAAAGCACCTGAATAATCTCAACAGAGATGGCGGGTACAGTGTAAATTTAATTCGGCACCCGATCCTCCCGGTTTTTTAATTGACCAGCTGACACAATTAAAACATCTGATTGGCTAAACTGATGATCCGGAACGGAGATCACGGTAATATAAGGACATCCTGGAGTTAGGAAACTTCAGCATCGGAGCAACCTGCCCTGATGATGCAAATTGTAACGTTTGCGAAATGTCGGCAAGCAGCTGATCCCAAACGCGGCAACCATCCGGAAGCCTATACTTTCCTTGAAATTTACAGATGTTTAACTATCATTGCAGTTTAATCAATGTAATATTGGAAATGCTGATGTACTGATATTATAGTGTCTAATGTACCTACGTGTGAACCGGACAAATATTAAAAGGAAAGAAGCAGTAAAAGATAACAAAAACTGCAAAAAAAAATCAGATTTCCTCGAAAAGTAGGGAATGACATGAACATAGGCAAACGTGCTCACCATGTCACGTCATTACATTCGCCGAGAGGCATCATTTCGCCATCCCATACCATAAGAGAGGTGGTGCAATCTTCATCAACACCGCTTTTCGTCCCTGCATTAACATGAAACTTTAGAATCGATAACCAAACTCTGAACTGCGGTTGCGGTGGCTTTGGTGCAGGTCTTCGCCAAATTGTGCCCGGTCTTTGTTCAGGAAATTTTGGTAACGGACGTGGTGGAGTAGGACTAGGAAGAATTGGTCCAGCTCCTCGTAAATGATAAAGGCACGTGCTGTTTCGCGGTAAAGAATGCCGTGGCGACGATAATGTGCCACCCGAATTTCCTTCAAGCCAGAATTCACAACGTTTACTTCTCGCGTAAGTCGGCGAATCGGCGTCCACAAATTTTACCTGTAATGTCAATAACTACGTTTATATTTTGCAAGTTGATTTCAATACACGTGCTACCGCAGACGAGGTAATAACAATTTAACACGTAAGCATTTTCTAATGTTTTATACTAAACAATAGAAATTGCCAAGAACTGCAAAAGTGCCACTGCAGTACAATAATAACCGCACAAAGAGCATCTTCGTCTGCAACTATAACTTACTTGCACTTCTAATTGGAAACCATGTAAAGAATGTGGAGGCATAGGGTGCAAAAAAGTTCCAAATGGTGACGTTGTGAATTCCACTAAAATCTCTGGTCCACTACTCGTTGCCTCTGGTACGGGTTCTCCACCACCGCAAAATTTCAGAATAATAGGATCCCTTGTTGTGTATCCATCGTATATGGTCACATAATCCTGCAAAAAAAGACTGGTATTTAACCTTTGAATTCAATAAAATTCGGACAAAAGTCTATCATCCGTATGCAAATTTGTCGCTGATATGTATAAAATTGTCACACTACTGACAGATTGGCAGTTAAATGACCCACCCCGACCATAGTTCCTAAAAAGATGAAAGAGCTTTATGCACACTCGGCCAAAATGATTCAAGACCGATTTTACTTTGGTGCATCTAAACTCATATATAAGGGTCACATATTTTGACAGTTCGTATTGGAGCTATGCTCTCTGGAAGCAAAGAGGAGGAGTTCAAAGTTCAAGATTTGCAAAACTTTGATGTCAATAACTTTTACACTTTAAATATAGCTCGTGCTAATATTGCCCCATTCGGCATATAACGTTTTGAAGAATATATTCCTTTTATGTTGAAAAAAAAGGCCGTATAGAAAGATTATTGCAAAAATCTGACCCTATAGAGTGAATAGGAGAAAGCATGTTTTTGACAAATTTGTTTGGATAAAGCTAGCAGCAGAAGCTAATCACTGATACAACACCTGAACAACATCACAATCTTGCCAAAGTCGCAGTTCTCGAGGTGGTGGTTCAGCTTGACTTGCTGGTCTTGCTCTGACGGCTACTAACTGACCACGTGGTTGTTTTACAGAAATTAATGCATGCTTTCCTGGTGGTACCTCGTGTTGCCTTACCTACGATAACTCATCAGTAAATAATTTATTGAATAAATTCTACACATTGATTTTTATTGAACATACTGTTTATTTGTTGCTCTTTCACCGTCCTGCCTTTACTCACAGCATAGTAGCAGGTCAAATTTCGGGGATACAATCCGGGGAAATTAGGTGACTGAAGTCTGCATTTCTTCTTGTCACAATCGCTAAATATTCTGGAACAGTACGTCCCTGATATGAGATCACCCAGATACTGTTCCGGAACAGTTGTTTTGATAGATTGTGACGGTGTTTTGTTCACTGTTTCAACAGTTATTGCCACTGAACTGTTTATATGCCCGGCGTTTATTTCCGTGCTCAACGTAGAGAGGGTAGTTGCCGTAGATATACCTGGTACATAGTCGATAATATACTCTAATCAGAACGGTTTAGTAACTACCATATATATACAATAACAATAAATATTTGTGAAGATCAACCATTCCATCAAAAAAAGGAATTTACTCAATTATCTATATCCTAAGTCATATTGTACCTACATATTATTAAAAAATGTATAAAAACACAATCCGATTTGCGCCAAGGGACTGTGATATACAAGGTGAATCAGAATTTGAGGGAGAAAATTTAAGGGGTGATAGAACACATCAATACAATCAATTTTTGTAATGCAATGTATGGGTGGAACGCAAGGGGTAAAAAGTTACAGGGTATTTTTCTACCGTCACGTTTAACGCGAGTTAAAGAATTATCAGAAGAATGGGAGGAGATATTTCTGGAAAACATTTTATTAACAGGAATATTATTGATTTATATGCTCAAAGAAAAAAAAGTTAAAGGTAACACGCTAACTGTCACGCGAATTTATGAGGAAATATCCGCCATGTCAGGCATCGGCGACGCGCGTCGTAATCAGCGTATTAAATGAGTCGATGACAAACTACCCTCTAACTTTTCACTGCTTTCGTTCCGCCCGCATCATTGTATTACAAAAATTGCTTATGTCGATGTCTTCTATCACTCCCTAAATTTTCTCTCACGTTTTTAGGTTCGCCCTGCATATGACTCCAAGCAAATGAAACATACTATGCGTAGTACCCATCTGAATCTATTATACAAAGAAACTCTTATAGGTAAAAGTTTAATGGTGTCTGACAGTAGTGTGTATGGCAACTTTATATACTTTTGTGCATTGTACATGAGGAATTAGGTGCGAAGCCTTTTTTAAATGCAAACATGTACAGTGTGTCCCGTAACTGATGGCATAAGCGGACAGTGGCTGATTCTACATGAAAAACATAGTCGAAAATGTAGAATAAAATTGTTTCATATGAAGCGTTGATTTCGAGAAAAACACGTTTGAATATTTGTCGAGTACGCGTGCACTTGGTCTAGACTCAAATTAACGGACTTTGCTGTAAACTATCTGTGCCGCTCTTGTAAACATATTCAGTGTTTATATACATAGAATAGATCGGCGGTCAAGGCCACAACATTAGAAATACTTACTTTTTAAGAATTTGTTCAGTTCAAATATTGCTGGAAGTCATTTCCACGTTGCTGCATACATGCACATCGGATTTTTATTGGTGGGGACACGTTAAATCTATTGTGTATAGTGAAGGCATAACAAGTCTTCAACAATTAAAACAAAAAATTATTACGGCGTTTGAACAAGAGAAGTTACATAATCGAACGTTAGAACACGTTCGTGAGAATTTGATAAGACGAGCACAATTATGTATGCGATAACGTGGAAATCATTTCCAGCAATTTTTGAACTGAACAAATTCCTAAAAAGTAAGTATTTCTAATGTTGTGGCCATGTGGAATGGACACATCGAAAAAATTCAAACAATATTTTACTACCATAACTTCCGTAAAAAAAGAGTAGAGCATAAGTATATTTAGTATTTTTATGTATAGCACAAAAACTGCCAAAATCGGTGAAGGTAAAAACGCAGGTTTGCATTACAGAAAGGAACTTTTGTATTTTCCTTATGAATTTGAATATCGGCACTATTTCTAATAATGTGAAACTATGTTTAATACGTTACAGCTTCCAAGCGGCCTCAATGCCGACTATCGTATTATATAACAAAAAAATCACCTCTTTAAAAAAAATTGAACATGTCATTGAAATCTCTTTTACTCTCCACCTATACGGGAGGGGGGGGGGGGGGGGAGGAGAGAATATATCACAATGTCTCGCTCTCTACAAAATCCAACTTCTGTAGTAAACATTTTTTCGTAAATTTATCAATATAGAGACATATAATGTGGAAAGAGTTATATCTACACCCTGTATACGAGAAACGTAAATATGTAGAATATTTTTCTATCGAGTTGTTCGGAATGTCGTTTCGTTTTTTCTTATGAAAATTAAAGACGATTTTCTTATAGTAAATAAATATTATATTGAATTATATATTGACCATTGCAGTTCAATACCTTTTGCCATCTTTCTGGCAGTAGCATAATTCCACGCTCATAAAATTTTTATTCTTTACAGACAAAAAATGGATCCAGGTGATTTTTGACCCCCTCATTTGACTTAAAGGTTTTACCGTCTAAAAGATGTTGTACGGACCGGAACAAATAATAGTCAGAACGTGCCAAAACTGGAGAATATGGTGGGTGTGGCAGTATATTCCATTCAAGCTGCAAAAGCTTTTGGCGAGTTAACAAATTTGCTCAAAAAAAAACAATTCCTTTGAAATCCCACCAAACAGATAGCATCACATTGTTTTGATAAATATCGGCTTTCGAAGTGCTTTGAGCCAGTTGACCTTTTACTCCATGATCTTTTGTTTCGAAAATGGATCATTTTCTTGATGTTTGAAAAGCAAATCACAGATGTCAATGCGAATACACAAATTTCTTTTCGTACGAGCACGCGGAACCCATATGTCGAGCTTTGAGATTAAACCTAGGCGTTTCAAATGATCATGAACGGTCGAATTCGATAAGTTGAATCTCTCAGCGATTTCACGAGTTGTTATTGGCCGGTTTGCATCAGCTAATGCCTTTATTGTGTCTTTATCAGCTTCAACCGGCCTTCCAGAACGTGGTGAGTCTTCGACATCAAAATTGCCGGACCAAAATTTTGCAAACCAGTTCTGGCACTGGCGTACTGTCAACACATGTTCTCCATACACATCAGTTAATTTCTTTCTGGCTTGAATAGCATTTTTACATTTTCTATAGTAAAAAAGTAAAATATGACGAAAATTCTGCTATTTGCTCTCCATAATTAAAAGGGCGCCAACCAAAAACTACTGCGTAGAATCAATTGGACTTTTTCACATACAAGCCTTGCTATATCAGCTCTCAAAACATACAGGGTGAACCAGAATTCGAAGGCGTAAAATTTAGGAGGTGGTAGAACACATGAATACACGCACTTTTTGTAAAATAATATATGGGGCGCAACTCAACGGATAAAAAGTTACAGGGTATTTTTGCACCGTCACATTTAACGCGCTGAATGCCGCGCGCGTCTTTGATGCCTGACCTGGCGACGAACGTGTTAAAGAATTACCACAAGAATGAGAGCAGATATTTCACAAAACACTTTATTAACACTAATATTATTGATTTATATGCTCAAAAATAAAACGTTTAAGGGTAACACGCTAACTGCTATGCAAATTTATGAGAAAAACAACCGTCAGCCACGCGCGCTGCTCAGAACTGCACTGGTTTTGTGGGATAGCAATGCCAAGCCTTCCTTCCTTCTATTTGATTGATAAGTTTTAATCTTAGAAGTACGCTTAACATTGCTATCTCACAAAACCAGCGTAATTCTGAGCAGCGCGCGTGGCTGACGGTTGTTTGCTCATAAATTCGCGTAGCAGTTAGCCTGTTACCCTTAAACGTTTTATTTCTGAGCATATAAATCAATAATATTAGTGTTAATAAAGTCTTAAGTGTGGCAGTCAGTAAGTTAAATGTGATGGTCCAAAAATACCCTGTAACTTTTTATCCGTTCAGTTGTGCCCCATATATTATTGTGTACACCCTGTATAATGATTATGCGGATTAAGTATGAAATTGGGTACGAAAAGATACAATTAAATCCTCTGTCGTGAAAAAACGAAATTACTTTCCGAACAACCCAATATTTTATGTTATCGTATTATCGAAGAGTACAGTGTTTGCTACACAAATTTTAATATGTACTCCTAGAGACACAAGAACATTGATTTTCTCATTAAAAATATATCACGTGACATTTAGGGTAGGCACTTGAGAAGAAAATATAATTGAATACATGACATACCCGCAATGGTCATACCAACAAATGGATTGCCGTAACGGACCACAGCGTCTGCCGTTCTAATCATTTTGTAAGCCATGCGAAAGTCGAAGTTAAATCCGGTTTGATCTTTGCTAAGTCTAAAAAGCTTTAGGGTAATAGAAACACTGGATGTCTCGCTGTAATAGATCGCCGGGCCCCAAGAAGTACCACACCACAGACCGCCGACATCTGGTCTTTGAGCTTCAGATATTTGTAACGATCCGTCTGGACAACCTTCAGCGGTGAATGACACAAATTTGCCTAACGTGAAGCTGTCGAAGGTCAACTGTAGAGGATAGTCTTTTCAAAGGATCATTCAAAAGCAAACTCTAACGAGAGTAGTTCTCTCTCTTTTTTATTACACCTTCGCTGGTAACTTACCTGAATAATATTACCAAGGTCTCCGCCGGGAGCGTTAAATGTAAGTTTGCAAATATATGGTACTTTATCTTCCTTTGGACGGTGAAGTTCCAAATCATATGTTTTGCCAACGTCACCATAGTAAGTCTTGTTACACGCTGGAACATAAAGAAATGGACTAGTCTATAATTAGTCTTGTCGGTTACTTTTTTTCTTGCACTGTATTCTGTAAATTAAAAGATTTTGCATCATCCATACTAATATATTTTCTAATATTATTGGAATATGCTTTGTAAGTTTTTATAATAATAACATATAACATTTCGCCGTATATATCTGTAAGACACAATCCAAATAGAATAAGACGATAATATTATTTGTTTAATTTAGAAAGTAATGCACACGCCCAGATGCATCAGATGCGTATTTGTTTATTTAAGTACTCAGAATAGATGATAAAACTAAAAACATGTAAATAAATTTGCTATTTATTGTTTTACGATATAATATTTTACACCAAAATTACACTATTTGAAAGCATGCATGTAAATCTCCATTTTTATAGTGTACAAAAAATCATAGTCTACAATTTTTATAGGTACACTATCCGCTCACTTTATGTCATGATATCTATATTTATATTCTAACACTAACATTCAAATACTCTGTATCATATTTGCATCTAAACGGATTTTAATACTATAATATGCTACGTTATTGAAACTTATAACCAAATGACAACACGGTATTGTTCCGTGCAAGAAAGAAATTTGTATTGTTCGTGTTGATAAAATCATAAGGGTTTAAGCCTTACATTTGTACCTTCTTACACGTATTTTCCGTTATTACAAAATTAAGCTGCCATATTATTTCTTATGTTATTGCCAACTACAGAACGCACACTATTAATTAAATAGAGATATGTTGATACATCAACCCCATCAATATTTGTAATCATGATATGTAACGTCGAAACACATAAGCAACATATACCACAATTATGTTCGCAGTATGGTACGGTGATTGAAATCATTCATTGCCTCATTTTGTATCCCTAAAAGAATATATCTCTAGTCTGGTAGTATTTTTTACGGGACAAACAAATAACAGGTATTTATGCCTTTTCCTTTAACTCGTAAAGAAGTGAATCGTCACCCGGGCATTAATATGCTCAATAATATCCTATGATTTTACTTTTTTATCGTTATACGAAGTTGACAATTGTATTGCATTATTCTTATATTACTTCTGCAACTTTTATGGAAAAGAAAACAACATAACGATATAGAAAATATGTTGTATATTGCACGTTAGCTAGAATTTGATGAATAAGCAATACTAATAAATACTTTAATCATTTGAATGGCAATTTGTAATTGTCAACATTTCCGTTGAGTCGCGTAGTGCAAATAAATTAATTGCATTGGAATGTGTGAGCCATTAACGTAAGTCAAATATAATAAAAAAACATCGCAAGAAAAAGCTGAGAATGGATAGTTTAAATGTAGACAATATTCGTTGCGACGATCCACAATTTTTAGAGGTCTTGATAGTATGTTTACACAAAGAAATCACTGCTTGTAAGCAAGTGTTAAACCGTAAGTAAAATATAAAATTATATGCCACTTGTCAAAAAGGATGTCATCAGAAAATACATATATTGTCATCGCAGTTTATTGTGTGCGATTAAGTGAAATTTATTTACAGATCACGAAATAGAGTGGAAAAAAGTCAAAACGAAAGTATGTGTCCAAGTTTCAATAAGAAAAGAGGTAAAACAAAAAATAAAAGAAACAAAGGAATTAGTGCTTATATTAATCAGCATTAATCAAAAGTAAATTTTCATTATTATCTAACCTACAGCAAGATCATCATCAATATGTAAAATTACAATAGCATTTGTTTCATTTCGCAGATTGGAGCAACATATAAAGAAAGCTGCTAATTACAGAAATGTCATAATTGCTAATATAGATGATGCATATAAGATTAACTCATTGGAAATGGTACAACACCAACACCTATTAAATCAATACAAGTCAGTCTGGAGCAACTATCATGTATGGTATTAAAATGTATCAATTAATACATAATATATTATCAAATACATCTAATTAATGAATTGTAACCAGATTCAGTATGAAGAGTCTCAAGCAGCAAAATTCAGAATGAAGGAATATATAAATTGGCAATATTTTCATATAGACCATATGATTATTGAACATAAGGTCAACAAGTTTGAAAAAATTCTTTGCAAAATTTCATGTATTGATTGGATCAGAACACAATCAATGATAATAAACCTATGTAAGTTACTTGAAAAACGATTAAAAATGTCTTATCGAATCGCAAATGTGAAAGCAAGAATTTTCTCATATAAAGAAGAGTACAGACTTATAAAAGTGCAGGTTATTACAAAATAGTTTTCAGCATTTTTTACTGCGCTTCCTAATAATATATATGTTGACATCAATGATACTTCTTAAGACTTCAAATATTTTTCACAATGCCAGTTAAATAAACAATGCGAAGAACAAGCTGAAAAAGAAAGGATTCGCACTCAGTATTTATTGGAAATGCCGCCACCCAAGATGACTTTGTCACACATATATTTTAATTACATGAGAAAAAATCAATGGACAGGAACTCATGAAGATTGGAATCAGAAGAAGACTGCTAGTGGTACTGAATATTAATACACCAGGTAGTATCTTTATTCATAGGCATAAAATTGATTAAAGGAATCTCTATTACAGACTCAATATCAGTTAACAGTATATTATTAGAAGATATAACAAATATTGATGAGGACACCATGCATTTCTCTAAGGGACTTGACTGTTCTAAAGGAGATAAAAATTTATTTGTTTCAAAACATGATCTACTACAGTCAAATGATTCAATCTGCAAGGATAACATTTCAAACTCATTATTGCGTACTGAAACACGAGACATGGGGGTAAATCCGAATAAGTGCTCAAATATTTTATGCATGACAAATCAACTAATAATTTCTTGTAATAATCAGGAACAAGAGAAACAAAACAAACAATTTCTGTCACCTCAAATGAATATTAATAAGAAAGAGATGAACAATGAGTTAAATACAACAATCATTGAACCTTTAAGCAGCAGAGGAAACTGCGAGAAAAAAAATCAACCACAAATTAAAAAAGTAGAAAACATACACCTTGAAATGTTCAACCCTAAGATCATGCAGATTAACACCACTAATTTGTTTTCTCCACATCATTATGAATATTGCGAAAGTAATTTAAATGAATACTTAGAAAGTGGTTCACAACATAAAGGTACTTTATCTAAAGTCTGGATATTGCTCTATTTTCTCATTATGTACTTATATATATATATATATTATTATATACATATATATATGCATATGTGTATTCCTTATATCCCATTTACAAAACAAGAGCACTCCATCTATGAAGAATCTCTGAAAAATTTCAATATGACAAAATGTTCAAACATTTCATCAATTTCGAGTACTGAAGCGGAGAAAAGCACTGAGTTATGCAGTACAATTGATAATACCATTAAAGAGAAATCTCAGCAGGAGGATATTAAAGTTGATAATTCACCAAGTAATCAACAATCTATTAATATATCTTTTACTATTACAAAACTATAATTCTAATTGCACTTATCCTTTTTCTTTACAGAATATAACTTTGTGAACGTTTTACAAAGAAAATCAATGCATTTTCCAATATTTTGATATCTAGAATTAATTAAATGTCATTACTTTATTCCCTTCTTACTCTGACCCACATGCAACATATCTGACATATAAATGCCACAATGTTGCAATAAATTGTATTGTGTATACAATGTATACTGTGATCTCTCAATCTGCAAGAGATGTTTCATCATTTCTCTATGAAAAGAGCTAACAGAGCTTGTTTCAATATACAGAGCCAACAAATACAGATATGTTTGTTGTATAAATAAACAGTTTTTGCCATTGTGTATGTGCGTTTTTGGTGACTTACACAAATCGTAAATTGCTAAAATCAGAAAAATTTGCAAATATCGGTAAGGGCTCACGTGAACATTGCCGTGGTTCGTCAGTTCCATCGCCACAGTCATCGACGACATTGCATGCCTTATTTAATGCGATACAGCGTGCATTACCACATTGAAATTCACTTTGCCGGCAGGAGAAGACCATTGTTGCTACAGTCGCACTTACGTACACGAACCACCGGAGCATTTCTGAAAGCAAGGTAAAAAATAAGCGGAATTAGTCAGTCAACATCATTAACGTGAGTCATTCAAATGTCTACTTAGAACAGTCCAATATTATATTCCACGTTATAAAGACAGCTCTTGCAAAAAACTTGGAGATTACAGTTATATCAACCTTAAATTCCTCTTTAAAGGATTTTATTATAACTCGACATGTCCTATGCGTATTTTATGTCTCACCATGGTTACTTAAAGAGCCTACAAAATGAATCTACCCAAGAGAAATATTCAAAAAACAAAAATCGGAAATGTAAAGGAAGAAAGAAAGTTCTTATTCCATCAGATGGATGTGTGATTAAAAGAGTAACACAGTATGCCAGTATTATGGTGCAAATTAGTTCTCTGAACATATACATTACGTTGTTTTATATTAAACAAATCTGGAAATATTTTTATACAACGCAAAACTTTAATTAATAAAAGGTTTGTTAGTTTCAATGCAGTACACACAAAGTCTCTTAATACCAACCTTTTATACTCATCCAATGAAGTGCATTTTTGAACTCGGACACACGACGCGGAACTGTACGGACTGAAATAAGAAGGACGTCTATTTTGTTTTACCACGACGCGGATCGTCTAAACTGTTAAGACTATTAGTTTCCTAAGTGGTAGATATTTGCTTCGATTGCAACATGCAAGTGTTTCGTTATATGTATTTCTCTTCGACTTAGGGTTTTTTTAATAGTTATTTAAGTGCCTATTTTTTATATCCTTATTTGTTTGCCCTTTTTAGTGCATACAATATATGATTGTTCCATAAACAATAAACACATTTCTTGGTCTTTAATGATGAACCAAAAATATTCCCACACATAAGGATGAAATAAGATGAATAATACTAAATATAAGATGAGGGAAAAGCTGATTGTATTAAAACGGTGATCCATATAATTTAGTTTTGATTGAAAAGTATTTGACATAACTGTTTCATAGAGGCACCAATATCAATAATACATGCGCATGGTATCACAAACTTACATTTGCTATTTTTATATAGTTAGCATCAAATGCGACCTGCTATTGGTGTAAATAGGTGTGTACAGTGAATGTTAACATGCAGAAACATAAGGATAAGCGTTGTCAACACATTAACTCATATGTTTTCATAGCTTAAGATTTATTAAAATTGCATTGCAGAAATGCAAACTCCTATCAATGTAATAAAAGCATAAAATTTGGATACATATATGAAGATGATATGAATAATAATTGTTTATGCCACGAATTCTTCTTCAGTAAATTATATAAATTTCTTTTTCTTACAATCAATATCAGAAAATGTTCAAAGGTACTTTGGACTCTTTACTACACATAGATATGTTTTATAATTTTATCTCTCTCTTAGCATTTTGTGTAAAAGTGGACCAACCCTAGTGCAAGACTCCAATGAATTATGCATAATTAAATATTTAAATGTGAATGAAATATTTACCCTATAATAATTTTCATCCATATTCTGTTAGAATTTATATCACCTTTAAATTATAATAATAATAATACTAGTAGTAGATGTAATAGTAATACTGATAGTTATTGCAGCACTAGCAGCGGCATGATGCGCATAAACGTGTAGAAGCAATAGCGACAGCAATAACTGCAAAAATGATGGTAGTAGTGACATACTGTTAAGGTTCCATAATAACGAATAACAAACAAAATGTGATTAAAATGTAGTAGATGAATAATGAGTACAATGAATATTTGAAAACAAAGGAAACGATAATTGGGAAGAAAGGTCACTTCTGCTTGAACTTCTGCAAAGCTTACAAGTTTGTTAATTACTGCAAGTACTACAATGTAAGTTCAATAAACTTACGAAAGACAAATTTACCGTGAATCACGAATGTTATCCTGGAACAATGAAGAACTGATTGTGCAATATTGCCGGAACACAAGTTAATTAAATAGGAAATACGTTGAACGATAGAGAAACAGACATCACAAGCGTGCGAGCAAACTGGTAAACGAAAATCTGAGTTTTACGGAACGCAAGTACGCTTCTCGTTCCGTTCGTTATCGAGCACGCGCACGAGTCCAAACGACACTGACGAGCAACTCCTTGCCGCTGGTCCCGTTCGACAAAACAAGGGCTAGCTGGTACTAGAAAGGGAGGGTTGACCCAGATCCACCCCTTCAGGGATGTAACATACGAACCCCACTTACGTCGATGCTATATTTTTTTCCTCACTTGTACATACAATTTCCTTCAAACAAGGGTAACAAGAAAGACGATATTTTTGCTAGATCAAGGTAACAAACATTATCACTTAATACATACGCTATTCAGCAATACCCCAAAGACAATTTATTATTTTCACTTATAGCTAATTGCAGTTGTAAGATTTCAGCTAAATCTGTTCAATTTTCTACACAGTAGACAATTACATTCTTGTTAACCTTTGTTAAACCTATTTTACAAAATTATAATTTCTATAGTATTATTTATGTACCCTGTCTCGGGTTATTGTTCTGCCTCCCTGAGAACACTCTATCTATGTATATGCAATTGACTAGTCACATGTAATCAAGTTTATACTGCCTATGGGAAACTAGATAAAAGCTTTACGTTTTTGTTAGATATGCGTTTAGTAACATTGTTTGTCATATTACTCTTGCATTATCGAATCCATAATAGTTATTTATATCCACCACAACATTAGTCTATTCTATAAGAGGAATCACCCTTAAAACAAATGAGTCAACCCCCACTATGTTTCGTTCGGATTTTCCCCTTCATATTGATCAGCGGAATTCGCAGACCACAGCATCCACGACAAGGGGAGTTACCGCTCTTGTCTTCCGTGGATTCCTTTTTCCTTCTTCTTCTGCTTTTATATGAAACACCAACATTATACTTGCAAATTATTTAAGTAAATTATGAGGACTACTGGCCGGACAATACAGTATTAAAAACACCTTAGTATTGTCTTAAATTAAGGCTGAAATGATCAGGTTGAAATTATGTCATGTGTGTTTTTATACGTAAATGATAGATTTGATAGACAAATTACATTAGCAATATCATGCTGGAAACGCACAGAACATAATAGATTTTCTACGAACGGTGAAAAGCAAGATAACCGGGAATGATATTAATTCACCAGAAATATGTATCATTTTATTATAGAAGTGCAATGTGACTCAAACAGCACAATCAGCATTTTTAGAAACAGTACAAAACAAGTATTTATTTCTTTCGACTGGCTGTACATATATAGATAGTCCATTTCAATTCTCTTTAAGCAATTAAACATTCGTACATAATTTGTATTTATTTCTCTATTGTATCTAATTTTTACTTACCTCGTAACAAAAACGACATATCTAAATAATAATCATTCCTAGTGGACACATCATTGCTTTATTTTGTATAGAATTAATCTGTTTATATAAGCATATCTTGTTAAATAGTACATGATATGCGATATAATGTTTTTTCCATGGTTTATAATTTCATATTTCTCGATAATTTTTAATTTTAGGATTTCTTATACAAAGTAGTAATTTTTTCTATGAATTCCTTTTTTTCAAATTTGAATTATATATTTTAAATTCAATTTATATAACCGCTGACTGAATACTTTCCGATATTATGTATATAAAAATATTAAAACGAGGCATCTTTATATAACATGCTTCATATCAGATAAAAAACAAATTTTATTTGTCTTATTATCTCCACATCCATCATGCTAAACCGGCTAATAATATTTTTACACCTGTACATTTACGCCAATCACATTACATTGACCGTTTATTTTAAAAGTGGTGTAAGTCCATTTTTACCACCATTTACACCACTTTTCTAATAAATGGTCCATATCAGTAATTTGTTATAACTATGACATTATACATTGTCTTATATTATCAACAAACGAAATAACTTATTTATTTCTTTTACTAATTTGTCATCTCAGCATCTAACATACATTTTGAGAAGTCACTTTATATGTGAGATGAAGGCAGCTCAGAGAAAAAAAGCAACTTTTATTCATTAAAAGTATTAAGATCAAAAACAATAGTTGTTTTCTAAAAAAACGCACTAAGAGATAATAATAATAATAATAATAGAAACATAAATATGATTGTTTATGCCTTTATGGTCATTATTTCCAGATTCAATAAATATAATGGAATGGCTAATAATCATGAAAAATTACTAATATTACTAAGTATGAAACATCTAATAATATCCAATTAGTGAAACAGAAAATGCAATGTGATAATGATATGCAGTGTAAATATCTTACATCAGATCAAATAATAGTTTATGAATAACTCTTTCAGCTGATACATTGTGTATTTCGTGTTTAATAACATTATTCACGTTATAGGTTACATTTTATTGGGATTTTTTGCGAACTGCAGTGTAGATAACTATATACTAATAGGAAAATTATAAATAAAATGTCAAAAATCAACAAACCAAGTGAATTAAATATTTTATATTATAATTCAATATATGCTGTGCATTGCATATTACAACGTTTTAAAGTGTGATATGTACTTGAATTCACTTGTTAAAACAGAAAATCTTTTGCACAATATCTAATTTAGATGTTTTGATTTAGATAACAGATCAGGATAGTGTAAACAGAAATGTTAATACAATGTATGTTCAAGTTTTGATTAGATGTATGCCATATTCATATTCAAATTTCTTAAAAAGTAATTACAAAATCTGTTTTCCATATCCACAGTAAGTAAACCCAGGTGAACAATATCATTAGATGGTGAAAGCATCACATAATGAGCAAGACAGAAGAAACTTTGAAAACAAGAAGAAATGTCAACGTGAACTAGTGTTCTGTGAAACAAGAGCAACCTGTCTATAATTACAGTGTTATTAAGCTAAACTTCTGAGTTATAGTCATGAATGGAGTATGAGAAATTATAGTATTCTACTGTATGTGAAACAGAAACATAAAATTGGAACAACTAAATAGAAAAAGGAATGAACCCAAAACAATCAACAAGCAGAGAAACAAATAATATTTATGTAGTAATATATATTTTGGTCTGTTTGAGATTTTGCATTTTGCTTTGTTATTTAAGTGTATAAAAGCATTGAACTGATTTTTACTTTCTAATACAAACCTACCATGTGAAACTTGATATGTCTCATATATTCCCATCTCCTTTTAATATCTTTGTCACCGTCCAAGAAATACCATCCTACATCTAAATTAGAACCACTATAGATCTAGTAGTTTGTTTGCTTTCAAAATTCCATCACCAAAATTCATATTTAGACAAAATGTAATATGCAAAAATTTATTATGTAACATGCTCCATGTAGCATGACGTCTGAATAATTGAAAAATGTTAAGAAATTGGAGTTTTGTAAGGTCCATATAAATTTGTGACATTGTTGTTGAGTAGTATTTATAAATTTAATACAAGATGTATACGCAGTACATACAATTACAAGCTGAAATCAATGATGATGCCAGAGATAGATGGGCAGAGTCTTTGTCATAAAAAAAAGTGTAACTAAGTGTACACAGAAATACAAAAGTACAGTTCATAGGTAATGAGAGCAAATCATGCTCAGTTCTGCTGTTTTGTAATTTTGTTTCTATCTATCAAAACTGGTTTCCTTCCGGCTATACATATGTTGCTTGTTACGTAGTTGCCAATGTTAAAGCACTATAATGAACTAACAGAATAAACAAGTTACAATGACATAAAACAGAATAAAATATTATCCCAACTTAGTGAGATACTTAGATGAGCAGGAAAGAAAACGAGTACAGTAAAAGAATATAAAGAAAGCAAAAATAATGATTTTGGAAACTTACAGAAATACATCTGAAATATAAGAAAAAATTATGTCATGAATATGATCCCGATGAGTATAAACAACAGGAGTTTAAAAATGTAGATTTCATAGGAAATTGTTAATTGTCTACAAAACCAGATCAAGTGTAGAAAAACAAGAATATGGATGTACACAAAAAAGTAAAAAAAAAATGACAAAGGGAAGGGGGAAGGAGGAAGTATAAGGGAAAGAAGTTTATACATACAGTTGAAGAAAAGACAAAAATATTAGTATTCATTTAGATCTAGTATTGCTATTGAGAGTGTTGGTTTGTTTCGCTCTTTTTGATCGAAAAAGCAGAGCAGAAATTCTTACACTATTATCATTCATGTTGATACAACCTTCATCATTCACCTATAAGCAACCGTAAAGTTTAGAACTTAAGAAATGAAACGCACGGTAACATGTTTTATTTAAACAACAATATACATAAATATCATAATAGATGATGTTGACGTGAAAAGATAATGTACCGCGAACAACGGTGTAACTTTCTTGGTAAAACCTTCTGAGTAATGTTTCATTTATAGGATAATGCCAAAGTGATTTTAGCAGATTTTTTGAATATGAAAATATACTAGGTCTACCAGAAAGTTCTGTTCGCCTTTGCAATAACGCAAAAGAATAAGTTTCACATACCTTGAATAAACTTTATTAAATAATATAATTGCCATCATTATTTATGACTTCTTGCCACCATGATGACAATTTGTATATTCCATTTTTTAAAAATGCCCTTTCTTTAGGGACTATAAATTCATCCAGTCATATTGCATATACTATATTGCAAAAGTAGTTTTTGTTTCTACACACCACTACTGGCTGCCAGTCACGTTATTGATATTTCCCGCAAGCATACAAAGCTGCAACAAGGTAATTAAGCTAAGACTTCATCTAGAGTATATGTTCTGGGTTGACATCTAAAATGAATTGTTGAGAAAATGAAGTACTAAACAATAAAACTTTATTCTGTATTTTTCACTTATTATTTTTTACATTGAATGGCTCCCAACTGCAACCAAAAGACTTTAACCATAAACTCGTCCACTAATCAATCATTTGACTGTTTCTATGGTTTATGTTCACTATCCGTATATAAATCCATACAATGCTATTAGAATACTGTATAGGTACTAGTTTCTCATAATAATAGTTGGTAATGTTTTTTTTAAATCCTAAATTTCAAGAAGTAGATACAATTCTATTTGGCTTTCAATATTTTGTTTTATTTTGTGTAAATCAATATAATTCATGGTACCATGGAAAATTATTCATGAATTCAAAACGATATTATGTAATAACAAATTTTACATTTCTCCATTATTGTGGGTTATTTTTGTATTCCATTAAATGTATTTCATTGGCTATGACTATTATTGGCTAATATAGATGTGGTGAATTTGTGCAATAAATGGGCATTGTTTTTTTTGTTCCACACCTGGAGGTTGTAAAACATCGAGCAAACTTTATAAATTCCAACATTTTTATAAGATCACCTGGCAAATTAATGAATTGACAAACCTTTTTGTTGAAAACAATGGTAAATTCTCAGATCTTTTTAAACAAATGTACCATTACAGCTGTCACAAAAATAATATTGATGAAGTCCATTCAATAGGTTGCAAATTCCTTGCTGTGTCCTCTTAACAGCTGTTTATGAATTCAGCTTTTTACAAAATTAACATGGTCAACTTTCTTCAAGATTTTCATTCCTGATAGTATATGTATTTGACTACCTTGTCCGTACTGCAGGGTCTATAGTACGGCGAGAATTCTCTTGAGGCGGTAAAACAAATTCCACATCCAGTAGTATATTCTTCTACTAACTAAGCGCTATGATCGGTGCAAGCTTCAATCCGTCCATTGTCACCATTTCATGATCTTGGAAGAATTAAATGTTCCACTTAAACAATCAAAATTGCTTTTAGGGTCAATTAAGTTAATTCGCATTAACACGATCAATCATGGAAAAAATTGTGTTAAACGAAGTACGCCCAGACATCCCCTCAAAATACCAGAGGGAGCCTAGAAACAGATGTCTCTAAATGCGCACTGTTATGAGATTTTCGCACAATTATTAATCGTACAATCGCACAAACAAATCGTAAAATCACCCGGCATTTTCCGCAAACTAGTGTTAGGGTTTTTGGGACAGAGTAACATATATATTTTCTTCACTAATCATCGCAAAGCAAAGTCGTCCGAGGTGTAAAAACCTATGCGTGAAATGGGTTTCATCGGAATTTTCTAATCTAATGGAATATAACCCAAAAGTGCTAAGCGCGGTGACAAAGTTGAAATATTGTATGTCGAAGATGCATAGTTATACAATTTGTTATTGAAAATTCCAATTAAACATAATGTCAACGCAATAAATAGCTTGCATGTTTCAAGGTTCTTTTGTCTGCGTTGGTGTATACTATCAATGTCTTCTCACAGTCTATTTTCTATCTATATTGTTCCAAATCAAAGAATACCTCGTTGTGGTAGCCACTGGTTCCCCATGGCACACTATTCTATTCTGCTATACAACAACAATAAGTTTTCTTCAGTGGCCATATACATGGCGTGTTCTAAAAGTGGTAGAACTGATTTAAAAAAAAAGATGTATTCATGAGAATAGTACGAACGATTAAAATTCTTCAAAATACCACCCTTCCGCATGTACATACTGTGCCAATGAGTTTTCCAGTTTTCGTACGCCTGCTGGAACGCCTGGACCGGAATGCTGTTTAGCTCCCTTAACCCATTCGAGACGACGATGTTTTTTGAACTCGGTCCCCAGGAGCGAAATTTTTTTTTTCTTTATATTGTTCATTTTTAATAAAAAAAAAACATGTTTACTATGGAAATTATCCAATTCGTAAGTGAATTCACATAAATAAGATCATTGCACACCAGGTGTGCAGCTCGCCCCTCGGAAAATTTTTATTGCGAGGAGCGGATTGAACACCATGTGTGCAATGTAAGGTAAAATGAAAATACATCATTAAAAAATATATAAACATTTATTTCAAAAATAGTAGGATAATACAAAATCGTTAGTTTACTTTCAATAATAAAGAACAGAATATAATGCAAAGAAAACTATTATGCGTCGTCGTTGCTGGTCGGTTTATGTCGGGTAAGAAAGTATAGAGTGGTGGAAGCACTTATTTATTCACGGATAAAGATAGGTCAAAGAAAATAAAAAATTGTTATCTTAAGCCTACACAGCCTGCGTATCGGCTTCTATTCATACAGCCTAAACGAAACTTATTATCTTAAGCCTTCGCTGCATGCGTATTCATAGAATTTTACATGTAAGAAAGGTTTCAGATTATTTAAAAATGTTTTGGTACACACTAAACCTATGCCAAATTTTGTTTTCCTGTACTTTACAGATTGCATTAGTTCAAGAAAAATCTTATTTCGACGACTAGTTTACTCAGAATAACTGATAATTGCACATTACTGTTATTGCACACACGGTGTGCAGCCCGTCTTATAGCCTCGGAAATCCATTGCACACACGGTGTACAATCGGTCTCGAGTGGGTTAAGCGTCGATTTTATTCTCGGGAATAGAAAAAAAGTTTGGCGGGGGCAAGTCGGGGGTGTAGGGGAGCTGAGGGAGCGTTGTCATCTTGTGGTGGGCAAGATACTCCACTACGCGGAACGCTGCACAGTGGGGTATTTGACCGTTCTAGCTGGCCAAAATTATTTTTCAACTTTAGACAAATTCTATTGACATAGTTTGCTAGAGTGTGAAGTAATTAAATTTTTAAAGTACTTTTGCAATAAAAAAAACAATTTTTTTCAATTGTTTAAATAAATTTTTGTTTTTATGCTCAGTAAAAAAATTACAGTTATATTTTAAATAATGGCAGTGGCCAATATAGGAAAGAATTTCTTTCTTCGTTGCCCAATAACACTGGCTAGGCAAAACCGGTGTTGTATGGGAACACCCATGTCGGTCAAAGTTTTCACCACTTCCTCGAGATATAAAAGTAATCGGGCAGCAGTATGGTTTAATAAATCTTGAAGGTTAATTTCGGCAGAAGTAGCTGTCACTGTATACGAGGCAGGAACAGGGTAGCATTGTTTTTTTGCTTTCTGGATGACTGTGTAACATGGATAGAGCTTTCTGTTACCGGTTCTGACAATTTCATACTGTCTCCTTGACAATCCTATAAGTACCAAATAAGCGCCACATATAATATTCCAAGCTAATGATGAAAAAACTATAGATGATAAAATATAAAAAATAACAAATGTTACCTGCTTCAACAAATATGGAGAGAGCTTGTAAAGGTGGCAATTGTTCTTCGATTTTTTGTAGGCTACGAATGTACGCATTCCTATATTTCGTTGCCCGACGCGGTGTCTCTGTAATTTCTTTCAAAACCGCTGAAGCATTTCGTTTGCCAATTTCCCGCAATTTCATCCCTGTGGCAAAAGTTAACATTTCACTCGATGTTTTTCGGACATCTTCCGTTTTCCTTCTTTTGCTGCGTTCACTCGAGTCACTGAAAGACTTCTCAGGCCGTCCTGATCGAGTCGTCACAGCGGGTATTTCGATAATACCCTCTAACCATTTTGCATTTTTTTTCTCAAAAAGTTGCTTCTTTCTAGATGCAGCCCTCCATTTTTACAGACTCCTAAAGCAAGTTATTAATGCTTCTAGGCGTTTTTGCTGCTCCTCCGAATAATTTTCCCGATTTTGCAAAATATGTGTCAAATATGCAAATTTTTCGGAAATATTACTGTTAATTTTTTGTTGCACGATATCATATAAATATCTGCGGCTAATCCGTTTGATTCCTGATGATCCTGGTCAGAAAAAAGGGCGATTTATGATAATGTCCGAAACATTGAAAAGTGTCATTATTTAGAAAATTCCTCGTAAAAACCAAATTCGCAAATATTCGCAAGAAATTCTTTTTGCACTAGGAAGCCGACACTTCACTCTAAACAATGGCGTAAGAAACTTTGCGGTATCAAGCGGTCTTATATAACAAAATCATTGCAGAAGATACATCTTCGAACAAAAAATTTCATATTTAAACCCTATTTTCAAACCACGACAACTTTTGACAGGTGCTTAATAAACCGTTGAAACTTTTTCTAAAATTAAGTACATACCTTCCTCTAAAGACGCCATAGCACCGCACTTCACACCGGTTCTTGGTTAACACACAAAACACAAGCAAACTCGTGAACGTTCAGAGAGTGTCCCAAAGAGGTACGTTTACTAGCAGCAACCGTCAACTTCAGACTAAGTTTTCAGACGAATGGTACGAAGAAAAAAAAAATATTACACATACATATTCCCCCACTATTTAAGTACCCCATCATATAATTTTTATGACCCCAGGTCAAATTTGACAAAATCGACTTTTGGCCAGCTAGAACGGTCAAATACCCCACTGTGCGCTGTGTGGCTCGGCGCGTTGTCATGCTGCAGCCGCCAATTGTTGGCGATGACTGGGCGGACACGAACAATGCGTTTTCGCAGTCTTGTGAGGACTTCTACGTAAAAATCTACATTAACTGTTTGTCCGGATGGTACAAACTCTTTGTGGATGACTCCGTGTCGATCAAAAAAGCAAATGTAAAGTATGGACTCCAGTCTTCAGAGCGGTCGTCGTCTACCACTCTTTCCCTACCTTCTCGAAACAGCTTGTGCCACTGAAAAACACCCGATCTACCTTTTATCTACTACTTTTACACAAAATTTGATTGCGTATCGCTGCTCCAGTAAACGCTCCATGATTCTCTGTGACGAGGCGTTTCGACAGGGGTTCATAGTACAAGCGACCTGCTTTTTTCAATGGCTGAGAGCCGGCCGCCGATTTTTCCCAGCTTTCCTAATACCCGCCTCCACCGATCCTACCCCCGCAAACCGCCTCTCCTCCACCCGTTCGCCCAGGAAAAAATCAGTCATACTACTTTCAGAACAGACCATGTATGACCGTTTATCAATTTGGCATTGCTGCATGCGGCACAGCTTCCTTGATTTGATGCATGAGATGGCCTGATAACCAGATTCAAAGCATGAATGGCAAAACATAAAGCTATCAAAACTTCATATACAGAATGAATCTATAAACGTCGAAGAAAATTTACGAGGTGGTAGAATACATCTACATGAGCAATTTTTGTATTACAATGTATGGGCGGAACGCAAACGGTGAAAAGTTAAAGGATAGTTTTCCACCTTCACATTTAACACGCTGACTGCCGTCAGCCGTGACGACAATTAACATTTTAAAGAATTACCTCAAGAATGGGAGGAGATATTTCAGAAAGGATAAAATAAATAATCTTCTGCTACGATAAGACACAATGGTCCTAATATGTTTACACATTTGCATCGAGGAAGTTTTAATCTGAGAAGTGCGCTTGGCATTGATATTCCGTAAAACCAGCACACTTCTGAGCAGCGCGCGATGACTTGACGGTTATTTCCTTAGACATTCGCGTAGCAGTTAACGTGCAACCTTTTAACTTTTTCTTCTTTGCGCATGTAAATCAAGTACTTTCCTGTTAATAAAATATTTTCTGAAACATGTCCTCTCATTCTTGTCGTAATTACTTAACACGGTAACCTCCATGTCTGGCATCGGCGACGCACGTGACGTTAAAAGTGACGGCAGAAACTACCATCTAACTTTTCACCCCTTGCGTTCCGTCCATATATTGTATTACAAAAATAGCTTGTGTAGATGTGTTCTATCAAACCGTAAATTTTGTCCCACGTTTGTGGATTCACCCTGTATATTTCATTGCAAGATTGCCATCACCTAGAATATTTAAAAGGCCTCAAAATAGCATATTTTTCCCTGCCTTGTAATGTATTGACATGGTCATAACTTTACACTTTCAAGTGAGTATGAAATAAAACAGATTTTCCATGTTATGGAAATGTCCTCTCCATGTTATGAGTGTCATTTAAGGTTGTAGAGGTTTGCTTTGTTCATTAATGCATTCCCAATCTCGTCTCCAGTACCTTCACTTCAATAGTTTCTTCTGTCAAGGATATTTATACCACATTGAGATTGGAATATGGTTCTCGTATGTATTCAATAAGCTACAAGATCACTGATGTGAGTAAGTTTTAATCTTAGAAGTACGCTTAGCATTGCTATCTCACAAAACAAGCGCAGTTCTGCAGCATGTGTAGCTGAGGTTGTTTCCTCATAAATTCGCGTAGCAGTTAGCGTGTTACCCTTAAACTTTCTATTTTTGAGCATATAACTCAATAACATTACTGTGTTAACATATCACATATAACTCAATAACATAGTGTTACTAAAGTGTTTTGTGATATATCTGCTCTCATTCTTGTGATAATTCTTTAACACGTTCGCCGCCAGGTCAGGCATCGACGACGCGCGCGGCAGTCAGCGCGATAAATGTGACGGTGCAAAAATACCCTGTAACTTTTTATCCCTTGAGTTGCACACCAAATATTATTTGACAAAAAGTGCTTGTATTCATGTGTTCTACCATCCCCTGAATTTTCTCCCTCGAATTCTGGCTCACCCTGTATATGAATCGGGACAGTTACTGACTGGAGATAAAAAGTGCAAAGAGTAGCACATACAAGATGTTCAGAAAAAATTGAACTATTGATATTCTATTTCCATTTAAGCATGCCTTCTTGTCACAGAAACATAGACCTTCTAGAAAATATTATATTCCTGTTAGGTTGATTTACAGATATTGTAAATTAAATTTCATAATTTTTTTCAGTTATTTATGCTGAAATCGAAGGATCAAGGTCGCACCACTAGTTCATCACGGTCAGTCCAATTTTTCGTGACCCGCGCAACACTGAATTGTAATAAAATATGTGTAACACTATTGTATGTTGTTCATAACTGATTAATTGCCGACGGAATCAGGACGTTCTGAGCGCTGTTTATAAGTACTAAGGAAAACGCGCATGCAATATCAGAACTCGGAAAGTCAACTATATTTTCATTCAAAAATGTTTTCAACCCCGAAACGGTTGCCTTTTCGACCTATACTTACTGATTGTAACATCCATATACCCATTGTCGTACATTCCATGTATTATATAAAGTTTGGTTTTGTAATTCTATATGCAAAGATGAATTTAAAATATTGTCACTATTACATAGCTGTAAATTGCACTTGACGAAAATTCAAAGTCGATTTTCTCGAAAACGGAGCGTTCAAAGAAAAATTGTCATACGTTTTTTTCGACTTATTTTTGCATGTAGATTCACCTCCTTTTCGTTTGTACCACCGGATCGAAACCACCCTGTATAAATAAATTGTTTATTTTTAATAAAAGCTGAAGGTTACAAGTTATTGCAATAGAACTACTATTAAAGCAAGTTTTTTAAGAGTTGCATGACTCTGCCGTGCAACTTCAATTTTATTTTGAATGCTGCTATTATTTAAACCCACGACTACCGAACTTCGCGCGATCGTACCTGGATCACTTCTGACCCTCACAGACAGTTCACTAAACTAATTCGTGAAGGCTCGAGCGGGCTGCTCGCCCGATGACGTCAGGCTACTTCAAAAGATCTTTATGCGTAATCGCTTCGGGAACAATTGACCAACGCCGGCGACATTGGCCCAAGTAGCTAACGTCTTGTTATAATGTGTGCGTTTCCGCAGCCAAAAAATCCCGGTACTGTGATCCAGGCACGGTAGACGGGGGTTTATCTCATAACATTTATAATTCTGATTTTATCTTCGATGACAGATGTAACTTTTTCAAATAAATGTCCTAATCCATTAAAAATATTATGTTTGCAACTTAATTTTCAATGAGAGTTTTTCAATTCCTCAATAAAATCTGAATTGCATACAACACATGGACTGAACAAGTAAAATTAAAAAAGTACAAAAGTTCTTCTGCAATACATTAGATCATACTCTAACACTATTATTTGAGAAGCAATTGGTTTAAGAATTTTGCAAATCAAATTTTGAGGAACAAATTGTGTGAGAAAGTTGGCATACTTCTTACTGATGACTATAATAAAACTATAGTATTTTATTTGTTGACAACCTTGTTATCCTGAAATATTTTTGTTAATTCCTTGTTAGCCAAAATGTTAATAGACAACAATTATTTAAAGCAATCCTTAGTAATTATTTAAAACATTACTTGTTATATTGCATCCCTTTTAGGGATTTTTGCTGCACTGCATATATAATTATTCTATGGCAAACAAATTATTTTCAATTAATCTCTGCTGTATTATGAACAATACAATACCAACTTTGTAATATTTCTGCACGTCTTCCACACCTACAACTAACTACATTTTAATGCCAATCTAAACTAAATATTCATTTGAAAGAAATTTTTCTGACATGAACCTATTAGATAGTTATACTTACAATTAGTCATAGAACTAACCTTTCCTTTAACACGTTCGTCGCCACGTCACCCGTACTTGGGTGACAGTTATATTTCCCCGGGGGCCCCGTCACCCGTACTTGGGTGACGGCCCCTGTAGCTATGTTTCCCGGATGACACTCTCCTTCGTTCAATTGAAACAGGATTTTGTAGGTAGTTTACAATCATTTCATTTGTATCGCAATAATGACGACTAGACATATACAAAATAAACAAATTGGAAATATTAAAAACTTGAAATATGAAAATAAATATGAAGTATAATACAACAAAATAATTTGAGAAAGCATGAAATAAATAGCAAATGTATAAAGATATATAGAATGCAATGAAACAAAATAAATATAAATAAACAAATTGGAAATATTAAAAACTTGAAATATGAAAATAAATATGAAGTATAATATAACAAAATAATTTGAGAAAGCATGAAATAAATAACAAATGTATAAAGATATATAGAATGCAATGAAACAAAATAAATATAAATAAACAAATTGGAAATATTAAAAACTTGAAATTTGAAAATAAATATGAAGTATAATACAACAAAATAAATATAAATAAACATGAAATAAATAAAAAATATATAAAAATATATAGAATGCATTGAAACAAAATAAATATAAATGAACATAAAATAAATAAAAAATATATAAAAATATAAAGAATGCAATGAAATAAAATTAATATAAATAAACAACTTGGAAATACTAAAAACTTGAAATATGACAAATAAATTTGAAATAGAATACAACAAAATAAATATATATGAACATAAAATAAATAAAAAATATACAAAAATATAAAGAATGCAATGAAATAAAATTAATATAAATAGACAACTTGGAAATACTAAAAACTTGAAATATGACAAATAAATTTGAAATAGAATACAACAAAATAAATATAAATAAACATGAACATGTACTCTGTAATAAATCGAAGATTCAACGACGACGACGTTATGCGACCGACGGCTATATTGCATCCTATCGCTCTTGCGGCTTATCCCGCCGCTTACACTCCGAGCCTGAAAGGGCCCCCGGAGAAACCCTACCGATTCACGCTGGGCGATGAACGTGTTAAATGCAAGGGTGTTAAAAAAAATGTATACACACCTTAAAATAGAATAGCTGCTACATTATTGTGAATATTAAAGTAATATAAAAGTAATAGTCACAACATAAACACAGTTTTTTCATGTTACTTCTGTATTTTTAAGTAAGCTTTGCCAATAACTGTACCTTGGAAAAAAATGGTTATTTACTCCTCTTCACAACAAGCCATACTAAACATTGAGCTCTGGAGAATTGACATGTTGAAACATGCAAAGGGCATAGGTGAATAAGACAGGGAAATGTGCCTCCAAATCGATCGAAATTCTGAATGAGCCATTCGATAGCTTATGAAAAAAGAAACATTTTTGTGAATTTTCAACTTTGTATCTCGACCGTGGGAGGCGGGGTGGTGTAAAATGTACTGTCCGCTTCTCCCACCATTTTCTCGGAATCTAGTGCATAAAAAAGTTCGAAAAAAACAGAGCTACATCTAGCAATAACGGGCATATTCCAGATTTTTTCAGATTTTTACATAAAAAATCCAATTGGTAAAAAAATAAAAACCGAAAAGTCAATCAGAAAAACATCGATTTGATACCGGACGAGGTCCGGATCAGTGATGCCGCTTTTTTCTGTAATCTAATATTACAATCAAATATTAACTATTGTTGCACAGAGAAAGGACACAAAAACGATGAAAAAAATGCACCTAACAGTATTCAAACACAAAGAAAAAGTTTGCTTCGAAAAAAACAGACTGTCACCTTACGCGTGTCGCTACCAACGATCTGTAGTTGATCTTCAATTTTTCAGAACATAAGGCATACATTGTGACATCGCTTTTTTTCCATTAATTTAGCGTTCTTATATTACTACAACTGTGCAATGTAATCAATAACATTAAACATTACATAAAATATGTATTACATAAATTATGTAACAAAAATTGAAAAACAGTTTACGTCATACGTTGTTCTGACACCCAAAAACTGACGAAAAAACGGGTTTTTCATTTTTCCGACAATGTTGCTGGTGAGCAAAAATTATAAAAATATCAGAGAAATGTTGATTCTAATATTAGATTACAGAAAAAAGCGGCATCACTGATCCGGACCTCGTTCGGTATCAAATCGATGTTGTTCTGATTGACTTTTCGGTTTTTATTTTTTTACCAATTGGATTTTTTATGTAAAAATCTGAAAAAACATCTGGAGTATGCGAGCCATTGCTAGATGTAGCTCTGATTTTTTTCGAAGTTTGTTATGCATGAGATTCCGAGAAAATGGTGGGAAAAGCGGACAGTACATATTACACCCCCTCGTCCCCCACGGTCGAGATACAAAGTTGAAAATTCAGAAACATATTTATGTTTTCATGGCTCATTCACAATTTCAATCGGTTTGGGGGGAACATTTCACTGTCTTATTCACCTATGCCCTTTTCAAAGGCCCAGTAAACATAATTATGTCAAATAACAATGCCATTTAATTTTAATAGTGCATCATCAAGCCACACCACTTGGCTAACAAAATTAGCAGCCTCTTCTACCTGTGTAAGGTATCATTTACAAAACTGAATTCTTTGGTCTTGGTCGTGTGTATTCAATGCATGTAACTGTGGAATGCAAACTGTCCATTTTCTTCAGTACAAAATGCGACAGCATGCTTTCAATGTGTATATAAATTTTTATGCCAAACCGGTTTATTGTTAATCAAGTTGAACTTGTTCTAAAACATGTTGAAGCTAGCAACATAAAAGTTCATTGAGAATCATACCAACCACAAATCTTAGTTTCATATATTGATTGTTTCTATTATTTCTACTGCGTGTACTAAAAATTATTTTTTGTATTGGAATGGCCCTGCATTCTACATACTTTTTCCTTTTTGGTTAGCATACTATTTCCTTTATTCCATCTTTATAGATTCCTTTATTTCATCTACCATACATACTTGTGATAAACAAATGATATTATATGTTGGATAGATTAAATGTTATTCTCCTTATACAGTGTTTTATTTTAGAATTATTTTATAATCCCTACCCATAATTAGCAAAAGATAGAATACTGTATTCTAAATGACAGTTACAGACAACAAAACCCTCTTTTGATTGAAATAACCTGAGTTTATGTGTATATGATTTTTTAGTTGGCATCTAACTATGTAACAGCATTCATTAGACTGTTGTTTACTTATTTTTATATCTATTAATTAGCCGTAATTGCCACAATGCATTGTATGACTATGGTTGACTTGTTACAACCAAATTGGATCACAAGATTTGCAATATAACAAATTTTACATACGATTGAAAATGCCAGTAAAATGTTAATAAAAATTACTTTACTCTCTCAATCATATTAAACACAATTGCGGAAACTATTTGTAATATTCTACGCCTATAACACTATATGAACACAATTTTTCTTGCATATATTGCCTACATTTTGAAAACAGATCGTACGTGCAGGGCAACATTGCGTTACTTTTTTTTTAACGTATCATTTGATTTTACGTAATATTCAAATTCCGTACATTTCGCAAAATTAAAACATGTTGCAATTTTTGATATAAGATTAAATGTCATCCATGTTTCACTACCTTTTTTTATTAAAACACATGAAAAAATATCAACCAATTTTTGTTGATCCTAATATATATAAATAATTATCAATTATATGTTGGTTACAATAATATAGTCGCATCATTAATAAACTAATCAATAATTATCAATACTTATGCTTATGAGACTATAGCGCTTAATAAATGGAATGTTGTGGCGGAAAAGTATCTTAGTAATGAAACTAAGAATACTAAGTATCTTCGATAAACATGTTCCATCGCTGAATTGTCTTATAAGATGGTAAATTTACATGAAGTATGGAAATATCGCTTGGACTTTGCCCAATGTAAACGTTTGTAGGAGACGAAACGTTATTATGCGGCATTTAATCAAGTAAAAATATGATGAAAATTCAAAATAACGCAAGAGATGCGATTACTTTGCGGGAAGGCTTGGTAAGTTTATGTAAAGGATGCTTTGAAACCAATGGAAAATTGTTTAATCGCCAATTATTATCTGGAACTTAATATTTTTATATAGTTATAACCTCTAAATTATAGGTTCAGACAGCCGTGCAATTTTTGCAAAACCCAAAAGTCGCTTCAAGTCCGTTGGAACAGAAACAAAATTTTCTTAAAAAGAAGGGACTGACTGAATCTGAGATAAAAGAAGCATGTCAAATAGTATCTATTAAAAATGAAAATATAGATATACCAGCTTTATCAATTATGCCAAAAGAGATAGACACATATGCTTATAGATCCTTTTATCAGCTAACGTTACTTCAAAAAATAAAGGAATTTTTCAATGCTACTGCTCTTGTGGGAACAACAATTTATTGTGTTCACTGGTTTTACAAAGTATGATATACATAGTTACGCACACAAACTATGATATATATTACTCATTTCTGTTAAATAAAATGGAAATTAAAGTAAATTAGCAATTTAATTTTAGAAATTTATTAAGCCATTACTTTATGGGCGCAAGAAGAAAGGCTGTGTGGAAGACACAGTTACAGAGTTAGATAAAACAATTCAGAGCTCCATGAAAGAGATGAAAAATACTATACTCAAAGTTGAAGGTGATGTTCACAAATTGACACGAAGTCACATGATTGATTCAACTGTGCCGCAACTAGTGCAAGAATTAAAGCAAGATCTAGCCAGCTTGAAAGCTTTACTTTTGTCAAGGTATACCCAGTAGTATGTCGTTCAGTTTTTTTAGAAACTGAAAGTTTTATTACATTTTTTAGAAAACAATTTCCAAGTGCTCCTGCGTCTATTCCAACTTGGCAATTAGATGCTCATTCAAGTCAGGATAAACCTCTTGAGCGAGAGGATGATGCAAGGAGTGGAAGCAGTACAAACAATTCAGATAGTTCGTTGGAAATGATTCGAGAAGATCCCCCAAAGGAATAAAAAAAATCTGTGGATTAAAGGGAAATTGCAGTAACCATTTGAAAAATGCATAACAACCTAATTGTGGTTTTATTTTTATCATACAATGCTCACCAGAGTTCAGAAGCAATCTTGTTATTTTGTATTAGATACTTTCATCAAAATAACAAACATTTTGAAATAAGAACATTGTGCCCTTCCATTTAAAGTATAATATTAAATTACAGATTACACCTTTGTTTGCAAGAAATCTTGTAAGTCATAATTTTATTGAGAAAAGATAGCACTGTCGCGACTTGTACGAATTTATAAAGATATTTAAAAAAAATCGAATATAGTTGTACTAAACCGTTTATAATTAATTTCAACTACCCGCCTACAGGATCATGTCGTTAATTATATTTCTTGATACCAGAGGACGCTGCTTACGGGTTGATTATAAAGTTCCCTATACACCTCTGTCCACCTCTGTCTCACAATTGTACACACCTTCACTAAACGTTGCGCCTTTGCAAGTGTCACGGAACCAGACATTTCCGAATAGCTCGTAATCTTGTGAATATATAGAGGCGACTATCAATTAAAGTGAATTTTAATATTTACATATAATATACTCTCGTAAAAATGTCATTATTTGGTGGCTTGGGAAGCTTTGAAGAGGATCCTATTTTTGGGTATAAATATTAAATATTTTATATGTAGCATGATTACAGAGTAACTTTTTAGCTGTTTCTTACAACTTAATTATATGCAATATAAATGTACAGATGTATATTTTACATTTCATAAACGTGCATGTAGAATATGTACTGATATGTACATATGTACAAGCGCGTGCGCACACGACTCGCATTTTCTGTCTACATATAGAAACAATATAACAGATGACTTTGTGTACATGGATAAAAACTTTGTTGACAAACAAGCAGATGTATGGTACCAAAAGAAATACCAATGAAGTTGTATTTTTATATTACATCGCCCATTTAAGTTTGAAATTTATCCTTTTGTGATGATCTAACTTTCAAACTGTACGAAATATTATATATATGTAATAGATAAATATAAAAGTAAACCTGAATGGGACATATAATTTATAGTAATTACTATAATATAGGCCTCACATGAGATCCATGCAACAAATGAACAGCTTGATGAATTCATTCTTTGGGCATCCATTTGGAATGATAGGTGGTAATACGTTGATGGATGTAAATCATCATGCTGCAACCACACGTGATATGCAAATAATGCCACTTGGATTTTCTGGATTGGATCCGTTTAATATGGATCAGATATTTACTAATTTTGTAAGACATACCATAACATACGTAAATTTTTTAAGAATTATAGTTAGATTAACTTCTTAGTGTATATATGAATTTTTGTATAAGGGAGCAATGACTGGCAATGCAAGTTGTCATTCATTTACTAGTAGATCAGTTATGACCATGGGTAGCGGTCCAGATGGCAGACCACAGGTATACCAAGAAACAATGTCTACTAGAACTGCACCAGGTGGTGTAAAAGAAACCAAACAGACTGTATGTGATTCCGTCAGTGGAACAAAGAAGATGTCCATTGGGCATCACATTGGTGACAGGGCCCATATTCTTGAACGTGAAAAGAATATGCATAATGGAGACGAAGAAGAACATCAGGAATTTATAAATCTTGATGAAGGTAAGTTAATATTGCTGTATACACTGAAATTTGTTATGAACACATATGCCTTCATATTACAGATGAAGCAGAAACATTCAATAATGAGTGGAAAAACCGGACTAAACATGTAAGTGGAGCAATTGACGGAGTAAAATATGGAAATGGAATTTACACAAGAAATCGATCGACCAATAAACAGTTGGCTCTTCCTGAAGCAGCACCAAGGTAAAACTTTATATAATTTTACTAAGTGGTAATCTTATCCTAGGACTTCCGCTTTGTATTTCTTTCTGGGTTTTCACTGTTTATTTCTGTGCCTACATATATTTGTTTTGATTTAATTAAACGTACATTTATAGTAGACATGCTCATAGTCATTCAAGATGGCAACCTGCTATCAGACGTCCCCTAAAATCAAATTCAAAATCCTGCCATTCTTCTGTTGATCCTCGGTAAGTTTTAGTATTTGTCTATAATATAATTTCTTTACATTCAGAATCTCACTTATATTTACTTTTTAGATTAAAAGCATAGTTGCCTTCTCATTTTACATTTTTTTTATAATACATTTAACTCTAACTTACGTTGTAATGACTTTCTTAGAACAAGTTTTCACCTGAATTATGTGAAGTACTAATTATATTGTATAAACATATAAACAGTAAAATAATTCGTGTTTTAGCTACAGCCGCAAATATTAATAGAAGCTGATATTGCAATGAAGAAGATGGGTGTTATTTTAACATTGTAAGTATACCATCATTCATCCCTCATATCTTTTTTCCATACTTTCTAAAGACCGATTAAAATGATAATATAAATGTAACATAAGGGGTTTAATGATCGTCAGTGAAACGTATAACCATGCCTATTTTCGGCCAATTTGATCACTGTAAACTTGAGAGAGAAAAGGAAAAGATAGTGTATTCCAAAAATCGTCGTTCAAGAAATAATATAAATGAAATTTATTTTAAATTTATTTCTTATATAAGCTTCTGATAAAATTTGATAGAATTAATCACGGATATTAAATATTAGTTTTAAGCTATATTTCAACAATTTTTCTGAAAGCATATTTCGTTTCAAGAAGTGGGAAATTGTAACATCGAGTCGTTTTATTGATGCTTGGAGTACAAAATTCTATATACAACAATATCAACTTCCAAAAATCATTCTTTAACCGCTTGACTGCCGGCGTCTTGAACATGGGAGTCAGTCAGAAGCCAACTTTTTTTTTGCTGTGTGTTTGGTCGGTAGGCATCTCGCGCCGGCGCGAGACCGGCTCCTCACCGTACACCTCGCGTCTCGCGCCGGCGCGAGACCGGCAGTCAAGGGGTTAATCTGTCGATTTCAGGATTATTAAGAAAAATGTGATGTTTTAAATCATTGTTGTGGAATAACTTTTAATGTTCCATATCGCATTGAATGTGGTGTGGTATCGAATTATTTTAAGAACCAAATATAAAATAAAAAACCATAGATATATCTAATTATTCTATGCTTCCAGTATTTAGAAGATGATTTGCTGAAAGTTTGTTCCAAGGCTAGAGAACCATCAGCTTCATCTGTTTCTAAAAAAGGAAACAAGAGTATATAAGAGCAACTGGTAACAACATAGCAATGCACGTAAAACAGTACTGAGTTTTGGCGTTCAAAAATTGATATCAAATAAATATTGTAGTAATTTGACTAAACATACAAATCGACTAAAATTATGCTACAATGATAAAGTGTTTCATATTTATTCACGCTTACTGTTTATGAATACATTATTATATTCAATACTTCTGTAGAATGATTGGTCTAAATATATCAATATGCTTAACACAAAATGCTTAAAGTGACATTACATGACAATCTGTGTATTTTTTGGACATCGTGCTCACAATAGTACAAAGTGCTTAGTATCATTCAATCTTATATTTACCCTATCTAAGTAATAATTAGATGTTGGTACACATTGTTTCCCAAAAATGTTTTTTTTATATCACATTGGCATCTTATGGTTTAATAACAAAACGCAATACAGCTTATTCTCTTTTAAGAGTACCTTATCAAATATAAGATACTAAGGTTTAAAAGGTTTGTCAAGCTGTTCTACATTATTTTTTATGCAATGATTTGTAATAAGAAAAAATAGTTTACCTTCCTTGTAACATGTGATATAAAGAGGACATATTTGAAAATTCTCTCATTATTAAATTGGAGCTTGTTTCATTATAATAATAATTATTGTCAGGTTCTATGGCCTCTTTATGGATTGATCAGCGAATATACTATGTATCTTATAGCATGGAAATATTACATTATTTCTTCAGTTGTTCTCTCGGGGTAACAGTTTTAATTAATGATTTAATATATTAAAACATTAGGCCTATGTATAAAAGTCTTTTAAGCTAATCAGAATGTTTGTTCTTATATGCAAAATTAGTGGTGCGTTGATATTATTGTTTTGTAAAAAATCGATGGTATAATTATTTTAATAGTTTTCAGAAACATGAAAGTTTATTTGCACCCACTGTAATTTGAGTTTTGTTTTAATTTATGCGAATGTAAGGTACGACAAGAAATGCAGGAAAAAAACAGAATAATTTTGATTGCCAATATATTATGAAGATTGTTGATAAATGAGACCTGACATACAAGTGTCTCAAAACATGTCGTACATACATATCATGTATATCATGATTACATAAGAAATTAAAAAACGTGATCTTAAACTTATGTTAGAATGATGCTACAACATACACATGAAAATTATCGCCACTTTATATTAAATGTAAGGTATTCAAATAACTTAAATATACATAGTGATCGATACTACTTCCATGAGAAAAATTGTTAACGAAACTTAATAAGCTACTAAATTATCACACGTACTGTAAACAAAGTCTGAGGTCTAAATAGCATTAACACTATTTTTTCGGGTTTATTGAAATCATTTTCAATATATTATTCTCCAGATATAACCTAATTTTTCGTTCCTATTGGCGTGATATAATTTACAAGAGTCACAGTGATAAATATGTTTTAGTATTTCTAAATACTATTATTAACACATTGTTTTTGAAGAAATGCAATGTAAATATTAATGATAATTGCAACTTGGAATTAGTTTACATATTTCTTAGTCAATAGTCCATGTATTTGAGTTATTCCGAGAAGTGTGGCACATAAGCTTACTACCAGAAGAGAAGAATTATAAACATCCGACATTATGAAAGGTACGGAAGCGAGTCGACGAGCAAGCAGGCGGCGACATATAAAATGCCAAGAAACGTATTGAGCCATGCTGTTTGTTTGGGTACATTCTGAATAGTTGCTGAACTCCTAAACCGTTTCTCTATCTTAAAAGCGGTTGGTAGCGTTATGACTGGCAACAAGAACCAAATCGAATATCTCAGCGACAGAACAATTAGCATTACATATGGCGTAAAGAGCAGAAATGCATACAGAACGTGCGAGGCCGTATAGCCTATTAAAATCGCCAACGTGACAATTCCAGCTTTCTTATCACTCTCCATATCTCTTGTATTATTACTGTGCAAAATGGCTTCAGTATTAAGTGCCAATGGTATAGCATAATATATTGTTCCTAGTTCCACATACCCAGTCTGTGTCATAAAGGCAAAAAGAACAGATACAGGCCCAAAGATGACCAGAATCAACACATCTCCAAGAGCAATGTATTTCAGACCAATACCTCCTGTATATAAAAATGACGAAGAAAGACCTCCAAAATAAACTAGTGCTAAGTGTTCCATTTTTACTGGTGAAATAGTTGTTAATAAAACAAAACCTGAGCAACCAGCTGCATAAAGCAATGCTCCTAATGAAACCAATTCATCTTTTGACAGAAGTTGGTCGACAAGGATCCTATCATCACTTTTCCTGCTATCCACACCTTTTATATAATCAAAATAGGTGTTTACAACATTACCAGCACCGTGCACAGATATAATGGTATACAAAGTCAAAATAAATGATATCCAACTAAAGTTGGATAACCCAATTAGACGATACGCCAAGGCAGAGCCAAGGAAAGTTGGCATTAAGGAGGCGCTTAGTGACCATGGTCTTACAGCCAAAAAATATGATGAAAGTTTCATTAATGGTGAACTGTGTGTTGATGAAGACGTAACTATGTGAGGATTGCTAAAGGTGTTTAAAGATTCCTCTGTTTCCATTGTGAGACGACTTGCTCCGTTGGATATCATATTAGAATGCTAAAAAAGAAAATAAATATGAAGTGCCTGATCATACAGAAATCTTGAATGACATTATCATGTTAGAACACAAATGTACTATTTAACTCGTTTTCGGTTGTGAAAAACTGTTTGGTCCTTTTTGTAATTTCTTTCTGTTCAATCTTTGCTTAATAAATATTTGAGATCCTATAAAGGATGAATAATTGATACTTTTTAAATCGACTGTGACAAATTTAAGTATATTTTTATCAAAAGTTGCAAGTTTATTTGACGTAATATTATTTCTTACCTGTATTAGTTTTTAATAAACAATAGGTTAAAACAATTTCCATATTTTTTCGGACAACATTTTGCTCTTCAAATGCATTGTTCGGTAACGCGAAATTATTGACAGATGTCAAATATTAAATTGAATTAAGTCAAAAACATTTTCAAACACAGTTAATAAAAATTGTCTTATATATTTTTGGCTGTATGGTGACGTGTTTTCGTCAGTTCACATGTGGCGCTATCTGATGTTAAGGTATGTTTGCGTATACGTTAAAGTTGATAAAGTCAACTTTGTTCTGAGCACAGTAATCATTACTTATATAAGTACAGATGAAATAAAGACAGATCCACAGATTATACATTTTTTATTTCAACTGCTTTGGATACTGGTGACTTTAATCATGATTTCGCTATCCTTAATTTTATCAGCCCATTTCAGTGATAGATAACAACGCTGCACACCAGGGATGAACATTAATAGTAAATTCGGTAATTGAATTTAAAAACGCCCCATCACGATAGTAGAAAATATTTCCATCAACTGTATAAAGAAGCGGTGTAACATGACGAGCATTAATATGTCGGAGCTATTATTTAAATTACAGTAATAATTAATACATTAACACATTATTCATTTCGGGGCCAGACTTTTGACATGTATGTAGTTCCGTTTCAAATAAAAAAATGCCAGTTTGGTAGATATACAGCTGGACCTTCGCTTATACACTGTACAGTTCTTGCAAATTCAAGGTTTTGTTGTCGCCTTTTGAAATTAAATAGAAAGTATTTTTTTTATTGGCATACATTTTCGATAATCATTTAATAGTTATCTTATGAATTACACAATTGTGTGTTTAGCCACAGACGAGATAGGGCACCGACGAGATATACTTAAAGACCGCTAGTCCTGGGTAAAATTTCGGGCACGCAAGGGGGCTCAAAGGGGCCCAAATGCTCTGTCGGCACGGAAGAATTCCGAGGTTCTAGCTTCGTAGGTAACACCACAGACGAGATAGGGCACCGACGAGGTATTACCACAGACACAGACGAGATAGGGATAGACATTGCATGCTGGGCAAAATTTTGTCACACGCTCGGGGGGCTCTAGAGCCCCCATACCATTTTGGTGTCACGTCCAACGTTACCGGTTGAACGCAAAATTGTGAGGCAACGACACTCTATGTGGGAATATGAACTAAAAAACCGATCAGGGACGCATCAAAAATATTTTTCGCCCAGTACAAATATTTTTTGATTGTTGAAAGTGAAAATTTGACATTTGTCAAAATTGAAAATGTTACAAGTTCTATACAAACCGAGGATGTAAGATATGCAAAACCCATATGAATTTTATGCACGAAAAATATGTAGAGTCTATTGATACTATAATTCTTACAAAACTCAAACATACGTAGTTGTAGTTCGTGTCATAATAAAAAACCACAATTGTTTTCCATATTTTCTCTTATTCATTGTTGTTGTTTATTGGTAAGAAATAATCTTCTTCCAACAACATTCTGGCAACCTTCTGGCCAATCCTTACTTTCATTGATAACTCTGACAATCCAATATTTCTTTATTTTTTCAATGACATTCAAATTTTCCTTAATATTTCCACCAAAATTAATCGGCACATTCTGTAATTGTATAATACAGTTTTTTATATGTTCCTATCGAGTCCGTCAGTGGAAAACCTACAGTTTCCAATTCCTGTACTGTATGTTATTTTATAACGCGTTCGGGGTCAAAGACGCCAATTGGGTCCAATCTATATCTTAGATATTGACCGTACATCGCCTCATTCGATGATATTTAAAACAGCGCAATTTTTAAATGTTTACCCTGTCCAACAACGCCCGTTACACTTTATCTTTTGCAAAATCGTTACTTTTTACATTCTGGCTTACATTGTCCATTCAATATGAATATGTTTCCTATAAAAGAAGTTCGCTAATTGTAAGTGCGACTATTGCCCAACATTCAACTGTTAAACAAGCAATGTCTCGCGCGCAACTGAATTCGATTACCAGATAATACATATATCCAGCCAACACTCTTCGGATGGCCCACCGGCCGAATGCTGTAAAGAGTGATCTTGGTCGGGTGCCGTTATGTGACAGCCCTGTGTAACATTACTATTATAAATTCGATTAATAAAGGTTACCTCTGGACATCATTCAGATAAATATACTGTAAGAAAACCCGCACGCGGAAAGTATTGGGCAACGGTACAGTAAGGATTATGTACCTCCCCTGTCCGAAGGAGAGGTGTTGCCAGGCGAAGGGTTTCAGATAGCGACGGACAAAAGACGAGCAAGGAAACGGTGACGCTGCGACACAGGGAATCGCACAGGCGGGCATTCTCGAGCGAGCAGTGCGAGCGACCAGTTAGATTTCATTTGTATTACTATCTACGAATAAAATATACGTCAGCACACTTTCCAAAGTATTCAAAACGCCTACCGTGATTAAGTTCAATTTCTTACATATCAGAAGTGGGATAGACCGCGGAAATCGCGAGTGGAATTGTGTGCGCGTATTCAGTGAGTGCATAGCAAAACATGGCAGAACAAGCGTCGCTGGACAATATCGAAGGACGTGACGACTCCCGGCTCGAGCGTGTCGAACATCTACTTCGCGAATTGGGAAGAGGGCGGAATCAAACGCCGCGGGCAGGCTCTTAATCGCGTTCGCGTTCGCGTTCTCGAACGCCCTTGCGTGAAGGGGAAGGCGCGCGGTTGGAACGGATAGAACGGCAGTTAGAAGAACTATGTAGCCGTTCCGGGTCACGCTCGAAATCGCCGTCGTACACTCACCCGGGGGACGAATTACTAATCCCCATCTTCGATCCCACGAAGGAAGAGGTGACCGTGGAAAACTGGGTCCGCCACGTGGACGACATGAGGAAACGGTACGAGTGGGACGACCGATCCGTAATGCGACTGATCGCCACCCGGTTGCGGGGTCATGCCAGACAATGGTATGATACACGTCAGAGGATACCAGCGACGTGGCGAGAGACAAAGGTCCTCCTAGTGGCCCAGTTTAGGAGAACAGTGCCCTTTAATAAACTGTTCCTGGAGGCAGCAAATTATGAGGCTGCACCACGGCAATCGTTGGGAGATTACTGCTTTCAGAAGCTGAACAAGCTGCGGAAGCTTGATATTGTTATCCCCGACAAATACCTGATCGAGATGGTCATCGGTGGGATACCGGATGCGGGCATCGCTCGATCGGTGCGTTCCGCGCAGCATACAGATGCGAATGAACTGTATGCTTACATGAGTAGCATGGGCGACATGCCTCAGTCAGGATCGAAAATGACGCAGCCAAAGGGTAGCCACACGCCGAAGGACCAGAGAGCACCGGCACTATCCTCCGGAACAACCGCCGTCGCAGGCGGGAAACCAGAGGGACGGGAGCGCCGCATGAAATGCTACAACTGCGGTATCGTAGGACACATGGCACGGGACTGTAGGCGGAAGGATAATCGCTGTTCCATTTGTAGGCGTTTCGGACATCGTAGCGAAGACTGCAAAGAGTCTGTACAGAAGCCAAAAACGGAATAATTAACAACCAGGGCAAATTGCAACATCGTCGGCGGACGAAGGTTTCTGTGTGGAACCCGATGGCGGCAAGCAGGACACTTGGAGATAAGTGATTAAACTCATTGTTAAAACGCAGACCTGGTTGGTAAAAAAAAATAAAAATTAAAACAAAAAAAACGGTGTTTTTGACCGGAACTGAACGAGTACCTAACTGCCCCGCAAAGCAACCCAAAAAAAAGGGGGGGGGGGAGGGTACGGAACTTAACCGATAGGCTGTGTGCCGCGGTTATGAGACAGTGGTCGGGAGGAGTACTGGGTACCCCCGAATCATTGTGAATTGACGTTTGAACTTGGAGTTGGAGATTAACCGATAGGCTGTGTGCCGCGGTTATGAGACAGTGGTCGGGAGGAGTACTGGGCACCCCCGAATCATTGTGAATTGACGTTTGAACTTGGAGTTGGAGATTAACCGATAGGCTGTGTGCCGCGGTTATGAGACAGTGGTCGGGAGGAGTACTGGGTACCCCCGAATCATTGTGAATTGACGTTTGAACTTGGAGTTCGGAGATTAACCGATAGGCTGTGTGCCGCGGTTATGAGACAGTGGTCGGGAGGAGTACTGGATACCCCCGAATCATTGTGAATTGACGTTTGAACTTGAAGTTCGGAACTTAACCGATAGGCTGTGTGCCGCGGTTGGGAGACTGTGGTCAGGAGGAATATTGGGTACACCCGTACCGTTGACAATCAACGCAGGAGCCTCAAAGTCATAGGAAACTGATGGACTGTGTGCCCCGATTAGACAAATGCAGGGCACTCGGAGGAGCTGAAAGGAGCACCATGTATCAAACTGGAGAAATTACAGGCAACAGGAGAATACTATGAGCTAAGTCGCACCTTGTTTAGGTATTGTACAATAGTTGCAAATCTTAGTGATATTAAATCTGTTTATGGTTACAGGATGTCTGAGGACAGACATTGTAGTCAGGTTGGCCGAATGTAAGAAAACCCGCACGCGGAAAGTATTGGGCAACGGTACAGTAAGGATTATGTACCTCCCCTGTCCGAAGGAGAGGTGTTGCCAGGCGAAGGGTTTCAGATAGCGACGGACAAAAGACGAGCAAGGAAACGGTGACGCTGCGACACAGGGAATCGCACAGGCGGGCATTCTCGAGCGAGCAGTGCGAGCGACCAGTTAGATTTCATTTGTATTACTATCTACGAATAAAATATACGTCAGCACACTTTCCAAAGTATTCAAAACGCCTACCGTGATTAAGTTCAATTTCTTACAATACAAATATTTTGTGAGCTTTTTTAATCGTTTTAGTTTTGTAATTATTTTATTTAATAATTGTATTAAATGCCTTAATCAATACCAGTAAATGTAATCCGATTTATGTCGTGTTTGATCTCATTTTGATCAGGAAATTATTAACAATATATTGGAAACGTTTTTGTGGAGAAAAAAATAATACAGAAAATGTTTAAACATAAGCGTTTGGTACACTGATCTTTAGTACGCTAAGGTCGCCGTGATTCAGGTGTTATCGCTTTCTTTTGTTCGTCGTCGGCACTTTCTATCGGCAAAATACAAAGTGAATTACGCACTGTGAGTGCGTGTTTGGATTCTACGACCACCTGACTTCGAATCCGACCTGATGTACCCGACCTAGGGCAAAATGACAGAATTCACTGTATTTACTTTGGCGGCACTCGGCAGCAAGCAATCGGCAGCGATGGCAACGTTTTGTTGTCGTCATCTGAAGCAACACCCGTTGTTGCAAAGAAGAGAAATATATTTTGCGAAAAAAGAAGCGGAACCACAATTGAACATGTTGTACGGAAAATACGGCATACAACAATTGGCGTCATGCTGTTGCCACCTGCCTCCCCGCGTTTCGGGAATCGCAGATCGAAGATCGCGCTCGCGTTTTCTGTTCTGATCTTCCCTTGTTTCTGTCCCTCCACGAGCTTCTCTCTGGGACTCGAAACCGGACATTTTCAGAATCGGAGACTATGTTTTCGTAACTCGGAACTTACTTTGTAGTTGGCTGAAAAGAGATGCCGACGACGGACAAAAGAAAGCGATATGGCGTGAGTCACGGCAACGTCAGCGAATTATAGATCAGTGTATCAAATCCTTATGTTTAAACATTTCTGACATTAATTCTTGATACATGAAAACATGAAAACGTTTCCAACGTACTATTTATAATTTTCTGATTAAAATGAGATCAAACACGACATAAATCGGACTATATTTATTAATCGAATACAATGTTACGCAGGACGGGCTTCTTATGGGACTTGGCGTTCAGACACTACTGCGTGTGAATCGTGTGTCGAATCATATAGTGTTTAGTCTCATTTTAATAGGAAAAATGTCTCCAATATACCAGTAACCTTCTTTTTAACGAAAAATTGCAATTAACAATTTTTCATTACTTTACTAGGGTTAGTATCTCACCGACAGACTCTTACTGTCAATTGTCAGCATCAAAATATGCCGCTGCGAAACAAGCAACCGCGCTCTGCTCGGCTGACGGCAGCTGACGGCGACCCCCTTTTGTGGAAGGGGCCATTCGTGGACAGATATCGTGTAGCTCAAATCAGACTCATATCGAAAATCTAATGTAACAGGTTTTTACTTTTTTCTTTACAAACACCCGCCCCTTTTAAAAATCGGAAAAAAACAGGGCTACGGCATATCACTACAGTCATACAGGGTTTTCTTTTCGTTATGCATTCAGAAGTCCATTAATACAAAATTGCAAATTTTCCAATTTTTTTCTTGTTTTTATATTTCAATTACCGGAGTTTGAGTTTTAAAGCTGAAAAAAATCAAGGGTATGTACTTCGTATCTGGACACACGCTTGATTTTTTCCAAATTTTTTCACTTCCTCATTTTCGAAAAAACAAGGAGAAATTACTGTTTTTTTTTCAATTCCTCCCACTACCGTCCTAGTCGGTGTATATGGTTGAATCATGCTAAAAATGAGTATTTTTCCATAATCTATCGAATGGTTATTTTACTATTTTATTTGTCTTGGGTGCAGTTTTGACCACCCTATCCACTTGTGTCCGCTTCGGCGCGCGCGTTGTCAAATCTCCTGAAGGCGCTGGGCTGGGCCATCGAAAATCTCCAGTCAACGAAACCACGAAACATATTACATTCGCTACGTTAAAAATAGATTCACGCAGCCACGTAACAAGCCGTACATACATACAACGCACACAAAGAAATGTTGTGGCGCTCGGCTTAGTTCTACGATTGACCGTCATAAAGCATAGAGTGCGCTCCGAATTGTGCGATATTTTTGCGCTGTCGGTATTTTTCAGCGTGGACACGAAGTCCCATAAGGTGCAATGTCTATCCCTATCTCGTCTGTGCTTACATCTTTTCGCTCTCGTGCCAGGCCCCACCAGGCCCCATTACACCGACGAGATATACCTAAAGACTGCTCACCTTATGGGACTTTGTGTCGCCCGAAAATTGAGCCGTACTGGGACGCCCTCTCGGCGTATACAGCGGCCGAGTCAGGAAACTCAAGGCAACGCAACGAACTCACTGATTCCAGTTTTTACACCAAGTTACGAAGAATTGCGAAGAACCACTGCCGTGACGATCGTGGTGGGGGAAAGTTCAGATGTGTGCTGTCAGTCAGCGAGTCGTCTACTATGTATCGAACGGAGTCAAAGAATGAGCTATGGCTCTGACTCTTCTCCGGCACGATCGCATGCGTGTTTCCTTTGACATAAGCCAGCGGTATTAAAATGCTTTTTCGTCCCTAACCTAACCGATGATCTGATAAAGTATCTTATTCGAAGGGTGTAGTTGGATGCTGGGGTCAAAATAACATAATATAACAATTATAAATCGAAAACGTCATGCGATAGCTCATTAAAAAATACCCATTTTCATCACGTTTTAACTTTCAATCTGGAAGGGCAAGGGGCAGTAGGTTGTAAATTAAAAACTTTCGTTTTTGCTCATTTCTAAAAAAGGGGTGTCCGTGAAAAAAATCAAGAACCTCCTTTCTGGCCGTTTCTGGCGTGTTAAAATTAATTTGTAGAACGAATTTTCATGCATCCTTTATAAGATAAGTATATTATGCAATATTCGATGCTATGAGATGGGGTACAATAAACAAATATAGGTGCTAAGAAAACTGCTAAAACAAGGAGAATATGTAGTAATTGCGCTTGTTATTTTATGCTAAAATATTTGTAGGTCCGCTAATATTATCGGTTGCACAACGGCAAAACGTCTTTTTTCTCAGTACTACTCTCTTTATTATTATTTTCCGTTAGTTTATTATTATTATTACTTTGTCGTTTCTTTCTTTTTCTTCCTTTTTTTGTGCAGCTTAATCTCTCTGTATTTTATCCTTTATTTTTCTTTTTCCTAGAGATAAGTTAACATAATATTTAGGTTAAGTTATATTCAATTAAATATTAAAGCCAGTTTCTTTTTTGGACCCATGTTCTGTAGCCCCCCGCATAAAACGAATGCGGTGCATGCGCCGAATTATATTTCATCTAATGTTCAAGCGCATTTAATGTTAACCGGGCCGATTCAAAACCTTCCCACTGCTGCATTCCGGGAACACGTACACACTTTTATTTACACTTTCGGCAACTGCGCACGAATCCAATACTCTCAAGATCACTAGGCATAGGGACACCCCTCCTTCATGCGATTGTCATATTCTTGACGATTGTCATATTTTCGACGTATTCTATACGTGCATTTTTATGTTTTTCTTCTTACAATGTATTTGTACAAGAAAAACATTAATATATATGCGAAATGTCTAATAGTAAATGTCATTGGCCGGCCTCAGGATCCAATGGTGACGATTCAAACTCCTCACCTGAGTGAAATTTTTCCAATCCTGCATACATTTTTATTAACATTTATTAGCAGCCAAGTTTTAAGAGTTCGCGGAGGCGATACAGTGGAGGCCCGATGAATTTTTCCTGAGATCTGCCAGATAAATTTTGACGCTTAAACCCCACCACTAGGCGGGATCCCCCTCGCATTCGGCAACTGTCACGCCTGATATCGCAGCGTAATTCCTTTGAATACTAACGTAATGTGGTGAAAAGTTCATAATCTTATAAGTAATGTAAGGGGATTTTCGAGGAAACAACTACTATTCGGTTTAACTATGACTTTCCTTGCGGCTGCTCTCCTCTACTACTCAAAATGCTATATCCCGGAAAGAAACGCGCTTCGCACCTCCCCTCGTGCAAATCCTGGCTCGGTGACGTCAGCGGCCGCCAGTTCTAGCGTCCATTGACATGCGCCGGCTAGCGTTTGTCACAGCAACGACTATGTACATATGTACGAACGTGTAATATGTAAACCTTTTAATAAGAACAAATATAAACCGAGTTGTACTGTGTTTGGTATCATTTAACTCGGAATAATATTACTAATATGTTTTGTCTTCAGTCCGTCTTTTTTCCTTATCTGCCGTTTCTACTTCTGATCATCCGTATCGGCAAAAAGCAAACGAATGAATTCGACTACAGTAGATTTTCTATATGAGTCCGATTTGAGCTACACGATATCTGTCCACGGATGCCCCTTTCACAAACAGGGGTCGTCGTCGGCCGAGCGGTTCCCCGTCGCTTGTATCGCAGTGGCATTTTTTGATGCTGACAATTGAACAGCGACGCGGTCTATCGGTGGGACACTAACCCTAATTAACAAATCAAAAATTGTTAATTGCAATTTTTCGTTAAAAAGAAGTTTACTCGTATATTGGAAACATTTTTCTAATAAAAATAAGACCAAACACGAAATGGTTACGACACTTGGTTTCGCGATTCTGACTTGTCAAACACACTGTCGCCTAAACGTCGCGGAATCAATGTGGTGTGAAGAAGGAACTTCTATTCGATGTGAATCAAGTACCTGGCGAATGAATCGACGCTTACCGTGGAGCTGGATGAGAAACAAAGTTTTCTTGAGTGGAATGAATGTCCCCTATTCGTTATAAGCCCATTTGGCGGCATTTTTTTTGCGTCTCTTACCGTGTAGGGACACCATTGGCAGGTGCCTCCTCACAAACTCACACAGGGATCCTGCTACAGTTTAGCCGACTTTAAACTTCTCATACGCAAATAAAGTGGCAAGCAATTTTATATGTAAATAGGAGTTTTAATTAGTAACAAAATATAACCCGATTGGTTTCGTGTTTGGTCTCATTTTACTTAGCAAAATATTAGCAATACGGTACTGACATTTTTATTCATAAAAAGTCAAAGTTGTAAAAATTTCTTCGCTGCACTAGTGTTGCCCATCGTCATGTGGCATTGAATCATTCAACAATGGCTTCACCTTCACTCCCTCTTTCTATATCAACTGTCCCTACGTTTGGCGGTGTCGGCAAATTACAAAGAGACGGGCGCGTGGCCCAGCGTGGCCGGCAACGTGGCGCAGAGACGACATTCGTGTCAAATCACCGGATGTACGAGCAACGGAGAAACTTTAGAATTGTAAACATAGAAATAAAGAAGTTTTGCGTACAGACAGGGTCGTTTCGTTTCTCATGTTCCGATCATTTGTATGAAATGGAATACAATAATCAATGTAAGAGAGCAAGTGTATTGGAAGGCATTTACTTCTTTAATTAACAAGTACTTTTTGCAACATTTTCAACCTCGTCGGTGCTGCTAGCACTTAAAATTATCACGATACAAAAATTGGGAGTGATGGGATTCGATAATGTATAAAAGTTCGTTCTACAAATTAGTTTAACACGCCAGTAAACGACTAGAAAGGATGATCTTGACTTTTTCACTGACACCCCTTTTTTAAAAATGAGCAAAAAGGGAAGTTTTCAATTTACACCTCACTGCCCATCGCCCTTGCAGATTCAACGTTAAAACATGATGAAAATGGGAATTTTTTAATGAGCTATCGAATGACGTTTTTGGTTTATAATTGTTTTGGGATCGCTTTTGAGCCCCATCATCACCCTTCGAATAAGATACTTTATCAGATCATTGGTTAGGTTAGAGACGAAAAGGCATTTTAATACCGCTGGCTTATGCCAAAGGAAACACTTGTACGCAATCGTGTCGGAGAGGAGTCGGAGCCGTAGCTCATTTCTTGTCTTCGTTCGGTACGTAGCAGACGACTCGCTGACTGAGAGCACGTACATCTTTTCCCCACCACGACCGTCACGACAGTGGTTCTTATGAATTCCTCGTCGGTACGTGGTGTTACCTACGCTGTTATACTTCTTTACCTACATCTTTTCGCTCTCGTGCCAGGCCCCACCAGGCCCCATTATCGGAAAAAAAAATTGCCCATAGTGAGCAGTCTTTAAGTATATCTCGTCGGTGCCCATTATCGGAAAAAAAAATTGCCCATAGTGAGCAGTCTTTAGGTATACCTCGTCGGTGGCGTGTGACAAAATTTGGTAAAGGTAAAGAATCGCGGCCTCCTCACCGATTTGCATGAAACTTTGCAGGAACATCAATTTTTGCATAAAAATAAGATCTGTAAAAGCCAAAAAGCGCGCTCCCGTCTAATTAAAAAGTTATTAAGCGTCAAAGTTTATTGTAAAACCTGCCTTACCGGCACCGCGAACGCTATCTGCGCATGCGCACTGATGTCTGCGCATGCGCACGGACAAGTTTGCAGGTAGAGTGCGCGTATTTGAAATGAAAAAATATTGAATTGGCGAAGGCTAGGTGTGGGCAAGGCTTCCCTTTCATAATATTTAAGGGTTTTCAATCAAAAAATGGATTGAGAGTTGGTTTAGGTCTATATTTCTTTCAGCCAAATCTCACTTTTCATTTTATTTCTACGGCTAGGTGCGGGCAAGGCTTCCCTTACATAATATTTAAGGGTTTTCAATCAAAAAATGGGTTGAGAGTTGGTTTAGGTCTATATTTCTTTCAGCCAAATCTCACTTTTCGTTTTATTTCAATGGCTAGGTGTGGGCAAGGCTTCCCTTTCATAATATTTAAGGGTTTTCAATCAAAAAATGGATTGAGAGTTGGTTTAGGTCTATATTTCTTTCAGCCAAATCTCACTTTTCATTTTATTTCTACGGCTAGGTGCGGGCAAGGCTTCCCTTACATAATATTTAAGGGTTTTCAATCAAAAAATGGGTTGAGAGTTGGTTTAGGTCTATATTTCTTTCAGCCAAATCTCACTTTTCATTTTATTTCTACGGCTAGGTGCGGGCAAGGCTTCCCTTACATAATATTTAAGGGTTTTCAATCAAAAAATGGGTTGAGAGTTGGTTTAGGTCTATATTTCTTTCAGCCAAATCTCACTTTTCATTTAATTTCTACGGCTAGGTGCGGGCAAGGCTTCCCTTACATAATATTTAAGGGTTTTCAATCAAAAAATGGGTTGAGAGTTGGTTTAGGTCTATATTTCTTTCAGCCAAATCTCACTTTTCATTTTATTTCTACGGCTAGGTGCGGGCAAGGCTTCCCTTACATAATATTTAAGGGTTTTCAATCAAATAATGGTTTGAGAGTTGGTTCGGGTTTTATTTTAATAGCAAAAGTGCAGCAACATCATTTCTATCGACAAAAGCACTACAAAAAGGAAGCCTAGCCTACACCCAGCCCTTAAATAATACAAAAAGTAAGATTTGGCTGAAAGAAATCTAGACCTAAACCAACTTTCAAACCATTGTTTGATTGAAAACCCTTAAATATTATGGAAGGGAAGCCTTGCCCACACCTAGCCTTCGCCAATTCAATATCATTTCGTTTCAAATACGTGCACTCTACCTGCAAACTTGTTCGTGCGCATGCGCGGACGTCAGTGCGCATGCGCAGACATAAGTGCGCATGCGCTGGGATAGCATTCTTGCTGCCGGTAAGGCAGATTTTCTAATAAACTTTAACACTTAATAACTTTTTAATTAAGCGAGAGCGCGCTTTTTTGTTTTTACAGATCTTATTTTTATGCAAAAATGTACCATTATACGACGTTTCATGCAAATCGGTGAGGAGGCCGCGATTCTTTACCTTTACCAAATCGAGTGAATTTTCAATGTTTTTAAAATTTTTTAATATTATCATCGTTTGTCGGTCGACGTCGGTCCGTCTGGTGGTGGGGGTCACCAGTCACCAAAACTAAGTCGCTCCGTCTGGCCATGGGGGTCACCGGTGACCCCAAAAAAAATTATTGCATTATACGCTCTTATATACTAAAATTTACCTGTTGTGCAAAAAATTTCGAAAAAATATGTAGGGCATAATAAGAAATTCGCGTTGGCCAGACGCGGCGGACACGCAAAATCAGCGTGGCATGCAACGTGTTAATTATGATTGGGTTCTCATTACAAGGGCTGTACGCTTTTTTTACATTCAGATGGCGAGTATACGAGTGGGAGAATAGCCAATTGGAAGTGACTTGCGCAGAATTAAACGAAAACTCGTTGCGCCATGCGTTCGTCTGAATGAAACTAAGTTTGACGAAAACTGATTTTGAAATGTATCTTTGCTAACCTATAAACGTACCTTTGTACGTTTGTTAAAGGAGCATCTTGTGCGTAGTAATAAATGTTCAATTTTATTGTTTAGTTTGTTGCTACCTAAAATAAATCAGCCAATGTCGGTCCTCTCGACTATAATTTTACTATAATTTGAAACGTGTCAAACTTAACCTTTTTATATCCATTGCTACTTTTAATACAGTATTATTTGTTAACGGTAGTGCAAATAATATTAAATACCACAAAATCCATACAAGGAAATTCTAAAAATGGCGGTGCCCTCTGCTTCTCTTTCTACGCGCAATAAGAAGCATTTTCTCGGTGTACCTGCACCACTGGGATATGTAGCTGGTGTTGGCAGAGGGTAAGAATCATTTTTCAATTTTGAATGTTTTGTAATGACAATCCAACATGCTTTAATATCATAAATATAGCGGATTTATCATATTTAATAACATCGATTATTTGATTTATTATGCTTTAGGGCCACAGGTTTTACAACTCGATCGGATATTGGACCAGCAAGAGATGCTAATGATGTATCGTAAGTAATGCATTAGAATGCCTCAATTTACTGTTTGCTAATCAGATTTAAATTCCAAATGTAACATTTTACACATAAGTATTATTTATTATACAATTCTTGCATGACACTTGTATAGAGATGATAGACATGCCCCACCAACTAAGCGAACAAAGAAGAAAGAAGAAGAAGAAGAAGATGAGGAGGACCTTAACGACTCTAATTATGATGAATTTTCTGGTTATGGAGGTTCTCTTTTTAGTAAAGTAAGAATTATTACAGAAGTATGATTTTAATGTAATTATATTTTAACGGAACATAGTTATTTTAGGATCCATATGATAAAGACGATGAAGAGGCAGATGCAATTTACGAAGCTATTGATAAGCGTATGGATGAAAAGCGTAAAGAGTACAGAGAGAAACGGTTGAGGGAGGAATTGGAACGATATCGTCAAGAAAGACCAAAAATACAACAACAATTCTCAGATTTAAAAAGAGAGTTAGTACATGTGTCTGAGGATGAATGGAAAAATGTGCCCGAAGTTGGGGATGCTAGAAATCGTAAACAGAGAAATCCAAGAGCTGAGAAATTTACACCATTACCTGATTCAGTACTGGCAAGAAATCTTAGTGGAGAAACATCTACTAGTATAGACCCATCTAGTGGTCTTGCATCCATGATGCCAGGTGTGGCAACACCAGGAATGCTGACCCCTACGGGAGACCTTGATTTAAGAAAGATTGGACAAGCCAGAAATACATTAATGAATGTAAAATTAAATCAGGTGTCTGATTCTGTTGAAGGACAAACTGTTGTTGACCCTAAAGGATATTTAACAGATTTGCAAAGTATGATTCCAACATACGGTGGCGACATAAACGACATAAAAAAAGCTCGTTTGTTATTAAAATCTGTACGTGAAACAAATCCGAATCATCCACCAGCCTGGATTGCATCTGCACGTTTAGAAGAAGTGACTGGAAAGGTTCAAGCAGCACGGAATTTGATAATGAAGGGCTGCGAAGTGAATCCTACTTCAGAAGATCTTTGGTTGGAAGCTGCACGCCTTCAACCACCAGATACAGCAAAGGCTGTAATTGCCCAGTCTGTCAGACACATTCCAACATCTGTCCGTATATGGATCAAGGCAGCTGATTTAGAAACTGAAACAAAGGCAAAAAGGCGTGTCTACAGGAAAGCTCTTGAACATATTCCAAATTCTGTCAGACTTTGGAAAGCAGCAGTAGAATTGGAAGAACCTGAAGATGCAAGAATTTTATTAAGTCGCGCAGTTGAATGCTGTCCTACAAGTGTGGACTTATGGTTAGCACTTGCTAGATTAGAAACATATGATAACGCACGGAAAGTTTTAAATAAAGCAAGAGAAAACATTCCCACTGATAGACAAATTTGGACTACAGCAGCTAAATTAGAAGAGGCTAATGGGAACAAGCACATGGTTGAAAAAATCATAGATCGCGCAATATCTTCCTTGAGTGTAAATGGAGTTGAAATTAATAGAGAGCACTGGTTCAAAGAAGCAATGGAAGCAGAAAAGGCAGGGGCGGTACATTGTTGTCAAGTTATAGTGAGAGCTATAATTAGCTTTGGTATTGAAGAAGAGGATAGAAAGCACACATGGATGGAAGATGCTGAAAGTTGTGCCCAGCAAGGTGCTTTAGAATGCGCTAGGGCTGTATATGCTTATGCATTGAGCACATTTCCCAGCAAAAAATCAATTTGGTTGAGAGCAGCATACTTTGAAAAAACATATGGGACAAGAGAATCTCTAGAATCATTACTACAAAGAGCAGTCGCGCATTGTCCAAAAAGCGAAGTACTCTGGTTAATGGGCGCTAAATCTAAATGGCTAGCCGTGTGTTTTATTTTTATGTGACAATATCATCTCTTAAATGTGTATGTTTGTCATGGTGACATTTAACATAAATAATGTTTGCAGGGTGACGTACCTGCTGCTCGTGGTATTCTTTCACTTGCCTTTCAAGCAAATCCCAATTCAGAAGAGATCTGGTTGGCTGCTGTGAAACTCGAATCTGAAAACTCTGAGTATGAAAGAGCGCGCCGATTACTAGCAAAAGCGAGAGCTTCGGCTCCCACACCAAGGGTAATGATGAAGAGTGCAAAATTGGAGTGGGCTCTTAACAATCTCGATGCTGCTTTACATTTGCTGCAAGAAGCTCTCGAAGCATTTGACGATTTCCCAAAATTATGGCTAATGAAAGGACAAATTGAGGAGCAACAAGGCAATTTAGACAAAGCACTTGAAACATACAATCAAGCAGTAAGACACACTTTTCCCCCGCAAATTTGTAATATTCATAATGATAAACCTACTGTGTATCTTTGTTTTGTTTTTATTTGTTAACTATGAAATATTACGATTCTATTTAAAGCTGTACTACTCCTTTATACTGATTGTACTCAACAATAACAAAACTAAGTTTTGTAAAGTTGCTAAGTGCAGTCTGTTTTTATTACCATTGTAAAGCGATTCTATTTCATCAAGGCAGGACGCAATACAGAAGAAAATGTTACCAAAAGCGATTAACAAAATTAAAAAGGTCGTAATCATTTAGACGAGATATTATCGCATATTTCTCACTTTCCAGATACGAAAATGTCCATCGTCCATTCCGCTTTGGCGATTATTGGCACAGTTGGAACATAGGAAAGGTCAGATAACCAAGGCCCGATCAGTTTTAGAAAAAGCAAGACTCCGCAATCTTAAAAACCCAGAACTGTGGCTTGAAGCCGTTAGAAATGAACTGAAACCAGGAGGGGTAAGAGACGTGGCAAATACTCTAATGGCAAAAGCTCTTCAAGAATGCCCTACATCTGGATTGCTCTGGGCAGAGGCAATATTTATGGAACCAAGACCTCAACGAAAAACAAAAAGCGTGGATGCGCTTAAGAAATGTGAACATGATCCGCATGTCCTGTTAGCAGTTTCAAAGTTTGTATTTCCTTCAATTCTGATTGGTTTTGGTTTGGAGAAGAAATGTCAAACGTAGTAATTGGCAATATGTTTAATTATTGCAGGCTTTTTTGGTGTGAACATAAAATTTCTAAATGCCGAGATTGGTTTAACCGCACAATTAAAATAGACCCGGACTTAGGCGATGCATGGGCTTACTTCTACAAATTTGAGTTGTTAAACGGAAGCGAAGAACAGCAGGAAGATGTTAAAAGAAGATGTGTTAGTGCAGAACCTCACCATGGAGAATATTGGTGCAAAGTTTCAAAGAACATTGCAAATTGGTGTCTCAGCATTGATCAAGTTTTAATGTTAGTTGCAAAAGATCTGCCAATACCAATATGATGATAACATCACAGAATTTGCATTGTACGCAGTGAGTTTTTCACAAACCGGCCGCAGTGTCTTGTTTCTTAAATCGTAAAACTGTCGTTCATGTGTCTATACAATCCCCTAACTCGCTTGCGTGGTGCACGAATTGCAGCCTAACCGTTGGGTGTAGAATACATGGGGACAAACAAGTTTTGTCAATTTTATGTAACGTAAAGTTCGAAATTACACAAAACACAAGATACAATTGGCCTGCATTAATTTGTTCTTATTACATATGTTTTTTGTCTCACTTGATTATCGCTGAGATTGCATCAGTAAACACATTTTTGAACATATCTAAAGTAATAGTACAACACTTCTAATAGACTTGATATACAGGGTGGTTTCAATCCGATGGTACAACCGAAAAGGAGGTGAATCTACATGGAAAAATAAATAAAACAGAACGTATAAAACTTTTTGTTAAACGCTTCGTTTTCGAGAAAATCGACTTTGAATTTTTGTCAGGTGCAAGCGCCCTGAAGCATGGCATTGTATATCTATATCTATCGCTTTGTGTCGTCTGCGAGTACGTTCGGGCAGCTATGACGTCACGATAGGCCGCTTCGGTCCCATTGTCGCGTATACCGGATGTTCCTGTCGGGCCTACTTCGATGCTACGCAATGAGATAAGCCATCGCGCCGCGACCAAGATTCCTACAGCGCACCCGGTATATCGCGCCGCGCTCGGGTGCGCTTGCACTTTGCGAAAATTCAAATTCGTTTTTCTCGAGAAAGAAGCGTTTAAAAAAGAATTGTCATACGTTCTGTTTTACTTATTTTTGCATCTAGATTCACCTCCTTTTCGGTTGTACCATCGGATCGAAACCACCCTGTAGAATCGTATAACATTAGAGTTTTGTTCTTTACTAAATATGGTTTGCCTCTTGAATTTGGCCAATAAATATAAAACGTTTCGTAGATTAAGTACCAGACAAAAGAAATATTCATGTTTTTCTTAAGAAACGACCGCAAGGAACGGTCTGTCCTTTAGGGTTTGGTTGTTAAATGTAAAATATTTCGTATTTTCAGTTTCAAGTAAGAAAATGGTATACAGGGTGAATCAGAATTCGAGGGAGAAAATTTAAGGGGTGATAGAATACAGCCATACAAACAATTTTTGTAATACAATGTATGGGCGGAACGCAAGGGGTGAAAATTTACAGGGTAGTTTTCCACCATTACATTTAACGCGTGTTAAAGAATTATCAGAAGAATAAGAGGAGATATTTCAGAAAACATTGTATTAACAGGAATATTATTGATTTATATGCTCAAAGAAAAAAAAGTTAAAGGGTAACACGCGAATTTATGAGGAAATATCCGTCCAGCCACATTCGCTGTTCAGAACTGCACACTGCTCACTACTTACAAGTTTATGGTGCGGCGGTTGGGAATGCGTATGAGTCGCAGCAATTTTACCGTGACCAGTATCTGGGACATATACATCGATAACATTCCGATTAATAAAATGTTTTCTGAAATATCTCCCCTCATCCTTGTGATAATTCTTTAACACGTTACCCGCATGTCAAGCATCGGCGACGCGCGTGGTACTCAGCGCGTTAAATGTGACGGTGGAAAACTACCCTGTAACTTTTCACCACTTGCGTTGCGCCCATACATTGTTGGACAAAAATTGCTTGTATTAATGTGTTCTACCACCCCTTAAATTCTCGCCCTCGGATTCTGATTCATCCTGTATAATGCCTTTCCTATGAAACACGATGTTTGGCTTCACCCGTTTAATGGATGTTGTTTTTCGACACCCTCCAGATGTACATATAAAATATTAAATGTACCTTTTGAGGATTTTAGTTTTGCTAGACACAACATAGACTGTTTTGTAGGTTTGTACGATTAGATAGTCGTGAGATATCGATATGTTGGGCATATGTTTGTGTAGAAAAAATGATAAACAAAAAAAATGTAAATATAAGAAATTCAAGTACTAATCATCAAATACTTCCATCATTATCATATCTTTTATGTGTCGTTGGTATTTCTGTTCGGCGAAATGTGAAAGTTGTGTAAAAACCGTCCCTTGATTCTGACATTGTTTGCCTTATATATATGTATGTCTCTAGGTGGACCATTTGGGTACAATAGTTTTATTGCGTCTTTAAAACACAAATTACAGTTGTTTATTGCTAGCAATAAAATGATGTATTACACACCTCTTTCTATAGAAAAGGATTATACGAGTGGTCAAAAAATAGAAAGGACTTTAATTTACTTTTCCTATATATTGCATAGAGAGGTTACTTAGAACGAGATTTTGTTTTAGCCTTGCTCCGAGAATATTGAGCATGGCTGTGAGCACGTAAACTATTATACACTTTATTGTTTAATTTGACATCGGATTTGGCCGTATCTCCTGTATGAATTCCTGGTGGAAATTGAAGAACTCTGCAAGCATTTATTCGAGATGACATCAATATATCGTGCTTGGTGATAATTTGTGAACTATCCCCAATCCGTTTGTAACCACAACGAGGTATAGATGCGTATTCTCTTTCGACAGTCTGGAAAAGCAATGTGTTAGATCCTGCATAAAAAAAAAATGTTTATTTATATATTAAATACCGCATATGGGTCCATATCTATTTCTGTTTTATCAATATCCCTATGCTCCTGCTTATCATCATGGCAATATGTCCGGAAATTGGACAAAGAGATGTTTACTAAAATGGTTTGAAACACATGTTTATTACTGAGTATGATAAATTAAATGACATAAAGGTGTACCTTTCGAGTCACGATTAAATTTTTCTTCTGTACGTTTTAGCATTAAATTATAATCTTCACTAAACTGAGCTTGCAGTAGATGTGCTATTACTTCATCACAGTCAGTTTCTTCGAAACTATGAGTATTGCATTCATCCCAACTTTCAAGTCCTGTTGCTGTTGAATTTTCAAGATTCTCCACTTCTCTGTTACAAAAATATTACAAATTTTGTCATATATCAGGTAGGGAATTAAATAAAAATATTTAGTATAGATTAAACTAACTTTGTATGATATTAATTACTGAAACGACTGAAACATATGTTTAGGTCTAAAATATTCTGATAATTTCATTGTTTTAAACTAGTAGTAGCAACTGTTTCCAAGAAACTTAAGACTTTAAAAAATCATTAGCCTGTTACTAACTTTAGTCTTATTTATTTGCAATAAAAATAATCACATCATTGTTTTTAAAGGGTACCCAGTGTCTTAAATATAAAAATTATACGAGTGAAAGACTTCATAAAATGAATGTCATCAATTTTGTTGTACATTGTATGACATGATAATATACTGTTAAGAGAAGATGTGTTGTAATTCTGATTATTCAGAAAAAACATATTAAATTTTTACTTAAAATTCGGAATGTATCTCTGATTTACATGAATATTTAAATATCGCAAGTACTTGCAAGAAACTATCCAACTTATGAGTGTTGTCATTTTTCATTAGACAACAGAAATTCAAATTTTAGTGATAATACCACAATGCACAAAAGTCTATCCTCCTTAGTATTATGTGGTTTCAAATAGAAATGTTTTAACCAATAACACAAGAATTGTGCAACATGTAAGGATTGTTATTTTGTAATTACCAACATTTTATTTTAGAAAGTATTTTAGAAATAATTGAAAAAATAATCAATTCAAAATTATTTCAAAATTAATAGAAAAATACACCTTAATTGTTTACAAATATATAATTAATAATTACGAATTGTTAATTGCCTATTTACCTATATATTACCTAAGTTCATTTTGTTTAAATAGAAATGTATGTATAGTTTTGAAAAGCAGTATTAGTTTGTAGAAATGTATTGTATACAGAAGTATAAAGCAAACGGATTACATTAATAGTAATAATGCAATATAAATACAATGTAAAAAAGCATGACAAACTGCTATGCAAACCATTGTAGTAGCAACAATGAAATTTTGACAAACAGATAAAATAAATTGTAAAAATATTCCTTTATTTTATCATAGTTACCATGTTTTCAAAGACTTAATCTAATCTTTTACACGAAGACGCTTCAGCGTCTATATTGTTGAAAAATCACTTCAAACGTATTTTGATGTACCTTTTTTGCATTGATTTTGCAATTTCTTCAGATGTAATCTCGAGCAAACTGACTGGCCTTTGAACAACATTTAGATTGGCCCATGGGCACGACATCCTCAATAATATTATAAAATCAATGTACACAAGAGTTTGCTATGAAAAACGAATTAACACGCAAAAATAATTGTGACAATTGGAAAGATGGTTGCTACAGATTATGAGCAACATGCGCAATCACTATATGCAATCTAGAAACTTCATTCCTTGATATGACCATAGATAAAGTGGTACACATAGATTTGATATTTCTTCTTCTTCTTCTTCCTTCGTTTTTGGATATACAGCGCTCTGCTGTATCGACCATGTGTGTCACTACTGTTTGCGTTCACGATTTTAATCACATATGAATTGGATTAGTAATTTAATTAGTTTTATGTTCCGGGTTTCTATGATTTTCACGATGTGTGTTGCATCTTTATGTTCAGTCTGTTTTATTATTGTGGTTAATAAGTGTCTTTTATTATTCTTTAAGGCGCATTCCCATAGTAAGTGGTTCATGTTTTGGACACTGGTGTTATCACATTCACACAGGGGGGATGGTTTTTTCCCTATTTTATGTAAATATTCGTTGGTTATCATGCGGTTGACTATTATTTTATTGATAATTGTGATTTCTTTTCTAGTTAAGTCCATATTGTGGAACCAGGGTCTGGGTTTATGTGGGTTTATGTGTTTGAAATATTTATGGTTTTGCAGTCTTTCTAGGGTGATATTTTTAGTTAGTTGTGATTGTTTTAATTGTTTAATGTACATGTTTATAATATCGGTGTCTTGAAGTATGGAAAAGTTGTGTGTGCTATGGATATGTGTGTTTGTGGCTATTTGGTCGGCTAATTCGTTACCAAATATTCCTGTATGGCTGGGGACCCATATCATTTGGATGTTAATTTGTGTGTGTTGGTACGCGTAGATGAGTTTTTTTATTTCTATGATGAAGAAGTTAAAGCTGCTATTGGACGGTGTGTTGGCGATGGCTTGTAGGACTGATTGAGAGTCAGTAAATATATAAATGTAATATATTGTGTCTATGGCGATGTGTTTCTTGATGGTATGTACTCCATGTTTAATGGCCATCCATATTGCTGCGGCTTCTGCGGAAAATATCGAGGTGCACGGGTTTAATGTTATTTTTATGTGTTGGTGATTTGTGTGGTCGTACACCGATGCGCCAACGTAGTTTGTTGAAGTCTGTTTGGAGCCGTCGGTATATAATAGAATGTGATTATAGGTCTCCGGTGTTTCTGTGATTAGACTGTTTATGTATGTATTTGGGTTATGGTGTGTCTGGCTGGTTTTTCCATGGTGGTAGTCGATCTGTGGTTGGATATGTGTGTGGCTATAGTCTCCTAGGTATGTGGGGTTGTGGGTGTATCTTGCCATATTGTATTGTCTAAGGTTGATGTTATTCCATATGCGTATATAGTTTGGGATGTATCTGTTGGATATATTTGGTAGTTTGGAGATGGTATCTGAAAAGTTTTTGATTTGGTTTAATACTGGGTCATCGATGAATCTGTTTTTCTTTATTAGATATTTGATTGTTTTGATTTGGCTGCTGTGTTGGATGGTTAGTTGATTGCTTAGGTGCCAGGTGATGTCATTGGCTGCGCTGATAGGTATGCCCAGGTATTTTTTTGTAATGGTTATAATCATAGTGTTGTACTTGTTGGTGATCTGTATGTTGGTTGGTGATAGGAATATTTCTGAGCCCCACTCAATGGTGGGTCTGATTATTGCATTTGTCAGGGTGTGTAGTGTTTGGGGGTGGGCTCCCCATTGTGTATTTGTCAGCCATGTTAACAGTTTGTTATATTTGTGTAGCTTGTTTTTGACGTGTATGATATGTTTCTGCCATAGAAGTTTTTGGTCCAGTATGATCCCCAGGTATCTGATGTGGTCTGTATGAATTATTCTCCCTAGTTTCGTATCGATATAATTTCCATAGTTCCTGTTCTGTTGTCTGGCGTATTTCCGATTGAAGTTTACGTATTTGGTTTTGGTGCTTGATACGGTGAGTCCTATTGTATTGATATTGTCTATTAACTGGTTGATGCTTTGGGTGATATTATATTCCATTTGTGTGGGATCCGAATGTGCCGAGAGAATGACAATGTCATCTGCATACTCGATAATAGGGTAAAGGTAAAGAATCGCGGCCTCCTCACCGATTTGCATGAAACTTTGCAGGAACATCAATTTTTGCATAAAAATAAGATCTGTAAAAGCCAAAAAGCGCGCTCCCGTCTAATTAAAAAGTTATTAAGCGTCAAAGTTTATTGTAAAACCTGCCTTACCGGCACCGCGAACGCTATCTGCGCATGCGCACTGATGTCTGCGCATGCGCACGGACAAGTTTGCAGGTAGAGTGCGCGTATTTGAAATGAAAAAATATTGAATTGGCGAAGGCTAGGTGTGGGCAAGGCTTCCCTTTCATAATATTTAAGGGTTTTCAATCAAAAAATGGATTGAGAGTTGGTTTAGGTCTATATTTCTTTCAGCCAAATCTCACTTTTCATTTTATTTCTACGGCTAGGTGCGGGCAAGGCTTCCCTTACATAATATTTAAGGGTTTTCAATCAAAAAATGGGTTGAGAGTTGGTTTAGGTCTATATTTCTTTCAGCCAAATCTCACTTTTCGTTTTATTTCAATGGCTAGGTGTGGGCAAGGCTTCCCTTTCATAATATTTAAGGGTTTTCAATCAAAAAATGGATTGAGAGTTGGTTTAGGTCTATATTTCTTTCAGCCAAATCTCACTTTTCATTTTATTTCTACGGCTAGGTGCGGGCAAGGCTTCCCTTACATAATATTTAAGGGTTTTCAATCAAAAAATGGGTTGAGAGTTGGTTTAGGTCTATATTTCTTTCAGCCAAATCTCACTTTTCATTTTATTTCTACGGCTAGGTGCGGGCAAGGCTTCCCTTACATAATATTTAAGGGTTTTCAATCAAAAAATGGGTTGAGAGTTGGTTTAGGTCTATATTTCTTTCAGCCAAATCTCACTTTTCATTTAATTTCTACGGCTAGGTGCGGGCAAGGCTTCCCTTACATAATATTTAAGGGTTTTCAATCAAAAAATGGGTTGAGAGTTGGTTTAGGTCTATATTTCTTTCAGCCAAATCTCACTTTTCATTTTATTTCTACGGCTAGGTGCGGGCAAGGCTTCCCTTACATAATATTTAAGGGTTTTCAATCAAATAATGGTTTGAGAGTTGGTTCGGGTTTTATTTTAATAGCAAAAGTGCAGCAACATCATTTCTATCGACAAAAGCACTACAAAAAGGAAGCCTAGCCTACACCCAGCCCTTAAATAATACAAAAAGTAAGATTTGGCTGAAAGAAATCTAGACCTAAACCAACTTTCAAACCATTGTTTGATTGAAAACCCTTAAATATTATGGAAGGGAAGCCTTGCCCACACCTAGCCTTCGCCAATTCAATATCATTTCGTTTCAAATACGTGCACTCTACCTGCAAACTTGTTCGTGCGCATGCGCGGACGTCAGTGCGCATGCGCAGACATAAGTGCGCATGCGCTGGGATAGCATTCTTGCTGCCGGTAAGGCAGATTTTCTAATAAACTTTAACACTTAATAACTTTTTAATTAAGCGAGAGCGCGCTTTTTTGTTTTTACAGATCTTATTTTTATGCAAAAATGTACCATTATACGACGTTTCATGCAAATCGGTGAGGAGGCCGCGATTCTTTACCTTTACCGATAATAGATGTGTGGTTGGGGACACCGACGAGATATACTTAAAGACCGCTAGCCCTGGGTAAAATTTCGGGCACGCAAGGGGGCTCAAAGGGGCCCAAATGCTCTGTCGGCACGGAAGAATTCCGAGGTTCTAACTTTGTAGGTAACACCACGTACCGACGAGGAATTCAGAAGAACCACTGTCGTGACGGTCGTGGTGGTGAAAAGATGTACATTAGATGTATGTATACGTGCTCTCAGTCAGTGAGTCGTCTACTACGTACAGAACGGAGACAAGAAATGAGCTACGGCTCCGACTTCTCTCCGACACGATTGCGTACAAGTGTTTCCATTGGCATAAGCCAGCGGTATTAAAATGCTTTTTCGTCCCTAACCTAACCGATGATCTGATAAAGTATCTTATTCGAAGGGTGTAGTTGGATGATGGGGCTCAAAAGCGATCCCAAAACAATTATAAACCAAAATCGTAATTTGATAGCTCATTAAAAAATTCCAATTTTCATCATGTTTTAACTCTGAATCTGCAAGGGCGATGGGCAGTGAGGTATAAATTAAAAACTTCCCTTTTTGCTCATTTTTAAAAAAGGGGTGTCAGTGAAAAAGGAAGATCATCCTTTCTAGTCGTTTACTGGCTTGTTGAACTAATTTGTAGAACGAACTTTTATACATGATCGAATCCCATCACTCCCAATTTTTGTATCGTGATAATTTTAAGTGCTAGTAGCACCGACGAGGTTGAAAATGTTGCAAAAAGTACTTGTTAATTAAAGAAGTAAATGCCTTCCAATACACTTGCTCTCTTACATTGATTATTGTATTCCATTTCATACAAATGATCGGAACATGAGAAACGAAACAACCCTGTCTGTATGCAAAACTTCTTTATTTCTATCTTTGCAATTCTAAATTTTTTCCGTTGCTCGTACATACATCCGGTGATTTGACACGAATGTCGTCTCTGCGCCACGTTGCCGGCCACGCTGGGCCACGCGCCCGTCTCTTTGTAATTTGCCAACACCGCCAAACGTACGGACAGTTGATATAGAAAGAGGGAGTGAAGATGAAGACATTGTTGAATGATTGAATGCCACATGACGATGAGGCAACACTAGTGCAGCGAAGAAATTTTTACAACTTTGACTTTTTATGAATAAAAATGTCAGTACCTTATTGCTAATATTTTGCCAAGTAAAATGAGACCAAACACGAAACCAATCGGGTTATATTTTGTTACTAATTAAAACTCCTATTTACAAATAAAATTGGTTGCCACTTTATTTGCGTATGAAGAGTTTAAAGCCGTCTAAACTGTAGCAGGATCCCTGTGTGAGTTTGTGAGGAGGCACCTGCCAATGGTGTCCCTACACGGTAAGAGACGCAAAAAAAATGCCGCCAAATGGACTTATAACGAATAGGGGACATTCATTCCACTCAAGAAAACTTTGTTTCTCATCCAGCTCCACGGTAAGCGTCGATTCATTCGCCAGGTACTTGATTCACATCGAATAGAAGTTCCTTCTTCACACCACATTGATCTCGCGACGTTTAGGCGACAGTGTGTTTGACAAGTCAGAATAGCGAAACCAAGTGTCGTAACCATTTCGTATTTGGTCTTATTTTTATTAGGAAAACGTCTCCAATATACCAGTAAACTTCTTTCTACCGAAAAATTGCAATTAACAATTTTTGATTTCTTAACTAGGGTTAGTGTCTCACCGATAGACCGCGTCGCTGTTCAATTGTCAGCATCAAAAAATGCCACTGCGATACAAGCGACGGGGAACCACCAGGCCGACGACGACCCCTGTTTGTGAAAGGGGCATCCGTGGACAGATATCGTGTAGCTCAAATCGGACTCATATAGAAAATCTACTGTAGTCGAATTCGTTCGTTTGCTTGTTGCCGATACGGATAATCAGAAGTAGAAACGGCAGATAAGGAAAAAAGACGGACTGAAGACAAAACATATTAGTAATATTATTCCGAGTAAAATGAGACCAAACATAGTACAACTCGGTTTATATTTGTACTTATTAAAACGTTTACATATTACACGTTCGTACATATGTACATAGTCGTTGCTGTAACAAATGCAAGCCGGCGCATGTCAACGGACGCTAGGGCTAGCGGCCGCTGACGTCACCGAGCCAGGATTTGCACGAGGGGAGACGCGAAGCGCGTTTCTTTCCGGACGGCACCGGACGGACACGGACGGACAAGGGATATAGCATTTTGAGTAGTAGAGCAGAGCAGATGCAAGGAAAATCAGAGTTGAACCGAATAGTAGTTGTTTTCTCGAAAATCACCTTACATTACGTATAAGATTATCAACTTTTCACCACGTTACGTTAGTATTCAAAGGAATTACGCTGCGATATCAGGCGTGACAGTTGCCGAATGCGAGAGGGAATCCCGCCTAGTGGTGGGGTTTAAGCGTCAAAATTTATCTGGGAGATCTCAGGAAAAATTCATCGGGCCTCCACTGTATCGCCTCCGCGAACTCTTAAAACTTGGCAACTAATAAATGTTAGTAAAAATTTATGCAGGATCGGAAAAATTTCACACTCAGGTGAGGAGTTTGAATCGTAACCATTGGATCCTGAGGCCGGCCAATTACATTTACTATTAGACATTTCGCATATATATTAATGTTTGTCTTGTACAAATACATTGTAAGAAGAAAAACATAAAAATGCACGTGAAGAATACGTCGAAAATATGACAATCGTCAAGAATATGACAATCGCATGAAGGAGGGGTGTCCCTATGCCTAGTGATCTTGAGAGTATTGGATTCGTGCGCAGATGCCGAAAATGTAAATGAAAGTGCGTACGTGTTCCCGGAACGCAGCAGTGGGAAGGTTTGAATCGGCCCGGTTAACATTAAATGCGCTTGAACATTACATGAAATATAATTCGGCGCATGCACCGCATTCGTTTTATGCGGAGGGCTACAGAACATGGGTCCAAAAAAGAAGCTGGCTTTAATATCTAATTGAATATAACTTAACCTAAATATTATGTTAACTTATCTCTAGGAAAAAGAAAAATAAAGGATAAAATACAGAGATTAAGCTGCACAAAAAAGGAAGAAAAAGAAAGAAACGACAAAATAATAATAATAAACCAAAGGAAAAAATAATAAAGAGAGTAGTACTGAGAAAAAAGACGTTTTGCCGTTGTGCATCCGATAATATTAGCGGAACTACAAATATTTTAGCATAAAATAACAAGCGCCATTACTACATATTCTCCTTGTTTTAGCAGTTTTCTTAGCACCTATATTTGTTTATTGTATCCCATCTCATAGCTTTGAATATTGCATAATATACTTTTCTTATAAAGGATGCATGAAAATTCGTTCTACAAATTAATTTGAACACGCCAGAAACGGCCAGAAAGGAGGTTCTTGATCATTTCACGGACACCCCTTTTTTAGAAATGAGCAAAAACGAAAGTTTTTAATTTACAACCTACTGCCCCTTGCCCTTCCAGATTGAAAGTTAAAACGTGATGAAAATGGGTATTTCTTAATGAGCTATCGCATGACGTTTTCGATTTATAATTGTTATATTATGTTATTTTGACCCCATCATCCAACTACACCCTTTGAATAAAAAACTTTATCAGATCATCGGATAGGTTAGGGACGAAAAAGCATTTTAATACCGCTGGTTTATGTCAAAGGAAACACGCATACGATCGTGCCGGAAAAGAGTCAGAGCCATAGCTCATTCTTTGACACCGTTCGATACATAGTAGACGACTCGCTGACTGACAGCACCCATCTGAACTTTCCCCCACCACGATCGTCACGGCAGTGGTTCTTCGCAATTCTTCGTAACTTGGTGTAAAAACTGGAATCACTGAGTATGTTGCGTTGCCTCGAGTTTCCTGATTCGGCCGCTCTATACGCCGAGAGGGCGTCCCAGTACGGCTCAATTTTCGTGCGACACAAAGTCCCATAAGGCTAGCGGTCTTTAAGTATATCTCGTCGGTGGTTGGGGATGTCGGTCGTCAGTTCTGCGGTATATATATTGTACAGTAGTGGGCTTAATGGAGAGCCTTGTGGTAGACCTAGCGATGTGTGCCCCTGTGTTATATATGTATTGTGGTTGTATAGTATTATTTGTCTATTGCATAGTATGGAATGGATAAATGTGGTAATTCTGGGTGGTACGTGGATGTTGTGTAATTTATCTATCAGTATTGACGGGATGACGTTGTCATAAGCGGCTTCGATATCCAGGAATATGGCTCCACAATATTGTTTGTTGGCGAATGCATTGTATATAGCTGTAGTGATGTATATGAGGTTGTCAGTGCATGATTTGTTTTTACGGAATCCAAATTGAAGTTTGTGTAGTAAATTGTGTTGTTCTACGTGATGGGCTATTCGGTTCTGTAGGATTTTTTCGGTTAGTCGGAGAATTGTAGATGATATTGCGATTGGTCTGTAGTTAACCTGGTCTGGTTTTTTGAAGAGTAGGGTTTGGTATTGTTTCCATGTTTGGGGTATAGTGTTGTATGTAATAAATCCATTTATAAGTTCTGTAAGTCTGTGTATACTGTTGCGTGGTAGTAGTTTAAGAATTTTATTGTTAATGTGGTCAATACGAGCTGCGGATGTTGTTTTGCTATTGTTGATGACTTGATATATTTCTTCTATGGTAATGTTTGCGTTAATGAATTGTGTGTTGTTGAGTGTAGGTTCGTCGTTGTTATATTGATAATTGTGGTTGGGTGCTTGTCTGAATATTTTGTGTGTGATTGCTGCTAGGCCGGTTGGATTTATGAGTTCGTTGGTTCCTGGGTTCTGGATGTATTTGGAATTTTTGAGTTGTTTGATTTTGGTCCATATTTTGCTGATGTGTGTGTTTGGGTTAATTTCTGTGATAAAGTTTTGGAATGCTTTTTTCTTTTTGTTGTTGATGACGCGTTGGGCCTGTTTGGCTATACATTTGTATTGGTCCCAAGTGGTTGCGTTGTTATTTTGTAAGACCTGTTTGGCAGCAGCCTTCTTTTGTTGGATAATGTGGGCGCATTCTTGGTCCCACCAACTATTGTTTTTGGTGATTGACTGTCTTGTGCGGTGATGCTGACTTTTGTTGTTGCTATTGATGTGAATGTTGACGTGCTGTAGTGCTTCATATATGTGGTGTATCCATTGGTCATATTGTTCGAGTATATTGTTGTTATCTATGGCTGTGTTGTATGAGAGTTGCTGTATATATTCATGGAATGCCTTGGCTGTTGTGGGCTGTTGTAATGGGGTCATATTGATGTGTTGGCGGTTGAGTTGGTGGTTATCTATGTTTGTGTTCGTGCTGTAAGTTTTTATCAGTATGGGTAGGTGATCGCTGGATATGATGTTGTCCAGTACTCGCCATTCGGTTATTAGATTTGTGTGTGAATGTATTAATGTTAGATCTGGTGCACTGTGTCTGTGGGTGTTTGTGATTCTTGTTTTGTGTCCGTTGTTTAAGATTTTGTATGGGGTGTGTGGTAAAATATTAGCTAGTTGTGTCCCCTTGCTATTTGGGATGGTGGATCCCCAACTGGGGTGTTGGGCGTTGAAATCCCCTAGAATTAATGTGTTGTTGGAGAATTTTGCATGCTGATGTATTGTTTGTAGTATATGTTCCCAGTCTTGGGCTGTTATGATTGTGTTCGGTTTGATGTATAGTAAAGCTATGTAGGTTGGTATGTTGTCTATGGTGGTTTTAATCATGATGGTTTCTATGTTGGGGGTATTTGGTATGATTATGGGGATGGAGTGAGCTGTGATTGTTCTATGGACTAAGAATAATAGGCCGCCGCCTGTAGTATTTCTATCTTGTCTGTAGATGTTGAAGTCTTTCATGTACAATGGTGTATCCTTTGTTAGCCATGACTCGGATATGGCTGCTATGTCAATTTTGTGGTCTTCTATGATTGTACTTAAATCTATTAGCTTATTTCGGATGCTTCTAGCGTTCCATTGCAATATATTGACCATTTGGTTTTTTGTGTGCGGTTTGGTTTATTTTTCGTGGAGCCATGTCCGACCTGTTTTAATTTGCGTGATTTTAGTGTAGTGTCTTGGGTTTTTTTAGAAAGTCTCTGACATCTCGCTTTTTTAGCATTTTGTTATGAATATTTGCTGGTTTTTCTGGGTTGTGTCTTTTTTTTGTCTCTTGTTGTGTGTTTGGTTCGTTGTTTAGTGAGGGTATTTGGTGAGTATATTGCCTACTAGGTTCCAGGTCTTGTTCTAGTACGTTATTACTTGCTTGTGTTGTTTCGTCTTGCTCTGTAGTTGTGTGTGTATGTGCAGGTTTGTCGAGTGTGAGATTACTTTCGGTATCTTCACCCTGTGGTTGTTGTTCTAGGAGTTCATTGTGGCTTGTCTGCGGACTATGTGTTTGGAGATCAGTGGTGCTTATCTCTATGAACGTTTGTGGTGGCTGGGGGTAGTAGTTGTCTTGGTTGTATTCTTGAGTTTTGTCTTTGGTGTGTTGTATTGTGTTGGTGGGTGTGGTATATGGGTCTGTTTTTCTTTTTTTTCGTTTCCAAAATTCTATTTTTTCAATTTGCAACCATTCTTTGAGTGTGATATATTCTTTATCGTTTCCGAATATTTTTTCCACTTCCATTTCTTCTTTTATGTTGTATTTTTTTATCAATTCTTTCGCGGTATTGGTATCGCAATTGTTATATGCCATAGTGGCCTTCAGGATAACATTATATTTGTAGATGGGGCATTTTCTGGATAAGGATGGGTGTTCAGCCCCGCAGTTGCCGCAGAGGATCTCATTTTGGCATTCATCAGCTTTGTGGTTTCCCGCACATCTGTCACATCTATAATTGCCTCTGCATTGGGCGGTGCTATGACCGAACCTTTTGCATATGGTACACATTTTTACTTTGTCAATATATGGTACTACGCTGACTTTAACACAGCAGATTATTAGTTCTTTTGGGAGCGTGTTACCGAGGAATGTGATTTTAATAGTTGAAGTTGGGATTTGTAATTCTCTTTCCTTATCCCATCTGTTTAATCTCTCTATATTTAGTGTCTGATATTTATGGTGGTATGTATGCTGTATTTCCTGGTGTATTTCGTCCATGGTTAGGTCCTGTAGTACATTTCTAATTATTCCTGTTCTACAGATGGCAAATGTGGGTATATAAAAAATCCAGTTTTTATTATCCGGGGATGGAGGTAATGCGGCAAGTTGGTTGGCATCCGTGGCATTTAAGCATTTAATTTGAACTGCATATTTACTAATTTTTTTAATTTTGTATGTGTTATAGTTTCTTTTGTTGAGGTATTTGCCAATGGTCATCGGGTGTAGGTTGCCCAGGTTTTGTTCCAGATCATTTTGCATCGCGTGTACGTAAAATGGGCCCGTGTGTATTGGTTGGTATCGGTTGTCTTTTTGTTTGATGGCCGCTTCTAAAATTTTTTGTCTTGTTTTGATGGATGATTCAAATGTATACCGGTTTTCGGGTGCCATGTTAGTTGTGTCGTGTCCGTTATTAATTGGGAAGTTTATAATTGTTTTTGGTGTTATTTGGGATAATTATATATATAAAATTTTTTTTTCTTTTTGACTTTATTTTTTTTTTTTTTTTATATATGATGTGGGTTTTATACTATTGAACTTATTGCTATGATAATTTGATTTTATGCTATGTAACCGTAATTAGTTGAATATCTATGTCTTATTCTAAACTTATAATTATGCTTATGGATTATAAAATGTACTGTTTAGGGTTAGTAGTGAATAAATGCACTTTGCACACCAGTGGTGTATAGTCCTGTGTTAGTATGTTAATGTTTAAATCTTTCCTGATCTTCGATGTCACTTGTTCCTGCTGACAGCTTCTGTCCACAACCGCTCCTGACCGCGTCTCAAGAGTGACTCGCAGATTTGATATTTCTTCTTCTTCTTCTTCCTTTCGCTGATGGATACACAGCGGCTCTGCTGTATCGACCATGTGTGTCACTACTGTTTGCGTTCACGATTTTAATCACATATGAATTGGATTAGTAATTTAATTAGTTTTATGTTCCGGGTTTCTATGATTTTCACGATGTGTGTTGCATCTTTATGTTCAGTCTGTTTTATTATTGTGGTTAATAAGTGTCTTTTATTATTCAGATTTGATATTTCTTCTTCTTCTTCTTCCTTCGTTTTTGGATATACAGCGCTCTGCTGTATCGACCATGTGTTTTACGATTGAGCCATTGACGAAGTATAGGCATTGACTAAGTATAGGATAGACATAACATGCAATGCTAATTTTTGTCCCACGTCAAGGGGGCTACGTAGCCCCCTTACCATTTTCGTGTCACACGCGACGTTACCGATTAAGAGCCACAATTGACACAACAACGCCATTGATATGGAGGCAAATCTGAATTTATAATACGTGGGTATTGTTTGTTCTTTCGTTTATACATATATCTTGCCAAATTAATGCAGAGGATCCAGTAGTTAACTCTTTGCACTTGATATTCCCCTCTCATAGGATATTAAAGTATATGAAATACATTATATTTCTCGTTGTCTACAAAATTCATGTAAGTCCAATATTATTATAATACACAAATTGGTTCCAAAACTATAAAATGTAACATGTAGATTGGTATATACCCGTTTCAACGAGAAAGTGGCGCTTTGGATGTGATGGCTACCGTCCAGGATGGTTCAGAATGCAAAGGGCTACAGATGCTTGCAACTATTACAACAAATATAATAAATAAAAAGAATGATGTGATGTAACATCTCCCATTTCGAAAATTAAATTGATTACACAATAGGGTCATACTCAAGTAATTATTCACGGACGCAAAATCTAATATTAATAACATTTCCTCTTGTGAGCATTTTGAAAATAAATTATTTTGACAATACTTTGTTGCGACGCGGGAGTTACTGCCTTCTTTTGTCTTACTCATATTTTCATGCTTGTCCCTTCCGCGCTTCACGTCACCTTTTACATCTTGCTGTTCATTCTTCTCTTGTTTATCTCCCCCCCCCCCCCCCCCGTGCCGTTCCGTCCCTAAGAAACTCTCAATCTATCTATCTACGTCAAACATTTGTTGTCCAACATTTTAGCTTCCTTGGGCCGCACTGTAAGTGCGCTTGTTTCGCACACAAGCTACTTTCATTAGCCGACGTATAGACTGGGCTGTATGGCTATTCGATGCCGCGGGTTGGACAACACGGATCTGATTAAAACATATTCTGATTTCCAGTGTCACACCTAGCTATTGGATTGCAGTACTGCAACATTTGCATTACAGTACGGCGATACCTAGACTGATTTCTGAAATAAGTTATTTATTATTGACGGTCAAAAAGATTTTGTCGTTAAGTGATGCCAATCTTTATTATTCAAGAAAGTTATTGTAAATATAAAAAGTTATGACTACCGAGTGCTTTGAAACTCAAAACAAAAATTTTTCAAAGAGTGGAATTAATCGATTTGTATAGTAAATGGCTCGAATGTGAAAATTAACGTAGATGTCAGCCACACTATTCCACACATTTACGTCGAAAACAGAAGAATTCCCTATTCTTCATGTGCGTTTGGAAACAAAAGAATTCGTTATTCTTCATCTGTTACCGCACCTCCTCGAGAAATACTACACGTATTTCGAAGACTGTATTTAATGAGAGATAAGAAAATTATACTTATTCACATGAAAATTTTGTTTTCGTTTTTTATGCGACATTGACACTGCATGAGTGATTTTATTTAATAGTAACATAAAAGAAAAGTTTGAGAATAGTATACGGATATCTTTCAATGATTGAGTCGACGCTCTGTTCCCTTTTGTAAGGTGATTTTCAAAAAAATAAATAGTGTTCAATTCAACTTTGGCTTTATTTACGTCATCTGCTCCATTCGACTACTAAAAATGTATCCCTCTCGGCCGTGGCTGTCCAGAAACAAACGCGCTCCGCGTCTCCCGTCCCCCGTTCTGTCGTTTAGGCCGCCGTCGCAAGTACAAATCCAAGCACGGTGACATCAGCGGCCGCCAGCCCTATCGTCTTTTGATATGCGCCGGCTCGCGTTTGTTACACATTACATAGTTTATTTCGCAACAATATTGGAACAATTCGATATTTAGACATGCTAACAAAAATGCACATATCATAATATCTCGATGTCACGATGTGTTTTGCTCAGTGATGACTTTTTCAATTATTTATGTCAAGGTGGGGATCAGTGATGTCAGATGTGGACCCTTGGTGCGACAAGGAAAAACCTATATATATATATACTTCGTCTCATTTTCATTCGTATCCTTTTAACTTTGCGTACATTACAAGCGATACGAATGGAAACAAGGTGCGGTGTATAGGGCTCTCTTTGTCTATACACAGGAGCACCCATGGTTCCACGGGTCCAAGTCTGGTGTCACAGGTGGGGATTGAACGGCTCCTTGCGTGGACACTCTTGACGCTGTGACGCCAGATTTGAAGCCCTGGCACTATGTACAGTAGAAGTCCTTTATATGTCCGAAATTCGGGACCGCAAACCGACATATACAGGACAGAGGTAGTCGATTCTCAGCTCTTTGCACTTTGCCGACACGGAGGGGCTCAGAACGGGACAGCAGATAAGGAAAAGAGAGGGACTGAGAAAAAAACACGCTCGGAAAGACAGAATGCCCACATATCGGTGAGGTAATACTAATGCAACAAAGAAAATTTTTTTAATTTGATTTTTTGTGAATAAAAATGTCATTATCCTATTGCTAATATTTTTCCGAGTAAAATGAGACCAAACACGGTACCAATCGGTTTATATTTCCTTACGAATTAAAAGTTCTACATTTATCCATATTATCATACATGCATGCTCCCATACATAAATACAAACATATACATAAAATGTAAAATGCGGTCATTGGTGGAGAGGATATGTGGCAATGTGATGTGGTGGTAGAAAAGAGGAAGCCAGATGTAGCAGAGAGTGAGTCAAGCAAATTGAAACACTTTTAGCCGCTTTATGAGGTGCGAAAATGGTGGAATGGTTCCTATATATGATCAAAGGAAAGCCGCAAATGCGACATATAAAGGAAGGAACATAAGGTTTTGCAACTTATAAAGGAAGGAGCATAAGGTTTAGCGACTTATAAAGGAAGCGTTCCTACATTCTGCTGTGCTGCTCGAAAGTTTTGCCAACAGTCAGATTGACAAGCCGAAACAAGGCAACCAAGTGTCGTAACAATATCGTGTTTGGTTTCATTTTTATCAGAAAAATGTCTCCTATATGCTAGTAAACATTTTTTTAACGAAATATCGTAAATCAACTTTTTAAATTGTTTGTCGTTGGGGTTAGTGTCTCACCGATAGGCCTCGAGTTGCCGTCGGCGGCATCAAACAAATTGTGTGACAATGTCGTGGGACTCAGTGGACGGTTGCGAGGGGAATCCCCCTAACAAGATGGCGGCACAGCGCCATATAACGGATACTAACTTCAGCGGTCATATAACGGACTTTTACTGTATTGTTGCCGGTGTGTGCGCACCGTGCTGGTGTAAGTGAAAACGACAGACCTGATGTGTACACTCCGATTGTCAGAATCGGGGCTGGAAGGAATTCATGAATCTCGCAGCGCGCTTCGCTGTTCGCCGGATGAAAAAAAAGACAGTGAACAGAGAGTAAATAATAATGACGGAAACAACTGATTACGAGCCATTTAAAACTATGTACAAACATGCATACTTCAGTGAACATGACTCTTAACACGTTAATGCGGCGCGAAATTTTATATAATTTATAATTTTAGTCCCTGGGAAGTGACAATAAATTCATCTGAGCAATAAATTTGTTAAAAGTAATGAAACTTTAGTCGTATATGTATATGTATAATCCCACCGGTATAACACTGCTTTCTAGTGGGCTTTGGTAACAGATATTATTTGGATGAGTGGAAGACTTGCTCAAATATGGTTGTCAGACAGTTAAACTGTGCAGTTTCATTTTACGGGATATGAAACAAAGTAAGGAGCGATCTCATCTGCCTTCTCTCTTTCACATAGTTTCCAAATTGACCACGACAAATCGTAGAGTGCGCTCGAAATTGCCTGCTTTTTCGTCGAGCCGGTAATTCAGAACATGAGACACGAAGGCCCATAAGATGATATGTCTATCCTATACTTCGTCAATGGTATCGGCAACAAGCAAACGAACGAATTCGACTACAGTAGATTTTCTATATGAGACCGATTTGAGCTACACGATATCTGTCCACGGATGCCGCTTTAACAAACAGCGGTTGTCGTCGGCCGGGCGGTTCCCCGTCGCTTGTATCGCAGTGGCATTTTTTGATGCTGACAATTGAACAGCGACGCGGTCTATCGGTGAGACACTAACCCTAGTTAAGAAATCAAAAATTGTTAATTGCAATTTTTCGGTAGAAAGAAGTTTACTGGTATATTGGAGACGTTTTCCTAATAAAAATAAGACCAAATACGAAATGGTTACGACACTTGGTTTCGCTATTCTGACTTGTCAAACACACTGTCGCCTAAACGTCGCGAGATCAATGTGGTGTGAAGAAGGAACTTCTATTCGATGTGAATCAAGTACCTGGCGAATGAATCGACGCTTACCGTGGAGCTGGATGAGAAACAAAGTTTTCTTGAGTGGAATGAATGTCCCCTATTCGTTATAAGTCCATTTGGCGGCAATTTTTTTGCGTCTCTTACCGTGTAGGGACACCATTGGCAGGTGCCTCCTCACAAACTCACACAGGGATCCTGCTACAGTTTAGACGGCTTTAAACTCTTCATACGCAAATAAAGTGGCAACCAATTTTATTTGTAAATAGGAGTTTTAATTAGTAACAAAATATAACCCGATTGGTTTCGTGTTTGGTCTCATTTTACTTGGCAAAATATTAGCAATAAGGTACTGACATTTTTATTCATAAAAAGTCAAAGTTGTAAAAATTTCTTCGCTGCACTAGTGTTGCCTCATCGTCATGTGGCATTCAATCATTCAACAATGTCTTCATCTTCACTCCCTCTTTCTATATCAACTGTCCCTACGTTTGGCGGTGTCGGCAAATTACAAAGAGACGGGCGCGTGGCCCAGCGTGGCCCAGCGTGGCCGGCAACGTGGCGCAGAGACGACATTCGTGTCAAATCACCGGATGTATGTACGAGCAACGGAAAAAATTTAGAATTGCAAAGATAGAAATAAAGAAGTTTTGCATACAGACAGGGTTGTTTCGTTTCTCATGTTCCGATCATTTGTATGAAATGGAATACAATAATCAATGTAAGAGAGCAAGTGTATTGGAAGGCATTTACTTCTTTAATTAACAAGTACTTTTTGCAACATTTTCAACCTCGTCGGTGCTACTAGCACTTAAAATTATCACGATACAAAAATTGGGAGTGATGGGATTCGATCATGTATAAAAGTTCGTTCTACAAATTAGTTCAACAAGCCAGTAAACGACTAGAAAGGATGATCTTCCTTTTTCACTGACACCCCTTTTTTAAAAATGAGCAAAAAGGGAAGTTTTTAATTTATACCTCACTGCCCATCGCCCTTGCAGATTCAGAGTTAAAACATGATGAAAATTGGAATTTTTTAATGAGCTATCAAATTACGATTTTGGTTTATAATTGTTTTGGGATCGCTTTTGAGCCCCATCATCCAACTACACCCTTCGAATAAGATACTTTATCAGATCATCGGTTAGGTTAGGGACGAAAAAGCATTTTAATACCGCTGGCTTATGCCAATGGAAACACTTGTACGCAATCGTGTCGGAGAGAAGTCGGAGCCGTAGCTCATTTCTTGTCTCCGTTCGGTACGTAGTAGACGACTCACTGACTGAGAGCACGTATACATACATCTAATGTACATCTTTTCACCACCACGACCGTCACGACCATTGACGAAGTATAGGATAGACATATCATCTTATGGGCCTTCGTGTCTCATGTTCTGAATTACCGGCTCGACGAAAAAGCAGGCAATTTCGAGCGCACTCTACGATTTGTCGTGGTCAATTTGGAAACTATGTGAAAGAGAGAAGGCAGATGAGATCGCTCCTTACTTTGTTTCATATCCCGTAAAATGAAACTGCACAGTTAAGCTGTCTGACAACCATATTTGAGCAAGTCTTCCACTCATCCAAATAATATCTGTTACCAAAGCCCACTAGAAAGCAGTGTTATACTGGTGGGATTATACATATACATATACGACTAAAGTTTCATTATTTTTAACAAATTTATTGCTCAGATGAATTTATTGTCACTTCCCAGGGACTAAAATGATAAATTATGTAAAATTTCGCGCCGCATTAACGTGTTAAGAGTCATGTTCACTGAAGTATGCATGTACTTAGTAGTTTTAATTGGCTCGTAATCAATTGTTTCCGTCATTATTATTTACTCTCTGTTCACTGTCTTTTTTTTCATCCGGCGAACAGCGAAGCGCGCTGCGAGATTCATGAATTCCTTCCAGCCCCGATTCTGACAATCGGAGTGTACACATCAGGTCTGTCGTTTTCACATACACCAGCACGGTGCGCACACACCGGCACCAATCCAGTAAAAGTCCGTTATATGACCGCTGAAGTTAGTATCCGTTATATGTCGCTGTGCCGCCATCTTGTTAGGGGGATTCCCCTCGCAACCGACCACTTAGTCCCACGACATTGTCACACAATTTGTTTGATGCCGCCGACGGCAACTCGAGGCCTATCGGTGAGACACTAACCCCAACGACAAACAATTTAAAAAGTTGATTTACGATATTTCGTTAAAAAAATGTTTACTAGCATATAGGAGACATTTTTCTGATAAAAATGAAACCAAACACGATATTGTTACGACACTTGGTTGCCTTGTTTCGGCTTGTCAATCTGACTGTTGGCAAAACTTTCGAGCAGCACAGCAGAATGTAGGAACGCTTCCTTTATAAGTCGCTAAACCTTACGTTCCTTCCTTTATAAGTCGCAAAACCTTATGTTCCTTCCTTTAATAGTCGCATTTGCGGCTTTCCTTTGATCATATACAGGGTGATTCTAGTAACTGGGCCAAGCGATAACTCTTTTTTAAATAAATTTAGAACAAAATCGTAGAGGAAAAGTTTGTATTAGGTGAAAAGCTCTATCATCCTATGCACCGACTTTTTTCCCAAGTGCATTGGTGCATGTGCAAAGTGCAGTTGCACTGTTTTTTTAAATGGAACCACCCATTTTTTTTTACATAAACACGTTCCTTAAGCCATTCTGCAATAAAAACGTATAAGGGAAATCATCGAAAAAGCAATAGTTTACGAGATATTTCACTTTATTCAAACTCTTATAACAGATACTCGAACGTTTCACCGTTAGCTTGCAAACATTTTTTAATACGTTCCTATCCTTGAGTATGAGATGTTAGTAAACATGATTGGAACGTAACTCTGACCAAAAACGTTTAGATAATGCGATAGTGAACGGTTTGGGCATCTGTTATAAGAGTTTGAATAAAGTGAAATATCTCGTAAACTATTGCTTTTTCGATGATTTCCCTTATACGTTTTTATTGCAGAATGGCTTAAGGAACGTGTTTATGTAAAAAAAAATGGGTGGTTCCATTTAAAAAAACAGTGCAACTGCACTTTGCACATGCACCAATGCACTTGGGAAAAAAGTCGGTGCATAGGATGATAGAGCTTTTCACCTAATACAAACTTTTCCTCTACGATTTTGTTCTAAATTTATTTAAAAAAGAGTTATCGCTTGGCCCAGTTACTAGAATCACCCTGTATAGGAACCATTCCACCATTTTCGCACCTCATAAAGCGGCTAAAAGTGTTTCAATTTGCTTGACTCACTCTCTGCTACATCTGTCTTCCTCTTTTCTACCACCACATCACATTGCCACATATCCTCTCCACCAATGACCGCATTTTACATTTTATGTATAGTTTGTATTTATGTATGTATGCATGCATGTATGTATAATATGGATAAATGTAGAACTTTTAATTCGTAAGGAAATATAAACCGATTGGTACCGTGTTTGGTCTCATTTTACTCGGAAAAATATTAGCAATAGGATAATGACATTTTTATTCACAAAAACTCAAATTAAAAAAATTTTCTTTGTTGCATTAGTATTGCCTCACCGATATGTGAGCATTCTGTCTTTCCGAGCGTGTTTTTTTCTCAGTCCCTCTCTTTTCCTTAACTGCTGTCCCGTTCTGAGCCCCACCGTGTCGGCAAAGTGCAAAGAGCTGAGAATCGACTACCTCTGTCCTGTATATGTCGGTTTGCGGTCCCGAATTTCGGACATATAAAGGACTTCTACTGTACATAGTGCAAGGGCTTCAAATCTGGCATCACAGCGTCAAGAGTATCCACGCAAGGAGCCGTTCAATCCCCACCAGTGACACCAGACTTGGACCCGTGGAACCATGGGTGCTGCTGTGTATAGACAAAGAGAGCCCTATACACCGCACCTTGTTTCCATTCGTATCGCTTGTAAAGTACGCAAAGTTAAAAGGATACGAATGAAAATGAGACGATATATATATATATATAGGTTTTTCCTTGTCGCACCAAGAGTCCACATCTGATATCACTGATCCCCACCTTGACATAAATAATTGAAAAAGTCATCACTGAGCAAAACACATCGTGACATCGAGAAATTATGATATGTGCATTTTTGTTAGCATGTCTAAATATCGAATTGTTCGAATATTGTTGCGAAATAAACTATGTAATGTGTAACAAACGCGAGCCGGCGCATATAAAAAGACGATAGGGCTGGCGGCCGCTGACGTCACCGTGCTTGGATTTGTACTTGCGACGGCGGCCTAAACGACAGAACGGGGGACGGGAGACGCGGAGCTCGTTTGTTTCTGGACAGCCACGGCCGAGAGGGATAACATTTTTAGTAGTCGAATGGAGCAGATGACGTAAATAAAGCCAAAGTTGAATTGAACACTATTTATTTTTTTCAAAATCACCTTACAAAAGGGAACAGAGCGTCGACTCAATCATTGAAAGATATCCGTATACTATTCTCAAACTTTTCTTTTATGTTACTATTAAATAAAATCACTCATGCAGTGTCAATGTCGCATAAAAAACGGAAACAAAATTTTCATGTGAATAAGTATAATTTTCTTATCTCTCATTAAATACAGTCTTCGAAATACGTGTAGTATTTCTCGAGGAGGTGCGGTAACAGATGAAGAATAACGAATTCTTCTGTTTCCAAACGCACATGAAGAATAGGGAATTCTTCTGTTTTCGACGTAAATGTGTGGAATAGTGTGGCTGACATCTACGTTAATTTTCCCATTCGAGCCATTTACTATGCAAATCGATTAATTCCACTCTTTGAAAAATTTTTGTTTTGAGTTTCAAAGCACTTGGTAGTCATAACTTTTTATATTTACAATAACTTTCCTGAATAATAAAGATTGGCATCACTTAACGACAAAATCTTTTTGGCCGTCAATAATAAATAACTTATTTCAGAAATCAGTCTAGGTATCGCCGTACTGTAATGCAAATGTTGCAGTACTGCAATCCAAAAGCTAGGTGTGACACTGGAAATCAGAATATGTTTGAGTCAGATACGCGTTGTCCAACCCGCGGCATCGAATAGCCATACAACCCAGTCTATACGTCGGATAATGAAAGTAGCTTGTGTGCGAAACAAGCGCACTTACAGTGCGGCCAAAGGAAGCTAAAATGTTGGACAACTCTGACGTAGATAGATAGATTGAGAGTTACTTAGGGACGGAATGGCACGGGGGGGGGGGGGGGGGAGAGATAAACAAGAGAAGAATGAACAGCAAGACGTAAAAGGTGACGTGAAGCGCGGAAGGGACAAGCATGAAAATATGAGTAAGACAAAAGAAGGCATTAACTCCCGCGTCGCAACAAAGTATAGTCAAAATAGTTTATTTTCAAAATGTTTACAAGAGGAAATGTTATTAATATTTTGCGTCCGTAAATGAATATTTGAGTATGACCCTATTGTATAATAAATGTAATTATCGAAATGGGAGTTGTTACATCGCATCATTCTTTTTATTTATTATATTTGGTCTAATAGTTACAAGCTTCTTTAGCCCTTTGCATTCTAAACCACCCTGGACGTTAGCCATCACATCCTAAGCGCCACTTTCCCGTTGAAACGTGTATATACCAATCCTCATGTTACATTTTATAGATTTGGAACCAATTTGTGTATTATAATAATATTGGACTTACATGAATTTTGTAGACAACGAGAAATATAATGTATTTCATATACTTTAATGTCCTATGAGAGGGGAATATCAACTGCAAAAAGTTAACTACTGGATCCTCTGCATTAATTTGGCAAGATATATGTATAAACGAAAGAACAAACAATACCCACGTATTATAAATTCAGATTTGCCTCCATATCAATGGCGCTGTTGTCTCGATTGTGGTTCTTAATCGGTAACGTCGCGTGTGACACGGAAATGGTAAGGGGGCTACGTAGCCCCCTTGACGTGGGACAAAAATTAGCATTGCATGTTATGTCTATCCTATACTTCGTCAATGGTCACGACAGTGGTTCTTCTGAATTCCTCGTCGGTACGTGGTGTTACCTACAAAGTTAGAACCACAGACGAGATAGGGATAGACATTGCATGCTGGGCAAAATTTTGTCACACGCTCGGGGGGCTCTAGAGCCCCCATACCATTTTGGTGTCACGTCCAACGTTACCGGTTGAACGCAAAATTGTGAGGCAACGACACTCTATGTGGGAATATGAACTAAAAAACCGATCAGGGACGCATCAAAAATATTTTTCGCCCAGTACAAATATTTTTTGATTGTTGAAAGTGAAAATTTGACATTTGTCAAAATTGAAAATGTTACAAGTTCTATACAAACCGAGGATGTAAGATATGCAAAACCCATATGAATTTTATGCACGAAAAATATGTAGAGTCTATTGATACTATAATTCTTACAAAACTCAAACATACGTAGTTGTAGTTCGTGTCATAATAAAAAACCACAATTGTTTTCCATATTTTCTCTTATTCATTGTTGTTGTTTATTGGTAAGAAATAATCTTCTTCCAACAACATTCTGGCAACCTTCTGGCCAATCCTTACTTTCATTGATAACTCTGACAATCCAATATTTCTTTATTTTTTCAATGACATTCAAATTTTCCTTAATATTTCCACCAAAATTAATCGGCACATTCTGTAATTGTATAATACAGTTTTTTATATGTTCCTATCGAGTCCGTCAGTGGAAAACCTACAGTTTCCAATTCCTGTACTGTATGTTATTTTATAACGCGTTCGGGGTCAAAGACGCCAATTGGGTCCAATCTATATCTTAGATATTGACCGTACATCGCCTCATTCGATGATATTTAAAACAGCGCAATTTTTAAATGTTTACCCTGTCCAACAACGCCCGTTACACTTTATCTTTTGCAAAATCGTTACTTTTTACATTCTGGCTTACATTGTCCATTCAATATGAATATGTTTCCTATAAAAGAAGTTCGCTAATTGTAAGTGCGACTATTGCCCAACATTCAACTGTTAAACAAGCAATGTCTCGCGCGCAACTGAATTCGATTACCAGATAATACATATATCCAGCCAACACTCTTCGGATGGCCCACCGGCCGAATGCTGTAAAGAGTGATCTTGGTCGGGTGCCGTTATGTGACAGCCCTGTGTAACATTACTATTATAAATTCGATTAATAAAGGTTACCTCTGGACATCATTCAGATAAATATACTGTAAGAAAACCCGCACGCGGAAAGTATTGGGCAACGGTACAGTAAGGATTATGTACCTCCCCTGTCCGAAGGAGAGGTGTTGCCAGGCGAAGGGTTTCAGATAGCGACGGACAAAAGACGAGCAAGGAAACGGTGACGCTGCGACACAGGGAATCGCACAGGCGGGCATTCTCGAGCGAGCAGTGCGAGCGACCAGTTAGATTTCATTTGTATTACTATCTACGAATAAAATATACGTCAGCACACTTTCCAAAGTATTCAAAACGCCTACCGTGATTAAGTTCAATTTCTTACATATCAGAAGTGGGATAGACCGCGGAAATCGCGAGTGGAATTGTGTGCGCGTATTCAGTGAGTGCATAGCAAAACATGGCAGAACAAGCGTCGCTGGACAATATCGAAGGACGTGACGACTCCCGGCTCGAGCGTGTCGAACATCTACTTCGCGAATTGGGAAGAGGGCGGAATCAAACGCCGCGGGCAGGCTCTTAATCGCGTTCGCGTTCGCGTTCTCGAACGCCCTTGCGTGAAGGGGAAGGCGCGCGGTTGGAACGGATAGAACGGCAGTTAGAAGAACTATGTAGCCGTTCCGGGTCACGCTCGAAATCGCCGTCGTACACTCACCCGGGGGACGAATTACTAATCCCCATCTTCGATCCCACGAAGGAAGAGGTGACCGTGGAAAACTGGGTCCGCCACGTGGACGACATGAGGAAACGGTACGAGTGGGACGACCGATCCGTAATGCGACTGATCGCCACCCGGTTGCGGGGTCATGCCAGACAATGGTATGATACACGTCAGAGGATACCAGCGACGTGGCGAGAGACAAAGGTCCTCCTAGTGGCCCAGTTTAGGAGAACAGTGCCCTTTAATAAACTGTTCCTGGAGGCAGCAAATTATGAGGCTGCACCACGGCAATCGTTGGGAGATTACTGCTTTCAGAAGCTGAACAAGCTGCGGAAGCTTGATATTGTTATCCCCGACAAATACCTGATCGAGATGGTCATCGGTGGGATACCGGATGCGGGCATCGCTCGATCGGTGCGTTCCGCGCAGCATACAGATGCGAATGAACTGTATGCTTACATGAGTAGCATGGGCGACATGCCTCAGTCAGGATCGAAAATGACGCAGCCAAAGGGTAGCCACACGCCGAAGGACCAGAGAGCACCGGCACTATCCTCCGGAACAACCGCCGTCGCAGGCGGGAAACCAGAGGGACGGGAGCGCCGCATGAAATGCTACAACTGCGGTATCGTAGGACACATGGCACGGGACTGTAGGCGGAAGGATAATCGCTGTTCCATTTGTAGGCGTTTCGGACATCGTAGCGAAGACTGCAAAGAGTCTGTACAGAAGCCAAAAACGGAATAATTAACAACCAGGGCAAATTGCAACATCGTCGGCGGACGAAGGTTTCTGTGTGGAACCCGATGGCGGCAAGCAGGACACTTGGAGATAAGTGATTAAACTCATTGTTAAAACGCAGACCTGGTTGGTAAAAAAAAATAAAAATTAAAACAAAAAAAACGGTGTTTTTGACCGGAACTGAACGAGTACCTAACTGCCCCGCAAAGCAACCCAAAAAAAAGGGGGGGGGGGAGGGTACGGAACTTAACCGATAGGCTGTGTGCCGCGGTTATGAGACAGTGGTCGGGAGGAGTACTGGGTACCCCCGAATCATTGTGAATTGACGTTTGAACTTGGAGTTGGAGATTAACCGATAGGCTGTGTGCCGCGGTTATGAGACAGTGGTCGGGAGGAGTACTGGGCACCCCCGAATCATTGTGAATTGACGTTTGAACTTGGAGTTGGAGATTAACCGATAGGCTGTGTGCCGCGGTTATGAGACAGTGGTCGGGAGGAGTACTGGGTACCCCCGAATCATTGTGAATTGACGTTTGAACTTGGAGTTCGGAGATTAACCGATAGGCTGTGTGCCGCGGTTATGAGACAGTGGTCGGGAGGAGTACTGGATACCCCCGAATCATTGTGAATTGACGTTTGAACTTGAAGTTCGGAACTTAACCGATAGGCTGTGTGCCGCGGTTGGGAGACTGTGGTCAGGAGGAATATTGGGTACACCCGTACCGTTGACAATCAACGCAGGAGCCTCAAAGTCATAGGAAACTGATGGACTGTGTGCCCCGATTAGACAAATGCAGGGCACTCGGAGGAGCTGAAAGGAGCACCATGTATCAAACTGGAGAAATTACAGGCAACAGGAGAATACTATGAGCTAAGTCGCACCTTGTTTAGGTATTGTACAATAGTTGCAAATCTTAGTGATATTAAATCTGTTTATGGTTACAGGATGTCTGAGGACAGACATTGTAGTCAGGTTGGCCGAATGTAAGAAAACCCGCACGCGGAAAGTATTGGGCAACGGTACAGTAAGGATTATGTACCTCCCCTGTCCGAAGGAGAGGTGTTGCCAGGCGAAGGGTTTCAGATAGCGACGGACAAAAGACGAGCAAGGAAACGGTGACGCTGCGACACAGGGAATCGCACAGGCGGGCATTCTCGAGCGAGCAGTGCGAGCGACCAGTTAGATTTCATTTGTATTACTATCTACGAATAAAATATACGTCAGCACACTTTCCAAAGTATTCAAAACGCCTACCGTGATTAAGTTCAATTTCTTACAATACAAATATTTTGTGAGCTTTTTTAATCGTTTTAGTTTTGTAATTATTTTATTTAATAATTGTATTAAATGCCTTAATCAATACCAGTAAATGTAATCCGATTTATGTCGTGTTTGATCTCATTTTGATCAGGAAATTATTAACAATATATTGGAAACGTTTTTGTGGAGAAAAAAATAATACAGAAAATGTTTAAACATAAGCGTTTGGTACACTGATCTTTAGTACGCTAAGGTCGCCGTGATTCAGGTGTTATCGCTTTCTTTTGTTCGTCGTCGGCACTTTCTATCGGCAAAATACAAAGTGAATTACGCACTGTGAGTGCGTGTTTGGATTCTACGACCACCTGACTTCGAATCCGACCTGATGTACCCGACCTAGGGCAAAATGACAGAATTCACTGTATTTACTTTGGCGGCACTCGGCAGCAAGCAATCGGCAGCGATGGCAACGTTTTGTTGTCGTCATCTGAAGCAACACCCGTTGTTGCAAAGAAGAGAAATATATTTTGCGAAAAAAGAAGCGGAACCACAATTGAACATGTTGTACGGAAAATACGGCATACAACAATTGGCGTCATGCTGTTGCCACCTGCCTCCCCGCGTTTCGGGAATCGCAGATCGAAGATCGCGCTCGCGTTTTCTGTTCTGATCTTCCCTTGTTTCTGTCCCTCCACGAGCTTCTCTCTGGGACTCGAAACCGGACATTTTCAGAATCGGAGACTATGTTTTCGTAACTCGGAACTTACTTTGTAGTTGGCTGAAAAGAGATGCCGACGACGGACAAAAGAAAGCGATATGGCGTGAGTCACGGCAACGTCAGCGAATTATAGATCAGTGTATCAAATCCTTATGTTTAAACATTTCTGACATTAATTCTTGATACATGAAAACATGAAAACGTTTCCAACGTACTATTTATAATTTTCTGATTAAAATGAGATCAAACACGACATAAATCGGACTATATTTATTAATCGAATACAATGTTACGCAGGACGGGCTTCTTATGGGACTTGGCGTTCAGACACTACTGCGTGTGAATCGTGTGTCGAATCATATAGTGTTTAGTCTCATTTTAATAGGAAAAATGTCTCCAATATACCAGTAACCTTCTTTTTAACGAAAAATTGCAATTAACAATTTTTCATTACTTTACTAGGGTTAGTATCTCACCGACAGACTCTTACTGTCAATTGTCAGCATCAAAATATGCCGCTGCGAAACAAGCAACCGCGCTCTGCTCGGCTGACGGCAGCTGACGGCGACCCCCTTTTGTGGAAGGGGCCATTCGTGGACAGATATCGTGTAGCTCAAATCAGACTCATATCGAAAATCTAATGTAACAGGTTTTTACTTTTTTCTTTACAAACACCCGCCCCTTTTAAAAATCGGAAAAAAACAGGGCTACGGCATATCACTACAGTCATACAGGGTTTTCTTTTCGTTATGCATTCAGAAGTCCATTAATACAAAATTGCAAATTTTCCAATTTTTTTCTTGTTTTTATATTTCAATTACCGGAGTTTGAGTTTTAAAGCTGAAAAAAATCAAGGGTATGTACTTCGTATCTGGACACACGCTTGATTTTTTCCAAATTTTTTCACTTCCTCATTTTCGAAAAAACAAGGAGAAATTACTGTTTTTTTTTCAATTCCTCCCACTACCGTCCTAGTCGGTGTATATGGTTGAATCATGCTAAAAATGAGTATTTTTCCATAATCTATCGAATGGTTATTTTACTATTTTATTTGTCTTGGGTGCAGTTTTGACCACCCTATCCACTTGTGTCCGCTTCGGCGCGCGCGTTGTCAAATCTCCTGAAGGCGCTGGGCTGGGCCATCGAAAATCTCCAGTCAACGAAACCACGAAACATATTACATTCGCTACGTTAAAAATAGATTCACGCAGCCACGTAACAAGCCGTACATACATACAACGCACACAAAGAAATGTTGTGGCGCTCGGCTTAGTTCTACGATTGACCGTCATAAAGCATAGAGTGCGCTCCGAATTGTGCGATATTTTTGCGCTGTCGGTATTTTTCAGCGTGGACACGAAGTCCCATAAGGTGCAATGTCTATCCCTATCTCGTCTGTGGTTAGAACCTCGGAATTCTTCCGTGCCGACAGAGCATTTGGGCCCCTTTGAGCCCCCTTGCGTGCCCGAAATTTTACCCAGGGCTAGCGGTCTTTAAGTATATCTCGTCGGTGCCTTTGAGCCCCCTTGCGTGCCCGAAATTTTACCCAGGGTGAGCGGTCTTTAAGTATATCTCGTCGGTGCCAAGCATCACTTTTTGTATCTCATGTTAAGTCTATTCGGTACTTTTTCAATGCTATAAATTCGTTGATTATTAATTAGCGATATCTTCGATAAACATTTCAGAGAAAATATAACCTGCAAAAGTAGTTTCTACGTATTCAAAGAAAGGAAATTGCCTTGATTGCAGTTTTTTTTTTTCTTGCAACTAGACAATTTTGTGGAAAGACCGAATTTGTAAAATATGTCAGAGTACGAAAAAGTAAGGATTGGAAAACTAGTTCTGAAAGGAGAAAAAGCAAGGTACAGTCACAAAGTAAATTATTTCAATAGTGTTTAAACATACTGACACCAAAGATAATATAATTAGATTTACTTTGTAGGCAAAAGAAACGCAAATTAAAAAAACCTAGGAACAAAGAAAGTGTGAATAATGTGGATAAGGATACAACAGTACATGGTATATTCTCGTTATACATATTTCTTAGCAATAGTAACAGAATCATTTGGACAGTATGGGTGGTAAGGGAAAGATTGTTATATATATATAAATCAATCTAACAAGGAGAGTGCAAGGTCTTCGGGTCACGGATTTAGTTCAAACTTTGTAGGATGATAGATTTTGTTCCCCTGATGACGAAGATATATGATTGTAGGGGCCACTACTCAATAATTATCGAGATATTTGCAGTTAAAGATAAAATCCAATCTTTAAATTCAGTTCTGTAGCAAGCGATTACAGATAATGGGTGTAGCGTAGTGGCAACGGATCAGTGTCCCTTGCCAGAAGGTGCCGGGTTCGAATCCGTGGAGGGTCAAATTTTTTTTTTATTTTATGTCGATTTTTACACATAAATGCACAACATAACATATAATTTTCACATATTTACATTTTATATTTTATATATACATATTACATTTTACACATAAATACACAACATACCATATAATTTTCACATATTTACATTTTATATATTACATATACATATTACATTTAACACGCAAATATGTGAAAATATATGTTATGTTGTGTATTTTGTCAAATATGTGAAAATATATGTTATGTTGTGTATTTGCGTGTGAAATGTAATATGTTTATGTAATATATAAAATGTAAATATGTGTATATACATATTACATTTTACACGCAAATATGTGAAAATATATGTTATGTTGTGTATTTGTGTGTAAAATGTAATATGTTTATGTAATATATAAAATGTAAATATGTGAAAATTATATGTTATGTTGTGCATTTATGTGTAAAAATCGACATAAAATAAAATAAAAAATTTGACCCTCCACGGATTCGAACCCGGCACCTTCTGGTAAGGGACACTGATCCGTTGCCACTACGCTACACCCATTATCTGTAATCGCTTGTTATAGAACTGAATTTACAGAGTGGATTTTATCTTTAACTGCAAATATCTCGATAATTATTGAGTAGTGGCCCCTATAATCATATATCTTCGTCATCAGGGGGACAAAATCTATCATCCTACAAAGTTTGAAATAAATCCGTGACCCGAAGACCTTGCACTCTCCTTGTAAGCCATGTTTCCTTCTTGTTGAGAATGATATACAAAAACATGCATTTTGATATACTAATCCATATCTTTAAGGTGTATCAATTACAAATTGTATGGCACTTATTGTTTTTGTTACATGTAGTACACATTTTTGTAATTCTGGGTTGAAATTCCAATGTATTAAGGTATAACACTTTTCTTTTTTGAATAGTGAAAGCTTTAATAGTACAGAATGCACTTAAACATGGAAAATTTAACGCCTTGTGGTGGTTATACAATAAAAATGGTTAAACTACAATAATTTTTCAATCATTATTGCAATATTTTGTGGAATGCATCTATTTATATAACTATAGAAGCTGAAACATTGTTATTCGCACCTGCATTTCTCTCTAAGAGTTTCATAATATAAATTCTTAGTTTCTAATCATGAATAATAATTTTTGAAGATTATGCTGTGTCTAAGAAGCCAAGCATCTTAGGCAATAACTCATATGTAATTCATATAAGAACTAAATAATATTATTTATTTTACTTATTAAAACATGTCATGTTGTCCAAATATTTTTGTTCCTATTTAGAAGTTGATAAACATAAGTATTATTACTTAAATCTTGAAGGAATCTAATCAATTATGGGTTGTAACATGAATACATTTAAGATTTACAAACTTATTTTTATTGGAAATAAGAACATTATTTTATTTAGACACTATTTTAAGGGGGATGGTGGAAGATATCAGATATAACTGAAATTGTTGGCACAGTTGCAATAGAGTTTGGGAACTGTACATATATGAAAGCTTTAGACAATGGTCTCTTTACTCTTGGTGCACCACATAATGAAGGAGAAGGGCCTTTTCCTGAAGAAATCTTAACAGCTATTCGTTTAAATGAATGTAAAGTGGCATTTAAATCTGGCTATGGAAAATATGTTGGTGTTGACAAAAAAGATGTAGTGATTGGTAGAAGTGATGCAATTGGAACAGTTGAGCAGTGGGAACCGATATTTGAGGTAATGAAGCTGATTTTTGGCATCTTATATAATAACTAATAGTTTACTATTTATACTATCTTTCTATGAAGTATGCTTGTAACTACAAGAATTTTTGTATTATTTACTGTTTGCCTGTAACTACTGAATTTATGTATTTTTTTATTAATGTTTTTATTAATATGTTTTACTATATTAGTAGACGTTATGGTTATTCAATTCAAAATGATTCTTTCTTGATAAGCTATTAGAGCACCCATTGCAAGTTAATTTCAGCACTGGAGCCGCTTTTTTCTTAATTTACTTTATTAAGCTATATCCCAGTTAGATAATAAACTGTTTTGGAATTCTTTGCTGTCTATACGAATTACATCACACATTCAAAAGCAATTTAATATACATTAATATCTTAATATGTTAGCATGTTAACCGTAAATGACAACCAATAATGAAAGCTCCTACCTATATTGTGCTGTCGAAAAAACATTTCATTTTGAACATCACAACAGCATATGATGATTTCCATTTTAGTTAATGTTTAATACTTTTCATTTAAGCATTTATATTTAATTTAGGTCACACTGTAATAGGGTATAGACAAATAACAGTAAACATACCTCTAAAAACTAGATTTTACTTTGAATTAGCTATTCAATAACACATTAGAGAACATAATTTGTACCAGATTTTAACTGTGTATTTTGACTGGGATAATAGTAAAAATTAGAAATCGCACATTTCTCCAATTTCCCTTATCTCAGTGAATAATAAAATTAGAAAAAATTTCTAAGATTTCCAATGCTGAATTTATAGAATAGTCCAAGTTTTGTATTTGATAATTAATCAAAATCAAAACATTAAGCCCCTTGTACATTTACTCGTTTTCTCAATTTGTTTGACAGTCCCTTGGGTTTGAATTGGTAACGGGCAGTGACCAATATTAGTTTACAAACTATTTCAGTTTACATACATTTTGTGTTGGGGGTAACAGTACGTTATTTTTTTATATAAGGAACAGTGTTTGTTACCACTATTATATGTGTACAATAAATGCATGTGATGTAATATACATGACTATGCGTATGGTCCATTTTTCTTGAAAATGGAACGAATCTATGTATGTTGTAATCACTTTTCGATTATTTGCGGTTATTGAAGATCATACCGATTTCCATTTATTTTTATGATTATTTTCATTTCGATTTTTAAACGGTATTGCTCTACTTTCAAACTAAACAGATAAATTAGAAGAACGGGAAGGTAAATACAACCACTGACCCGTAATTGGTAAACCCGGTTTTCAGTCCAAGTCTACCCCCAGCCCGAAGCCAAGAACAAACTTTGTGTTCCATATGCAAGTTCAAACGTAAAATATTTTAATGACGTTTGTAAATAAATTTTTTCACGCTTTCAGAATTCAAATATGTAACAAATTTATTGTGAACAAATCCAGCGGAAAATTAAATGCGCAAAATGTTTGCGGCATTTCAGCAACATAGCACTTTGTGATAGCAGTATCAAAACTGTTGCAATTATATTTAAATAAATTAATGCATAAGCTTCAGTATGCTTAGTAATGTGGGCATCTAAAATGGATTGTTTCTACTAAATGATTGGAAACAGGAGTGGCTATAATAGAGCAAAGTTCAATAATATTAGATAGCAAGTTGTACGCATTTGCTGTATGCGCCTTTCTGTGGGAGTCTATCAGAAGGATTCGACAGACCCTGCATTTAAATATAAATTTATGTTTTTTACTACACTGTGTATGTAGTTCCGTAATCTAAGCAAAACCACAAACATGCAACTGCACTAAAATTCTTCGTCGGGAGTTTAGCAAAGCTAAATTTTTTGTCAATTATTACAGTCTTCTCGTGAAAAAATAAGAACGCAAAGATTTTATCGACAAGAAAACGTCTCTCGGTACAAATTTGCATTGTGAGTACGATTTTTGTTACATTCAAAGGTTCAAAATAAACATCACATGTTAATTTATATTTTGATGTATATATTTTTTCCATAATCGCAACTTACCGAATTGCAAAGCTGCCAAGCAATAGCGCGCAGATAATTAACACGTACAGTTGAAATTCCTAATCTTATAATGATTCATTTTGGCAGTCTATTTCTGCTTCCAAACATTATAACGAATTTTAACGTAAATATTCCAGAACAGTCATCGGCGCCAGAATATTTTAAAAAAAATTTAGTCATGACAACATTCTGATTAAAAAAATTCGGGTGTAAGTTATTTTTATATAGAGTAAAAAACACTGCAACAACCAATGTAGTAAAATACAAAGATTTGCATTTTTTAAGTTTTTTTTTCAACATTCTTTTTTAATTTTTTTAATAGAGCATTCATTGCTAAAGTACCTGAAAGAATTCACATAAGTAATATTGACAATATGTACATGGAAGGAATGTTTAGAGTTAACAATGTTTAGCAAACAATTGAAGAGATATACACAATTGGAACTTGGATCAAATTATATCCTTCTTGATAACCTGCTGAATGGTTCATTTAAAGTTGAATTTGATTTTGGATTCCTCACGTGACAGAATCGTTTCTTAAATATGTCCAGACATTGTTTGATATCAAACTACTGAAAGCAAAAATAGCTTACTGCAAGTGTATTATGAAAGTACAGAGAGATGGCACTGATATGGTCTGCAATGACTGTTATATGCAAATGTAAAAGGTGGCCAAAACCAATATCAAATTATTATGTCTCATGTTTCAGGGCAATAAATTAGCGATGCAAAATAGCACAGGTTTTTTTATGTCTGTGAATAATGATGACGACATAGTTTGTCAACAAAGAACAGCAGGTCCTACAGAATTTATCACCTTAAGAAGCATAGCCTCTAAGACTCCAAAAAAAGTAGAAAATACATCACAAGAAGACCAAGGCTCACTTCAAGACATTGAAATTAATTATGTGTAAATAATTTTCATATTGTTATAATGATTCATATTATTTACAACAAAAGTACATGCAACATTCGTTAAATATTTTGATTGTTTGAATGAGTTAGTGTATCAAATTGATAATTATGAAACAAAATATTCTTTCAGACGTAAATTTCAAAAGTTTCAAGACAAAAAGTTGAGATTATACAAGGATGATGCATCGGCATTGGCAAAATCTAAAGTTGAGGGGAATTTGCACGAGACATTACTCGACAGAAGAAGTAAAATGAAAGCAGATCGTTATTGCAAATAAGTTAGAAATTTGTGTATTTTACTATTATACAATACAAATCAAACACATGTTTTTGTTTTAATAAATAAATTTTGATGCAGGTGACAATAGTCACGCTAATAAAAAGAGTCTATAAGAAAGTATCGTAGTGACATTAATGTTAATAACAAACTCATTCATTTTCATATCTGAGTTAAAGTTTTATTTTATTGCTGTCTTAGTTTGTGTGTTTTCATACTAGCAGTGCAGCTATTGATACTTTATTATTCTAATCAAAGATCTAAATATGTTTTTCATAAGATTTAAATACCAATGTATCACAAACAATGCGGACAAAATTTTCTTACCCTGTGCAAAACTCTTAAGATATGTACAAGAAACAAAAATTTATTCACAACTGTATGACTGGTACCATTAACATAACATTAAGGTATACCACAGTTTCCATACAACGTTTTCCTTTTGTATACATATCTGTGTAGTTCATTAAGTGACGTATCCAGAACACTATGCCTTTTTGGTATGTAGATGGAAGAACATAACATACGAACAGATGTGAAAATATAAAGACATGTTAATGTTTACATCTTTATATATAGTGTGCTTTTTGTCACTGGTAATTATAGAATATCTGATAAGCCACTAAAAATATGAAAAATTTTTAACAAGAGTACTACAGACTTAGTTAATACAAGGAGAAATGTTATGTAGTGTAAATGGTTTGTTTTGCGTTTCAAATGTCCGGAAAGCCTTTTAAATTAACTTGGCTATTTTCAGTTAAATGAATCGTATTTGTTTTCAAAAAGGCACCGTTTGTTAAAGTGTATATAATAGTATTTCACATGATGCAATGCGTCATTAGTGAAGGTAATCGTTTTTTGACGAGAAGGAAAGAGGTGTATATAGCATAATATTTCAAAGACGTTAAATCAATTATGAAGTAATGTCAACAATTTTGTGTAGCGGCATGTTTTGCGCAATAATATTATTTTTGGTATCAAATAAGTGCTATAGTATGGTAATAGTCTTATCATTTTACTGCTCTGCAAGATATTCCATGGTTTTCGGCAGGAAAAAATTAAACACTGTATGTAATATTTAAACAAGTTTCCAAATGTATATTACAGGCTAATGAACCCTATATGCGAATTGATTTGTTGATTTTTTTTTAGCAAAAATTGAAGAAGTTAACAGAATTGTCTAATAGATATCATCGCTATGTGTGCGCATTTATGAACTCTTATACTCTGGATGTATTACATTCATTACTGTCACCAATCCGATCTTTTCATTTGCATCTTTTCCTCCTTGTATAAGATTGCAGTACTATTGTTATGGCAGTATACTTATATAACGGAACAAGTTCAAAAATTATATATTAGCTAGTTTGTTTTATATTTTTCCCTCCTTTAACATAAATACGTACGTACTTACATTAAAATTATTACTTATTTAGTGGGATTCACTTGTCCATTGGCAAGTGATTAGTGGTATTCATTATTCTACAGCAAAAACTGTGAAAGAGCCGAGGTAGACATATCTATTTATTTTTCCCAATGATTTGCTAAGTTACTCTAACAAAATCTAGTAGAATTAAATCATCTTTATTATTTGTCTGTTTACGATAACTAAATAGCTACAACGCGAATAATTTGCATAGATATCTCGAATAAATTGATAGCGTTTTGATCGATCTACAGATTTCCAGAAACCTAGAAAGCTTAAGGAGTGTATGCTTTATCATTGTGTGAGGGGAGTATTTCTATTTGGGCAGATGTAATTCATGAAGCCCTTCTTCATTTTTCTGTTACCATAAAGTTGACGACTCTTTTTTGGAAAGAGAGAAGATATTTACATAACAGCGTTTTTTTAGAGATATTGTCCAATGCGCCCTCTCCATTCCTTCAGTCCACTTCTTCAAAAAAAAAAAAAAAAAAACTGTAAAAAAATTACATTTTCCTCCCTTTTCACATTTTATGATTCTCACTCAAATACTCTTATCTACAATCTAGGCCTACATAAACCGATATTCCCTGCGTCGACTTCTGATGTAATTTGCGAGAACATTTGAATACAATATTACTTGCATCTCCAATTTAATTTACTCTTTCCTCTCATCATAGTTTGCATGTAAAGAAGGAAAGAATGGTACATGTATTATCTTGCTTTTGTGTTTAGTATATGAGTATACCGTTGAGCATTATTAAGATGAATGGGATAATGCAGAATTTGTTGAGTGCTTCATGTGCAGCAACTCGTTTAAAAATTTAAATATTCATAAACTCGAGATATTTGTGGCAATTGACCAGAATCCTTTTATGTTATTTGCTCTGCGTTCCTTGGAATTTGGGTAAGCAGAGCCCAAACTTCGTTTCGATTCCAGTGAAAATTGGTAAGGCTATTTGATAGCCACCTATGTGGTCCGGATTGGTCGATCTGATATCTTCTGCTAGCCCTGTCGTTTGTATCTTTTGTTCTGAACCACTTGGACGTCTGGCAAAACATATATATCATGTAAACGTATAAATTTACCGATTTGAGGAAAATGCAGTAAAACATAAAGTATTAAACTTGTCCTATCATCTTTTACATTTTTTTGGTGCAACAATTAAATTAAAACTTTAAGGTTATAATAAAATGTAAGGTCTTATTTAGAACAGTAAAGACTTCCTACATTTTAATTAATTGTAAAAGCGATAAACAGGATTTGGCTTTTGACATGGATTTCAAGTCAAAGAGTATGTTTTAACTATACATGAAAAGTAAAGAGGAACATGAATTTGCAGAGTTTTCACAAAATAAATTGTTTATATTTAAAGGTTTGTTAGGAGCAATGTAAATATAAATTCCACATGCACTGTTTGCATGTTAACTGTACGACTACAAGTAGACTGTAGTATATTTACAAAGCATTGGAATAATTGCTTATGTGCATCTTGCAAAAGGCCAAACAGTAATTTTGTGATGCTTATATGTAGGACAAAGTTTAACTGGAGAACTAAAGTGTCCAACAATAATAATATAACAATCAGTACAAAATTACTTACGATCCACCAAAATCAACTACAAAAAGTCTCTGAAGTAGTTCATATGTAAACAGGGTAACACCAAATTGGGGCGATGATCTAAAAACTCGTGCTGCAAATGTGATTTCAGAATTTAATAGCATCTGTCTAAAGAGTAACGGAAACCGCCACATCTGATTTGCGAACACAATAAATGACATGTAAACATTGACACGTCCATCTAGCAACTACATTGGTTACATTTGCTTTTATAAGTGTGTGGGTAAATGCTTACAGTGTTACAGATACCTATGTCAATGGACAGTTTATATACTGTCAATCAATCCTCTCATGAAATGAAACGAGCAAATGTACGTACATGTATATGAGAGACAAAGGGAGAAAGGAAAAGGGTGAGAAGATACTTACTAACAAGTAAACCGCCCGGTGAAATAAAGATAAGAAGATTGTTCAAAATATTCAGCAGACCCAGCACCCAGTATCATTGATAAGAGCAAAATATAAGTTATTATTCATGTCATTTTTTAGAAAAAAACAGGTTCACAATTTGAACGTGAATATTCTTAATATGTAAACATTTCCGAGTATAGCCCCAAAGTCATTCATTGCATAACATTAAGCTCAACTTAACGTGTTAATGCAATAATGAAAAATGTATAATTTTGTGGAGGGACAGTATTTGAATTCGCAATCAGAATCAGCTATTGTAACAGTAGGAATGAAAACAAAATTAAAATTATACAGAAGTCAAACCATACCTGTAGCACCCTTCCAAAATGCTCTGGGCCCTTCTTCTCTGTATATTTTTCTAGCACAATCTAATAATCCATTATAGGTTGTTTGGCCTTCTCTTGCAACAACCTGCAAGCAAAATACATGTTGTGTGGTTCCAACAATAAGCAAATTTGTGGAAACGTACATAAAAAATGATATGGTATGTACGAAAAAGACTTATGAAAGTTACAAAACGGAATCATAGATAATCAGAGAACTTTTTCTTGATTTTCTGTAATTATTGTGGCACATGTTCTAGTAATCTCCAGTAATGCTATAATGGACACCCACCAAACCTTTCATGAAATACACCTTGTTTTAAAAAAATTTCTATAATTACTTGATGTCTGTCTTTGTATAATATTTGTTTGTGCAAAAGTAGATGATTCATCTGAATTCGACAACAAAACATTAAGCATTACACGTAAAAAAAACTGATAGTGGCTGTACTTAATTTAGAAAAAAGAACTAGAAGTCTGGATTTTCCTCTTGTTACTTAAGCTATATAATATATTACTTTATGCATGTGCAGAATTAGTGTTATTACCGTCACTAACGCGCGATTATGCAATTTGTTGGGTGATTAATTTGATTTATGTATTTGTGCAATAGTAAGATGGGTTGCCTTCGCTTAGATTGTGGTTGCGTGTTCTAATCATTCTATTATGTTTTTGTGTAGTTGAGTATTAATGTTCTTCTCAAATCCGGTTTTGCTACGTTTCACATTTGTTTATCAGCTTTTGTGTCTGTTACGCCTCTTTGACTAGTTACCTGGTATATGCGTTTTTTGTGACTTCATCTCTTTCTATTTAATCTATTGCTTTTAAGTATAATACTTCGTAATCGACTATGTTTTGCATAATTTGTCTATTTCCCTAATTAAGTTGTGTTCTGTCTGTCCAGTTTTAGTATTGTTAGGCCACTTGTAGCCGAACAGAAGGTGTTTCAGTCATTTCTCAGATGCAATACACGCACTGACCTCACTATTTTACTTTAAAGTTTTCTGAGGTGTTAGCTTGATTGATGGCAGGTTTTTTAAGTTGCTTCATATGATAAATAAAAAATAGGCATACTACTTTCTAGTTATCATATATAATCCGTTCTTTTACTACCATATAATACATTTTGCTAATTGAGTTTTCGTATTAACTCTAGTAGACATTCTTTATTGTAGTACTGTTTCATTCTTCGTGTGTATGTGTTTACTTGCATGAAGAGTGTGTATTGTTGTCTATTATTCTAATGTCTGTTGATGTATTCTAAACCAATTAATAATTCGTATTCTGGCATAATATAATTTGATATTTGCATATGAATGCTGAAATCTATTATACTTTTCCATCATTAATTGGTTATCCTTTATAATGTACAACATGTAAGATTGTGTGATTATTACACACTTTAGAAATCTACCTGGTTGTACATAGACTCAATTTTCATTTTAAATTGTAGAAGTATGCATTGTACAAACGTAAATTTGTTTCTTTAATTTAATTAATATTTCACGATTAATTTAATTAGCAATTTACCTGTAGACGCGTCTTGATGACATCAGCAGGTGTGACGAGCGCAGCAGCAGGTACACCTGCGATTGCGCCAGAGAAAAGTAAGGAGAGAGGAGTGTTATAGCCTCCCTCGTCAGCCATTTTGGTTTTTGTGTGCGCATATACAGGAAAATAAATTGCGCTAAATGGTACGTCTCTCAAGAAGCACGCTCTAGCACCCTTACAAATGAATTGAAGAGGATTACTGAAGTACAAGTACAATGTTTTTTTTGCATGTTAATGTCCCTAAAAGATCTGATTACCTTATATAAGCCGAAGATGCCCAATTCTTTTACGACTGTCCATGCCCGGACTTTGGAACCTCCAGCAATTTCGCCGGCAACTTGCAAGCGAATTTTTACTATTTCTAAAGGGTTTGTGAAGATCACTTGAGATGCACCTGCCTGCAGAATAAAATTTCTGATTTGCAATAGGTATCGCAAGAATATTACACAAGTGATTACCCAACATCTAGATAATTTAAATTGTGAAACTTAATTACATGTAACTGTGTACTTTGTAACGATGTGGCAATGAATGATTTTTATGTGTTACATAACACCCTTACTATTATTTTAATCTTTTGTGTCGTGCCTGACTAGCGTTCAAATTACTGTACAATCTGCGCAACAGCGCAGCGGTGCGTAAACAAGTTGCAACAACTCACACATGCTCCAGACATAATTTCTCCGTAGAGTGGCAGATTCCCGTTTTTATCCATGAACTTGTCTCTGACAAAATCGTTCACCGTGAGCTTGATGGCTTTTTCGGGTGCTACGCCCATCAGTTGTGGCACCAAACCCCGATACAGGCCAAAAAAGCCCTCGTGTCTGATGACCTGTTAAACATACCGGCCGTACCACTTCATTACTAACGATGCAGACTGGAACGCGCAGCGAGACTTTTCGATTCCAACCTTTTGGAAACAATCAAAACTGTTTCTATACATTAGTTCACCGATGAATGATCCCGCTCGTTGATTTTGCATACGGGTCTTTACAAGGTCGATGGGATAAACTGCCGTTGCTCCAACAGCTAAAAATTATTGTTTTTTTTTTTTAAAGTATTTTGTGTAATAATACATGGCAATAAATTGCGATTATTCTATATTTTCATAGAACATATCCATTATCGCGTAATATTTTTTTTTAGATTTATTACCTCCCCCAATGGATCCAAGAATAAATCGATATCCACTTTCCAAAATTTGCACGAAGATACCGCGTTCATCTGGATGCTGAAATATTAGAAAAGGAATCGATAGGATCTGTTTTGGTGTAGGCCACACTCGATTCATTAGTATTTAGTTTAGAATTTATCCAATTACTCACCGACACTGCCTTAATTTCTGCAAGTCGCTTTGTTATTTGCTTGAAATACTGCTCGGGCGTAATAGCAACAAGATCGTTATATACAATTTTTCTGCAAACCAACAAACATGAATTAAATAGACAACATTCTTTAATTGTATCGGAGAACTAAACCAAAAATAATATATTACATCTATAAATAATGATGTGGCCATACATAGGCCAAGATGAATAAACAATTTTTCAATTTGTTTACACTTTAGTACTGAAGAACTTGATTAATGTTTCTTTATTTATCCATAAAATGTCTCCACTTTGTTTTGCGAAATTGATCGGTTTGGCAGATAAGTGATTTAGATAACAAGTGAAGCCGCTTAGAAATAAAATATCGTAGACTGCCCAATGAATTTCTAAGATGATATTACAGGTCTATTGTGATTTGTGCATGTCGAATGTCTTCCGTACGGACATATAATGCATAGGTATATAGATGTGTAGGTATCTTTTAACATTGGAGTTACATATCTATACACTTAATGTTTTTTTTACTTCGAAAGTCAAGTACAGTGAATTATTCTCATGGAATTATCACATTCGTATATACATGTATAATGTATGTATGTAGATACACATATACACATAAATTAAGTGAGCGTGCACGTGTGTAATACGCATATAAAATATGCACAAACATTGCACATCATGGAATTCTATAAAACCAAGACGCACCCAAACCGCGAGTCTGCCTTGTCATCTTCTGCAGGTCTGTTCTCCACAGGCAGCGTTAAAAACAACGTAAATAAATCATTTTAGCGTAAACATTACTGTAAGATCTTAATACATTCTGTGAAAAATAATTCCTTGGAAGAGTAAACTTTTCATAAAAAGGGCAACAGATAGTTAATAATATTATCAAAGTATAATTTGGTCTCACTTATTTGCCTTAATTTAATTTCAATCAAAGCATGGATGATATTATGCAGCTATATATTTTTTATGCCTTTTGATTCGCAGACTGCGGCCCACTGCTTTAAGTTTTTATTGAAATTGCTCACCCCGTTTGATGCAGTAAATCACAGAGGTGGAAAAGTATGTCCACTTCAAGAGGAGTTATCTGTGACATCATTTGTGCAGAATGAAGAAATTCCTCTGTAAATAATAGCACATGGCATTACATTAAAACTTAAATAGTTCCCATTCAAAACATGAGCAATTCAAAAAACTATTGACCCCTTACATTCTGTTAATGCTACGAGAACAACACGTGCAATTTGACATAGAATAAATAGAAATAGAATAAATATATATGATTGCCTTATTCCGAAACAAAAACGTTCGTGATGAATATATCACGAGAAAAATTACCTTTCGTTACTTCCTGATACCTATGACCATTAGTTGCATTTAAATATATACGTTTTATCAGCTCCATATTATTCAGTAGTGAATTAAATGCCATAAAGTAAGGAAAGCTTACTTTGCGCCCACTCTGACCTGTGCTGACAGCCTACAAGAAAACTTTGGATAAATGTAAACGAAATCTTAATATACATTCACTTTGTCTTAACATGAAAACATACGGCTATTAAATTATTTTTCACGTCCGGCGTGAGTAAATGACTCTTGATACTAAGCATTATATCTTGAAAGTCTAATGCTGATATGAACCCAGTGCCTTTTTTGTCACACTCCCTGAATGCTTCTGTTGCATATTCTTCATGAAAATCCTTCAAGAAAAATATAGATATTCAAAGTAAAATGATACAAAAACAACTACAATACGATGAGTTAAACATGCTTACATGTAAAAACTGACTAAATTCTCCATAATTAATGAGTCTCTGCTTATCCTTGCCAAAATAGAGTTTTATGAAATCGCTGTCCATATTGAAAGGCATTTTCTGATGCAATGACGTTTTGCGCATCACCTCAGCGAACTCATCTGTTAAAATTGCAAACAAATTTAAAATTTGTTGATACCTATATTCGTATATTCATTGTCATTAATATCTTACTGAATGCAACCATTCCATTTCCATTAGTATCAAATAGCTGGAAGGCTGTCTTATACAAAGCATCAGGAACACAGAGGAGTCCCTCAAAGGCTTGAAACTCCGCAAATGATATAAGTCTAGTAATATATACAGAATAAATTGATTTCAATATGATGTAACATAATTGTGCGATAAAATTGTAGATCAGCAATATCAAATTGTTACTTATTGTTTATACTTACCCATCTTTACTGGTGTCGACAATACCCGCAAGCAACTTAACTGATTCCGGATTAAAATCGCTGTCTGTGTAAAGGCCAAGATAAGTTCTAACAAAGTCAGATGGTGTCATAAATTTTTGTCCATTTTTTTCCTGCGTGGCATACTGAAAAGCAGAATGATTTTATTAAATTTTCAAGGGTGTGATCTGATATTTTTGTTTTGATCATCTGCAAAGCGGACATCGTTTTTTCATCACTTTCCGTCTGCAATCAATTTCAACAATACACTGATATAAATATTCGCTTACAAAATCATAATATAAAAATTGTTTCAAATATAACTACAGATGAAAAAAACATTACGGAAAATTTATATTGAACATTCAGGCGTGCGCACAGCGACACTTCATCAGCGCACGGCCAAATGTACAGTATAAGCGCTCATAAACGATTTCCTTCGAGCATATATATTGTTAAGTTTGTCATATATGTATGTGATGTCAGCGATACAAGATGTAGCATAGTAGTAGTTACATATCGTAAAAGACCTGGTTAAATATTTCATGCAGCCGTTCACTATTCGCTCGCTTTAAATATCCGGAACCCTGAAAAAGAAAAATATAATCAATCATTTGGCCGAAGGTGTTCGTCTTTAAAACAATTAAAAAATTCAATGTCGTTAATCACTTTTGTACAAATTTAATAAATGACTTTGTTTAATACTGTACAGCAAGTCTATTTGAATGAAAAGATCACAGCGCGAAAGTAAAAGAACTATTTCGAACATGAAGCGCGGATATATTTTGTGTAACTTTGGCTTTGGCTGAATCTTTTGGGATAATGATTTTTAACATTAAAATATGTAAAGGAGCAGCCATTACGATAGAAAAGATGTAGAGAGCAAAGAACACAAAGTAGACAAAGAAAGAACACAATGTGATTATATCAAATTCTGGCTGCCGGTAGAATAATTCATGACATAATCTTCAATGCCACTACGTAGCAAAATTAGGGTAAATAAAAAATATTTGTTTTGTTATTATACAGATCCACAGAAGAAAAAACCACTGCTATTTATCACAAATCGTAGTCCTCTGTTAAGAAAAGGTGGATATCCTATCAATGAACAAAATTGTTTCATAGAATACTTCGCAGCTTTAACAAGCGATGTACTTGAAAGTTTTTTACTTACCATATTGGGACATACAAAAATTTATTGTACACATTAGCCCTAATGGATAGAACACGCGTTTTATCTTAATAAGTAGTAGTTTTCCTCTGTTTCGTTACCATTTCGTAATTAGTGTGCAGCAATTACGCGTGTGCTAATGTTTTCCGTAATTTTTTTTTTATTATCGTCATACGCACGCGATTGCAAGTTTATCGCTCTGAAGTAAGAAACAGATAAACGATGCCAGAGCTATGTATTTATGTAATTTCATTCTACATAGAACAAAAATTAAAATTGTTTTCTTTTTTTCCATACAGTAAAACAGATACATCTATATTTTGAATTACTAGATAAACAAATACGTTTCCCTATAAATCGAGTGTTATCAATATCAATATGCAACAAATTAATGCTTGCAATTTTCCTTCGTCAGCTTTTATCTGCGTACTCTCAATAGTGGTAAACACATTCTTCACAAGCGTCGTAAGAACAGTTTTTACTTGTACCAATTTTTTTTTCAGGATTTATATTAAAACATGTTTATCGCAAAATTTACTTTTGGCGACAAAAGAAAATTGACTTAAATTTAAAGACAGTTACGCTGTGTCCTTGGCATTCAAATTAAGCGCTAAATATCACCCATCTTTTCCAATTTGTCACGTGCTACTCACGTGGTATACATACGTTTCATTCATCATCTATGCATGTGTATCTATATACAGTAGCAGTCAAGGTTTCTTTCTGACTGTCCTTCTGTTGACCAGATAGAATTTCGGAACAGAGACCGCCATATGCAGTAATGCAAAATTATAATTATAGTCTCAGAAAATATAAAATTAATTATATAATGTGTGACATTAAATATATTGTTTCAAGTTGAAATTTAATGAAAAGAAGATACCACGAAATCAAATACATAAATTTTGTAAGATTTTTTCCTCCTCCATTTTTGACATTGTAGCGCGTTCTTACCGTAGGCATTTTTTCAAACTGCAGTCACCTTTTTATTATTAAACAACATATAACAAGTTTTTATCGGAACATCGCAATACATGTGCGATTTAGAAATGATATACAACTATAGGTTACTAACTTAACTTTGATTTCCTACCATCTGTCGGTCACTGAAACCAAAATGAAACTGAATGTGCCTGAATTTAGTTCAGGGAAATGGTATTGGCACTACCCACTGTATCAGACTGCTAATTCTCATATTCTACTTCCCTCTACTCTTCCATTTCCTTCTCCTACTTCTCATCTTCACTCCTATGTTAATTAATTCCCCCACTCCTAATATAATCACACATATCCCAATTATTACTTCCATCACAAAAAAGAGCATCAGTTTTATCTAGAATTGCAGCTTATCAGTTGAACTACATAATGTAGCAGCAACATTTATTCTTGTAATCGTTCGTACATGTAAACCATGAGCTAATATTATCTGTCATATCCAGTAAGCTATGATATTCAATCGTTCTGGCACTGTCACAAAAATTGCTCAATGTCAATTTCGTAAAATGTGTCCGGTTTTACAACGTAGGCAAAACTGCATTTATCAAATGATAGTTCACATTATCAAGATGAAATGTGTGTACACACGAAATTACAAACAAACTTTTACAACAAACACTTCAGTTGTGTACGTGCTACTACATGTCATTTACATAAAGCAATGCTGTGTAAAAATATTATGATGGACCAGTCCATCTAATACTACTCTATACATTCTTTGAATCAAAACACTTCACAATACAATAAAACTGAGACAAAAAGACAAATCGCGGCATATTCTCATAACATACTGTTTCCGAGCCTCAATAATATGAAACTTAACCTGAATATTCTGCCGCACAGGCGCAAAACGAACGAATACAGTTTCATTTTAACTGTTGCACCATATATGATATTTCCATTATCCACTTTCGTTTCATAGTCACTATCCCTCACTCCCTCTCTGCCTTGCTCTTCTAATCATTGTAAATCTATGACATTTTTTTGATACGATACACTGCAGATTAAGAACTGCATGCTATTTCGCCACGACTATGTAATAGGTTCAAAAACGGACATATGAAATTGACACTTGGGAGCGTGGAACTGAAGAATCATACCAGACGAGTCATTTCCGAAGACACATTCTGACGACCCTCTGCGTAAAGCCAAACTGACGTTACACACGCTTTATTCTTCCCTACTGTGCTGCATTAGTGATATAACGCGCGCGCACCTGCCCTAGAGTTGTTGTACTATTTCATCCTTTTCTCTTCTGCGCGCGCGCGCGCACACGCGTACTCTTGTATACACAATGTACACAGCAGAATAATCTCATATACCAAATACTAATATACGTTTACAAATTTCATTCTTTTTGCTATTAAATTATTTTGTACCTCAATAACTAAATTTGTTAAATTAATCACGTGTATATAAACATATAGCAATGACTTCTATGTTTTAAGACAAAGTTCAGACAAGAAGAAATGCTTGCTTTTATGTTGTAACAGTATATATGGTTTTGTACTTTGTACAATGTTAACATATCTACTGTTAGCATATTTAAATGGTTGCAACTTTTATTATTTGATTTTCATACAGCTCTATATATTTCATTAGCAATGTTAATATATCTTCATTAAGTTGTATAGTCACGAAAAAAGAAGCAACGATCAAATATATGTTCATTATATACATCCTTTAGAAATACAAGTTTGGTCTACGATGTTCAAATGTTGGCATGCTCTTGCGTATCTTTTCCAATAAATGCAAATCAATTGCTGCCACAGCAATACCAGCTTTGTCGGAGCATTGTGCTATAACCGTGCCCCAAGGATCTACTATCTAATAGTTATAAAAATCACATTTATTTAACTTGCATACCTTTTTTATCAATTTTCACCTGCTTAATTTTAATTTACCATTGCATGTCCCCAACTGACACGTTTGTCATTGTGAGCACCAGTTTGTGCAGCTGCTATGACATAACACTGGGTTTCAATAGCACGTGCTCGTAAAAGAATATCCCAATGTGCTGCACCGGTTTGATATGTGAAGGCAGATGGGTATGTTAATATCTGTGCTCCCTTATTTCTTAAAGTAAGAGACAATTCAGGAAAACGCATATCATAACACTATTTCTATATTTGAGTAATAGAATTTGGCAATAAAAATTCTGAAACGTATCTTTCCGGTGAACATATTCTCTGATTAAAGGATACAATGCTAAGACTCAAAGAACCAATTGGTGTAAGAATTGGTGACAAAACTTCATTCCCTTTTAAAACATAATCTGACTCTATTAAACGGATTCCAGTTTCTTTATTATCCATATCAAATAAGTGAATTTTCCTGTATGCAGATACCAATATTCCTTTGTTGTTTATGAGGATATGTGTGTTATATATCTTATCTACATTGTTTGACTGTAAATATTAGTAATTCTATTAATAATAGGAAATAATCGTAAAACATATACAGTGTAACTTATGCACATTACATTAATGTTTCTTACAGTTTCATGAATGCCACCAAGGGATAGCCACATATCATTTTTCACAGCTAGTGATTTATATTTGGATACTGTTGGTCCATCAAGCGGTTCTGCCATCGTAACTGTTTGCTTTTTATTACTTGCTAAAAAATCGCACCCTTCGGGCAGAAATGCAACCTAGAATTCAACAAGAGAAAAAATTTGTTGAAAAACGCAGTGCGTCGTTTACACAGTGTTTACAGTTCTAACCTATCCTAAAGGCGACAAAAAAGACACGATTTTAACTCATTCTTACAATTGCTGATCGTCGTTTTGCTTCTTCTATTAGTTTTGCTACAAGTTCCAAATTTTTAACTTTATCAGCTGTTGATCGCATTTGACACACAGCTACAAGTGGATTCATCATTGGAATCAAATATGTTACTAAGCACTTACTAACAGCATGTACATTTTTACGTGACTATAATATTCCACGTTGAAAGAGGACACTCATTAATATTATCCACAACTTCAAATTTTGCGCAAAATGTTTTACACGTGACTGTATAATTATATGATTTATATAAAATATCCGTAACGTGTAAACAAACTTTTGCGTGTTTGGACAACATCTAAGATGAATCAATATAGGTTATGTAACATTACTTAATAGTGTTACATTTGTCTGATAAAGAATTCATTATGATTTTATTGTGGGGGATCTCACAAAGTATAAAGCAAATTATCCTCCTTGACAGAACCATATAATATTGTTGTAAGATGATTACATAACAAACGTTTTAAACAAAATAAAAAATGTGGGTATGTACATTCTTGGTTATGTATTGTGCTTAAATGTGCAACTAATTTGTTGTTAATGAGTGAAAGGCTGAATAATTCATCCTCCTGCAATACATTCATACATACAATAATGACATCGTAAACACGTTGTGTAGCTCATATGTCATCCCAAATTCATGTAAACACTAGATTATTTTTAAATTTTAAATAAATTAGATAAAAAACTGCTTATACTTAAATATTAAATTTGTACCCAATGATCCAATATTTGTTACATACCATTTTTTCTTCAAGCAGTACTACATAATGCAAGAAAAATACCACATGATTGTTAAACAACAATTGTCAAACTATGTAATTTATAACCGTTTATGAGAACATATTATTTATGTTTGGTTCTCAAATATAAGTTATTCTGAACATTGCAGTTTGCTCTTTTGTATTCAGTTCATAAATGTTTTTTGGAAGTAAACTAGTACAATAAGAAGCAGAAACTGTTTTTGTTGTTACTTCAATAAATATAGTATATATTTAAACAATTCTATGGCTTTCTTTCAACACTAGATACTCTTCTAGTTAGCCGATGATGAAGTCTTGTAGTATTTTGGCTTTTGGAAATTGTAGTATTCATTTCTGTGTTGTTCACAGTTGTTTGAATTTGTTCACTGTGTGTTGGAGATGCATCTCTAACTAAACCACGCAGAAACATAGCGGCACATGTCCAAGGAAAGAGCCTAAAAAATATTCAGCATTACGATTTGCAATTTGTAAAACATTACTCTTTATAAAAACAAAAATTTATGGCAAAGCAGTAAGTATCAAAACAGTAAGTCATTAATTCTAACCATTTCATGGCTAATAATGCTTGCAAGTAACCGGGAACAATAGCAAATTTTTCATTACATCTCATAGCAACTATAATACGTTCTGCTACTTCATTTGAACTCAGGGTTGGCACAAACCTAAAAACACACATATATTATATATCCTCTGAATGTTAAGAAAATGGCACTATATGTTTTGAACATACTTTGACTTGACATCTTCAAACATTCCTGTACTTCGAATAAAATATGGGCAAATGACAGTGGTATTGATGTTGTAACCTTCAGACTGAAAGAGTAGTAAAACTATTTCAATATTACTTCTTACAAACTATTATCACCAAATATATAAAATTTACATACACCACTAGTAAAATGACAATCTTTTGTAAAAAAAAAATCATTCTTCGATCATTCTTAACTGCTTTTTTTTATATTGAATAGTAATACTGTAACATACTTGCAACATAGAAACTAAATGTACGATATACTGTAATATTATATATGTAACAAATAACAAATAATAAATTAATTTAACACTAGTTATTTCATTATGCGTGATATATAAATGAAGATTCGTATCTTCTTTTGTATCATTATTTTCATCCCTATTATTGACCATGGCTCAAGGATATTTTCATTTACATGTAGCAAGGATATTGTCAGTCTCTTATATATATTTATTTTTTGTATAAGGAAGAGATAAAGATCATTTGCATCATATTTTTTTATGCAACAACACGACGTTTGCCTTACGTTGTATAAATTAACATTAACAAATCGTACGATTTTCTATCACATTGTCAACAAATTTAAGTTGAATATGTTCTCTTGCAATCTTGGAATCTCCTCTGCCATAGATAATAATAATAATATAAAAGAAGATATCAATATTAAACTGACACATTATTATGTTTCATATAGATGCGTATTTGGAGTGCTTAGCATGTATTAATGAGTATCTACTGAATTTTTTTCACATACAAAAAATCATGTTAGACTTTACTATGTTGCATGTAAAATAAAGAATAGAAACATTTCTTCACACCTCAAGTTCCATCCTGAGTGCTTCATCAAATCCAACAGCAGCAAACTTTGAGGCACAGTAATCAACAAGCTTTGGAATGCCCACATGTCCAGCCAAACTCGCAATACTAACAATATGCCCCTTATTACTCTCTAACATTCCGGGCAAGAATGCTTTCACAGTCTATTAAAATTATAAAAAATAAAATAAATATGTTAAATGATATTATTAAAGAAAACAACACATCACTTATTTTCAGTAATTCACATTTAAAATATAGTTTAAGAAATTTTTACAATGTAACATTAAGCCTGTTGTAAAATACAGGCACTTATATGTAACAAGATATGACTATGAACATTTAACATATACATATAAAATTGACTAAACGATCAGACTGATAGACATGAAAGTTGAAGAATCTATTGCATTTATAATGTAGAAACCCATTGCAGGGAAATTTGTCTGAATGCATTAAAAGGAGTGAAAAGAGGAATTTATGTGTTATTTTTACTCTTCCCAAACAAAGTTGCCACAGAAGGTAGTTTACAAATAATGAACACACTTAAGATCACAAAGATCACAAAGCTCAATACACAAAGGTCAATACTGTAAAATAGCAACAGTAATGTAATACAGTAGTAACAGTAGTTCTCGAAACACTTTACGATTTACCTCAGGTTAGTTCTAATAACCACAACTTAAGAAGATGTATTGTTAATAATGAACCTAATGATCAGAAAACTTCACGATTTTATTTATATTATAATAAACTCCAATATTTTTGTTGCAAACATATACATATATCTACATATATTTATGGGTCTTCAGTAACTTTAAACAAAATAATCAATTTTGTAGAAATGAGTAGTAGTCTCGCTCAACTTAGTTATTTTTAAGTTTTTTTGCTCATGTTGTAAATGTACTAATATGTATATCGAATCATCTGTGAATTGGCTATAACTCTTACTGTGGGGTATGCAAGATTTTGTAACGAAAAAATATGTGTGCAAGCAGTTCCCAAATGTTCTCATGTTAAAACATGGGATATTTATTTGTACAACAGAGCCCTTAGTAATATTGTACTGGATGCACTAATGCAAACAAGACAAAATAAACATTAATGACTTCATAAAAAAAAAGGTTAACATGTAGCGTACCCAAAAGTGACTCATGATATTGACATTCATTGTGCGGATGATAAGTTTGTCCGGAGTATCCATAAGTTTTGTTCCAGATACAATTCCAGCATTATTGATTAATATGGACACCTGTAAAGTTAGAAATATCCTGATAATTACTGTAATAAAAATTATTATTTATATGTTCTAAATGACATCAGCATAACCAGGAAAAGTATATAGCAATTTAAGATCAAATCAATATATTGTTTGTAGACATTTTTTTGTCACATGAACAGTTATCTAAGGACTTCTTGGATGTGTGATATCGGATGGTAAAAAGCATATCTACATCTTCTAAATGCATAATACAGATTAAAGAAAACTAGTGTTGCGTTAGAAGTGAGCTTCTTACCTTACCAATCTCTTTTGTAATAACAGCAGCTTGTTTATAAACATCGTCTCGATCACACAAGTCGCAAACGTACCCGTAACAGGTTCCGCCTGCAGCCTCAATCAATTTTACCGTTTCTTCGACACCTGAAAAAATGTGAGAAAAATTGGCTGCTTTCCTGTGATGGAATTAAATAAAAGGTTAATAAAATACATTATGTGCATAAACATAGATTTTATTGCACAGAAGTGAAAAAGAGCAGCAGTTTTGAGATACGACTTTCACTTAAAGGTCGAAGAATTAATGACATTTCAATTTCTCTCTGTAATTGAAATTTCGTGACTGGAATAATTGTGTCAAGGTTAGATGTAGGGTCCTTTTTGCTCGTTATGTTGTGTAAAAAGCCGTCACTCATCTGGCAACATACGCAAACGAATGAGGTTGGCACATGAACTGGCATTCTTATGCAACCAGCCAGTTATCCAGATATGTACATAATACGTGCATGAATATTTTTCGTTCACTGTACATACTGAGTACATCGCTATTGCTTTCAATATACTAGATAATAAATTTTGTTTGTAATCACAATTTCCCACTAAAAGCAATTTTACGCATAGACATTTACAATAAAATACTGCAAATGTTCGGAAAGCCTTAATTATAAATGACGTTTACTTTTGTTATTCTTCTCACATATTTTGATGCCTTACAGATTTTATGTTCACATTTTTACATGGACAAACCAATTTGATCGAATTTCATTAATCTTAATGCAGCTAAATTTGTTATTGTGCTGTATAGGTTTACACCATTATTTAAGCTGGATATTAATACACCATTAATCTATTTCTGTTATTATTGTGGAATGGAAACATTCTGCAAGCAATTGCTTGTTTATGATTTTTTATTACTGTTAATATTGTTATTTTTATTTTTATTATTATTATCGCTCATAATATACTATGCATTCACTGAAAAACACGATTTTTCTTCGACTAGCAAATCTGTAGAGACTTATTTATTTAGTTGAGTAAAGTGTCACGTAATAAACATCGGTATTCCAATCGGCTGCTACAAAGAAAAATTTGTTTTCTTTTTTTGACATTTTTTTTCTACTTTTCATTTCGATCATTATGGCAATTTAATTAATGATTAATACATAATCAATTATTTCAATTTTTTATTTTGTTTTGCTGCGATAGCAAAAGAACAAACGAATGAAATGGCATCAGACAGCATCTAGTAGGTCACTTTACACAACGTGTTATATCGAAAAGAGCACATCTGAATGTCTGTCATGGTAATGGATGTGCCGCAAAAAACTCTTTAAGGTAATATATACAGTCCAGAGAAGTGGATATTTAAGATGGTTGGATAGGTAAGAAGTTTTGGTTCAGTCGACTTTACTGAACATTTCAGTATTTGCATTCCTTCTTCGAATACAATCACTTTTTGTCGTTTTTATGCCAGTAAGGCGGGTAGATCAACAAGGCAATTTTCACACATCCGTGAATTGTTTGACAAATATTGTTTGATAAAAAATGTCCGACAGCTAAATCGTTGATACCAAACAGTGCTTTGTTATACTGGGTCCCGTTGACAGACGATTACATTTTTTAAATTTAGAGTGTGCTTTATAATGTATATATGTTTTCCCGCTTTATAGTCAATCTTGTGCGTACAAATTTTACCGAATTTTTTTTCTAGTACTTATTATTTGTTTGATTTTTTTGTGTGATGTATACAAATAGAATACATACATTTGATTTAAAATATGACAGAAGGATGTGAAATATTAATAAAAGGGAGTTACGATAAATTGGTTTTCAGATTTGGCTCACGACAGCGCAAGTGTTTTTGTTCGATACAATATACTGATGCTCATACGTTTGAACATACGAATATTACAACTGTGTTCTAATAATATACATGTTTTTGTAATGCATACATTAGTGCCGGAAAATTGGTATTTTAGAATGATAATCCTTACTAGATCAGTTCTGATCACTCCTTTTAAATATTATGTGCAAAGTGCTTGGATTTTTACCGGTTTTATTAATGTCCCAGACGATGACGACAGCACCGAGATCAGCCAGTCTAAGGGAGAGAAGTTTGCCGAGTCCTCCACCTCCGCCAGTAACCAAGGCAATTTCACCTTCGATTTCTTTCATTTTATATTTTTTTGGTATGAATGTTCTTACAATGCCTTCTATGATGGCAAAAATTGAAAAAATAAGAAAACCAATCACTTCACCTGCTTCTTTTAATAAAGACATATTAACGTGCAACTTTTGTGAAAATCTATAAGAATCACAGGACCAAAGATAATCGGTAAACAAGATTATCTAAATACTTCACACGTTTCACGCGATTCGACTTGATGATTCAGGTGAGTTGCCGATGTTTATGTCACGCTTAGATGCATACGTTGTTTGTAGCTTAATAAAAGTTATCTGTAAAGACAAGATCGAGAAGTGTTATTTATTAGATGTAACGGCTATGCAACACTAATTATACTCTGCATTTACGACGATACATATTTGTGATCTAGTTACTCAATTCTCTATTTTCATATAATTTTCAGTTAAATCAGTATAGTAGGATTATACTTATTTGATTAAAAATACGTATATACATGAATCATTAGGAACCGTAGTAACGTAATATTAGTTACTTTTTGCTATATTCCTGGTGCGTTACTTATTGAGCAAATTGTTTTTGATCTTGATGATGTAATTACTGTTTTAATTGTTTTTGCTCGGTCTTCTTGTACATCTCGATAATGGACACGTACCAATAGACTAATACAACATTACGTAAAAGTAGCATGGTCGTTCTTCAATATTCTACTCAGATATTATAATAATTTTTGTTTAATATTATATTTGGCTTTTATTTGTATGATATTATCACAAAGTCGGTTTCTTACGTACATACGTAACAATCTCGCATCATTTTGTTTTGTTAAGGTCACTTTTTGTGTAATTTTCTCAAAGTATACACTGTATGTTATTAACTGGATTTCATCTACTTGCCGATTTCAATTGGTTAATAAATGATTTATACCAAAGCATTTCTGTATAAGTAAGGTGATAACGGTCATAAAGTTGAACGTAAGAATTATGGCAGCTACCCTTCAATGTTAGACGTTTTTTTCGTTACGACATATATTGTCACGTGTTATTATCCGTTTTCAGCATTTTATTTGTTGTTAGCTGTCTACCTGTTATTAGTTTGTTTATCTTGATTTGTTACATAGTACGTGTAGAAGATGTTTGCCATTTATAATGCATTCCACAAAAAATTGTTTATGTCCGTTTGTCTAGAAATTCTACGTCGCGCAATTAGTTTTGTCGTACGTCAAAAGAATACGTATATACTGTAATGCAGTGATACGTTAGAAAACGAATGAGCGTACAGTTTTGGAATAATGCTTTAAGATGATATTTTTACAGTAGAAATTCAAATACAAGATCGTAAACCCAATGTAAAAAGTTCTAACAGGAATGTATTAACATCGTCGGAATAACAACAATAATTTTTATTTAATATAAAAAGAACTGGCATTTCTTCCTCATGTACATCGGTTAACATGCTGCCAGCTTAAGTACAAACAAGACAATTGTGATACCATTTGAAAAATTGTCAGTAAATTAATCCATAGCAATAGTAGGTAATATATGAACAAAAGTCTAGGTACATAAACTGCAAACAAACATAACAGCAATTTGACGACATACGTCTTACCTTCACTCTCGCATGCGCCATTCTAGATGTGCCAACCGGTAGAAAAACTTTTCAGAAAGCGTTACGGAAGACGTTAATATTTAATTCATCCTATCTATTTCCTATTCTCTTTGTAACAAGAAGGGTAAAATATTTCACTATCTTTTTTTTTTTTAACACTACCTGTTAAGCACATTATTTAATGCAAACGATTTTTTTAAGGTGCACTCTACTGTGTACTTTCTGTTAAGAAAGTTAAATAACAAAAGCTTATTGTTAATTTTTTTCAATATATAAGCACTTATAATAATTACTTATATAAGTGACTTTGCAAATACCCAAATCTTTAGATCGATTGTTTACAGTTTTTTTAATCTCTTTATTCTTTATGGCTGTTTGTGGAGGATTTAGTATAACTGATCAATTATTTAAATCTATGTGCAAATGAAGTGCGTGGTATACGTTTGATCCTAAATAACCAATTATGTTTTTACGACTTATATATGTATATATATAAAATTGCTAATTTTCAATAGGATGTTAGTATTCCCCTGTTCTCTACAATCGGTGTAATGATGGCTTTAACAACTTTCACGTATTACGACAAGAACGCGGCAAACGTACGTGCTGTGAGGGAACGAAGTCGCACAAAATAAAAATTCGTATTTTCGTTTGAATCGTTTGCTAATTGCACGAGAAATTTGCTGGTATACGACAGGTGGTCAAAGAATATAATGATTCCATTTGTATTGTCAAAATTGCGAATATTTGTAAGTACATTTCCAAAAACACTCACACAGAAAAATGCGCGGTCGCAACAATCAGTTGGCCTACAAACTTCTTTAAGTTGTAAGAAACACAACTAAAAATTTTAAATTAGATTTAAACAACACTGAAATACAATGCACGTTGCCAAACTAATTTTAAAACTTTACTTTTAAGCGAAGAATACTGCCACCGGTTCTAGGGTCGTCGATATACTAAACCGTGTTGCATGAGGAACGAGGCGTTCGTTGCCTGCTGAAACTAATAAAGAAAGACGGGGATTAAGAGAAAGCAAGAAAGAAGACAACCTTCACTTTGCTATACTTCTATCACGCCCGAGTTATACAGTCCAACTCACCTAGGCGTATCATATTATAGTACGCTTGTTCCCACTATGAAAGTATGAACATGAAAAACGCTTCACTACGTTTTAGTTTGTTCATTCATTGTAGTTGCGTTGTGTAGAAAGATTTTCTGGACATCTATTATAATTTTCTGGATACCATGGTTGATGAGCTTCCTAAACACAATTGAATTTGTTTCCTTGCCATCCAATGGAAAAACAAATCCAGCGATTTATTAAATTAAAACAATTCCAATTTGATAAATGTGAAACATTTAACTAGTGTTACACCTAACGTAACGTAACATTTAACTAACTCTAACATTTCAAACACTCTATTTATTGATCAGTCGTATCGATAACTCTAATTAACGTAATTATTAATGAAAGAACTCCCTCGCATAAAGCAAGTTTTCATCAGTAAAACAATGTGCTTTATTATAAAAAAAAGGTAAAGGTAAGATAACCGGTCCTCCGCACCGATTTGCATGAAACTTTACAGGAACATCAAATTTTGCATGAAAATAAGATCTGTAAAAGCCAAATTGCCCGCTCGCGTCTAATTAAAAAGTTATTAAGCGTTAAAGTTTGTTAAAAAACCTGCCTTACCGGCAGCGTGAACGCTATCTGCGCATGCGCACTGATGTCTGCGCATGCGCACGGACAAGCATGCAGGCAAAGTGCGCGTATTTGAAATGAAATAATATTGAATTGGCGAAGGCTAGGTGTGGGCAAGGCTTCCCTTTCATAATATTTAAGGGTTTTCAATCAAAAAATGGTTTGAGAGTTGGTTTAGGTCTAGATTTCTTTCAGCCAAATCTCACTTTTCGTTTTATTTCTATGGCTAGGTGTGGGCAAAGCTTCCCTTTCATAATGTTTAAGGGTTTTCAATCAAAAATTGGTTTGAGAGTTGGTTTAGGTCTAGATTTCTTTCAGCCGAATCTCACTTTTCGTTTTATTTCTATGGCTAGGTGTGGGCAAGGCTTCCCTTTCATAATGTTTAAGGGTTTTCAATTAAACAATGGTTTGAGAGTTGGTTTAGGTCTAGATTTCTTTCAGCCAAATCTTACTTTTCGTTTTATTTCTATGGCTAGGTGTGGGGGTAAAGGTATAGAAAGCAGTCCTCATCACCGATTTGCGTGAAACTTTGCAGAAACATCAATTTTTGCATAAAAATAAGATCTGTAAAAGCCAAAAAGCGCGGACTCGTCTAATTAAAAAGTTATTAAGCGTTAAATTTTATTTATAAATCCTGCCTTACCGGCAGCAAGAACGCTATCTGCGCATGCGCACTGATGTCTGCGCATGCGCTCTGAGGTCTGCACATGCGCACGGACAAGTTTGCAGGTAAAGTGCGCGTATTTGAAATGAAATAATATTTTAATTGGCGAAGGCTAGGTGTGGGCAAGGCTTCCCTTTCATAATATTTAAGGGTTTTCAATCGAAAAATGGTTTGAGAGTTGGTTTAGGTCTTGACTTCTTTCAGCCAAATCTCACTTTTCGTTTTATTTCTATGGCTAGGTGTGGGCAAGGCTTCCCTTTCATAATGTTTAATGGTTTTCAATCAAACAATGGTTTGAGAATTGGTTTAGGTCTAGATTTCTTTCAGCCAAATCTTACTTTGAAAGGGAAGCCTTGCCCACACCTAGCCATAGAAATAAAACGAAAAGTAAGATTTGGCTGAAAGAAATCTAGACCTAAACCAACTCTCAAACCATTGTTTAATTGAAAACCCTTAAACATTATGAAAGGGAAGCCTTGCCCACACCATTGACGAAGTATAGGATAGACATAACATGCAATGCTAATTTTTGTCCCACCTCAAGGGGGCTACGTAGCCCCCTTACCATTTCCGTGTCACACGCGACGTTACCGATTAAGAACCACAATCGAGACAACAGCGCCATTGATATGGAGGCAAATCTGAATTTATAATACGTGGGTATTGTTTGTTCTTTCGTTTATACATATATCTTGCCAAATTAATGCAGAGGATCCAGTAGTTAACTTTTTGCAGTTGATATTCCCCTCTCATAGGACATTAAAGTATATGAAATACATTATATTTCTCGTTGTCTACAAAATTCATGTAAGTCCAATATTATTATAATACACAAATTGGTTCCAAATCTATAAAATGTAACATGAGGATTGGTATATACACGTTTCAACGGGAAAGTGGCGCTTAGGATGTGATGGCTAACGTCCAGGGTGGTTTAGAATGCAAAGGGCTAAAGAAGCTTGTAACTATTAGACCAAATATAATAAATAAAAAGAATGATGCGATGTAACAACTCCCATTTCGATAATTACATTTATTATACAATAGGGTCATACTCAAATATTCATTTACGGACGCAAAATATTAATAACATTTCCTCTTGTAAACATTTTGAAAATAAACTATTTTGACAATACTTTGTTGCGGCGCAGGAGTTACTGCCTTCTTTTGTCTTACTCATATTTCATGGTTGGTCCCTTCCACGCTTCACGTCACCTTTTACATCTTGCTGTTCATTCTTCTCTTGTTTATCTCCTACTCCCCCCCCCCCCCCCCCCCCGTTCCGTTCCTTCCCCTAAGAAACTGTCAATTTATCCATCTACCTCAGAGTTGTCCAACATTTTAGCTTCCTTGGGCCGCACTGTAAGTGTGTTTGTTTTGCACACAAGCCACTTTCATTATGCGATGCATAGACTGGGCTGTATGGCTTTTAAATGCCACGGGTTGGACAACACTGATCTGCCTCAAACAAATTCTGATTTTCAGTGTCACACCTAGCTAAAAAAAAGGATGAGAAAAGTCATAATAATTAACCATGTAGCATCAGTTTTTCAATGTCCCCTATAATATAAATTTAAATAAATTTCATAGAACGCATTCACCCCTCTCTAATTAATTTTATTTGCAGTACTGCAAACAATTTGCATTACAGTACGGAGATACCTAGACTGATTTCTGAACTAAATTGTTTATTTTTGACGGCCAAAAAGATATTGTCGTTAAGTGATGCCTATCTTTATTATTCAGGAAAGTTATTGTAAATATAAAAAGTTATGACTACCAAGTGCTTTGAAACTCAAAACAAACATTTTTCAAAGAGTGGAATTAATCGATTTGTATAGTAAATGGCTCGAATGTGAAAATTAACGTAGATGTCAGCCACACTATTCCACACATTTACGTCGAAAACAGAAGAATTCCCTATTCTTCATGTGCGTTTGGAAACAGAAGAATTCGTTATTCTTCATCTGTTACCGCACCTCCTCGAGAAATACTACACGTATTTCGAATACTGTATTTAATGAGAGATAAGGAAATTATACTTATTCACATGAAAATTTTGTTTCCGTTTTTTATGCGACATTGACACTGCATGAGTGATTTTATTTAATAGTAACATAAAAGAAAAGTTTGAGAATAGTATACGGATATCTTTCAATGATTGAGTCGACGCTCTGTTCCCTTTTGTAAGGTGATTTTCAACAAAATAAATAGTGTTCAATTCAACTTTGGCTTTATTTACGTCATCTGCTCCATTCGACTACTAAAAATGTTATCCCTCTCGGCCGTGGCTGCCCAGAAACAAACGCACTCCGCGTCTCCCGTCCCCCGTTCTGTCGTTTAGGCCGCCGTCGCAAGTACAAATCCAAGCACGGTGACGTCAGCGGCCGCCAGCCCTATCATCTTTTGATATGCGCCGGCTCGCGTTTGTTACACATTACATAGTTTATTTCGCAACAATATTGGAACAATCCGATATTTAGACATGCTAACAAAAATGCACATATCATAATTTCTCGATGTCACGATGTGTTTTGCTCAGTGATGACTTTTTCAATTATTTATGTCAAGGTGGGGATCAGTGATGTCAGATGTGGACCCTTGGTGCGACAAGGAAAAACCTATATATATATATACTTCGTCTCATTTTCATTCGTATCCTTTTAACTTTGCGTACATTACAAGCGATACGAATGGAAACAAGGTGCGGTGTATAGGGCTCTCTTTGTCTATACACAGCAGCACCCATGGTTCCACGGGTCCAAGTCTGGTGTCACAGGTGGGGATTGAACGGCTCCTTGCGTGGACACTCTTGACGCTGTGATGCCAGATTTGAAGCCCTGGCACTATGTACAGTAGAAGTCCTTTATATGGCCGAAATTCGGGACCGCAAACCGACATATACAGGACAGAGGTAGTCGATTCTCAGCTCTTTGCACTTTGCCGACACGGAGGGGCTCAGACCGGGACAGCAGATAAGGAAAAGAAAGGGACTGAGAAAAAAACACGCTCGGAAAGACAGAATGCCCACATATCGGTGAGGTAATACTAATGCAACAAAGAACATTTTTTTAATTTGAGTTTTTGTGAATAAAAATGTCATTATCCTATTGCTAATATTTTTCCGAGTAAAATGAGACCAAACACGGTACCAATCGGTTTATATTTCCTTACGAATTAAAAGTTCTACATTTATCCATATTATACATACATGCATGCATACATACATAAATACAAACTATACATAAAATGTAAAATGCGGTCATTGGTGGAGAGGATATGTGGCAATGTGATGTGGTGGTAGAAAAGAGGAAGACAGATGTAGCAGAGAGTGAGTCAAGCAAATTGAAACACTTTTAGCCGCTTTATGAGGTGCGAAAATGGTGGAATGGTTCCTATACAGGGTGATTCTAGTAACTGGGCCAAGCGATAACTCTTTTTTAAATAAATTTAGAACAAAATCGTAGAGGAAAAGTTTGTATTAGGTGAAAAGCTCTATCATCCTATGCACCGACTTTTTTCCCAAGTGCATTGGTGCATGTGCAAAGTGCAGTTGCACTGTTTTTTTAAATGGAACCACCCATTTTTTTTTACATAAACACGTTCCTTAAGCCATTCTGCAATAAAAACGTATAAGGGAAATCATCGAAAAAGCAATAGTTTACGAGATATTTCACTTTATTCAAACTCTTATAACAGATGCCCAAACCGTTCACTATCGCATTATCTAAACGTTTTTGGTCAGAGTTACGTTCCAATCATGTTTACTAACATCTCATACTCAAGGATAGGAACGTATTAAAAAATGTTTGCAAGCTAACGGTGAAACGTTCGAGTATCTGTTATAAGAGTTTGAATAAAGTGAAATATCTCGTAAACTATTGCTTTTTCGATGATTTCCCTTATACGTTTTTATTGCAGAATGGCTTAAGGAACGTGTTTATGTAAAAAAAAATGGGTGGTTCCATTTAAAAAAACAGTGCAACTGCACTTTGCACATGCACCAATGCACTTGGGAAAAAAGTCGGTGCATAGGATGATAGAGCTTTTCACCTAATACAAACTTTTCCTCTACGATTTTGTTCTAAATTTATTTAAAAAAGAGTTATCGCTTGGCCCAGTTACTAGAATCACCCTGTATAGGAACCATTCCACCATTTTCGCACCTCATAAAGCGGCTAAAAGTGTTTCAATTTGCTTGACTCACTCTCTGCTACATCTGTCTTCCTCTTTTCTACCACCACATCACATTGCCACATATCCTCTCCACCAATGACCGCATTTTACATTTTATGTATAGTTTGTATTTATGTATGTATGCATGCATGTATGTATAATATGGATAAATGTAGAACTTTTAATTCGTAAGGAAATATAAACCGATTGGTACCGTGTTTGGTCTCATTTTACTCGGAAAAATATTAGCAATAGGATAATGACATTTTTATTCACAAAAACTCAAATTAAAAAAATGTTCTTTGTTGCATTAGTATTACCTCACCGATATGTGGGCATTCTGTCTTTCCGAGCGTGTTTTTTTCTCAGTCCCTTTCTTTTCCTTATCTGCTGTCCCGGTCTGAGCCCCTCCGTGTCGGCAAAGTGCAAAGAGCTGAGAATCGACTACCTCTGTCCTGTATATGTCGGTTTGCGGTCCCGAATTTCGGCCATATAAAGGACTTCTACTGTACATAGTGCCAGGGCTTCAAATCTGGCATCACAGCGTCAAGAGTGTCCACGCAAGGAGCCGTTCAATCCCCACCTGTGACACCAGACTTGGACCCGTGGAACCATGGGTGCTGCTGTGTATAGACAAAGAGAGCCCTATACACCGCACCTTGTTTCCATTCGTATCGCTTGTAATGTACGCAAAGTTAAAAGGATACGAATGAAAATGAGACGAAGTATATATATATATAGGTTTTTCCTTGTCGCACCAAGGGTCCACATCTGACATCACTGATCCCCACCTTGACATAAATAATTGAAAAAGTCATCACTGAGCAAAACACATCGTGACATCGAGAAATTATGATATGTGCATTTTTGTTAGCATGTCTAAATATCGGATTGTTCCAATATTGTTGCGAAATAAACTATGTAATGTGTAACAAACGCGAGCCGGCGCATATCAAAAGATGATAGGGCTGGCGGCCGCTGACGTCACCGTGCTTGGATTTGTACTTGCGACGGCGGCCTAAACGACAGAACGGGGGACGGGAGACGCGGAGTGCGTTTGTTTCTGGGCAGCCACGGCCGAGAGGGATAACATTTTTAGTAGTCGAATGGAGCAGATGACGTAAATAAAGCCAAAGTTGAATTGAACACTATTTATTTTGTTGAAAATCACCTTACAAAAGGGAACAGAGCGTCGACTCAATCATTGAAAGATATCCGTATACTATTCTCAAACTTTTCTTTTATGTTACTATTAAATAAAATCACTCATGCAGTGTCAATGTCGCATAAAAAACGGAAACAAAATTTTCATGTGAATAAGTATAATTTCCTTATCTCTCATTAAATACAGTATTCGAAATACGTGTAGTATTTCTCGAGGAGGTGCGGTAACAGATGAAGAATAACGAATTCTTCTGTTTCCAAACGCACATGAAGAATAGGGAATTCTTCTGTTTTCGACGTAAATGTGTGGAATAGTGTGGCTGACATCTACGTTAATTTTCACATTCGAGCCATTTACTATACAAATCGATTAATTCCACTCTTTGAAAAATGTTTGTTTTGAGTTTCAAAGCACTTGGTAGTCATAACTTTTTATATTTACAATAACTTTCCTGAATAATAAAGATAGGCATCACTTAACGACAATATCTTTTTGGCCGTCAAAAATAAACAATTTAGTTCAGAAATCAGTCTAGGTATCTCCGTACTGTAATGCAAATTGTTTGCAGTACTGCAAATAAAATTAATTAGAGAGGGGTGAATGCGTTCTATGAAATTTATTTAAATTTATATTATAGGGGACATTGAAAAACTGATGCTACATGGTTAATTATTATGACTTTTCTCATCCTTTTTTTTAGCTAGGTGTGACACTGAAAATCAGAATTTGTTTGAGGCAGATCAGTGTTGTCCAACCCGTGGCATTTAAAAGCCATACAGCCCAGTCTATGCATCGCATAATGAAAGTGGCTTGTGTGCAAAACAAACACACTTACAGTGCGGCCCAAGGAAGCTAAAATGTTGGACAACTCTGAGGTAGATGGATAAATTGACAGTTTCTTAGGGGAAGGAACGGAACGGGGGGGGGGGGGGGGAGGAGTAGGAGATAAACAAGAGAAGAATGAACAGCAAGATGTAAAAGGTGACGTGAAGCGTGGAAGGGACCAACCATGAAATATGAGTAAGACAAAAGAAGGCAGTAACTCCTGCGCCGCAACAAAGTATTGTCAAAATAGTTTATTTTCAAAATGTTTACAAGAGGAAATGTTATTAATATTTTGCGTCCGTAAATGAATATTTGAGTATGACCCTATTGTATAATAAATGTAATTATCGAAATGGGAGTTGTTACATCGCATCATTCTTTTTATTTATTATATTTGGTCTAATAGTTACAAGCTTCTTTAGCCCTTTGCATTCTAAACCACCCTGGACGTTAGCCATCACATCCTAAGCGCCACTTTCCCGTTGAAACGTGTATATACCAATCCTCATGTTACATTTTATAGATTTGGAACCAATTTGTGTATTATAATAATATTGGACTTACATGAATTTTGTAGACAACGAGAAATATAATGTATTTCATATACTTTAATGTCCTATGAGAGGGGAATATCAACTGCAAAAAGTTAACTACTGGATCCTCTGCATTAATTTGGCAAGATATATGTATAAACGAAAGAACAAACAATACCCACGTATTATAAATTCAGATTTGCCTCCATATCAATGGCGCTGTTGTCTCGATTGTGGTTCTTAATCGGTAACGTCGCGTGTGACACGGAAATGGTAAGGGGGCTACGTAGCCCCCTTGAGGTGGGACAAAAATTAGCATTGCATGTTATGTCTATCCTATACTTCGTCAATGCCTACACTTTCGCTACAGGCCATACAGGCGCACAACGCATGTGCCCTCTGTCTTTGAAATTGCAACCTTTGGTTATAACTGGTTATTGTTTACTACTAACATAATGTGGGTGATATGTTGGTTTATACTATCTGAGCAATAATATTTTCAAGTAAAATGTTATCAAGATATAATACACGCAAGCGATAATATTGGTTGTAAAACCTACTCTACGTTGAATATATCCTTTGTGAAGCGTACGGGTTAAATAGTATAATAACCTTTTTATAAAATAAAACGGTCACAATAATGGAGACAGATAAAAATACAATGCTTGCAGTTTTGCAACTTCTCAAAAAGTACAATTTAAAGGTAAAAGATATTTGATGTGTTATAATTGTTGCAGATAATTCATTCTTTCAATATTGTGTTATATAAATGAAATACATTATCATGTATTGCTCATATTATTTAATAATGTGAATTGATACAAAATTTGTTTTTAAAGGGTACCGAAGAACTATTCCGAAGAGAAGCAAACTTAACAGATGTATCAGCAGATGATGTATCACAAACAGACTCAGAAGTAAATAGTGTTCTTTCAGCTTACAAGAGTGAAGGGGACCCTGCATTGTATGAAAAAGCATACGGGGAGTTAAAAAAATTTGTCGAAAGTACCTTGGATATTTACAAAGTACGTTGGAATAAAATTATATTAGCACACAAAGACTGATGCCACTAATTACCAATTATAGCATGAACTAGGTACTATTCTTTATCCAGTTTTGGTACATATGTACTTGGAACTCATTTACAATAACCATTCCACTGAGGCAAAACAATTAATTGAAAAATATGGACGGAATTTGGAAGAATATTATCAGAACGATCTTAAGAAATTATCTAATGTTACTAGACGTGAACAGATGGCTGGAAATGAATTAACAGATACTTTTAAGTATGTCACAAATGTGCATTATGGTGCATTAAGTTTTTTATTTTGATTTGGTACCTTTGTAAGACAAAACTACTAATTTCATAAAATATTCATACAGGTCTAATCAGTTTATAATAAGAATGTCAAGAGACACATTGTCCATACTCAAAAGGCATTTACAAGAAAAAAAACATGGTGTTTTGCTGAATATTATACAAGAACATCTTTACTTTGACATGTATGAAGGAGTTGCAAGAAATAAGCAGCAGATTGATGCTACATCGGGGGCTGTTGCAGGAGAAGCTACTCGACAAGGTTGTACTTACTATTGCCACATGTATAGCACAAGATTTTACTCTATCTTGTCTTGCAGATAACAAAGCTAAAGTATATTATGGCCTTTTGAAGGAACCTGATATTCAATGTGTCCCTCCAGCAGAAGAAGAGGAGGATGATACGGGAGCTGGTGACACAGATAAACCAAAAAAGAAGAAAGCCAAAAAAGACCCATTGTTTTCTAAGAAAACTAAATCAGATCCTAATGCACCGCCTGTTGGAAGAATGCCATTGCCCAATTTGTATGTAGATCCGATATAGGTTATGTATCATAGTCAATTTTGGATACATCACTCGTATAATGCTTCTTCCCTTCAGAAAGGATGCAGATAAATTGGAAAAAGTAAAGGCACTAAGAGAAGCATCAAAAAGAGTAATACTTGGTCCAGATTCACCTCCTTCTATATGTTTCTATACACTGTTGAATGCTGTTCACAGGTATGATTATGAGACAGTTTTTCTAATATCGTTATTTTCTATGTAAATTTTATCTTGCGTACTATATACAGCGTAACAGCTGCTGAAATAGCGGAAGATTCCAGTTTATTAGCAATTGGATTTAATGATTCGTCAATTAAGGTATGGAGTTTGATACCACAAAAGTTGAGACTCATGAAGACAGGAGAACAATTGCAAGATATTGATAGAGAAGCTGGTAAATTAAACTTTTGCTAATTTGTTATTTACACATATGTATTCTTCCTTTATTCTAACATTAGTGACACAATAACATTTTAGATGACGTTTTGGTAAGAATGATGGATGACAGGACAGCAGAGAATTCAAGATCACTGTATGGTCATAGTGGGCCAGTCTATAATCTATCTTTCAGTCCAGATAGAAATCTTTTATTATCTTCTTCGGAAGATACTACTGGTATACAAACTCTATTTGGTTGACACTTTTTTCTCTATACCCTCGATCTTTTCTTCATGTTATGTAAACTGTTGACAAACCATTGCCGTGTGTAACTATAAATGTTTATCAAAAGACGTTATTTTTATCCATTATACTTTATACAGAATCAACACTAGTACAGCGGTTACTTTCGTTTCTTTTTATATTCACTTGGGATTTACTTTGCCACTCTTAATTACAAGATGTTGTTTTTCTATTCCATATTGCACAAATTAAGTTTTAATCAACAGATTATTCGGGCCAAGATAAAGAAAAATATAAGTTAGTTAAAAAACTAAAAAAAATTGACTATTTTTTCAGAATGATGTTCTATATATGAGGCATTCCATGCCAAATCGGACACTTTCGGACCTCACCTCCTTCGATTTTTTTTTTAATTTTTTATGTTTTTAAGACTGATGAAATACGCGTTCATGAATTTTTTCAGATTTTTTTGACCATCCGTTTCGAAAATATGAATTTTCTTAAAATTCGGGCTAATTTTTTTCAAATGCTCATAACTTTGCGAAAAATGGACCAATTTGATCGTTCTTTTTTTCAAAATTTGTGTTTTTGAATGCTCTTTCAAGAAAAAAATATAATTTTTTTCGACATAATTTTTTTCTTTGTTTAATTTTTATTTCAAGCACAAAATATTTTCTATCTCGAAACACGTCCCCTTCGATTTTTTTGAAAAAATTCTCAAATAAACTTTGATGCATGTAAGAACTAAACAAAATTTCCCATCGTGGGGAAACTCTCCGTTCTATTTTTTTTCTTTATTCGAAACTATCTATTCTGTCACGTATTCTGTTCGTTTTGGTGGTTAAATTGAAATGGAACATACGATTTGTCAGAATAGATATTTTCAAATAAAGAAAAAAAATAGAACGGAGAGTTTCCCCACGATGGGAAATTTTTTTTAGTTCTTACATGCATCAAAGTATATTTGAGAATTTTTTCAAAAAAATCGAAGGGGACGTGTTTCGAGATACAAAACATTTTCCATTGAAATGGAATATACGATGTGACAGAATAGATATTTTCGAATAAAGAAAAAAAATAGAACGAAACGTTTCCCCACGATCGGACAAATTTTAAAAGTTCTTATATCCATCCAAGTATTTTTGAGAATTTTTTCAAAAAAATCGGACGGGGCATACATCTCGAAAAAAAAACATTTTTCATTGAAACGGAACAAACGATTTGAGAGAATGGATATTTTCGAAAAAAGAAAAAAAATAGAACGAAGAATTTCCCCACGATGGAAATTTTTTTATAGTTCTTGCATGCATCAAAGTTTATTTGAGAATTTTTTCAAAAAAATCGAAGGGGACGTGTTTCGAGATAGAAAATATTTTGTGCTTGAAATAAAAATTAAACAAAGAAAAAATTTATGTCGAAAAAAATTATATTTTTTTCTTGAAAGAGCATTCAAAAACACAAATTTTGAAAAGAAGAACGATCAAATTGGTCCATTTTTCGCAAAGTTATGAGCATTTGAAAAAAATGAGCCCAAATTTTAAGAAAATTCATATTTTCGAAACGGATGGTCAAAAAAATCTGAAAAAATTCATGAACGCGTATTTCATCAGTCTTAAAAACATAAAAAATTAAAAAAATAATCGAAGGAGGTGAGGTCCGAAAGTGTCCGATTTGGCATGGAATGCCTCATATACAGTTCATAATGTGATCAATCAATGATTATGTGCTCTGATACTCTATCTTCGAAATCAAAAACTCATTAAATGAATGATTTCTTACAGTAAGACTATGGTCTCTTCATACTTGGACATGTGTGGTTTGTTATAAAGGTCACATGTTTCCAGTGTGGTGTGTAAAATTTTCATTACATGGTTATTATTTTGCAACTGGTTCTCATGACAAAACAGCTCGGTTATGGGCAACAGATTCACATCAGCCTCTGAGAATATTTGCAGGACACTATTCTGATGTTGATGTAAGTTTATGAGTATTGAACAAAATTACAGTTTCCAGCATTCAGTCTTGAGTAAGCCATAGAGACAGACTGAACATATAGGGACTAACAAGATAGCATAGAACAAAAGAACAAAATTAAGACTAACTAAAATATTTATTTGTTTTTAGGTAATACAGTTTCATCCAAATTCTAATTACATAGCGTCAGGTTCAAGCGACATGACAGTTAGACTTTGGGATTGCGTGACTGGGTCGCAAGTACGTTTAATGACGGGACACAAAGGACCCATATATTCCCTCGCTTTTTCTGCAGAAGGAAGATTTTTAGCGTCTGCAGGAGCGGACTGCCGAGTACTCGTGTGGGATTTAGCACATGGACATCTTGTTGCTGCCCTTTCTAGCCATTGTGGCACTGTACATTGCCTGTCGTTCAGTCGGGACGGAAATATTTTAGTATCTGGTATACATTTCTAGCTATAAATAATACAAACGTATATTATGTATAAAGCTTATAGCGATTGTGTCACGATACAGATATACATTATTTTCATCACAATTTGAACACATTAACATTTTTACATCTACACAATATACATATGGCAAAATATTAATTGCTATTCTACTTTTACATTAGGTTCCACGGATTGTACCATTCGTTTATGGGATTTTACAAAATTAGCTGAGGAAATGAGTTTAGAAGACGTAAATGTTTCACACAACCCAGACGTTAAAACTAACGCTGAAAGTTATCTGCTAAGAACATTTCCTACCAAAAATTCATCTGTTATGGTTCTGCATTTTTCAAGAAGAAATCTGCTTCACGGAGTTGGGATGTATGAATCTACATGATTTTGTGAAGAGAAATATATACCATCGTTGTATTTTATATTGGATGTACAGAATTTTTGTACAGTCTAGTTGTATGGACATAATAACAAATACATTATATAAAAGGTTTCCCAATTACAGCGTTTATAGCACTTTACCTTTGTTAAATTTTTGACGTATACAATATAAAACAAAAAAAAACGGGAATCTGACGTCCGAGTTATTGATTGGTTCGATAGTAGTCAGTGCGCATTTACAATATGCATTCTGTGTAGAGGGCCTGCTATTTTCACTTTTGATGGCTTTAAATGAATGCTTTGCCATAATAAAACAGCGAAGTACGGCAACGTATTTTAAAATTGCTTCTACAATAACTAAAAATAAGTGAAAAAACTGAGCTGTCCTAAAGTAAATTGATAAAGTGAACAAGGGTTTCGAAGTTTTTCCTTTCATCTTTTTGGCATTATCCTGTTTTGACACTAAATAAGTCGTAAAGGAACGTCTAACAATGGTCGACAATTGTATGAGGTTAGGTGAGTGTCTTACACCATTCTTGTCAATCTTTGAAGTACTTATGAACGGATATATTTATACTTTGCTTAAACATTTTGCGCGATGATGTTATTTAAGTAATTAATATTTCATTTTTAGTCAATGTTGCCTGCGTGTCAGTAATTCATTTTCCTTACTTTTATTTATTTTCAGAAACTGATGATATGCTCAAAGCGTTGTACGACTTCAAAGCGTCATTTGCAAAGACATTGAGTTTTCACGAAGGAGATTATTTTATTCTTTATCAAAGTATAACAAAGCAGAAAAATTGGTGGCAAGTATTAAACGAAAAAGGGCAATTGGGATATATTCCATCTAATTATGTTACACCTATAAAGGTAATATTTTTTCACTATTTAGAACATTACATATCGTACAAAACAAATATTTTAGGTTGAACCGCAATTTCTTATTGATTTCTTGGGAAAATGTATAAATATTTTAAGTCTTGACAGTAATACAGATAAACAAGGTGTTCTGTTATACCTCTTGGAAAGGAAAAAATGGGTTGAAGTACATAAAAATACAAAGAATCTAGCAACTGTTCCACCTGACTTTATTGGAAAGGTCAATACTCAAGATGAATCTTCTTTCATGTATGGTCAAGCAAAAGATAATGTTACATCTGTTCAAAGTAATACTTCTTATACCACAGCAAAATCTACAATTTATGCCAAGTATGAACCAGAAGAAATTCAATCTTTTAATTACCCTACCAGCATTAATGCTCAACATGCTTCTACTTTACAAACACTTTGTAAAAGGTCATCTGAAGGGGGTGATAAACAACAGCTGAGCTCATCACCAGCGAATAATTCTTGCCACATAAGTTCAGAAGTAGCTTACGAGTTAGTAGATCAAGTTCGCAGAAGTACACAGCTCAGCTATGAAATGTCAAAAGTAGCTGTAACTGTTGTCGTTTTGAACATGCAGCAATTACTACCAGAAAGTACCAGTCATTTTTTGAATTCTCTTCTTCATCAATTAGAAGCTCCACTTGCAGTTTCGAAAATAAGTATGGAGGAAACATATGATGCCAATAGACTTAAAATTATATTTAAGGAACTTACATCATGCAAAGAAGATTCACAGCAAAGGAATTGGATGTTATACGAAGATGAATCTATTATTATTGAGTATATTAAGGAATTAACATCAATCCTGGTATATACATGATATTACCATAAATTCAAATTAGCAGGTTTTTCTGACATTTTCTTTTCTTGGTACAGACTAATGCTGATACTAATGTCTCCCGATATGTGTTAAGGCAAGATCAATACAATGCAGCAACAATATTAATTCAATATTACCAAATGGAAACAAGATGGACAATTAGGCAACTATTGCTGCAATCATTTGGAGTGATGTGTAGTTTAGACCCAGTAGTTTTGACAGTAATGTTGAATAGTGTCCTACCAGTGGAATTAGCAAGGTTATAGCATAATAGTAAAGAATCAGTATACCTTCATTCATGATTGATAATATAATGTTTCTTTCCTTTTATTAACAGAGACATGAAAAGTAATCCAAGAAATGTTGCAAAATTAAATTATTCTTCGCTTCTACTCACTATGATATTCTCAATGGGTGAACCAATGCCAGTACCACACTTGGGTGAGTAAGTAGGTAAATGTATTATCTCAAATTGAATTGCAAAAAACATTCACTTCGTAATGTACATTTTTTTTCACATCTCTGACACAGAGCAACTTGGATCAGATTTCGTATCATTCTTATTAAATCTTATTGAAGACCCACCTGATACTGATCTAGAGGATCAAATACCAGATTTATTAGTTAATTTAATTCTTTCTTACAACCTCCAATTTACTACCTCAGAGAATATTGTTTTAAATGCTTTTAAAGACAGGAAAGTTGTCAAGAGTTTCACAGAAAAAATTCTATTCCTGTTTAATCGAGAAGGTAAAGGCTTAGTTTTTACCTGTGTAGTGTTTAACAGATAGAGAGCAGTAATAATGCCATCTTTTCCAGAGGATCCAGTCCGCATATTTGACCACGAGCCATCTCCACCTCATTCTGTACTCAAGCTGTTCATAGACTTATTCAGCAATGATGTAACCGCCAGTTTATTTTATACTAACGATATAAAAGTCTTAATTGATATTATACTTCGTCAGCTTCTTGATATGTTTCCTGGAGATAAGGTGTGCATGTCACATTTAAAAGTATAAAAAAAGTAATTGTGGTCACCATTAACTTGTCTCTATTTACCTTGCAGCGAAGGCAATATTTAGAACTCTGCCGCAGAATTCTTCGCACCTCAAGTTACAAGGAACATAAACACCGATCAGAAGATTTACTTAAATGTTTCACACGGTGCTTTGAAATTTGATTTTAAATTTGGTCATATACACTAGAGAGCAATGGGAACCACGGGGAGACAGTCACGGGTTTCATAAAATTTCTAGAAGAACGTTTTTAGATTGCAACTAAATCAACACATATACTAATATTTTTTATGCAATCACAACTTCCAAGAAGAAACCGGCAAAGGAAAGTAATAAGAGTTTATTTTTCAATGATATAATTAGACTAAACTCGTATTATACATTAATTTGTCATGAAACTTTCAATTCATGTAATCGTATTTATTGATTATCATTATTGAAGGTAGAGACACACATAAGACTCACATTAGTACACTGAATTTTCTAATTTGTACTGTTACTAATATCGATGAATCCAATTAATAAAGACCAAAATGTTTCTTTCGTTAAACATTCACCATACAAAATAATTATTGTTTCATATACTGCTCCCTTGCGCAGCACTGAAAATATATTTAAATATAGAGCTGCATCCAGTAAAAGCAATAAGGATGCAAGACTGTACAAAAAGTTATACATCTTTAATTTTGTGTGATAATCATAATATTGCTTGCTAGACGATTTTGTTCTATACGCTATGAGTTAAAATGATTTTTATTGCAAATACTTATTCGTTAACACATTGATTTAACTATGCTTACTGTTGCACGCGTGTTGGCAAAACTGTAACGAAATCCGTGGCCCTCTTACCGTGATTCTTTCACGTTAGTCTAAATATTGTAAAACTTCAATCGTATTTTAGGATATTCTGTGAAGAAGCATCAGGAAGTCAAGAGGATCAACAATATGTACGTGAGATTAGTAACGAATTTCCACATTTATTTAAGATGTGACATTTATTCAACTGCACAGAACAAGATTCAAAGGATAGTGACACTCAAGATTTTGTTTAATTTCTCTTAAAATGAATTAAAATCTCTTCCGTAGTATGGAAAACTTTTAATCGTTAGTTATTGAAAGTAATAGTTACATGAAATGAATATTTTTTAATTTTACTTGTAGATTCTGTATTCTGTCTTTTTGTTTAGTTAAAGGAAGTTATACAATATTACTCTAAAATGTGGAAAATACTGACAAACTGATAAGGGTATGGTTTCTGCAACAAACAATTGCAGTATAGAAGATTTTACGAGAGTGTAAAGGAATAATGTAGTATAATGGTATCGTTTGATTTCTATGATATCCGCAAATGCGTTATACGCATATGTTTAGGCTCTCTAAGGCGTGCATCTATGTTTATTTTTATTATTATGTATGTATTTATTATTATGTATGCATCTAAAGCATACAAGAAGGTTATGATATTGATATGACAGTTTGTTGTTGTACATATATGTGCGTTAATTTTACGGGACACTGTGTTATACAAAGCATGAAATGAAAGTCGCAAGCGTCAAAATTTGTTAATATTTAAATTTGAATTTACCAATTTATTCATGTTACATCATGTCATATACAGTACGTAGATTAAATACTTGAAAACTGGTTGCGGTACTTATTTTATGGAAAGAACAATGAGTATGTAATATACGCCGTTAATGAATTACCGCAATTTGATTTGGATCAAGCAGTTTCAATTTCTCCTAAGTATATTTGTTTATCACTTGAACCAGAACAGACTGAAAAAAATGTGACAAATTACAATAGGTTAATCTAAATGAAGTGTATGTAGAAGCAGCAATAAAAAGTACATTACCAATAGTTTCTTTTGGATGGAAGTCTATATCATTCACGGAACCGTTATGCCCAGGTAGCTTATACAATATTCTACGACTAGTTGTATCCCATATATAATGAAATCTGTCAGATGATCCAGCGGATACTTTACTTCCATCTGGAGACCATGCACATCGCAACAAATTCTGTAATGTGTAGTATACTTTAAGTTAACCACATTATTATTTCGAATGAATAATCTTGGATTATTAAGTCTAATTTAAATAGTAGTATTATTGTTACAAGAAAACGTCAATTAGCGAGTTCAATTTACGCGATTGTGTAATAAATCTTATTGTTTTGGTAGAATTTCTCTTCAGGAATTAAGAACAAATTCTTGTATCAGTTCTAAAACAGCTGTCTTTTCTAAGCGTTAAATGTGCTGATTTGTTTGTAATGCACATTAATATATGTAGATCTTCCACAGTGTATTATGGAATACCATTAGGGTTCAATAACACTATTGAAAATTTGATATAAACAGTTATGTCACATATGTGAAGAAATCCATTAATTAAATATTTTAAATTATAATCCCAATTTTTTTTAAATGTTTAACCAGGTATTAAAATATTAAATATTGTTCTCATTAAAATGATAAAAATTTCCTATACATTACATAAAGACTACTCAAGATTATTAGTTATTAATATAAAGTGAGAAAAGCTCAAGTAATATATATTTAACACATAACATACTTTTTCAAAGTTATGTTGATGGCCAGAAAGAATTTTTACACATCGCTCATAAGGTGCAAAAGGTCTAACATCCCAGATTCTTAAGGTATTGTCCATAGCATTTGATAGTATGTATGAACCATCCGGACTTATACTAAGACCAGTGATTGTATCAGAGTGTCCCTTCATCTTGTAGAGAATTGAATTCTTTCGAAGATCCCACACTTTAATGTCATTATCTATACCACCACTTATAACCTGTTCTGCTGTATCGTTAAATGTCACAGCTGTCACCTACAAATACTTGCAATTAAAATTACTTCTGCTCTGATATTTTCCTTTAATATGGGTTCTGCTTCATTATTAACATACCTGATAAGTGTTGTTTAATGTGTGACACTGTCCTCTTTTTCGAGGGTCCCATACACGAATAGTGCTGTCATCACTACCAGAACAGAGTTGTGTTGGCCCTCTACGTGCACCTGCCACTGAATTTACAAAAGCAGTATGTCCTTTCAGTTTCTTAACCCTTATACCAGCTACTATGTCCCACAGGCCTAATGTCATATCTGTACTCGCTGTGTACAAGTAACTTCCATCAGGATTGAAGTGAAGTTCCATGATCGCCCCATTATGACCGGACATTGCAGATATATTTTCACATTCACCATATACATTCCACATGACTGGTATTTTAAAATATACATAATTATTTATAATTTACTTAAATATTTTACATATTTAGTATTTGAAATTGCATACAAATTTGTCTATCAAATCCTGTGGAAGCAAGGTACTGGCCCTCTGGATGAAATTGAACAGAAAATACATCTCCTTGGTGGCCTTCCAGCAATATAATTGGAGCTAATAAATTTGATGTTCTGGGTGGTCCCTGCATAAAAACAATTAATGTATAAATCAGCCTACATACATTAGTATCATAATACCCGTTTGGGATAATATTCTTTACTTTATTTATAGTAGCATTTAATAATACTGTATGGTTATACAATTCATAATATATCTGTACTTCAAATTTAAATAAATTGAAACAAACATGGGTTAGTAATACTTTAAAAATGGATTATTTGGAATATTCGTTAAAAACATATATTTATTATCACAAAAAATATGTTAACTGAATATTGTATACTGGATACTGAAAAAGCAGTGTATGTGCACCATTTTCCAATTTTTTCCATACCTCAAACTACAAAATAATTTAACATTTCATGAATTGCATGTTTATCTCCTAAAATTATCACCCAAACAACTGGTTACCCCACAAAATATTTTAAATACAATGATTTTGTGTCACAAGAGATATGTTGTTAGTAACGAAATTTGCATGGATACATAGGATGTTATATAAATGACCATCCACAGTTATATATGGATTGGTATTTTGATGCCACTTAAAGTTGCTCATCATCAGTCAAAGCATATATTTGTTGAACATTCTAAAATTTTTTTCAGCTGTGTATCTCCTAAAAATATACTAATTAGATTGATCATTACTTAAAAACATAAACGAAGGACATTTTTATGCAAGATAGTTTAGGTTTAGATATTTAAGAAAAATATGTTTTGAATTGTATAAAGCCATCCCATGAACTGATTGGGTTATTATAGATGAATAAACTTATTTTGCATCGCCAAATCTTAGGAGATCATTTCCGTATTTGTGATACATGCATAGTTGGATTTTTTGGAATAATCGCTAGTTTTTTAATGATAGAAACATATGATATAAGATAGTTTATCCTTGAGAAATGTCATAGCAACTGGTTAAATAAATCCATGCACAGCTCTTAAGATGTTTGCATATTCTCTTATATAAATCACTAAGGATTTGATTAAAATCTTAGTATTACAAGCTCATATTGTTTTATTATTATCCGTGAAAAAGGCATCCGTTTCTGTTGTTTAACTGTAGGGGTCATTTAGTAAAATTGGGAATAATGCTAAACTGTCTAAATTCACCCTGTGTCAACTATTAGAATTTGTAATTGTTTATTATTCAATAGTTGACATGGGCTGCCAACTATTAAATTACTAAGCGTCCAGTACTGAGTTTGTTCATCTGTCAATTTTGAGATGACTCCTACGAAAGGTAATGTAGACGAATCTATGCAAGAAACTGTGGAGGATGTCGGACTCTATAAAACTGTGTGTAAAACGGCAGCAAGGACATTTACAGTACAAGGTTGAAGCGAAACATTAAATTAAAAGAAAAATGGTTCCAACCACAGAGAAATTGGATGTTCTGGGCATGGGCATGTTTTCCTGTTACAACCAATTTTTGCTGGAAGTAACTCCTAATTATTAAATATTTGTTTTGTAAATTTCTTCAAGAATAATCTTTTTCAAAGATTTAATAAATTTCTGTATTCATATATTACCAAGACTAGTTCATTACTTAATTTTTCTCCCTATATTAATTACTGAAACAGAAGGATGTCAAGTACTAAATTTTTTTTCTTTGCTTGGTGTCAACTATTGAATCAAGTTTTACTTATGGAAAGAAAAAAAAAAACTTTTTACAATCACTATCATGTCGACTAGGTGAATCAGACTTGTAAACATTATATTTCTTTTTGTAAGTTTTTATTAATTTCTTTTCTTATTCTCTCAAATTACAATATGTTAAATTATATCATTAATAGCTTCAATCACTTTAAGTCATTGATGTTTAGTTAAAATCATTGGATTGTAGTAGATACATGTAAAACACTGACCGAATTCACAAAAAACACAATACTATACATAAAAACTTATGTAATTATTTATCTAAAATTTGCTTAGTATACATTCGATTTAGTTCAAGTTTCTGTTAATATATTCTATTAACTCTAAAGACGTGTACGAATTTAAACATCACTGAGAATACCAAATCAGTCTGTTTTCCTATTGTACTCTTTTGGTTGTATTTCATGGTTGATGAATATTATTAATTATGATAATGATGTAAAGTATTTACATTAGATTTAACATGATCAAGAGACATAAATTCTACTTGTTATACTGTTACACGTCACAAAAATAATTTTGTGTTGTATATATCTGACAGAAAATTGTTGGTCAAAAATGAATTATCATGTCAATAACATTCGAAACGTAGAAACACTAAACTTACATTTTGGACGACAGCTTTTTCTCTGCTGCTAAATACAACTTCAGCTTTTGTTCTTTTTGACGCAGGCACTAATGCAAGTATATCGTCGCCCTTTCGTTTATCCAAAATAGGCATTGTAGTTTATTTTGTAAACAACGTGGCTGGTCTAGATAAGATCTTACACTTCAGTTTTCTCACTGAAAATATATACACACTGTATCTAATTGAAAATTTTTAGCGATGTTGTAATTAGTGTAGTAGTTTTAACCATAAAAACTACTTGAGATGGAAACAATGTGTATATTATATACGTTCCAGTCTGAACAAAAATCCAAATCTAAGTATTGTACTATCATTGACTAAATATAGGATAGACATAAAATGTAATGCTAAAATTGGTAAAGGTAAAGAAAGACGTGCTCCTCATCGATTTGCATGAAACTTTGCAGAAACATCAATTTTTGCATAAAAATAAGATCTGTAAAAGCCAAAAAGGCCGCTGACGTCTAATTAAAAAGTTATTAAGCGTTAAAGCATTGACTAAGTATAGGATAGATATAACACTTCTTCTTCTTCTTCCTTCGTTTTTGGATATACAGCGCTCTGCTGTATCGACCATGTGTTTTACGATTGAGCTTTGTCACGGTTTCTATTATGTTATGTGATAACTATGGCACCGACGAGATATACTTAAAGACCGCTCACCTTATGGGACTTTGTGTCGCCCGAAAATTGAGCCGTACTGGGACGCCCTCTCGGCGTATAGAGCGGCCGAGTCAGGAAACTCAAGGCAACGCAACGAACTCACTGATTCCAGTTTTTACACCAAGTTACGAAGAATTGCGAAGAACCACTGCCGTGACGATCGTGGTGGGGGAAAGTTCAGATGTGTGCTGTCAGTCAGCGAGTCGTCTACTATGTATCGAACGGAGTCAAAGAATGAGCTATGGCTCTGACTCTTCTCCGGCACGATCGCATGCGTGTTTCCTTTGACATAAGCCAGCGGTATTAAAATGCTTTTTCGTCCCTAACCTAACCGATGATCTGATAAAGTATCTTATTCGAAGGGTGTAGTTGGATGCTGGGGTCAAAATAACATAATATAACAATTATAAATCGAAAACGTCATGCGATAGCTCATTAAAAAATACCCATTTTCATCACGTTTTAACTTTCAATCTGGAAGGGCAAGGGGCAGTAGGTTGTAAATTAAAAACTTTCGTTTTTGCTCATTTCTAAAAAAGGGGTGTCCGTGAAAAAAATCAAGAACCTCCTTTCTGGCCGTTTCTGGCGTGTTAAAATTAATTTGTAGAACGATTTTTCATGCATCCTTTATAAGATAAGTATATTATGCAATATTCAATGCTATGAGATGGGGTACAATAAACAAATATAGGTGCTAAGAAAACTGCTAAAACAAGGAGAATATGTAGTAATGGCGCTTGTTATTTTATGCTAAAATATTTGTAGGTCCGCTAATATTATCGGTTGCACAACGGCAAAACGTCTTTTTTCTCAGTACTACTCTCTTTATTATTAATTTCCTTTAGTTTATTATTATTATTATTTTGTCGTTTCTTTCTTTTTCTTCCTTTTTTTGTGCAGCTTAATCTCACTGTATTTTATCCTTTATTTTTCTTTTTCCTAGAGATAAGTTAACATAATATTTAGGTTAAGTTATATTCAATTAGATATTAAAGCCAGTTTCTTTTTTGGACCCATGTTCTGTAGCCCCCCGCATAAAACGAATGCGGTGCATGCACCAAATTATATTTCATCTAATGTTCAAGCGCATTTAATGTTAACCGGGCCGATTCAAACCTTCCCACTGCTGCGTTCCGCGACACGTATGTACACACTTTCATTTACACTTTCGGCATCTGCGCACGAATCCAATACAGTATTCTCTCCCACATTGTCACTACTGGAGCTACTCTCACATTGTCCGTGGGCTGAGTCGGCGACTATGCATGCGCCGTACTTTACGCCTATGTTAGGTGAAGCGGACTCAGTCAAGCGTGGTCAAGCGTGAGATTTATGAGTCATCGAGCGTGGCGGCTTGCTTTGACGACAGTTGACAGTTTAGCTGTTTGTAACACAGTAGCATAATTGTTTAAATTTTACTTTTTTTTATAAATAAACCTGTGTTTAATATATTAATGAGATTTTTCCGCGTAAAATGAAACCAAACATGAAACTAATCGGCCCACATTTACTTCATCGGCCCGCTACGTTATCGGGAGCCTTTTGTCGGACTCGAAGAAACCGTGTCCTACGTTCTCACATTGTCAGTCTGCTTACTGCTGCTTACTGACAATGTGAGAAGGAAGGACACGATTTTTGAAGTGCGTGAAAGCACACGAAAGACTGTGTTGTCTATCGCAGGCTGGCCCGCTACGTTATCGGGAGCCTTTTGTCGGACTCGAAGAAACCGTGTCCTACGTTCTCACATTGTCAGTCTGCTTACTGCTGCTTATTGACAATGTGAGAAAGAAGGACACGATTTTCGACGTGCCTGAAACCGTCTTCCTCATCTGCTACGATTAGTAAAAGTCATCTCAATTACATCAAGTTTGATTTCATTTTTATCCCAACAATCTCATTATTTTTGATATACACTTCTTAACCAGAAAAGTTGGTAATAAAAGAGAATATGAATCATTTAAACCATATCATTTGATACGCCGGGATTTAAATGGCTCGGCTGTCTCGACTGCCGTTTTTGTTTTCTCTCTTTCATTCGCTGTCCTTTTCTTCGTTCGGCGAACTACAAAGGCAGTTCGCGCGGCTCGAAAACCGTGTCTACTATTCCCAAGTTGTCCAAATACGATTCTGGCCCGACTGACAATGTGGGAGAGAATACTGTACTCTCAAGATCCCTAGGCATAGGGACACCCCTCCTTCATGCGATTGTCATATTCTTGACGATTGTCATATTTTCGACGTATTCTATACGTGCATTTTTATGTTTTTCTTCTTACAATGTATTTGTACAAGAAAAACATTAATATATATGCGAAATGTCTAATAGTAAATGTCATTGGCCGGCCTCAGGATCCAATGGTGACGATTCAAACTCCTCACCTGAGTGAAATTTTTCCAATCCTGCATACATTTTTATTAACATTTATTAGCAGCCAAGTTTTAAGAGTTCGCGGAGGCGATACAGTGGAGGCCCGATGAATTTTTCCTGAGATCGCGCATATCAAGAGACGATAGGGCTCTACCTAATCACCTTACAAAAGGGAACAGAGTGTCGACTCAATCATTGAAAGATATCCGTATACTATTCTCAAACTTTTCTTTTATGTTACTATTAAATAAAATCACTCATGCAGTGTCAATGTCGCATAAAAAACGGAAACAAAATTTTCATGTGAATAAGTATAATTTTCTTATCTCTCATTAAATACAGTATTCGAAATACGTGTAGTATTTCTCGAGGAGGTGCGGTAACAGATGAAGAATAACGAATTCTTCTGTTTCCAAACGCACATGAAGAATAGGGAATTCTTCTGTTTTCGACGTAAATGTGTGGAATAGTGTGGCTGACATCTGCGTTAATTTTCACATTCGAGCCATTTACTATACAAATCGATTAATTCCACTCTTTGAAAAATTTTTGTTTTGAGTTTCAAAGCACTTGGTAGTCATAACTTTTTATATTTACAATAACTTTCCTGAATAATAAAGATTGGCATCACTTAACGACAAAATCTTTTTGGCCGTCAATAATAAATAACTTATTTCAGAAATCAGTCTAGGTATCGCCGTACTGTAATGCAAATGTTGCAGTACTGCAATCCAAAAGCTAGGTGTGACACTGGAAATCAGAATATGTTTGACAATGAGTCAGATCCGTGTTGTCCAACCCGCGGCATCGAATAGCCATACAGCCCAGTCTATACGTCGGATAATGAAAGTAGCTTGTGTGCGAAACAAGCGCACTTACAGTGCGGCCCAAGGAAGCTAAAATGTTGGACAACTCTGACGTAGATAGATAGATTGAGAGTTTCTTAGGGACGGAACGGCACGGGGGGGGGGGGGGATAAACAAGAGAAGAATGAACAGCAAGATGTAAAAGGTGACGTGAGCGCGGAAGGGACAAGCATGAAAATATGAGTAAGACAAAAGAAGGCAGTAACTCCCGCGTCGCAACAAAGTATTGTCAAAATAATTTATTTTCAAAATGCTCACAAGAGGAAATGTTATTAATATTAGATTTTGCGTCCGTGAATAATTACTTGAGTATGACCCTATTGTGTAATAAATTTAATTTTCGAAATGGGAGATGTTACATCACATCATTCTTTTTATTTATTATATTTGTTGTAATAGTTGCAAGCATCTTTAGCCCTTTGCATTCTGAACCATCCTGGACGGTAGCCATCACATCCAAAGCGCCACTTTCTCGTTGAAACGGGTATATACCAATCCACATGTTACATTTTATAGTTTTGGAACCAATTTGTGTATTATAATAATATTGGACTTACATGAATTTTGTAGACAACGAGAAATATAATGTATTTCATATACTTTAATATCCTATGAGAGGGGAATATCAAGTGCAAAGAGTTAACTACTGGATCCTCTGCATTAATTTGGCAAGATATATGTATAAACGAAAGAACAAACAATACCCACGTATTATAAATTCAGATTTGCCTCCATATCAATGGCGTTGTTGTGTCAATTGTGGCTCTTAATCGGTAACGTCGCGTGTGACACGAAAATGGTAAGGGGGCTACGTAGCCCCCTTGACGTGGGACAAAAATTAGCATTGCATGTTATGTCTATCCTATACTTAGTCAATGCCCACGTCAAGGGGGCTACGTAGCCCCCTTACCACTTCCGTCACCGACGAGATATACTTAACCCTCGGACGACCGAACTCTCCGTTGGCGCCTGGGTCTCTTTCGGCCCCTCACAGACAGTTCACTAATACCAATCCGTGACGGCTCGAGCGAGCTGCTCGCCGGATGCCGTCGGCCCACTTCAAAAGATCTTTTATGCGTTATCGCTTTGAGAACAATTGACGAACGCCGCGCCGGTGACACCGGCTCAAGTAGCGAACGTCTTGTTAGAATGTGTGCGTTTCCGCAGCCAAGCCATCCCGGTACCTCGATCCAGGCACGGTAGTCGGACGGTTAAAGACCGCTCACCCTGGGTAAAATTTCGGGCACGCAAGGGGGCTCAAAGGGGCCCAAATGCTCTGTCGGCACGGAAGAATTCCGAGGTTCTAACTTTGTAGGTAACACCACGTACCGACGAGGAATTCATAAGAACCACTGTCGTGACGGGCGTGGTGGGGAAAAGATGTACATTGAGATGTATGTATACGTGCTCTCAGTCAGCGAGTCGTCTACAACGTACCGAACGGAGACAAGAAATAAGCTACCGCTCCGACTCCTCTCCGACACGATTGCGTACAAGTGTTTCCTTTGGCATAAGCCAGCGGTATTAAAATGCCTTTTCGTCCCTAACCTAACCGATATTCTGATAAAGTATCTTATTCGAAGGGTGATGATGGGGCTCAAAAGCGATCCCAAAACCATTATAAACCAAAAACGTCATTCGATAGCTCATTAAAAAATTCCCATTTTCATCATGTTTTAACGTTGAATCTGCAAGGGCGATGGGCAGTGAGATGTAAATTGAAAACTTCCCTTTTTGCTCATTTTTAAAAAAGGGGTGTCAGTGAAAAAGTCAAGATCATCCTTTCTAGTCGTTTACTGGCGTGTTAAACTAATTTGTAGAACGAACTTTTATACATTATCGAATCCCATCACTCCCAATTTTTGTATCGTGATAATTTTAAGTGCTAGCAGCACCGACGAGGTTGAAAATGTTGCAAAAAGTACTTGTTAATTAAAGAAGTAAATGCCTTCCAATACACTTGCTCTCTTAGATTGATTATTGTATTCCATTTCATACAAATGATCGGAACATGAGAAACGAAACGACCCTGTCTGTACGCAAAACTTCTTTATTTCTATCTTTACAATTCTAAAGTTTCTCCGTTGCTCGTACATCCGGTGATTTGACACGAATGTCGTCTCTGCGCCACGTTGCCGGCCACGCTGGGCCACGCTGGGCCACGCGCCCGTCTCTTTGTAATTTGCCGACACCGCCAAACGTAGGGACAGTTGATATAGAAAGAGGGAGTGAAGGTGAAGCCATTGTTGAATGATTGAATGCCACATGACGATGAGGCAACACTAGTGCAGCGAAGAAATTTTTACAACTTTGACTTTTTATGAATAAAAATGTCAGTACCTTATTGCTAATATTTTGCCAAGTAAAATGAGACCAAACACGAAACCAATCGGGTTATATTTTGTTACTAATTAAAACTCCTATTTACATATAAAATTTCTTGCCACTTTATTTGCGTATGAGGAGTTTAAAGCCGTCTAAACTGTAGCAGGATCCCTGTGTGAGTTTGTGAGGAGGCACCTGCCAATGGTGTCCCTACACGGTAAGAGACGCAAAAAAAATGCCGACAAATGGGCTTATAAAGAATAGGGGACATTCATTCCACTCAAGAAAACTTTGTTTCTCATCCAGCTCCACGGTAAGCGTCGATTCATCCGCCAGGTACTTGATTCACATCGAATAGAAGTTCCTTCTTCACACCACATTGATCTCGCGACGTTTAGGCGACAGTGTGTTTGACAAGTCAGAATAGCGAAACCAAGTGTCGTAACCATTTCGTATTTGGTCTTATTTTTATTAGAAAAACGTCTCCAATATACCAGTAAACTTCTTTTTACCGAAAAATTGCAATTAACAATTTTTGATTTCTTAACTAGGGTTAGTGTCTCACCGATAGACCGCGTCGCTGTTCAATTGTCAGCATCAAAAAATGCCACTGCGATACAAGCGACGGGGAACCGCCCGGCCGACGACAACCGCTGTTTGTTAAAGGGGCATCCGTGGACAGATATCGTGTAGCTCAAATCGGACTCATATACATAGAAAATCTACTGTAATCGAATTCGTCGTTTGCTTTTTGCCGATACGGATGATCAGAAGTAGAAACGGTTGATAAGGAAAAAAGACGGACTGAAGGCAAAACATTAATAATATTATTCCGAGTAAAATGAGACCAAACACAGTACAACTCGGTTTATATTTGTACTTATTAAAACGTTTACATATTACACGTTCGTACATATGTACATAGTCGTTGCTGTAACAAACGCAAACCGGCGCATGTCAATGGACGCTAGAGCTGGCGGCCGCTGACGTCACCGAGCCAGGATTTGCACGAGGGGAGACGCGAAGCGCGTTTCTTTCCGGACGGCACCGCACGGACACAGACCGACACGGACGGACAAGGGATATAGCATTTTGAGTAGTAGAGGAGAGCAGACGCAACGAAAGTCAGAGTTATACAGAATAGTAGTTGTTTCCTCGAAAATCACCTTACATTACTTATAAGATTATGAACTTTTCACCACATTACGTTGTAACTGAAATAGTCCGTTACAAGGCCGCTCGCGAGGCAAGGTACCAGCCGCCTTTGCCGACCGAACGAGGACTACGATTGTTTCCCCCTCCAAACCCAAAATCTATAAAAGGGGGCAATTAGCGACGAGGAGCTCTCGTTGTGTCGAAAGCCAAGAAGGACCAAAGATCGCTGTACGCTGTTTCCGAGCAAGAAAACGAGGAGGAGACGACGGGCGTCGGAACTGCGGACCCCATCCAAGGACAAAGCGCAACCGGCCAAGCCTCAGGCGGAGTCGTGTCACCCTCGAAGACGCCAAGAAGGAAGGACAGATTAACCACAAGTAGTAAAAAGAAAGTACTCCTTCGCGAGAAAGTAATAATAAAGCATTTTCGACAAGTGAATTATCTCACACTCGGTAGCCCAACTCGATCCCAGTCACACAAAAGTACTAAATACAGTTACAACGTTAGTATTCAAAGGAATTACGCTGCGATATCAGGCGTGACAGTTGCCGAATAGCGAGGGGGATCCCGCCTAGTGGTGGGGTTTAAGCGTCAAAATTTATCTGGCAGATCTCAGGAAAAGTTCATCGGGCCTCCACTGTATCGCCACCGCGAACTCTTAAAACTTGGCTGCTAATAATTGTTAATAAAAATGTATGCAGGATTGGAAAAATTTCACTCAGGTGAGGAGTTTGAATCGTCACCATTGGATCCTGAGGCCGGCCAATTACATTTACTATTAGACATTTCGCATATATATTAATGTTTTTCTTGTACAAATACATTGTAAGAAGAAAAACATAAAAATGCACGTAAAGAATACGTCGAAAATATGACAATCGTCAAGAATATGACAATCGCATGAAGGAGGGGTGTCCCTATGCCTAGTGATCTTGAGAGTATTGGATTCGTGCGCAGATGCCGAAAGTGTAAATGAAAGTGTGTACATACGTGTCGCGGAACGCAGCAGTGGGAAGGTTTGAATCGGCCCGGTTAACATTAAATGCGCTTGAACATTAGATGAAATATAATTTGGTGCATGCACCGCATTCGTTTTATGCGGGGGGCTACAGAACATGGGTCCAAAAAAGAAACTGGCTTTAATATCTAATTGAATATAACTTAACCTAAATATTATGTTAACTTATCTCTAGGAAAAAGAAAAATAAAGGATAAAATACAGTGAGATTAAGCTGCACAAAAAAAGGAAGAAAAAGAAAGAAACGACAAAATAATAATAATAATAAACTAAAGGAAATTAATAATAAAGAGAGTAGTACTGAGAAAAAAGACGTTTTGCCGTTGTGCAACCGATAATATTAGCGGACCTACAAATATTTTAGCATAAAATAACAAGCGCCATTACTACATATTCTCCTTGTTTTAGCAGTTTTCTTAGCACCTATATTTGTTTATTGTACCCCATCTCATAGCATTGAATATTGCATAATATACTTATCTTATAAAGGATGCATGAAAAATCGTTCTACAAATTAATTTTAACACGCCAGAAACGGCCAGAAAGGAGTTTCTTGATTTTTTCACGGACACCCCTTTTTTAGAAATGAGCAAAAACGAAAGTTTTTAATTTACAACCTACTGCCCCTTGCCCTTCCAGATTGAAAGTTAAAACGTGATGAAAATGGGTATTTTTTAATGAGCTATCGCATGACGATTTCGATTTATAATTGTTATATTATGTTATTTTGACCCCAGCACCCAACTACACCCTTCGAATAAGATACTTTATCAGATCATCGGTTAGGTTAGGGACGAAAAAGCATTTTAATACCGCTGGCTTATGTCAAAGGAAACACGCATGCGATCGTGCCGGAGAAGAGTCAGAGCCATAGCTCATTCTTTGACTCCGTTCGATACATAGTAGACGACTCGCTGACTGACAGCACACATCTGAACTTTCCCCCACCACGATCGTCACGGCAGTGGTTCTTCGCAATTCTTCGTAACTTGGTGTAAAAACTGGAATCAGTGAGTTCGTTGCGTTGCCTTGAGTTTCCTGATTCGGCCGCTCTATACGCCGAGAGGGCGTCCCAGTACGGCTCAATTTTCGGGCGACACAAAGTCCCATAAGGTGAGCGGTCTTTAAGTATATCCACCGACGAGATATACTTAAAGACCGCTAGCCCTGGGTAAAATTTCGGGCACGCAAGGGGGCTCAAAGGGGCCCAAATGCTCTGTCGGCACGGAAGAATTCCGAGGTTCTAACTTTGTAGGTAACACCAAGCACCGACGAGGAATTCCTAAGAACCACTGTCGTGACGGGCGTGGTGGGGAAAAGATGTACATTGAGATGTATGTATACGTGCTCTCAGTCAGCGAGTCGTCTACTACGTACCGAACGGAGACAAGAAATAAGCTACGGCTCCGACTCCTCTCCGACACGATTGCATACAAGTGTTTCCTTTGGTATAAGCCAGCGGTATTAAAATGCTTTTTGTCCCTAACCTAACCGATAATCTGATAAAGTATCTTATTCGAAGGGTGATGATGGGGCTCAAAAGCGATCCCAAAACAATTATAAACCAAAAACGTCATTCGAAAGCTTATTAAAAAATTCCCATTTTCATCATGTGTTAACGTTGAATCTGCAAGGGCGATGGGCAGTGAAGTGTAAATTGAAAACTTCCCTTTTTGCTCATTTTTAAAAAAGGGGTGTCAGTGAAAAAGTCAAGATCATCCTTTCTAGTCGTTTACTGGCGTGTTAAACTAATTTGTAGAACGAACTTTTATACTTTATCGAATCCCATCACTCCCAATTTTTGTATCGTGATAATTTTAAGTGCTAGCAGCACCGACGAGGTTGAAAATGTTACAAAAAGTACTTGTTAATTAAAGAAGTAAATGCCTTCCAATACACTTGCTCTCTTACATTGATTATTGTATTCCATTTCATACAAATGATCGGAACATGAGAAACGAAACGACCCTGTCTGTACGCAAAACTTGTTTATTTCTATCTTTGCAATTCTAAAGTTTTTCCGTTGCTCGTACATACATCCGGTGATTTGACACGAATGTCGTCTCTGCGCCACGTTGCCGGCCACGCTGGGCCACGCGCCCGTCTCTTTGTAATTTGCCGACACCGCCAAACGTAGGGACAGTTGATATAGAAAGAGGGAGTGAAGGTGAAGCCATTGTTGAATGATTGAATTCCACATGACGATGAGGCAACACTAGTGCAGCGAAGAAATTTTTACAACTTTGAATTTTTATGAATAAAAATGTCAGTACCGTATTGCTAATATTTTGCCAAGTAAAATGAGACCAAACACGAAACCAATCGGGTTATATTTTGTTACTAATTAAAACTCCTATTTACATATAAAATTGCTTGCCACTTTATTTGCGTATGAGGAGTTTAAAGCCGTCTAAACTGTAGCAGGATCCCTGTGTGAGTTTGTGAGGAGGCACCTGCCAATGGTGTCCCTACACGGTAAGAGACGCAAAAAAAATGCCGCCAAATGGGCTTATAACGAATAGGGGACATTCATTCCACTCAAGAAAACTTTGTTTCTCATCCAGCTCCACGGTAAGCGTCGATTCATTCGCCAGGTACTTGATTCCATCGAATAGAAGTTCCTTCTTCACACCACATTGATCTCGCGACGTTTAGGCGACAGTGTGTTTGACAAGCCAGAATAGCGAAACCAAGTGTCGTAACCATTTCGTATTTGGTCTTATTTTTATTAGAAAAACGTCTCCAATATACCAGTAAACTTCTTTTTACCGAAAAATTGCAATTAACAATTTTTGATTTCTTAACTAGGGTTAGTGTCTCACCGATAGACCGCGTCGCTGTTCAATTGTCAGCATCAAAAAATGCCACTGCGATACAAGCGACGGGGAACCGCTCGGCCGACGACGACCCCTGTTTGTGAAAGGGGCATCCGGGGACAGATATCGTGTAGCTCAAATCGGACTCATACATATAGAAAATCTACTGTAGTCGAATTCGTTCGTTTGCTTTTTGCCGATACGGATGATCAGAAGTAGAAACGGCAGATAAGGAAAAAAGACGGACTGAAGACAAAACATATTAGTAATATTATTCCGAGTAAAATGAGACCAAACACAGTACAACTCGGTTTATATTTGTACTTATTAAAACGTTTACATATTACACGTTCGTACATATGTACATAGTCGTTGCTGTAACAAACGCAAGCCGGCGCATGTCAATGGACGCTAGAGCTGGCGGCCGCTGACGTCACCGAGCAGAATTTGCACGAGGGGAGGCGCGAAGCGCGTTTCTTTCCGGACGGCACCGGACGGACACGGACGGACAAGGGATATAGCATTTTGAGTAGTAGAGCAGAGCAGATGCAAGGAAAATCAGAGTTAAACCGAATAGTAGTTGTTTTCTCGAAAATCACCTTACATTACTTATAAAATTATCAACTTTTCACCACGTTACGTTAGTATTCAAAGGAATTACGCTGCGATATCAGGCGTGACAGTTGCCGAATGCGAGGGGGAATCCCGCCTAGTGGTGGGGTTTAAGCGTCAAAATTTATCTGGCAGATCTCAGGAAAAATTCATCGGGCCTCCACTGTATCGCCTCCGCGAACTCTTAAAACTTGGCAACTAATAAATGTTAATAACAATTTATGCAGGATCGGAAAAATTTCACACTCAGGTGAGGAGTTCTGAATCGTAACCATTGGATCCTGAAGCCGGCCAAGTACATTTACTAATAGACATTTCGCATATATATTAATGTTTTTCTTGTACAAATACATTGTAAGAAGAAAAACATAAAAATGCACGTAAAGAATACGTCGAAAATATGACAATCGTCAAGAATACGACAATCGCATGGCGGAGGGGTGTCCCTATGTCTAGTGATCTTGAGAGTATTGAATTCGTGCGCAGATACCGAAAGTGTAAATGTAAGTGGGTACGTGTTCCCGGAACGCAGCAGTGGGAAGGTTTGAATCGGTCCGGTTAACATTAAATGCGCTTGAACATTACATGAAATATAATTCGGCGCATGCACCGCATTCGTTTTATGCGGGGGGCTACAGAACATGGGTCAAAAAAAGAAGCTGGCTTTAATTTCTAATTGAATATAACTAAACCTAAATATTATGTTAACTTATATCTAGGAAAAAGAAAAATAAAGGATAAAATACAGAGAGATTATGCTGCACACAAAAAGAAGAAAAAGAAAGAAACGACAAAATAATAATAATAAACTAAAGGAAAAAATAATAAAGAGAGCAGTACTGAGAAAAAAGACGTTATGCCGTTGTGCAACCGATAATATTAGCGGAACTACAAATATTTTAGGATATAACAAGCGCCATTACTACATATTCTCCTTGTTTTAGCAGTTTTCTTAGCATCTATATTTGTTTATTGTACCCCATCTCATAGCATTGAATATTGCATAATATACTTATCTTATAAAGGATGCATGAAAATTCGTTCTACAAATTAATTTTAACACGCCAGAATCGGCCAGAATTCTTGATTTTTTAACGGACATCCCTTTTTTAGAAATGAGCAAAAACGAAAGTTTTTAATTTACAACCTACTGCCCCTTGCCCTTCTAGATTGAAAGTTAAAACGTGATGAAAATGGGTATTTTTTAATGAGCTATCAAATGACGTTTTCGATTTATAATTGTTTTGGGAACACTTTTGACCCCATCATCCAACTACACCCTTCGAATAAAATACTTTATCAGATTATCGGATAGGTTAGGAACGAAAAAGCATTTTAATACCGCTGGCTTATGTCAAAGGAAACACGCATACGATCGTGCCGGAGAAGAGTCAGAGCCATAGCTCATTCTTTGACTCCGTTCGATACATTGTAGTAGACGACTCGCTGACTGACAGCACGCATCTGAACTTTCCCCCACCACGATCGTCACGGCAGTGGTTCTTCGCAATTCTTCGTAACTTGGTGTAAAAACTGGAATCAGTGAGTTCGTTGCGTTGCCTTGAGTTTCCTGATTCGGCCGCTCTATACGCCGAGAGGGCGTCCCAGTACGGCTCAATTTTCGTGCGACACAAAGTCCCATAAGGCTAGCGGTCTTTAAGTATATCTCGTCGGTGGTATATCTCGTCGGTGCTTCCGTGTCACACGCGACGTTACCGATTAAGAACCACAATCGAGACAACAGCGCCATTGATATGGAGGCAAATCTGAATTTATAATACGTGGGGTGCAGTTTCATTTTACGGGATATGAAACAAAGTAAGGAGCGATCTCATCCACCGACGAGATATACTTAAAGACCGCTCACCCTGGGTAAAATTTCGGGCACGCAAGGGGGCTCAAAGGGGCCCAAATGCTCTGTCGGCACGGAAGAATTCCGAGGTTCTAACTTTGTAGGTAACACCACGTACCGACGAGGAATTCATAAGAACCACTGTCGTGACGGGCGTGGTGGGGAAAAGATGTACATTGAGATGTATGTATTGTACGTGCTCTCAGTCAGCGAGTCGTCTACAACGTACCGAACGGAGACAAGAAATAAGCTACCGCTCCGACTCCTCTCCGACACGATTGCGTACAAGTGTTTCCTTTGGCATAAGCCAGCGGTATTAAAATGCCTTTTCGTCCCTAACCTAACCGATAATCTGATAAAGTATCTTATTCGAAGGGTGATGATGGGGCTCAAAAGCGATCCCAAAACAATTATAAACCAAAAACGTCATTCGATAGCTCATTAAAAAATTCCCATTTTCATCATGTTTTAACGTTGAATCTGCAAGGGCGATGGGCAGTGAGATGTAAATTGAAAACTTCCCTTTTTGCTCATTTTTAAAAAAGGGGTGTCAGTGAAAAAGTCAAGATCATTCTTTCTAGTCGTTTACTGGCGTGTTAAACTAATTTGTAGAACGAACTTTTATACATTATCGAATCCCATCACTCCCAATTTTTGTATCGTGATAATTTTAAGTGCTAGCAGCACCGACGAGGTTGAAAATGTTGCAAAAAGTACTTGTTAATTAAAGAAGTAAATGCCTTCCAATACACTTGCTCTCTTACATTGATTATTGTATTCCATTTCATACAAATGATCGGAACATGAGAAACGAAACGACCATGTCTGTACGCAAAACTTCTTTATTTCTATCTTTACAATTCTAAAGTTTCTCCGTTGCTCGTACATCCGGTGATTTGACACGAATGTCGTCTCTGCGCCACGTTGCCGGCCACGCTGGGCCACGCTGGGCCACGCGCCCGTCTCTTTGTAATTTGCCGACACCGCCAAACGTAGGGACAGTTGATATAGAAAGAGGGAGTGAAGGTGAAGACATTGTTGAATGATTGAATGCCACATGACGATGAGGCAACACTAGTGCAGCGAAGAAATTTTTACAACTTTGACTTTTTATGAATAAAAATGTCAGTACCTTATTGCTAATATTTTGCCAAGTAAAATGAGACCAAACACGAAACCAATCGGGTTATATTTTGTTACTAATTAAAACTCCTATTTACATATAAAATTGCTTGCCACTTTATTTGCGTATGAGAAGTTTAAAGTCGGCTAAACTGTAGCAGGATCCCTGTGTGAGTTTGTGAGGAGGCACCTGCCAATGGTGTCCCTACACGGTAAGAGACGCAAAAAAAATGCCGCCAAATGGGCTTATAACGAATAGGGGACATTCATTCCACTCAAGAAAACTTTGTTTCTCATCCAGCTCCACGGTAAGCGTCGATTCATTCGCCAGGTACTTGATTCACATCGAATAGAAGTTCCTTCTTCACACTACATTGATTCCGCGACGTTTAGGCGACAGTGTGTTTGACAAGTCAGAATAGCGAAACCAAGTGTCGTAACCATTTCGTGTTTGGTCTTATTTTTGTTAGAAAAATGTTTCCAATATACGAGTAAACTTCTTTTTAACGAAAAATTGCAATTAACAATTTTTGATTTGTTAATTAGGGTTAGTGTCTCACCGATAGACCCGTCGCTGTTCAATTGTCAGCATCAAAAAATGCCACTGCGATACAAGCGACGGGGAACCGCTCGGCCGACGACGACCCCTGTTTGTGAAAGGGGCATCCGGGGACAGATATCGTGTAGCTCAAATCGGACTCATATAGAAAATCTACTGTAGTCGAATTCGTTCGTTTGCTTTTTGCCGATACGGATGATCAGAAGTAGAAACGGCAGATAAGGAAAAAAGACGGACTGAAGACAAAACATATTAGTAATATTATTCCGAGTTAAATGAGACCAAACACAGTACAGCTCGGTTTATATTTGTTCTTATTAAAAGGTTTACATATTACACGTTCGTACATATGTACATAGTCGTTGCTGTGACAAACGCTAGCCGGCGCATGACAATGGACGCTAGAGCTGGCGGCCGCTGACGTCACCGAGCCAGGATTTGCACGAGGGGAGGTGCGAAGCGCGTTTCTTTCCGGGATATAGCATTTTGAGTAGTAGAGGAGAGCAGACGCAAGGAAAGTCATAGTTAAACCGAATAGTAGTTGTTTCCTCGAAAATCCCCTTACATTACTTATAAGATTATGAACTTTTCACCACATTACGTTAGTATTCAAAGGAATTACGCTGCGTTATCAGGCGTGACAGTTGCCGAATGCGAGGGGGATCCCGCCTAGTGGTGGGGTTTAAGCGTCAAAATTTATCTGCCAGATCTCAGGAAAAATTCATCGGGCCTCCACTGTATCGTCTCCGCGAACTCTTAAAACTTGGCTGCTAATAAATGTTAATAAAAATGTATGCAGGATTGGAAAAATTTCACTCAGGTGAGGAGTTTGAATCGTCACCATTGGATCCTGAGGCCGGCCAATTACATTTACTATTAGACATTTCGCATATATATTAATGTTTTTCTTGTACAAATACATTGTAAGAAGAAAAACATAAAAATGCACGTAAAGAATACGTCGAAAATATGACAATCGTCAAGAATATGACAATCGCATGAAGGAGGGTGTCCCTATGCCTAGTGATCTTGAGAGTATTGGATTCGTGCGCAGATGCCGAAAGTGTAAATGAAAGTGTGTACGTGTTCCCGGAATGCAGCAGTGGGAAGGTTTGAATCGGCCCGGTTAACATTAAATGCGCTTGAACATTAGATGAAATATAATTCGGCGCATGCACCGCATTCGTTTTATGCGGGGGGCTACAGAACATGGGTCCAAAAAGAGACTGGCTTTAATATCTAATTGAATATAACTTAACCTAAATATTATGTTAACTTATCTCTAGGAAAAAGAAAAATAATGGATAAAATACAGAGAGATTAAGCTGCACAAAAAAGGAAGAAAAAGAAAGAAACGACAAAATAATAATAATAATAAACTAAAGGAAAATAATAATAAAGAGAGTAGTACTGAGAAAAAATACGTTTTGCCGATGTGCGACCGATAATATTAGCGGACCTACAAATGTTTTAGCATAAAATGACAAGCGCCATTACTACATATTCTCCTTGTTTTAGCAGTTTTCTTAGCACCTGTATTTGTTTATTGTACCCCATCTCATAGCATTGAATATTGCATAATATACTTATCTTATAAAGGATGTATGAAAAATCGTTCTACAAATTAATTTTGACACGCCAGAAACGGCCAGAAATGAGGTTCTTGATTTTTTCACGGACACCCCTTTTTTAGAAATGAGCAAAAACGAAAGTTTTTAATTTACAACCTACTGCCCCTTGCCCTTCCAGATTGAAAGTTAAAACGTAATGAAAATGGGTATTTTTTAATGAGCTATCGCATGACGTTTTCGATTTATAATTGTTATATTATGTTATTTTGACCCCAGCATCCAACTACACCCTTCGAATAAGATACTCTATCAGATCATCGGTTAGGTTAGGGACGAAAAAACATTTTAATACCGCTGGCTTATGTCAAAGGAAACACGCATGCGATCGTGCCGGAGAAGAGTCAGAGCCATAGCTCATTCTTTGACTCCGTTCGATACATAGTAGACGACTCGCTGACTGACAGCACCCATCTGAACTTTCCCCCACCACGATCGTCACGGCAGTGGTTCTTCGCAATTCTTCGTTTCTTGGTGTAAAAACTGGAATCAGTGAGTTCGTTGCGTTGCCTTGAGTTTCCTGACTCGGCCGCTCTATACGCCGAGAGGGCGTCCCAGTACGGCTCAATTTTCGGGCGACACAAAGTCCCATAAGGTGAGCGGTCTTTAAGTATATCTCGTCGGTGACAAAGTCCCATAAGGGGTAAAGGCACCGACGAGATATACTTAAAGACCGCTAGCCCTGGGTAAAATTTCGGGCACGCAAGGGGGCTCAAAGGGGCCCAAATGCTCTGTCGGCACGGAAGAATTCCGAGGTTCTAACTTTGTAGGTAACACCAAGCACCGACGAGGAATTCCTAAGAACCACTGTCGTGACGGGCGTGGTGGGGAAAAGATGTACATTGAGATGTATGTATACGTGCTCTCAGTCAGCGAGTCGTCTACTACGTACCGAACGGAGACAAGAAATAAGCTACGGCTCCGACTCCTCTCCGACACGATTGCATACAAGTGTTTCCTTTGGTATAAGCCAGCGGTATTAAAATGCTTTTTGTCCCTAACCTAACCGATAATCTGATAAAGTATCTTATTCGAAGGGTGATGATGGGGCTCAAAAGCGATCCCAAAACAATTATAAACCAAAAACGTCATTCGAAAGCTTATTAAAAAATTCCCATTTTCATCATGTGTTAACGTTGAATCTGCAAGGGCGATGGGCAGTGAAGTGTAAATTGAAAACTTCCCTTTTTGCTCATTTTTAAAAAAGGGGGTGTCAGTGAAAAAGTCAAGATCATCCTTTCTAGTCGTTTACTGGCGTGTTAAACTAATTTGTAGAACGAACTTTTATACTTTATCGAATCCCATCACTCCCAATTTTTGTATCGTGATAATTTTAAGTGCTAGCAGCACCGACGAGGTTGAAAATGTTACAAAAAGTACTTGTTAATTAAAGAAGTAAATGCCTTCCAATACACTTGCTCTCTTACATTGATTATTGTATTCCATTTCATACAAATGATCGGAACATGAGAAACGAAACGACCCTGTCTGTACGCAAAACTTGTTTATTTCTATCTTTGCAATTCTAAAGTTTTTCCGTTGCTCGTACATACATCCGGTGATTTGACACGAATGTCGTCTCTGCGCCACGTTGCCGGCCACGCTGGGCCACGCGCCCGTCTCTTTGTAATTTGCCGACACCGCCAAACGTAGGGACAGTTGATATAGAAAGAGGGAGTGAAGGTGAAGCCATTGTTGAATGATTGAATTCCACATGACGATGAGGCAACACTAGTGCAGCGAAGAAATTTTTACAACTTTGAATTTTTATGAATAAAAATGTCAGTACCGTATTGCTAATATTTTGCCAAGTAAAATGAGACCAAACACGAAACCAATCGGGTTATATTTTGTTACTAATTAAAACTCCTATTTACATATAAAATTGCTTGCCACTTTATTTGCGTATGAGGAGTTTAAAGCCGTCTAAACTGTAGCAGGATCCCTGTGTGAGTTTGTGAGGAGGCACCTGCCAATGGTGTCCCTACACGGTAAGAGACGCAAAAAAAATGCCGCCAAATGGGCTTATAACGAATAGGGGACATTCATTCCACTCAAGAAAACTTTGTTTCTCATCCAGCTCCACGGTAAGCGTCGTCGATTCATCCGCCAGGTACTTGATTCACATCGAATAGAAGTTCCTTCTTCACACCACATTGATCTCGCGACGTTTAGGCGACAGTGTGTTTGACAAGCCAGAATAGCGAAACCAAGTGTCGTAACCATTTCGTATTTGGTCTTATTTTTATTAGAAAAACGTCTCCAATATACCAGTAAACTTCTTTTTACCGAAAAATTGCAATTAACAATTTTTGATTTCTTAACTAGGGTTAGTGTCTCACCGATAGACCGCGTCGCTGTTCAATTGTCAGCATCAAAAAATGCCACTGCGATACAAGCGACGGGGAACCGCTCGGCCGACGACGACCCCTGTTTGTGAAAGGGGCATCCGGGGACAGATATCGTGTAGCTCAAATCGGACTCATACATATAGAAAATCTACTGTAGTCGAATTCGTTCGTTTGCTTTTTGCCGATACGGATGATCAGAAGTAGAAACGGCAGATAAGGAAAAAAGACGGACTGAAGACAAAACATATTAGTAATATTATTCCGAGTAAAATGAGACCAAACACAGTACAACTCGGTTTATATTTGTACTTATTAAAACGTTTACATATTACACGTTCGTACATATGTACATAGTCGTTGCTGTAACAAACGCAAGCCGGCGCATGTCAATGGACGCTAGAGCTGGCGGCCGCTGACGTCACCGAGCAGAATTTGCACGAGGGGAGGCGCGAAGCGCGTTTCTTTCCGGACGGCACCGGACGGACACGGACGGACAAGGGATATAGCATTTTGAGTAGTAGAGCAGAGCAGATGCAAGGAAAATCAGAGTTAAACCGAATAGTAGTTGTTTTCTCGAAAATCACCTTACATTACTTATAAAATTATCAACTTTTCACCACGTTACGTTAGTATTCAAAGGAATTACGCTGCGATATCAGGCGTGACAGTTGCCGAATGCGAGGGGGAATCCCGCCTAGTGGTGGGTTTTAAGCGTCAAAATTTATCTGGGAGATCTCAGAAAAAATTCATCGGGCCTCCACTGTATCGCCTCCGCGAACTCTTAAAACTTGGCAACTAATAAATGTTAATAACAATTTATGCAGGATCGGAAAAATTTCACACTCAGGTGAGGAGTTCTGAATCGTAACCATTGGATCCTGAAGCCGGCCAAGTACATTTACTAATAGACATTTCGCATATATATTAATGTTTTTCTTGTACAAATACATTGTAAGAAGAAAAACATAAAAATGCACGTAAAGAATACGTCGAAAATATGACAATCGTCAAGAATACGACAATCGCATGGCGGAGGGGTGTCCCTATGTCTAGTGATCTTGAGAGTATTGAATTCGTGCGCAGATACCGAAAGTGTAAATGTAAGTGGGTACGTGTTCCCGGAACGCAGCAGTGGGAAGGTTTGAATCGGTCCGGTTAACATTAAATGCGCTTGAACATTACATGAAATATAATTCGGCGCATGCACCGCATTCGTTTTATGCGGGGGGCTACAGAACATGGGTCAAAAAAAGAAGCTGGCTTTAATTTCTAATTGAATATAACTAAACCTAAATATTATGTTAACTTATATCTAGGAAAAAGAAAAATAAAGGATAAAATACAGAGAGATTATGCTGCACACAAAAAGAAGAAAAAGAAAGAAACGACAAAATAATAATAATAAACTAAAGGAAAAAATAATAAAGAGAGCAGTACTGAGAAAAAAGACGTTATGCCGTTGTGCAACCGATAATATTAGCGGAACTACAAATATTTTAGGATATAACAAGCGCCATTACTACATATTCTCCTTGTTTTAGCAGTTTTCTTAGCATCTATATTTGTTTATTGTACCCCATCTCATAGCATTGAATATTGCATAATATACTTATCTTATAAAGGATGCATGAAAATTCGTTCTACAAATTAATTTTAACACGCCAGAATCGGCCAGAATTCTTGATTTTTTAACGGACATCCCTTTTTTAGAAATGAGCAAAAACGAAAGTTTTTAATTTACAACCTACTGCCCCTTGCCCTTCTAGATTGAACGTTAAAACGTGATGAAAATGGGTATTTTTTAATGAGCTATCAAATGACGTTTTCGATTTATAATTGTTTTGGGAACACTTTTGACCCCATCATCCAACTACACCCTTCGAATAAAATACTTTATCAGATTATCGGATAGGTTAGGAACGAAAAAGCATTTTAATACCGCTGGCTTATGTCAAAGGAAACACGCATACGATCGTGCCGGAGAAGAGTCAGAGCCATAGCTCATTCTTTGACTCCGTTCGATACATTGTAGTAGACGACTCGCTGACTGACAGCACGCATCTGAACTTTCCCCCACCACGATCGTCACGGCAGTGGTTCTTCGCAATTCTTCGTAACTTGGTGTAAAAACTGGAATCAGTGAGTTCGTTGCGTTGCCTTGAGTTTCCTGATTCGGCCGCTCTATACGCCGAGAGGGCGTCCCAGTACGGCTCAATTTTCGTGCGACACAAAGTCCCATAAGGCTAGCGGTCTTTAAGTATATCTCGTCGGTGGTAAAGGTAAGATAACCGGTCCTCCGCACCGATTTGCATGAAACTTCGTGTAATGGTCAATTTTTGCATAAAAATAAGATCTGTAAAAGCAAAAAAGCGCGCTCTCGTCTAATTAAAAAGTTATTAAGCGTTAAAGTTTGTTAACAAACCTGCCTTACCGGCAGCGTGAACGCTATCTGCGCATGCGCACTGATGTCTGCGCATGCGCACGGACAAGTTTGCAGGTAGAGTGCGCGTATTTGAAATGAAATAACATTGAATTGGCGAAGGCTAGGTGTGGGCAAGGCTTCCCTTCCATAATATTTAAGGGTTTTCAATCAAAAAATGGGTTGAGAGTTGGTTTAGGTCTATATTTCTTTCAGCCAAATCTCACTTTTCGTTTTATTTCAATGGCTAGGTGTGGGCAAGGCTTCCCTTTCATAATATTTAAGGGTTTTCAATCAAAAAATGGTTTGAGAGTTGGTTTAGGTCTATATTTCTTTCAGCCAAATCTCACTTTTCGTTTTATTTCAATGGCTAGGTGTGGGCAAGGCTTCCCTTTCATAATATTTAAGGGTTTTCAATTAAAAAATGGTTTGAGAGTTGGTTTAGGTCTAGATTTCTTTCAGCCAAATCTTACTTTTCGTTTTATTTCTATGGCTAGGTGTGGGCAAGGCTTCCCTTTCATAATGTTTAAGAGTTTTCAATTAAACAATGGTTTGAGAGTAGGTTCGGGTTATATTTTAATAGCAAAAGTGCAGCAACATCATTTCTATCGACAAAAGCACTACAAAAAGGAAGCCTAGCCCACACCTAGCCATAGAAATAAAACAAAAAGTAAGATTTGGCTGAAAGAAATCTAGACCTAAACCAACTCTCAAACCATTTTTTGATTGAAAACCCTTAAATATTATGAAAGGGAAGCCTTGCCCACACCTAGCCATTGAAATAAAACGAAAAGTGAGATTTGGCTGAAAGAAATATAGACCTAAACCAACTCTCAACCCATTTTTTGATTGAAAACCCTTAAATATTATGGAAGGGAAGCCTTGCCCACACCTAGCCTTCGCCAATTCAATGTTATTTCATTTCAAATACGCGCACTCTACCTGCAAACTTGTCCGTGCGCATGCGCAGACATCAGTGCGCATGCGCAGATAGCGTTCGCGCTGCCGGTAAGGCAGGTTTTATAATAAACTTTAACGCTTAATAACTTTTTAATTAGACGAGAGCGCGCTTTTTTGCTTTTACAGATCTTATTTTCGTGCAAAATTTGATGTTCCTGCAAAGTTTCATGCAAATCGGTGCGGAGGACCGGTTATCTTACCTTTACCCCGAAGCGAACACAAGTGGATAGGGTGGTCAAAACTGCACCCAAGACAAATAAAATAGTAAAATAACCATTCGATAGATTATGAAAAAATACTCATTTTTGGCATGCTTCAACCATATACACCGACTAGGACGGTAGTGGGAGGAATTGAAAAAAAACAGTAATTTCTCCTTGTTTTTTCGAAAATGAGGAGGTGAAAAAATTTGGAAAAAAGCAAGCGTGTGTCCAGATACGAAGTACATGTCCTTGATTTTTTTCAGCTTTTAAAACTCAAACTCCGGTAATTGAAATATAAAAACAAGAAAAAAATTGAAAAATTTGCAATTTTGTATTGATGGACTTCTGGATGCATAACGAAAAGAAAACACTGCATGACTGTAGTGATATGCCGTAGCCCTGTTTTTTTCCGATTTTTAAAAGGGGCGGGTGTTTGTAAAGAAAAAATAAAAACCTGTTACATTAGATTTTCGATATGAGTCTGATTTGAGCTACACGATATCTGTCCACGAATGGCCCCTTCCACAAAAGGGGGTCGCCGTCAGCTGCCGTCAGCCGAGCAGAGCGCGGTTGCTTGTTTCGCAGCGGCATATTTTGATGCTGACAATTGACAGTAAGAGTCTGTCGGTGAGATACTAACCCTAGTAAAGTAATGAAAAATTGTTAATTGCAATTTTTCGTTAAAAAGAAGTTTACTGGTATATTGGAGACATTTTTCCTATTAAAATGAGATTAAACACTATATGATTCGACACACGATTCACACGCAGTAGTTAATGTCTGAACGCCAAGTGCCATAAAAAGCCCGTCCTGCGTAACATTGTATTCGATTAATAAATATAGTCCGATTTATGTCGTGTTTGATCTCATTTTAATCAGAAAATTATAAATAGTACGTTGGAAACGTTTTCATGTTTTCATGTATCAAAAATGAATGTCAGAAATGTTTAAACATAAAGATTTGATACACTGATCTATAATTCGCTGACGTTGCCGTGACTCACGCCTTTCTTTTGTCCGTCGTCGGCATCTCTTTTCAGCAAACTACAAAGTAAGTTCCGAGTTACGAAAACATAGTCTCCGATTCTGAAAATGTCCGGTTTCGAGTCCCAGAGAGAAGCTCGTGGAGGGACAGAAACAAGGGAAGATCAGAACAGAAAACGCGAGCGCGATCTTCGATCTGCGATTCCCGAAACGCGGGGAGGCAGGTGGCAACAGCATGACGCCAATTGTTGAATGCCGTATTTTCCGTACAAGATGTTCAATTGTGGTTCCGCTTCTTTTTTCGCAAAATATATTTCTCTTCTTTGCAACAACGGGTGTTGCTTCAGATGACGACAACAAAACGTTGCCATCGCTGCCGATTGCTTGCTGCCGAGTGCCGCCAAAGTAAATACAGTGAATTCTGTCATTTTGCCCTAGGTCGGGTACATCAGGTCGGATTCGAAGTCAGGTGGATGTAGAATCCAAAACACGCACTCACAGTGCGTAATTCACTTTGTATTTTGCCGATAGAAAGTGCCGACGACGAACAAAAGAAAGCGATAACACCTGAACCACGGCGACCTTAGCGTACTAAAGATCAGTGTATCAAACGCTTATGTTTAAACGTTCTCTGTATTATTTTTTTCTCCACAAAAACGTTTCCAATATATTGTTAATAATTTCCTGATCAAAATGAGATCAAACACGACATAAATCGGATTACATTTACTGGTATTGATTAAGGCATTTAATACAATTATTGCATAAAATAATTACAAAACTAAAACATTCAATAAAGCTCACAAAATATTTGTATATTTATCTGAATGATGTCCAGAGGTAACCTTTATTAATCGAATTTATAATAGTAATGTTACACAGGGCTGTCACATAACGGCACCCGGCCAAGATCACTCTTCACAGCATTCGGCCGGTGGGCCATCCGAAGAGTGTTGGCTGGATATACATATTATCTGGTAATCGAATTCAGCCTTGCCGCGCGAGACATTGCTTGTTTAACAGTTGAATGTTGGGCAATAGTCGCGCTTAGCGAACTTCTTTTCTAGGAAACATATTCATATTGAATGGACAATGTAAGCCAGAATGTAAAAAGTAACGATTTTGCAAAAGATAAAGTGTAACGGGCGTTATTGGACAGGGTAAACATTTAAAAATTGCGCTGTTTTAAATATCATCGAATGAGGCGATTTACGGTCAATATCTAAGATATAGATTGGACCCAATTGGCGTCTTTGACCCCGAACGCGTTATAAAATAACATACAGTACAGGAATTGGAAACTGTAGGTTTTCCACTGACGGACTCGATAGGAACATATATAAACTGTATTATACAATTACAGAATGTGCCGATTAATTTTGGTAGAAATATTAAGGAAAATTTGAATGTCATTGAAAAAATAAAGAATTATTGGATTGTCAGAGTTATCAATGAAAGTAAGAATTGGCCAGAAGGTTGCCAGAATGTTGTTGGAAGAAGATTATTTCTTACGAATAAACAACAACAATTAATAAGAGAAAATATGGAAAACAATTGTGGTTTTTTATTATGACACGAACTACAACTACGTATGTTTGAGTTTTGTAAGAATTATAGTATCAATAGACTCTACATATTTTTCGTGCATAAAATTCATATGGGTTTTGCATATTTTACATCCTCGGTTTGTATAGAACTTGTAACATTTTCAATTTTGACAAATGTCAAATTTTCACTTTCAACAATCAATAAATGTTTGTACTGGGCGAAAAATATTTTTGATGCGTCCCTGATCGGTTTTTTAGTTTATATTCCCACATAGAGTGTCGTTGCCTCACAATTTTGCGTTCAACCGGTAACGTTGGACGTGACACCAAAATGGTATGGGGGCTCTAGAGCCCCCCGAGCGTGTGACAAAATTTTGCCCAGCATGCAATGTCTATCCCTATCTCGTCTGTGCCTTTACCAAGTCCCATAAGGTGCAATGTCTATCCCTATCTCGTCTGTGCCTATACTTCGTCAATGGTGCCACTGGGTGCCACTGAGAGGTTTATGTAAAGAAATATCCCACAGATGGCAGGGAATGTACCAATTAATGTTGCAAGCAAAATTTGTGCGTGTTTCTTATTTCATGTTTAAATTTGGTCATGTGAATGTTTATGACAAAATATTAATAACGCACCAAATTTTACGTTTGTTTTGTCGAACTTGTACTTACAAAAATACTACCTCATTGTTGTAAAACAATGTGTATTCAATGCTATCATCATGTGTTTAGGTATATGCAAAATTAATTTTTTTGCTATGAATTCTTGAAGTGCAGTCTCCTTCGTTCATGAAAGCAACGGAATTTTTTTAAATAATCTAATTGATTTTTATATTGATAATGGAGATCTTATTTCTGTTAAAATTATTACAGAAATACACATATACAAAAACTGGGTGAAATCTTACATAGTTTTCATATAATTTGCATAAAAATGTTAAATACTAATTAGAGAATGATAATTATTTCCTGACATCTACGCAGGAATATATGCCACTGTAATACTTATCTGTGATGCCAGTTGATCAGGTACAGCAAATAATGTATTTACAATATCATGTTATTGGATTTCTAACCTAGATTTATGCACATATATTCTTACTGAATTCATATTTATCTCTTAGGTAACGCAGTCTTACATTAAAGGTCTGCAAACTTATCAGCACGACAACAAATTATCATCATCTGTTACAATGACAAATGCATTGGTGCAACATTTTGTTCATCGCTTAAAGTCTAGAAATGAAGAAGCTCGCAATAAAGCTGCTAGAGATTTGTGCCTTTATGTCAAAACAGAGTTACGAGAAGCCTCACAAGAGGAAGTAACAGCTTTTATGGATGAATTTAACCATCATATCTTTGAGATGGTCTCTGGTACAGACATGAATGAGAAAAAGGGTGGTATACTTGCTATAGTCTGCCTTATTGGAGCAGATGTCGGTAACATTAATACTCGTACAATAAGATTCGCAAATTATTTGCGAAATTTAATACCTTCCAATGATGTGGGTGTTATGGAACTAGCAGCAAAAACTGTGGGGAAACTAGCTTTAGTTTCAGGAACATATACAGCTGAGTATGTGGAGTTTGAGGTCAAACGTGCCTTTGAATGGCTAGGAGGTGATAGACATGAAGGAAAAAGGCATGCAGCTGTTTTAGTCTTAAGGGAATTAGCTGTCTCAATGCCAACTTATTTTTTTCAACAAGTTACCCCTTTTTTTGAATTAATATTTAATGCCATCCGTGATCCAAGACCAGTAATACGAGAGGGTGCAGTTGAAGCCTTAAGAGCAGCATTAGTTGTGACTGCACAAAGAGAAACTGCAAAACAACAAATCCACAAGTGTCAGTGGTACAAACAATGCTATGATGAGGTGGTTGCTGGTTTTGAAGAAACGTATGCATGGCGCGGAGTCAACAAAGATGACAGAATACATGGATCATTATTGGTGCTAAATGAGTTGCTCAGATGTAGTGATGTTCAGTGGGAGAGAAATTATGAAGCTCTTATGGAGCGGTTAAATTGTTCCAGCCAGCAGAATGAAAATGATATACTCACTCTAATGCCTCGTTTAAAGACAGTAATTGTTTCCAAATGGACTGGATCGTCTCAAAATTCCTCTGGTACACAACATTCACTATATTTGGCCCATGAATCAGCGGTATGCAGATGTCTGATGCAGGAACGTTTAGACGACATTTTTAGTGATGTGATGAACCAAAGAATATCCCGAAATCCACATATTCAGCATGCGCTTATGCAGCTACTTCCAAGACTCGCGGCTTTCAACAGAGAAAAATTTACTCGCGATTATTTAAGAGAATGTTTATCATATCTTTTGTTGAGTCTTCGTGGACGTGAAAAAGATAGATACGCCGCATTTACAACAATTGGATTTATTGCTGTTGCCGTGGAACTGTCGATAAAACCGTACCTCCCAAAAATTATGGAAGTTATCAAGAATTTATTACCATCGAAGGACACGTCAAGCAAAAAACGTAGTGCACCCTTAGAACCAGCAGTTTTTATTTGTATTACGCTTCTCGGACATGCTGTTAAACAAACTATTGCTGCGGACTTGAAGGACATCTTGGAGCCTATGCTAGTTACAGGACTAAGTCCCATCCTTACAACTTCTTTGAGAGAATTAGCTCACAGTGTTCCAAGTTTAAAACCTGATATATCCCAAGGATTGTTGCGCATGCTTTCCCAAGTTTTAATGCAAAAACCCTTGAGACACCCTGGAGCACCATGGACTGCTACTAGTCCTGTTTCTATTGCGCATGCAGAGGTTGATGTTCCATCAACTGTATTGGCATTAAAAACTCTGGGAACATTTAATTTTGATGGCAATCCGCTTTTGCAATTTGTCAGAAGGTGCGCTGATCACTTTTTGACTTCTGAGCAAGCTGAAGTTAGATTGGAAGCAGTAAGAACCTGTTCCAGGTTGCTAAGATTAGCATTAAATCAACCTGGGCCAACAGTGACGAACACAGTATCGTCAGTGCTTGGAAAATTGTTAGTAGTGGGTATAACAGACACAGACCCTGATGTTCGGTTTTGGGTACTTGCATCTTTAGACGATTCGTTCGACATACATTTGGCACAAGCAGAAAATTTGTCTGCTTTATTTATAGCTATGAACGATGAGATGTTTGAAATACGGGAGCTAGCCATTCGCACAATTGGTAGGCTTAGTACAATGAATCCTGCATATGTAATGCCGTCTCTCCGGAAAACTCTGATACAATTTCTTACTGATCTGGAACACTCTGGAATGGGCCGTAACAAAGAACAAGCTGCTCGTATGTTGGATCATTTGGTAGTCAGTGCACCCCGATTAATTCGACCATATATGGAACCTATTCTGAAAGTTCTTATTCCAAAGTTGAAGGAATCTGAACCCAATCCAGGAGTGGTATTAGCCATACTACGTGCTATTGGTGATCTTACTGAAGTTAATGGCACAGAGATGCAGCAGTGGATGCCAGAGTTATTATCAATATTGTTAGAAATGTTAGTAGACGCTAGTTCGTCGGAAAAACGAGGTGTAGCATTATGGGTACTTGGCCAGTTAGTAGAGAGTACAGGACATGCGGTTAAGCCTTATATGCAATATCCCACATTACTGGACGTCTTAATGAATTTTTTGAAGACTGAGCAGCAACCCATTATTAGAAGGGAGACTATTAGAGTTCTCGGTTTATTGGGTGCTCTAGATCCGTATAAACACAAAATGAACCTTGGGCAGATTGACTCACAATTGGATACCTTAACGGCAATGGCGGATATCAAAAGCGATACTGAGAGCACACAAGATTTGACTACTAGTGAAATGTTAGTAAACATGTCATCGTCAACATTGGAAGAATATTATCCAGCCATTGCCATCGCCACGCTCATGAGAATTATTCGAGATCCAACATTGTCTCAGCATCATACAATGGTTGTGCAAGCGGTAACATTTATATTCAAAAGTCTAGGTATTAAATGCGTACCTTATATATCCCAAGTAATGCCAAGTTTTCTCAATGTCGTAAGGATGGCGGATGTAAATTTTCGTGAATATCTTTTTCAACAGCTGGCTACCCTTATAGCAATTGTAAAACAACACATTCGAAACTATCTGGATGATATATTTACTTTAATTAAAGAATTTTGGACAGTAGACAGCCCTTTGCAAAGCACCTTGATATTGCTCGTCGAACATATCGCAATCGCTTTGGGGGCCGAATTTAAAATTTATTTACCGCAATTAATGCCACAAATACTTAGGGTACTGACCCATGACACTAGTAAAGATCGGTCAGTTACAGTAAAATTATTATTAGCCCTGCAAAAGTTTGGAAATAATTTGGACAATTATTTGCATTTAGTTCTTCCTCCCATTGTGAAATTGTTTCACTCAACGGATTACCCAGTTATCGTAAACAAAATTGCTTTAGAGACAGTTGATCACCTGGCCGATACATTAGATTTTACAGATTTTGCTTCGAGGATTGTACATCCATTAGTAAGAACATTGGATCAGTGTCCTGATTTGAGAAATATTGCTATGGATACGCTCTGTGCTCTTTTAATGCAATTAGGAAAGAAATATCAAATTTTCATTCCACTTGTGCAAAAAGTAATGACAAAACACAGAATTGTAAATCCACGATATGATGTTCTCATTGATAAAATTCTAACGGAATCTGCTGTAGCAGATGGAGAAGATTTTATTCTGATGAGACATAGATATTCAAGAAATAAGAATAGAGATTTATCTTTGACGTCCTCTGACACAACAACGATAAAGAGACTGCATATGTCAGAGTCAAATTTGCAAAAAGCATGGACAGCAACGCGTCGAGTGTCTAAAGACGACTGGTTAGAATGGCTAAGAAGTTTGTCCATTGGTCTGCTTAAGGAATCTCCTTCACCAGCTCTCAGATCTTGCTGGGCCCTTGCTCAAACATATTCTCAATTACCCCGTGATCTTTTTAATGCTGCGTTTGTTTCATGTTGGACCGAGTTGAGTGATACGTATCGAACAGAATTAATACAGACTCTTCAACAAGCGTTAATGGTACCCGATCTTCCGGAAATAACACAGACTATTCTAAATCTAGCCGAATTTATGGAGCATTGTGATAAAGGACCATTGCCATTGGATAATAAGATTTTGGGTGAAAGGGCAATGCATTGTCGTGCGTACGCAAAAGCATTACATTACAAAGAAGATGAGTTTCACAAAAGTAGAAATGGTAGTGTGTTTGAATCTCTTATATCCATAAACAATAAACTGCAACAAAAGGAAGCTGCCGAGGGTTTGCTAGAATATGTAATGAATAGTGAACACAATCAGCAGGACTTAAAAGTTCAGGTGCGTTGGTATGAGAAATTACATAATTGGGATAAGGCTTTACAACTCTATAGAGAACGTTTAGAGAGTGATTCGGCAGATGTAGAATCAACGTTAGGTGAAATGCGTTGTCTGGAAGCTCTTGGCGAGTGGGGACAATTGCACGACGTTGCAACAAGGAGTTGGTCGCGACAGACTGACGAAACAAAGCAGAGAATGGCTAGAATGGCTGCTGCTGCTGCGTGGGGTTTAAATCAATGGGAAAGTATGGAAAAATACGTTTCGCTGATACCAAAAGATACACAAGACGGAGCATTTTATAGGGCTGTACTTGCCATTCACGATGAACGTTACAATGTTGCTCATCAGCTTATCGATAGTGCTCGGGATTTGCTGGATACCGAACTGACGGCAATGGCCGGAGAGAGTTATCAACGGGCCTATAACGCCATGGTAGAGGTGCAAAAGCTTGCTGAACTCGAAGAAGTGATACAATTTAAACTTATACCGGAAAGAAGAACCACAATTAAATCAATGTGGTGGGAAAGATTGCAAGGTGGTCAACGAATAGTCGAGGACTGGCAAAAGATTATTCAAGTACATACTTTGGTTGTGTCACCACAAGACGATATGTACACATGGCTTAAGTATGCCAGTTTATGTAGGAAAAGTGGTAGTTTGATGCTGTGCCACAAAACTTTAGTAATGTTATTGGGACGTGATCCAGAACAAACACCCAGTCAGCCGCTGCCTACAACACACCCTCAAGTTACATTCGCATATTGTAAGCACTTGTGGGTTGCGGGTAAAAGGGACGAAGCGTATACGCAACTGCAGCGTTTTGTACAAAACTCTCTTCAATCTACGACACTAACCGTTACTTCAGTACCTACAAATAGTATTACAGTCGCAGTTGGTCCTCAGGATGATGAAAAGCAACATGAAGTGAGAAAACGTTTGCTTGCTCGATGTTACCTCAAGTTAGGTGAATGGCTTGAAGCTCTTCAAGGAATTAATGAGCATTCTATACCCGCTGTTCTCTCTTATTACGCAGCTGCTACTGAGCACGACCCTACGTGGTATAAAGCCTGGCATGCCTTTGCATACACAAATTTTGAAACAGTGTTATTTTATAAGCATCAACAAGGTGATATCATTCATGAAAATACACCTGGCAATGGAATACGTAGCAGCCTTTCTAGTTCGGAATACATTTCTCAGTTCACTGTACCAGCTGTAGAGGGTTTTTTTAGATCGATTAATTTATCTCACGGTAATTCCTTGCAGGATACACTTAGATTGTTAACATTGTGGTTTGATTATGGCCAGTGGCCGGAAGTCTATGAAGCTATTGTTGAAGGCATAAGATTGATTGAGATTAATACCTGGCTACAAGTAATACCGCAGCTAATCGCAAGAATCGATACGCCTAGGGCTCTAGTTGGGCGTTGTATTCATCATCTTCTTATTGATATTGGTAAAACGCATCCGCAAGCTTTAGTTTATCCTTTAACAGTTGCATCAAAAAGTGCCAGTCATGCTAGAAAAACAGCCGCAAACAAAATCTTAAAAAGCATGTGTGAACATAGTCCCACTCTCGTTCAACAAGCTATGATGGCAAGTGACGAGCTAATCAGGGTAGCTATTCTTTGGCATGAGCTCTGGCACGAGGGACTGGAAGAAGCCAGTCGACTTTATTTTGGAGAAAGAAACGTTCGTGGAATGTTTGACACCTTAGAACCATTACATGCTATGTTAGAAAGAGGTCCGCAGACCTTAAAAGAAACTTCTTTTAATCAAGCATATGGTAGAGATTTATTGGAAGCTCAAGAATGGTGTCATAGATACATAACATCTCGAAATGTTAGAGATTTAAATCAGGCGTGGGATTTATATTACCATGTATTCCGAAGGATATCACGGCAATTACCACAATTAACCAGTTTAGAACTTCAATATGTTAGCCCTAAGCTGCTTGTTTGCAGAGATTTAGAATTGGCTGTACCCGGTAGCTATAGTCCCGGACAACCAGTTGTCAGAATAGCCAGTATACATAGCTCCATGCAAGTAATTACTAGTAAACAACGACCAAGAAAGTTATGCATTAAAGGTGTGCTCCGATTTTTACGTCTTAACATTGTAATATGGTTATTTTGCATGCTATAGGGTAACGCATTTGTGACTCATTCATGTTTCTCATTTTATCTTAGGGAGCAATGGTAAAGATTACATGTTTCTATTAAAAGGACATGAAGATTTAAGACAGGATGAAAGGGTGATGCAACTCTTTGGTTTGGTGAATACGTTGTTACTCCACGATCCCGATACATTCCGAAGAAACTTAACGATTCAGGTAGGTTTACATGTCACTAGTCTATCACAGAAAAATGTTCAAAACCTATTTTCTGGTTTACAGAGGTATGCAGTTATTCCATTGTCCACTAACAGTGGTCTTATTGGATGGGTCCCTCATTGTGACACATTGCACACGCTTATTAGAGATTATAGAGAGAAGAAGAAAATATTATTAAACATTGAGCATAGAATAATGCTACGGGTAAGATAATTTTTTGTACCAAGTATGAAGATTTATTTAAAGAATACTGTTTTGACTAATTTTATTGTATTTTAGATGGCACCAGACTACGACCATCTTATTCTTATGCAGAAAGTGGAAGTGTTTGAACACGCTCTTGAACATACACATGGCGATGATTTAGCGAGGCTTTTGTGGTTGAAATCGCCGTCAAGTGAGGTATGGTTTGATCGTAGGACAAACTACACGCGTTCTCTTGCCGTAATGTCGATGGTAGGATACATTCTCGGTTTGGGAGATCGACATCCATCAAATTTAATGTTGGATCGTCTAAGTGGCAAAATACTACACATTGATTTCGGAGATTGTTTTGAGGTAGCCATGACACGCGAAAAGTTTCCTGAGAAGATACCGTTTCGATTGACAAGAATGCTTATTAATGCCATGGAAGTCACAGGCATTGAAGGGACGTATAGAAGAACGTGTGAATCCGTGATGTCAGTACTTCATCGAAACAAGGATAGCCTCATGGCTGTTTTAGAGGCCTTTGTTTATGATCCTCTTTTAAATTGGAGACTTATGGATAATACCGCACCCAAAGGGAAAAGATCGGATGCTCAAGGAATTAGTGCAAGCAGTAGTCATGAACATGGCGATATGCTCGATTCGTTTGCCGCCACTCTGCCAAAAAAAGGCGTACCTTGTAGTGCTGAAAATGGCGGTACTTATGATTTCTGTCAACTAGTTTTCCACTTCATTGTGAAAAAGCTTCAGTTTCTATTACAACTTATCCATCTTTACAATTCTTAGGAGACAATAATCAACCTGAAGCATTGAACAAGAAAGCTCTTGCAATTATAACAAGAGTAAGGGATAAGTTGACTGGACGCGATTTTTCTCACGAAGAGACGCTTAGTGTTCAACGTCAAGTTGATCTGTTAATTCAACAAGCAACTAACAATGAAAATCTTTGTCAGTGTTACATTGGATGGTAAGTTTGAATATTATGGGTTAACGAGCGAGAATGGGCGTGCGTACGTACGCGTAATTAAAACGATTAATTGAATGAAACAATTAAGTGGCAATGTTTTTTATAAGTGCATGAAACATTCTGTCATAATAATGAATATTGCCCTCGATTATGTGTCGACTACTTTAATTATGGGCTCAAATGGTTGAAATATCATATAACTTACATGATCGGTCTCGCAGCTTAAAGAATTTAAGCGTAGAATCCGTTCTATTTTCTACTATCTTCTGTTTTGTTATAGGTGCCCGTTTTGGTAGGACACGCTGATTGTCTCAATCAAGAAATATACAACGTCTTATTATCTACTTAGTAGTTTTTGGATATATAATTTACGCTTTTACATTTTTAATATCTGGGAATAATTTGTAATATTATATATATATATATATATATATATATATAATTGTATATATACATATATTATAATATTTAAACTGATGTATATACACTATGCCTCATCATATATACTATGGCTAGTCATGCACGCGTGTGCCTCATACAGAAGGCACAGATTTGTTTGGAAATATGGTGTTATTTTCCATAAGCGACGTTCATAATTACGTATTGCAATAATAATATACGTATGTCTGCTATATATACAGTAATGTTTTAAGGTTACCATCTCCAACAATTACTTGGAATCTACATCATTTTTAGAATAGTTTTCGTGAACATCACGGAAAGCCGCCCAGTAAACTACGGCCAGTAAAAGCAAGTGGTAGTATATCGATTAAAGAAACACGTAAAATATTTTTTGTGTCTGATTTTGATAAGTAAATTTCTAAGTTTCCAAATTCTGCTATCGTCTGACGACATATGCCGCATGGAGTGCAGAAATCATCACTGTCTGCTACCACACTTAATGCTTTGAATTTTTTCGTTCCTTCTGAGACAGCCTTTGCGATTGCTGTCCTCTCGGCACATATCCCTGCCGGGTATGCTGCGTTTTCTACATTACATCCACTGTACATATTTTCGTCAAAAGAAAGAACTGCAGCACCCACTTTGAAATTGCTGTATGGTGAATATGAATATTCACGGGCGATAGCAGCCTTCGTTATCAGCTGTTGAATATTTGTATCTGTAACATAAGTATAACTCATATGAATTTTTAGTTTGTCCTCCTCTCCTAATTTAATTACAGGAAAAAGTAATATTTACCGAGCTCAGTGAATGAAACTATTTCTCCCAAATTCATCTTTGTCGAATAAAACTTGCGCTTCCTTGTAATATGGTTCAGTCTGATTAGTCGAAGCATTTGTGCAAATCATCTAATTGAATATAAAACTTCCTAGAACGAAACGAAATATATAATAGTTATCGTAACAGTAACTCCCTCTTACATAATTTATAGCTATTATTGGATAAATATTCATAATAAAAATATCATGCTTTGTATAAAGATATATCTGTTATATCTAATAATACTTAAATTCTACTAAAACGCAATAAATATGTGCGCGAATTCATAATTGATAGGAAAATAAAGTAAGTAAACGTTTTTAAACCCAGGAATTTAATCGAATGTGTAGAGCACTGCAGTACCTTTGTTTCATACAGACCCAGTATTTATAATTTCTATTTGGACGGAAGATAATATCTGGTCATACAATACTCTGCGGTTATGTTCGCATGCCGGGGTGGGGAATACAGAATGGCGTACGAACAGAAAGTATCGTATAGTTGAACCGCGTAAGCGAAGAAATCAATTTAAACGTTTTATTTAAACACGCGGTACATGCGCTTTATTGTCGGACAGATTCATCTTCATTTTGCGTGGCTAAGTATACTTTATTAAATTGTGATAAATAAACGTAAATAGCATATATTTTAGTCTACATATGAAAATTTTGTAATATTTTATACTTTTCTTCCAACGGAATTATACGTCGACTAATATTGTTTAGAACTGATTTGCATTAAGTGTTATACAGACTAATATTTCCCATTAGTTAAAGATTATTATGTCTTCTGGTTGCTTAAAACTTTCTTTCATGTACAAGGTTTTGTCATTTTGTATTATGTTATATACATGATATTTATGCAAAACGATAATGTATGTCGTTATAAATTTTACACAATTCCGTAATTACTGTAATGCAGCACAAAGAACAAAAATTATACGCTAAAGGAGATGTGACATGTTAAGAATATGGATAACAGCCATTGAAATTTCAGTCCCTGAATCTCCATGCCCGGAACATTTGAGATATAATATACATAATAACAATCATAAGAAAGAAATGAATAAAATACGCATTAATGGTGTGGCGTTAGCTGTCTGCAGGCTAACGATGATAGGACTGTCAAGTATTTGATATTAGAAAAAGTTTGGACAAAATAACAATAGCACTTGAAGAATACTGACAGACTATCGGAAAAGACACAGAACGGAGAAATAAACGATGTGGCTAGAGGAAAAGGAAAGATGTTTCCACTTGGGATGGTGTAAGACAAAGATTGATAAAAACAACGGGGAGGAGAGACGAGGGGGAGGGGGGGGGGGGGTAGAAAGAGGAAAAGGTTAACAAAGGAGTGAGAAAGAGAAACAGTAAAGGCGGGGGTGGACGATGAAGAGGTGGAGGTGAACCAGCCTCCGTCAGTATCCACGTGTTCAGTGTAGTAGCGCGTTATGACCCGGATGTTAGATCGTGCTTGCAGTTTCGCGAGAACTCGCCGTGACCCGGATGTCGTCGTCTGTCAGTGTAATCAAGCGCTAATGTTCTCCTGGCCCTTAAAATATGTACAGTCGGTAAGTGTAATAGAATACTGAATTGTATTGATTACGGTTTTCATCATATGAAAGTAATTAAAACAAATATAAAATCTATAGTCAACAAGGTAGTTATGGTGATAACAATGTAACATGTTGAATATCTAATAGAGCGGAGGGAGCGGGCGATTTAATTGTGAACTTCCAGGGTATTTAATTTAATTGGAAAAAGAATTATGAAAACTGGTTTGGTTTGCACGTGCACATTAAAATATAATCTCACGGGCTGATACTGAAAATAGAAAAAGAGGAAGAAACCGTAATAAACAAGTTGCTTCATGTTAGTTCTTCATAGTTAGTTGTACCGGTCATGTTTATGTCTGCTTGAAGGATAGATGCGAGCAAGTCGACGAAAGGAGCCAGCAAATTACGCAGGGATTTGATAAATGCCGAAATCGCCAATCTGCGCGACCTTCTCCCATTACCACCTTCCACACGCCAGAGACTTTCGCAGCTACAACTTATGGCTCTAGTATGCGTTTTTTTACGCAAGGCCAACTATTTTCAACAAGGTATGTGAAATATCTTTAAGTCTCCACGAGATAACCAACATAGTCTGTATTGTCTGGCAAACAACGTTTAAATTCAACTTGTAAAAATCTGTGAAGTGTGAGACTTTAATGCCGGGATGTAGGATGATATATTTGTAATCCTGTAAATTGTTCGTTAATGTACGTATTATGTTTAGCATATACTTCCTTATACTCTTATATATTAGTTATCCATGACTATTTAGCACCGTCGAATTTTTGTTGGGTTAATAATTTTCCCGTTTAAAACATCTTATTACTAATGTATATTTATACAAATGTCCTGACGGCAAGATGTTCACATTTCTAAATATATAATAATTCATGTGGATAAATAACAAGTACAGATAATTTCGGCAAACTAGTTACATCGTCACAGACACTAAAAAAATAAATAATTACATGTATACAGTAATCAGACATATTTGTGTATGTGCATAAATGCATCACACACACACACACACAATACCCCCCCCCCCCCCCCCCCCCCCCGCTAAAACTTTATGACATGAATAAAACGCAAGAAATAGAATTATATTCACTATCGAAAGATGCATACTAAACAAATAGATACAAGTAGCAATAATACATTTCTGAAATTACACTTGATATAGAAAAAGGGAAAGAGGGTAAGAAACAGAGAAACTTTGCTGTACAGGTAGTACTGAGTGCGAGTTCCGGGTGATCCGCTGACCTCTCGGCCTTTGTAACACACTCTCACGCTCCTGTAACCTACACCCCTTCTCCTCGCTCCCTTACCGGCTGCATAGTCTTTACCATTCGACTACATTGTGGATCTTTCTACTGTGTTCCTTTTTCGTTTTTCTACCTCCCTCTCTCACATACACAACCACATGCTTTTATTCTCTTTTCCCTGTCCTCTTTCCATTTTCTTTTTCGATTTTTGTTTCCAGATTTGATTCTTCCATTTTTTATCTTGTTTGATTGTTTGAAAACTCATGCTCTCTTTCAATAATGCTTTATTCTAGGAGCGTTTTTCCGCCCCGAATCCATGTCTACAATCAACTTCTGTATTTCATTACTTATTTCTTTGTGTCTTATATATTTAAACGTTTCTTTTTTTCCCTTTTTTTTTTACATTTTCATATTTTTACTATTTTTTTGCACTCTTTGTTTGGGTCGTGGCATTTTACCTAAATTATACACTCAGACATCATTATTTTGAAGAACATAATACGTATATGGTTTCTTCAATCTTCTTTCGCCGCACTGAACATAATTTACTACCGCCCACACTTCAAGTTTTTATTCAAAAACGATTACCCATCGTGATAACATTTTATGGTCGAGTCAGTGTTATTGTTGTGTAAAGTAATAAAATTATGAATATTTACGCGGTAGATACCGTTTAATCTGAAAGGATTTCCTACCTTACCATAGAAGTATCGCTATATATAATATTAACGTATTATTGTCTGTCGATAGTAATTTAAACGTTTTCCTTGTATGTTGCAGCTCTAAAAAATTATCCATCAGACAACTCGAGTATACCGACTCCTAATATCGGATTCTCGAAAGTAATAGTTCCTGTCTCCACCCCATGTTTTACACGTTGATATGAAACTGCTCTTAGTTTTCGATGAATAGTTCACATTGCGTTTACAGTGTTGCGCTTCTTTCAGGCTATGTCCGGATTTATAATGATGATGACGCAACAAGGAAAACTATTGTATATATCGGAAAATGCAGCAGAATATCTTGGTCATTCTATGGTAATACTTTAAAAAATTACTTGATTTTATGTTATATTTACTGTAGCAAATTATTTACCTAAATAATTATTGAAATTATTAAAACATAAATTTGTATTGTTCTAAATATGTGCAATTAAAGAAGTCATTTGACTTATTGTTTAATACAGTACTATAATACAGTTAAAAAACGTAGAGCAGATGTCCAAAGAATCTATCCGAGATCGATTGCAGGAGGACCTACTCATTCATGGGGACAGCGTTTACGATGTCATAGATAAGCAAGATCATGTCATTGTTCAAAATCAACTGACTCGCAATAACTCAGATTCCAATGACAAGCGGTTATTTCTTTGCCGTATCAATGTATCAAGAAATTCTCGCCGACAACTGCGGTTTGGCGATCAGAAAGTCGTCTTGGTAGAAGGTCATTTTCTGCCATTTATCCCTGTCTGCAGTCGAAATGATTTTGTTTTTCTTGCTTCGTGTACCCCGGTTGTCTTACCAGAAACAAGGGAGAGCATTGTCCAGGGTGCAACAAACATCTTTACGTCAATTCATTCGATGGATATGAAGTACCTTCACGTCGATAAAACGTAGGAACGTGCGACTAAAGCATGAACAATATCCCAAAGCTGCTGAGCACAATCTATTATGCTACTTTATTTTACCTTCATCTACATAACTCTCACGCAACACAGTAATTGCAAAAACAATGATTTTAATCTTTATTTGACCAAGTAATTAAGTTAGTATGGTTATCTGACGTGCAATAAAAATTTCAATTTTCTCATTTCGGTAGAGCTGAATGCCACTTGGAGTACAGTAGGTCAGATCTTATTGGCGTATCGTGGTACAATTTGCTTCATTGGGACTCTGTGAGAACAGCCTATTGCAAGCACCAAACTGGTACGTATGCATCGTATTCCGTTAACGGGAAAATGTCTCGGATTATCGACGTGCATGCTCGCGTTGCGTATCAGTTATCCAGTCAGATCAAGAGCGATCCAGTACGGCTCTACTGAGGCTTCAAACTCGCACCGGGAAGTGGTTCTGGGTTCATTGCGTCCTTCAGGTAAAGGACACTTCTGAAGATTGTCAACACCCAATTATCGTCTGTACGAACCAAGTATTAAGGTACGTTGCATTTTTTCATATTACAATGAAGCAAAATTGATTGTACTCCACGTGTAGTTATTAATACGCTTGTACCATTGGCGTATTTGTGTGTACCTTTTAAGTGCATGCATCTGCGCACGGTGGGTATGCTATTATGCCAAATTTTTAATGCCTATTCAAGGAGACTGTATGTGAAAATGTAATTTAAATTTTATTAATAAAACTTGTAATTATAATTTTTACAATTATATTTTATATGTAAATTACATTAACAATATACAGGTTGCCTAATATCAATTAAGTAATGGAAAAATGATTCAAGAATTTTTTGAGGGGAAAGGTTGCGGCAACAAACATCAAAAATATAGTATAAAGTATTAATTGCTTTAGTGTATATAAAAATTTAAGACGTTACAACGTACATTTTGTCGGATCCATATATTTATATTTACAATTCAGAAAGCAAAGAATAGTTTAGAGACGTATAAGTATGCATCATATCAAATGACAGATCTTGAAACCTGTTTCAAATGTTAACTCTCAATGGTCAAATAATATCGTGAACCGTATGCTGACGTAAAATAATTGTTGGAGCAACATAAATAAGAAAAATTAATACTCTGCATTGTTATGATACATTTCTTGTCGGATGACTGTTTTACATATTTGTTCCAACATTTTCAACTATTTCCGTACTATCGATTTCTGGAAGATTGTATCGTTACACGTCGTTATATTGTTCGATGTGGACAAAAACGTATTTATGATCTTGGGATATTGAAAACTTATCATTCATGGATAACTCGTGCGAATATTGAATGTCCCGCAGGGTGCGGTGTAATTTTTATTTCAAATAACATTGAATATCATTATTTGTTTTAATTATGCCACTTTATTGAATAAAATGTGACTTCCTATTAGAAACATACTGTAGTGTATGTTTGCATACAATACTGGGAAATTATTATTAAGCCCCAGTCGATACGCGATGTTTAATAGATTATTCCTTGTATTTCATCTGTCGTGTCACATAGTTGATTAAATTATTAATATCCTGAAAACAGTAAGTAAATGTGATACTTATGTTTCCTTTTATTTCCTTTTATCTAGTGATACTGTTCTTGTAACACTTACCTAAACATGCTTTTTGCACACCAGGTTGGATAATACAATAGTTATGAATGCGACACTTAAATATTTGCCATAGGCTTTGAAAGTAAAATTTTATTATGCGTGACACGACTTTAATCGTTTTTGAGGACAAATGTGCTGAACATAATATATCTGTTTTAAAGTCTCTTTGTGACCAGTATCAAGATTATTAACATTTTTCTAAATAAGTTAATACGTATCCACTGTTATTGTTATGTACCCAATAAATAGACAAATTCAATGCCGTATGAAATATTGATCTTCAGACGACCAACAGCAAACCCGAGGAAGAGGATTTTATGTTATAATTTTGTAACGATACATTCCCGGATGTTCATATGAAGGTTAATGTCATATACATTATTGAATAAGTCTTTTGAGGAGCAGCACAATTTAAAAGGTGTCGGAATAAATTCAACAGTCGTCATGTAATATAACTGTAGCACAATATTTCAACCCTTAATAATCTTATTAGAGAATTGAAGAATGTATCAAATGTATTTGCTAAAAAACTTGCACCTTTAATTATTGATGTACAAATGATTATTACAGTAAAAAACCATACGAACGATCTTGCATCAAAATTATTTCAGCGATAAAGAGGCAGAAGTGATGCGGTCCAGTAACTGGCTCTATCGATATTCATCCCAAACAAAGTTCACTTACGCACTTTGTCCTGGAAATCAAACCTCCTGCATGTCTTATGTCACGCAGACTAATCAGCAACAACAAAAATCAGGAACTGATTTGTTTAATCGACGCGCTGTATGTGATATAGATGCACCAAACGAGTTTTATTTCATTTCGAAGCTTGAGTCCAGGGAGTTACGATGTACAACCATAACTTCAAGGGATGACACGGAACCAGTTGATATGTCGATAACTAGCATCGATCATAACGTTACGGAACGAAGTATGCTCGCCCCATTGCAGAACATAGTTCCGCTTCAAAGCCGTCAACCCGAACATGTTGCAAAACTCGCACAGCATACCACCGTTAGCGCAAATTCTGCTACACTTGTACCGACCACAAGTCCTTTGACAAACGTCGGAGCGTTGGCAGTAGCAGCAACTACTGCACCTTCAACAACACCGGCATCGACAGTGACACCTACATCTTCGACCGCAATCAGTTCTACAGGAACAACAACGCAGACTACTCTAGCTGTCACAAAATCTACATCGGCAACGGGCAAATATCGTGCAAAATTTCTCCAATATCAAAGTGAATACAGCAGCGCCCAAGCATCATTTAAATATTATATCACTGATTTAGATAAAGATCCATATTTGGATAGGGAAAATGCTAGTGCAAGTTCGATTTGCAAGAAATTGCCCAGCAAAATCTTGCCTGGATCTATATGCCCCACGGGGTCCACTGAGCCACAGGAATCGGCACTCGATCAATGGCACTCAAGTTCGTCATGGTTCGAAATTCCGCAAAGAATGCCTGACCTCATCCATCATGACCTTAGTCCGCATATTGTCACTCCTACAACGCCTACTGAGCAGCAAACACCCAATTCTAATCTACATACTGACGCGCAGATATTCAATTTCGATTGGCCGATTGAGCAACACGTCCCCAATCTCAAACTGACTCTGCAGAGCACTGGTTATGATACACGAAAACATCAGGAGACGATTGCGTTGCAACTACCAAGACGAAGAAGTCACCCTATCGATCGTGCCAAGGATTTCCTTAAATGATAGTTTGCTTAGAACAATTTCCTTCAATTTCTATAGTATCGAATTAGATCAATATGTAAAACAAAACTTTCTGAATTTATTTTACACAAACAACATACTGAAAGAATGCCAATTAACAGTTTGAATTTGTTGTTGCCAATAAAAGTATGTCTGTGTGTAGATAACCCAAGTTTTGCAGATTGAAACATCCTCAATGAATTATGTACTAATTCTAAATATATGTCTGAACAATATAGCTGAGAATCTATCAAAATAAACGGATTTTAAAACAGTAATGAAAACGTAGACAATAAACATATTTTTTTTCTGTGATGTTCACGTTTTATTTTGTAAATATCAAATCAATGTTGATGCCGTACAATACGCGTAAGAAAAGAAAAAGAAAAATGGAAAACGGAAATCTACCGATGCAATGAGTTCAATAGCGTTTGATATATGATAAAAATGATAAACACAAAATATATATTCGTGCAAGTTTATCTAAAATACAGAACGACTTTTTGCGCGATGAACAGTGAATACAGAAGACGTACGTCAAGAACGGCACAAATCATCATCGAACGTCGAAGAGAAGAGAGAGTACCAGGTATTGGCTAAGGGAAAAAGAGAAAATAGTGTTAGGGGGCGGTAAATGACGTCACGTTACTAAAGCGACGCTGCAACGCTAAGCGGCTGCGTGGGACTATGTTCGGGCACCTGGGTTGGGATCAATAACTCGCCAGCAACTGAACAGTCAGTGTGTATACACACGCGCCCGCGGTTGTACGTTTCATGTGTGCGAGAGCGTGTACTCTTGTATGTGTGCACGTAGGCTGGCTCGATCGTCAGTTCTTCGGACGAACCCTCCGCCGTAGCACCCTTTTTACGTTTGGGTGAAACCTTCCCGTTTTCTCGAGTCGCGTATCGGAGAGCGCCATGTCGGCATCGTTGCATCACGGATCATTCATCTCCTAGGACTACCCAATTCTTCAGGTAATATATTTGGGTTAGAAGTCTAAGACGTATAAGTCTTCTTTTCTTTTGAAGCGACCGTTATATCTATCGTTGGCAAATCGAAAGAGATAAACGAGAGGCAGAATTGTATAACACAGAAACCTGAGTTGATTACATAGATGGGAAAAAAATTAATATGTTTTTTGTACAATTCAAGTGGAAGTCATAATTATAGTTTATTTGAGTTCTTTTTTGTTTTGGATTTTCACCAGTACAAAAGTGCTACAGGTGTAAAAGAACAGTTTCTTTACTGATTCATATTTAGCATATTATTGGCAACAGCGAAGGGGAATGGTCAGCTTGTCCCGAAAATGCATCTTCAAAACAAAATGGTGCATTAATACCATTTTAGTTCTCATTAAAAGGATTGCCGCGGTAAACGCAACATCATTATGCTCAATGTAGATATTATAATAGCATATATCGTACGCATGCTAATTACCAAAATATCGGCAACGATGTGAACATAACATTTAATTTCAGACCGACGCAATGTGGCCTGGAGTATTACAGCTGCTAGCATTATTAGCAGTTGTGCTGCATCCCATCAGGTAATTTGTCTTTATTTTATTGAATTTGTGGGTCATCGGTAATTAGTGGTGAATTACATTGTTATTTATATCACTGCAAGCGAAACCTGGGACTTTACTATGCCAAGTGATACGCAACGCATAATATACTGCAATAGACATGTATCTTAAGATAGACTACTAAAATTGGCCGCGCATGCGTCAGTGGGAACCACGCCATTTTTAACGTAAAATGTTGCAAGTTACCGTATTAAAATCATGTATGGTGATTCAATCAGACATTAGGAGTTATATTCAACATTTCTCTGAAAGCTAGTCATTAAAATGTTTAGTATTAGTACCTGATGATGGAGATACGCGTAAAAGCATAAATTTTGCGTATTATTTCAATAAATTACTGTTTTTGTCTATCTACAGATGCACAGCAGGAAAAGTCAATTTTCGGGAAAAAGAAAAGCAAGTGTTGGACAACATCCTGGGGCCGGGCTTGTACGATGCACGAATTCGACCAAGCGGCGAAAATGGAACAGGTGAATATCTCCGTGTTAAGCTTTCAAGTAGTATTCTCTCCCTTACCCTTCACTCAATCCATAGTTGATCATTACACACCACCTATGCAAATTTGATGAATTTAAGATAGTGTTAAATGATCTCTCTTTTTTGTTAAGAGGTAATACTTATTAGTCATAAACCGAGAATAAAAATGTTGACAAAAGAAAAGTGAGAGAAGAAATAAAGGAACGAGTACGAAAAGGGGGAAACAAGCAGCATTGTATCTGCGCGCAGGGGTGCGCGTGCGCACACTTACGTGACTGTGCGCGAAATAAATAGGGGTGGGTGGCATGAAGCGAGAGAGAGAGAGAGAGAGAGAGAGAGAGAGAGAGAGAGAGAGAGAGAGAGAGGCCAGGAGCGGGGGTGCGGGTGGCTGTGGGTAAGCGATGAGGAGAGAGGGGTATAGAGTGAAAGGGCGGCGGGGTGGGGTAGGGTGCCAAAAAGGGAGGAATTTGCACAGATAGAGGGAGCTGGGCGTGGGAAAGGTATTATAGAGAAAGAAAGAAAGATCAAGTTAGAAAACAAAATGTGTGGCCATTACTTTTACTAAAAGGGGAAAGGAGTTGTGTGAAAGCCGTTGTTCTTCGACATCCCCTTTTTTCCACCAGTCAATGTATCTTATAATGTAGGGTTCTTTCTTTCGTAATTTCTTGTTAGTTCACTGCAGTCCTCGTCTGAAACAAATTGGAAATTGAATAGCGATAATATCGTCTTTCTTGTACGGTAATGAAGGAATATGGAAGTAGTTTATATAATACATTGACCTGGTATTCTTCCGAGATTTTGTAAATGTGCGATGATAACGTATCAAAAGATTGTTTATAATATTTAAAATCATAATCTATCTCCTCCTTCCGTAAATATTGCTTCCAAGGAGTTATTCTGACATAAATTGGAAAATATGAGGCAGTGTGGGAGTGATAAAAATATTAATGACAAAAATGTTAAGTAAATAATAATATTATAAGAAATATGGATGGAGGAAAAGAAGCCGGAGAAAGTGAAAGTAAGGATGAAATATGTGTGAAAACGGACGTGTGTGCAGAAAATATGATTGATTAACTTTCCTGATGTTGCCGGGTAATGTGTATGATAAGCGCAAAAAGACTTAAATATTGAATTTTCGTTTTGCCTGGTATTCACAATCTTTGATAACACAATATTCACAATTGTTATATAATAGTTTGAGCAAAATGTTTAAAGATATGTAGGACTCAACACAGTGAGTAGCGGCATGTTTTTAACGAATAGAGCCACGGTGTTCTTTTTCTTCTCCTTTCCTACCCTTATATTACTTTCATTATTCGATGATAGCGCGCTAAGGAATTTAATCGATTTACGTATGTAAGCAATACCCAATATGACGTTTAAATCCAAAGTGAATTGAAAAAATGGAACGGGCGATTGGTCCGGCCGGTTAAACAGTCTGAAACGCAGGACGTGAGGTACAACAAAAAATAGAGTATGTAAGCGACAGGCAAGATTGACTATTTAAAAAGGGGCTGTATTATTTGTTTTTGCCCTTAGATGGGCCGGCCATTGTCCGGGTAAACCTGTTTGTCCGAAGCATTGCGACAATCAGTGACATCAAGATGGTAAGTATGCATCATAAACCAATAACAAATTTTTAAAGCGCAAGTGCGTTATTTCCTCGTTCCTGTTGTCGCGTTTGTCTCCAATTTTTACATTTTTACTTTCAACCACTTATGTTTATCATTTCGCAAGAGTTATTAATTGTAGGTGCAAGTAGGTTTAGGGTCATTTTAGAAGGGCCTTGGCACAGAGTTTCTTACCATGTGACACTTCCCACAAAAAATCAGCAACTAATCAAAACTTTAGTCAATCATAGCAAGCAACAAAACCAGCATCTTGTCATTTTATTATAGCCTCCCAATAATATATTTGGCCTTACTTCTTTGTCATTCCTCTAATTTTATTCATATTACTACTACTATTCTGGTTAGCGTAATTACTATCATATTATTATTATTATACTCCCTACCAAGCCCCAGCAAATACAATTAGCATTATAGCAATAGACGCAGGCATGTGGCATTGTTTTAGCTTGCATCAACACGTCCGTATTTTAATTGATATGTACAGAAAATGTAATCAGGGACTGATACTAAGAGGGAAGGGGGAGTGAAATGTGGAGAAAGAACAAAAGAAGCAAAGGTTAAATAAATAAGTAAGTTAACAATTAAGTGCAAAAATGAGATAATACGTTACAAATGAATAATGAATAAAAGGACAAAGAGTGACACAGGATGCGTTTTCAACTACTCGTCTATTAAAAAAATGAGGCGAACAAAGAAAGAGGGAGAGGGAAAGCGAATATTATAACGCCCAGATTAAAAACATTAATATCACGAAGACATTGTTCGACGAATTTATTCAGCTTATAAGACATGTGTGACGTGCCCGACGTCTTGTCCTGGTTCATATAGGGCGGAACAAAACGCAGATACTCTGTATGGCTCAGGACGATGCGCCTGGCTTGTCCATGCTTCGTATAGAATGGGTTATTTTAAATCATGCAAAACAATACTGCGTCATCTATCGCGCCAAACCGTAAATTTTATTGCCACTCTTCTACATTGGAACGGTCGCCCATAAACTTCATGAGTAGTAACTGTATAGCTCATAATGGTTCACATCTTAATACACTGGTAATTATTGTATGTTTAAATAAGTACAATCATACATACTCATGTACAAGGTTTCTAAATCATTTTAACTGTGCGTAATGAATGCACAGTAGTTCTGGATCTGTTTTGTTGTCGTCGACGTCATTGTTCTCGTCATCGTCGTCATCGCCGTTGTCGCAGCCGATGCCTTCACCTTCGCCTTCGGCTTTACCTTCACTGTCGTCTTCGCCTTCGCCTTCACCGTCCCGTCGCAGTCGCCGTCGTCTTTATTCTTGTTTCCCTTTCGTACTAGCCCTGATAATCGCTGTCGCTATCCTAGCGCTTCTCTCATTTGATTTCCCGTTAATCCTTAATGTCAGTTTTCCTTCCTTTTATCTCTGTAACACTTCTTATATCCTATTTTTATAAAAGACATAATATGTGGAAGGGTCAAGTGAATTGTCAAAATCGTGTATAATTGTATACACACACACAGGCATCAGTCAAATGATCAACAAATATAAGCACAGTAATCGAATATTTGATCTTCTGTTGATTAATTTTGTTTGTTCTGTTTGCTATATTAGATGGGCCCGCGGTTGTTCGCGTCAACATATTTGTTCGAAGTATCTCAAAAATAGATGACGTTACGATGGTAAGTTAATAAATACAGTAAAAACATTGAATTTCGGAGTTTCATCACAAATACACTCACGCACATACGATATTTTATTATACTTTGCGCGCATTTCCTTACAGTTAATAACTATTACCTTCCCCTATAAAAGCAGACATGCGCACGCACGCACGATGCACGTACTCAATAGTGAGTGAAACTTCGAAGGTACAGAATAAAATAAGAGCTTACATTCTTTCTTTTATCGTTCCAAAATTAATAGTATTGGGCCTCGTGCGTCTGCGCACAAATATTTACACCACATCGGAGTATAGTATTTGTTGTTAGCACCTTGACTCGCTACATATTGCCTGACAACAGCGTTTTATATCTATACAGACCTCCCACGTATTTTCCATCATTCTGTTTCTATGTCTCTACTTTCCCTCGTTCTTGTACATGTACATTCATTCAATATTTAAGGTACAATTTTGTACATTTTTGCTCCCTAGAAATGATTATTGATTTTCTACTGATGAACAGGTAGGAATGTGGATCTCTATGTGCATGCACACCAATGTCATGGTACTAAGCCATTATTATACGTATATCTTATATATATACATACTTGCGCGTAATAATTACTTCTGTACGATACAAATACTTTCACTATGACTGCAAATATGTCTTCTCAAATTTGCAAATAGTACTACGCCGTCATGCAATTTTGTTGGTGCGGGTGGGCGGACAGGACAGGGTAGCATCTTAACTTTTCCGTTGTGCTGTAATGTTAGCACTCGGCGCCGTTCTACGTATGGTACATGCAAGGATATAAACGTACAGAATGCATAGATTAGTTGCTCACTTATTGCGGCACATATCATTCATGTTGTCGATCAATCGTATATTATATCTCATATTTTTGTGCGTCCACTTAAATCGTAAAGTCTAAGTATATGAGAATAATCAATGAGGAGCTAATTAAATAAAACAATAAAGTGATAGGATAGACAAGCGACTATTTAAACAACATACGGAAGATCTTATAAACACACATAAAGAAAATTAACAATGATTTAAATTGGAAAAAGAGCCAGCCAATGAGAGGGGGGGGGGGGAATAAAATGATCCAGTTTTTGTACGAGTATAAGAAATAATAGATATTCAATAACAAACGTTATAGCATTAGTAGCAAACCAAATGTTTACGTCAGATTGATAAGACTATTCAGAATTGCTGCGAAGTGGCTGTAATTTGCAGAAGGCCATTAATGTTTAATGTTCCGCTAATGTTATATTGTAAATGTGATTACATCAATTTAACCTCAAATATTTGCAGAAATTCATGTAGTTGTCATCTAGAACAGTGTAAAAAACATTTTTTTTTTATTAGAATGGGTTTAAAAAAGTACTTAGTATTTAGTTTTTAATGCATGACAAATAGCGAAAACCATTTAAAATTACGAAAGCGGAAGAATTAGGCAATGTATACACACATCGGAAATTATATGGATCCATCCGAAATTATTACACAGATTAACATAACAGTATACAATGGAATCTAAATTATTGTGTGACTGAGATCTAACAATAAGCTTCAAAATAACTATGTCCATCCATTATTTTTCCGATGGCAAAGTATAATCATATTTCGCATAAGATTGTTTATCTATTGAACAAGGAAATAATCTACAAAGCAATGGTGAGTTACCAGCGCAATATATTACTTATATTATTTTAAGAAATGCTCCTTCACTTTTCGTCTCCGACATTATACACACGTTACTTCAAATTATTTATAATTATTCCAAAATTAGGGCCCCTCCTAAGGATGTAGTTTTTGTCGACGCGGACAACCTTTGAAAGACATCTTAGCTAGTAGTAAGGAGGTCTCAATAATGAAAGCGAACATATAATTAATTGGATATAACGTTGTTTTATTTCTCACTGTGTATAGTTAAATATTTAAATGTACTATTAGGTTGAGTTATAAGTAACTTCCGTTTATTTATCAGACATTTATTTGGCTTTCATTGAATTACAAAATTTTATTAATTTGTTATGTATTCGCCACTATTATGTATGACCTTCTCCCATCTTCCTGGCAGTTTATCAATTCCTTCCTTGTAAAATGTGGTTGGTTTGGACTAGAAGAAATTTTCGACAGCCTGACTGACTTGCTCTTCAGAATTGAAGGTTTTTTCATTCAAAAAGTTTTGTAAGGAACAGAAAAGGTAGTACTCTCTGGGGCAAGATCCAGGGAGTAAGGTGGGTGTGGTAAAACAGACCATCCAAGTTCAAGAAATTTTTTTGAGTCACCCTTGCTGTATGTGGTCACGCATTATCGTGTAGAAGAATGACGTTTTTGCGATTGATGAGTGCAAGACGCTTTTCATGGTGTTTCTCTTGCACATTTTCAGCTGCTGGACGTATCTATCCGCATCAATCGTTAAATATTATTTCAAGAACTCGTAATGAATAATGCCTCGACAATCCCACCATACACACAGTAAAATCTTTTTGCCATTAGTGTTTGCTTTCGGATCTGGTAGGGGTGGTTGATCCTTATCAAGCCACTGTCTTTTGCGGACGATATTGCCATAAATAATCCATTTTTCATCGCCTGTTATAATCCTGTTTAAAAATGGCTCGATTTTTACCCGTGAGAGCAGACTTGTGTCGACTGACATGCGATTTTCTTTATTCCGTTCTCTCAGATTGTGAGGTGCCCATAGTTAACAGTGGTTAACAGTTGTTTGTGAGGTATTCAACCTTTTTGCTATACCGCTTATTGATTGGCGTGGATTTTGCTCCAATATTGCCTTTAAAAGGTTTTCATCAAAGTCGGGAGGACGTCCCGCTCTTGGTTTGTCTCATCGGAAGTTATTTATGACTCAACTTAATATTATTCAATAACGTATACTGATTCTAAAAGAAGTCGAAACACGCTGTTGTTTCCGTGTTCTAAACATAATATATGAATACAAAACATTGCACAGAATTGAAGTCCTTAATATGTCTTTGAATTTCTGACTAACAAACATAGTGTATGGAGCAATCTTCCATTTCATATTAGTAACAAATGTATTGATTCAATCCGTCGATTATATTTCAGTATTTGATTATATACTTTGTCATTTGATCATATTAAATACCATCGTTGATTTCGTTGTAATTGTTCTCAGAAGCGAATACTTTGATCAAATACAGGTACAGTGTTTTCTTAAGATTATTGGTTTGAGTTAATACGATGTTGTTAAATATTTTCTTAATGAAACTACATATTTATACAATCTACCTACATCCAAAGGTGTAGATATCTTCTCTTGTAACCGTGCTTACAATTAGTATTAAAAATAAAGTTATGTATGCGGTATTCAAAAATCCGCAAAAAAGACCGGTAAACGTAAGTGCACATTGTAATCTCTTCATGTCATTTAAATTTTGTTATACTCATACAGAGAAGATCAGTAAGGCAGTATCTGAATGCAGCCACCTGACCTATACGGATTATGTATATTTCCTTAGTAGAAAGTGCCGACGAATTATGCACAAGTTTATTTTATACATACATAAGATTTTATTTACACGTTTAGTAATCATTTTCTGTAGCTGTTATTAAAGTGAAAGAAAATTTTATACCGTAGTCATATCGGAATCCCGGAAACTGAAATCAAGCCCGGAAACCAAGGGGACTTAAACCGATTCTATGATGGCTTTTAGAAATGCTTTGCTTAAAACGTTTTCGAAATAAGTGGCAATACTTGGGGTGATATGAGCAATTGATATTTCAAACCGGACACCCTCTTCGAGTCACTTTCACCCGTTTTGATAAATTTCTTAAAACTATGAATAAATAGGCTAAAATAATTCACGCAATTAATTTTAATATAATAGCCAACGCCCTAAGTAGTTCATATTAAATTTAACCTGCATGTTAAAATTAATAAAATTCTGTTATTCCTCAAATCACTAGAGCTATGCTGATATCGTTTTCCATTGATCGTCTTTAACACGTTGATCGCCCAATCACCCGTACTTGGATGTAGCCCCTGTGGCTATGTTTCCCGGATGACAAATTAAATTCTTGTAAACTACCTACAAAATCCTGTTTCAATTGAACGAAGGCGAGTGTCATCGGGGAAACATAGCCACAGGGGCCGTCATCCAAGTACGGATGACATGGCATTCAACGTGTTAACGTATAGAATGTAACGTGAGATATTTTCTTCTTACATCTACGTACAATCATTTTTTCAATAAAAATGAAATTATACCCATCATTGTAGGTAAAATATGATAAAGTTAAAAATATATGTTTATAACCACGGGCATATGTTATGCATAAAAAACACACGTTTTAGAATGAAGAACAAAAGCGCGGTGCGATTTTGCGTACATATTATCTGTTCCGGGTTTATTGAAGTAAGTTTATTAAATAATGGAGAATATAACGACTTCCTACTAGTTGTGCAATGTTATTTCCTTATAATGAATTTATGCGATAGGAAACGGATTTGGAAAATGTAAGAAATGTCATGACATGTACACACATATGGATTTATCACAAATCAACACAATAAAGTAAGTTCGTAAAACTTAAGTAAATAACACCTTAATAATTTCCTGAAGTAAGGTCTACAGACGTAATTACTTACATTTTACATTCCATATTGGCATTTGTCTATTTGGACAATTCAGTCTAATCAGTGTATAGGGTATGGGTATGGTAGCACATCCTCCAAACTCTGTCCACGTGATTTGATGCGCACAGATGTGACCATCGAAACGCTTTCCGCTCTCGCGCTAAAACGCTCGCTGATTCTTGTATTTAGGATATCAGAACACGAGCCACAAGGCTCAAATGCCGGGCAAATCGTCTATGGCAGGCTCCGGTGGCATAGCCCTACTGATGAGTCCGCCACTGGATCCAGGACAAATAATTATTTTATTTTTCATTTTTCCTTCTCTATTGTTTTACCTTACTAAATTAGCCTTTATGGTATGATTTTACATTGAAATGGATGGTGAATAAAACGGTTTTTAATCTCATATTATGCGTGAATTGAAATGATTATAAATAAATGCAGTCATGCCAAATACGTACAAATACAATAATGACATATCATAAAATCCAAGAGCGCATGGAATTAAAATGTTATTAACGATTGGTTCCTGAAAAACGGTAGATTGGCCCGTAAACGACTGAAAATATGAAACTATTGTTATTATATAAATTGTGTTATACATAACGTATTACATAAACAAATATTATGTTTGTTAATAACAACTAAGGCAATTTTATAATACGTTTTCATTTACCCATTTGGTGTGCAAGAATAGAACTAATGATCAGTAGCTAATATATTTACAAAGAAACGTTTACGTACTGTCACCAGTGTTTAACCCTGTATACAGCAAGGCTGATAAAATGTAATGTATTGCTTTATTTACGCAAAATGCAAAGGCATAAAACTTACGTGGTCGCCCTATTGTTTTCAATTATTGATTAATTGTTTAATATTTCGTCGGATGTAAAGTTTGAATACAACAAAACTGTTGTATATTTTTCAAACGTTTAGCAGAGCCAAACTACTTAAATTTAAACTCGATATAATATTTACTCTTCTATTTCTGTATAATTAAAAAACAATATAGACTTTCGAATAAATTTACATCTGCTAAACAATCTTATTTTTTCGAATGTCAAGGAAAACAAGAGAAGTAACTAGCAGTTCAATTTAAAGAAAAAGGTTTTAAACAATCTTTTTTTCGCCTAGAACCATTTCTTTAAAATTAAATAGATCCCGAGTTTATAAAATAACACTCATTTTTAAATAATCATCAAATTAGCTGTAATAGTCACCCAATGTCACCTAATTACAACACCTCCTTCAACCGGTAACAATGTAATCGGGAACATTTTTTTGATGTTTTGCACAGCTAGCCAAATTAAAGGTATTTTACATTAGTAATGGCCATTGAAATAACATTTTCCAATCTATCATTGCATTGTATTATCCGAACAAGCACAAATTACGGGGCTAGCAAAAGGTATTCATTGAAAACAGAACAATAGTGCTTAATAAACGGTTAAAACATTTATCGTTTCTGATTGATAGATGTAAACTGTATGAATTTTTGTATACAACCAGCGCTAATAATCCGTTTGTTCTTCTTTACACCTTTATAATGATAGTTCAACGAACTATATATTTCCCGAGTCATAACCCTTTCTTATTTACTCTCACGAAGAAGAGAGGGGGAGGAGGGAGGGGGGGTTACAAGGTACGTGTGTTGACGTGTTTTATATTTGTCTGCTACCAAACAAAAAAACGATTCGGTTCAATTTTGATAATATTGTATTCATTTAATTGAATGGCGATTGTCAGGTTTCACAAATTATTTTGCATCACGTTGGAGTTTATTTGTTAATAGTATTTTATAATAAAGTAGTATAGTATAATAATTTATTTTGAAAGTGACGCCGCTTTAAGGGGCCAATACATGTAAACGCTCAAAATCAAGCTGTTATTTGCAATTTTTTTCAGATGGAAAAGAAATGAGCAATCGGGGTTAAATTGTGCGTATGTTTAAAAATACTATCGACGATCTCAATACATTTTTTTTTTGCAAAAAAATATTCGAGTCGTGGATTTATGGGCTACGTAAAAAAGCGTGTCGTTCTCGTAGTTATAACTTGGCGGACACAATGCAGTTCTTAATTTTTTTCTAAAATCAAAAATCCAAAGTTAATTTTAAATGTTTTTCATCTGTGTGAACCTGGAAACCCCGGAAGAAATCGTAAAATAAGAATTTTATGCAGATTTAAACGGAAATGTATGAATTTACTGGAATATAATTTTCTTTCAACCTTTTGTAAAAAATAGTAAAAAGGATTTTTTTTACCTAATTGTATGTTCACTTAGAAGAGTATTTAATACTGCAGAGAATATTCTAATTTTCGATGGAGATAGTATCAATTATTGGTTACTTATAGCAATTATCGACTAATCAGCTATTACTGGATCTAATAGCAGTCCTTCCTTTTCTTCGTAAATCTCGTTTGCATTCACTTTTTCTAGTCTGCTTGCTATTCCAGCCTCCTTACTGCTGAGTAAGTACCGTTTGTCCTGCCTAATGATTCGACGCTTGTCGGCATTTTCCATGAATATTTTGCATTGCTGACCAATTTTCAATTCAAGCAATCCAATAATCCTTAAAATAGATGAATAACCTTCGTTAAAAAATCCAGTTGTAATATAGGCAGACAATTCCATAATTTTTTCCCCTGAGTTTAGATGCTTTGGGTTCAACCGCCACATAGTCGAATTGAACGACTCGTTGGAATTTTCGGTATCTACGCCTAAACAACGCATTAAAAATTCTTCATTGGAAAGCCTTTCGTAAATTGGCCGGATATGCTGTTCAATTGTTTCGTTAATCACTCAAGCTCCATGTTTACATGTTGACAATTCATTTGTGGGGACATAGGCTGTCAGGACCCGCCGGACAGTACTCATATTTTGAGTTATTATCCGTGGAGGCATATGATAGAAAGTGGCCGTTACAACCCTTTTCATATTCTCGAGGCTGTTGACATTCCTCGGAATAACTAATTCATAGTGTCATGACAATTTGTTCAACAGAGCATCGGTTAGTTTGCCCCTTCCAGTAAGTTTGGGATCTTTTTAAACTTTCTGGAGAAGACTAGCTATCATCTTCTGCACGTGGCCAATACACTCACTTTTTACCACTTGAAAATCTTCACCATGTCTATTTATATCTTGTATTCAAAGTGTTCTGTAGACAAAGTCGACCGCTCAACTATATCTCTGACTTGAACGCAAAGTATAGGAGGCATTTCTACGTTATAACATGAGAATTCTTCGAATTAAGTTTTAAAAATTTGCTGACATATTTCTAAGACGTGAAATTAACATTTTAAAAAAAAAGAAAGTAATGTTTTTTAAGTTTTACATGTATTGCACCCTTAAAGAAGGCATGAATCATTGAATACTCTTGAAATACCAATTGACATAATATCAAAATAGACAAAGTCACACATTGTAAAGTAATAAGGGAAATAAACAAAAAGTTCTTTTTAAATTTTCGTATTTCTACATTATATATATATATAAATGATTTACATTTGCATATCATTCTATCCGATGGAAACGGGTAACCAAAGGATACACCAATCTCTGTACCAGAGTACTACTTCAATAAGACTTCTACTTATGTCTATTTTTAAAGATCACAGATGTTACTTCAGTCAGTTATTTTTATATACTTGACAATAATGAATAAAAACTATAGATGAAAATCTTTATCATGTCCTGTGAATGAACTTCAGAATGATAAAGCGCTTTAATCATTCTTACATCATATAGAGAAAAATAAGTGAGTTCACAGTTCATTTGTAGACTGTCACTTAGATTGTGTTTGCAATGCACATTTGTGGTACTAAAGCAAAAGTTTATGAATTTAGAACTTGGTCAAAAAATATATTTCCCTATCATTAACAATTATCTGACATATAGTTTGTTATAAAAGGACTTTTGCATTATTTAAAGAGAAAAATGAGAAGTAGGAACAGAAGGGTAGACGGAGGAAGGGGAAGGGGATAGAAGTCTTTCTAATCAACAGATAGGGAGGGGGAGAGAGAGAGAGAGAGAGAGGGGGGAGTGATAGAAAGTGGGAGAGAGAAAGAACGGAAGTGAAGTAGCAAATAGTGAAGGAAGATCAAAAACGCGGTGGACACATGGTTTGCAGCTATCGGCTAATCTCCTTTAATTAATGAATTTGTTTTGTTCTGTTTCGGTCGACGCGATTAGATGGGCCGACAAATGTGAAGGTCAACATCTTTCTCCGCTCTATCAGCAAAATAGATGATTATAAAATGGTGAGTCCAATAATAAATCGTCATCAGCAAGATGTGTGCCAGCCTCTATATCAAGCGCGTGAGCGTTTAATATATACAGAATGTTCCATTTAACCTCCCCTCCTTAAACATTTCCATTGTTCGTTGTTTTCAATATGACAGAATACTACGGGATATTTGCATGCTTGTGAAAAGAGATATAGTGCAATGAATAAAAAGCTTTCAAGGTTTTTTTCCTCTTAAAACTTCAGGGTTACTACTCTTACTTCACATCACTGTTATAAAAAAAGTCCAATCGTCATTAGTATGACATTTTTGATAAACATCCACTAATACAATAACCAACTACTTTAAGGGTCGAAATGTGTTTTCACGTTGCAACAAGATAATATTTATTCAATCCACACGATTTGTTTCTTGTTTGTATTTGAGTTCATTGTTAACTGTTGAAAATTCATGCCCACAAAAATAATTCAAAGATGGTATATCATGGCACGAAAAAAATTTTTGATTATAAATTAAATTATAGCTGTTTCAAAACTTTTGTTCACTTTCCCTCCGAGTCTTTCAACGATAAATCTGTTTGAATGTACGTATGCCTGACTCACTCATTCATCTAATTTTTTCAAAATGTATCACAAAGAAATAGTGGAAAAAAGTACATATGAACATCAAAGCTTTAATAAATAGAACAAGTACTCTAGACGTCATTTTCCTATTGCTATGTTTGCGTTTCTTTAATATTTACTCATACCCAATTTTTCATAATCCAGGATAGCTGTACACATTTCTTCAAAATTTATCAACATTTTATGATAAGATGTAGAGTCACGTACTAGAATAATTAAATGCAAGTACAATAACTTCTCATTATTTCTTGTGAAAATAAGTACGAGATTTTTTACAAATCTTTCTGTATCATAAAAAGTAATGAAGAATTGTGGGGGTGGACAGACTAAGTGAGACAATCTGTATATACCTTTGTATTCGATACGTTTGTATACCAAATGTACACAACGTAATATTTGCACTTCTGTATACTTGTACCCGTATTGTATAATATACATATTTACATATTACAAGTTTGTATATGTGAGAAATATTCAAAATTTAATTTATATTTTCAATGTCTTGTTTATGACGCACGCACGCGTGTACACATACACACTTTGATACGTTGAATTTATTCATAATACGCATGTTTTGCGGGTACCAAGTACTGTTTGACACATTTTCCAGGATGTAAAACTAAACGTGAAGTTTCTGCAAACAATTTGTTTAAATAAAGCATTTAGTTTAATCCTATAGATGTAAATTGTAAATCTCAAAAGCTGTGATTTGACTATGCTATTATTACGCTACGTTCATCATAATTGTAATCATGCAATCTTTTGACATCATCATTAATATGATGCAGATTTTTTCCATCGTTATCGCTGTAGTTCTTTCCGTGACACTTCCTTGTCATTCTTTAACCTGCCATGCAATCTCAAGATATTTACTATTTCTCTATACCCTTCACGGTAGGCATTCTTCTCACCATCGTCATATCTTTGTGTTGTGCTGTGTACTCGTATATACTCGTGTTTCATAGTATGCGTCGATTTCACGTATTTTTATAGTATGAATCGTGCTTTCAACTCGCATAACGTCAATGTCTTTATTTCTTTTTATAGTTATTTACATCATATACATTGCAATCATTACATTAGCGCAGTCATTAAGATATAGCATAACGTTAAAATTACATGGGTATAAAATGTGTCCCTATGTTTAAATCTCGAGTTCTTGCGTTTGCTTTATTTCAATAATTGCTAGCAATATATCTGTTTATTTATCATTCCGTATCGCTTGTGTGTCGCTTATCCTGTATCGCAGATGTAATGGCAACAAATCGTGTTACTTCCTTCAGTCCATTCATACACAATTCACTGTTCTAACGAGTTCAACGTCTGTATGAGAGAAAAATGGATTAAACACACTGAGCATGCAATGTCCAAATATCAACATTTTCGCACCAATCCACGTTCCTGGAATAAAAACAAGATTTCATGTTCTGATCTCATAAGAAGGCATATTCTAATGTTAATAAAAACTCCAGGGTATGTGGTATCTCGAAACAGACAATTTTGTAATATTTAAATTACATGTATTTTTGAAGGCACACGATGATGCGATCAAATCCGTCAACGTTTAAGATTTGGTTCAATCATGATACCCACGAAGTCGATCTGCAAAGCCATTCAACTAGCTATATCTAATGTCTGTAAATCGTACTAAATTCAACGCAAGCAATAGTGGGTGCGAGTTTAGACGACTATAAAGATAGTAGTTTTATAACAGACGTTATACTAGATACACATCGAAACGATTATTACCATCTTTTCATAGTCGCTCATTAAGTATCTTGTTAGCAATCAAACGATGAACGAGTAATTGACATGTTTCTTGGCAAGAGGCAAATGCAAAAGACCTTGTCTTATTCAAGATCTATCCAAATCTTTAACTGCTAAAAGTGTGTATGTAAATGCTCTTATTGCCCATAATAGAGGCAATACATGTACAGGCCTTATCAAGATTGTCTCTAGAGACTCGAAATTTGGTTCACAAGATCACCAGCTCGATACTTCCGAATTGCTAATGCCTGTGCATATGCTCTAATGCTAACCACACTGGCGATTTGACACATTATTTTGGCATATTCTCCGGCTATTAAGAGATGCACTTGTTCACTATCTCTCTGGGTGTTCACCTGCGAAAACCCCAGTTGACACACAAACTGATATTAGGGAACTGCTGTCGTTGTTGCAACAGTTGCACCGATTTCCACGCCGAACATGTTGGGACTACTAATTGCCCAAACCAAATCGCTTTGTCACGTGGCATTGCGTATGAGCCAAATATCCAAAACTGCTGCAGTCAGGGACATAGACCAAGCCATGGATATTAACATAATTTGAAAATACTCATTCCACGAAATTAGATTTCACATTTTTATTCTATAGAGTAGTCTAAGTAACGTACCATTATTTGTCATCATGCGCAGAAAATTGATGCTAATCATTGGTCTCATTACAACTTATTGAAAGTTAAGAAGTCATGTATTTTTACTTGCTGTACCATTCGCTGCACGATTTTGAATAGTTTAAGGGGGCCGATAGTTAACTTTTGAATCAAATTATCATAATTTTATTTTGAAAGATTATCTGTGTTCTTTTTCTTTATGTTTACATAATGCATTGTATGTTTTAATACGTCGTTATCTAGATTTCTATAACTGATTGATGAAGAACCTGTAGTTACGAAATAAAAATATGTCGCATAATTTAATATATAATGTGAGTCAATTTGTGGCATTGTATGTTTCTGAAGAGCTGGAGCAGGTTTCATTTCAGCTCAAAAAATCTTAATAAGCACATTGCTTTGCACAAATGAAAAGTTTATAAATATCTCTAAGTTATATTAGTTCAGTATTGGCACTTTTGCGTGTATTGAAGAGTAACTAGCTTCTATCCTATACTTTCCTTATACATTTTCTACTTTCTGGTCAATTTGATATTGTTTACAATTATGTTCTCCTTTCCTCTCTTGGTTACGCGTGAGGTGTCATACAAATACATGGGCGTCCGAACAATAGAACCGCACATGAGACCTTGTCTCATCTCTCCCTCTCTCTCTCTCTCTCTTTCTGTCTGCCTGCCTGTCTCTCTCTCTCTCTCTCTCTCACCCCCCCCCCTCTCTTTCTCAGAAATATATATATACGGATAATGAATACATAATTGTAAACATTATTAAAGTAATGAATAAACATATCAAGGTCTAACATCACGATTATATTTATCAATTTTACATAACTTGCACTTGTTTTCCGTAACAGATTTGCGTCATAGCTATTCTCGTGTTGGAGACTACGTTGATCTGGTAAACAATGATTGATTCTTCTTGCAGTTTCAATACTTTTATTATAGAAATAACCTAATCTCTTACGCACAGCAAATCGCAAAAAAAGCAATACCTTTTTACATACAAGTTACATTTTTTATGGAAACCTATATAAGATAAATAAAAAATATTACAAGCCAAATATGAGTTTAACGAAAACAAGAGGAGAAATTATTCACTAAATTTAAGACAAATATTATGTATATATTCTTTGTTATTTCATAGATATTATAATATGTAAAAGTATTTTACTATGAAAAAAAATATATAACCGGATTAGATGAGTTAGCGTAACGCTGAATACTAATGGCTCCGAAATGTCTTCCATATCCTTAGAGGTATTTAGCAAACATTTATTCATAACAACTAATCGTTTGCCTCACTTTTATATATCCTGGAAATTGGTCCTGGAAATTGTTAGATAAGAAATGGCAAGTGAAATTTATGTGACAATACTCAGCAAAAAGCGTATTATGGGCGAAAGTAAAACAATGTAATGGTGAACGGGTGAATGTGCTTCACTAATCAAAGGCAAATTATAGTGTTAATAACGCTATTCTAAAATGAAAGTGACAGATATGCACGTTACACAGAAAGAAACACTGCCTGCTGTCCGCCGTTGTTGTCAAAGGATGACAAGGAACCGCTGGAAATGGCGGTAACGATAGAATTTGTCAAATGGAACGTCTCCTCCCCCCCTCTCAGATAAGATATGAATGGAACTCCCAGAGCCACAGCCTGGATAATATTTCTATTGTGAGCGAAATGCATGAGACTATCATTCTTACTAACCGTACATTTTGTTTGTACATACGCCTACATACTTTGTACGATGTATCTGTTATTTTGTAGCACGTGTAAATAATACATAGTGTAAGCGTGCACGTACATTATAATAAATTTAGAAATATTATCTTACAAACATTTTTGCTGCATTCTCACACGCTTCATATCCCGCTTTGTAAAAGTTTTGCCCTCTTTTATGTGCTTTTGCCTAAAAAGAAAACCTACCAGCACATGCAAGTATTTTTTTATATTAAATATAAGGAAGAAATATATCGTACTTCGTATAAACACATAGATTATACAATTCGACCACTATCAGATGATACACTGTTACTCATTGGTGGTTGACTTTCCTTTGGTAAAGCAATTTTGTATACAGGTTGAATCAGAATTTGAGGGAGAAAAATTGAGGGGTGATAGAACACATCAATACAAGAAATTTTTGTAATACAACGTATGGACGGAACGCAAAGGGGGAAAAGTTACAGGATAGTTTTCCATCGTAACATTTAACGCTGTGTTAAAAAATTATCAGAAGAATGAGAGGAGATATTTAAGAAAACATTTTCTTCTTCTTCTATTTTTGGTTTTACGTCGGATCGACTGCTGGGTCATTAGCGACGGTGGGACTGGATTACAGTAGATGGTACATTTTTGATTCCTTGAGGAAGTTTAGCGTATTTCTTAGGTTATCCTGGTTAGTTAGTGTCTTAGTGTTGGGTGGTGGTTGAACTTAAAGTTGGTTTCTTGCAGATATATTATATCTGGGTTGTGTTGACTTATAATGATTTGTAGTTGTTCGTAATGGGTATCATATCTGTTAATGTTCCATTGAATTATTGTTTTCATAATGCGTTATGTTGTTTATTTTGGAGGGGTAGTTAGTTTGTTGATTGGTTTGTTTGGTTTTTAAGATTGAGAGTATTGGGAGTCTCAACTACTTATGAGGTATCTGTATCTGTTTCTGATGCCGAATTATACAGGGTCTTTCTTTTAACTCGGAACGCTCGATATAGTGAAAACGCTAACGTGGCAACAGCGCTAGACTTGATACACGCGCCGCCGGGGACAGTGCGCCGGCAGTGCCGACACTCTTGACCGTATCGACTCTAGCGCTGTTGCCACGTTAGCGTTTTCACTATATCGAGCGTTCCGAGTTAAAAGAAAGACCCTGTATGTGGGGTCATTTTTGGTATTTTTTGGGTCAAGTTTTTTGCAAAGTCGGTGAATTCTATTTTTAATACTGCGTCCTCTTAAGAGTGGGTAGATTTCCTCCAACATTTTGGTGAGGTCAGGTATGTTATTTGTATAGTCTTTCGCTATTTCAGTGGGATGGGCTGCTCCAAACGAATTTTCAAGAAAGCTTTTTAGTTGGTTATAGTTTAATATAAATCTTGAACTATCGCGCTCAATTTCCTGTTTAGCTGGTAATAACATTTCTTCTAGTTTTTCGAGGTTCAGGGCAGGAGATATGGGTGGTAATTTCTCTTTGCATATAGTAGGTTTTTTACGTGGGTTTCTTGGTGTTGGTTCGGTGAAGTTTCTCACATCAATGTCTTGGCAGGATTGGTGATCGGTTCATGTTTGGGATAACGGTCTTTTTGAGCCAGTTTGGATTGTCGGTAATTGAGTTTGATGAATTGTAGCTATTTTTGAGTAAAGGTAAAGAAAGACGCGTTCCTCACCGATTTGCATGAAACTTTGCAGAAACGTCAATTTTTGCATAAAAATAAGATTTGTAAAAGCAAAAAAAGGCCGCTCGCGTCTAATTAAAAAGTTATTAAGCGTTAAAGTTTAGTCATAATACCTGCCTTATCGACAGCACGAACGACATCTGCGCATGCGCTCCGACGTCTGCGCATGCGCTCCGACGTCTGCGCATGCGCACGGACAAGATTGCAGGTAAAGTGCGCCTATTTTGAATGAAATAATATTGAATTGGCGAAGGCTAGGTGTGGGCAAGGCTTCCCTTTCATAATATTTAAGGGTTTTCAATCAAAAAATGGTTTGAGAGTTGGTTTTGGTCTAGATTTCTTTCAGCCAAATCTCACTTTTCGTTTTATTTCTATGGCTAGGTGTGGGCAAGGCTTCCCTTTCATAATGTTTAAAGGTTTTCAATCAAACAATGGTTTGAGAGTTGGTTTAGGTTGTTACGGATCTCGATCTGAGCGTGAATAGGTAGATTTGGAAATCAGAGTCTCGTATAGGGAAAGACGTAGACTCTTAGGAGGGTGTTAGCCACTTCAGACGCAGACAGCAGGAAATACCCTTTTGCCGTAGCTGTCGTGGACTAACCAAGGGAGATAGGCTCAGAACTCGGACGAGGCTCGTCAGAGTGACTGGCTCGTCACAAAGACAGGCTCGACGGTCGTCTAAGTCTACCAAGGCGTGCAAGCGTCCGAATTCGGGATCAGACAAGAGATCTGTCTTCACCGGAAACGTAGCTCGCGGAAGGAAGGATGACTGGTCGGGACGCGGACGAGGCTCGTCACAGACAGGCTCGTCGGTAGCCTGCCCAGTCTTAAGGATAGTAGGAGGGTTTCGATCAAGTTCGCAACATGCGATACGTCTCGAGCGGCTGAAACGTATCTGTGGGTTTTGTCCGTATGTGATGCGTATAGGAGGGTAAAATAATAGAATGCAAGTTCTTCAATAATGAATATATTCTATCGACTTATAATGTACAAGCGAAGGGTCCAAAGAGCGTTCGCGAGGCAGTTTTAGGAATGAAGGTTTGGTCGGGCTTGGCTAACAAGTCCTGCTCCTCAGGTGACGCCTCGGAGCAGAGGCGGAGACTGGGACTTACGTTTGCGGAACCTAATTCCACCGAGGTGCTTTTGGACAGAGTGTCAGCACTAGAACGTATTCCAGACTAGTCCGATTTGGGGTTGTTCGGGCGCCCTTATATACGGTGGGCCCCCGTAGGGTCGGTTCGGGAAAGTCGGCGGTGGTGGGGATGTGTATCCAGTGCTTGCAGATAAGGGGCCGTCTTGCTTGCGAGGGAGACGTAGGCTGGATGCATACGTAACAAGGTCTAGATTTCTTTCAGCCAAATCTTGCTTTTTGTATTATTTAAGGGCTGGGTGTAGGCTAGGCTTCCCTTTTGTAGTGCTTTTGTCGATAGAAATGATGTTGCTGCACTTTTGCTATTAAAATATAACCCGAAACTACTCTCAAACCATTGTTTAATTGAAAACTCTTAAACATTATGAAAGGGAAGCCTTGCCCACACCTAGCCATAGAAATAAATCGAAAAGTAAGATTTGGTTGAAAGAAATCTAGACCTAAACCAACTCTCAAACCATTGTTTGATTGAAAACCCTTAAACATTATGAAAGGGAAGCCTTGCCCACACCTAGCCATAGAAATAAAACGAAAAGTGAGATTTGGCTGAAAGAAATCTAGACCTAAACCAACTCTCAAACCATTTTTTGATTGAAAACCTTTAAACATTATGAAAGGGAAGCCTTGCCCACACCTAGCCATAGAAATAAAACGAAAAGTGAGATTTGGCTGAAAGAAATCTAGACCTAAACCAACTCTCAAACCATTTTTTGATTGAAAACCCTTAAATATTATGAAAGGGAAGCCTTGCCCACACCTAGCCTTCGCCAATTCAATGTTATTTCATTTCAAATACGCGCACTCTACCTGCAAACTTGTCCGTGCGCATGCGCATGCGCAGATAGCGTTCGCGCTGCCGGTAAGGCAGGTTTTATAATAAACTTTAACGTTTAATAACTTTTTAATTAGACGCGAGCGGCCTTTTTTGCTTTTACAGACCTTATTTTTATGCAAAAATTGACCATTACACGAAGTTTCATGCGAATCGGTGAGGAACGCGTCTTTCTTTACCTTTACCTATTTTTGTTTCTGTTATCGACGGTGAATCATTGTCCATAGGTTTCTCTTCTATCGGCAATTTTGTCATTTCAATGTCTGTATAGGTTGTTGACTCTTTTGTATTTGGGGCTGAGACTGAATATTAGGGGCATTGTTTCGCTAGATGACTTTCCCGTTTGCATATAAAGCAGTTTATTTTGTCTGTGGTTGTATATATTCGGTAAGAGGTGTCTTGTTCCGTTAATATAAAGGAGGCTGGAATTTTCGTAATATCTTCAGGGTCAACATAAACTTGCCTTCTGAAACTGAGAATGTGTGCGTAATCTGGGTCAGTCATTCCTGCTTTCAGGAATGATATTTTTGAACACAGTCGGACATTATTTTTCTTGAAAATATTCTCAATTTCTAGGTTTGGTATAACTGGGGAGACGTTTGACAGGATGATGCGTTGAGCCGGCGTTACCATGGGTCTTACTTCAATTTTTTGGTTGTTTATAATGATTACCTTGTGGCGTTTGGTTACCTTTATTACTGTTTCTATTTTATCAAGATAGATACGTACTCTGTTATTAGAGATCCTTGATATGTATTTAATCGCTTTAGGCCCTGTAATTTTTCCGATTGCACTAGCGTACTCTTTAATGCCGGTATCGTCAATTGTCTGGATTATTATGGCTTGTTCTTTGGTTGGTGAGGTTTCACGTTTCGTCGCATTCGCATATGATATACTATTTTGGGCCGTGGTGGGGCCTGAGTTATCCCTGTACTCAAAAATCTCAGCCGTTTTATGTTTTACATTCTTTGATTTTATTGTGGCGGCTCGGCTCCGTCTATTTGTATGCGGTGCCAGCCTATAAACGTTAACGCTCTGACACTCGGTACTTGCAGGAGGCACTGTTTACACTTCACGTCTGAACACTGCGATAGTCAAACCGAAAACTGAGAAAACATTTTATTAACAGGAATATTATTGATTTATATGCTCAAAGAAACAAAAGGTAACACGGCTAAACTCGAAGAGTAAAATGTGTCGGAAATGCTCATTTTTCTCAACTTGACATGCAATCTTCAATCGCGTGAAATATATACAAATAATGCGTTCACAATCAAGAAAACCTGTATTTCACAACACATAAACTCCAAACTAAGTTAAAACCACGGAATAACGATAAACGATTCATTCATGCCGCATTGTTGCTAACCCAAGGAAATACCGCACGGACTTATGCACCAACCCAATAAAATGTTTTCTGAAATATCTTCTCTCATTCTTCTGATAATTTTTTAACACGCGATAAATATAACGTTGGAAAACTGTCCTGTAACTTTCCCCCCTTCCGTTCGGCTGATACATTGTTGTACAAAAATTGCTTGTATTCATGTGTTCTATCAGCCCTTAAATCATCTCCCTCGAAATCTAATTCACCCTGTATATGAGGTTGTTGATATAACCACGAATTTCCTTCTCTGGCTTGAAATTATATCAATTTTATTATGTGCGAAGAAATAATATATGGAAACTCTCTTCATAATATATTATTGGTCCACACAAAACGATTTTTCTAGTTAACCTTGTCAGACGAGATGTCTCATAAATGGACGTAAATACTTTAGAGTGTATACGAGGGGGTACCCAAAAGTAACCAGAATCGTACTCCCACACAGCGTGCACTTGGTGTACGAGGTTGCGTCGCTAAAGGAAAATAGATGGATCGCTTGTGAAACTTTGTGCCAAGTGACGCCCCCCGATGACGGCGCATATCGTTTTTATGGCAATTCTTTGAGAATGTATGTAGTAAAAGTTTGGCACGAAAACATGGAAGGATCTTACGAACAATGTGCAGCTGAAAAGGTTTGCTTTTTACTTGTTTCGGAATCGCACCCATAGCACCATCACTCGTCGCTTGTTATAATTTTGCTAAAATTCATTGCGCGGTAGACTTCCACGCAATTATTCCGTTGAACAGCGCTGTAGTACAACCCGAATAATTATTTTAGTTGATCGATCGTTCTCTGACGATCTTCCCTGATCAGATCGTGGACTTTTCTCCTCTTTTAAATCGAGAAACCACTCGGACACTTGTGTTTTGCTCAAGAGATGTTCTTTGTAAGCTGATTGCATCATTACAAAAGTTTTGGCTGCGTTCCTCTTGAGTAAAAAGCGAAACATTACAGCCGCACGTTGTTCGTAAGATCCTGCCATGTTCCCGTGCCAAACTTTTACTATATACATTCTCAAAGAACTGGCATAAAAACGATATGTGTCGTCATCGAGGGGCGCCACTTGACATAATGATTCAAAAGAGGTCCATCTAGTTCACCCTAGCGGAGCAACTTCGTACTCCAAGTAGACACTGTGTGGGAGTATGATTCCGGTTACTTTTGGGTACCCCCTCTTATGAATACACTAGTACTATACAAATCCAGTAAAAGATGTTGTATGAGCATCTGCCTGACATTCTTTAGCTTTCGAGTTATGGCTGCTTAACACAAAGGTTCGAAATACCTGCCACTTGGTTCAACACAATCTGTTGTGCGCGTTACGAAATACGCCCAATATGATGTTTCGAAATGCCCATCAATGTAATATACAGGGTGATTTCGATCCGGTGGTACAACCGAGAAGGAGGTGAATCTGCATGCAAAAATAAGTAAAACAGAACGTATGACAATTTTTTTTTAAACGCTCCGTTTTCAAGAGAATCGACTTTGAATTTTCGCAAAGTGCAAGCGCACCCGAGCGCGGCGCGATATACCGGGTGCCGCTGTAGGACGCTTGGACGCGGGGCGATGGCTTATCTCATTGCGTGGCATCGAAGCAGGCCCGGCAGGGACATCCGGTATACGCGACAGTGAGATCGAACCGGCCTATCGTGACGTCATAGCTGCCCGAACGTACTCGCAGACGACGCAAAGCGATAGATATAGATATACAATGCCATGCTTTAGGGCGCTTGCACCTGACGAAAATTCAAAGTCGATTTTCTCGAAAACGGAGCATTTTAAAAAAAATTTTCATACGTTCTGTTTTACTTATTTCTGCATTTAGATTCACCTCCTTTTCGGTTGTACCACCGGATCGAAACCACCCTGTATATGACACATTGTACCATCAATGCCTTAATCTGGCTAATACTGTCGGCAACAAGCATTACTTGCGTTTTAAAACCGCCCAAATAATATTGGGTACTTGTGTTAATGTTAAAATAATTGGCGTGTATGTCTGGTATGACTATGCCAATATAAATTAACTAACAACGCGTAGATTATAGCAAGAAATCATATTAAAAAAATGGGCTTTATTTGTTCGTAGCCGATTTTGAACGTTTTATTTAATCTTCAAATAATTCGAAAACTAAAATATACCGACAATGTGTTCTCAGAAATATTGATATACGTTTGTGAAGGACCATGTATACTCTAACGCAGTTGTAAACGTGCAACTTTTATAAAATCTCTTATTTATGATGTCTGGAAAAAAATTCTTTGTTCTCGTGAATAACATGTGCAACAATATCTTGAATTGTAGGTGACATTCAAATTTAATTATCCTGCATAACGCTATTAACAAACCTGTCTACTATCCCTATTGACGGAATCTTTTAATATTTATTCATAACACCTTTATATGCTGGCAGGAATACTCAGTGCAATTAACGTTTCGGGAACAATGGCTGGACGAAAGACTTCGATTCAATGACTTTGGAGGTGCGTTACGGGATTCAATATGTGATTTTGTCTTCTTTTTTTGGGAGACGCTTTTGCTCTATTTAGCTTTATCCGTTTTCTTCACTTTTACCTAATTATGCATTATATATGGTAACTACAGTAACCCACCGAAACTTTCCAGGTCGACTGAAATATTTAACACTGACTGAAGCGAACCGTGTCTGGATGCCTGATCTTTTTTTTTCCAATGAAAAAGAAGGCCATTTTCATAACATCATTATGCCGAATGTATACATTAGAATCTTTCCCAATGGTTCCGTACTTTACAGTATTCGGTATGTAAATAATGTTCATTCTAATTACATCACATCAGCAGATGTATCCAATTTTGTAGTATTTATAAAACTGAAATCTAAATTCTCTTAGGATATCTCTCACATTATCTTGCCCAATGAATCTGAAGCTCTATCCTCTGGATCGACAAATCTGTTCTCTGCGTATGGCTAGCTGTAAGTATACCAAACGTCTATGCGACGTCTGCAGATATGAAAAATATACAGTGGCTCACAGAAATATTCGGACATTAAGGTATGTCGTAACTCACGGTTGTATATCTCGGTTGTTTATAAAGAATTTGTATTTGGTACTTTTTCTCTTATTGAGCTAACCGTTATTCTAAAGAAATGCATGTCATTTATTTAAAGCTTTTACATAGCAGTATATTTTAACAAATGACACATGAAACTGTGCTGTATTTTCGAGTCGTAAAAATATTCGGACAATTCTGAAAATATCTTTGTCAAAAATTTAAATTTCTTCTTGAAAGCGTTGCCTTAATTGTGTTTTTGATTTTTTTGGCCGTTCACGAATTTTTCGAACCAATTCGTCCCATAAATTTTCAATCGGATTCAGGTTTGGGATTGTGGGGGAGTGTGGAGAGCTTTAGGACAGCGATATCTTGAAAATTCTTGCACAATGCGTGCCTGGTGTTTGGAATCATTATTCTGGTATTTAAGACCATTGCCGATCTCCCATATTTTCAGCACTTTTAACTAAATTATTTTTTAAGAGGGCTAAGTAAACATTGTTGTCCATAATTGTTTTAATAAAAAAATAATTTCCAAAGCCAGTGGTTGAAATATAACGCCAACTCATTACACTACTTCCACCGAGTTTCAATGCACTTTGCGTACTTTTCACAGAATTCTGCATTTGACTTACACCACACCACAACGCGAACACAATCCTTTTATAAGCAACTTACATAGACAGATACATATAGCAAAACCGCATCGGAAATCGAACCCCGGACCATCAGTTATTACGCTAGTACCATACTAACTGTGCTACGCCGCTTGGATCACAGATACATATAGTGACTTTCGATATACATACCTTAGTGTCCGAATATTTCTATCAGTCACCGTATATCTAATTATAATAATATTATTAGTAGTTGTCTGAATTCTAGAATGTTAAATATGAATATTGAATTTTATTCAAACAGATGGATGGACTACCGCTGATTTAGTTTTCCTTTGGAAGGAAGGCGATCCCGTCCAGGTGGTGAAAAACTTACATCTACCAAGGTTTACACTAGAAAAGTTTCTTACGGATTACTGCAACAGCAAGACAAATACAGGCGAATACAGCTGTTTAAAAGTTGATCTACTTTTCAAGAGAGAGTTCAGCTACTATCTTATTCAAATCTACATCCCGTGCTGCATGCTAGTCATCGTCTCCTGGGTATCGTTTTGGCTGGATCAAAGTGCCGTGCCTGCACGAGTTTCATTGGGTCAGTGTGTTTCTTTTGTTTATGTACGTTCCCAGAATATAATTCATTATGCCGCGAATATACTGAAGTCTTTTGTAGAACAATCATTGAATTCTATTTCTGCCGTTGATAACAATTTAAAATTACTGTACCCCCTTTTTTTGATGCTGTGAAATTGTGTGTCGCTTTGCAGGTACAAATTTATTCCACGTGTCACTTACTTTTCTGTATAAATAGGTGTCACTACATTATTGACGATGGCAACACAGACGTCAGGAATAAATGCCTCACTGCCACCGGTCTCCTACACAAAGGCTATCGACGTTTGGACGGGAGTGTGTCTCACATTTGTATTCGGAGCTTTACTTGAATTCGCTCTTGTCAACTATGCTTCACGGAGTGATATGCATAGCGACAATATAAAGAAAAAATTCCCGGCAAGTGAGATGGAGCATTCGTCCTCAATTGATCCATCCTCCGAATTACTTGAGCCGGATGGCTCAGCAAATTTTGCCATGGTCAGTACCAACACCGTTTTATATTTTAACACGTTGATCGCCCAGCGTGAATCGGTAGAGTTTCTCCGTGGGCCCAAATCCCAGACTCGGAGTGTAAGCAGCGCGATAAGTTGCAACAGCGATACGCTGCAATATAGCAGTCGGTCACATAACGTCGTCATCATTGAACCTTCGGTTCATGTATATTTTATTTACTTTATGTCCATTCAATTTATTTTGTTGTATTATATTTCATGTATATTTGTCATATTTCAATTTATGTATATTTCCAATTTGTTTATTTCTATTTATTTTATGTTTATTCAATTTATTTTGTTGTATTATATTTCATATATATTCGTCATATTTCAATTTATGTATATTTCCAATTTGTTTAATTCTATTTATTTTGTGTTTATGCAATTTATTTTGTTGTATTATATTTCATACATATTCGTCTTATTTCAATTTATGTATGTATGTATGTATGTATGCTTTATTCTCTGGTTCCCTTACAGGTTTCCAGCCTTTTCCACTATACACAGCATCTTACAATTATCTTAACCTATCATTACAACCTAATCTCCTCCCACGTCATCCTTGTACGCCCGTCACCCTCGCAGTCTTTCCTCTCTCCTCAGACCTCCGCTCCCCCTCCACCATTCAGTCACTCCTTTCCTCTTCCCGCCACTCCCTCCTCTCCTCCGCCCATCTCCACCATGTCCCCTCTATCCTGATCCTCCCCTCTCCTATCCACACCCTCTTCCCCTTCCTCCTTTCCTCCCACGCCTTCTCCACTACCCTCCACCTCATCCTCCTTTCTTCCCATGTGCGATCTTCCTCTATCCTTACTCCTTTTCCCCTTATTCTCCATCTCTTCGCCATCAGTTCTCCCTTCCTTTCCACACTTTCCATCCTCACTGCCACTATTCCCCTTTCGTCTCCCCCTTCCCTTCCTCTTCTTCCCAGTTCCCTTATTACCTCCACCTCCCCTTCCACCCCCAATTCTTTCATCAGCTCCCTTACCTCTTCCTTCCTCTTCTATACTCCTCTCCTGAGCCCTTTTACTATCAAATTCGTCCTTCTTCTTTCTTTTTCCTTTAGCTCTTCCCACTGTTCTATCTTCCTCATCCTCTTGTTCATCTCTTCTTCCACCTTCCTCTCCCCTTTCTTCTCTCCACTCTCCAGCTTCCCTTTTCTTTCTTTGCCTTGCTCTATCCTCTCCTCCATCCTCACCTCTCCTTTCTTCTACTCTGTCTCCATCCTCCGCTCTCTCTCTTCTATTCTCCTTATCCTCTCCTCCATCCTCTCTCTCTCTTCCCTTCCTCTCTCTAGTTTTTCACTTATCTCCTTGACCTCCCGCTCCATTCTTCCTACCTCCTCCATCCTCCCCTTCTCGTTCATCTCTTCTTCCAGCCTCCTCTCTCCTTTCTTCTCCCCTTTCTCCAGCTTCCCATTTCATTTTTCGCCTCGCTCTGTCCTCTCCTCCATCCTTTCCTCTCCTTTCTTTTCCTCTGTCTCCAGCTTCCTCGTTCTCTCTTCAATTCGCCTTATCCTCTCCTCCAACCTCTCTCTCTCTCTCTTCCCCCCCCCCCCTCCATTTTTTCTCTCATCTCCTTGGCCTCCCTCTCCAATCTTCCTACCTGGTCCACTATCCCCTTCATACAGGGTCTACCATTTAACGCGGAACGCTCGCTTGCGAGAAAACGCTAAATGGCAACAGCGCTAGACTCGATACACGCGCCGCCGGGGACAGTGAGCCAGCACTACCGAAACTTTTGAGCGTATCGAGTCTAGCGCTGTTGCCATTTAGCGTTTTCTCGCAGGCGAGCGTTCTGCGTTAAATGGTAGACCCTGTATACTCCCTCAACGTCTCATCTAGCAACTCCACCATCCCCTCTAGTCCTCTCTCCGTCCTCTTCCACACCCACCTCCTTATCACCTCTGCCATTTCTCCATATTTTTTCTTCATCTCCTCAGCCCCTTCTGCTTCCTCTTCATTCTCCAGTCCATCTTGTTCATTCTTTTCCTCCTGCTCCCTGTGTGACTTCTTCTCCCTCTTCTCTGCTTTCGTTATTTCCGCCTCCTCTCCTCCCCCGAACTTCCCTCCATTCCTTTCGCTCCTTCTCCATAACGCCTCTAATTTTCCCTCCTTTTCTTTTTTTGTCCTCCCCATCTCCCTCACTCTCTCTGTTTTACCCCGTCTTCTTCTCCCTTCCTTACCGACTCTCTCTCACTGCTTTTTACTTTCCCTCCAGGCGTCGCTTCCTCCGCTTCTCTTCCGTGCCCAACTACACGTTTCCTCCTAACCTCGCTTTCCTTCGGTCGCTTCTCTTTTCTCCCACTTCTTCTCCTCCACCTTTCCCGTTCCGCCCACGCTTCCACAACACCCTCTCCTTTTCCTCCACCCCACACCGTTCTTTCGCCCTCCCTTTCTCCCTCACTCCTATTTCACATCTTCTTTTCCTCTTTTACTCATCACGTACGTCCACACTCACTCCTATTTCAATTTATGTATATTTTCAATTTGTTTATTTCTATTTATTTTATGTTTATTCAATTTATTTTGTTGCATTATATTTCTCATATATTTGTCATATTTCAATGTTTGTATATTTCTAATTTGTTTATTTTATATATGTGTACTCGACATTATTGTGACACAAATGAAATTGTTGTAAACTACCTACAAAATTCTGTTTCAATTGAACGAAGAAGAATGTCGTTCGTGGACGGAAGGGAGGGAGCCCCTGACGAAACATAGCCGTCACTCAAGCATGGATGACGGGTAGGTTTCCGCAGGGGCTCCGTCATCCAAGTACATACGGGTGACGGGGCCCCTGGGAAAATATAACTGTCATCCAAGTACGGATGACGTGGCATTCAATGTGTTAATAATGTATTTACCGTGCTTCATTATGAAGATTTTAATAATCAAAAGACCTTCTTTCTAGAAGCCATTAGTCCGGCATCCAGAGGGTACGATGGATACATTGCGACAATGTGAAATTCATATGCAACCGCGGAAAAAAAACTGCTGCAGGTCGTGGCTGTCCAAGTTCCCGACGAGATCCAAGCGCATCGACGTAATATCACGGATATTTTTCCCCATCGTATTCGCGTTCTTCAACCTCGCGTACTGGTCCACGTACCTGTTCCGGGAGGAAGCAGAGGGCGAGTAATCGAACACAAAGATGAGGAAAGAAATGAAGAGGAAGAACATCGTCGAGAAGCGCGAGGATCCAAATACGTGGCTCGCGGCCATACCCAACGTTATGAACATCATCGCCCTTTAATTACTGAAAACTATCAACACCAGCACCGCCAGTATCAACACAAGCAACTTCAAAACCGGCACCACAATATCGATTACTTCAATGAGTATCAATCTCAATTCTCCCATCAAATAAAATCATTGTCCCATCGTGCACGACGGCGTTATCAACATTATGATCATCAACATCATCATCATTATCGTCGCCATTATTACCACCATCACCACCACCACCACCACCCTTTACATACTGTGCAATATGAACAAAAGACGGAACTTTTATCATCTTGTAGTGACCGAAAACGCGACTGCATGCAGCAAGAGACATGCCACCACCAATATTACCAACATTACGATAATCTAAGCCAAAAGCAACCGACACTATTATCCTCAATACAAAGCTTCGACGATATTGTTCCAAGAAGACTATCTCGAAGCTCTTGTAAAAACTCAGCAAGGCCTGGATTATCCTTCCGTCATCGATCGCCATCTGCATCGTCGTCATTGTCTCCGTCTCCAACGCACACAACAACCTCACCTTTAATCAAAGATTGCGTCTCCAGCAGCGCTGGCGGTTGCATTAATATTCTTCCTACAACTGCCCCTAATTTGACATGCAGTGGGAGAGCTGCTAGAACAAGAACATGCAGCAGTAGCAGTAATAGTAGTAGCAGTGCTGTTACATCAAATGTATTGAGTGGTAGTGGTACATCAATTGCTGCAACTTCAACGGCTACAACATCAGCTATAGCTGGTATGTCCATGATATCTGCGAACGGTAGTGAAACTGACGCAATTTGCCAGAGACAAGAATCTGTAACGATTGAACCATTAAATACTGAATTTCGTAACTTTCCGCGTCGTTCACAACAAACTATTGATAAACGCTGTTGTTGTAGCTTGTTGTCTCGAAGCTATTTTAGTTGCAGGGCAAAAGGAAGCGCCAGAATTGATTTCTTTGCTCGCATTGCGTTTCCGCTCATGTTCATACTTTTCAACCTTGCATATTGGTCAACCTATCTCTTCCAAGGTGATGACTCCGTTAATCGGCACAACTGAATGTTGGATAATACGCAAAAAGATATGTCATGTACATTAATTGTTTATAAACATTTTCTGCAATTTGCTTTGTGCTGATAACGAAATGTCTGAAACCGAGTCTTTTTGCTAGAATGCATTCTTTCTTTGCGTATGTAATTACCGTTATTGCGATTACAATTCAGTAACGTTGTTCAATATTAGTTACGAATTAAAAGGAGTAGACGTAGTTGCTAGTACGAAGAAATCGCCCATCGGATTATGTGTAATACATCTTGATTGTTTAACGAGCACATTTAAACAAAAAATTGTGTTTTTATATGCATTTTTTCTTCATATTTATGATTTGAGTATTTTCTGTCAATTACCATAAATTTTCAGTCATTTTTCAAGATACCATAACAGAATATAGCGTACGTGTATCCGCAATGCAAGCACAACGATATCAATCGATAGCGTTGCATAATTTCAAAATCTACGTCTTTATATTGTGTCCGTTACTTTCAAAGCCATTTCAAAAATATGTGACGTTGTTACCAAAATTTGATATAATTACACAGTATCTATAACAGTCGTATCGTGCAAATTGCCACAATATCCGGCAACATAATTATTGTGCACGCGCTATATTAAATTAAGTATACAAACGGACAATTCACAGAGCACACAAATAGAAAATTCTTGGGAGACCGCGCGCCACAGACTGATGTATAATTTAGTGGGCCCTGTATAGCCACGGCCTGTTAAACAAGAAAGAAACTATTATTACTCATATTAAAGTTTATAAATATTATATCTATTATATCGGCAAGTAATTCGTTAAAAGTATACAGAGTATTGTGTGTCTGTGTGAATGTACACATGTGGGTATAAACGTATACGTTGGCGCAAGCGATTAATATGTGCGTGAATGAATGTGTGTTTAGAGAGATCTTCAGTCTCATTCTCAGTTGGAAACCAATTTGTTTTCCTACATACTTAGATATGCATTTTGGTAAATGCCAAAACTGTGGCGTTTGCTGCATTCAGGTTGCTCACTTAAAAATTATCGTTGAGCTGGGGATCTCCTAACGGTAAACAATTGCTGTAAAAAGCGATGGTGGACTATGCAAAAATGTACGGAGCAAGTCTTCATACATACATCATCATAGCTTAACATGATAAAAACACTGTAAAGAATGCTGTTGGCACTATGTGATCAATAAAACACATAGATCATAGCATACAATTCATCAATCAATCAGATGAAGATATAGATAGATAGAAATGAAAAGACAGAGTCAAAGTGACGATTGGATTTAGACTGAGCAGCGCTGGGTGTTTTGCAGGTACACCTATGTGTATGTGTGTGTAATACATGATTTAGAAGTAAAGAATGGACAAAAAGAGAGCAGAGCATACAAGCACGGTCAATAACATGAGGACATTATTGGGTAGAATACATAAAAGACATCAAAATATAACTTTGTTTACTTATCAATCGTTCAAATAGTAGTGCATGCAATGGTAATTGGCGTTTAAAGGACATCATTGTTACAAAAATGGAGACACTGACTTATGGAGAACGTGTATATAAATTTCAGAAAAGAACAGAACTAACTGTATTTCATTTATCTAACATTAAAATCATTACATTCTACCTACAATAAATGACCTTTTTTATAAACGTGTGGCTACTGAGCACAAATGTTTTGTGGGACACAAAGCCAGTATAATAAAATCGAGGTAACTCACTTTACCACCAAATGAGAGTTCGCACTAAGTTGTTTATCAGCACACATCTAATGGAAATAAAAATAAAATAACATACACATTGTATATATAATATATAACCTGAAACATACCAGTGATTTATGTTAATGAGAATATGTAGTTATATCCTTGATAAACTAAAAATCCTATTGACAATGTACATTTTATTGCAACTGTATTTGTAAAGCTTATACAGAATTCAAGATACAACGGGATATCTAAGCACACATATTTTCCTGTATTGTGTCTTTATGTGCAAATTTTTGTCATTAGCTCATGCAGTTGTAACATACCACGCTCCATTTTCGTTTAATATGTAAATAACCGTTTGTTAATTATTAACAAGAAATACACAACTTAATATCAATGTGTGACAGCCTTAAGTAGTCTAAATTGGTTTTCTCACGAAATGATGATATGAATTACATAATATTACGTCCCTAATATACCCCTAAGCATTTTACTAATACCCGCATAAGTTAATGCAAATAACATACCTCGCAGTTATTTGCCGCTTTGCATTTATAGTAACTAACAAAGTACATGCACACAATTTACATAAAATAGACTTTATCTAACGTTGTACATCTTATACAGGGTGAGTCAGGATTCGAGGGAGAGAATTTAGGGGGTGGTAGAACACATGATTACAAGCACTTTTTGTCAAATAATATATGGGGCGCAACTCAACGGATAAAAAGTTACAGGGTATTTCTGCACCGTCACATTTAACGCGCTGACTGCCGCGCGCGTCGTTGATGCCTGAACTGGCGGCGAACGTGTTAAAGAATTATCACAAGAATGAGAGCAGTTGTTTCACAAAACACTCTATTAACCCTTTGCACTCGAGGCCTTTTTCGCGCGCCTTCTTGCGCGAACCAGCAACTCGAGACGATTTCAGCCAAATTAGGGAAACATTTTACAGGTACATTAAAAACATTTATAACAAACAAGCGTATCGAAGTAATAAAATTTCACAAGTCACAAAAGACCATACATATGTAGTGCCGTAGCAGCGTCGCTTGACTTCAAAACAAAACAAAACTTCAAAACAATCGGGAGCTGCACGAGTTCACAGTTGAAATCAGCCGGGCGTCGTATCGGCGCCGCTCGAGTTGCCATTTAACATCAGCCGGGCGCCGGATCGGCGCCGCTCGAGTGCAAAGGGTTAACACTAATATTATTGATTTATATGCTCAAAAATGAAAAGTTTCAGAGTAACACGCTAACTGCTACGCGAATTTATGAGGAAACAACCGTCAGCCACGCGCGCTGCTCAGAACTGCGCTGGTTTTGTGGGATAGCAATGCTCAGCGTACTTCTAAGATTGAAACTTACTCAATGCAGATGTGTAAAAATATCAGGACCATTGTGTCTCGTCATTCAAGATATTTATTAAAGACGATAATCACCAATCCTGTTTTGACTTGGTTATCGTTTGACCCGCTAGATAATACTTTACTAAAATCGGCCAAATCTGCAACATCGGCTTATACAAATGATAAATGGTATAAAACTGCATTGTTAAGTTTTAATCTTGGAAGTACGCTTAACATTGCTGTCTCACAAAACCAGCGCAGTTTTCAGCAACGCGCGTGGCTGACGGTTGTTTCCTCGTAAATTTCCGTAGCAGTTAGCGTGTTACCCTTAAACTTTATATTTTTGAGCATATAAATCAATAGTATTAGTATTAATAAAGTGTTTCGTGAAATATTTGCTCACATTCTTGTGATAATTCTTTAACACATTCGCCGCCAGGGCATCAGCGAGCATGTACTCAACAGAACTTATACTTTCAGCCACTCTCCCCAGCGGCGCGCGTATCGACTCTAGCGCTGTTGCCACGTTTACGTTTTCCCCCATTTCTACGTTCCACTTTATAAGATAGACCCTGTATGTTTAATATGGGTACGGAGTCAAAACTTTTTACCTGGATTGTCGCGAAGGTACTACCTTAAATGTGACGGTGCAAAATATACCCTGTAACTTTTTATCCGCTGAGTCGCGCCCCATACATTATTTGACAAAAACTGTTTGCATTCATGTGTTCTACCAACCCCCAAATTTTATCCCCCGAATTCTGGCTCACCCTGTATATATATAATCATAACATTTAAAGTAACAATCAATTTCTTTAAGGTGACTGCACATTTATCTTTAGCTCAGTTACATGACATGTACCATACCTCAGAAAGTTTTTATTACCTCATATTTCTAAGTCAATTAAAAAGATTGCCACCAAATTTTCATATTACGTAATGTACGAGAGTTTTATTCTTTTTAACAATTTTTGATTGGAAATTTCATGTGTCAAAAAAGTTTTTACAAAATAGTGTACATCTGCTGGATGTGTATATACATTTACTTCATTGTAATATTCTTTCAACAATACACTAAAGCACCGAAAAATGTATTAAAAGATATGTTTAACCCTCTCATGCATACTGGTACATATATGAGCCAAACCACGAAAACAATCATTATTTCTTGGTTTGAAAGTGTACAATCAGTTTCGGTTTGACTACCGTAGTGTTCAGACATGAAGTGTAAACAGTGCCTCCTGCGAGTACCGAGTGTCAGAGCGTTAACGTTTACAGTGCCGGCACCGCATACAAATAGACAGAGCCGAGCTGCTACAATGGAATTACAGAATGTAAACCATAAAATGGCTGAGATTCCTGAGTACAGGGATAACTCAGGCCTCATCACGACCCAAAATAGTAAATCATATCCGAAGACGATGAAACTTGAAGCTTTACCAACCATACAGTAAGCCATAATAATCCAGGCAATCGACGATACCCGCCTTAAAGAGTACGCTAGAGCATTCGGAGAAATTAAAGGGCTTAAAGCAATTAAATACATATCAAGGATCTCTAATAACAGAGTATGTATGATGCATTCAATGCCAAATCGGGCACTTTCCGACCTCACCCCCTTCGATTTTTTCTTAAATTTTATATGTTTTTAAGGTTGATTAAAAACGCGTTTATAAATTTTTTCAAATTCTTTTGACGATCCGTTTTGGAAATATGAATTTTCTTAAAATTTGGGCTTTTTTTTCAGATGCTCATAACTTTGTGAAAAATGCACCAATTGGACCGTTCTTTTTTTCAAAATTTGTGTTTTTTAATGATCTTTCAAGAAAAAGATATGATTTTAATAAAAAAAAAATTTTTATTGTTTATTTTTAATTTAAAGCACAAAATATTTTTTATCTCAAAACACGCCCCGTTCGATTTTTTTTCAAAAAATTCTCAAAGAAGCTTGGATGGATATAACAACTTTAAAAAATTGTCCGATCGTGGACAAACTCCTCGTTCTATTTTTTTTCTTTATTTGAAAATATCTGTTCTATCAGGTCGTACGTTCCGTTTCAATGAAAAATGTTTTTTGTCTCAAAACACGCCCCGATCGATTTTTTTGAAAAAATTCTCAAAGAAGCTTGGATGGGTATAAGAACTTTAAAAAATTGTCCGATCGTGGGCAAACTCCGCGTTCTATTTTTTTTTTATTTGAAAATATCTGTTCTATCAGGTCGTACGTTCCGTTTCAATGAAAAATGTTTTTTATCTCAAAACACGCAGCGATCGATTTTTTTTAAAAAATTCTCAAAGAAGCTTGGATGTATATAGGAACTTTTAAAAATTGTCACCGACGAGGTATTACTAAAGACTGCTCACCTTATGGGACTAAAAAATCCGAAAAATATCGCCGTAACCTAACGCCCTCTAGCATATATCTGCGGCCAGATTGCGAAACGCAAAGCAAAGCAACGTAGTGTGCTACAGACACAGTTGGTAAAGGTAAGATAACCGGGGTAATTGTTGGGAATGACTCGTTCCTCACCGATTTTCATGAAACTTCGTGTAATGGTCAATTTTTGCATAAAAATAAGATCTGTAAAAGCAAAAAGTGTCGCTCGCGTCTAATTAAAAAGTTATTTAACGTTAAAGTTTGTTATAAAACCTGCCTTACCGGCAGCGCGAACGCTATCTGCGCATGCGCACGGTGAAGTTTGAAGGAAGTTTGCGCGTATTTGAAATGAAATAATATTGAATTGGTGAAGGCTAGGTGTGGGTAAGGCTTCCCTTACATAATATTTAAGGGTTTCCAATCAAAATTGTGGGTTGAGAGTTGGTTTAGGTCTATATTTCTTTCAGCCAAATCTCACTTTTCATTTTATTTCTACGGCTAGGTGCGGGCAAGGCTTCCCTTAAATAATATTTAAGGGTTTCCAATCAAAAAAGTGGGTTGAGAGTTGGTTTAGGTCTATATTTCTTTCAGCCAAATCTCACTTTTCATTTTATTTCTACGGCTAGGTGCGGGCAAGGCTTCCCTTACATAATATTTAAGGGTTTTCAATCAAAAAAGTGGGTTGAGAGTTGGTTTAGGTCTATATTTCTTTCAGCCAAATCTCACTTTTCATTTTATTTCTACGGCTAGGTGCGGGCAAGGCTTCCCTTACATAATATTTAAGGGTTTTCAATCAAAAAAGTGGGTTGAGAGTTGGTTTAGGTCTATATTTCTTTCAGCCAAATCTCACTTTTCATTTTATTTCTACGGCTAGGTGCGGGCAAGGCTTCCCTTACATAATATTTAAGGGTTTCCAATCAAAAAATGGGTTGAGAGTTGGTTTAGGTCTATATTTCTTTCAGCCAAATCTCACTTTTCATTTTATTTCTACGGCTAGGTGCGGGCAAGGCTTCCCTTACATAATATTTAAGGGTTTTCAATCAAAAAAGTGGGTTGAGAGTTGGTTTAGGTCTATATTTCTTTCAGCCAAATCTCACTTTTCATTTTATTTCTACGGCTAGGTGCGGGCAAGGCTTCCCTTACATAATATTTAAGGGTTTCCAATCAAAAAATGGGTTGAGAGTTGGTTTAGGTCTAGATTTCTTTCAGCCAAATCTCACTTTTCATTTTATTTCTACGGCTAGGTGTGGGCAAGGCTTCCCTTTCATAATGTTTAAGAGTTTTCAATTAAACAATGGTTTGAGAGTAGGTTCGGGTTATATCTTAATAGCAAAAGTGCAGCAACATCATTTCTATCGACAAAAGCACTACAAAAGGGAAGCCTAGCCTACACCCAGCCCTTAAATAATACAAAAAGTAAGATTTGGCTGAAAGAAATCTAGACCTAAACCAACTCTCAACCCATTTTTTGATTGGGAACCCTTAAATATTATGTAAGGGAAGCCTTGCCCGCACCTAGCCGTAGAAATAAAATGAAAAGTGAGATTTGGCTGAAAGAAATATAGACCTAAACCAACTCTCAACCCACTTTTTTGATTGGAAACCCTTAAATATTATGTAAGGGAGGCCTTACCCGCACCTAGCCGTAGACATGAAATGAAAAGTGAGATTTGGCTGAAAGAAATATAGACCTAAACCAACTCTCAACCCACTTTTTTGATTGGAAACCCTTAAATATTATGTAAGGGAAGCCTTGCCCACACCTAGCCTTCGCCAATTCAATATCATTTCGTTTCAAATACGCGCACTCTACCTGCAAACTTGTTCGTGCGCATGCGCGGACGTCAGTGCGCATGCGCAGACATCAGTGCGCATGCGCTGGGATAGCATTCTTGCTGCCGGTAAGGCAGATTTTCTAATAAACTTTAGCGCTTAATAACTTTTTAATTAAACGCGAGCGACACTTTTTGCTTTTACAGATCTTATTTTTATGCAAAAATTAATGTTTTTGCAAAGTTTCATGAAAATCGGTGAGGAACGAGTCATTCCCAACAATTACCATAACCGGTCCTCCGCACCGATTTGCATGAAACTTCGTGTAATGGTCAATTTTTGCATAAAAATAAGATCTGTAAAAGCAAAAAAGCGCGCTCTCGTCTAATTAAAAAGTTATTAAGCGTTAAAGTTTGTTAACAAACCTGCCTTACCGGCAGCGTGAACGCTATCTGCGCAAGCGCACTGATGTCTGCGCATGCGCACGGACAAGTTTGCAGGTAGAGTGCGCGTATTTGAAATGAAATAACATTAAATTGGCGAAGGCTAGGTGTGGGCAAGGCTTCCCTTCCATAATATTTAAGGGTTTTCAATCAAAAAATGGGTTGAGAGTTGGTTTAGGTCTATATTTCTTTCAGCCAAATCTCACTTTTCGTTTTATTTCAATGGCTAGGTGTGGGCAAGGCTTCCCTTTCATAATATTTAAGGGTTTTCAATCAAAAAATGGTTTGAGAGTTTGTTTAGGTCTATATTTCTTTCAGCCAAATCTCACTTTTCGTTTTATTTCAATGGCTAAGTGTGGGCAAGGCTTCCCTTTCATAATATTTAAGGGTTTTCAATCAAAAAATGGTTTGAGAGTTGGTTTAGGTCTATATTTCTTTCAGCCAAATCTCACTTTTCGTTTTATTTCAATGGCTAGGTGTGGGCAAGGCTTCCCTTTCATAATATTTAAGGGTATTCAATAAAAAAATGGTTTGAGAGTTGGTTTAGGTCTAGATTTCTTTCAGCCAAATCTTACTTTTCGTTTTATTTCTATGGCTAGGTGTGGGCAAGGCTTCCCTTTCATAATGTTTAAGAGTTTTCAATTAAACAATGGTTTGAGAGTAGGTTCGGGTTATATTTTAATAGCAAAAGTGCAGCAACATCATTTCTATCGACAAAAGCACTACAAAAAGGAAGCCTAGCCCACACCTAGCCATAGAAATAAAACAAAAAGTAAGATTTGGCTGAAAGAAATCTAGACCTAAACCAACTCTCAAACCATTTTTTGATTGAAAACCCTTAAATATTATGTAAGGGAAGCCTTGCCCGCACCTAGCCGTAGAAATAAAATGAAAAGTGAGATTTGGCTGAAAGAAATATAGACCTAAACCAACTCTCAACCCATTTTTTGATTGAAAACCCTTAAATATTATGGCAGGGAAGCCTTGCCCACACCTAGCCTTCGCCAATTCAATGTTATTTCATTTCAAATACGCGCACTCTACCTGCAAACTTGTCCGTGCGCATGCGCAGATAGCGTTCGCGCTGCCGGTAAGGCAGGTTTTATAATAAACTTTAACGCTTAATAACTTTTTAATTAGACGAGAGCGCGCTTTTTTGCTTTTACAGATCTTATTTTCGTGCAAAATTTGATGTTCCTGCAAAGTTTCATGCAAATCGGTGCGGAGGACCGGTTATCTTACCTTTACCCAAGTATTAATCCGGTGAAAACCCCTTTCGCTCTCCCTGCATCTCCACCCCCTTTTATTTTTCCTTAGCTTCCATCTCCATCTTGCTCACTAATTACCTAACGTCTGGTCCCTGTAAATTCGCGGTACCGCGATTGACTAAAACAGACGTTCGTACGACGCCCGATCGAGGTCGGAATCGTACACATTGTTGCCGCGGTCTGTCTTCCTTGCCCAGATCGGCCAAAGAGAGCCGTTTCATTCTTTAATTCTGGCCGCGACGTAACAAAATTGGGGGCTCGTCCGGGATATTAAAGGTAAACCGTGAGTAAATCCTATGAACACTCGTAGCAAATCTTCCGCGCAAAACAAATCCGCGAGAGAGGACGTAGTAGTTGACCCTTTCAAAACTATTCCGAAAATACCGCGAGACGACTCGTTTTCCCCAAAGAACGAGACCTTAGACGAAAGTAGTTTCGGCACACCAGACCTTAACAGTACGTTGATCGAAAAACCCCTTGACCGACCTACCCCATCCGAACGCAAACTCTTACCCGAAATCAAAATGTCCACCGACTCCCAACTCAGCCTTCCCCTGAAGGACGCCATCGGGAATATTCCATTCTTTGACGGTAATAACATGTCCGTCTCCAATTTCATCCTAGCCTGTGAAAACGCGATAGGGCTTGTGCCTTCCGCAAACGAAAGTACGCTAGTCACTCTCATTAGAGGCCGCTTAACGGGAAAAGCCGCAGCAGTGTTGAATCCCGTCAGAGTAACTAATTTCCAAGATCTCCGCAAATACTTGCATCAATATTTCTCCTGCAACACCCCCATCCCTCAACTACAAGCCATGTTAGGGACCTGTAAACAGCGAGAGGATGAAGACGTAATAATGTACGCCACCCGCATTCGCGAAATCGGGATAAATATCCTCGAGGGGTTTGAACAAGAGTTCGGGAGTCCCGCGAACCCAGATTTCGTAAAATTAACCGCACGAAGCCTCGCCAATACCTTTATCGCGGGGTTGAATGCGGAACTCCGCTCGTTAATAAACCGATCTGATAATTTAGACGATCTCGTGAACGATGCCCTGAAACTCGAACGCCTCGCAATCGTGAATTGGCCCAGCTCCCTCCCCCGCGATCCTGCCGCTCTTCCAAACTGTTCGACGTGCGGGAGGTATGGCCATGCAGCCTCACAGTGTTTCCCTCCGGCAACCTCCGAAACCTCGCGATACCCCGGGAATTTACCCGCGTGCGAGGTTTGTGGCCTCTACAACCACATGACTTTAAATTGTCCGCGCCTTGAGAATTACCTCTTCGCGAGAAACGCGGGAACATCTTATCCCTACGAAACAAACCGTCAAACCTACGACCCGCGAAGCCGCCCAGCCTTTCAATTTAATTATCCCACCCACCCAAGCCCTACGAATTCACAACGTCCAGAACGCGGAACGAATATCAGGCCCCAGGCCCGCATTCCCACCTGCAACAACTGCGGAAGAAGAGGGCACACCGCCGGAGAATGTTTCGAAAACTCAAACCTACAAGACGCGACCGAATTATTTTGCCGCTACTGCAAAACAGCGGGACACGTAATCGAAAGATGCACCCTACGAACCGCGAATAACGCACGCCGGGTAGCAAACTTTTCGGGAAACGGACCCAGCCTCCCTCCGCCCCGGGCGCAGGAGGGAGCCGCACCGAAATTGCGCCCCCGTGCAGCACCAACACACCCCATTATCACCGAACTAAACGATTAAACCCTTTTTCCGAGTATAACTCCTCTGAATGTCCCACCATTACCGTTAATGACCCTCATTTGGCGCAACCTACATGCATGCTCATAGACTCCGGCGCAATAGCCTGTCTAGTTAAAAGAAAAACCCTACCTCCCGATACCTCCCTCAACCCAAACACCATACTCCGGCTGATTGGCATAACCCGCCACCCGGTCTACACCCTGGGACACGTCACCTTACACCCATTCGGACAACCGACCGTATTCCATGTAGTTGATAATGATCTCCCATTACAATCCGACGGACTCCTAGGTAACAGTTTTCTCAAACCCGCGCGCGCCAAGATAGATTACGAAAGCGACTGCCTGACCATGCAACAACGTAACTTCCCCTTCTCCAACCATACCCCGAACCTCAGAACGAATATTCAAGACCGCGCGTCAAACAGCGAGCCTAGTAATCCGCCCATCGACACGACCATAAACCAATCCTTAGAAATAAGAAATTTAGGTAAGACAAACCCTCCTAATTATAAACTCGCGAACTTACGCGAGAAACTCAAAATCCAAGACCCAGTATCCAGTGGTCAAAATTCTCCCAATACTCCAAATAAACCCCTCGAAAAACCCAAAATCCAAGACCCAGTATCCAGTGGTCAAAATTCTCCCAATACTCCAAATAAATCCCTTGAAACATCCAAAATCCAAGACCCAGTATCCAGTGGTCAAATTTCCCCTAACACTCCAAATAAATCCCTCGAAAAATCCAAAATCCAAGACCCAGTATCCAGTGGTCGACCCAAAGAAACAAAACCCCTACCCCACACACCCGACAACTCCCTCACAAAACCAAACTCAAACCGAGAAACCCACCCTCCCAACCCTATGCCACCCAATCGCGAAAAGACCCCAACTCCCCACCATCCGGAATTGAAGGACCCTTCATTAATAACCCTACCGATCTACCCTATTACGCCCGCCAAAAGAGCCCAAACCATTTTAGAAACCCTCGAATTAAAACATTTGACACCCGACGAAAAAAGGTTAGTGCACACCTTAGTAGAGGAAAATCACGATAGATTTCATCTACCGGGAGACCAACTGACCCACACCGACGTATTACAACACGAAATACATACTTCTGACGATATCCCAATAAATTCTAGACAATACAGATTCCCACAAGTTCACAAACACGAAATCGACAGACAAGTGGCGGAACTTTTAAACGATGGAATTATCCAACCATCGCAATCACCTTATAATACACCCGTTTGGTTAGTATCCAAAAAACCCGACGCCTTAGGCAATAAACGTTGGAGGATGGTTCTAGATTTCCGCGCATTAAATGAAAAAACAATCGGAGACGCATACCCCCTTCCCAACATAGTCGACATTTTAGATCAATTAGGCGGAGCAAAATACTTCTCAGTCCTTGATCTTGCTTCCGGATTCCACCAAATATTAATGCACCCACGCGACCGTTGCAAAACCGCCTTCTCTACATCCTTCGGACACTATGAATTCACCCGCATGCCATTCGGTTTGAAAAACGCACCCGCTACCTTCCAAAGAATAATGAACATTGTATTAGCCGGATTACAGGGACGCGACCTTTTTATTTACATGGACGACATAGTAATTTACTCAACCACCCTAGAACAACATGAACAGAAATTCAAATCCCTAATAAACCGCCTTAGAGACGCGAACTTGAAATTACAGCCCGATAAATGCACATTTTTAAAGCCAGAAGTAACATATTTAGGACAGGTGATTGGAAAAAACGGCGTGAGACCTGACCCTCGAAAACTCGAAGCCGTAGACAATTTTCCCCGCCCGAAAAACGCCAAAAACATTAGACAATTCTTGGGACTAGCAAGATACTACAGACGGTTTATTTCCGACTTTTCGAAAATATCGAGACCCTTAACAGACCTTTTAAAAAAAGACGTGACTTACGAGTGGACACATGAACACCAGACGGCTTTCAACGAACTTAAAAGACGACTATGTACAGAACCAGTTTTACAATACCCCGATTTCTCTAAACCTTTTATATTTACCACCGACGCCTCCGGCTACGCAGTAGGCGGAATATTATCCCAAGGTGAAGTAAATAACGACCATCCGATCGCATATGTATCCAGAACCTTAAATGACTACGAGACGCGATACGACACCTACGAAAAAGAAACCCTCGCCGTAGTCTACTGCATAAAACATTTTCGACCATACCTGTACGGACAGAAATTTACCCTAGTCACCGACCATAAACCACTGGAATGGTTTAAAACCGTAAAAGACGCCAATATGCGCATCCTACGCTGGCGATTTCAACTATCCACCTACGAGTTTAACGTAGTCTATAAAGCGGGAAAAACAAACGTAAACGCGGATGCACTATCACGGAACCCTGTAACCTGCTACCCAATCTCCAAGTCAAACACAAAACACCTCATTGACCCCTCAAACTCCGAATATATCCGACAATTACTAGAAAACTCTTCCGATGACGAACAAGACGAGGACTTCCAACTGGAATATCGTGACCCCCCCTCATTACACGACACCCCCACGGAAGAAACCCCCGACCTGATACCACCCACTCCCGACGAACCTAAGGAAACCACCACTACTCAGGCCCCAACACATGCCAGAACCCGTCCACAAGGAAACACCAACAATCAGCAACCGGCACCCGACACCCCGACCTCACCTGAGCCACCCCTTTCCCCATCAATGAACAATGATGAAAATCTTACTGACCCTGACCCCTCATTAGCAAATAACGACGATGACCACAGTAACCCTGACCTCCCAACAATAAACGACAACAATAACCACACAAATCCCAACCCACCACCCCCAGACGACGACGATGATGACCATACTAACCCCGACCCCCCACCAATAAACTCCGACTCCGACCCGCCGACCGACGACGAAGACGCCCCCCCGTCAGAGGGCGCCGACCCCGACCCTCACCCCCCGAACATAATTCGAAGCAGAGACCTATTTTTCCTGAGGAAAGATCACCTATGTTACTTCCTCGATACTGAAGGTAAACCAATCGACAACGGCGCTAAATCCTTATTCGAAAAACAACTACTCCCCCCTTTAACTAACACCGAAACCGATACCCCCAAAATGATAAAACGTAACGGACGATACCACTGCATACTCCTCATCGACGAAACCACCGGAGACGGACCCACCGAAAAACTGAGACTCCTGAGACAACTATTCATCCTACTTCGAAACGACCTGATCGAACAACATATCACTAATTTTAGCATCGCGAAAAGTCAGTCCATATCCGGTATACCTTGGGCAGACATCCTGCCAGTAATTTACAACACCTTCGAAGGAACCGAAATCAAAGTCATAATCTGCCTCAACCTTGTTAGATGCCCTCCTACCGACATACGAGAAGAAATTCTAAAAGAAATGCACTGCTCCCCCATTGGAGGCCATCGAGGCGTAACCAAAACCTACAATAGAATCCGACAACACTACCATTGGGAACATCTGAAAGAAGATGTACAAAACTTCATACAGAGATGCCTACACTGCCAACTGAAAAAACTAGTCCGCGTAAAAACCAAACAACCAATGATAATAACCGATACACCAGGACGAGCATTCGATAAGATTGCGATGGACATTGTAGGACCCTTACCACAGACAAAACGACACAATGAATATATCCTCACTATGCAAGACCAATTAACAAAATTTAGTATAGCCGTACCCCTACCCAACCAGACCGCCAGAACAATAGCCGACGCCTTTGTGAAACATTTCCTGTGTATATTCGGATCCCCACGAACCATACTCACTGACCAGGGAACGAATTTTGTCGGCGAACTCATGAGAAGACTTACCAAACTATTCCGCATTAAAAAACTCCGAACCACCGCTTTTCACCCTCAATCCAACGGCTCCTTAGAACGCTCCCATCATTCTCTCACCGAGTATTTGAAAATGTTTGCGAATGAAACTAGGGAATGGGATGATTGCGTAGAACTAGCTATCCTCAATTATAATACTAATGTGCATGAAAGTACTAAACATACCCCGTATGAATTAACCTTCGGAAGAATAGCCCGGTTACCCTCTAGTTTACCCCCAATACCCGATGACCACGCGACCACATACGATGACTATCTAATCCAACTAGCAACCCAACTGCACCACGTTCAACAAACAGCCAGAAATAACCTAACAACCAGTAAAGAACAATCTAAGAGACGTTATGACACACGTATACAACCCAGATCATTCGTTGTGGGCGAATTTGTTTTCTTGCAAAAAGGACCCAAGCCAGGAAAGTTCGGAGCCCAATATACGGGCCCCATGAAGTCCTCGAAATACTGCCCCGAGGCAATATTCGCATCAGAATAAACAGAAACTCCCGTGTTGTTCACCCAAACCGATTGAAAAAATCACATATTACACAATAACATGTATTATCTACTCATTTCAGATGGCAACAACGAAATTCTCTTCGCCTTATTAATCCTAGTACAGTTTATGATCCGATTCGCGCACTAATAGGTTACGGTTATGCCAATGGAAATAATAATGTCACGAGAGTTAAAATCCATCTACTGTAACTCGACGAATTCCGAAGCTCTAAACGGTACAATGTATGTCGGCCGCGATAAAACGTAAGAAGACATCCACTTGCTACCAACCGCTTCCAGCATTGAGGAAAAACAACATCTTTAACCCTACCCCTCCTACTCATATCCTGAAAAAAAAAAAAAAAAAAACCCTGAAACCTCCGCTCCCTCGCAGTCCCTCCGTACCGACCACACCTATTACAAGGAAGATTGAATATATTCACACCCAACTCAGTCCTTACCCTAAATCCCATCGTATCGCGACCCACAACACTGACCACATGGAAACACGTCAGCCCGGACCACCTCGCCACTAATGGCATCTACTCCAAACAAGAATTCGAGGAATTATAGAATCCAATATATTCAAGAATCCCTGGAAAAAAAAAAAATAAAATGCCTGGAATTTACACCGCCACTGCTATTGGCGTAGTAACCATAATACGCATGGTTACCCTTACCATCAACGCGATCATCCATTACAAGACATTCCACTACTTGTACGGCTGGTTCCTTCTGCTAATCGCTCCCTCATAAGGCACCCTGGCAAGCCATCTGACTGCGCGGACAGGAAAACACCGCGGCGCTTCTCAAACCTTATAAGAATTGACTATACGCTAGTAGAATCATCTAAAACCGCCAAACAAGACAGCAACGAAAGAAGAAGTCCGTCCTCGCTGCGCGAGCTAAAGAACCACCGAAGGAGCGTTTTCGCTCCAGAGAGACCAGATCTCCCCCTTCCATATAGTTATTTTATGTTATTTTGTTAGACATCACTCTCCATCTTACTAAATGTTACACATATGTCCTTTAATTCGATTTTAGTCAATGAGTATATTATAAATAACGAATTGCAATTTCATATTTAAAAAAAACGTATACATAAACTCCAATTTAATTTTGTAATAATCTATTCACCTATAAGGTAAACCAAATATTTTACACACAACGAGGTAAGAAATCGTACAAGAAACAAAACCCGAAACCGTAGCAAGGCACTCTCGCACGACATCTAAAATGTTAATTTTCCAGGCGACCGAAAAATTGACCTGCAGAACACAGAGAGGGATTGTTACTGGAACGCGGGGCAAAAGGAATCTAAACCGAGATGTACACCTGACGATGTACACCTGATGATGTAACACGAAAAGGGGGACCACGCTAAGTTGCGACCAAACCGAACGTCAACTATACCTTTGGCGGTGGCAAACTGACTCGCATATCAACGAGCTTTCCCATACCTCCTGTGGAGGACAGAATAACAGCCACATCTCTATTTCCACAAATGGAAAATTGGAAAATGTCGGACAAATTCCGAAATAATCTACCATTTTAAGATCGTCTCCCCCTTCGGTTACCAGGACATCTCATCTACGAATACGATTCAACCCCGTGTCATCCAAACAACATCTCTCTCTGGAGTCAACCCGATGAACGCCTTTAGTTTAACGTCGGGTAGGAGCGCCTTCATTCCGATTATTCATCTTATTAACCCTATCCAATTCTTAGAAAAAAAAAAAAAAGCTACATGACCTATCCCGTTGCGTGTAATCTACCCCTCTTTTGTCTTTACTCGTAAGAAACGTATACTTAGCCTCGACTACCTGCTCCCGCACGCTGGACCGGGGGGAACACACCACCCTCCATCTCTTCACCTGCAAATGCCGGGATCACGCACCCCGACATTTGTCTGCGGGGGGGGGGGGGGGGGGTGTTACGTCATCAGACTTCACCTTTTTTTTTATAACCTTTCACTCTAGCCATGCCTCCACCCGGACACGTGGGAAACGTTCTTTTCCTAGAACCCTTAACAATCGAAACCAAGCGCGAGCACGTAGTCGAGGACCTAATTTATGGCGACGACAAACAGACGCGCGAACTGTTTAGTCTCAACCATCCCGAAAGGCGCGAGGTGACAGCTCGCCAAGCGACTCCTCAATTCCGGGAAATAGAGCGAGAAACTGCAACCAACCAATTAACACCCAGGACCCACCCACAAGGGCCCAAGAGTAACGCCCCGCGAGGCCCCTGGGTCTGGGGGTGTGGAGTCACCGTTTTTCCGCTCGCTCAATTTCCCGTCACTCCGTTTTTAGCAGCGTTCGATTAACTTCCAAAAATCCCTTTTGCTCTTCTCGACCGAGATCTCTGTTCTTACTCATTTTAACTCCTCAAAGACATTTGTGAACTCACCTCAGTACAACACACTACCAGTTCAAATACATACATATACATATTTAAACGCTTGCACATCATTACTCGAATCTCCTTCCCTTGCTTACGCGTGTGTATTACCTGACCGAGGTCCACTCCAGCCATTGCGATCACCAGTAGACTTTAAACGCCTACACCTTTCCCACTACAGATTGGTAAGTACCTGCACTACGTATTCCCTGCACAAGTATTAATCCGGTGAAAACCCCTTTCGCTCTCCTGCATCTCCACCCCCTTTTATTTTTCCTTAGCTTCCATCTCCATCTTGCTCACTAATTACCTAACGTCTGGTCCCTGTAAATTCGCGGTACCGCGATTGACTAAAACAGACGTTCGTACGACGCCCGATCGAGGTCGGAATCGTACACATTGTTGCCGTGGTCTGTCTTCCTTGCCCAGATCGGCCAAAGAGAGCCGTTTCATTCTTTAATTCTGGCCGCGACGTAACATGGGCTACACGAGCGAACTGGCAGAACAGTGTATCGTGTGCAGATCGTTTTCTGTTTAAAGTACGGCACTCAACAGCTCGACTGGGCCGAGCTCGATCGCTTCCTGACATAGCCGTATCTTTGAATACTGACAATTGAAAGCGACGAGGCATATGAGTGAGATACCAACATTAACAACGTAATCCATAATGTTCAGTTGCAATATTTCGTTAAAAACAAGTTTACTATTATATTGGATACATTTTTCTGATATAAATGTACGCGAATCCGAATTTCGGGTGCATGCCCCAAGCCGTCCAGGAGATAAGGCATAGATACAATAATATGTATCCCATAGCTACACCGGCGGCCCTTCTCTGGGGCGATACTTCTCCGTTCTTTTGTTGGTTTCCCGGAGAACAGATGAACGCCGAATTGCCCGTCGCCGGCAAGACGGACACGGGCGATCGTCATTCTTGTGAGAGACTCGGACGAAAGTACGCGATTTTATAAAGTGAAAATATATTGACACTCTTCTTTTATTATCCTCTCCTTTTTCTTACAAATCAGAAGTGGGATACACCCAGTGTCAGTGAACGCGCAGTGCAGTGTGAGAATAAATAAAAAAAAAAAAAAAAAAAAACAAGAAAAAGAAAGGGGATAACGCGATTATCATGTCCGAGCCAATCTCAAAGGACGCGCCCATCGAAGCGGAGGAGTGCCGTCCGCCACGTTCGCCCACCGAACGTCCTGAAAATGAACGCCGCGAAGATTCGCGTCTTGATCGGCTGGAACGGCTGATCGAGAGCGTAGCCAGTGCGTCACGTTCCCGATCGCGCTCCCGGTCACCTCTGCGCGACCAAGGAGCGTCACGCTTGGAACGGCTGGAACGCTTGGTGGAGGGACTGAGCCAACGTTCGTTGTCGCGGTCGCGATCGCCCCAGCGTGCCCGTCCAGGGGACGAACTCCTTGTCCCTGTCTTCGATCCGTCGAAAGACGACATTACGATAGAAAGTTGGGTTCGCCATGTGAACGAGTTGGCGGGGAGGTATGAGTGGGACGACCGATCAGTGATGAGGCTGATTGCTACGCGTCTACGCGGTCATGCCAGGCAGTGGTATGACACGCGCCAACGGATACCGTCCACCTGGCGCGAGACAAAGGTTTTGTTGGTGGCACAGTTCCGCCGGAACGTGCCATTCAACAAGTTGTTCCGGGAGGCGGCGATTTATGAGGCAGCGCCGGGTCAGTCCCTCGGGGATTACTGCTTTCAAAAGATCAATAAGCTGAGAAAGTTAGAAATCACAATCCCCGACAAGTGCATTGTGGATCTAGTGATCGGTGGCGTTCCAGACGCAAGTATCGCGCGGGCAATTCGGTCTGCCCAGCACACCGACGCGAATGAGTTGTACGCGTATATGTGCGGCATGGGCGAAATGACGCGGGACGCGACCCAGGCGGCAACACGAAGCCACCGGCCAGGACCCCCAGCGCGGACAGTGGCAGTGCCGGCGACCAAGGGGCGCAATGCAGAAAACGTACCGGACGAAAGGGACCGGAGGCCGAAATGTTTTTCCTGCGGACAGCCGGGACATCTGGCGCGAGATTGTCGGCGAAAGGGCGGCTATTGCACGACCTGCAAAAAGACCGGCCATCGCCGCGAGGACTGCAAACAGAAAGAGGTAATAAGTATCGATATTACCAATCGGGGCGACAATGTGTACGAATTGTCTGCTCGGATCAATGGCCGAAAGGTCAATTGCCTGATCGACACGGGAAGCGCGTGTACGGTGATACGGTCATCCGTAGCACGGGGACTTGACGTCGCGACGGAACCCGCGAGGGAGGTGGTTTTTCGGGGTTTCACGGGTCGATCGGTCGTTACGTGCACCGTGGCGTCGATTATCATGCAGATCCAGAACGTTGCTGCCAACGTGCGGGCGTTCATAGTGCCGGACGATTGTTCCCCGTACCGAGCTATCGTGGGGCGGGATTTTCTTCAACAGGAGCACGTCGCGATGGTTAAAATGGGTAGTCGCCTTGTGTTCAAGGAAATTGCTGTCGACAAGAAACCGCGATTCTCAGAGCTGTTCAAAGTATATTTGTGCGAACCGGCGGAATGTACGAAATTGAACTTCGGAAATGTGGACGAGACGGCGCGCGCTGCATGCTTAAGGCTAATCGAGGAGTTCCGCGATTGCGTATCGACATCCATGCACGACCTCGGGCGTACGGACGCGGCAAGGATTGAAATTCGGTGCTTGACACATGAGCCTGTTGTGTATCGTCCGTACCGTCTAGCGGAAAACGAGAAACGGGTCGTTCGAGACATGATACGGGATTTGCTAAATAACGGCTTGGTACGCGAGTCCGACTCACCGTATGCGAGTCCCATTACGTTGGTTAAAAAGAAGACGGGCGATTACCGCATGTGTGTCGACTATCGGAAGCTCAATGCGATTACGATAAAAGATAAATACCCATTGCCGTTAATAGATGACCAAATAGATAAGCTCGGGGGTCACAGTTATTTCACGGGTCTAGATTTGGCGTCGGGTTACTATCAGGTACCGGTCGCCGAAAACTCGATTGCAAAAACAGCATTTGTAACGCCGGAGGGACATTACGAGTTCCTTCGGATGCCGTTTGGTTTGACGAATGCTCCAGCCGTGTTTCAGCGTCTGATGGACAAAACGCTTGGGCCCTTGAAGGACACAATTGCTTTTCCGTACCTAGACGACGTAATAATACCGTCTGCAACCATTGAGGAAGGTATGGAAAGGCTCCGCTTGGTGCTGGAGGCATTTAGGAGAAATGGTCTGACGCTAAAACTAGAAAAGTGCTCCTTCTTCAAGCAGCATATTGATTATTTGGGACGGGAAATCAGCGCACAAGGAGTCAAGCCAGGACAGCGGAAGATCGACGCGGTAGCAAAAATGGAGCCACCACAGTCGGTAAAGCAGATCCGGCAATTTCTGGGACTTGCCAGCTACTTCCGCAAGTTCGTGAAGGATTTCGCGACGATCGCTGAACCCCTTACGCGTCTGACCAGAAAGGATCAACCGTGGCGGTGGGGGGACGGGCAGGAGAATGCGTTTCGCGCAATCAAGGACGCGCTGACGACTCGCCCTGTACTGTCGATTTACGACCCGTGTCGCCCCACCGAGCTGCATACGGACGCAAGTTCGCTTGGCGTCGGAGCCGTCCTATTACAACGACTCCAGGACGGGAAAATGACTGCAATAGCTTACTTCAGCAAGCAGACGACGACTGACCAACGTATCTATCATTCATACGAACTGGAGACAATGGCAGTAGTATTCGCATTGCGCTACTTCCGAGTATACCTGTTGGGCCTCAAATTTAAAGTGGTCACCGATTGCAACGCACTTAGGACAACGTTTTCCAAAAGGGACTTGTTGCCCCGCGTAGGACGCTGGTGGTTGGAGGTGCAGGAATACGATTTCGAGATTGAGTACCGCCCGGGGACGAGGATGGCTCACGCGGACGCACTGAGTCGGAACCCTCAAATAACCCTGGATGTAGCCTACGTCGACATCACCGAGGCCGACTGGATTGTAGCAGCTCAATTACAGGACGAGCAATTGGCACGGATCGGAGAGATTTTATCCGGCAGAGTACAGACTCCTGAGACAAAGCACTATTTCAAGGAATATGTGCTGAAAGACCGGAAGATCTATCGACGCCTTCCGGACCAGAAGAGGGCATGGGTGGTGCCCAAGGATGCTCGACTGCAGATATGTAGGTTGTGCCACGATGACGCGGGCCACTTGAGCGCGGAGAAGACGCTCGAGCGAATACAACGAAACTATTGGTTCCCAAAGATGCGTCGTTTCGTCACGAAGTATGTAAAGGCATGCTTGAATTGTTCCTATTACAAGCATACCGCAGGTAGGAAGATGTGCAAGCTACATACAATCGAGAAGGTCTCCGTACCTTTTCACACGCTGCACATCGATCACGTGGGGCCTTTCGAGACTAGCCGGAGGCACAACAAATATCTGCTAGTGATGGTGGACGCATTTACGAAATTTACCATCATTGAGCCAGTAAAGGATCAAAAGACGCGCCACACTGTGAGGGCTCTTCTGAGTCTTGTCCATTTGTTCGGAGCACCGACGAGAATTATTAGCGACCGCGGGACCAGCTTCACATCGCAGAACTTCAAGAGTTTTTGTGATACGTACGGTATCAAGCACGTACTAAACGCAGTCGCAACGCCGAGGGCCAATGGACAATGCGAACGCTACAATAAGACTATTGTAGACGCATTGGCCACAACCGCGGCCGGACAGGATCCCCGGGACTGGGACAAGGAAGTAAAGAAGGTGCAGAGCGCGTTGAACACGATGCTCAACAAGGCGATCGCCACGACGCCGATGCGCGCACTTATCGGGTGTGACGTCCGGAATGCGGCAGAAGGGCGACTACTGAGTGCGATCCAGGGAGAAATAGATCGCGTGGATCTGACCGAGTTGCGTCGGAGCATTTCCGATCACATCACGAAGGATCAACAGGCTCAGAAAGAGCGTTACGACCGGGCTCGACGGGATGCACCAACGTATGCAGTGGGCGATCTGTTGTTGGTACAGATCACGAGCGACCCCGCGACCGGAAGTAGCAAGAAGCTGAAACCGCGTTACAAGGGACCGTTCCGAGTGCGAGCGGTGCTCTTTAACGACCGTTACGAGATCGAGGATCTGCGAGAAGGCGGTAGGAAGGCGAGAACGGTGGTAGCGGCTGACCGCGTAAAGCCGTGGATCTCGATCCAGGGGTGTGCGTCGACCGCCTAACGGTGGGGGGGGGATGGTCACACGACGTTTCGTGTTTCCTTCGACGATGGGCGGTAGCTGGCGAACACAGAGGGTAATCATGAGGTGCAACCTATATCAATGTATTTTATTTATCTGTGCAGAAAGCCAAAGCGGAGTGACCGTACCACTGAGGCGACGTGGTCGCCATGGGTAGCGGTGGAGGACTGCCGGAAAGAGTGAGACGGCAGCGACGTGGCGTTTCTGGAGCTCAGCATACGAAGACGCTGATTTGTTTAATGTTCCTTGTAGGCACATGTATTGTGTAAATGGAAAATATATTGTCGCTTATTGAACGGGGTGAACGTCATTCGCGACCAATGTTAGAAACGCCACGTGGAGGGGTATGCACCTGAGTGGTAACACTTGCGTACTCAGCCCGAACTATCGAGCAGTAGTTGCGGATTGACCCTGAAAGGCACTGAGTGCTTGGGTCGAGGCGGGCAATCAGAGAGGATGTTCAGTATAGTCCTGGATCGTTGGCGCCTCGTGGTCTGTGATAGCACCTTAGGCGCGGGAACAGCGATTAGAAAGGGTACTGAATATATTTCTGGATTGCGAGCGGCCGTAAGGATCTGGGATCCTCGGTCGGAAGGCCAGCGGTCGGAAAGGGTACTGAGTACGCCTGGGCCGCTGTGTCTGGGTCCGTAGTGGGACAATCAGAAAGGATATTCGGCACAGGCCTGGGTCGTTGGCGGCTCGGGGTGCGTACTGGCACCCCAGCCGCGAGAACGATTAGAAAGGGTACCGAATAAATCCATGGCTGCGAGCGGCCGTAAGGGTCTGGGAACCTCGGTCGAAAGGCCAGCGGTCAGAAAGGGTACTGGGTACGCCTGGGCCGCTGTGCCTGGGTCCGAATTGGACGACGCGTAAACAGATGGGCTGTGTGTGCCTTGAGGAGTCGGAATTGGACATCGAAGCGTCACCGAAGAGTACGGGGTACTCAGATGAGGCAGACAGGAATAGGTCAACTCGGAGGACGTGGACAGGCCCCCGATGATACTGAAGTCGAGTTTTCAACGGCTACCAGAGCTGCCCGGTGGTGACAATGCTAAGTTCATTATTGGCTCACTGTTAACTGGATAAATTATGCAGTGTTACCGATCAATACAATTAACATCCCCTTTGTTGTAGCACCGCCTGAGGACAGACGAAAAGTCAGGATTGGCCGAATGTACGCGAATCCGAATTTCGGGTGCATGCCCCAAGCCGTCCAGGAGATAAGGCATAGATACAATAATATGTATCCCATAGCTACACCGGCGGCCCTTCTCTGGGGCGATACTTCTCCGTTCTTTTGTTGGTTTCCCGGAGAACAGATGAACGCCGAATTGCCCGTCGCCGGCAAGACGGACACGGGCGATCGTCATTCTTGTGAGAGACTCGGACGAAAGTACGCGATTTTATAAAGTGAAAATATATTGACACTCTTCTTTTATTATCCTCTCCTTTTTCTTACATAAAAGAGACCAAACACAAAATGATTACGATACTTGATTGCGTTGTTATGGATAGTCAATCGTCTGTCGACCAAACCTCTGGAGATTTAAAAGATGTGAACAAGAAGGAATATATTTCATGTGGATGAGGTACGGAGGTACCGAGCCAGTCAGGCTTGTCAAATTCGTTATACAGTAGAAGTCCGTTATTAGTCCGAAATTCGGGACCGCAAACGGACTTATACGGGACAGAGGTACTCGATTCTCAGCTCTTTGTATTTTGCCGACACGGAAGGGCTCAGAACTGCTCAGAACGGAACAGCAGATAAGGAAAAGAGAGGGACTGAAAAAAAAACACGCTCGGAAAGCCAGAATGCCCACATATCGGTGAGGCAATACTAATGCAACAAAGAAAATTTTTTTAATTTGAGTTTTTGTGAATAAAAATGTCATTATCCTATTGCTAATATTTTTCCGAGTAAAATGAGACCAAACACGGTACCAATCGGTTTATATTTCCTTACGAATTAAAAGTTCTACATTCATCCATATTATACATAGATGCATACATACATACATAGATACATACACACATACATAAATACAAACATTTACATAAAATGTAAAATGCGGTAATTGTCGGAGAGGATATGTAGCAATGTGATGTGGTGGTAGGAAAGAGGAAGACAGATGTAGCAGAGAGTGAGTCAAGCAAATTGAAACACTTTTAGCCGCTTGATGAGGTGCGAAAATGGTGGAATGGATCCTATATATGATCAAAGGAAAGCCGCAAATGCGACATATAAAGGAAGGAACATAAGGTTTTGCGGCTTATAAAGGAAGGAACGTAAGGTTTAGCGACTTATAAAGGAAGCGTTCCCACATTCTGCTGTGCTGCTCGAAAGTTTTGCCAACAGTCAGATTGACAAGCCGAAACAAGGCAACCAAGTGTCGTAACAATATCGTGTTTGGTTTCATTTTTATCAGAAAAATGTCTCCTATATGCTAGTAAACATTTTTTTAACGAAATATCGCCAATAAACTTTTTAAATTGTTTGTCGTTGGGGTTAGTGTCTCACCGATAGATCTCGGTTTGCCGTCGGCGGCATCAAACAAATTGTGTGGCAATGTCGTGCGACCACGTGCGACTCAGTGGCCCGATGCGAGGGGGATCCCCCCAACAAGATGGCGGCACAGCGACTTACATATATCGGATACTAACTTCAGCGGACTTATAACGGACTTTTACTGTATGTTGATCTGATGGAATTTCTTTATGTACTGTCACTGAAGTAGGCTAATATTTCACATGTTGCTTGTCTCTCGTTTGTTGGTTCCGTTGAGTCCGGACACAAGCAAGGAAGAATCGTCAGGCACCCATCGATAGCACGACTATTTGGGCGGATAAAAAAACTTGTTGAATCAAATTAATTAATTGTAACTAAAAATTACATATAAACCGATTTGTTTCGTGTTTGGTCTCATTTTACTCAGAAAAATGTTAGCAATGCGGTATTAACATTTTCAGTCACAGGAAGTCAAATTAGTAAAAACTTCTTCGGTACATTAGTACTATCTCACCGATGCGCGGCATTTGTTTTTTTGGCGCTGGCTTCACTTTCAGCCCATATATGTATAGCGGACAACACCGAACTAACTTTTTACGTCTGACACGCGGGGTTGCTAACAATTGTTTCTTACTGATTGTCTTTTGTTTAATTCTTGGATATTTCACATGCTCTGGCGCAGTGTTTCCCAACCAATGACCTAGAGTATTTTGCTGTTCATCCGCGAAACATTGGGAATTTTTTATGTTCTTTTCCACATTATGGGAAGCTCTCATATTCTTTCCACAAATATAAACAAAAGTGTAGCAATTACAATTATGCATAAGATAAGAAAATATTTAATATACATATAATTTACAATAATTACATATCTAACATAATTTTTATTTTCTCATGTTTAAATTAACATTCATATGGCGTTACAATATTAATAATATCATGTCGGTTCCGCGCAATCGTTTTTTACGAGGGATTATACACATAATGACGCAACAGATTGTACACAATCCAGAAATAGTGATGCAAAAATTGTTTATTTCCAGAAACAATTTACAGATGCTACATATGAATAACATTTTTAGAACGCTTCTGTCAATGAATTATTTATCGTTGCAAAGTTATTAAGTATCGTTTTGCTTGACATTTATTATTTCAGAAAAACAATAGTTTACAAAATAGTTTCTATTACATTTTGATACGTTTTCACAACGTTTAGTGTTAATAACTATTTAATTTTGCGTACACAATTAAAGCATAATGGGTAAAATTAATTGTGCAATTACAAGGAATAAAGAAAACAAGACAATTACAGGGCAAACAAATTATAAAATAAACGAAAAGTAACGAATTTCAATATCATTACACAATGGATAATACCATTGACGAAGTATAGGATAGACATATCATCTTATGGGCCTTCGTGCACAGACGAGATAGGGATAGACATTGCACCACAGACGAGATAGGGATAGACATTGCATGCTGGGCAAAATTTTGTCACACGCTCGGGGGGCTCTAGAGCCCCCATACACCGACGAGATATACTTAAAGACCGCTAGCCTTATGGGACTTTGTGTCGCACGAAAATTGAGCCGTACTGGGACGCCCTCTCGGCGTATAGAGCGGCCGAATCAGGAAACTCAAGGCAACGCAACGAACTCAGTGATTCCAGTTTTTACACCAAGTTACGAAGAATTGCGAAGAACCACTGCCGTGACGATCGTGGTGGGGGAAAGTTCAGATGCGTGCTGTCAGTCAGCGAGTCGTCTACTACAATGTATCGAACGGAGTCAAAGAATGAGCTATGGCTCTGATTCTTCTCCGGCACGATCGCATGCGTGTTTCCTTTGACATAAGCCAACGGTATTAAAATGCTTTTTCTTCCCTAACCTAACCGATGATCTGATAAAGTATTTTATTCGAAGGGTGTAGTTGGATGATGGGGTCAAAAGTGTTCCCAAAACAATTATAAATCGAAAACGTCATTTGATAGCTCATTAAAAAATACCCATTTTCATCACGTTTTAACTTTCAATCTGGAAGGGCAAGGGGCAGTAGGTTGTAAATTAAAAATTTTCGTTTTTGCTCATTTCTAAAAAAAGGGGTGTCCGTGAAAAAATCAAGAATTCTGGCCGTTTCTGGCGTGTTAAAATTAATTTGTAGAACGAACTTTTATGCATCGTTTATAAGATAAGTATATTATGCAATATTCAATGCTATGAGATGGGGTACAATAAACAAATATAGGTGCTAAGAAAACTGCTAAAACAAGGAGAATATGTAGTAATGGCGCTTGTTATATCCGAAAATATTTGTAGTTCCGCTAATATTATCGGTTGCACAACGGCAAAACGTCTTTTTTCTCAGTACCGCTCTCTTTATTATTTTTTCCTTTAGTTTATTATTATTATTTTGTCGTTTCTTTCTTTTTCTTCTTTTTGTCTGCAGCATAATCTCTCTGTATTTTATCCTTTATTTTTATTTTTCCTAGAGATAAGTTAACATAATATTTAGGTTAAGTTATATTCAATTATAAATTAAAGCCAGCTTCTTTTTTTGACCCATGTTCTGTAGCCCCCCGCATAAAACGAATGCGGTGCATGCGCCGAGTTATATTTCATGTAATGTTCAAGCGCATTTAATGCTAACCGGGCCGATTCAAACCTTCCCACTGCTGCGTTCCGGGAACACGTACACACTTTCATGTACACTTTCAGCATCTGCGCATGAATCCAATACTCTCAAGATTACTAGGCGTAGGGACACCCCTCCTTCATGCGATTGTCATATTCATGACGATTGTCATATTTTCGACGTATTCTTTACGTGCACTTTTATGTTTTTCTTCTTGCAATGTATTTGTACAAGAAAAACATTAATATATATGCGAAATGTCTAATAGTAAATGTATTTGGCCGGCCTCAGGATCCAATGGTTACGATTCAAACTCCTCACCTGAGTGTGAAATTTTTCCGATCCTGCATAAATTTTTACTAACATTTATTAGCAGCCAAGTTTTAAGAGTTCGCGGAGGCGATACAGTGGAGGCCCGATAAATTTTTCCTGAGATCTGCCAGATAAATTTTGACGCGTAAACCCCACCACTAGGCGGGATCCCCCTCGCATTCGGCAACTGTCACGCCTGATATCGCAGCGTAATTCCTTTGAATACTAACGTAATGTGGTGAAAAGTTCATAATCTTATAAGTAATGTAAGGGGATTTTCGAGGAAACAACTACTATTCGGTTTAACTGTGACTTTCTTTGCGTCTGCTCTCCTCTACTACTCAAAATGCTATATCCCGGAAAGAAACGCGCTTCGCGTCTCCCCTCGTGCAAATCCTGGCTCGGTGACGTCAGCGGCCGCCAGCTCTAGCGTCCATTGACATGCGCCTTGCGTTTGTTACAGCAACGACTATGTACATATGTACGAACGTGTAATATGTAAACCTTTTAATACGTACAAATATAAACCGAGTTGTACTGTGTTTGGTCTCATTTTACTCGGAATAATATTACTAATATGTTTTGTCTTTAGTCGGTTTTTTTCCTTATCTGCCGTTTCTACTTCTGATCATCCGTATCGGCAAAAAGCAAACGAACGAATTCGACTATAGTAGATTTTCTATATGAGTCCGATTTGAGCTACACGATATCTGTCCACGGATGCCCCTTTAACAAACAGCGGTTGTCGTCGGCCGGGCGGTTCCCCGTCACTTCTATCGCAGTGGCATTTTTTGATGCTGACAATTGAACAGCGACGCGGTCTATCGGTGAGACACTAACCCTAGTTAAGAAATCAAAAATTGTTAATTGCAATTTTTCGGTAAAAAGAAGTTTACTGGTATATTGGAGACGTTTTTCTAATAAAAATAAGACCAAATACGAAATGGTTACGACACTTGGTTTCGCTATTCTGACTTGTCAAACACACTGTCGCCTAAACGTCGCGAGATCAATGTGGTGTGAAGAAGGAACTTCTATTCGATGTGAATCAAGTACCTGGCGGATGAATCGACGCTTACCGTGGAGCTGGATGAGAAACAAAGTTTTCTTGAGTGGAATGAATGTCCCCTATTCGTTATAAGCCCATTTGGCGGCATTTTTTTTGCGTCTCTTACCGTGTAGGGACACCATTGGCAGGTGCCTTTCTCACAAACTCATACAGGGATCCTACACAGTTTAGATGGCTTTAAACTCCTCATACGCAAATAAAGTGGCAAGCAATTTTATATGTAAATAGAAGTTTTAATTAGTAACAAAATATAACCCGATCGGTTTCGTGTTTGGTCTCATTTTACTTGGCAAAATATTAGCAATACGGTACTGACATTTTTATTCATAAAAAGTCAAAGTTGTAAAAATTTCTTCGCTGCACTAGTGTTGCCTCTTCGTCATGTGGCATTAAATCATTCAAGAATGGCTTCACCTTCACCCCCTCTTTCTATATCAACTGTCCCTACGTTTGGCGGTGTCGGCAAATTACAAAGAGACGGGCGCGTGGCCCAGCGTGGCCGGCAACGTGGCGCAGAGACGACATGCGTGTCAAATCACTGGATGTACGAGCAACGGAAAAACTTTAGAATTGTAAAGATAGAAATAAAGTTTTGCGTACAGACAGGGTCGTTTCGTTTGTCATGTTCCGATCATTTGTATGAAATGGAATGCAATAATCAATGTAAGAGAGCAAGTGTATTGGAAGGCAATTTACTTCTTTAATTAACAAGTACTTTTTGTAACATTTTCAACCTCGTCGGTGCTGCTAGCACTTAAAATTATCACGATACAAAAATTGGGAGTGATGGGATTCGATAATGTATAAAAGTTCGTTCTACAAATTAGTTTAACACGCCAGTAAACGACTAGAAAGGATGATCTTGACTTTTTCACTGACACCCCTTTTTTAAAAATGAGCAAAAAGGGAAGTTTTCAATTTACACCTCACTGCCCATCGCCCTTGCAGATTCAACGTTAAAACATGATGAAAATGGGAATTTTTTAATGAGCTATCGAATGACGTTTTTGGTTTATTATTGTTTTGGGATCGCTTTTGAGCCCCATCATCACCATTCGAATAAGATACTTTATCAGATCATCGGTTAGGTTAGGGACGAAAAGGCATTTTAATACCGCTGGCTTATGCCAAAGGAAACACTTGTACGCAATCGTGTCGGAGAGGAGTCGGAGCCGTAGCTTATTTCTTGTCTCCGTTCGGTACGTAGTAGCCGACTCGCTGACTGAGAGCACGTATACATACATCTCAATGTACATTTTTTCCCCACCACGCCCGTCACGACAGTGGTTCTTAGGAATTCCTCGTCCGTGCTTGGTGTTACCTACAAAGTTAGAACCTCGGAATTCTTCCGTGCCGACAGAGCATTTGGGCCCCTTTGAGCCCCCTTGCGTGCCCGAAATTTTACCCAGGGCTAGCGGTCTTTAAGTATATCTCGTCGGTGCTTTGTGTCGCACGAAAATTGAGCCGTACTGGGACGCCCTCTCGGCGTATAGAGCGGCCGAATCAGGAAACTCGAGGCAACGCAACATACTCAGTGATTCCAGTTTTTACACCAAGTTACGAAGAATTGCGAAGAACCACTGCCGTGACGATCGTGGTGGGGGAAAGTTCAGATGGGTGCTGTCAGTCAGCGAGTCGTCTACTATGTATCGAACGGTGTCAAAGAATGAGCTATGGCTCTGACTCTTTTCCGGCACGATCGTATGCGTGTTTCCTTTGACATAAACCAGCGGTATTAAAATGCTTTTTCGTCCCTAACCTATCCGATGATCTGATAAAGTTTTTTATTCAAAGGGTGTAGTTGGATGATGGGGTCAAAATAACATAATATAACAATTATAAATCGAAAACGTCATGCGATAGCTCATTAAGAAATACCCATTTTCATCACGTTTTAACTTTCAATCTGGAAGGGCAAGGGGCAGTAGGTTGTAAATTAAAAACTTTCGTTTTTGCTCATTTCTAAAAAAGGGGTGTCCGTGAAATGATCAAGAACCTCCTTTCTGGCCGTTTCTGGCGTGTTCAAATTAATTTGTAGAACGAATTTTCATGCATCCTTTATAAGAAAAGTATATTATGCAATATTCAAAGCTATGAGATGGGATACAATAAACAAATATAGGTGCTAAGAAAACTGCTAAAACAAGGAGAATATGTAGTAATGGCGCTTGTTATTTTATGCTAAAATATTTGTAGTTCCGCTAATATTATCGGATGCACAACGGCAAAACGTCTTTTTTCTCAGTACTACTCTCTTTATTATTTTTTCCTTTGGTTTATTATTATTATTTTGTCGTTTCTTTCTTTTTCTTCCTTTTTTGTGCAGCTTAATCTCTGTATTTTATCCTTTATTTTTCTTTTTCCTAGAGATAAGTTAACATAATATTTAGGTTAAGTTATATTCAATTAGATATTAAAGCCAGCTTCTTTTTTGGACCCATGTTCTGTAGCCCTCCGCATAAAACGAATGCGGTGCATGCGCCGAATTATATTTCATGTAATGTTCAAGCGCATTTAATGTTAACCGGGCCGATTCAAACCTTCCCACTGCTGCGTTCCGGGAACACGTACGCACTTTCATTTACATTTTCGGCATCTGCGCACGAATCCAATACTCTCAAGATCACTAGGCATAGGGACACCCCTCCTTCATGCGATTGTCATATTCTTGACGATTGTCATATTTTCGACGTATTCTTCACGTGCATTTTTATGTTTTTCTTCTTACAATGTATTTGTACAAGACAAACATTAATATATATGCGAAATGTCTAATAGTAAATGTAATTGGCCGGCCTCAGGATCCAATGGTTACGATTCAAACTCCTCACCTGAGTGTGAAATTTTTCCGATCCTGCATAAATTTTTACTAACATTTATTAGTTGCCAAGTTTTAAGAGTTCGCGGAGGCGATACAGTGGAGGCCCGATGAATTTTTCCTGAGATCTCCCAGATAAATTTTGACGCTTAAACCCCACCACTAGGCGGGATTCCCTCTCGCATTCGGCAACTGTCACGCCTGATATCGCAGCGTAATTCCTTTGAATACTAACGTAACGTGGTGAAAAGTTGATAATCTTATACGTAATGTAAGGTGATTTTCGAGAAAACAACTACTATTCGGTTCAACTCTGATTTTCCTTGCATCTGCTCTGCTCTACTACTCAAAATGCTATATCCCTTGTCCGTCCGTGTCCGTCCGGTGCCGTCCGGAAAGAAACGCGCTTCGCGTCTCCCCTCGTGCAAATCCTGGCTCGGTGACGTCAGCGGCCGCTAGCCCTAGCGTCCGTTGACATGCGCCGGCTTGCATTTGTTACAGCAACGACTATGTACATATGTACGAACGTGTAATATGTAAACGTTTTAATAAGTACAAATATAAACCGAGTTGTACTATGTTTGGTCTCATTTTACTCGGAATAATATTACTAATATGTTTTGTCTTCAGTCCGTCTTTTTTCCTTATCTGCCGTTTCTACTTCTGATTATCCGTATCGGCAACAAGCAAACGAACGAATTCGACTACAGTAGATTTTCTATATGAGTCCGATTTGAGCTACACGATATCTGTCCACGGATGCCCCTTTCACAAACAGGGGTCGTCGTCGGCCTGGTGGTTCCCCGTCGCTTGTATCGCAGTGGCATTTTTTGATGCTGACAATTGAACAGCGACGCGGTCTATCGGTGAGACACTAACCCTAGTTAAGAAATCAAAAATTGTTAATTGCAATTTTTCGGTAGAAAGAAGTTTACTGGTATATTGGAGACGTTTTCCTAATAAAAATAAGACCAAATACGAAATGGTTACGACACTTGGTTTCGCTATTCTGACTTGTCAAACACACTGTCGCCTAAACGTCGCGAGATCAATGTGGTGTGAAGAAGGAACTTCTATTCGATGTGAATCAAGTACCTGGCGAATGAATCGACGCTTACCGTGGAGCTGGATGAGAAACAAAGTTTTCTTGAGTGGAATGAATGTCCCCTATTCGTTATAAGTCCATTTGGCGGCATTTTTTTTGCGTCTCTTACCGTGTAGGGACACCATTGGCAGGTGCCTCCTCACAAACTCACACAGGGATCCTGCTACAGTTTAGACGGCTTTAAACTCTTCATACGCAAATAAAGTGGCAACCAATTTTATTTGTAAATAGGAGTTTTAATTAGTAACAAAATATAACCCGATTGGTTTCGTGTTTGGTCTCATTTTACTTGGCAAAATATTAGCAATAAGGTACTGACATTTTTATTCATAAAAAGTCAAAGTTGTAAAAATTTCTTCGCTGCACTAGTGTTGCCTCATCGTCATGTGGCATTCAATCATTCAACAATGTCTTCATCTTCACTCCCTCTTTCTATATCAACTGTCCGTACGTTTGGCGGTGTTGGCAAATTACAAAGAGACGGGCGCGTGGCCCAGCGTGGCCGGCAACGTGGCGCAGAGACGACATTCGTGTCAAATCACCGGATGTATGTACGAGCAACGGAAAAAATTTAGAATTGCAAAGATAGAAATAAAGAAGTTTTGCATACAGACAGGGTTGTTTCGTTTCTCATGTTCCGATCATTTGTATGAAATGGAATACAATAATCAATGTAAGAGAGCAAGTGTATTGGAAGGCATTTACTTCTTTAATTAACAAGTACTTTTTGCAACATTTTCAACCTCGTCGGTGCTACTAGCACTTAAAATTATCACGATACAAAAATTGGGAGTGATGGGATTCGATCATGTATAAAAGTTCGTTCTACAAATTAGTTCAACAAGCCAGTAAACGACTAGAAAGGATGATCTTCCTTTTTCACTGACACCCCTTTTTTAAAAATGAGCAAAAAGGGAAGTTTTTAATTTATACCTCACTGCCCATCGCCCTTGCAGATTCAGAGTTAAAACATGATGAAAATTGGAATTTTTTAATGAGCTATCAAATTACGATTTTGGTTTATAATTGTTTTGGGATCGCTTTTGAGCCCCATCATCCAACTACACCCTTCGAATAAGATACTTTATCAGATCATCGGTTAGGTTAGGGACGAAAAAGCATTTTAATACCGCTGGCTTATGCCAATGGAAACACTTGTACGCAATCGTGTCGGAGAGAAGTCGGAGCCGTAGCTCATTTCTTGTCTCCGTTCTGTACGTAGTAGACGACTCACTGACTGAGAGCACGTATACATACATCTAATGTACATCTTTTCACCACCACGACCGTCACGACAGTGGTTCTTCTGAATTCCTCGTCGGTACGTGGTGTTACCTACAAAGTTAGAACCTCGGAATTCTTCCGTGCCGACAGAGCATTTGGGCCCCTTTGAGCCCCCTTGCGTGCCCGAAATTTTACCCAGGGCTAGCGGTCTTTAAGTATATCTCGTCGGTGCCCCATACCATTTTGGTGTCACGTCCAACGTTACCGGTTGAACGCAAAATTGTGAGGCAACGACACTCTATGTGGGAATATGAACTAAAAAACCGATCAGGGACGCATCAAAAATATTTTTCGCCCAGTACAAATATTTTTTGATTGTTGAAAGTGAAAATTTGACATTTGTCAAAATTGAAAATGTTACAAGTTCTATACAAACCGAGGATGTAAAATATGCAAAACCCATATGAATTTTATGCACGAAAAATATGTAGAGTCTATTGATACTATAATTCTTACAAAACTCAAACATACGTAGTTGTAGTTCGTGTCATAATAAAAAACCACAATTGTTTTCCATATTTTCTCTTATTCATTGTTGTTGTTTATTGGTAAGAAATAATCTTCTTCCAACAACATTCTGGCAACCTTCTGGCCAATCCTTACTTTCATTGATAACTCTGACAATCCAATATTTCTTTATTTTTTCAATGACATTCAAATTTTCCTTAATATTTCCACCAAAATTAATCGGCACATTCTGTAATTGTATAATACAGTTTTTTATATGTTCCTATCGAGTCCGTCAGTGGAAAACCTACAGTTTCCAATTCCTGTACTGTATGTTATTTTATAACGCGTTCGGGGTCAAAGACGCCAATTGGGTCCAATCTATATCTTGGATATTGACCGTACATCGCCTCATTCGATGATATTTAAAACAGCGCAATTTTTAAATGTTTACCCTGTCCAACAACGCCCGTTACACTTTATCTTTTGCAAAATCGTTACTTTTTACATTCTGGCTTACATTGTCCATTCAATATGAATATGTTTCCTATAAAAGAAGTTCGCTAATTGTAAGTGCGACTATTGCCCAACATTCAACTGTTAAACAAGCAATGTCTCGCGCGCAACTGAATTCGATTACCAGATAATACATATATCCAGCCAACACTCTTCGGATGGCCCACCGGCCGAATGCTGTAAAGAGTGATCTTGGTCGGGTGCCGTTATGTGACAGCCCTGTGTAACATTACTATTATAAATTCGATTAATAAAGGTTACCTCTGGACATCATTCAGATAAATATACTGTAAGAAAACCCGCACGCGGAAAGTATTGGGCAACGGTACAGTAAGGATTATGTACCTCCCCTGTCCGAAGGAGAGGTTGCAGGTGTTGCCAGGCGAAGGGTTTCAGATAGCGACGGACAAAAGACGAGCAAGGAAACGGTGACGCTGCGACACAGGGAATCGCACAGGCGGGCATTCTCGAGCGAGCAGTGCGAGCGACCAGTTAGATTTCATTTGTATTACTATCTACGAATAAAATATACGTCAGCACACTTTCCAAAGTATTCAAAACGCCTACCGTGATTAAGTTCAATTTCTTACAATACAAATATTTTGTGAGCTTTTTTAATCGTTTTAGTTTTGTAATTATTTTATTTAATAATTGTATTAAATGCCTTAATCAATACCAGTAAATGTAATCCGATTTATGTCGTGTTTGATCTCATTTTGATCAGGAAATTATTAACAATATATTGGAAACGTTTTTGTGGAGAAAAAAATAATACAGAAAATGTTTAAACATAAGCGTTTGGTACACTGATCTTTAGTACGCTAAGGTCGCCGTGGTTCAGGTGTTATCGCTTTCTTTTGTTCGTCGTCGGCACTTTCTATCGGCAAAATACAAAGTGAATTACGCACTGTGAGTGCGTGTTTGGATTCTACGACCACCTGACTTCGAATCCGACCTGATGTACCCGACCTAGGGCAAAATGACAGAATTCACTGTATTTACTTTGGCGGTACTCGGCAGCAAGCAATCGGCAGCGATGGCAACGTTTTGTTGTCGTCATCTGAAGCAACACCCGTTGTTGCAAAGAAGAGAAATATATTTTGCGAAAAAAGAAGCGGAACCACAATTGAACATGTACGGAAAATACGGCATACAACAATTGGCGTCATGCTGTTGCCACCTGCCTCCCCGCGTTTCGGGAATCGCAGATCGAAGATCGCGCTCGCGTTTTCTGTTCTGATCTTCCCTTGTTTCTGTCCCTCCACGAGCTTCTCTCTGGGACTCGAAACCGGACATTTTCAGAATCGGAGACTATGTTTTCGTAACTCGGAACTTACTTTGTAGTTGGCTGAAAAGAGATGCCGACGACGGACAAAAGAAAGCGATATGGCGTGAGTCACGGCAACGTCAGCGAATTATAGATCAGTGTATCAAATCCTTATGTTTAAACATTTCTGACATTAATTCTTGATACATGAAAACATGAAAACGTTTCCAACGTACTATTTATAATTTTCTGATTAAAATGAGATCAAACACGACATAAATCGGACTATATTTATTAATCGAATACAATGTTACGCAGGACGGGCTTCTTATGGGACTTGGCGTTCAGACACTACTGCGTGTGAATCGTGTGTCGAATCATATAGTGTTTAGTCTCATTTTAATAGGAAAAATGTCTCCAATATACCAGTAACCTTCTTTTTAACGAAAAATTGCAATTAACAATTTTTCATTACTTTACTAGGGTTAGTATCTCACCGACAGACTCTTACTGTCAATTGTCAGCATCAAAATATGCCGCTGCGAAACAAGCAACCGCGCTCTGCTCGGCTGACGGCAGCTGACGGCGACCCCCTTTTGTGGAAGGGGCCATTCGTGGACAGATATCGTGTAGCTCAAATCAGACTCATATCGAAAATCTAATTAACAGGTTTTTACTTTTTCTTTACAAACACCCGCCCCTTTTAAAATCGGAAAAAAACAGGGCTACGGCATATCACTACAGTCATACACGGTTTTCTTTTCGTTATGCATTCAGAAGTCCATTACTACAAAATTGCAAATTTTTCAATTTTTTTCTTGTTTTTATATTTCAATTACCGGAGTTTGAGTTTTAAAAGCTGAAAAAAATCAAGGATATGTACTTCGTATCTGGACACACGCTTGATTTTTTCCAAATTTTTTCACTTCCTCATTTTCGAAAAAACAAGGAGAAATTACTGTTTTTTTTTCAATTCCTCCCACTACCGTCCTAGTCGGTGTATATGGTTGAATCATGCTAAAAATGAGTATTTTTCCATAATCTATCGAATGGTTATTTTACTATTTTATTTGTCTTGGGTGCAGTTTTGACCACCCTGTTACATACGAGTCCGCGGACAATTACATCTACTCTCGCACTCGTTCGTCTGTGAGCATGGTTGCCCCACTCGTTCCGTTCGAAGCGAGCTCAGTGCTGTGACGTCACGGGCCCCGCTTAGCGACAGAGACTCAGGACTTGCGTTGTGACGTCACATTCCCAAAAAGTGCCCCCACCAATTCAGTTCTAGCCCTATAAAAGGGCACCCAAAACTCGCTAAGGCGTTCACTCTTGTCAGGAACGTTACGCTGAAAGTACGCTAAATCGCACATTCGCTGTCCGTGGTACTCGTAATAATTCTGTAAGATTCTGAACCCGCATTTCTCAGTGCGTCAAAACCGAGAGCAAGGGTCCGGCGTTACCCACCGTAAAAGAACGCGAACACTTTAAAGACTTTACTACTTTGCCGTGCGACGCCTACGGAGATTAGGCTTCTTACGTTTCAACCAAAGACATTTTAACTTTTGTAAAGACTATTTTTTCCTATGTATTATTTTTATAAAAGAATATATTTAATTTAGTTAAGATTTGTATTCACTGCTCAGCCTCCTCGAAATCTGGACCTACAGCGTTAACAGCCCACAGGAATACGTTTTACCGCTCGAACGTATTCCATAATTATAAATTGTTACGATTCCAAAACCCTTTCTAACACCTTTCCATTCAGAGTATCGGAAGCGACAGCCTTTTGGTTCGCCTCTAGGCCTAGTCTGAGGGCTCTGATTCCTAACCACAGAAAACCTCTTTCCATCACCTCACCTACAGAGTATCGGAAGCGACAGCCCTTTGATTCGTCTCTGGGCCTAGTCTGAGGGCTCTGTCTCCTGAATTCCTCCTCCAGAGTATCGGAAGCGACAGCCCTTTGATTCGTCTCTGGGCCTAGTCTGAGGGCTCTGTCTCCTGAATTCCTCCTCCAGAGTATCGGAAGCGACAGCCCTTTGATTCGTCTCTGGGCCTAGTCTGAGGGCTCTGTCTCCTGAATTCCTTACCCGCAGAGTATCGGAAGCGACAGCCCTTTGATTCGTCTCTGGGCCTAGTCTGAGGGCTCTGTCTCCTAGAATCCGCTGGAATTACCAGCGGACGTCTCTCCACACATCCATAACAAACCCTAATACACTCGCCCACGCTCGGGCTCGTAACATAACTGGTGACAGCGGTGGGATAGTTACCGTTGTAGAAACCCCGTTTTTGAGGACTGAATAAGTGAATACGTATTTATTGAAACGGACTGAACTAATACGCGAACGAAAATGTCAGTTTCGCAAGGACCGAATAATTCCTCAGAGGATATGGCCAATTTAACCCTCGGAGTACCACAGGCGCGAGGTCCCAGGCATGGGTCCTTAGCGATCTCACAGACAGTTCACTAATACTAATTCAATCGCTTCACCGGGCCGCTCGTCCGGTCGTCGGTGCGACAAAAGAGCATCTTAGGCCGCCGAGTATCGCTGATACAATAGAGTGAATGTGTACACTTATTGTTAGTTATATAGGATTTGTCATGGAGTTGTAAGCGGAAAAAGGGATTGTGCATTTTTGAACAAGTTTATTTTTAAATATTCGGTTTATTGCACATCGTGCATATGTTCCATGTGATATGGATTATAGTGTTCCCGAAGTTGCGAAATAAGACGATTTTTTAGCAATGTGTACATTTTGTACGTAAATGTACAAAAAAATACTATTTTTCACAACAAAACGCTTAGAACGATGACAACAATTATAAAACACACGAATAATAGAAATAAGATAAAGAAAATATACTATGATACTCGGATAACAAAAATATGCAAACACAAACTAAAAAAAATAATGAATTATAATCGCAAAATATCTATCTATTCTCTCTGAGTACGTCGTCGTAGTTCCAAGCGTTATACCGAACTGAATCTTTTCACTGCGTACGTTGCGTTACAGTTATGAAACAAACGAGCATCGCCGGTGCCGTCGGACTTTGTGTCAGCGAGCCTGTTGAAATGTGTGTGTTAGCGCTGCCAAGAGAGCGCGAAAAAGAGACCCAGGCCTGGGACCCGGAGGGTTAACAGCCTCTCTGGCTAACTCGATGGCGTTATTCACACGAAATAATTGTCTGCAACAAGCCACATTAGGCATACCAACTTTTGACGGAGAACATCCTTCTCTGTCAACGTTCGTTCAAAGCGTCGAGAACGGTCTCGCGCTGATACCGGAGCAAACCGAACCTCAATATTTAGCCATAATACTAACAAAGCTAAGTGGACCGGCCCGCACATGCATTCAGGACAAGGCATTCACGAGAGTGCACGAACTCGTTAAACATTTAAAGAAACGATACGCGCCGGGAAAAAGCCTCTCATATTTCCAAGGGGAGATAGCGCGCCTTAGGATCGGCGACACTGAGAGTCTTAGACACTACATAGATCGCGTCAGCCAATTAGTACATTGCGCGAGAACCGCGATCCGCGACAGATACACACATAGCCAAGCCGAACTAATCCGTGAAATGGAAATTGACGCGTTAGAAAACTTTATAGAGGGATTACCGGAAAAGGTCGCGTGGCGTGTCGCAGCAACAGACCCGAAAGTAAAAACATTAGAGGAGGGTTTCGATACTGTCCTTCATATTGAACGACGATTGAGAAACCGAAGATTAGCAAACAACGACACTCGAAGTAAAAGTCCAAGCCGAAGAAGCCCCGAACGCAGGGACGTTTCTTACCCGCGTTACCCGAGTCCACTAGACGGACGAAACCGGCATCACGTTACATCGGATTCCGACACAGAAGATAGACCCACGAGAGGACGCACTACCGCTATGGTTCTGCAGCACGGCCGAAACTCGCGTTCGCCTTCTTACGATCGAGATAGAAATCACTCGAACGATAGGACACAAACAAATGACAGACATAATCACAAACCCGATAGAACCCGCTTGTACTGCTGGAATTGCGGCATACAGGGTCACGACGGTAATTCATGTCGACGACAATCGCGCACCGAACGTCGCGAACAACGGCCATGGAGGTCTTCCCGCGATTCCTCAGGAGAATCTACCGGTCATTTAAACTCCGCAAACGCTCACCGTACAGGCGACACGGCGAGCGAGAATACTCAAGATCGCCCGAAAACAGTAAGGTTCGACGAAGAGACCAATTCCTCATCAAGGAAGTCCCGATGGCCAGAATCTGGGTCGAAGTTCCGGAGCTGGAAACAGGAGAAGGGGACTTCGTCATAGACGGAGCCGCCTGCGTAAACCTGGTCGTACTCGAAACGTTGGGAGATAAAGCGCCGTTGATTTCCCGCGAAAAAATTTCGATCACGGGCATCACGATAACACCGGTCGAAACCATCGGAACTACGATATTAACCATAAACGGAGCACCGATTTTCTTTTACGTCGTTGAAAATCTACCGGTCACAGGAGACGGCCTTTTGGGAGGTCCATTCCTGTTACAGGAAGACGCCGAAATTTCGTATTATCATAAAACCATTGTTACGCGCAACGACCCCGTCAAACCAATTCAATTCTCTAATTTCCTCGAGTTCGAAGAAATCAAACCTACTATATCACCCGCAAAAACCAAATATCTATTACAAAAAAGGACCGCGCAGCAACTATCTTTGAAAATAGCCAATCCAGAAATCGAACAGGGATACCTGCCCCGCGTAGAAACACCAGAAGGAGTATTCCTTGGAGAAGCAGCTGTCACTAATCGTAATGGCAACTGCTACGTCCTCGCTACCAACACCAGCGAAGAGGATATCGAACTCGAATTGGAACCACAGACACTCGAACCCTACGACCTACTCAGCTCTTCCGACGACGAAATTTATTACGAAAATACTACAACAATCAGAAACGCAACAGACCGAATCGCGGCCATATGGAAAGCCTTAAAGACCGACCACTTGAACCGAGAAGAACAACAGCACGTCCGAGACCTCATCTCAGAATTCCCGCATAGTTTCCACCTTCCAGGAGATAAGCTTGGAAAGGTCCCGAATTTCAAACACTCCATTCACACCACCGACGACATACCCATAAACACCAGACAGTACAGATACCCGATTATTCATCAACAAGAAATACGCCGTCAAGTCAGCGGGATGCTAGCCGAAGGTATCATCACGGAATCAACTTCACCATACAATTCACCATTATGGATAGTACCGAAAAAACCGGACGCGGAAGGAAACGTTCGATGGCGAATGGTCATCGACTTCCGCGCCTTAAGGGGTCTGGCCACCTTGTAAATATTTTTTTTTTCATTTTTTTTTTATTGTTTTATAATAATCTTTGGAATGTTACGCATCATTTAATCCATAGTTGGTACTGAAAATCGTAAAATTGCTAAAGTTACAGGTATTTCTCGGTAGGAAGGTCGAGCCGCTGCGAGCGGTCGACCGCGCGGCTCGATCACTGTATGTAACTCGCACGGTTCAGCACGTGCAACTGTCCTATTGTGTCCTTTGTATGGGTTAGTAGAATTGTTTACTCGAATCCATACGAAGAAAAAGTGATGAAAAAAGAATGCGTAGGTCATGTGCAGAAAAGGATAGGCACACGGCTTCGTAAAATCAAAAAAGAAAAGAAAGGTCTTGCTGGCAATGGAGAGCTGACCGATAAACTAATTAACGAGCTAACAATATATTACGGTCTCGCTATTCGAAGGTTCTCTAACTCTAAAGACGAAATGAAGAAAGCTATTAGGGCAACATTCAAGCACAAGAGCTCGACCGACGAAATCCCGCAGCATGAAAATTGTCCTCCGGGAGAAGACTCGTGGTGCTCTTGGCAAATATCAAAAGCGATTGGCACTTTGGATGAATATCTACACAAGAATCCTCTGCCTCAAATTGTTCAAGATGCCATTCGACCTGTTTATGAGGACCTCACTTCAGATGAATTGTTAGAACGGTGCGAAGGAGGCTTCACGCAAAACGCCAACGAAAGCGTCAACTCCGTCATCTGGTCAATGGCTCCAAAAACGAGTTCCAGCGGTGCGAAAACCGTCGAAATTGACAGTTACATTGCTATCAGCACTTCCAACGATGGGTACAACAGTATTTTGCTGATGATGAAGCTCATGGATCTAAGCATCGGAGATCGCTGCTACGATTTCTGTAGGGCAGTCGACGAGAAACGTTGCGCTACAGCAAATGTCCGAGAGAAAAAAAGTACGAAAGAAGCACGCCAAGCACGTAGATCTTCGCAAAAAGAGGCCCAGGATGCTCAAACAGCTGCCGAAGAGGACATGTATGGACCAGGAATCGCTGATTGAAGGTAAGACTCACAAAAACCGCGCCCTCAGCCGAATAACCGCACGTTTACTTTCTTTTGCGATTATCTCGAAACTATGTTTTTCGAAACGGCTCTGCATATATCTCGTAAACTATCGGTCCGATTGCTCTGAAATTTGAACACAGTACTTTTAGATACATTATCTAAAGCGACACGTAGGATTTTTGCGATTACTTGATTAGTTTTTTTTTAATGACGTTTTTTCTCGTGAAATTTCGGTGAAAATCGTGAAAAAAAATTCTTCGGCTCACCATAATTTCCCTAATGTAAAAAAAGAAATTTCCCTACGTGTCGCCCTTGCAATATGATCCAGGCATAAGCTAATTTTTTTTTTTTTTTTTCAGATGCAAAATGTAGCAGGTATTTGCCGAGCCGCCCACGTGCGTTTCGTGCCGAGGGCCTTCACCAAAGTGAACGAAACGCCGGTATTTTTTATTTTTTTATCACGAAATTTTTTTCACTTGTTCACTAAACCGTTTTCTAGTATGCGACAAAAAATAAAAGAATTTTGTGCTTTATTTTCGCGTTTATGAATTTTTAAAAATAGTACTCATCTGGCGAGCGTACAAGGTGGCCAGACCCCTTAAACGACAAGACCGTGGGAGACAAATACCCACTTCCCCAGATCACGGAAATACTGGACAAACTAGGAGGGGCAAAGTATTTTTCAGTATTTGACCTCGCCAGCGGATTCCACCAAATCGAGTTGGATCCCAAAGATAGACAGAAAACGGCTTTTACCACCCCGGAAGGGCATTACGAGTTCGCTCGTATGCCGTTTGGCCTAAAGAACGCGCCTCCTACGTTCCAGCGTCTAATGAATCAAATTTTAACCGGACTACAGGGCACGGAACTATTCGTCTACTTAGACGATATAGTAATATATTCATCATCACTCCACGAACACAAAATTAAAGTCAAGAAACTGTTACGCCGCCTAGAAAACCATGGACTCACACTGCAAACCAGCAAGTGCGACTTTCTCCGAAAGGAAGTGGCATACCTGGGCCATATAATTTCGGACGAAGGAGTAAAACCGGATCCGAGAAAATTACAGGCCGTCAAGGATTTTCCGACCCCAAAATCACAGAAAAACATTCAGCAATTCTTGGGACTAGCTGGGTACTACCGTAGATTCATAAAAGACTTTTCCGCAATAGCCAAACCGCTAGTAAGCCTTTTGGGAAAGGGAATTCGTTTCAAATGGACCGACGAACAACAAAAAGCATTCGATCAACTCCGCGATGAACTATGCAAAGAACCCATACTGCAATTTCCAAACTTCTCCGAACCATTTGTTATCACCACGGACGCTTCAGACTATGCAGTCGGGGCCGTACTAAGTCAAGGACCCGTGGGCGACGACTTACCCGTCGCATATGGATCCCGAAGCCTCAATAGAGCCGAAAGAAACTACGACACTACTGAGAAAGAGTGTTTAGCTATGGTGTACGCCGTCAAGTATTTCAGACCGTATATTTACGGCCAAAAATTCACACTTGTAACAGATCACCGACCTCTGGTCTGGCTGCACTCGGTAAAGGACCCCTCGTCGCGACTCGTAAAATGGAAACTACGACTAATGGAGTACGATTATGAAGTCGTGCATAAGGACGGCAAGAGTAATCGCAACGCCGACGCACTCTCCAGAAATCCGGTAACTTGCTTACCCTTATCGAAAAACAATAAAGAAGATCCGACGTACAGACCACCATGTCCACCATCAGCAATAGACACCAGCACCGTGGGAAGCCGCTTACGACAATCAAGAAGATTAGCAACCAACCGACCCCGATACGAAGAACTAGAGAACACACCGGAAGAATTATCGGAGGATGAAACCGCACCAAATCCTGAAACAACCACCTGTCCGGATTCAAATCGAAGCCTACTCCCAAGCCTAACTCGTGAAAAGGGCCTAGAAGATGATTTAACGCAACTCAACCCATTCGCAAGCAACCGAAACCCGGTTGTACATTCCCCGCCGAAAGCCAGTATCCGTTATGATGATCAAAACGTACGATTGGCACCGCATAGCACACCGCTCAGGGAAGACACAAACCTCGACCTGCTATCATTTGATGACAGCACCGAGAATTCGACTCTTCAAAATACAGCACAAGAAGTAACACCAGCTGCAGAAAGCACGCCACCGGCTACTCATCCACTTACGGCACCGGACCTAACAACACCGCTACACACTACGCCACCACCCGCCGCGTCAAACATAGCACCTACACAAACCATACTGTCCGTACCGATCCCAGACGACAAAATCGAGGCAGAACTCAAGTGCCTTCTACCTGCTGCTTACCAGCCGTTTACACCGACACACGAAGACACGGACGACACCGAGTACGGTTCGGACTCAACAGGCAGCGACGACAGCGACAATACCGAAATAAACGTGCTTCAAGAAACTTTAACATTCAAGAAACAAAATTACGCGCATTTTTTCGCAACGGATTGCAAACTAACCACGACAATAGGAAAGACTATGGCCGCTTTAGAACTCATAAGACATGAGGATCTTGTTGAGAATCAACCGAACAAGGGACAAGTCATTATAACCACCCAGCCAGGACAACAAACCCCGACGCAGCCGCAGCCTTCGGAGAGACACTTCACACCAGAACCGAAACCGCTCACATTACAAACGCAGCCAATAATCTAAACTGTCAACCGATCTGGAAAACATCTCACCGATCTCTCTATTCCAAGTGTAAACACTCGCCGCCATAAATTCGTTAACCTACGAAAGTGTCACCAAGTCTCCCACAACAAAATGCAGAATCTTAGCCACCCTGGACTAACCGGAGCATCATTTACCAACCGTCCTTCCAAAGATGCAGAACGCACAGAACCAAACCGACGCGTCTGAGGGACACCTCACGTTCACCCACCAAACGCCAGGAATGGGAACCTGGGTGCAAGAGCAACGAGTGGGATACACCAAAGCCATCACGAGAACATTTACACCTGGCCATGGATATCAAAAACGAGGTACAGCAACTCAGACGGTCCAACCCCGCATCTACCACAGATCAACCCAAACCACGCAAGAGCCTGCCCCAACAACATCCAGCAGGAAGCGGAAGACCAGCTTCGAGCTATGGCAGGAGGAGGTGGCACTAACCATAGTAACAGACGAAAACATCAAAGACTGGATGCCAGGACAATCCATCTGTTTCGAAAAATTAAGGTCCGACCACGAAACAAAACGCAGATACAGTGATTCAGTGAAAAAGTGATTAACCCCGACCTTACCTCACGTGGAGCATACCATGCTCACCCTACGAGAGTGTCCCGTTCCGCGACATCTCGTCTAAGGGGGGAGGTGTTACATACGAGTCCGCGGACAATTACATCTACTCTCGCACTCGTTCGTCTGTGAGCATGGTTGCCCCACTCGTTCCGTTCGAAGCGAGCTCAGTGCTGTGACGTCACGGGCCCCGCTTAGCGACAGAGACTCAGGACTTGCGTTGTGACGTCACATTCCCAAAAAGTGCCCCCACCAATTCAGTTCTAGCCCTATAAAAGGGCACCCAAAACTCGCTAAGGCGTTCACTCTTGTCAGGAACGTTACGCTGAAAGTACGCTAAATCGCACATTCGCTGTCCGTGGTACTCGTAATAATTCTGTAAGATTCTGAACCCGCATTTCTCAGTGCGTCAAAACCGAGAGCAAGGGTCCGGCGTTACCCACCGTAAAAGAACGCGAACACTTTAAAGACTTTACTACTTTGCCGTGCGACGCCTACGGAGATTAGGCTTCTTACGTTTCAACCAAAGACATTTTAACTTTTGTAAAGACTATTTTTTCCTATGTATTATTTTTATAAAAGAATATATTTAATTTAGTTAAGATTTGTATTCACTGCTCAGCCTCCTCGAAATCTGGACCTACAGCGTTAACAGCCCACAGGAATACGTTTTACCGCTCGAACGTATTCCATAATTATAAATTGTTACGATTCCAAAACCCTTTCTAACACCTTTCCATTCAGAGTATCGGAAGCGACAGCCTTTTGGTTCGCCTCTAGGCCTAGTCTGAGGGCTCTGATTCCTAACCACAGAAAACCTCTTTCCATCACCTCACCTACAGAGTATCGGAAGCGACAGCCCTTTGATTCGTCTCTGGGCCTAGTCTGAGGGCTCTGTCTCCTGAATTCCTCCTCCAGAGTATCGGAAGCGACAGCCCTTTGATTCGTCTCTGGGCCTAGTCTGAGGGCTCTGTCTCCTGAATTCCTCCTCCAGAGTATCGGAAGCGACAGCCCTTTGATTCGTCTCTGGGCCTAGTCTGAGGGCTCTGTCTCCTGAATTCCTTACCCGCAGAGTATCGGAAGCGACAGCCCTTTGATTCGTCTCTGGGCCTAGTCTGAGGGCTCTGTCTCCTAGAATCCGCTGGAATTACCAGCGGACGTCTCTCCACACATCCATAACAAACCCTAATACACTCGCCCACGCTCGGGCTCGTAACAACCCTATCCACTTGTGTCCGCTTCGGCGCGCGCGTTGTCAAATCTCCTGAAGGCGCTGGGCTGGGCCATCGAAAATCTCCAGTCAACGAAACCACGAAACATATTACATTCGCTACGTTAAAAATAGATTCACGCAGCCACGTAACAAGCCGTACATACATACAACGCACACAAAGAAATGTTGTGGCGCTCGGCTTAGTTCTACGATTGACCGTCATAAAGCATAGAGTGCGCTCCGAATTGCGCGATATCATTGACGAAGTATAGGATAGACATATCATCTTATGGGCCTTCGTGTCTCATGTTCTGAATTACCGGCTCGACGAAAAAGCAGGCAATTTCGAGCGCACTCTACGATTTGTCGTGGTCAATTTGGAAACTATGTGAAAGAGAGAAGGCAGATGAGATCGCTCCTTACTTTGTTTCATATCCCGTAAAATGAAACTGCACAGTTTAGCTGTCTGACAACCATATTTGAGCAAGTCTTCCACTCATCCAAATAATATCTGTTACCAAAGCCCACTAGAAAGCAGTGTTATACTGGTGGGATTATACATATACATATACGACTAAAGTTTCATTATTTTTAACAAATTTATTGCTCAGATGAATTTATTGTCACTTCCCAGGGACTAAAATTATAAATTATGTAAAATTTCGCGCCGCATTAACGTGTTAAGAGTCATGTTCACTGAAGTATGCATGTACTTACAATTAGTAGTTTTAATTGGCTCGTAATCAATTGTTTCCGTCATTATTATTTACTCTCTGTTCACTGTCTTTTTTTTCATCCGGCGAACAGCGAAGCGCGCTGCGAGATTCATGAATTCCTTCCAGCCCCGATTCTGACAATCGGAGTGTACACATCAGGTCTGTCGTTTTCACATACACCAGCACGGTGCGCACACACCGGCACCAATACAGTAAAAGTCCGTTATATGACCGCTGAAGTTAGTATCCGTTATATGTCGCTGTGCCGCCATCTTGTTAGGGGGATTCCCCTCGCAACCGACCACTTAGTCCCACGACATTGTCACACAATTTGTTTGATGCCGCCGACGGCAACTCGAGGCCTATCGGTGAGACACTAACCCCAACGACAAACAATTTAAAAAGTTGATTTACGATATTTCGTTAAAAAAATGTTTACTAGCATATAGGAGACATTTTTCTGATAAAAATGAAACCAAACACGATATTGTTACGACACTTGGTTGCCTTGTTTCGGCTTGTCAATCTGACTGTTGGCAAAACTTTCGAGCAGCACAGCAGAATGTAGGGACGCTTCCTTTATAAGTCGCTAAACCTTATGCTCCTTCCTTTATAAGTCGCAAAACCTTATGTTCCTTCCTTTATATGTCGCATTTGCGGCTTTCCTTTGATCATATATAGGAACCATTCCACCATTTTCGCACCTCATAAAGCGGCTAAAAGTGTTTCAATTTGCTTGATTCACTCTCTGCTACATCTGTCTTCCTCTTTTCTACCACCACATCACATTGCCACATATCCTCTCCACCAATGACCGCATTTTACATTTTATGTATAGTTTGTATTTATGTATGTATGCATGCATGTTTGTATAATATGGATAAATCTAGAACTTTTAATTCGTAAGGAAATATAAACCGATTGGTACCGTGTTTGGTCTCATTTTACTCGGAAAAATATTAGCAATAGGATAATGACATTTTTATTCACAAAAACTCAAATTTAAAAAATTTTCTTTGTTGCATTAGTATTGCCTCACCGATATGTGGGCATTCTGTCTTTCCGAGCGTGTTTTTTTCTCAGTCCCTCTCTTTTCCTTATCTGCTGTCCCGTTCTGAGCCCCTCCGTGTCGGCAAAGTGCAAAGAGCTGAGAATCGACCCTAGTAGCACAAAATATTAAATAGATATGTATCTGATATTAAAAAGATATTCAATGTCTTTTTAATATTTAAATATGTAACAAATATTTATTTTATATTTAAAAACAAATATTTTTTTACAAATGTTTATTCAATATTCATTTCAGATTTAAAACGAAATATTTTTTTACAAATGTTTACTGAACATTTATTTGAGATCTAAAAAGAAATATTTTGTTACAAATGTTTATTCAATATTCATTTCAGATTTAAAACGAAATATTTTTTTACAAATGTTTACTAAATATTTATTTTAGATGTAAAAAGAAATATTTTTTTACAAATGTTTATTTAATATTCATTTTAAATTTAAAACGAAACATTTTTTTACACATGTTTACTAAATATTTATTTTAGATGTAAAAAGAAATATTTTTTTACAAATATTTATTTAATATACATTTTAGATTCAAAACGAAACATTTTTTTACAAATGTTTATTTAATATTTATTTTAGATTTAAAACGAAATATTTTTTTACGATAGTTTACTAAACATTTAAGTATTTGAGATCTAAAAAGAAATATTTTTTACAAATGATTATTTAATATTTATCTTAGATTCGAAAAGAAATATTTTTTACAAATGATTATTTAATATTTATCTTAGATTCGAAAAGAAATATTTTTTTACAAATGTTTATTCAATATTTATCTTAGATTCGAAAAGAAATATTTTTTTACAAATATTTATTTAATATACATTTTAGATTTAAAACGAAACATTTTTTTACAAGTGTTTACTAAACATTTAAGTATTTGAGATCTAAAAAGAAATATTTTTTACAAATGATTATTTAATATTTATCTTAGATTCGAAAAGAAATATTTTTTACAAATGTTTATTTAATATTTGTTTTAGATTTAAAACGAAACATTTTTTTTCAAATGTTTACTAAACATTTAAGTATTGGAGATCTAAAAAGAAATATTTTTTACAAATGATTATTTAATATTTATCTTAGATTCGAAGAGAAATATTTTTTACAAATGTTTATTTAATATTTATCTTGGATTTAAATCGAAATATTTTTTTACAAATGATTATTTAATATTTATCTTAGATTCGAAAAGAAATATTTTTTACAGATGTTTATTCAATATTTATCTTAGATTCGAAAATAAATATTTTTTTACAAATATTTATTTAATATACAGTTTAGATTTAAAACGAAACATTTTTTTACAAATGTTTACTAAACATTTAAGTATTTGAGATCTAAAAAGAAATTTTTTTTACAAATGATTATTTAATATTTATCTTAGATTCGAAGAGAAATATTTTTTACAAATGTTTATTTAATATTTATCTTGGATTTAAAACGAAATATTTTTTTACAAATGATTATTTAATATTTATCTTAGATTCGAAAAGAAATATTTTTTACAGATGTTTATTCAATATTTATCTTAGATTCGAAAAGAAATATTTTTTTACAAATATTTATTTAATATACAGTTTAGATTTAAAACGAAACATTTTTTTACAAATGTTTACTAAACATTTAAGTATTTGAGATCTAAAAAGAAATATTTTTTACAAATGATTATTTAATATTTATCTTAGATTCGAAGAGAAATATTTTTTACAAATGTTTATTTAATATTTATCTTGGATTTAAAACGAAATATTTTTTTACAAATGATTATTTAATATTTATCTTAGATTCGAAAAGAAATATTTTTTTACAAATATTTATTTAATATACATTTTAGATTTAAAACGAAACATTTTTTTACAAATGTTTACTAAACATTTTAGTATTTGAGATCTAAAAAGAAATATTTTTTACAAATATCATACCCAACTAAATTATTAATTAAAGGGTTTAAAGGACATTTTTCCCGAATATAAAATTCCAGGTGATTCTCGTACTTTATTAAAAACTGAGCGATCATCTCGTATTGTATCGTGTTTAAGTAAAAATAAAACCGCAGCACAACTTAAATATTTTGGCATAAAGAAGCACATAATAACTTTATTACAAGCAGAAGATGTATTTCTAGAACTGAAAGAAAGTTTTACAATAAAATTAATTCTTAATATTGACGGTATCCCAATTTCAAAGAATTCGATCAAACAATTTTGGCCTATTTTATGCAAATTAGTTTTAAATAATTATATTATATCTCCTTTTTCGATTGCAATTTTTTACGGCGATGCAAAACCGGATTCGTTGCCTGATTACTTGGATGAATGTACGCGCGAATTGTACGATGTTTTGAAAAATAGAATTTTCTGCAATAATATTACATTCAAAGTCCTTATAATTTGCTTCACATGCGATGTACTCGCGAGAGCTTTTGTAAAAAATATTAAACGACACACAAGTTTACACGGTTGCGAAAGATGCACAGAACAAGGTACATTGTATAGTCACCGAATTATACATGAAAACCATAATTAATGCTGGTGCACGAACACATTGTGATTTTGAGAATTTTATTGATATAAATCATCATAAAAATGAGCATAGAACTCCAATATTAAATATAAGCCAATTAAATGTAATAGAACATTTTGCTCTTGATTATATGCATCTGTGCTGTTTATGAGTAATGAAGAAACTACTTCATTACTGAAATAAGAAACTTGTGAAATACCTTGTGATATATCTATGATTGATATATCTATATAAGTAACTTTGTGAAATATCTGCTTTCATTCTTGTGGTAATTTTTTAACACGTTCGCCGCCAGGTTAGGCATCGACGACGCGCTCGGCAGTCAGCGCGTTAAATGTGACGGTGCAAAAATACCCTGTAAATTTTTATCCGTTGAGTTGCGCCTCATATATTATTGGACAAAAAGTGCTTGTATTCAACTGTTCTACCACCCCTAAATTTTCTTTCTCAAATTCTGGCTCACCCTGTATGTAGCAAGGTGCCCCCCCCCCCCCCATTTTGTTCCATCGCTTCTTCAAACGCTCTAAGAAAATCATGTACTTTGTCGTCCCGTGATATCCACTTTAAAAGAATTTCAAAAGTGAAACCTATTATATGATCTTCCTCTATGACAAGAGAATAAATGTTTTTTTTATGTTCAGCAATCTTAGTCTTAAGCTGGCAAATAGCTTAATTCGTGTGGTAAAGAAGCGCAGTACAAGCGGGGAAACCGATAAATGACGTGTGATTGTTGTGCAATTGGAAGCAAATCTTTGATTTTCGGGAAAACTCGGGATTTTTTGCAGAACATAAATGTTAAATTTGGTGAGGGGTCGCCGGATATCGTGTGATAGCCCAGGAACGTACGAGAAAGAGGCAATATTGAATCTATTAAAGGCTCTCTCTTTTACAACGTCAACATTTTATCTACTAATACTGTCTTCATAGAATTATAAACGTATGATTCAATTACTTTAATCTACCAGCTGTTCGGATTGTGATTGTAATTATCTGACCAATTAATATTAAGGTTTAAGTGACCCCTCTAACAATAGGTCCCTTTAGCGCAGCAGGAAAACGCAGTACGCACCAACAGCGGGATCCCGAGTTCAAATCCCGTCAAGTGTAAAAAAGTTTTCAGTTGTGTAACATGGCCAGGTCATGTACAACGGCTGAATCAATTAACAACATAATGTTCGCAAATAGTGAACAATTCCCTGCTTTCAAATTTTCTTATTTTTTTAAAATTCAAATAATATTCAATGTTATTTGAATATTAAATACATATTTTTTAAATATCTAATCAATATTATTTGAATATCTATTTTATATGTTCTGAATATCTGTTTTATATGTGTTGAATATCTGTTCTATATTCTCCGAATATCCAGATCTAATATTTTCTGAATATTAAAAAGCGTCGCCAAAAAAATATTTTTTTAATATTCGAAAAAAATATTGTACTAATATTTTTGTGCTATATGAATTCATATATCTATATTATATGTTTTGAATATTTATTTTATATGTTTTGAATATCTGTTTTATATGTTTTGAATATCTATTTTATATGTTCTGAATATCTGTTTTATATGTGTTGAATATCTATTCTATATTCTCCGAATATCCAGATCTAATATTTTCTGAATATTAAAAAGTGTCGCCAAAAAAATATTTTTTTAATATTCGAAAAAAATATTAAACCAATATTTTTGTGCTACTAGGGGACTACCTCTGTCCTGTATATGTCGGTTTGCGGTCCCGAATTTCGGCCATATAAAGGACTTCTACTGTACATAGTGCCAGGGCTTCAAATCTGGCGTCACAGCGTCAAGAGTGTCCACGCAAGGAGCCGTTCAATCCCCACCTGTGACACCAGACTTGGACCCGTGGAACCATGGGTGCTGCTGTGTATAGACAAAGAGAGCCCTATACACCGCACCTTGTTTCCATTCGTATCGCTTGTAATGTACGCAAAGTTAAAAGGATACGAATGAAAATGAGACGAAGTATATATATATATAGGTTTTTCCTTGTCGCACCAAGGGTCCACATCTGACATCACTGATCCCCACCTTGACATAAATAATTGAAAAAGTCATCACTGAGCAAAACACATCGTGACATCGAGAAATTATGATATGTGCATTTTTGTTAGCATGTCTAAATATCGAATTGTTCCAATATTGTTGCGAAATAAACTATGTAATGTGTAACAAACGCGAGCCGGCGCATATCAAAAGACGATAGGGCTGGCGGCCGCTGACGTCACCGTGCTTGGATTTGTACTTGCGACGGCGGCCTAAACGACAGAACGGGGGACGGGAGACGCGGAGCGCGTTTGTTTCTGGACAGCCACGGCCGAGAGGGATAACATTTTTAGTAGGCGAATGGAGCAGATGACGTAAATAAAGCCAAAGTTGAATTGAACACTATTTATTTTTTTGAAAATCACCTTACAAAAGGGGACAGAGCGTCGACTCAATCATTGAAAGATATCCGTATACTATTCTCAAACTTTTCTTTTATGTTACTATTAAATAAAATCACTCATGCAGTGTCAATGTCGCATAAAAAACGGAAACAAAATTTTCATGTGAATAAGTATAATTTTCTTATCTCTCATTAAATACAGTCTTCGAAATACGTGTAGTATTTCTCGAGGAGGTGCGGTAACAGATGAAGAATAACGAATTCTTCTGTTTCCAAACGCACACGAAGAATAGGGAATTCTTCTGTTTTCGACGTAAATGTGTGGAATAGTGTGGCTGACATCTACGTTAATTTTCACATTCGAGCCATTTACTATACAAATCGATTAATTCCACTCTTTGAAAAATTTTTGTTTTGAGTTTCAAAGCACTTGGTAGTCATAACTTTTTATATTTACAATAACTTTCCTGAATAATAAAGATTGGCATCACTTAACGACAAAATCTTTTTGGCCGTCAATAATAAATAACTTATTTCAGAAATCAGTCTAGGTATCGCCGTACTGTAATGCAAATGTTGCAGTACTGCAATCCAAAAGCTAGGTGTGACACTGGAAATCAGAATATGTTTGAGTCAGATCCGTGTTGTCCAACCCGCGGCATCGAATAGCCATACAGCCCAGTCTATACGTCGGATAATGAAAGTAGCTTGTGTGCGAAACAAGCGCACTTACAGTGCGGCCCAAGGAAGCTAAAATGTTGGACAACTCTGACGTAGATAGATAGATTGAGAGTTTCTTAGGGACGGAACGGCACGGGCGGGGTGGGGGGGGGGGAATAAACAAGAGAAGAATGAACAGCAAGATGTAAAAGGTGACGTGAAAGCGCGGAAGGGACAAGCATGAAAATATGAGTAAGACAAAAGAAGGCAGTAACTCCCGCGTCGCAACAAAGTATTGTCAAAATAATTTATTTTCAAAATGCTCACAAGAGGAAATGTTATTAATATTAGATTTTGCGTCCGTGAATAATTACTTGAGTATGACCCTATTGTGTAATCAATTTAATTTTCGAAATGGGAGATGTTGCATCACATCATTCTTTTTATTTATTATATTTGTTGTAATAGTTGCAAGCATCTTTAGCCCTTTGCATTCTGAACCATCCTGGACGGTAGCCATCACATCCAAAGCGCCACTTTCTCGTTGAAACGGGTATATACCAATCCACATGTTACATTTTATAGTTTTGGAACCAATTTGTGGATTATAATAATATTGGACTTACATGAATTTTGTAGACAACGAGAAATATAATGTATTTCATATACTTTAATATCCTATGAGAGGGGAATATCAAGTGCAAAGAGTTAACTACTGGATCCTCTGCATTAATTTGGCAAGATATATGTATAAACGAAAGAACAAATAATACCCACGTATTATAAATTCAGATTTGCCTCCATATCAATGGCGTTGTTGTGTCAATTGTGGCTCTTAATCGGTAACGTCGCGTGTGACACGAAAATGGTAAGGGGGCTACGTAGCCCCCTTGACGTGGGACAAAAATTAGCATTGCATGTTATGTCTATCCTATACTTAGTCAATGCTTTAAGTATATCTCGTCGGTGAAGGTGAGCGGTCTTTAAGTATATCTCGTCGGTGACTCTTGTTCTAGCTGTTTCCTTTAAATACCGTACTGCGGCGTTGTAATCAAATTATTAACCAAACGCGCTCTTGCTGCATTTTGTCTTTGTACCTCGGTGTGAGTCAGTGTGAGTCAGTGTGAGTCATCAGAAATTCGTGCGCATATAGATTCTACAGTTTGGCAGGGTTTCCAGTACAGATACAACACAAATTGTGACTTCAGCCAAGGCGACCATTTTGGCCTGACCGAATAATTGTAAAGCGTAAACGTCGGAAGTACTCACATTTTGAAAAGCTATAGTATTATCGCCGAAAATGATATATAATATTGTGTTCTTTGGCGTTTTGTTAGCATTAGCAAATGCTCAATTAATGCGGTAAGTTGTGGTGAAAATAGCATTTTCTTTCATACTACGTTTTGATTGATTGAATTACTTTTACTTATTCTGTGGTCTTTTTTTCAACTATGTATTTCTTGTATTTTTGTTAATTGATATAGAATTGACAATATTCTCTTATTAAAGAATCCCTTTGCATAAAATGGAAACTGTCAGGCACAAGTTGAGGGATGTTAACACGGAATTACAACAGATTCACATTATGAATGGTCATTTACCACCTGAACCTTTATCCAATTATCTTGATGCCCAGTATTATGGTGTTATCAGCATTGGTACACCACCACAAAACTTTAGTGTTGTTTTTGACACTGGTTCTTCTAATCTATGGGTTCCATCAAAGAATTGTCATATTACCAATATTGCTTGCAGTAAGTTATACATGTAACTAGTTCTTAATATATTCTCATGTTTCATTAACATTCGTTATAGTGTTACATCGTAAATATGACAGTAGAAAATCAGTTACATATAGAGAGAATGGCACAAATTTTGCAATTCAATATGGCTCTGGCAGCTTATCAGGTTACCTGTCAACAGATACATTAAATGTAAATATGCATTATTATTTATATATTATTATTATAGTTATTGTCATAAAATTATATATCCGATATTTCTTTATAGATAGCAGGTGTTAATATCAAAGATCAAACTTTTGCCGAAGCATTGAGTGAACCTGGGTTGGCATTCGTAGCTGCGAAATTTGATGGTATCTTAGGTATGGCGTATTCTAGAATTGCAGTAGACGGTGTGACACCTGTCTTTTACAACATGGTTAAGCAAGGTCTTGTTTCCCAAGCTGTTTTCAGTTTTTATTTAAACAGGTAATTATTTGGATAATATTCTTTAATGTGTGGAATATTAAAACAATACTTTTCATCTGACTTTCATCTTTTATGTCCAAGGGATCCCTCAGCATTAGTAGGTGGAGAAATGATATTAGGTGGTTCTGATCCTGATCATTACGAGGGTGAATTTACATATGTTCCTGTGGATAGAAAAGCTTATTGGCAATTTAAAATTGATAAGTATGTTAATGAACTTTAAACGGGATACATTTTCATTACATATTTTTCTGGTATTGTACTAGACTGCAGGTGGGTACAGTAAGCATTTGTGAAAATGGTGCAGAAGCTATCGCGGACACAGGTACTTCGCTGATAGCAGGACCAACTAAGGAGATTCAACTTATTAATAAACAAATTGGAGCACTACCTCTAGCAGCTGGAGAAGCAATGGTAATTGTTATGTTATTTAAAACATCTATCTGTGTGCATGTATGGAAAAAAATTCACATTGGGTAGCAGCAAAGATTCAAACCTCAAGCTATTGAAAACCGTTTGAGTTTTCTGTCCACCAAATTACCCAGTAATCTTGCCTGTACTGTTTCCATACAAAACTCTTAACGTACAAATAATATCATGGTAATGGAAACTAATAAGATGTTGTACTCGTTATTTAAAAGGTTGACTGTAATAATGTTCCACATCTTCCAACCATCAGCATTGTTCTTGGTGGACGTTCATTTGCGTTATCGGGTGAAGACTACATTTTAAAAGTAAGTGGCCCGTGGAGGCATTATGATTATTTAGATGGCCACGAGAATTTATTTTTTGTAATTTTTTGTTGTAACAGGTTAAACAGTTTGGGAAGACCATATGTCTAAGTGGGTTTATGGGCATGGATATACCACCACCTAACGGCCCATTATGGATTTTGGGCGACGTATTTATTGGTCGGTTCTACACCGAATTTGACATGGAAAATAATCGCGTTGGGTTTGCTACTGCAAAATGAGCATTCTCTTCAGGTGGTCAATTATTCTTGCCGAATGATACATTACAGTTGCCACCATATTTAAATTTGTTCATATACTATCTGCTATATATTCATACAGTATGTATTTTGACTGTTTGCTAGAACACATTTATTGAATTATCTAGAATTTACCAAAGCCTTATATGACATACTTGCTTTAAAAATCTGTACAGTAGATACAGTTAAGTTCCACAATAAAACCTAACAATACTGATATATCTAATATGTGATAGTAGTTGTGACAATTGTGTTGATATTAATTGTTGGACACAAAAAAGGAATATTTGATGAACACTACACATATAATAGCAATATACCAAATGATAAACTTTAATGTCGCAAAGTAAGAGATAAAATGTGAAATGCTCAAATTTTAGAAACACATAAAAAATAAAAACAATCTACAGGTTTGCTCTTATTTTGTGGATAAACAGAAAGTAATGATTAACCGTAAAATAAACTTAGATCTCGTATAAAATTAACAATACAATAATAGTATCTTCTCGCGATGACAGCAATTAATAATCATTCTGCTGTGGTCATGATCATTTATTCTACAGATATTCCAATAAGCTATATACTGGTTTTTAATTGCAAAGCAAGTATTGTCTCATTGATAGGTGTAACTGTCAAATCGTAAATAACAGTCACTGTTCTTGGTGCCATTCATTCTTCCATATCAAAATCTACAAATCATACAATGATTCTTCCACGTACAGAGCATTGCGTGAGATGTGTGCAGATTCTTGATCATTTTTGTTTGTCATAATTCCCGCACTGCTTATCATGACGTACCAATAAAGATGAACAAAGACGACCTCAATACATACACTCCTGACTTGTGAGGGAGTAGTGATGTCGCCATCGGAATATTCCCTATTACACTTACGATCATTGTCTAAATGCCTGACGGTCAAACATGTGTTTGTGGATGTCGTACTCGGGCGCGCCTATAAGTTAAATGTTGGGAGGGACTATTTTCATACATATGTAGGATGAAACAGATAACTACTACTATCCATAAATGTCATACTAATAATAAAAAAATTCATCAAAAATAACTCGCAAACATAGGATGCAGTAGAGAGACGATGGACAAAACAACATAGTCGCCATTCACTGGTATAGATTCGATGTGACCCCAACCTGCGAATTACCTTTACTCCTCCTCGCTTCGTTGAATGTCCTTCTGCGCATGTGTGTGCACAAGTTGCAGGCGCATACCTCTCTGCATATACAACACACATAATAGTCGCGGGAGCTTTCGAACATTCGCAAGATGACTTGCCCTCTCGCGGTCGATCTGTGCCAGGTTCTAAGGCAAGGTGAGGCAAGGCAATGCGAGGCAAGGTAAAACAAGGGAGTTGCCCCATCGCGTGGGCCTCTCTTCTCTTCACTGCTCTTCTCTCCTCTCTCCAGTCTACCAATTCTCTCTTCCTTTCCCAACACATTTAAGAATCATCTTATTAAAGGCATGGTATATAAACCCGATCTTGTACGATGCTGAGCAGTTTCGTACTGGATCTATCCGTATTCGTATCTGTGTTGCAACATACTCGCACATTTGTAAGTGCTTTTTGAAAGATTAACAGTTTTTTCAACTTGTGTATCGAATGTCTTCAGCAATACATATATATGTCTGACAACTATTTAAAAAACCTTAATACCCTCGTTAACAATGCATTTTAAATTGAAGAATATCTCTTTATTATTTTAGAATGCTTTTCATATTTTCGCAGCTTTGTGAGTGTGTCGCCTGTTGGTGGTTTACTCCGTGGGGTGGTAGCAATAGTATTCGGTACTGCGTGCGTCAGTTTCCGCTGCTTAAGCAACTGCATTTTTCATTAGAAAATGTTTCATCTGCAGGTACGTAAACGCGAACAAATATTTGTACTTGACAGAAACAAAATTATATTCAGATGGATTATGTGTAAGAACTTTCTACATGCATTGACATTTGATTAGATTCACTTATTAAAATATATTTAGAAGATGTAAAGAACCTGAAATCTTACGGCCGTATATATTTTCATTTTGCAGCAATTTTTAATCATTTCCAAGTTATATGAATTAATTGCGCCTTAATATAATTCCTTTATTTCCTTTCAAAGATACAACCTTGTAAGATAATTACTACGTCATGTATTTTCCCACGAATGGATCCATCATCCTTATCGTTTCGTTTTAATGAAATGTTTGAAATAACGGAAGTGGTGGCATAGTTTGTAATTTCACATCTCACGATTTTTAAGATTAGGATGAATTTTACCCAACCTTTCACTGTTATGATGAAGATAATTAGTGATAAAAGATGGCAAACTCTCACCTTTTACTTCTTAGATAGTCTTATTCTGGCTCATCGGTAGCGCAGTCTGCGATCTACCGCGTGGCACAAAGCGAAATACTTATCTACCACCGGAGCCCACAAAAGGTTACAAATATATGAGGCCATCGATACCATTTCCGAAGCCTTCCACCAACCCTTCTAGTAAAGCCTATCCAAGGCCAACATCACCCACAGTGCCGGGTACTTTCACGCATGTGAATACGGGTACGAGTCATCCCTACAATCCGCGACCAACAGTTCCTGGGTTCACAAATTACCCAACATCATCAACTAAAAACAATGGAATTACGGTAGAAATATTTTCATTTCTTTCATATCTGTTCACTGAGTGTACCCTCAATCGATAATGTAACACTGTTTGTTGACGGAAGCTGTAAATATGTTTGCAAGGATATAAAATGTATTTCAAACCAGACACAGAATCAATCCACTTGAAGTTTTTAAATGGAACAAGAATTTGTTAATGGAATAATTTTTTTTTTGTCAAAATTACAGCTATCGCCAAAATTATAGTGCATAGTATAGCTATCATTCCGTTAAGATCTTAAACAATTTATTTAACAATTTCTATGCTTTGATTTACGTGGTTCTTCGATGTGGGATTACATCAAAACGTGTTCTAATGCGACATAGATAATTTTAACGATTGGTGTGGGATAACAACATTGCACCCTTAATATGCAGTTTTTTCCTTATAATCCTTCTTTAACTGATCCTTTGTTCGATTCGTATAATTGTATTTATAAAATACCAATAGTGAAGCTTCCAGCTTATCTCAATACTTATTTGAAACATCAAAACTTTATTGCCTAAAATGTGTGCACAAACATTAATATGTAAAACCTTTCCGTTTGCACTTTATGTAGCTAAGAAATATAAGGAGAAATAATTGTTCGCTATAGCAAATATTTTTTGTTTCTTTACTCGAACAAGCACGGCTACCACGACCACGGTCATCATGAACCTGGCATGCCGTTTGACTTTAAATACGCTGTGAAGGAGGATGCATTTGGCAATGATTATGCACATAATGCAATCAGCGACGGTGACATTGTCCGTGGCGAGTATCGGGTACAATTACCCGACGGCAGAGTGCAGATCGTTCGTTATACGGCTGATTGGAAGCATGGTTTCAGTGCACAAGTATCTTATAATGACAATTTTAATCCAGGCTATTAAATTTTCAAGTTTTTATTATTTACACAATGTAAGAAAAAAAAACGGGATATTATATATGGATTTGTCGTATGTATGTGAAGGTATTTTTATTTTTCCAAGTATGGTAGTATACATTTTACATGTTTCTAACGATTAAGCGTTAATACCTTTGTCGTAATTAACTAAGTTATATGTATATTTGAATCAGATATTTCGCAGCAATTGTTTGTTGTAAAATAGTTCATGTAAAAAATTTAAATATTAATGCTGCTATTGCGCGAACTTTTAAATATTCAATCATACTTCTAATGTACATTTTCGTACAGACTATTGTTATAAGCTTTTCCTCATAAATAAACCGAATTGTAACTATTCAGAAAATATGAAATACCGAAAAATAATGCATACTTGTAAACTTATATGCATGTATTTATGTTTAGCTCTCCCATCTACTCTACTTGAAAGCAAAAAATAAATAAACTTGATAATATCAACAACACATGTGTAAGTCTGGTCCTTATCAAAAAACTATATTTAATATATTATATATGGGGCATTCCATGCCAAATCGGACACTTTTGTACCTCACCCTCTTCGATTTTTTAAAAATTTTATGTTTTCAAGACCGATGAAAAACACTTTCATGAATTTTTTCAGATTTTTTTGACCATGCGTTTCGGAAAAATGAATTTTCTTAACATTTAGGCTCTTTTTTTTCAAATTCTTATAACTTTGCAAAAAATGCACCAATTGGAACGGTTTTTTTTAAACATTTGTGTTTTTGAATACTCTCTCGAGAAAAATAATAAGATTTTAATCGAAATTATTGTTTTCATTGTTTATTTTTAATTTAAAGCACAAAATGTTTTTTATCTCAAAACACGCCCCGATCGATTTTTGTGAAAAAATTCTTAAACAAACTTTGATGGATGTAAGAACTTTTAAAATTTGTTCGATCGTGGGGAAACTCTTCGTTCTATTTTTTTTCTTTATTCGAAAATATCTGTTCTATCAAATCGTATATTCCGTTTTAATGAAAAATGTTTTTTTTGGGATGTATGCTCCCTCTGATTTGTTTGAAAAAATTTTTATACAAATTTTGATGGATATAAGAACTTTTATTTGTCCGATCGTGGGTAAACGTGTTATTCTATTTTTTTTTCTTAATTCGAAAATATCTATTCTGTCGCGTTGAAAATACACGGAACATACAGTTTGATAGAATAGATATTTTCGAATAAAGAAAAAAAATCGAACGAAGAGTTTCCCGACGATCGGACAAATTTTAAAAGTTCTTACATCTATCAAAGTTTCTTTGCGAATTTTTTTCAAAAAAATCGATCGGGGCGTGTTTTGAGATAAAAAAGATTTTGTGCTTTAAATTAACAATAAACAATGGAAACAATAATTTTGATTAAAACCATATTTTTTTCTTGAAAGGGCATTCAAAAACAGAAATTTTGAAAAAAAGAACGATCCAATTTCTGCTTTTTTCGCAAAGTTATGAGCATTTGAAAAAAGAGAGCCTAAATTTTAAGAAAATACGTATTTCCGAAACGGATGGTCATAAAAATCTGAAAAAAATCATGAACGCATTTTTTATCGGTCCCTAAGAACATATAAAATTTTGAAAAAATCGAAGGGGGTGAGGTACAAAAGTGTCCGATTTGGCATGGAATGCCCCATATCGTACATACTTCAACTTACATCCAAGATACAAATTACAATAAGATAATAATAGTTAAACAAATTTCTTCCTCAAATATAATTGACAAACATTCTTGGCAGTTATGGGTGTAACTTTATTCCAATTGCCTCTGAATGGTATACTCTTCAAAATATATCCTTTCCTAGTCTCACACGCATTAATAGCAAGAATCAATAGGCATGGTGTTGGATAAACTTCTGTGATAGTCACAGCTTTTTCAATAGATATTCCCCATAGTCTTATTAAATGGCGTACAAACATTTCTCGAACAGTAATATTCTAAAATCATACATTATGTAAAAAAAATTACAATGATTAAGGTCTGCTTTTTGCTCTAACTTAATTGGTTTACAATTTGTTTGGAAGTATTGTTGCAAAATTCCATATAAGGCATAAGATGTGTTGAAGAAGTAGATGGATTATAGAGACCATAGAGTTTTCTTGTATTCTCACAGAAATCTTTTTCCTACAATTTTATAATGTCTGTAATGACAAGGTTTTTATTTCAAAAATTTAACTCTGTTTTTTATTTTACCTTATAAATATTTGCTAAAATGTTTGTCATGTGGGCCAAATATGATAAAGTGCTCCTGTGATTATTTGTATGTTGCACAATAAAACCATCTCTTAATAGTATGTTGACAGATGCTTGCATTAGGGACGAAAGAGGTATACAAGTAAGTGCATGCTTGTTGTGCTTTTCGATAATGTAAATAAGATTTTGAATTCCAGAATGCCTTAATCTGAACTGTAAATATAATTTCAATAGATAATCTAAGATGCCAATGTATTTTGTTCCTAATTAATTTCAAATTTTTACAAAAAGACATATATTAATCTTGTCCTAGACCTTTTGTTTTTTGTATCTTCCATCTCTCATACTAGAACACAAATCATCAAGCCTCTTTCTTTCTACTATGTATGGTATGACAAATTCTTTATTTGTTAGAGTACACTTTGCTACCCAAGCAAAATCTCCAATATTCAAGTGACGTACTTCAAACTTGACACCCAATTGTGTTAGAAATGCAGTTGTACTCTCTATTGAAGCTGTACACTTTTTTCTGTGACATATATTTTGTATAGGAAATAAAGAAAGTATGTTTTGAATGAAAATAAATTACATGAATGTGTGTTCTACTTACTTGCCAACTTCATGTATGTCCACTATTAATATTATATCAAACAAATTTTCATGAAAAATTGGTTTATTATGAATATTTCTTAAGTATCTTGCAGGTATTGCAGCGTTACTTCTTGTTTGATTAACATGATCATTGTTTGATTTATACTTTTTTGATACTACAAATGTTTCCAATTTACTTGAACTATCATTTACAATTTCAAATAAATAGTTTTCTTTTTCCGCATAAAATCGAATATTGTCCATTTGCCAATCATGTATTTTCTTGTCCAAAATGCAACACAATTTTAAATTAAAATGTTCTAAGATTAAACATTCTTTTCCAGACATTAAAGGTAAAGGATATTTCCTCAATGATTTAAGAGCCTTCGAAAAGTAATGTTCCAAAAATGATTCCTTTAAAGCTGCTTCAACGATCCAATGTTCTAACCAATTTTCGAACAATGGGTTAGGCTTCGTTATCATAATTTTAACTCTCTTCATCTTTGTCAAACAACATTCGCCTTCGTTGAAAGTACCAACACTTTTCGCACTATAAGTAAATAATTATAATAGTATCTACGTTACTTATACAGAACTCCAATAAACGAGTAACCGCAATTAGGGAAATTGTTCGCCTTGCGTATACGATTTCCAATTGGATTCCATTCCACGGTCCTTTCAGGGGAATTAAAAAAAGCGCAGCTTGATGAAATGCAAATCGTGCGAGAACAACCGTATACAATAGGAATATATTTTTTTTATGACCAAACATGATTAAATCATTCTTAATATCGTATCACGATTTTGTGAACGCCCAGTAAATTCAAAAAAGCAATTAAGGCAATACCTTTAAGAATACTGGTCACGTATAATTTCCGAGTTCTTGAAAGAAAAAATATGACAAGAAGATTAACGCATGTTGTAAAACAAAATGGTCATGCCAGTATTAAAAATATGTTTTAATTATAATTCAAAAATATATTTTTAGAAGTGCCCGAATATTTTTGCGACTAAAAAATACAGCATAGTTTCACGTATAATTTGTTAAAATATTATGTAAGTACACATTTTAAATACATTACATGTATTTCTTTGGAATAACGATTAGCTCATTACGAGAAAAAATGCCGAACACAAACTCTTTCTAAATAACCGAGATACACAACCATGAGTTTCGATATACCTTAGTCCCAAATATTTTTGTCACCAGATATCATTTGCCAAATTATGTTCGAATGTGGTTTGACTGCTCGCTGAATGAGGGGATGCAAGTAACAGCAAATGGTCGGTCTGTCCAGTCGATGTGTTATTCGACGGAAAGTGATATGTACAGGGTCTTTCTTTTAACTCGGAACGCTCGATCTAGTGAAAACGCTAACGTGGCAACAGCGCTAGACTTGATACACGCGCCGCCGGGGACAGTACGCCGGCGGTGCCGACACTCTTGACCGTATCGACTCTAGCGCTGTTGCCACGTTAGCGTTTTCACTAGATCGAGCGTTCCGAGTTAAAAGAAAGACCCTGTACATATATGAGGCATTCCATGACAAATCGGACACTTTCGGACCTCACCCCCTTCGATTTTTTTAAAATTTTTTATGTTTTTAAGACTGATGAAATACGCGTTCATGAATTTTTTCAGATTTTTTTGACCATCCGTTTCGAAAATATGAATTTTCTTAAAATTCGGGCTCATTTTTTTCAAATGCTCATAACTTTGCGAAAAATGGACCAATTTGATCGTTCTTTTTTTCAAAATTTGTGTTTTTGAATGCTCTTTCAAGGAAAAAATATAATTTTTATCGAAATAATTTTTTTCACTGTTTAATTTTTATTTAAAGCACAAAATATTTTGTATCTCAAAACATGTCCCCTTCGATTTTTTTGAAAAAATTCTCAAAGAAGCTTTGATGCATGTAAGAACTTAAAAAAATTTCCCATCGTGGGGAAACGTTTCGTTCTATTTTTTTTTCTTCCGAAGTGCTTTTCGTCCGAAAGTGTCCGATTTGGCATGGAATGCCTCATATATACGTTTGTTTGTGCATCTTTTTATGAATATAGATTCGATTTCACAACAATTACATACTGTTATTCTTGGTATGAAAAGTACCCGTTTTACTACATAAGTATATATTTGCCAATGCACTGTAGATTTGTTCTGGTAAAACGATTCTAAGTATTCAAGTGTACCAAAAGTTTAAAAGTTTAAATAATATTTATTGTTTTCTAGCAGAAATTACTTATATCCGAAAGAGAACAACAAATATTACTTAAACTTTTAAACTTTTGGCACACTTGAATAGTTAGAATCGTTTTACCAGAACAAATCTACAGTTGGTGCGTTCGGGGAGTCACTACGAACGCTATGAACGCAAACACTACCAACGGCGTTCGCGGAGCCCGATAGCGCGATGTGGTATCAAGCTCCGTGAACGCTCTACAGCGTAGCGTTAGCAGACGATCATCGTTTTGTGGGGGGGTTTTCAAATCGAAAAATTGTTTTTCAGTTTTTCTCACATACAAAATCGTTTGCGGGCTTAAGTTAAATAAGATAAATTGTTGAAAGTCGACTAAACTGAAGGCTACTAAACATATTTTTTTGTTGAACAATAAAAACGAAAGAAACTATTATTATTATTATTTGTCTGGCACGCGAATGAGGTTATAAATTTCAAAATGGCCCTTGGCAGAAAATAGGTTCCCCACCCCTGACTTACAGCGTGTGGTGCTATTGGCTGTTCACGGAATACCCCACGCAACGCAATCGACACACTACCTCGGAAGAAATAGCGTTCGTAGCGTTTAGTCATGACGTCGCACACCATAAGTAGTGACGTCACGGTAGTGTTTGATTGCGCTACCGTCGAGCTCCGCGAACAGTCTGCAGCGCCAGATAGCGCGAATAGTGACTCCCCGAACGCACCCAGTGCATCCACTTTTTGAAGCACTACAACATGGAGACTAGATTATAAGGAGTACGAACGAGATAGGAATGTCACTAGATTTATAATCTGAAAATTTGTACAGATAGAGGGCGCGTCAGTTTGCAGTTTCTGAGTCAGTTAGGCTTTGTTTCCATTAGGCCCTCTCCAAATCTAAACTAGTATGTCTCAATATAATTTATTTGTAGCTAAAAATTGAAATAGTCTATTAAACTATGTACAGCGTATCAATATTATCAATCTTTTATTCCAAGTCAATTTTAAAAATTGTATCATATTTAAATATTTATGATTATTTACATTTATATTAAAGATTTTTGCGTAAATAAATCACAATTTTTACTTGCGATTAGTATATAAATTTTCTGTGTACTTTGTACAGGGTCTATCTTATAAAGTGGAACGTAGAAATGGGGGAAAACGTAAACGTGGCAACAGCGCTAGAGTCGATACGCGCGCCGCTGGGGAGAGTGGCTGAAAGTATAAGTTCTGTTGAGTACATGCTCACTGATGCTCACGCGGTCATTCTGACTTCGGTTCCGTTCGGCGAATTTCGGGCGAAGTCGGGAAGCGGCAACTTTGTATGATATGTCAAACGCGATCGGAGAAGCAAAACAGGAGGTTTCGACGGCCACGCGTATTCCCGCCAGCTCGCAACCAAATGTTCGCTCATGCTTCGAGCCCGAATTCACTCTTCCAAAATCGTCAAAGACCGATTTCCTTCAAACTTAGTGCATCCGTAGATACGTAGACGGATTATCCATTCTGATAGTTTATTTATCCCGGAAAAGCTTAGGAGAGAAGAAGATGTCAATCAAGTTTTACTTTATCTAAACACATTTACAGCAATAACTGGTTGACAAATTAAGATATCGGGACGCCGAAATTCGCTGAACGGAACCGAAGTCAGAATGACCGCGTGAGCATCAGTGAGCATGTACTCAACAGAACTTATACTTTCAGCCACTCTCCCCAGCGGCGCGCGTATCGACTCTAGCGCTGTTGCCACGTTTACGTTTTCCCCCATTTCTACGTTCCACTTTATAAGATAGACCCTGTATATCTATATTTATCGGTAACTGTCGATACTAGCGCCGTCTGCTGGTTTAACTTGCATTGCTGTATTAAAATCTGGATTATTTCTTTAACATGGCGTTCGTACTCCTTATAATCTAGTCTCCATGAGCGCTAGACTCGATACGCTCAAGAGTGTCGGTAGCGCCGGCGCACTGTCCCCGGCGACGCGTGTATCGAGTCTAGCGCTGTTGCCATTTAGCGTTTTCTCGCAAGCACTTGCAAGCAATCGCAAGCGAGCGTTTGCGCGTTAAATGGTAGACCCTGTACTATCTTGTATTTAGTAGCGTGTTGCACGACACCTTGTTTTGCATGTGTGAGATTGTATTTAGAATTGTAACGAAAATTGAACACTTGTTCAATTGTGTATCAATTATTGTATAGGAAACTTGTTTTATCAAAGAAGTAACAGAACATAAAAATAACGAAAATAAATACTGAACTAATTTTTAAAAAGTAGTCTGCTTAAAATATTAGATGAAAAGTCTTCATCGAATTCTCAAATGGCAACTGTGATCGATCTTTTTAGACAATGATGATAGCAATTTTGAACAGCAACAATTAATTACTGAATTTACAGCCAGTTGTTTTGATTAGCACCTCCATATTCCTATTTTTTGCAATGAGAATGCGTTACTAGGATTATTATAGTTTACAATTCAAATATGTATTAATTTGAACGTACTTACAGTGTAACAGAACCTTATGTGAACGTAATAAAACTATAAGAAATTTGAAACAATACATACTTGGTTGCAATACATAGGTTATGCAAACATAACCTAAATAATCCTCTGAGAATCTCCAATATAAAATAAATTTTGAAAGAACTGTAAGAATAATTTATTGTATGCCTCGCTACATTACCACACGACAAATAGCTGTATTTCAAATAATATTCGGCAGTTTAGTTGTTTAATTAACATTTTATTCTTAGCATTTCCTTTTCAACAAGTGTATAATTTATATCTATATTTACATTTTACATACCAAACTAACAAAGTATGCTTTAAAATCAGATTCATGTTTGTCCAAACTTTAAAAGTTAAACTTAGAACATATAATTTCCGATTTCAACTCGTCTGAAACGTCTATAATAGTGTTCAACTTTTGTGTTCATACCATTGACTTGTTTTTCACACGCAAATAAAAATAATTTCAAAGAACAAAGTTTGTATAAACATAGGGTTCTAGACTTAAGTAGTATGCTCTAAGCTCTGTGCATTAGAGTCGTGTTACACAATTACATTTCCTGTTTTAATCGTTTTTAGTGTAGCATCAAAAGAATGCTTACAAACAATAAAAATTACACTTTTCCAACACGTTTGTTCTTAGTATGCGAAACAGTACATATCTCAGAATTGGTACTACATGTAAAGAACACGGGCACAATCTCATGTGTCCTTCGCAAAAGATTCTTTTGCAAAATGCCTTTTACCATTAGACATTGAATTTACTACAACAACATTGTTGTGGGATTTTCCATAAAATTCTTGAAAGCAGTCAACCATTGAGCACCTATTGCACCATCCACTGTACGGTGATCACAGCTAGCAGTGACTGACATAAATTGTGCAGTCGTGTACCTAAATTCGGAAAAAATGATAAATAATTATAAAAGTTCCACATAACAAGGAAACATAAATATAGATAAACAAATACCCTTTTTCATTTTTTGCTGGTATTAGCCTGGGCTCCGTCACGCCTACTGCAAGAATAATGGATTGTGGTGGATTAATAATAGCTGAAAAGCTTTTTACACCAAACATTCCCAAATTAGAGAGTGTTATAGTGCCCCCTTGAAATTCATGAGGTTGTAATTTTCCATCCCGCGCCTTTGCTGCTAATGTTTTGACGTCTTTGCTAATTTGAAGAATACCCTTTGAGTCCGCTCCAAAAACAATAGGTGTTATTAAGCCATCGTCTGTGCTTACAGCTACACTTACATCCACAGTTTGGTATCTTAAACAAGATCATACATGCCAGTGGTAATTTATATATTAATAAGTTCAGGTTTCTGCATGATGCCTACAGTTGACATTTTTGGAAAAGAATAAGCGACAACTCGGACAAATTCCTTACTCTCTAATGAAGTCTCCCATCCATGCACAATTACCCTCTGGTACTTTTTTGCAGGCCATTGCTATTCCCTTGATAATAATATCATTTAAACTTAATTTTACTTTATCTTTCTCGAGCATTTTGTTGAATTTCTCTCGCATAACTAGCGCTGCATCCATTTGAACATCCGCCGAAAGATAATAATGTGGAATCGACTGTTTACTTTCTAACAACCGCTTTGCGATAATTGTTCTCATATTGGATGTTGGAACATCTCTACTTTTTCCGTTGAGAACAATAGTGCTAGTTGCTGATATGGCAGTTGTTGAAGATTTTGTATGTGCAAGGTCTTTTGAAGTGACAGAACCATATAGACCCGTCCCTTTAAATTCCTTTATATAAAAACAGTTCATGAATGTAATTTTACAACATTAAGAGGTTTCTATAGTAAGTTAGCCATTTAACAAAAATCAAATTTTACTATAATAAAGCAAAAGTGTGAAACGAAAAATGACTACCTCCAAGTTGAAGCCTTTTTCAACTGCCAACTTTTTAGCTAATGGGCTAGCATATATTCTTCCACTAGATTGCGTGTTAATGGGTGTTGCACTGGGTATAGTTGTACTATTTGTAGCAGCAGAAGCAGTTGCAACTGTAGGAATTGGCGACGTTGATATAGTGGAAGCTGACGTAGAAGATGCAGATTGTACAGTCGAAGATGTTGTAGTTTTGGAATCATCCTTGTAGTCCTTAAAAGCAGTCACACTACTCTCTTCTTGTACAATGATACAAACAAGTTTGCCAATGGTTACATTTTTTGTTCCAGCTGCTACTAAAATTTTGGCTAAATATCCTTCTTCAGGTGTTTCAAATCCCATTGTTGCTTTATCAGTTTCAATCTCAGCCAATAAGTCACCCTCATTTAGTTTATCACCTAAAATAACGACTTGTATGTAAGCATGAAAATTTAAGACTAAATTTTTTTTATTTACCTTCCTTCTTGTGCCAAGTAATAATAGTACCAGTTTCCATTGTAGGTGACAATGCTGGTAGATGAACTTTTACATGATCAGGATAATCAGTATAATGTCTGTATTGCTGCCAAGGTCTTGACATTATATGAGAAACCACTGTGCTGCTTACTGTCCTAATTGTGCAATAAACTATATTATATATCACAACTTGATGTTTGTATTTACAGAAACAAATACATAAACTATATTAACTTATAAAATATACTGAACATTATATGGGAATATAAATTTTAGATTGTGTGAACGCCCTTTAAACCCCAATATCTGAGACATATTTAACTCTCTCAAAGAAAGTGAAAACGGCTATACCCAAAGTATCAATAAAGTAGGTCAAACAATACCTCTGCATGTATTTCCTATGAAGATATCGGATTATTTGTCGTGATTTATTGCTTTGTACAACAGCCCGAAGTACACAGCAACTGCGTAGGATATTACTACGTAAACTTGCCATTGCTATGTTACACTTGTTTTATCTATGCAGCAGTAGGATTCTAATGCAAATATTTGTATTTTATTTTGTGTTTACACTTGCTGCATTGTTTTGTTGTGTATAACATACAATTAGTCCAGACTTGTTGACGTACAACGATTTAACACAATGTCTGAAATCTCAAGAATTCGGTACACGAAGATGGCGTAAACGTTGAATTAAAGGTCATTTGCAAGGACAAGCAGTAACGTCAAAAAACCGACAGTGGCACTAATATTCATATCATCTTCTTGTTATGACACCATTACTCATTTTGACATAAGAATGGAAGAAGTTGATTAAAATATGACACCTGTGTTCCTTTTCAACTGTTGCGAATTTGTCTTTTCGATCATTTAAATAGTGACAGTACTGCAACAGAAAAGGAACATAAATTGTTTAGCAAGATGAATACGTTACGAGCTGGAACACGTAATAAATAATGCATAAATAGTTAATATCGCCTTGTATCAATTTATGATCACTAACGCAAATGCGTACATACAGAACAGTAATGAGTTATGCTAAATACATCACTGCGCAAAGGTTACTACGGTTCCCATTTTGTAATTACCGTGGTATACATATGAGCAGCAAATCTTGCACATGCGTAATATAGTATTAAGTTCTAACTGTCGCGACATGCAAACACGCCGTAAGATCATAGAAAACACTATGTAGCGGTCGCGATATTGAATAACATTACAAAACTAGATAAACGTATACTATTGGTGCGTTCGGGGAGTCACTACGAACGCTATGAACGCAAACAGTACCAACGGCGTTCGCGGAGCCCGATAGCGCGATGTGGTATCAAGCTCCGTGAACGCTCTACAGCGTAGCGTTAGCAGACGATCATCGTTTTGTGGGGGGGTTTTCAAATCGAAAAATTGTTTTTCAGTTTTTCTCACATACAAAATCGTTTGCGGGCTTAAGTTAAATAAGATAAATTGTTGAAAGTCGACTAAACTGAAGGCTACTAAACATATTTTTTTGTTGAACAATAAAAACGAAAGAAACTATTATTATTATTATTTGTCTGGCCCGCGAATGAGGTTTTAAATTTAAAAATGGCCGTTGGCAGAAAATAGGTTCCCCACTCCTGACTTACAGCGTGTGGTGCTATTGGCTGTTCACGGAATACCCAGGAATACCCCACGCAACGCAATCGACACACTACCTCGGAAGAAATAGCGTTCGTAGCGTTTAGTCATGACGTCGCACACCATAAGTAGTGACGTCACGGTAGTGTTTGATTGCGCTACCGCGAGCTCCGCGAACAGTCTGTAGCGCCATGATTGCGCGAATAGTGACTCCCCGAACGCACCCTATACATATAATGCTTTCGAAAAATAGGGCCTGTTCCTCGTTGCCTAAATAGTTTTGAGTATCAGATCAGATGAAGTCATACTTCTCTCATTTGTGAAGATCTGCGATTGGCTAATCCTTTATCACACAGCACACGCGCGCGCGCACTCGATCTCTCACTCATTCACTTACTCTATTCAAATATGAAAACAAGAGTATAATGCGTCTGACGCATCCCTATAATAGCACCGTGTACACATTTGTATGAGTGTTTTATGTCGATAGAGAGTATGTTTATTTTTGAGAAAATACACGGCACAACTTATATGTACAGTGTAGAAAGTATTCATGCATTTCATACATAAGCAATACGTGTGAATTACAAGTTCATTACGAACTCACAAATTGAGGTTTAATCTAGGCAGTGCAGGTGACCGTCCCTATACCCGGGTTCGTAGAAAACGGACTCGTAATAACACCGTAAGAAAATGAGACCGATGTTGTGACTTTATTACGTTTCGGCTCCAATAATTGACATAACTTTTGACTGGTAGGATTAAACGTCAGTTTGCTTCTCAAATTTCGGAAAAATCCCATTTTTTGAGAAGATCGCCACAGTTTGTTTCTATGTATGTGAACAAGTGAATTTTTACGTATAAGAAAACTGTATGTAGCCACCTATTTATCACGTTGATTATGTCCATCATAAAAGAAAAGGTATGAAATGCATACTAATAAATTTGTATACATTATGAAAAAAAATGTATTCTTCATTGGCCAAAGAAATTGTTTTCATGTTGTTTCTTAAGCCCGATTATTAAAGAAAGTTTTTTTAAATATAAAAAGTTAATTACAGGCTTTGGGCTGTGAATGGCTTATGTATTTGTACAATCTAAATGACTCGTACAACATGGATACGAGGGGTCTACTCCACTCATATTTGGTTTGAAAACTTGCAGAACATAATTCTCCTTTACCCAAAATAATGAACAATGTGAGTGCAATTGCTGTTGTCGCTGTATGAGATTCAACTAATACGTTGAGAAGTAGCTGGAAGAATAAAATATTTAAAAACCTGATAGGGATTATAGATGGGAATGTAAATCTTGTGGAAGCAAAGGTAGATTATAAATGTTTAACACAAAATATTAGGCTCACCAATATAACAAGCCTCAGTATTTTAATAAAGAGATTAAATAACACATGAAATGTTAAATTTTATGAAATACTATTTGATATCCAATAAAGCAAGTAGATGATTAATTGTTTGGCATGTTCACAGACAGTGATTCTGATAAGTTATATGAAAAGATGAAGCAAAATTTTCAATAGGTTACAGTATTAACAAACGTGGGTGGTAAATAGTTATCTTGGTGGAACACTAGGCCTTTTCTGTTGATCAATACTGTTCTTTTCCGTTGAAGTGAATCATTCAATTTGACCAGCTGATGACAGAACACTTCAGGATTAATCGTTGTGTTGTCTGGTAGAAGCTCACAAAAACAATTCCTTTGAAATCCCACCAAACAGATAGCATCACTTTTTTGATGAATATTGGGTTTCAAAATGCTTTCAGCCGATTTATCTTTTTTACTGCATGATACTTTTGCATTTAGCATTGTTGTAGATAACCCATTTCTCATCCCCAGTGATGATGCACTTCAAAAATGGATCATTTTCTTGACGTTTGATAGGCAAGCCAGAGACACCAATGCAAACACACAATACACAAAAACTACCGTGTAGAATCAATTGAACTTTTCCACAAGAAAGCCTTGCTGTATCAGCTATTAAAATGTAATGATTATGCGGCTCAAGTACAAGGTTGGCAGTCAAAAAATACAATTATGTCCTCTGTTGGAAAAAAAACAAAATTACTTAACAAACAACCCAATACTTCAATTACTCGTTCACACACACATACCAGTAATTAGTAAGAATTTTACCCATTTCAAAATGAAATTACATCTGTAACAGATAAAAAAATGTGTATTCTCTGGGACATCAGTTTGTATCATGTGTACATGTCACTGCCACAGTTTTCCATTTATTCCCTCATAAGGCATCAGTGCAAAATTGTTATTAGATTATACCTATTTCGTGCGACAAAAAAAATTTAATGCAACATCTTAGTTCAACAGCAATGCTGTGGACAGAATAAAATATACATAATTTCATGTTAAAAATATCTAATCCTTTTAACTTGGAAAGATCCCTAGGCAAGCACTTGACACGTCGAGTGGAAACAAGTGGAAACTATGTCCAGTGCAGGCAGGGCCTGGGCACTTCCCTTTTGTAAAAACGTGGTAAGTACCGCCGCGCTATCTGTTGGACAACGACGGAAACGAACTAAATTTGTGTCTAGGGCAGGGCCTGGGCACTCCCCTCTTGTAAAAACGTGGTAAGTACCGCCGCGCTATCTATCGGACAACGACGGAAACGAACTAAATTTGTGTCTAGGGTGGTCTAGGGTCGTGCTCCAAAACGCCTAGTTATATTGCTCCAAAAAGCCGATGCACTGTAGATTTGTTCTGGTAAAACGATTCTAAGTATTCAAGTGTACCAAAAGTTTAAAAGTTTAAATAATATTTATTGTTCTCTAGCAGAAATTACTTAAATCCGAAAGAGAACAACAAATATTACTTAAACTTTTAAACTTTTGGTACACTTGAATACTTAGAATCGTTTTACCAGAACAAATCTACAGTGCATCGGCAAATATAAACTTACGTGTTAAAACGAGTACTTTTAGGTATTAACAATATTAACAGTATGTAATTGTGAAATAAAATCTATATTCATAAAAAGATGCACAAACGAACTTATATATATATGTTTCATATTAATAATTTCACCAATGCGTTGTAGATAACTTTGTCTGTTTCCCGTATTTTGCCGATTCCATGGCCGCAGACAAGGTGCATCAGTTGTCGAAATTGAAAGCCTCTGGAACCTGAAAAAGAGGACTGTGATTAATACCTGATCTGATTGTTTTGATGTGAAAAATGCAAACAATATGAACAAAAAGAAACTTTTTTGTATACTGTATAAAAGTATGAGGGTATTACATATATTGCATTGGGTTGAGGGTATATGCAAAGTATGAGGGTGCTCTATATGTCACACATACCTTTACTTCCATTTTGGGAGTACATACAGAAGTATGCAAACTGGCTCTACTGCCACTTTCCAAGTTATGTGACCGCGATTGCTGCACATCTCCTTATATCTGGTTGCATAAGAGAAAACCAATTAGATTTTGCATGACATCATGAGGGTACAACACACACTTTGTTTTAGAATAATTGTTACAAACCTTTACTTCTGTTGTGGAAGCACGTACAGGAATATGTGCCCTGTTGGTTCTGTCCCCACGTTGCACCTCGTAAGAACAAGAGGGCTGCATTGTTTCTATTATCTAATTATGCAAACCAATATATATTACATTTTTAATTAATATATAAGAATCTTATAGACGTATTGTAGGATTGAATGAAAGTGACATACGTTTATTTCCTCTGGAGATATGCTTTTAGCTTCTGGTAAATGCAATGTTGGCACAACATTGCGTTTCAGCGTCCTGCGTGCAAATCCCACGCAGTAATCTTCTTCCTTAAAATGACGATAGCAAACATTCCTCTTACTTAGCTCATCGCTACTCAAACCCATTTTTTTCCGAATACACTGCAGCTTTCCGCAATTCGAACCTCGCAGGGTCCTTTGGAAAACGGTGCGTTAGCACCGTATCCCTCGTTGAACGGCATCCAAGCACGCAGCACTCGCTAAGACTCATGGCTCTTACTTGCTCGCACCACACACTTCAAAAATGCACAAAAACGTAGAATTTTCCGCTAATATGCACTAAATTTCCAGTTGCCTCGTGCCTCAACTTGCAACAAGAATGTAAACAATCGACAGGCGATGATTCATGTTTATATCAAATCTGTCATGGCTCCCGCAAAAATTCAGCCAATCGCAATCGAGCTACTACCGCGACATCTAGTGCGCAACGAATCGAAACTATTGCAAACTGACCACGTTTTGGATGGGGAGCAGGGCCTGGTCACTCCCCTCTTGTAAAAACGTGGTAAGTACCGCCGCGCTATCTATCGGACGACGACGGAAACGAACTAAATTTGTGTCTAGGGTGGTCTAGGGTCGTGCTCCAAAACGCCTAGTTATATTGCTCCAAAAAGCCGATGCACTGTAGATTTGTTCTGGTAAAACGATTCTAAGTATTCAAGTGTACCAAAAGTTTAAAAGTTTAAATAATATTTGTTGTTCTCTTTCGGATTTAAGTAATTTCTGCTAGAGAACAACAAATATTATTTAAACTTTTAAACTTTTGGTACACTTGAATACTTAGAATCGTTTTACCAGAACAAATCTACAGTGCATCGGCATATATAAACTTACGTGTTAAAACGGATACTTTTAGGTATTAACAATATTAACAGTATGTAATTGTGAAATAAAATCTATATTCATAAAAAGATGCACAAACGAACTTATATATATATGTTTCATATTAATAATTTCACCAATGCGTTGTAGATAACTTTGGACAGCTGCGCGTATGAAACGCTTCTTAGGAACCTGAAAAAGAGAACTGTGATTAATACGTGATCTGATTGTTTCGATGTGAGCAATCCTGCTCTTACTTCCCTTCTTATAAAGGATGTCTGTTTCCCGTATTTTGCCGATTCCATGGCCGCAGACAAGGTGCATCAGTTGTCGAAATTGAAAGCCTCTGGAACCTGAAAAAGAGAACTGTGATTAATACCTGATCTGATTGTTTTGATGTGAAAAATGCAAACAATATGAACAAAAGGAAACTTTTTTGTATACTGTATAAAAGTATAAGGGTATTACATATATTGCATTGGGTTGAGGGTATATGCAAAGTATGAGGGTGCTCTATATGTCACACATACCTTTACTTCCATTTTGGGAGTATATACAGAAGTATGCAAACTGGCTCTACTGCCACTTTCCAAGTTATGTGACCGCGATTGCTGCACATCTCCTTATATCTGGTTGCATAAGAGAAAACCAATTAGATTTTGCATGACATCATGTGGGTACAACACACACTTTGTTTTAGAATAATTGTTACAAACCTTTACTTCTGTTGTGGAAGCACGTACAGGAATATGTGCCCCATTGGTTCTGTCCCCACGTTGCACCTCGTAAGAACAAGAGGGCTACATTGTTTCTATTATCTAATTATGCAAACCAATATATATTAGATTTTTAATTAATATATAAGAATCTTATAGACGTATTGTAGGATTGAATGAAAGTGACATACGTTTATTTCCTCTGGAGATATGCTTTTAGCTTCTGGTAAATGCAATGTTGGCACAACATTGCGTTTCAGCGTCCTGCGTGCAAAACCCACGCAGTAATCTTCTTCCTTAAAATGACGGTAGCAAACATTCCTCTTCCTTAGCTCATCGCTACTCAAACCCATTTTTTTCCGAATACACTGCAGCTTTCCACAATTCGAACCTCGCAGGGTCCTTTGGAAAACGGTGCGTTAGCACCGTATCCCTCGTTGAACGGCATCCAAGCACGCAGCACTCGCTAAGACTCATGGCTCTTACTTGCTCGCACCACTCACTTCAAAAATGCACAAAAACGTAGAATTTTCCGCTAATATGCACTAAATTTCCAGTTGCCTCGTGCCTCAACTTGCAACAAGAATGTAAACAATCGACAGGCGATGATTCATGTTTATATCAAATCTGTCATGGCTCCCGCAAAAATTCAGCCAATCGCAATCGAGCTACTACCGCGACACCTGGTGCGCGACGAATCGGAACTATTGCAAACTGACCACGTTTTGGATGGGGAGTGAACAGGCCCTGATGGGGAGTGAACAGGCCCTGGTCTAGGGCAGTCTAGGGTGAGTGCAGGCAAACTGAGGCAAACTCAGGCAAACTTAGTGTTTGAAACTTACTACTCCTATGAATCATCGTCTGCTCGCTTGTACTGGCTTGTACTGCCAATTACAGCACACACTGCACATATGTATTGTCTAGTTACACCGACGAGATATACAGGGTCTTTCTTTTAACTCGGAACGCTCGATATATGGTGCGTTCGGGGAGTCACTACGAACGCTATGAACGCAAACACTACCAACGGCGTTCGCGGAGCCCGATAGCGCGATGGTGGTATCAAGCTCCGTGAACGCTCTACAGCGTAGCGTTAGCAGACGATCATCGTTTTGTGGGGGGGTTTTCAAATCGAAAAATTGTTTTTCAGTTTTTCTCACATACAAAATCGTTTGCGGGCTTAAGTTAAATAAGATAAATTGTTGAAAGTCGACTAAACTGAAGGCTACTAAACATATTTTTTTGTTGAACAATAAAAACGAAAGAAACTATTATTATTATTATTTGTCTGGCACGCGAATGAGGTTATAAATTTCAAAATGGCCCTTGGCAGAAAATAGGTTCCCCACCCCTGACTTACAGCGTGTGGTGCTATTGGCTGTTCACGGAATACCCCACGCAACGCAATCGACACACTACCTCGGAAGAAATAGCGTTCGTAGCGTTCAGTCATGACTGGTCATGACGTCGCATACCATAAGTAGTGACGTCACGGTAGTGTTTGATTGCGCTACCGTCGAGCTCCGCGAACAGTCTGTAGCGCCAGATAGCGCGAATAGTGACTCCCCGAACGGGGCACCCATAGTGAAAACGCTAACGTGGCAACAGCGCTAGACTTGATACACGCGCCGCCGGGGACAGTGCGCCGGCGGTGCCGACACTCTTGACCGTATCGACTCTAGCGCTGTTGCCACGTTAGCGTTTTCACTATATCGAGCGTTCCGAGTTAAAAGAAAGACCCTGTACTTAAAGACCGCTAGCCTTATGGGACTTTGTGTCGCACGAAAATTGAGCCGTACTGGGACGCCCTCTCGGCGTATAGAGCGGCCGATATCAGGAAACTCAAGGCAACGCAACGAACTCAGTGATTCCAGTTTTTACACCAAGTTACGAAGAATTGCGAAGAACCACTGCCGTGACGATCGTGGTGGGGGAAAGTTCAGATGTGTGCTGTCAGTCAGCGAGTCGTTTACTATGTATCGAACGGAGTCAAAGAATGAGCTATGGCTCTGACTCTTCTCCGGCACGATCGCATGCGTGTTTCCTTTGACATAAGCCAGCGGTATTAAAATGCTTTTTCGTCCCTAACCTAACCGATGATCTGATAAAGTATCTTATTCGAAGGGTGTAGTTGGATGATGGGGTCAAAAGTGTTCCCAAAACAATTATAAATCGAAAACGTCATTCGATAGCTCATTAAAAAATACCCATTTTCATCACGTTTTAACTTTCAATCTGGAAGGGCAAGGGGCAGTCCGTTGTAAATTAAAAACTTTCGTTTTTGCTCATGTCTAAAAAAGGGGTGTCCGTGAAAAAAATCAAGAACCTCCTTTCTAGCCGTTTCTGGCGTGTTAAAATTAATTTGTAGTACGAATTTTCATGCATCCTTTATAAGATAAGTATATTATGCAATATTCAATGCTATGAGATGGGGTACAATAAACAAATATAGGTGCTAAGAAAACTGCTAAAACAAGGAGAATATGTCGTAATGACGCTTGTGTAGGAAAAACACCCCTACTCACATTAACTACGCTCTCTCTTTATTTGAACACACTCGATACTACAATTTCACAATGCTCAGTCTCTCTCTCTATTACGCTTCACCGTTCTCCCAAGAATGCCCGTCTCCTCCTCGGGCCTGCCCGGCGTTCCCGCCCGGGCTCACCGTGTTTTGTCTCCTGTACTCCATGCCTCTCGTCAATTGTCCTAGGCCTACGTCATCCCGGTGCGTACACGAGGTCTTACTCATACGCGTTGCAATCGGCCCTTCTCAGGTATCTGTGGACGTGGACAGAAATAACGCGGCGCGATACGAACCTCCCGTACTTTCCCTACACTTGTTTATCCTAAAATATTTGTAGTTCCGCTAGTATTATCGGTTGCACAACGGCAAAACGTCTTTTTTCTCAGTACTACTCTCTTTATTATTTTTTCCTTTAGTTTATTATTATTATTTTGTCGTTTCTTTCTTTTTCTTCCTTTTTTTGTGCAGCTTAATCTCTCTGTATTTTATCCTTTATTTTTCTTTTTCCTAAAGATAAGTTAACATAATATTTAGGTTAAATTATATTCAATTAGATATTAAAGCCAGCTTCTTTTTTTGACCCATGTTCTGTAGCCCCCCGCATAAAACGAATGCGGTGTGTAAGTAATCGAGCGTAATCACGGTAGGCGTTTGGAATACTTTGGAAAGTGTGACGACGTATACTTTATTCACAACTGGTAATACAAATCAATTCTAACTGTTCGCTCGCACTGCTCGCTTGAGAATGATCGCCTGCGCGATTCCCTGTGTCGGCAGCGTCACCGTTTCCTTGCTCGTATTTTGTCCGTCGCTATTTGAAACCCTTTGCTTGGCAACACCTCTCCTTCGGACAGGGGAGGTACATAATCCTTACTGTACCGTTGCCCAATACTTCCCGCGTGCGGGTTTTCTTACAGGTGCATGCGCCGAGTTATATTTCATGTAATGTTCAAGCGCATTTAATGTTAACCGGACCGATTCAAACCTTCCCACTGCTGCGTTCCGGGAACACGTACACACATTCATTTACACTTTCGGCATCTGCGCACGAATCCAATACTGTCAAGATCACTAGGCATACGGACACCCCTCCTTCATGCGATTGTCATATTTTCGACGTATTCTTTACGTGCATTTTTATGTTTTTCTTCTTACAATGTATTTGTACAAGAAAAACATTAATATATGTATATGCGAAATGTCTAATAGCACATGTAATTGGCCGGCCTCAGGATCCAATGGTTACGATTCAAACTCCTCACCTGAGTGTGAAATTTTTCGAATCCTGCATACATTTTTATTAACATTTATTAGCAGCCAAATTTTAAGAGTTCGCGGAGGCAATACAGTGGAGGCCCGATGAATTTTTCTGAGATCTGCCAGATAAATTTTGACGCTTAAACCCCACCACTAGGCGGGATCCCCCTCGCATTCGGTAACTGTCACGCCTGATATCGCAGCGTAATTCCTTTGAATACAAACGTAACGTGGTGAAAAGTTGATAATCTTATAAGTAATGTAAGGTGATTTTCGAGGAAACAACTACTATTCGGTTTAATTCTGACTTTCGTTGCGGCTGCTCTCCTCTACTACTCAAAATGCTATATCCCTTGTCCGTCCGTGTCCGTCCGTGTCCGTCCGGAAAGAAACGCGCTTCGCGTCTCCCCTCGTGCAAATCCTGGCTCGGTGACGTCAGCGGCCGCCAGCTCTAGCGTCCATTGACATGCGCCGGCTTGCGTTTGTTACAGCAACGACTATGTACATATGTACGAACGTGAAATATGTAAACGTTTTAATAAGTACAAATATAAACCGACTTGTACTGTGTTTGGTCTCATTTTACTCGGAATAATATTACTAATATGTTTTGTCTTCAGTCGGTCTTTTTTCCTTATCTGCCGTTTCTACTTCTGATCATCCGTATCGGCAAAAAGCAAACGAACGAATTCGACTACAGTAGATTTTCTATATGAGTTCGATTTGAGCTACACGATATCTGTCCCCGGATGCCCCTTTCACAAACAGGGGTCGTCGTCGGCCGAGCGGTTCCCCGTCGCTTCTATCGCAGTGGCATTTTTTGATGCTGACAATTGAACAGCGACGGGTCTATCGGTGAGACACTAACCCTAATTAACAAATCAAAAATTGTTAATTGCAATTTTTCGTTAAAAAGAAGTTTGCTCGTATATTGGAAACATTTTTCTAATAAAAATAAGACCAAATACGAAATGGTTACGACACTTGGTTTCGCTATTCTGACTTGTCAAACACACTGTCGCCTAAACGTCGCGAGATCAATGTGGTGTGAAGAAGGAACTTCTATTCGATGTGAATCAAGTACCTGGCGAATGAATCGACGCTTACCGTGGAGCTGGATGTGAAACAAAGTTTTCATGAGTGGAATGAATGTCCCCTATTCGTTATAAGTCCATTTGGCGGCATTTTTTTGCGTCTCTTACCGTGTAGGGACACCATTGGCAGGTGCCTTCTCACAAACTGATACAGGGATCCTGCTTCAGTTTAGACGGCTTTAAACTCCTCGTACGCAAATAAAGTAGCAAGCAATTTTATATGTAAATAGAAGTTTTGTAGTGGATGGGTTTGGTGGTAGGTTTGGAATCAACAGGAGGTTTGGTTCTGTGGGAAAATGTTAAGGATTTATTCATTTTTGGAGATTTTACAGGAAATTGGTTCGGGTGTCGGTAAGGTAGGACTTGGCTCTACTCGTAATGACCGATCTCTTTTAACAGAGCACGCTCGTCTCAAACTCTCGATGGTAAAACGCTTGACTTTACAATATTGGATTCTACTATTTAGAGGGTGTCTTGTATTTTCTAGGAGGTGATCGGCGGTGAGTCCTGCCGATCTATCCTCTGGCGGGCGACCTAAGGTCTTGGTCCGCTATTGACTCTACTGGGCAGTTTTCCTGTACTCTCCCCTCGTGGAGGCGGCCGGTGGCGTAGTCCTACCGTCCTCTCCTCCAGAGGGTGACCCGGGAATCGCCCGCAAATGACTCTACTGGGTAGCCTTCCTGTACTCTCCCCTAGTGGAGGCGGCCGGTGGCGTAGTCCTACCGTCCTCTCCTCCACAGGGTGACCCGGGAATCGGCTCCCATGCCTAAGGACACTCTGTACTCTCCCCTCCTGGAGGCGGCCGGTGGCATAGTCCTACCGTCCTCTCCTCCAGGGGGTGACCCAGAATGGTCCCCGGCCCTGCTGGGCGACCGTGGTATTACCTTGTCTTCCCAGCAGGAAACTAAGAGATTGTGTGACCGAAGACACCGTCTTTTATACTCCTTCGTAACTAAGCAAGCGAGCTCATCAACAAGTGCGTTGCTATGCGTGGTGGTCATCTCGGCCGCGGGACGCGATCGCCGGCTGTCGCGAATCTTCGAGAACCTTCTCGATCCTTCCAGATGTTTCTGGACCCTTCTCGATTCTTCCCAGTCCGTTGCCTTGGTAACGTGTTGTTTGGTACTGCTAGTGGGAGGAGGATAGCGAGCAGTGGGTCTCACTCACTCCCATGTCGCGAAAAAATTGTTGTGGGTGTTGTTGGATGTTACAGTTTTAATTTATAATGATATACTTAACGACCGTTGCGATAGTTATATAAGTAGGAGTTATCCTCGGCCACAATACGGTCAAATAGGACGAACAAAGTTTTCAAAACATTGCTATGTTTCCTCCGACGTTTCGATCCGGATCCGGATCCTCTTCATGGAGAGAAAAAATTATGCTATCATTAAACCCTGTCGAACGTACTGAATTGGTTTTGACTATTTTATAAACTGAAATTAGTTGTACATTGAAAGATAAATGAATGTAGATTGATGTAGATTGATATGAATTTAAAAATGTAGCCGTTTTGTGCGATATTATGAAACAATCCTTCAGGTAGTTAAAGCACATGTTGATGTTGTGCGCTCTATCGACGACTGAACCGGCGAGCAAGAAGCATGAAGAGGATCCGGATCCGGATCGAAACGTCGGAGGAAACATAGCAATGTTTTGAAAACTTTGTTCGTCCTATTTGACCGTATTGTGGCCGAGGATAACTCCTACTTATAGAAGTTTTAATTAGTAACAAAATATAACCCGACCGGTTTCGTGTTTGGTCTTGTTTTACTTGGCAAAGTATTAGCAATATGGTACTGACATTTTTATTCATAAAAAGTCAAAGTTGTAAAAATTTCTTCGATGCACTAGTCTTGCCTCATCGTCATGTGGCATTCAATCATTCAATCATTCAACAATGTCTTCACCTTCACTCCCTCTTTCTTTATCAACTGTTCCTATATACGTTTGGCGGTGTCGGCAAACTACAAACAAACGGGCGCGTGGCCCAGCATGGCCCAGCGTGGCCAGCAACGTGGCACAGAGACGACATTCGTGTCAACTCACCGGATGTAAGAGCGACGGAAAAACTTTAGAATTGCAAAGATAGAAATAACGAAGTTTTGCATACAGACAGGGTCGTTTCGTTTCTCATGTTCCGATCATTTGTATGAAATGGAATACAATAATCAATGTAAGAGAGGAAGTGTATTGGAAGGCATTTACTTCTTTAATTAACAAGTACTTTTTGCAACATTTTCAACCTCGTCGGTGCTGCTAGCACTTAAAATTATCACGATACAAAAATTGGGAGTGATGGGATTCGATCATGTATAAAAGTTCGTTCTACAAATTAGTTTAACACGCCAGTAAACGACTAGAAAGGATGATCTTGACTTTTTCACTGACACCCCTTTTTTAAAAATGAGCAAAAAGGGAAGTTTTTAATTTACACCTCACTGCCCATCACTCTTGCAGATTCAAAGTTCAAACATGATGAAAATGGGAATTTTTTAATGAGCTATAGAATGACGTTTTTGGTTTATAATTGTTTTGGGATCGCTTTTGAGCCCCATCATCCAACTACACCCTTCGAATAAGATACTTTATCAGATCATCGGTTAGGTTAGGGACGAAAAAGCATTTTTGGTAAAGGTAAGATAACCGGTTCTCCGCACCGATTTGCATGAAACTTTGCAGGAACATCAAATTTTGCATGAAAATAAGATCTGTAAAAGCCAAATTGCCCGCTCGCGTCTAATTAAAAAGTTATTAAGCGTTAAAGTTTGTTAAAAAACCTGCCTTACCGGCAGCGTGAAAGCTATCTGCGCATGCGCACGGAGAAGTTTGCAGGTAGAGTGCGCGTATTTGAAATGAAATAACATTGAATTGGCGAAGGCTAGGTGTGGGCAAGGCTTCCCTTCCATAATATTTAAGGGTTTTCAATCAAAAAATGGGTTGAGAGTTGGTTTAGGTCTATATTTCTTTCAGCCAAATCTCACTTTTCGTTTTATTTCAATGGCTAGGTGTGGGCAAGGCTTCCCTTTCATAATATTTAAGGGTTTTCAATCAAAAAATGGTTTGAGAGTTGGTTTAGGTCTAGATTTCTTTCAGCCAAATCTCACTTTTCGTTTTATTTTTATGGCTAGGTGTGGGCAAGGCTTCCCTTTCATAATGTTTAAGGGTTTTCAATCAAACAATGGTTTGAGAGTTGGTTTAGGTCTAGATTTCTTTCAGCCAAATCTTACTTTTCGTTTTATTTCTATGGCTAGGTGTGGGCTAGGCTTCCCTTTTGTAGTGCTTTTGTCGATAGAAATGATGTTGCTGCACTTTTGCTATTAAAATATAACCCGAACCTACTCTCAAACCATTGTTGAATTGAAAACTCTTAAACATTATGAAAGGGAAGCCTTACCCACACCTAGCCATAGAAATAAAACGAAAAGTGAGATTTGGCTGAAACAAATCTAGACCTAAACCAACTCTCAAACCATTGTTTGATTGAAAACCCTTAAACATTATGAAAGGGAAGCCTTGCCCACACCTAGCCATAGAAATAAAACGAAAAGTGAGATTTGGCTGAAAAAATCTAGACCTAAACCAACTCTCAAACCATTTTTTGCTTCAAAACCCTTAAATATTATGAAAGGGAAGCCTAGCCTACACCTAGCCTTCGCCAATTCAATATTATTTCAATTCAAATACGCGCACATTACCTTCAAACTTGTCCGTGCGCATGCGCAGACATCAGTGCGCATGCGCAGGCATCAGCGCGCATGCGCAGATAGCGTCCGCGCTGTCGGTAAGGCAGGTTTTTTAACAAAACTTTAAAGCTTAATAACTTTTTAATTAGGCGAGAGCGCGCTTTTTGGCTTTTACAGATCTTATTTTTATGCAAAAATTGATGTTTTTGCAAAGTTTCATGCAAATCGGTGATGAGCACGTCTTTCTTTACCTTTACCGACATTGCACCTTATGGGACTTCGTGTCCACGCTGAAAAATACCGACAGCGCAAAAATATCACGCAATTCGGAGCGCACTCTATGCTTTATGACGGTCAATCGTAGAACTAAGCCCAGCGCCACAACATTTCTTTGTGTGCGTTGTATGTATGTACGGCTTGTTACGTGGCTGCGTGAATCTATTTTTAACGTAGCGAATGTAATATGTTTCGTGGTTTCGTTGACTGGAGATTTTCGATGGCCCAGCCCAGCGCCTTCAGGAGATTTGACAACGCACGCGCCGAAGCGAACACAAGTGGATAGGGTGGTCAAAACTGCACCCAAGACAAATAAAATAGTAAAATAACCATTCGATAGATTATGGAAAAATACTCATTTTTGGCATGCTTCAATCATATATAGCGACTAGGACGGTAGTGGGAGGAATTGAAAAAAAACAGTCATTTCTCCTTGTTTTTTCGAAAATGAAGAGGTGAAAAAATTTAGAAAAAATCAAGCGTGTGTCCAGATACGAAGTACATATCCTTGATTTTTTTCAGCTTTTAAAACTCAAACTCCGGTAATTGAAATATAAAAACAAGAAAAAAATTGAAAAATTTGCAATTTTGTAGTAATGGACTTCTGAATGCATAACGAAAAGAAAACCGTGTATGACTGTAGTGATATGCCGTAGCCCTGTTTTTTTCCGATTTTAAAAGGGGCGGGTGTTTGTAAAGAAAAAGTAAAAACCTGTTAATTAGATTTTCGATATGAGTCTGATTTGAGCTACACGATATCTGTCCACGAATGGCCCCTTCCACAAAAGGGGGTCGCCGTCAGCTGCCGTCAGCCGAGCAGAGCGCGGTTGCTTGTTTCGCAGCGGCATATTTTGATGCTGACAATTGACAGTAAGAGTCTGTCGGTGAGATACTAACCCTAGTAAAGTAATGAAAAATTGTTAATTGCAATTTTTCGTTAAAAAGAAGTTTACTGGTATATTGGAGACATTTTTCCTATTAACCCTCCGACGGCCGCACGTCGACGGCCAGGACAGAGTCAGTTTGACTCGTCACACAGATTTTCACTAAAACATACTTAAGTCGCTCGAGCTCCTCATCGATATGTGACTCATCAAACGCTTGCTCGAGCCGAAAGTCTCACGGATACACTACTACTGGGTAATCTACATTGTCGGATAATTCAAAGGAGTTGGAACAGCGGACTGTCGCGGAGTTTCGGGTTTCTGTCTACATACATTGAGCATATAATAAGCCTATGTTCAAAAAATATAATTTTATTATTTTTGATTTTGTACAATTCATTTTTAACTTCATTCGTGCAACCGTTCACGTAATTGTACGAGTTTGTGCAGAATGGTTACCACACACATATCTCGTACATTTATGACAGGTTGTTGAGTAACGGTTGTTATTTCCACGACAAACTGAATATCGCGTACGTTGTTACACTTGTACAGTGGAATTTTTTAGAATTATTCTTCCCGTTGACCCTATAGCCCAAAGGTGCGCACTGTTCACAGATCTGTGGCGAACTGAATTTTGTTTTCCGCACTACAGTATTCTCTCCCACATTGTCAGTCGGGCCAGAATCGTATTTGGACAACTTGGGAATAGTAGACACGGTTTTCGAGCCGCGCGAACTGCCTTTGTAGTTCGCTGAACGAAGAAAAGGACAGCGAATGAAAGAGAGAAAACAAAAACGGCAGTCGAGACAGCCGAGCCATTTAAATCCCGGCGTATCAAATGATATGGTTTAAATGATTCATATTCTCTTTTGTTACCAACTTTTCTGGTTAAGAAGTGTATATCAAAAATAATGAGATTGTTGGGATAAAAATGAAATCAAACTTGATATAATTGAGATGACTTTTACTAATCGTAGCAGATGAGGAAGACGGTTTCAGGCACGTCGAAAATCGTGTCCTTCTTTCTCACATTGTCAGTAAGCAGCAGTAAGCAGACTGACAATGTGAGAACGTAGGACACGGTTTCTTCGAGTCCGACAAAAGGCTCCCGATAACGTAGCGGGCCAGCCTGCGATAGACAACACAGTCTTTCGTGTGCTTTCACGCACTTCAAAAATCGTGTCCTTCCTTCTCACATTGTCAGTAAGCAGCAGTAAGCAGACTGACAATGTGAGAACGTAGGACACGGTTTCTTCGAGTCCGACAAAAGGCTCCCGATAACGTAGCGGGCCGATGAAGTAAATGTGGGCCGATTAGTTTCATGTTTGGTTTCATTTTACGCGGAAAAATCTCATTAATATATTAAACACAGGTTTATTTATAAAAAAAAGTAAAATTTAAACAATTATGCTACTGTGTTACAAACAGCTAAACTGTCAACTGTCGTCAAAGCAAGCCGCCACGCTCGATGACTCATAAATCTCACGCTTGACTGAGTCCGCTTCACCTAACATAGGCGTAAGTACGGCGCATGCATAGTCGCCGACTCAGCCCACGGACAATGTGAGAGTAGCTCCAGTAGTGACAATGTGGGAGAGAATACTGTACACCGCATGTTTCAGAATGTGGTGGGGCAGCGTTAAGCCGGATGTCGTCGCCGCGCGAAAGCGATACGCACACTCTCATGTCTTTCGGCGAACGCCGTCAGCTATGAGAGTGTATGCGTTACCGCTCTCGCATTGCGAGTCAAAGTGACTCCGTCCTGGCGTGCGGAGGGTTAAAATGAGACTAAACACTATATGATTCGACACACGATTCACACGCAGTAGTTAATGTCTGAACGCCAAGTGCCATAAGAAGCCCGTCCTGCGTAACATTGTATTCGATTAATAAATGTAGTCCGATTTATGTCGTGTTTGATCTCATTTTAATCAGAAAATTATAAATAGTACGTTGGAAACGTTTTCATGTTTTCATGTATCAAAAATGAATGTCAGAAATGTTTAAACATAAGGATTTGATACACTGATCTATAATTCGCTGACGTTGCCGTGACTCACGTCATATCGCTTTCTTTTGTCCGTCGTCGGCATCTCTTTTCAGCAAACTACAAAGTAAGTTCCGAATTACGAAAACATAGTCTCCGATTCTGAAAATGTCCGGTTTCGAGTCCCAGAGAGAAGCTCGTGGAGGGACAGAAACAAGGGAAGATCAGAACAGAAAACGCGAGCGCGATCTTCGATCTGCGATTCCCGAAACGCGGGGAGGCAGGTGGGAACAGCATGACGCCAATTGTTGAATGCCGTATTTTCCGTACAAGATGTTCAATTGTGGTTCCGCTTCTTTTTTCGCAAAATATATTTCTCTTCTTAACAACAACGGGTGTTGCTTCAGATGACGACAACAAAACGTTGCCATCGGTGCCGATTGCTTGCTGCCGAGTGCCGCCAAAGTAAATACAGTGAATTCTGTTGTTACGGATCTCGATCTGAGCGTGAATAGGTAGATTTGGAGTTCAGAGTCTCGTATAGGGAAAGACGTAGACTCTTAGGAGGGTGTTAGCCACTTCAGACGCAGGCAGCAGGAATTACCCTTTTGCCGTAGCTGTCGTGGACTAACCAAGGGAGATAGACTCAGAACTCGGACGAGGCTCGTCAGAGAGACTGGCGTGTCTCAAAGAAAGGCTCGACGGTCGTCTAAATCTACCAAGGCGTGCAAGCGTCCGAATTCGGGATCAGACAAGATGATCTGTCTTCACCGGAAACGTAGCTCGCGGAAGAGAGGATGACTGGTCGGGACGCGGACGAGGCTCGTCAGAGAGACTGGCGTGTCTCAAAGAAAGGCTCGTCGGTAGCCTCCCCAGTCTTGAGGATAGTAGGAGGGTTTTGATCAAGGTCGCAACATGCGATACGTCTCGAGCGGCTGAAACGTATCTGTGGGTTTTGTCCGTATGTGATGCGTATAGGAGGGTTAAATAATAGAATGCAATTCTTTAATAATGAATATATTCTATCGACTTATAATGTACAAGCGAAGGGTCGAAAGAGCGTTCGCGAGGCAATGGTTTTGGAATGAAGGTTTTGGTCGGGCTTGGCTAACAAGTCCTGCTCCTCAGGTGACGCCTCGGAGCAGAGGCGGAGACTGGGACTTACGTCTGTGGAACCTAATTCCACCGAGGTGCGTTTGGACAGTGTGTCGGCACAAGAGCGTATTCCGTAATAGTCCAATTTGGGGTTGTTCGGGCGCCCTTATATACGGTGGGACCCCGTAGGGTCCGTTCGGGAAACTCGGCGGTGGTGGGGATGCGTATCCCGTGCTTGTAGATAAGGGGCCGTCTTGCTTGCGAGGGAGACGTACGCTGGATGCATACGTAACACCTCCCCCCTAAGATGAAACATCGGGGAACGCGATGCTTTCTCTCCTCGCAAGCAGGGAGCGGCGGCCATGGGCTCATGATGTCCTTTTCTTTTTCTTGATCTGGAGATGGCAATCCTGTCCGGGCATCCAGAATTTGACGTTATCGTGTGTAATGATGGTCAGGCCCAGGTTGTCCGTTCTGAATTTGTTCGGTGGTTGATTCTCTTTGTTTGTTCTTTTGTTTGTAGGGGTTGTCTGTGTGTGTTGGTCGTTTTTCCTGATATGTGTGGTTTGATGTTTCTTTCCGGCGCGTACGGTTCCTTCAGCTGAGGAAAAGGAGCCGTTTGGTATCATCACGGTGCCTGTTCTGAATTCTTTATACCATGATCCGTGTTGTCCTGTTTGAATGCCAATGGTTCGGTGTCCTTCGTATGGTTCGGTTTGAGTTGCGATGCTTTGGGCGTTTTCCTTCGACATTGCTTCTGTGGGTAATTTTTTGGACTGAGGCTGCATGGATTCTGCATGGTTTTATATTCTTGCCTTGGAAATTCCTATTGGTGGATGCTTTAAAGTTTATTTTAGTATATTTCCAAACGCGGTTTTATTGCTAGCATCCTTGGCGCTGTCCTTGGTTCAGTTTGTATGTTTTGAAGCTCTATCTCCTGATAAGGTACTTGCGTGACCCTTGGTATTTGTATTTGGGGTACCGTAGTCTTGGTCCGTAGTCGGTATGCAAGGGCGACGATGAGCAGTATGGTAAGTATGATAATGCTTCCCCCGCCAGAGTATAGGACAGTGTTCGTCCTTTGCTGACGGTGTGCGTTTTCCAGTGATTTGGCTTTGTCGATTATTGTTTGTAATGAGGCTGAAGCTCCGTCATGTTTCGACCGAATTGGGTTGTCCGAATAGTTGACCTTGCCGAGCTCTTCTATTATGGATTCATGATGATGGTTGATTGGAGGCATGAGATGGGTCAGATTTAAGGAGACGGTAGGGAGGTATGAAATTTTTCCGTTCTGCTCTATCGTCTGTAATGACAATAGTTGGGTGGTTCCTTCCATCGCAGTGCATCCTGATTTTATGTGAAGAATCCCGGTGCCTTCAATGTAGTCGGAACCGGCAGCGTGTCCTTGGCAATACAGCTGGATTCTTTTGGAGTCGCGGGTGTAGTATAGCCAGGCCTGCTCCTTCTGCAGTCTTTGCCATATGGTTGAATGCGGAGTCGTTATCTGGATGTCACAGTGATCCCAGGAGTGTGAGGGTTTTGCGAAAAATATAGAGGTTTCGCAAGTGGGCTGGTCTTCTGTGAGGTACTGGGGTAGCGATGCCGGTCCAATATATTGGTTTCTATGTTTAAATGACGAAGCTAGATATTTTTCGTCCGGCTGAAAATACCTATGGTTGTCTTCCGAGATGGCCAAGTACGGAGATGAGGTTCTGATGAAGGCGGTTACTAGAGCGGATCCGAATTTTTGAGATGATGGGCAAGCGTGGAGTCTGAATAGACGGAATTTACCATGGTCTAATAAAGGCAGATTCAATATTAGAATGGCGCGTCCGTCAGCGAAACCAATTCTTAATTCTGTAATGTCTTCGATCTGTTCCGATAGGAGCTCTGTAGTGCTTAGAGGGACGTCGTAGGTGGTGGTTTCTTTTAACTTCTCGGCTGCAGCTGTTAATTGTTTGGGTGATAGGAGGGCGGGGTGTAGAAGTCCCTTTTTTGCGAAGAGTATGGCGTCAATTATGGTGATTAGGTTTGAACGGTATTCGTCCACTGTCCGGTCGAGTTCTCCCATCCAATCTCGCATGGAGTTCTCAAATTCCATCCTGACTATTTCCGTTTGTGTCTGCTGGAGCGATTCGGAAATGATACGTGTTTCTATTAAGAGATTATGTACACTTAATTCCAGGTCCACTAGTTTGGTGTGGAGGTTGTCAAACTCTGCTTTTACGATAAGGGTCTGGTTTGTGATGAGCTGGGTTATTTCTTTTGAATGAGCATATAATTTGTCTAATTCCTGGTTATAATATTCTGCGTCGGCTTCTGCCAAGGTTCCAAATAAAATGTTGCTAACTGATCCAATAAATCCAAAAGGGGCGGAACGCTTTCGGTGTTGTCTGAGCGTTTCCGTGCCGGTGGCAGCTGATAAGAGGTCGACGTATTTATTTGTGTCTTCTAATTTTTTCAATATATGTGGTCCGATGTCCCTGCTTATACAGCTGGTTACGTTGTGCTGACGGCATAAGTCTTCGGCGTTGTGGAGGTGGTTTTCGGCCTGTGGTCGGTGTCTTAAGAAGTCTCTTATCTCAATGGACGTGACGAGCCGCCATTGAGTTGTGTAGGTGCGCAGGTCCTCCAGTTGCTCAAAGTATATTCCCGGGTTGTGGCGCATCGGAATAATGCGGTAATCCTCGGATACTCTGGTCCCTTGGGCCAGAGCGATTGCCAATGTGAAAATCAACATGACCATTTTTTCTTCCTGTAACGATGGGTTGAATTTGTTATGGTGTGGGCACAGGGTTGCAGGGCAGGTATGCGTGTTTGAGCTTGTCTTGGTGTTTGGTGATGAATTTATTGTCATATGTCTGAAGAACAACGTTGTGGCGGTCAGTAACGTTTACTATTTTATAAGGGCCAACGTAATGGGGATCAAATTTATGCAGTCGCGGTTCCTTTAGGACGTACACGTTATCTCCTGGTTCGAAATTTGTTTGTCGGATGTGACGATCGTAATATCTTTTGGAGCGGATCTTAGCGGCATTTAAGTTGTCTATTGCGGTATTCCGAATTTCATCCATTTGCGTGATGAGTTTGGCAAGGTATGTTCCGTAAGTCTGCAAGACTTCTCCTGATGGGAAGGCTGTTGGCAATTGTGCAGTTTTTCCAAAAATCAACTCATATGGAGTGAAATTGGTGCTTTCGTGTACCGACGTGTTGTAGGAGAACATCGCAAAGGGGATTAGAATGTCCCAATCCTCTTGAGTTTCCATGTAATGTTTCAGGTACTCCGTGAGAACTATATGACTCCGTTCCAATGAGCCATTAGTTTGCGGTCGGTATCCTGAAGTGGTTATTTGCTTAATTTTGAATATGTCGGCTAAGTTTTTTAATAATTTTCCCACGAAGCTGGTGCCTCTATCCGTCAGAATTACGCGTGGAGAACCGTAAATGGCGATGAAGTATCTTGCCAGTGCGTCTGTAATAGTGCTTGCTCGGATGTTGGGTATAGGTACGGCGATGCAATATTTTGTCAGGTTGTCCTGCATAGTGAGTACGTATCGGTTCCCATTGGGAGTTTCGGGTAACGGTCCTACAGTGTCCAGGGCTAGTTTATCGAAGGGTTCTGACGGAGTATCCGTCAGTAGCATGGGTTGGCGAGTTTTGGCGCGAACTAATTTTTGCTCTTGACAACTCTTGCATCTTCTAATGTGATCCTGTACATCCGCTCGCATTTCGGGCCAATAATAGCGCGTCCTGAGCCGGTTGTACGTTTTTGTGACTCCTTTGTGTCCTCCGATGAGACTGTCATGTGCTTCTTCAATTAATTGCTTCCTGTTGTCTATGGTTGGGGTTTGCGTAGCCTGACTGCAGATGTCCACTTCAATTTTTGTTTTCTCGAAGGTTTGTGTGAGCATGTGATGAAATTCTTCTATGGTGTATTCGTCGTTTCCACTTTCTGGTCCTGTGATCCGAATTTTGCGTATGGTTGTTTGGTCGAGTGTTTCCCTCAATTTTTGCAAAGCTGTAATTACGTCTGTCTTGGTGGGTTTCTCGAAAAAATGTTGATTGATGAATATACTGAATATCTTGAATTGGTCCTTAGTTGTGGTGATAATTTGCCCCTTTTGTGGTGCGCTTTTGAGTAATTCTTCCTGGTTGATAATTCCTGAGTCAAAGAGTGTTTTAAGTGTGGAGCTGCGTGGTTGGCAATCGGTTGTCATAAAGTGCGCTAGGTGTCCAGTTTCTTCTAGAAGCGTCTGTGGTACGATCCTTATGTTTTGTTGACTGTCCTCTTCGCTGTTGCTGCTGCTAGTTTCGTCACGTTCCGAGACAGAGACATAATCTTCGGATTCTTGATGTTCAATCGGCTTGTAGGCGGATGGTAATAAAGTTCGTAGTTGCACAGAACTATTTTCAGGAACAGCAGTTCCAGCAAGAGATGTGTACGGTGGGTGCATATGGAATGATGTCGAAGTCGCGGGGTCCTCTGAAGTTGTTGTTTGCTCGGGTGTGGACATTGGTCGAATTGTAGTCTGCGATGGAGATTCTTCAAATGATATTAGGTTCTGATTAAGAGTCCGATTTACAGGGGTACTATGCCGTGGAATATTCCCTTGAACGTTTGGCGGTGGAGAGTGTAGAACAGGTGTTCGGGTTGGTGCAAATGGATTGGTTTCTATGGAGCTGTTAAAGTCTAACTGTTGACTCGGTAATTGGTGTCCTTCTGGTTCTGGTTGAGGGCTATCGGTGATGTTTCGTCTCACTTCTCGCTGCGTTAGGTTTCCGTCATCGTTATCTGAGGCTTCCTCCGGGGTATCCTCAAGCTCCTCATAACGGGGTCGGTTCATTCTATCTCTCTTCATCTGCCGCAGGCGGTTTGCAATTGTACTGGCGTTTGGGTCGGTCCGGGGTATTTGTTTTTTGAACTCCGGGTCTTTCTTCTTACGCGGTATAAGTGGTAGGCACGCGACAGGGTTCCGAGATAAGGCGTCGGCGTTCATGTTGGCTTTTCCTGGTTTGTGTACTACCGTATAAGTTGCTTCGGAGAGACGAATTTTCCATCTCATCAAACGGGAACTAGGATCCTTTACTGAATGTAGCCATGCTAATGGCCTATGATCGGTAACAAGAGTGAATTGTTGACCGTAAACATATGGACGGAAGAATTTAACTGTGTACACCATTGCGAGACATTCTTTTTCCGTGGCTGTATACTTCCTTTCGGCACTGCCTAAGCATCGGGATGCGTAAGCGATAGGGAGATCACGTCCTATTTCGCCCTGACTTAAAACGGCGCCTACCGCGTAATCTGAGGCGTCGGTAGTAATAATAAATGGCTTTGTAAAGTCCGGATATTGTAATATGGGTTCCTTGCACAATTCTTCTCGGAGTTGGTCGAATGCGAGTTGTTGCTCTTCGGTCCATTTGAACTTCACCCCTTTTGACAATAAGCCTACTAAGGGTTTAGCTTTTCGTGAAAAGTCCTTAATGAAACGTCGGTAGTATCCTGCCAGGCCAAGAAATTGCTGAATGTTTCGACGAGTTCTGGGAACGGGAACTTCCTTTACGGCTTTTAATTTTTGTGGATTTGGTTTTACTCCTTCCGAAGAGATGATGTGACCTAAATAAATGACCTCTTTTCGGAGAAAGCTGCATTTATTGGTTTGTGAGGTCAAACCCTGTTCTTCGAGGCGGAGGAATAGATTCCTGACTTTGCTTGTATGTTCTTCCAATGACGATGCGTAGACTACAATGTCATCCAAGTAGACAAATAGTTCGGTGTTTTGTAATGCGGTAAGTACTTGTTCCATGAGGCGCTGGAAGGTCGGTGGTGCGTTCTTTAGTCCAAATGGCATGCGTGTATATTCGTAATGACCGTGCGGCGTCGTGAATGCAGTTTTTTCCCTGTCTTTTGGGTCCATCTCGATCTGATGAAAGCCGTTGGCGAGATCGAAAACTGAGAAGTATTTGGCTCCTCCCAGTCTGTCCAATATTTCATTGATTTGCGGGAGTGGATACTTGTCTCCTATGGTTTTTTCGTTAAGTGCGCGGAAGTCAATCACCATCCGCCAGCGTTTGTTTCCATTTGCGTCCGCTTTTTTAGGTACAATCCAAAGAGGAGAGTTGTAAGGGGACGAGGATGGTTTAATGATCCCTTCGGACAGCAATCCGTTAACCTGTTTCTTAATTTCCTCTTGATGGACAATGGGGTAACGGTACTGTCTGGTGTTAATAGGAATCTCGTCAGTTGTGCGAATAGAGTGCTTGAAATTGGCTGCTTTCCCAAGTTTATCGCCGGGTAAATGAAAAATTGTGGGAAATTCTGAAATCAGCCCCTTGACGTGCGCTTGTTCTTCTGCGTTCAGGTGTGCTGTATCCATTGAGTCCCAGATGGCTGATTCTCTGTCCTTGCGCGGGTGTTCGGGTTGTGCAGGAAATTCTTCGTCCGATGAGCTAAGTAGGTCGTAGGGTTCCAGGACTTGAGGCTCGAGCTCTATCTCGATGTCTTCTTCTGCCGTGTTTGTGGCGAGTACAAGGCAGGTTCCTTGATGGTTAGACACTGCTGCTTCCCCGATGAAAACGTGATCTGGTGTTTTCACGCGCGGCAGATATCCTACCTTGATGTCCTGATTAGCGATCGGAAGAGCTATTTGTTGGATGGTTCGGCCTTTGATACAGAATTTTGACTTCTGGGGCGTTGGTGGTTGCAGAGCTTCGAATGCTAAGTAGTTGGCAAAACGGATTGGCCTAATAGGATTACTACGAGTGACGAGGGTTTTATGGTGGTAGGAAACTTCGGCTGCCTCCTGCAATAAAAATGGGCTGCCCAGGAGTCCATCGCCAGGTATAGGTAGCTTCTTCGTGACGTAAAAAAAGGCCGGTATCTCGTTAATATGTAGAATCGTTGTTCCGAGCGTACGTATGGGAATTGGAATGACTCCGGTTATTTCGATTTGTTCTTTTGAAATAACTGGGGCTTTTTCACCAAGTGCGTCAATTTGTACTACGTTTAAGGATGCTCCACCATCGATGAGGAATTCTCCTTCTCCTGTTTCCAACTCCGGGACCCTGACGCGGATCCTTGGTATTGGGGTTTCCTTGAGGAGGCGTTCCTCGGTTCCGTGAATTTTACTTTCTTCTGGCGAACTTGTTGAGTTCCGCTCTTCATGTCGCCGGTATGATGAGCGCGTGCGGAGTTTAAAGGCCCGGTAGATTCTACGGACGAGTCACGTGGAGGTTGTGATCGGTGATATCGCGGAGATGGTGATCGGTGATATCGCGGAGACGGTGATCGAGAAGGTTGCGGAGATTGTCTTCGTGAATTTCTGCGGCAATCGTTGCCATCATGTCCTCGCTTTCCGCAATTCCAGCAATACATTCGCGATTTATCCGGTTTGAATTTGCTTCGACGGTTTTCCTTATGCTCCCCGTCGTCACTTTCCGAGTAAATAGATGGTGAGCGAGATTGTCTTTCGCGACTTAAGGTCATAGCAGTTGCGCGCGACCCGTGTCGTTCTGTCTCGTCTTCCGGTTCTGATGTTCTTTCGCGTTCATAACGTCCTTGCCGTCGGTCGAAAGGACTTGGATATCGTGTGTAATTGCTTCGCGGTCTATCCCAATCCCTCTCAGGAGAGACTCTTGAAGACCTTTGTTTATAAGCAAGTTTCCTGTTTGCCAGTCGGCGTTCGACCCGTAATACCGCATCGAATGCGTCGTCCAGGGACTCGATTTTTGTCCGTGAGGCCGTGATCCTAATTAATATCCGCTCCGGTAAACCTTCCATAAAGTTTTCGCGTGCGTCGGTCTCCATTTCTCGGATGATTTGTTCGGCATCGGTAGTGTATTTGTCTTTGATCGCGGTGCGAGCACAGTGCACGGTGTGCGAGACTCTATCGATATAATGCCTAAGGCTCTCGCCTTCCCCAATGCTAAATTGGGAAATCTCCGTTTGGAAATAGGATAAATTCCTTCCCGGCGCGTAGCGATGTTTTAAATGCTTTAGGAGATCCATTACTGTTGCAAAAGACTTGTCTAGTACGGAAGTCCTTGCAGGTCCGGTAAGTTTAGTCAAAACTATCGCGAGATATTCGGATTCTGTGCCCTCAGGTATAAGCGCGAGTCCGTTTTCGGTACTTTGTACAAACGACGATAAGGGAGGTCGTTCGCCGTCAAAGGAGGGGATAGAAAAGGTTGCCTGCTGTATGCAGCTGCGTTTCGTAAACATAGCCATGGAATTGGCTAGGGACGCGGTTAAGTTAGCCATCTCGTCGCCTGTACGGGCTGTGTTAGATGACTGACTCATTTTTCTAATATATATAATTTTTTTTTCACAAAAAAAAAATAAAAAATCCTCCTGAATACACAGGTCACAGACAGACAGTATCCCACCGCTGTCACCAGTTTTGTTACGGATCTCGATCTGAGCGTGAATAGGTAGATTTGGAGTTCAGAGTCTCGTATAGGGAAAGACGTAGACTCTTAGGAGGGTGTTAGCCACTTCAGACGCAGGCAGCAGGAATTACCCTTTTGCCGTAGCTGTCGTGGACTAACCAAGGGAGATAGACTCAGAACTCGGACGAGGCTCGTCAGAGAGACTGGCGTGTCTCAAAGAAAGGCTCGACGGTCGTCTAAATCTACCAAGGCGTGCAAGCGTCCGAATTCGGGATCAGACAAGATGATCTGTCTTCACCGGAAACGTAGCTCGCGGAAGAGAGGATGACTGGTCGGGACGCGGACGAGGCTCGTCAGAGAGACTGGCGTGTCTCAAAGAAAGGCTCGTCGGTAGCCTCCCCAGTCTTGAGGATAGTAGGAGGGTTTTGATCAAGGTCGCAACATGCGATACGTCTCGAGCGGCTGAAACGTATCTGTGGGTTTTGTCCGTATGTGATGCGTATAGGAGGGTTAAATAATAGAATGCAATTCTTTAATAATGAATATATTCTATCGACTTATAATGTACAAGCGAAGGGTCGAAAGAGCGTTCGCGAGGCAATGGTTTTGGAATGAAGGTTTTGGTCGGGCTTGGCTAACAAGTCCTGCTCCTCAGGTGACGCCTCGGAGCAGAGGCGGAGACTGGGACTTACGTCTGTGGAACCTAATTCCACCGAGGTGCGTTTGGACAGTGTGTCGGCACAAGAGCGTATTCCGTAATAGTCCAATTTGGGGTTGTTCGGGCGCCCTTATATACGGTGGGACCCCGTAGGGTCCGTTCGGGAAACTCGGCGGTGGTGGGGATGCGTATCCCGTGCTTGTAGATAAGGGGCCGTCTTGCTTGCGAGGGAGACGTACGCTGGATGCATACGTAACACTGTCATTTTGCCCTAGGTCGGGTACATCAGGTCGGATTCGAAGTCAGGTGGTTGTAGAATCCAAAACACGCACTCACAGTGCGTAATTCACTTTGTATTTTGCCGATAGAAAGTGCCGACGACGAACAAAAGAAAGCGATAACACCTGAACCACGGCGACCTTAGCGTACTAAAGACCAGTGTATCAAACGCTTATGTTTAAACGTTTTCTGTATTATTTTTTTCTCCACAAAAACGTTTCCAATATATTGTTAATAATTTCCTGATCAAAATGAGATCAAACACGACATAAATCGGATTACATTTACTGGTATTGATTAAGGCATTTAATACAATTATTGCATAAAATAATTACAAAACTAAAACGTTCAATAAAGCTCACAAAATATTTGTATATTTATCTGAATGATGTCCAGAGGTAACCTTTATTAATCGAATTTATAATAGTAATGTTACACAGGGCTGTCACATAACGACACCCGGCCAAGATCACTCTTCACAGCATTCGGCCGGTGGGCCATCCGAAGAGTGTTGTCTGGATATACATATTATCTGGTAATCGAATTCAGCCTTGCCGCGCGAGACATTGCTTGTTTAACAGTTGAATGTTGGGCAATAGTCGCACTTACAATTAGCGAACTTCTTTTATAGGAAACATATTCATATTGAATGGACAATGTAAGCCAGAATGTAAAAAGTAACGATTTTGCAAAAGATAAAGTGTAACGGGCGTTGTTGGACAGGGTAAACATTTAAAAATTGCGCTGTTTTAAATATCATCGAATGAGGCGATTTACGGTCAATATCTAAGATATAGATTGGACCCAATTGGCGTCTTTGACCCCGAACGCGTTATAAAATAACATACAGTGCAGGAATTGGAAACTGTAGGTTTTCCACTGACGGACTCGATAGGAACATATATAAACTGTATTATACAATTACAGAATGTGCCGATTAATTTTGGTGGAAATATTAAGGAAAATTTGAATGTCATTGAAAAAATAAAGAAATATTGGATTGTCAGAGTTATCAATGAAAGTAAGGATTGGCCAGAAGGTTGCCAGAATGTTGTTGGAAGAAGATTATTTCTTACCAAAAAACAACAACAATTAATAAGAGAAAATATGGAAAACAATTGTAGTTTTTTATTATGACACGAACTACAACTACGTATGTTTGAGTTTTGTAAGAATTATAGTATCAATAGACTCTACATATTTTTCGTGCATAAAATTCATATGGGTTTTGCATATTTTACATCCTCGGTTTGTATAGAACTTGTAACATTTTCAATTTTGACAAATGTCAAATTTTCACTTTCAACAATCAAAAAATGTTTGTACTGGGCGAAAAATATTTTTGATGCGTCCCTGATCGGTTTTTTAGTTCATATTCCCACATAGAGTGTCGTTGCCTCACAGTTTTGCGTTCAACCGGTAACGTTGGACGTGCCACCAAAATGGTATGGGGCACCGACGAGATATACTTAAAGACCGCTAGCCTTATGGGACTTTGTGTCGCATGAAAATTGAGCCGTACTGGGACGCCCTCTCCGCGTATAGAGCGGCCGAATCAGGAAACTCGAGGCAACGCAACAAACTCAGTGATTCCAGTTTTTATACCAAGTTATGAAGAATTGCGAAGAACCACTGCCGTGACGATCGTGGTGGGGGAATGTTCAGATGTTTGCTGTCAGTCAGCGAGTCGCCTACTATGTATCGAACGGAGTCAAAGAATGAGCTATGGCTCTGACTCTTCTCCGGCATGATCGTATGCGTGTTTCCTTTGACATAAACCAGCGGTATTAAAATGCTTTTTCGTCCCTAACCTATCCGATGGTCTGATAAAGTATTTTATTCGAAGGGTGTAGTTGGATGATGGGGTCAAAAGTGTTCCCAAAACAATTATAAATCGAAAACGTCATTCGATAGCTCATTAAAAAATACCCATTTTCATCACGTTTTAACTTTCAATCTGGAAGGGCAAGGGGCAGTAGGTTGTAAATTAAAAACTTTCGTTTTTGCTCATTTCTAAAAAAGGGGTGTCCGTGAAAAAATCAAGAATTCTGGCCGTTTCTGGCGTGTTAAAATTAATTTGTAGAACGAATTTTCATGCATCCTTTATAAAATAAGTATATTATGCAATATTCAATGCTATGAGATGGGGTACAATAAACAAATATAGGTGCTAAAAAAACTGCTAAAACAAGGAGAATATGTAGTAATGGCGCTTGTTATTTTATGCTAAAATACTTGTAGTTCCGCTAATATTATCGGTTGCACAACGGCAAAACGTCTTTTTTCTCAGTACTACTCTCTTTATTATTTTTTCCTTCAGTTTATTATTATTATTTTGTCGTTTCTTTCTTTTTCTTGCTTTTTTTGTGCAGCTTAATCTCTCTGTATTTTATCCTTTATTTTTCTTTTTCCTACAGATAAGTTAACATAATATTTAGGTTAAGTTATATTCAATTAGATATTAAAGCCAGCTTCTTTTTTGGACCCATGTTCTGTAGCCCCCCGCATAAAACGAATGCGGTGCATGCGCCGAATTATATTTCATGTAATGTTCAAGCGCATTTAATGTAAACCGGGCCGATTCAAACCTTCCCACTGCTGCGTTCCAGGAACACGTACACACTTTCATTTACACTTTCGGCATCTGCGCACGAATCCAATATGTACTCTCAAGATCACTAGGCATAGGGGCACCCCTCCATCATGCGGTTGTCGTATTCTTGACGATTGTCATATTTTCGACGTATTCTTTACGTGCATTTTTATGTTCTTCTTCTTACAATGTATTTGTACAAGAAAAACATTAATATATATGCGAAATGTCTAATAGTACATGTAATTGGCCGGCCTCAGGATCCAATGGTAACGATTCAAACTCCCCACCTGAGTGTGAAATTTTTCGAATCCTGCATACATTTTTATTAACATTTATTAGCAGCCAAATTTTAAGAATTCACGGAGGCGATACAGTGGAGGCCCGATGAATTTTTCCTGAGATCTGCCAGATTTTTGACGCTTAAACCCCACCACTAGGCGGGATCCCCCTCGCATTCGGCAACTGTCACGCCTGATATCGCAGCGTAATTCCTTTGAATACAAACGTAACGTGGTGAAAAGTTGATAATCTTATAAGTAATGAAAGGTGATTTTCGAGGAAACAACTACTATTCGGTTTAACTGTGACTTTCCTTGCGTCTGCTCTCCTCTACTACTCAAAATGCTATATCCCGGAAAGAAACGCGCTTCGCGCCTCCCCTCGTGCAAATCCTGGCTCGGTGACGTCAGCGGCCGCCAGCTCTAGCGTCCATTGACATGCGCCGGCTTGCGTTTGTTACAGCAACGATTGTGTACATATGTACGAACGTGTAATATGTAAACCTTTTAATAAGTACAAACAAAAACCGAGTTGTACTGTGTTTGGTCTCATTTTACTCGGAATAATATTACTAATATGTTTTGTCTTCAGTCCGTTTTTTTCCTTTTCTGCCGTTTCTACTTCTGATCATCCGTATCGGCAAAAAGCAAACGAACGAATTCGACTACAGTAGATTTTCTATATGAGACCGATTTGAGATACACGATATCTGTCCACGGATGCCGCTTTAACAAACAGCGGTTGTCGTCGGCCGGGCGGTTCCCCGTCGCTTGTATCGCAGTGACATTTTTTGATGCTGACAATTGAACAGCGACGCGGTCTATCGGTGAGACACTAACCCTAGTTAAGAAATCAAAAATTGTTAATTGCAATTTTTCGGTAAAAAGAAGTTTACTGGTATATTGGAGACATTTTTCTGATAAAAATAAGACCAAATACGAAATGGTTACGACACTTGGTTTCGCTATTCTGACTTGTCAAACACACTGTCGCCTAAACGTCGCGAGATCAATGTGGTGTGAAGAAGGAACTTCTATTCGATGGAATCAAGTACCTGGCGAATGAATCGACGCTTACCGTGGAGCTGGATGAGAAACAAAGTTTTCTTGAGTGGAATGAATGTCCCCTATTCGTTATAAGCCCATTTGGCGGCATTTTTTTTGCGTCTCTTACCGTGTAGGGACACCATTGGCAGGTGCCTCCTCACAAACTCACACAGAGATCCTGCTACAGTTTAGACGGCTTTAAACTCCTCATACGCAAATAAAGTGTGGGGTTTGGAATCTCCTATGTAAGAAAAGAACTATGGGAAGGATCGGAGGGGACAGACGCCGAGAGATGGCGTAAGGTGCCGCGAGGCCCTTAGACAGAATTAAGAAACGTAAACATTGAGAGCGCCGGTGGCCTAGTGTGTATGGCGCCGGCCTGCGGATCCAAAGGTTGCGGGTTCGATTCCCGCACCGGCAGCGTTAATTTTTCTGTCCCGATCCTACAAATGGGGGCTCGTCCGGGATAGGAGCTCTTCCGAATACTCGCATCGGGGAGATCTTGAGTTGTACACGACGGAGACTCAGGCTGTGTGCGAGTCAGAAGTGTAACGAGATACAGGGGCTCAGGCTGTGTGTGCGAGTCAGGACTCAGGCTGTGTGCGAGTCAGGAAAGTGTATGCTCGTGCATTTGAGGGCAAATGCCAACTGCAGGATGGCCGAGTGTGGGGTTTGGAATCTCCTATGTAAGAAAAGAACTATGGGAAGGATCGGAGGGGACAGACGCCGAGAGATGGCGTAAGGTGCCGCGAGGCCCTTAGACAGAATTAAGAAACGTAAACATTGAGAGCGCCGGTAGCCTAGTGTGTATGGCGCCGGCCTGCGGATCCAAAGGTTGCGGGTTCGATTCCCGCACCGGCAGCGTTAATTTTTCTGTCCCGATCCTACAAAAGTGGCAAGCAATTTTATATGTAAATAGGAGTTTTAATTAGTAACAAAATATAACCCGATTGGTTTCGTGTTTGGTCTCATTTTACTTGGCAAAATATTAGCAATACGGTACTGACATTTTTATTCATAAAAAGTCAAAGTTGTAAAAGTTTCTTCGCTGCACTAGTGTTGCCTCATCGTCATGTGGCATTCAATCATTCAACAATGTCTTCACCTTCACTCCCTCTTTCTATATCAACTGTCCCTACGTTTGGCGGTGTCGGCAAATTACAAAGAGACGGGCGCATGGCCCAGCGTGGCCCAGCGTGGCCGGCAACGTGGCGCAGAGACGACATTCGTGTCAAATCACCGGATGTACGAGCAACGGAGAAACTTTAAAATTGTAAAGATAGAAATAAAGAAGTTTTTCGTACAGACAGGGTCGTTTCGTTTCTCATGTTCCGATCATTTGTATGAAATGGAATACAATAATCAATGTAAGAGAGCAAGTGTATTGGAAGGCATTTACTTCTTTAATAAACAAGTACTTTTTGCAACATTTTCAACCTCGTCGGTGCTGCTAGCACTTAAAATTATCACGATACAAAAATTGGGAGTGATGGGATTCGATAATGTATAAAAGTTCGTTCTACAAATTAGTTTAACATGCCAGTAAACGACTAGAAAGGATGATCTTGACTTTTTCACTGACACCCCTTTTTTAAAAATGAGCAAAAAGGGAAGTTTTCAATTTACACCTCACTGCCCATCGCCCTTGCAGATTCAACGTTAAAACATGATGAAAATGGGAATTTTTTAATGAGCTATCGAATGACGTTTTTGGTTTATAATTGTTTTGGGATCGCTTTTGAGCCCCATCATCACCCTTCGAATAAGATACTTTATCAGATCATCGGTTAGGTTAGGGACGAAAAGGCATTTTAATAACCGCTGGCTTATGCCAAAGGAAACACTTGTACGCAATCGTGTCGGAGAGGAGTCGGAGCCGTAGCTTATTTCTTGTCTCCTTTCGGTACGTGGTAGACGACTCGCTGACTGAGAGCACGTATACATACATCTCAATGTACATCTTTTCCCCACCACGCCCGTCACGACAGTGGTTCTTAGGAATTCCTCGTCGGTGCTCGGTGTTACCTACAAAGTTAGAACCTCGGAATTCTTCCGTGCCGACAGAGCATTTGGGCCCCTTTGAGCCCCCGGTAATTGTTGGGAATGACTCGTTCCTCACCGATTTTCATGAAACTTCGTGTAATGGTCAATTTTTGCATAAAAATAAGATCTGTAAAAGCAAAAAGTGTCGCTCGCGTTTAATTAAAAAGTTATTAAGCGCTAAAGTTTATTAGAAAATCTGCCTTACCGGCAGCAAGAATGCTATCTGCGCATGCGCACGGTGAAGTTTGAAGGAAGTTTGCGCGTATTTGAAATGAAATAATATTGAATTGGTGAAGGCTAGGTGTGGTTAAGGCTTCCCTTACATAATATTTAAGGGTTTCCAATCAAAAAAGTGGGTGGAGAGTTGGTTTAGGTCTATATTTCTTTCAGCCAAATCTCACTTTTCATTTTATTTCTACGGCTAGGTGCGGGCAAGGCTTCCCTTACATAATATTTAAGGGTTTCCAATCAAAAAATGGGTTGATAGTTGGTTTAGGTCTATATTTCTTTCAGCCAAATCTCACTTTTCATTTAATTTCTACGGCTTGGTGTGGGCAAGGCTTCCCTTTCATAATGTTTAAGAGTTTTCAATTAAACAATGGTTTGAGAGTAGGTTCGGGTTATATTTTAATAGCAAAAGTGCAGCAACATCATTTCTATCGACAAAAGCACTACAAAAGGGAAGCCTAGCCTACACCCAGCCCTTAAATAATACAAAAAGTAAGATTTGGCTGAAAGAAATCTAGACCTAAACCAACTCTCAACCCATTTTTTGATTGGAAACCCTTAAATATTATGTAAGGGAAGCCTTGCCCGCACCTAGCCGTAGGAATAAAATGAAAAGTGAGATTTGGCTGAAAGAAATATAGACCTAAACCAACTCTCAACCCACTTTTTTGATTGGAAACCCTTAAATATTATGTAAGGGAAGCCTTGCCCGCACCTAGCCGTAGAAATAAAATGAAAAGTGAGATTTGGCTGAAAGAAATATAGACCTAAACCAACTCTCAACCCACTTTTTTGATTGGAAACCCTTAAATATTATGTAAGGGAAGCCTTGCCTACACCTAGCCTTCGCCAATTCAATATCATTTCGTTTCAAATACGCGCACTCTACCTGCAAACTTGTTCGTGCGCATGCGCGGACGTCAGTGCGCATGCGCAGACATCAGTGCGCATGCGCTGGGATAGCATTCTTGCTGCCTGTAAGGCAGATTTTCTAATAAACTTTAACGCTTAATAACTTTTTAATTAGACGCGAGCGACACTTTTTGCTTTTACAGATCTTATTTTTATGTAAAAATTAATGTTTTTGCAAAGTTTCATGAAAATCGGTGAGGAACGAGTCATTCCCAACAATTACCACAAAATTTTGCCCAGCATGCAATGTCTATCCCTATCTCGTCTGTGCCTTTACCATGATGTTGTTTCATGTTCGATACAATTGCTTCAAAATTGGGACTTTTTGATGTAAGAGCGATTTGAATACAGTCTTCGGCGTTTAATCGATTTCTGTTCTTCGTTTTTATGTTCATTAGAGTGGAAAAGCCTTGTTTGCACAAATATGTTGTTCCAAATGGCAACAATTTTTTAACCGCCTCTTCATGTGCAATTTTGAAAGCCTTTGCAGCTTTTGACATCCAAAAAGACGACAGATTTGGTTTACTCTCAAATTGAATACGTGCTTCAGTATTAGATCGAAGTTCAAGAATTGCTTCTGCCAAACCTGAAGGTTCTTCTGGTATCATAGCAATTTCACATTTAAAAGGATCTACAATCCAACTGACAGTACGTGTATCAAGATCTGGAAAGTAAACTGAAAACCGCTTTCTGAGTTTGATAAGATGTCTTACAATTGTATCCTTGATGTCAGCAAAAGTAATATTTTCGCAATCTTCCAAAAACAAAGCTAACCTTGAAAAAGAAGCTATCTTGTTCTGTTCTACTTTCTGTCTCCAATATTGCAGCTTTAATCCAAACGCTGACACTATTTCTCTCGCTGAAATGATATTAATATTCTTTCCTTGCAATTCTTTGTTTAATATATTTATACTCTCAAAAATGTCCGCTAAATATGCGAGATATGCAACCCAGGAAGAGTTTTTAAACTTATCTGCGAGAATATTTTTTTGATTAACCATAAATATTTCGACTTCAGTTTTGAGAGTCCATACTCGATTTAGTACATTTCCACGAGAGAGCCACCTCACTTTCACACAACGGTTTCATTTTTACCCCCAAAAATTTCATTTTTACTCCACTTGGGGTAATTTACCCCGGTTGCCCAACCGCTGGCTTAGATGGTCTATTTTAGCACTTTCACATTCTGTTCCTTACAAAACTTTTTGAATGGAAAAACTTTCAATTCTGACAAGCAAGTCAGTGAGGCTGTCAAAACTTTCTTCCAGTCCAAACCAACCACATTTCATAAGAAAGAAATGAATGAGCTGCCAGGAAGATGGGGAAGTACTATACATAATAGTGGTGAATACATATTAATTCATATGATTTTGTTATTTAATGGAAGCAAAATAAATGACTGATAAAGAAACAGAAGTTACTTATGACTGACTTGACCTAATATATTATGGTAAAGTGTTTTTATAAAGACAGTATAGAAAGAAAACTTGAAGAATTGAATGTCAAGGACTAATGTATTTATAAATAATTACGAACAATTGGGTTGCTTTTCGCAATATATGAGGATATCTAAGCTTGTGAACTTCTGCCCATCTTTACATATCATACATGTGTTAGTATTCATATTCATTGCTATTATCATAAAAGAAGTAACAATTTGTGTGTCATGTCTTACAACATAATACTGTGTTACGTACAATTTTTTAAGTATTATTATTCTCTGGAAATTGTTTATTCTGTCCTTTGAACATCATCATTGATTGTGGTCCCTTCATTATGCGATACATCAGCATCCAGCAAAGTTTTGCAGGTAATACACTGTTTAGAAATTTATAAACATTGATTCATAAATACATATTACTATTATCGATTAATGCATACCATTTGAGCGGAAGAAAAAGTTTGACACTTGCAGGTAATGTAATGTTTGCACGGTTTGTCAAAATTCCAGAAACAATTTCTTGTGCAACATATTGTGGATCCAACATTTGCATGAGTCTGATAACAGATATCATAGTTAGCACATTAAAGAGTTAACATGATACACAGAGTGTGTGGTAGCTGGTGATACAAGATTGGCAGAAGTAAAACTCACACAAATAAGTTGGCAAAAGAAAAGTGAGTGTTTCAGGCTCACATATTGTTTGGGAGAAAAGCATCATGTCAAAGAATGAACAGATTGTTCAATTTAAATAAGAACAAATGTACAAATTAAAAACTTCACAAGAACGCTCCTAAATAAATGTCAATCAAATAAGGTTGCAATTCTTATAAACCCCCTTCCTTATAAATGAACTTACAGGCAATCCAATTACATAAATGTTATCAAGATAATGTGTATATAAATATTTTGCGATATTGAGGTGTTATACCAACAAAATTCAATTTACAAAATAAAAACAACTTTGAGAAGTTTTTGAAATAAATAAGTTTCTAGAAAGTGATAATTTAATTCTATTGTTGCATCTGTATAATATATGCATCAAAATTATAGAGATGATTATAAATGTAAATACAGACAGTTTTCAACGAAATTCATTATAGTGATATTTTAAACCAATACATATATTTTTGTTTTCAGGGTTATTGTATACATTTTGTGACTCACTGCTTCATTATATTACCAGCTTTCCACATATTCTATATAATATAAATATAACAAATGTTACCGTGGCTTTACTCCATGGAACATACCAGTGTTTATAAAATAAGGACAAACAAGTGTCATATGAATTCCATTGTACCCATGTGTCTACATACCAAACAAAGAGGATGTTATAACATTATTTTGGTTTTGTATCAGTAGGGTGTTAACACGTGGTTGCTTCACCTTTAACTCTGTATAAAGACTCTCATGAAATCCAATTGCTGCAAATTTTGTGGCTGAGTAATCTGTACAATTATAAGTGCCTAGTAGTCCAGCCACACTAGCAACTGTGACAATATGGCCATAATTATCTTTCATCATATCTTTCAAAAATGCTTTAGTAATCTGGATGGTGATTAGAAAGTTAGAAAATTGAATTACTCTTATTTAACAATATTATCAAGTTGTGAGTTCTCTTACCCAATAATGAGACAGAATATTTATTTTAAAAGTGTGCTCAATTTGATGATCAGCTAAGTTCCAAAGTGTTTTTCCCCATACAAATCCAGCATTATTTATCAATATATTTACCTATTTTGTTAATTAACAAATATATATGCATCATTATCTCCAAAACACAACTGAATACATTGTAAATGTACCTTCCCAACTTCATTTGCAATTTTCTTTATAGCTTCATATATTTCCTTTTTACTGGAAATATCACAATAATACCCTGAGCATTTTCCACCTGAATTTTGTATTTCTTGAACTAGTTTTTGAATACCTGAAAATACGCAGAGTGACAGTTGAAGCAGTCGTTTTTTCTTATTTATGTATTTATCATATTTGTTTACCATTTGAATTTATGTCCCAAATAATAACATGAACCCCTTGTTCAGCTAGTTTTTTTGCAATCAGTCTTCCAATACCACCAGCACCACCAGTTACTAAAGCAACATCTCCTGCAATTTGCTTTTCAAAATAACGTTGTGGAATAAAAGTGAGAATTATAGCTTCGCTTATATAAACAATGGCCATTCCTAAGAATATGAGCATATCATATAGAACCAGTACACAGTGTTGGAAAACCATATTTATATTGCCGGCTGCAGAATAAAGCTGAAAAATATGTTTTTGTATCTCTAAAAAATTCTATATACGGTGCAGTATTACTTACAATGGAGAAAATGCAGCCTCTTCAATTTCTGCAACAGAAAATAATTTTAGAAAGAAAATGACTGGACTGTGTACAAAATAGTATATACCGTTTTTTTTTTGTACTTTTTATTGCTTATTCAAATTTCAAGCGTACACACGGCGCAAAATACTATTAAATCTTTCATTGTAGAATTATATATATTTTTTATACTGTTGACGCGCGAAAAGAATCAATTTCTCAGATTAATAAGACTTTTATATGTACTTTCATAGCGTTTTACGAATGTAGCTTTGAATAGTTTTCAATATGCGACCGTAACACACGCTGCTCTTTGAAAAGAAGTAACACTAAACACTACTTTTCCTTGCTTCTTATTGTTTCTTCTACCGCCTTTCTTACTTTTTTTAGATTAGAATAAAAGGGTTACTACACGTTTTGTTTGAAAGTGTACGGTAACGTGCAAACCTGCGATACTGACTCATCACTGCTCATCACAGACAACTAGTCCTTTGGTGAAAGGCGGTAATTCAATATATTGAGATCTAGGCCGGTTGTTTCCCACATTACGGCGAAAAAAAGTTAAAATGGAAATGAAAACAGTACTATTTTCAAGTACTTATGCGAATTCATTCCACTGAACAGCGCGATTTTTATAACATTGTTGATAATCTGACAGGCAAATAATTGTATAAATCAACTTTTTATCATTGACAAATACTACCTAGAACACGGAATATAAATGAAAGCATAAAATATACAGTGTTTGCTTTTTCTTATAAATACTATGAATGTTCTACAAGTATTAAGCACCCAAGTGATATTCCGGGCAGTAGATGTAGAAATTGAATCGCGCTTTTGTTGCGTGAGATTCATCGGATGTATGGTTTGCGTTTTCCGTGCTCGATTTGATGTTACTATGTAACATTTTTTTAATCATATCGCATATTTTTTTCAGTTACTGGGTAAATATATTTGCAACCGCAAATCCAATATGTCTAGACTTTGAATACTCCTCCAATGATCAATTTGCTTGGATTTTTTCAGCAAGTGTCTTGTTATGTTTTCAAATCAATCTTCGTGTATACAAATGTAAATGTATGTAATTTTTGTAGAGGAAAGCTTTTAGGTACTGAAAGCCTATTTTATCATATTCTTGACAGTGTCCATCTTTACATGACATATTGCAGATTTATTTTGCCGTTGAATTACCATAATCGTGGCATTAGAATTTTGTACAGAAATATTGTGGTTTTGGGGAAAAGTGTACTCTTTGCTCATGTAGGAAGATATAGTCGTAACTTCTAACATTCCAAAAGTCTTAGCCATTTTTTATGTAACATTTTGTTAGGGATCAAGTGCTAACTACAGTATATTAATGTTTTCTTGTCAGGTTATCGGAAAATCACAATAAATCTATTGCACAGGATGTATCACTATAAAACCTGCGAATGTTGTAAACACATTCTCTTCAAGAATTGTTTTGTGAATAATGAAATGTATACAGGGTGGTCGCGAACCGGTGGTACAACCGAAAAGGAGGTGAATCTACATGCAAAAATAAGTCGAAAAAAACGTATGGTAATTTTTTTTAAACGCTCTGTTTCCGAGAAAATCGACTTTGAATTTTCGCCAGGTGCAAGCGCCCTGAAGCATGGCATTGTATATCTATATCTATCGCTTCACGTCGTCTGCGAGTACGTTCGGGAAGCTATGACGTCACGATAGGCCGCTTCGGTCTCATTGTCGCGTATACCGGGTAACTATGGGTGCAACTGTAACAACGATTCTATCAAATTAAGCGTTACTGTTTCGAAGATGGTATGTATTAAAACATTCGGACGCATTTGTAGAGTTAACTGATGTTATTTACTAGGTGATTGTACTTAAAAATGTATCATTATAGCCTGCTTCGATGCCACACAATGAGATAAGTCTGGATAAGCCATCGCTCCGCGACCAAGCGTCCTAGAGCGGCACCCGGTATAACGCGTTGCGCTCGGGTGCGCTTGCACTTTACGAAAATTCAAAGTCGATTTTCTCGAAAACCGAGCGTTTAAAAAAAAATTATCATACGTTTTTTTCGACTTATGTTGTATGTTCTTTTGTAATGCAGTTAAGGCATCACTTTTATGTTTAATGCCGAGTATTATATAGTAACTTAGTTTAAAGTAGTTCAGTGCAGAAATAAAAACTCGAAAAGTAATTTAAATTATGACAAAATAACTAAGGCGAATAAGCATACTTATGTGTTATCTGTGTTACACACATTTTAGGGTGGAATAAGTACATTAATAGAAAGAGAGTAATAATAGATAGAAAATTGATTTATTCAATTTATTTGTATTTGTGTATTGATTAAGTACAATTTACAATTAATATACAAAGTTTTCCATGTGAAAAATTAATATTTTTAATTAAATCATCAGTGACAAGTTTCAATAACTCATTTTATCCAGGTATATGTATTAGAATTAGAATATGTCTAAGAATATTTCACTGGTTGGAATATAAAACTGAAATTTTTACGACGTCAACTTTCAGGAAGTCAGAATATTAGTAATATGTAAATAAACAAAAAACATTAAATTTGAACGAATAAAAATAAAAATTTGATTCACAGAATTAGAAACAGTGGCCGTACTATTTGCACACAGTGAAATAAGACCTTTCTTGGTGTGTTACATATTTACGTGAAAGTAATCACAAGTGCTTTATTTTCATATGTGTATAATCACACACTTTTCATGAATGTTTTGTATAGTGATATCATTTTATCTTTATAACCGTTACTTGAAAACAAAGGAAACAGCACAGGACATTTAAAGCATTTTCAATAACTAAAATTAATCGTCTAAATCATTGACATGGAGGACTTCTCTATGAGTTAAGCCAACTGCCGACAACGACAGGACATCTTTGCCTGGATATAGAATTCGTTTTGGGTAACTTGTAGTTATTTCAAAATTTGCAGGAGAGTCCGGTTGACTGTAAATCCAGTGGAATACATCCTGCATGAAAGAAAAGTGTGATTAAATGCATTTAAACTTATATATTTCTGTGTTTTTACATTTTAAATTTGTTAAAAAATGTTTTGTTTCCCCCTTCTTACTGCATAGTACATTTAAGACAAAAATAATATATTACCTGAATCGTATCGGACATAAGAAAACGTCTTTTCATTGTTCTTTCTCCGAGTTTTATCTGAAGATGACACGCTTGCGGATGCGAGGATTCGGGTTCAAAGGGTACTTTTCGTACAGTCAGTTCCTTCTCCAAGCGAATACGTTGAATTTCCATTTCTTGTGCATCAAGTTCTTCTTGTTTCCTCGCTTCACGTTCCTCTTTTGCCCGACGTTCCTCCTCTCTTTTGCGATCCTTTTCCTGATCGGCGCGTAATGACTCTTCGTATGCCCGATCCTGTTGTTGCCTCAATGATTGGGCAGCACTACGTTCAGCTCTATTCAACAAATAATAAGTACATACGTATACAATAATAAAAAATTTGTAAATAGTCATTCAATTCTTTCATTCTTAATATACGCATCCTTGCAATGTAGTTATTGGTCACATCAACTTTTAAATAAAACGATCATTTGTTTCTACCACTAGCTGTTCATCCTACTTTCGTTTTTCTGTGAAAGCATTTTTATGTCATATGGTTCAACCATAAGAGTGAACCTCTATCGCTGACATTAAAAATTGCTTGAAAATATGTATCGTAAATGGGAGATGTATTTAATTACGAGAAAATTGTAAATGTATTACAAAAATGTCATCATACTACAAAATGATTGGGAAATCCAAATTATATATTTACTATTAAAACGATTAAATAATGTAATTATAAGGAAAAAGAACAGAACGAAATAGTGTTTAAAGGAGATTAAATTATTATAAACGTTATCAAGACGTTCTTGCACAGAAAAGCCAAAGTAGAATAAACGGCTATTGGCGCCAGTAACTTATCTCTATTCCACTATTGTTTTTATAATTTTTCACATCTAGAATGCGTGAAAATCTGTGAGAAAGGCGTAAAATTCATCAAAACGTAATGCGAAAATAAAGCCTGCTTTACCTATCTTGACGTGCCTGTATCAAATTAATTTCATTATGCTCTACGACCGCCTGTAATCGGGAAAGTAAATCAGTAGGAGATGGAGTGCCTTCCATTCTGTAATAAGAAATCTCAAGTCATTGAAACAGGGGGAACATTGTTCCATTAATATAAATTAATCACTTACCGACGTACTATGGTCATTCTATTGTCTTTTAAAACAATAAGAGCTAGGAATGGGTATGAACCAGACTTGAGGGCCTCTGCAACCTTATAGCCTTCCCCAGATTGAACATTACATGCCCAAAAGAGTGTGTGAGTGTTTATATAGTGGACAACCTCTGAATTATTTAACGTTATTCTGCCACATAATTGTCTCAATTACCACCAGAACAGATTATAGACCTAATGCAGATGAGTTACAAAACTTTTGTCTAAAAATACCTGCACCATTGTTCTACATTTTGCGCTTCGTCTTTATGAAGGTACACTAATAAAAATCGCAACTCTTGCTTGGCATCAGACAGAGCTTGATTGTATGACCCTTGATAAAAAACTGGATGCAGACTACCATAGTGTTCTTCATAAGATCGTATAAAAGTAACAACGTCTTCAACAGGATCAGAGGATACTTGAAAGATGTTAATAAATATTGTATAGTAAAGGTCACTCTTATTCATGATAGCTTAACAGTTACTTACCAGGTCTGACATCATTCCTGAACATTGCAAAGACTAACTGTACAATATTGCTCACTATGTTATAACATATGGAAAATATGTATGATAAATGTCCACCTCTGCCTGGACTACCGGGCTGATTAAAATAAATTCTCGAACTACTATCATCAACAACTTGTGGTGGCCTGGAACCTGAATCTTGTGCATACATGGATGGTAGGCCTTCATACAAGTTTAATTGTTCCTGCGACAATAATAATAATAGATGTAAGTGTGAAATGGTAACAAAAACAGAATATGAAGTGGTACCTGTACAGCCACTTCCAAAATCCAGTTATGTCTTTGCAGAACATCTCTGCAAATTGTCAAGTCTTCAATGCCTGTGAGATCCTAAAACAAAGCAGATATGGGAAAGGTTAAAGATGGTGAACAACACGGAAGATTAAACGTGTTAAAGCAGGAACCCACTTGAAATTGCAGAATTTTTTCGATTTGGTCTGCAGCAAGTTCTCCAAAGAAATGATCCGCCATGACGATCTCCGGTCGGTAAAACTGTTTCTTCGTGGCAATTGTGAAATTAGTATATCAGCTGGCACGAGAGACAACAGGTACACAGAAAATCGTAAAGTAGGATGATATAGGCATTTGGAACTTGGATTAGTGGTAAGATAACCTCTAGAGTTACTGAATTTTGGGCGCGTCCTTTCGTTTATACTGCAGTTCAAACATCAACTCCACATCTTCGTACATTTATTCAGCTTCTCCCGTTTTGTGATTTTATATGCATGCAATAAATCCAGATATATCGTTTTACGAAAATTTGTTGTCTCAGAAAATTATCTTTCATGTAGCACACGACGAGAATATAAAGTGTCAAAGTGTACGGGGATGATTCTCTATGTAACAACCATAGACATGGCATTGGATAGAACTATCATTCAACGTATTTTTTGCCCACCAACTTTGGGTACAATGTCTGATTGCTATTTTCATGCCAGACGCAACTTTATCGACAAGTCACAGCCCAAAACCTTAAATTATTGGCGATTATAACACCGTTGAGATATAACAACCTACAAAATATAGGATAAATGTTCGATTATAGACAAGACGCTGGAGAGACGTATGTGTCACGAACAATTATCATATGCTCGGTGGATTCTGGGCTTCCTTCCCATTTTTATGTTTCGCTCTACGCTATCGACTATGCACAAAATTGTCACACAGTACATCTAGATATACAGGGTGAGCCAGAATTCGAGGGAGAAAATTTAGGGGGTGGTAGAACACATGAATACAAGCACTTTTTGGCAAATAATATATGGGGCGCAACTCAAGGGATAAAAAGTTATACCGTATATTTGCACCGTTACATTTAACGCACTGGCAGCCGCGCGCGTCGTCGATCCCTGGTCTGGCGGCGAACGTGTTAAAGAATTATCACAAGAACGAGAGCAGATATTTCACAAAACACTTTATTAACACTATATTATTGATATATATCTCAAAAATAAAAAGTTTAAGGGTAACACGGAAACTGCTACGCGAATTTATGAGGAAACAACCGTCAGCCACGCGCGGTGCTCAGAACTGCGCTGGTTTTGAGAGAGAGCAATGCCAAACGTACTTCTAAGATTAAAAATGATATATGGTATAAAACTGCATTGACTAACTAAAACTGATACTTTCGTATGACGTTGAAATTTAATTCAATTCAAAATTTAGTCAAAAAGGTTGTGGACATGACTTCCTTCCTACTGGCGTGCAGAAGGAAAGCCACTTGTCTCAAGTTCCTATAGCACAAAATAATACCTTTACTAGTGATCCATATTTACTGGATTAATTCGCACATGTCAGGTTCGCAAAAAATATCAAACAAAGGAATTTGCCCTACTACTTCAGCCTTGCGGCAAATAGACTTGGAAATCAAACAATGTATATCAGACCTCAGACATAAGCACTGGGAAGAGCTTTTAGGGTGATTTGAAAAACCCGTTTCTACTTTTTGGAACACTTATAAGTCAGTCTAGAATTTGGGCTCAAGGATGCATCTCCCCCAGCTGAAGGTACAAAAGGCCGAACTCACTTCTAGTGATGATAAGGCATAGATCCTGGCGGAACAGTTTGCCGCGGTTCACGCTGCCGCTCACGACCTGGCTTCCCTCTATTATCTTTTCATTCACAAATCCATTTCGTCCTTAAATTCCTCACAGTCTGAATCCTGGGACATACTAGACTCCCTCTCCCCCGGTTGGGTCATAAAATCCTTTAACCCTTTGCGGTCGGAAGGCGCCGCTCCGGCGCCACGTAGATTCGCACCGCAGGTTGGATGTCGCCGGAGCGGCGACAATTGATGTTTATGTTAAATTTTGTTATCTCCAAGCGATAGGGACACAGTATTGGTACTTGAAGAGGTTTCTTAGCTATTGATGTTCTTTCCGCCTCATTCGCAAAAATCGCGTCAACCTGCCACTTCGTCCGGCCGGAAAAGTCTCCGACCGCAAAGGGTTAAAGCATTGAAATCAAAAAGAGCATCACGACCTGACAAAATTACAGCTGATATGTTGGAAAATGCTATTCCAAATATTTCGGGCCAGTATTATGATATCTGTCGATCGTAAGGGAAGGAGGATGTTGGGGTATTCGTGAAGTGTGGATCTGCCTGGTTGCGAAATGCAGATTCTGTGGGCCCCAGCTTTATCGTAGATTTAAGATTAAAGGTTCGGAAGGAACCTTTCTGGCGACTGTATTGGGACGTTATTAACACGTTCCGTGCCGCGTGGGGCGTATGCGACCCACGCTGAACTTTCCGCTCACGCCGCTTGGAATTCTCATTGATAAAAAAAGAATTCTTTAAAAATTTGTTGTAAAATTGAATGTAGGCATCTGAATATCATGTATACCACTTTTATCGTAGTGTGGGGCGTATATGACCCACGCGGTGTGGCGATCATTTTTTCAAACAGCAGAGCCGTACGGATCGCGGCGAGCGGATCACGCGCTATCTTTTGTCTGATAAACAATAAAATATCAAGCGTAGAATTTAGAAAACAATTAGCTATGCAGTCGATGGCCTACAAAGATTATAATACTTTGCCCAAAGTACCAAAAAGAGTTCGGCATGAAATTAAAGAAATCGAGGGCAAATTCACTTTAGTGAGGAGACGGTGCAAAATGTGTTATAAAAATAATGTAAAAAAGTTTGGCTCGAAATCGGCAAGAAATTGTACGAGAAAAAGTTATAACATTTTGTGATGAATGTCCAGATGAGCCCTATTTATGTTTGCCATGTTTCAACAAAGTGCACCGCAATATGTCTTTCTAATTGTAAGCAGATTTGTAAACAATAATATTCAACATTTTTGAAATAAAACACTTTATTTTATATGCGTTTAGACTTTATTAAAGTGGTTATATAGCTGCTTGCGACTCGTCTGGTAGAGTAAACGTTCGACCATGTGTTTGTTATAATAATTCCATAAAAATTAAATTTATTGTTTTTTTGTCTAATGCATATTAAAATGTATACCCTTTTTTTTTGCTAATTATGGCTTTGTACTATTGAAAAATTGTAAGGCGTACGTCAAAAACGAGTTTATTTAATTGTAAAAGTGTGGGTCGTATACGCCCCACGCGGCCTGAACGGAAAGTCTTCAAAAATCGCTCCGGCACGGAACGTATTAAGGAGGGCGGGTTTTCAAATATTGAATTGATGAACTCAAATGAAAATATAACTATAAACTATATTCTTGATGAAAATATTGCAAACAAAGGGTATTATAAACTACCAACCAATGAGGTTAGACTCAAAGTATAAAGATTTCTTAATGCTCAATCAGGCCTGGCCTGGTTTTGCTATAGTCCTCTCTAGCCGAGGACTTGGATTAGGATTTTGCTCGAAAGGAACTAATGTCCGATCTTGCTGGAGACACTTTATTTAGAAATGGTTATGAAAGACCGACTTACTCTCAGTCAAAGGGTCTAGCCGTGTTACAATGCAAAAAGTGCCCCTAAACCAAATGAGACGTGTCATACGCCATTCGATAGCTTATGGAAAAAGAAACATTTTTGGAGATTGGAAATCCGAAATCTCAACTGGGGGGGTACTTATAGACAAAAATCAAAAATATGTTTCTTGCCCAATTATTTTTACTCCAGTGGATAACAAATTTTGAAAAAATTCACGAACGTATCGGCTAACGGTGTACACGTTACGGAATTTTTTCAGATTTTTTGGTTGAAAAACTGAGCTGTAAAAAATCAAAAACAAAATTTTTTTTTGAAAAATGGCAATTTTTCATCGAAGAAGTAAATTCTCCACTTTTATATTTTTTGTATAGGTACCTATTGTGAATACTAACATACTGAATTTTTTTCAGATTTTTTGTAAACCTGCGCTGTTATAAAAAAAAATAAAAACCGATTGTCCGGTTGCTTTTTGCGTGCCCCACCTATTTGTACAGTAGATCTTTGCATTTTTCCCAATCCACAAGTGTATTATGCAATGTGTAACGCTGCTCGAAGTCTAGAATTGGCGCAGGAGTTGATAAAGCCTTAAAATAGCAAATCATGGAAATTGCGACCAGTACGTTATATTCCAAAGTGTAAACCGAAATTCCAATGGCACCGGTGTGTACATTTTTGCGCAAGTTCGAATCCTTATAGGGTTATCTGTTTTTCACACATATTACTTTTTATTCAGAATTTAAAAAGACATTGTTCTAATTAATGCTTACCCTCATACGTCGTAAAATCACATGGTTTTTTTAGTTACGCAACATACTATTTTCAAGCACTTATGTACCATCGTTTCTCATCATTATCTTTAATCCATTCTTTTTTTGTATTTGAAGTAACGTAAAAATAATTAAAATATTCACTACAATGTTAGTTTTGGGAATTCCTCCCTTATATCCATTTGGACCTAGTTACCGTTACCGAAGCCACATAGGAATTATATGTAAGCTATGCGGTTTTTCCGTGCGTGATTGTCAACTAACTGCAGTAACAGTTTTTGCAGTGCCGAGAGTTATTCATACAAATGTAATCAACTTTTATTGCATTTGGCAAGAATGGTTTTACTATGCAATAAATGAAACGGTAAAGTTGTTCATGGAATTAATGACTACCCCAACCTGCATTCGAAGTCAGGTAGTTGCGTGGAGACAATGCAAACATTCAGTCCAAAGGATATAGGTAGAAAGACCGGTTGACTGTACCCTTATCCTATCCTTAGTTTCTGGTGTATTAATGACGGTTCGAGATGTAAGAGTAAAGCAATTCATCAATAGTTTATGATTCTACCGTACCGCAAACGTAACGTTGCGTCGGGAAATCGTATTCAAGCTCAATTCTTCAATAGCTACAAAAGTTTATTACTTTTTTTATTTTATTACCCATACAGTACAAGACTTAAGCACAATTTGCGCAATATATTCGGAACTCAGTAAATACTCATTGAAATAGGTGTGGCTTGTAAAATGTGGTCGTGTCGCTACAACGTCATTTTCATAATCAACCAATCAGAGAACGGAAGTATCCATCCACAAATCCGCATACACAAAATTCGAAATAAACTTTCGACCATCCCCACTATTTAAAAACATCTTTATAATAGCATGTAACCGTAGTTACTTTCTTATTGTTAATATATTACTCGGACTGTGGGTGCGAGCACTGGGCAACAGACAAACAGGGGGAAGGATGGTCGGCTCGATGTTGAGCAAAGAATTATAAATTATATTTTCAAATTACAAACGTCCGTTGTACTCGTACGGCTCTATAAAGCCGTCGCGTGGTTGGTGGCGGGTCGTTGGTTTGACGGAACGGCGACTCTCTTGTAAACGGTGTGGCGACTTCTTCGGATATTATGGCCTCTCCGGCTCCTCCAAGGACGGTTTGCCTTCAAGGGAGGGAAGATCGGTTTGTCTTCGGGATCCTTGGCCACTCCTGCTCCTCCAAGGACGGTTTGCCTTCTTGGGAGGGAAGATCGGTTTGTCTTCGGGATCCTTGGATGTAGCTCGCACCGTTTATTATACAATAATGGTCTTTATAATTGTCACTCTGTTATAATCGTAATGAGCCTAATAGTTGTCTTTCTCGGTCTCGCGCCGCTTTTATAATTCCCCTCCCTGCCTAATTTGCCAGGAGCGCCGAGGCGGTCACTCACCGCGTGATTTGGGGACATCGGTAATCGGGGATTCTCGTCGGTATGTAACCGACCGGTTACAAGCAGTTAGAATTTGTTTTCACTTTTGGTTGAAATACCAAGCGTAACACAGAGTGTCTGATCGGTTGATAGTTGTTAATACTTACTTTCTTACTGTGCAGTAGTTTTCGGTTTGACGTGAACAAAATGTCGAGCAAGAAAGTAGATTTGGTTGATAGGAAAACCCTGCGTGCAAGATGCATTCGTTGTGAGATTGTAATTCGCGCTGCGCCTGGCCGGAAACGTAAAATCACAACGGAAGAAGATGCGTTTAAGTGTTCCATAGTTCTACAAAAAGGGGTGTCTGTTGGTGACATGTTATGTGCCAAATGTCGTGTACCCGTGAGCAAGGCATTCGCAGATGTTAGCACAACATCCCTTGAAAAATCTATTCGAGTCGAAGACTCATCAGCAGGCTTGTCTTCTTTGATCAAACCTTCTACGTCCGTAACTAAAAAAACCATGTGATTTTACGACGTATGAGGGTAAGCATTAATTAGAACAATGTCTTTTTAAATTCTGAATAAAAAGTAATATGTGTGAAAAACAGATAACCCTATAAGGATTCGAACTTGCGCAAAAATGTACACACCGGTGCCATTGGAATTTCGGTTTACACTTTGGAATATAACGTACTGGTCGCAATTTCCATGATTTGCTATTTTAAGGCTTTATCAACTCCTGCGCCAATTCTAGACTTCGAGCAGCGTTACACATTGCATAATACACTTGTGGATTGGGAAAAATGCAAAGATCTACTGTACAAATAGGTGGGGCACGCAAAAAGCAACCGGACAATCGGTTTTTATTTTTTTTTATAACGGCGCAGGTTTACAAAAAATCTGAAAAATATTCAGTATGTTAGTATTCACAATAGGTACCTATACAAAAAATATAAAAGTGGAGAATTTACTTCTTCGATGAAAAATTGCCATTTTTCAAAAAAAAAATTTGTTTTTGATTTTTTACAGCTCAGTTTTTCAACCAAAAAATCTGAAAAAATTCCGTAACGTGTACACCGTTAGCCGATACGTTCGTGAATTTTTTCAAAATTTGTTATCCACTGGAGTAAAAATAATTGGGCAAGAAACATATTTTTGATTTTTGTCTATAAGTACCCCCCCAGTTGAGATTTCGGATTTCCAATCTCCAAAAATGTTTCTTTTTCCATAAGTTATCGAATGGCGTATGACACGTCTCATTTGGTTTAGGGGCACTTTTTGCATTGTAACACGGCTAGACCCTTTATCCTTCAAACGGACCACAAGCCCTTGGTCGCCCTGCTCCAGACGGAGAACACAAAGGTCCTCAGACCAACTACGGCGTCCCGATTGAAGCGCTGGGCCCTACGAGTCAATGGATATGATTTTAGGATCGAATACATCCCGACCAAGGAATTCGGGCAAGCGGGCGCCTTGTCGCGACTGAGAGAAAAACTCAGGCAGGACACCGCGGAGGAGTTACAGGTCGCCAGCGTCCGAGCAGTGGAGTCAGAGGTCCGGCAAATCCGAAATCGGTCAATCGATTATTTCGGCGAGGAATTGCGGCAGAATCTAAAGAACGCCACCTCGGAGGATCCACTTCTCAGTGCAATCATCGCGGGGGTCCGCGACAACCACTGGGACTCCTCGGGGGAAATGAAGGAGGCTCTAAAGCCTTTCAGGCGACGCGCGGAAGATTTGAGCATCGTTGATGGCACGCTGTTAGTGGATGACAGGGTTGTCATCCCCGAAGGACTCCGACCCGCAATCCTCGATGCCCTCCATAAGGGTCACCCAGGCGTCAGGAGATCGAAGCATCTCGCTCGAGAGTTCGTCTACTGGCCGGGAATGGCAGTCGACATCGAGCGGATGGTGCACCGGTGCGACCCATGTGCGCTCGCACAAAAACTGCCTAGGAAGGTCCCTCTCGAGCCATGGCGTACCCCATCGAAACCCATGGAACGCGTACATATAGATTACGCAGGGCCAATCAAAGGACAATATATGCTGGTCTTCGTCGACGCATATTCAAAATGCCTGGACGTTGCCCTCACTAGCACAATCTCGGCGAATCGTACAGTCGAGCTATGCCGCGAGATTTTCGCCAGGTACGGCCAACCAGATGTCCTCATCTCGGACCATGGAGCACAATTCACGTCTCAGGCTTTTGAGACATTCTGCAAGCAAATGCAGTGCAAACATCTTATGTCCGCCGTCAACCACCCGCAGTCCAACGGCCAGATGGAAAGGATGGTGGACACGGTAAAGAGGGCCATCTCGAAGGATCCCTCCAACTGGAAACGGGCTCTGTATGAGTTCATGCACAGCTACCGTTACACGCCCTGCGCAGCGACTCCGAACGGAGTCTCACCTGCGGAGCTGTTTTTCGGACGACATATGAACTCGCCGTTCTCCAAACTCTTCCCGACGCGTCAACAGGACGACGCTGCTACGCAGCAGTCTCGCGTGGGCATGGAAGACCAATTCGCCAGGCATCACGGAGCGCGACCAAGGCACCTCTCCGTCGGCGACCGGGTTGTCGTGCTCACACAACGGGACAGACGCCAACAAGGTAACGTAGTGAAGGTTATTTCGACTACACGTTACACTGTTCAAGTAGATAGCGGAAAACTGGTCGACCGCCATATCAACCACATCTGGCGTGGCGGTAACCAAGCGGCTACGACCGCTCCACGTCAGGACCTGCCCGTGGAGAACGAATGGACTCTCCTGACCCAGGGAACCCCTAACACCGTCGCTGACGTTGACAACGCGACACCCATACATGCCGAGCAACTTCCCCGGGCGGCCACGAAACCAGGCCCCCAAAACAAGACTTCTGGCGAGCGGGCAATTCAAACGACTCCGGCTAGGCCGACACGCACCCGAATCGCGCCACGACGCTTGGTGCTTGATCTATCGGCCAAATCCTATTCGGAGTGGTGACTACTCGAAGAGGCAGATGTTGGGAGCGTCGTATAGCGACTAAACAGCGGCGCAACGACTACGACGAGCGTTGCACACGCCGCACGCACCAACAGTCTTTTGCCGGCTTTTGCTTGTTAAACCACGTTTTTGAGAAATATAGATTTGTGTTACCACGCCTTAGTTATTACTGTGCTGTTTGCAACCCGAGTAATCCCTCGCTCTCCCACACCTTAAGAACCTCAACAAAAACACATTACAAAACGTAAACGTAAAGATACTCATTTAATTCTATAACACTATAAAATTCCTTGGCGCAATGAGGTAACCTACTTAGGCCTCATCCTTGATGATAAATTCATTTTCGGTCCAGCCATTTAAGACAGAATTATAAAAAACTTTAACGCGCACCGAGCGCTGTCCAGATTATTAAACTCCAAAGTCGAAAGAATAACAAAAATTAAAATCCTGTTATATAAATTATGTTCAAAGCCAGTACTCACATACGTATTCTAATCTGGTTTTCTGCGGCACAAAGGCACACACTCAAATTCCAAAGAATGCAAAATAAGACACTTAAGGTAGTACCTCCGCATTTGCATCATTGGCCGAAGTCTTCAAAACTTGGAGTGTACGTAATTAAATGCATAACACACACGATGTTAAAATTTGGAGACAGTTGTCGGTTGGTGTTGTTGACTACACCAAACATGAGATACTTGCAATTAAAAATGACATGTTTTGTACATACATAGAAGAAGGAGCATAGGAGAAGCGTGGGAAAATGACATATTTTTTTATCATGAATAATAAATCATTATATCTTGATGAAAAACTAAAATTTGTTAGAGTAATACATTTGGAATATCTTGCAAAATAATGGAAATTGTTTACCACGTAGATTTAATGAAACGTTAGAAAGAATAACATAGTTAGACGATTATTTTTTGTGGAGGGCATATCAGAGTAGTCGCGTGGAACCGATGCGTTTTCGGCGCTGCGCGAGTGTGCGTGTCTTTTGATCGCCGGCCACGTTACGCCACCCAAAAAAATATGCGACGTTGTCACATATTCACACAGAATAATATTCCATAGTATGTGTGTATTCGTATAGAGAATATAATAGTGTAAGAGGTACAATCTCGTAAAAAAAAACACAAGCTATAGACTGATTCTGCTGATATGTATAATGTGGATACTGTGTTTTGTGCCAGTCGTTCCAGGAGCAAGGATGTTGGAGTTGAGACTGGGTGGCGTGAGAAAAGCACTGGTTTTCGATTTTCTCTGCACGGCAAGTGCTGCAGTTGCAGTCGTCGTTTATTGTCACTAATACTTTTTAGGCGCGAAGGCGCTCACAGTTTTTGGGCGCGAAGGCGCTTGCACAGATTTGGGCGCGAAGGCGCTTGCACAGTTATAATCCCTTTATAAATTGCTTACGTACTCTAAGGAGCAGAGGTAACTTAATGCTAAAGGTCGCTCGCAGTCGGTGGTTTTTAGTAATCGATGACTCCCTCCTTTGGGCTCGAGGAAGGGGCATTATACGGCGTCAAATCTTCCCGCCCTTTCGCGAGGGAGCATCGACCGCGGATGTGGCGGTCCTCCGATGGTGGGCCAAGGGGCAAGCGGCGCGCAGCCTCGGGTCAGCGATCGAGAGAAACCTCCACCTTGTTTTGTCAAAACAGGTGACAAAACAAGGCGTCCGGATTTTGATCTCCCGATCGCTGACGGCCACGCACCGCGGGTGTCAGTGCCTTCCTGTTATGTTCTGGCGACTAAAATCGGCCGGAACATACTGAGTCAAAACTTTTTACCTGAATTGTCGCGGAGGTACTATAAACAGAGTAGAGAGAGAGAGTACAACAAATTCAGGGAACAAATCAACGCCAAAAATGTTCCCTATTGTTCTTTCACTATCAAATCGGAAAAGGCCCACTCGTTTGTGCTCAGAGGCCTCCCGAAACTTCCTTTGGACGAGATACAATCCGAAATTAAGATCGCTGGTCTCCCGGTAGCTAGTGTTACCTAGCTGAACCCGCGGAACGAGAACTCAACAATGCCATTTATAAAATCATTTTTCCGACCGACTGCGCGCCTGAGCGAGACTTCGCAACGGGTTTTATATTCCATACGAGAGTTTATTGGGAAGAGTACAGTCGGTCACAAAATCATTCGGACACCACTGTGGATCCGACTATTATACTCTGTATTTAACATAAACATACAATTACAAAAATTAAATACATAACATATATTACAATAGAGTATGTAGTTACTGGAAATATACGAAACATTTATTTGTAGTACCTGTGTCGTTAAATAATACGGGAAAAACAAAAAGATCGCGCATTTTTACCTCACGAAAACATTCGGACACTGGGAAATTTAAGTTTATAACTGTCTTTAACAATGGTGTTTTTGTGTATTAATATGTTTTGGGATAACCTTTATGTTTGATGACGTGTCGTAATCGTGTCGGCATGTTTAGGATAGGTCCCTCTGCCGTCACTCTGTCCGTTACTTGTCAACATCTCCCGAACATCTTATTAAAACCAAATGCACTGAATATCCATTGAAATCAATACTCCTTACCCAACCTCACGAAAAACCCATTTTTCCAAACCCTGCACAAATTATACCACACTAGAAGCTAACCCTCCTGGCGGCGGCGTAGAATCCGCTCCATCAGAAGGCACGCGCAATTAAAATATCCTGATCAACTGGCGGCGGCGTGAAATTTGCTTCATCAGTTGAATGGGCAAGACCAGTACCCGTTCGGGGAAACGTAAATAAAAAAACCTTTGTCGCGGAATGGGGACATAGATTGCGATAAGATATTAGGTATTAGGTGCTCACCTCCCATTCCGACTGACTTTATACCCCAGAAACTGAACCTCTGCCGATCCAAGAACCATACGTTCCCTTTTCTGTCCCTCTCCCAACTAAATAACGAACTCTAACGCGCAATTTCCAGGGGTGTGTCGCGTAGGTACAAGTCCCCAAAAACGTGCTTTCATTCTCTATCAACGCTAAGACGTGCTTGGGTGACGGCTATGTTTTCGCAGGGACTCCCTCCCTTCCGTTCACGGATGACACTCTTCTTCGTTTAACTGAAACAAAATTTTGTAGGTAGTTTAAAATAATTTCATTTGTATCGCAATAATGACGAGTACACATATATAAAATAAATGTACGCAAACCCGAATACCGGCCGACGAGGCACTCGTCGGCGTAGCATACCCCAAGCCGTCCAGGACACAAGACATAGACCAGATACAATAAACTGTATACCGTAGCTGTAAACAAGCGTCAAGGGATCACGTGCGTTACTCGTGCATCCCGAATGGGTTTGAGTGCGTCCTTTATTGCAGCGACCGTAACCGCTCAACACGGCGACGCTGCGACGCACGTGCGCCCTTTTCTCTGGGGCGATACTTCTCCTTTCTTTTCGACGATTTTCCAGAGAAGGGATGAGTGTCGAATTGCCCCGTCGTCGTCAAGACGGACGGGCATATTCATTCTTGTAAGAGACTCTGACGAGAGTAGGCGTTTATACAAATATAGATACATCTACAATTTGGGCACTCGTATTTTATTTTACCGTTATTTCTTACATAAACAAATGTAGAAATGTACAAAAATTGAAATATGATAAATATATATGAAATATAATGCAAGAAAATAAATTGGATAAACAAATTGGAAATATACATAAATTAAAAAATGCCAAATACATATATAAAATTGTAAGGAATAACGGTAAAATAAAATACGAGTGCCCAAATTGTAGATGTATCTATATTTGTATAAATCGCCTACTCTCGTCAGAGTCTCTTACAAGAATGAATATGCCCGTCCGTCTTGACGACGACGGGGCAATTCGACACTCATCCCTTCTCTGGAAAATCGTCGAAAAAGAAAGGAGAAGTATCGCCCCAGAGAAAAGGGCGCACGTGCGTCGCAGCGTCGCCGTGTCGAGCGGTTACGGTCGCTGCAATAAAGGACGCACTCAAACCCATTCGGGATGCACGAGTAACGCACGTGATCCCTTGACGCTTGTTTACAGCTACGGTATACAGTTTATTGTATCTGGTCTATGTTTTGTGTCCTGGACGGCTTGGGGTATGCTACGCCGACCAGTGCCTCGTCGGCCGGAATTCGGGTTTGCGTACAAAATATAATACAAAAAATAAATTGAATAAACATAAAATAAATAAAATATACATGAACCGAAAGTTCAATGATGACGATGTTACGTGACCGACTGCTATATTGCATCGTATCGCTCTTCCAGCTTGTCGCTTACACTTCGATTCTGGGATTCCGACCCACGGAGAAACTCTTATCGATTCACGCTGGGCAATTAACGTGTTAAGAAGGCACGTGCGCGAGGCCAATGATCCGACGTCATCGATGCTTTGATTGCGCATGTAATGTTATAGACATCAGCACAAAGAATCTGGCCACGGAGTGTGGAGAACGCAGGCTCTCTTGAAAGAGGACTATTGTCAAGGGACACGGCACTTACCCCAGAACACTTGAGGTCGCAGAACATTAGGTAGTTATTTTTAACACATTATATATTTATTTCTAACAGGTAAGATGTCATAGTTGGATACATGTGTCCTGAGTAAGTATGTCCGGTTCGTGTTCTTGGCTAATACATTATAATCCTAATTAGAGTTTTATACTTGTATTGTGTGTATATTGTAACCGTAGTTACTTTCTTATTATTTATATATAACTCGTACTGTGGGTGCGAGCACTGGGCAACAGACAAACAAGGGGAAGGATGGTCGGCTCGATATTGAACAAAGGAGTTATAAATTATATTTCTCAAATTACAAACTTCCGTTGTCGTTCTCGTACGGTTCTACAAAGTCGTCGCGTGGTCGATGGCGATGTATTCGTTCGGACTGTGGGTGCCTCGGGTTTTCAGACCGCTCCGGTTCCTCCAGGACGGTTTGCCTGATTGTGAGGGAAGGACGGTTTGCGTCCAGGATTGCGGTACACTCCGGTTCCTCCAGGACGGTTTTCCTTTTTGGAGGGAAGGACGGATTGCCTTCGGGACACCGTTGACTCCACACGCGCCTCTTAATATAATTAACTGTTGCGACGGATACTTTATAATGCTATACTGTATAATGCGCCTTTTGTGTCTGCTCCTCTCTCTCGCACCGCCTTTTAACACCTACTCCCCACTCCAATCTTTTCCTAATTGCCGGGAGCGCCGAGGCGGTCACTCATCGACGGAATCGGTAATCGGGGATTCTCCGTCGATATGTAACCGACCGGTTACAATATATGATGTGTTGTAACCATCTGTAATAGAATTCTTTCTCTGTGTGTTGTCTGGTGGGTGCGATTGGTTGCTCTTCCTCTGACCTCCGGTTTTACATGTACGACTCAAACAATAATTTTAGGCCGTATCAGTATTAATTGGGTCATTCCATGTCAAATCGACCAGTGGTTGGAATCGACCAATTTTGATTTGGATGAATTTTGGTCACAACTTTTATTTTATCATAAAACGAAGTCCTGCCAACGAAAAAAATTAAAAAAATTTTTTTTGGAAGTTATGCGAACTTGAAAATGTTGCCATTTATCCAGTTTCTTAATCTTGTTTTTTAAATACCTCGAGAACTATTATAGTTACAGAAATGGACCGCAATTTTTTTTAAAGAGTATACTTGGAACTGTAATAAAAAATTATTGTGAAAAAAATTTTCAAAAAAAACGCTGATTTGCACAATTTTGAAAACTGAAAAATCTTAAAAATCGCTGAACCACCATAAATTTTTGGTTCAAATTTTTTTCTAGGATACCTCTAACTAATCTCAGAAGATGCTGAAATTTTCAAGAGGGGTTTTTTTTTCTTTCAAAAGATATGAATTTTTGAATTGACACAAGTGTATTTATCGTTATTTCATTCAGTATGTGCCAAAGGAAAAGAATTTTCATATCTTTTAAAAGAAAAAAAAAACCCCTCTTGAACATTTCAGCATCTTTTGAGATTAGTTAGAGATACCCTAGAAAAAAATTTGAGCCAAAAATTTATGGGGGTTCAGCGATTTTTAAGATTTTTTAGTTTTCAAAATTGTGCAAATTAGCGATTTTTTGAAAATTTTTCTCACAATAATTTTTTATTACAGTTCCAAGTATGCTCTTTAAAAAAAATTGTGGCCCATTTATGTAACTGTAATAGTTCAAGAGAGACTTCCGCTTCCGGGGCGAGACAGTGTGGACGAGTGTGGCAGGTGTGTGAGAGAAAGGTGATGGAAAGAGGTGTACGGTGACAAGGGCGGGCGAAAGAGAGAGGTGGGGTAGAGGATAAGGAGAGGGTGCGTTGGAAGCGTGGGCGGAACGGGAGAGGAAGAGGAGAAGAGGTAGGAGGAGAGAGAAGCGAGAAGCAGAAAGCGAGGTTAGGAGGATGCGTGGAGCCGAGCAAGAGAGGGAACGGAGGAAGCGACACCTGGAGGGAAAATAAAAGAGCGGTGAAAGGGTCGGTAAAGAAGAGAGAAGAAGGCAGGTTAAGGCGAAGAGAGTGAGGGAGATGGGGCGGACGAAAAAGGGAAGGGAAGGAAAAGTGGAGGAGTTATGGAGAAGGAAGGAAGAGGAAGGAGGCAAGTGTGGGAGAGGAGAGGAGGATGAAACAGGGAATGCAGTGAAAAGGGAGAAGAAGTCACAAGGGGAGGACGAGGAAGTAAGAGGAAGAAATGGACTGGGGAAGGAGGAGGAAGCAGAAGGGGCTGAGGAGATGAAGGAAAAGCATGGAGAAATGGCAGAGGCGATTATGAGGTTTGTGCTGAAGAGGATGCACAGGGAGATGGGCAGGGAGATAGAGCAGAGGGACAGGCGGATGGACAGGGAGTTTGAGCAGATGGGGAAAGCTGTTTTTGAGATGGTGACGAAGGGGATGAAGGAGATAGTGAAGGAGGTAGGAAGAAAGGAGCGGGAGGTCGAGGAGCTGAGAGGAATACTGGAGGGAGAGAGGAAAGAGAGAGAAAGGATGGAGGAGAGGTTAAGGAGAATTGAAGGGAGAACGAGGAAGCTGGAGTCAGAGGAGAAGAAAGGAGAAGGTAAAATGGAGGAGAGGACAGAGCAAGGCGAGGAAGGAAAAGGGAAGCTGGAGACAGAGGAGAAGAAAGGAGAAGGAAGAAGGGAGGAGAAGAAGAGATGAGGTTGAGGAGGATAGAAGTCTGGAAGGAACAGAAGGAAAGAGAAGGAAGAAGGAGGAATATGATTGTGAAGGGGGTGAGGAGAGGAGCAGAGAGGAGCAGAGAGGAGAAGGGAGGAGATACGGGAGTTAAAGGGAGAATTGGGGATGGAAGGGGAGGTGGAGGAAATCAGGGAGTTGGGAAGGAGAGGAAGGGAAGGGGAATGGTGATAGTCAAGATGAAAAGTGTGGCGGGAAAGGAAGAAGTGATGGCGAAGAGGTGGAAAATGAGGGGAAAAAGAGTAAAGATAGAGGAGGATCGTACAAGGGAAGAAAGGAGGATGAGGTGGAGGGTAGTGGAAAAGGCATGGGAGGAAAGGATCAGGATAGAGGGGACATGGTGGAGGTGGGAGGAAGAGAAGAGGGAGTGGCGGGAGGAGGAAAGGAGAGATAAGGGGGAGGGGGGAGAAGGGAAGAAAAGGCCTGGGGAGAGAAAGGAGTAGGGGAGGGGGCAGAGGGAGGGGGGCGAAGGAGGCGAATTGGCGAGAAGGAAGGAAGCAGAGGAAGAAATGCAGGCAGAGGAAGAAATGCAGGCAGAGGGGAAGTAGAAGTCCAAGGAGAACCGGAGGAGAGTGGGACGCATGTGTAGGAGTGTTGTTTTGCAAATTGTATGGGCATGTATAATGATTCTTGTTTTGGTTTGTAAGGTGTATAAGTCGCAAACCCGGAAGGGAAGCGAGAATAAAGATTACTAATAGTTCTCGAGATATTTAAAAAATAAGATTAAGAAACTGGAAAAATGGCAACATTTTCAAGTTCGCATAATTTCAATATTGCCTCTTTCTCGAACGTTCCTGGGCTATCACACGATATCCGGCGACCCCTCACCAAATTTAACATTTATGTTCTGCAAAAAATCCCGCGTTTTCCCGAAAATCAAAGATTTGCTTCCTATCGCAGAACAATCACACGTCATTTATCGGTTTCCCCGCTGGTACTGCTCTTCTTTGCCACACGAATTAAGCTATTTGCCAGCTTAAGACTAGGATTGCTGAACATAAAAAAAACATTTATTCTCTTGTCATAGAGGAAGATCATATAATATGTTTCACTTTTGAAATTCTTTTAAAGTGGATATCACGGGACGACAAAGTACATGATTTTCTTAGAGCGTTTGAAGAAGCGATGGAACAAAATGGGGGGGGGGGGCACCTTGCTACATACAGGGTGAGCCAGAATTTGAGAGAGAAAATTTAGGGGTGGTAGAACACTTGAATACAAGCACTTTTTGTCCAATAATATATGAGGCGCAACTCAACGGATAAAAATTTACAGGGTATTTTTGCACCGTCACATTTAACGCGCTTACTGCCGAGCGCGTCGTCGATGCCTGACCTGGCGGCGAACGTGTTAAAAAATTACCACAAGAATGAAAGCAGATATTTCACAAAGTTACTTATATAGATATATCAATCATAGATATATCACAAGATATTTCACAAGTTTCTTATTTCAGTAATGAAGTAGTTTCTTCATTACTCATAAACAGCACAGATGCATATAATCAAGAGCAAAATGTTCTATTACATTTAATTGGCTTATATTTAATATTGGAGTTCTATGCTCATTTTTATGATGATTTATATCAATAAAATTCTCAAAATCACAATGTGTTCGTGCACCAGCATTAATTATGGTTTTCATGTATAATTCGGTGACTATACAATGTACCTTGTTCTGTGCATCTTTCGCAACCGTGTAAACTTGTGTGTCGTTTAATATTTTTTACAAAAGCTCTCGCGGGTACATCGCATGTGAAGCAAAGTATAAGGACTTTGAATGTAATATTATTGCAGAAAATTCTATTTTTTAAAACATCGTACAATTCGCGCGTACATTCATCCAAGTAATCAGGCAACGAATCCGGTTTTGCATCGCCGTAAAAAATTGCAATCGAAAAGGGAGATACAATATAATTATTTAAAACTAATTTGCATAAAATAGGCCAAAATTGTTTGTTCGAATTCTTTGAAATTGGGATACCGTCAATATTAAGAATTAATTTTATTGTAAAACTTACTTTCAGTTCTAGAAATACATCTTCTGCTTGTAATAAAGTTATTATGTGCTTCTTTATGCCAAAATATTTAAGTTGTGCTGCGGTTTTATTTTTACTTAAACACGATACAATATGAGATGATCGCTCAGTTTTTAATAAAGTACGAGCATCACCTGGAATTTTATATTCGGGAAAAATATCCTTTAAACCCTTTAATAAATAATTTAGTTGGGTATGATATTTGTAAAAAATATTTCTTTTTAGATCTCAAATACTTAAATGTTTAGTAAACATTTGTAAAAAAATGTTTCGTTTTAAATCTAAAATGTATATTAAATAAATATTTGTAAAAAAATATTTCTTTTCGAATCTAAGATAAATATTGAATAAACATTTGTAAAAAATATTTCTTTTCGAATCTAAGATAAATATTAAATAATCATTTGTAAAAAAATATTTCGTTTTAAATCCAAGATCAATATTAAATAAACATTTGTAAAAAATATTTCTCTTCGAATCTAAGATAAATATTAAATAATCATTTGTAAAAAATATTTCTTTTTAGATCTCAAATACTTAAATGTTTAGTAAACATTTGTAAAAAAATGTTTCGTTTCAAATCTAAAATGTATATTAAATAAATATTTGTAAAAAAATATTTCTTTTCGAATCTAAGATAAATATTGAATAAACATTTGTAAAAAATATTTATTTTCGAATCTAAGATAAATATTAAATAATCATTTGTAAAAAATATTTCTTTTTAGATCTCAAATACTTAAATGTTTAGTAAATATTTGTAAAAAAATATTTCCTTTTGAATCTAAGATAAATATTGAATAAACATTTGTAAAAAATATTTCTTTTCGAATCTAAGATAAATATTAAATAATCATTTGTAAAAAAATATTTCGTTTTAAATCTAAAATAAATATTAAATAAACATTTGTAAAAAAATATTTCTTTTCGAATCCAAGATAAATATTACATAATCATTTGTAAAAAATATTTCTTTTTAAATCTCAAATACTGAAATGTTTAGTAAACATTTGTAAAAAAAATGTTTCGTTTTAAATCTAAAATGTATATTAAATAAATATTTGCAAAAAAATATTTCTGTTTACATCTAAAATAAATATTTAGTAAACATGTGTAAAAAAATGTTTCGTTTTAAATTTAAAATGAATATTAAATAAACATTTGTAAAAAAATATTTCTTTTTACATCTAAAATAAATATTTAGTAAACATTTGTAAAAAAATATTTCGTTTTAAATCTGAAATGAATATTGAATAAACATTTGTAACAAAATATTTCTTTTTAGATCTCAAATAAATGTTCAGTAAACATTTGTAAAAAATATTTCGTTTTAAATATGAAATGAATATTGAATAAACATTTGTAAAAAAATATTTGTTTTTAAATATAAAATAAATATTTGTTACATATTTAAATATTATAAAGACATTGAATATCTTTTTAATATCAGATACATATCTATTTAATATTTTGTGCTACTAGGGTACCTACGAGACCGGTATACAGGGTGAGCCAGAATTCGAGGGAGAAAACTTAGGAGGTGGTAGAACGCATGAATACAAGCACTTTTTGTCAAATAATATATGGTGCTCAACTTAAGGTGTTTAATGACGGAATAGTCGTGATGGAGTCTTGAGCAATTACCGCGCGGCGCGAAGCGACTGGGTAACGTAAAACTACGCGACGACGAGAGAAACACACGGATAAGGCACGATAACAGTTTATTTAAAGAGTAAAATAGGAGTAATACACACACGCACACGCAATGAGTACGATAAGTCAAAAAGTACAAGAGCACACAAACAACCAAACAATTCGAGTCACAAAATAAAGTTAATGCCAAATAAAGTTAATAAACGGTAGACTAGTCTGCGAAAGCACAGAAAGAAAAGGAGGCGTTGCGTAAGCACAAGCAAAAAGGACGCGCAAGCGATCGCACTCGATGTGTATCTTGAAGAAGCATGTACCAGATTGCCGAGTGGCCGTGCAACGGTCACATATGATCTCAACCTTCCGAACTCTCTCGAACGCGAATGTCCCAGATATTGTTTTTATATACAGAGGCACGTCCAGGCGCTTCGAGAGAGTTCGGTCGAGGCTTAGGCCTTAAGGGGTCTGGCCACCATGAAATTTTTTTCCACTTTTTTTTTTATTGTTTTATAATAATCTTTGAAATGTTAGGCATCATTTAATCCATAGTTGGTACTGAAAATCGCAAAATTGCTAAAGTTACAGGTATTTCTCGGTAGGAAGGTCGAGCAGCTGCGAGCGGTCGACCGCGCGGCTCGATCAGTGTATGTGTAGCGATTTGCCGGTTCTGAACCCCGTGGTTGGGAGAGGAGGTTGGAGAGTGTTGGTGCACAATTTCAGAACGCACAATAAAGATTGTGGGCGTCGTGGTGACGCAAGTCCGTTTATTAAAATCGGTGATAAACTTCAATATTGCGCGAAGGCGCTTACACTGGTGCCGTTTTAGAAATATTTAAAGAAATATTTGACTTGGTATCTCGCAATCGTACGTACTCGAAGGAGCAGAGGTGAACGATGAGTGCTTGGTCTCGCAGTCTTGCCCCTTTGTCTCTGCGAGGCTCACCCCCCTTCGCATGGTAGAAGGGGTAAAAGTTAGCGCGCGAAATCCGCGCCGATCATTGCCCTTATTTGTAACGATCCTCCAATGTTGGGCAGGGGGGCAAGGGGTACAGACACGGGTCAGTGATCGGAAGGTGCTGTCGACCTGCTTGTCACAATAAATAAGCCAAGCAAGCCGACGAGCGAACGACCCTCCGACCGCTGACCGTCGCGCTCCGCGAGATAGCATTGCTAGAGGCGCACGTTTCGGCATAGGCCGGAACAGTATGCAACTCGTACGGTTCAGCACGTGCAGCTGTCCTATTGTGTCCTTTGTATGGGTTAGTAGAATTGTTTACTTGAATCCATACGAAGAAAAAGTGATGAAAAAAGCATAGGTCGTGTGCAGAAAAGGATGGGCACACAACTTCGTAATATCAAAAAAGAAAAGAAAGGTCTTCCTGGCGAAGGAAAGCTAACCGATAAACTAATATACGAGCTAACAGTATATTATGGTCTCGCTATTCGAAGGTTCTCTTCAAGGGCAACATTCAAGCACAAGAGCTCGACCGACGAAATACCGCAGCATGAAAATTGTCCTCCGGAAGAAGACTCGTTTTGCTCTTGGCAAATATCAAAAGCGATTGGCACTTTGGATGAATATCTACACAAGAATCCTCTGCCTCAAATTGTTCAAGATGCCATTCGACCTGTTTATGAGGACCTCACTTCAGATGAATTGTTAGAACGGTGCGAAGGAGGCTTCACGCAAAACGCCAACGAAAGCGTCAACTCCGTCATCTAGTCAATGGCTCCAAAAACGAGTTCCAGCGGTGTGAAAACCGTCGAAATTGCCAGTTACATTGCCATCAGCACTTTCAACGATGGGTACAACAGTATTCTTCTGATGATGAAACTCATTGATCTAAGCATCGGAGATCGCTGCTACGATTTCTGTAGGGCAGTCGACGAGGAGTGTTGCGCTACAGCAAATGTCCGAGCACAAAAAGCACGAAAGAAGCACGCCAAGCACGTAGATCTTCTCAAAAAGAGGCCCAGGATGCTCAAACAGCTGCCGAAGAGGACATGTATGGACCAGGAATCGCTGATTGAAGGTAAGACTCACAAAAACCGCACCGTCAGCCGAATAACCGCACGTTTACTTTGTTTTGCGATTTTCTCGAAACTATATTTTTCGAAACGGTACCGCGTAAATCTCGTAAACTCTCAGTCAGAATGCTGTGAATTTTTTACACAATACTTTTAGATACATTATCTAAAGAGGAACGTGGGATTTTTGCAATTGCTTGATTCGTTTTTTTTTAATGACGTTCTTTCTCGTGAAATTTCGGTGAAAAATGTGAAAAAAAATTTTCGGTTCACCATAATGTCCCTAATGTTAAAAAAAAATTTCCCTACGCTACACTCTTGCGATTCAATCCAGGAATAAGCTAATTTTTTATTTTTTTTTCAGATGCAAAATGAAGAAGATAATGATGGTACAGCCCACGTGCGTTTCGTGCCGTGGGCCTTTACCAACATTTACGAACCGCCGTTATTTTTTATTTTTTTTATCACAAAATGTTTTTCACTTGTTCACTAAACCGTTTTCTAGTATGTGACGAAAATAAAAATATTTTGTGCTACATTTTCGCGTTTATGAAATTTTTAAGAATAGTACTCATCTGGCGAGCGCTCATGGTGGCCAGACCCCTTAACCGGGCGGAGTCAGGACGCGAGTCCGCTAAGGACAAGCGAGCTCGCCGCGGAAGAATAACAAACACACTGCGCTCGCAACGTACGCTGGCGAGCGCGCGCTAGTGGGGCGCCAGTATCAGCCGCACAGCGCGGTTTTCAAACATAAGGGATAAAAAGTAACAGGGTATATTTTACCGCTACATTTAGCGCGCTGACTGCCGCGCGCGTCGTCGACGCCTGACCTGACGGCGAACGTGTTAAACTAACTTCCGGGTAACACAGATCATGACCGGTTATGGTTCGTTCGGTTACTATTTCTATCGGATAGGCAAAGAGCCGTCGGAAGAGTGCCTAGACTGTGACTGCACTCTCGAAGACTCAGAGCATGTGCTTGTCCACTGTCCGGGTCGGGAGGAGCAGCGCGCAACGCTACGCGAGGTAATCGGGCAGGACATCTCTCTGCCGGCCATTGTTGCTGCAATGACATCGCGGAGAGATGCCTGGGATGCTTTCGCGGCTTTCTGCGAGGATGTGATGTCGAGAAAGGAGGAGACGGAAAGAGGAAGGGTTAGAGACCCTCTCTCGGCACGCAGTACCCTGAACTGGAATAGGACTAATTTGCGATTCGCGGGATGGGCGCGGCGGGCACCATAGCAAGCGGTAACCGCGTTGCGTTATCAATAAGTGATCTTTTCTGCTGCTTCACAGAATGGACTGTGCGGGTCTGGCCCGTGACGGGGGAGAGATGTATGCACGATTTTTGTACAAACAATAGTGTGAAAGAGTGTGAGAGCGCGTTACCATCGGAAGCGCTTAGCGTCGTGATGCCACTGCGTTCAGTGACGTCACGACGACATCATGGCGGAGGAAAGGAGCTGGGGCTTTTACATACTGGGGGCTGGGCTGGGGCACATACCAGAAAGGTACCGTTGTGTACGGCCCTTTCCGTGCGTGCGCAATTATTCTGCGGAATCGGGGGGGACTCCTGCCGATTTCCGAAAACATAAATAGGACGGTTCGAGGTGCGAGAGACTACTCTTCTTCGATACATAGTAAGCGTAATTAATATAAGAGAAGGCGATTCAACACCAAGGCAAAAAGGAAGTGTGGCTATCTGGTGACCTACCTCAAGTCATCCTGAGAGACCGGCAACCCGAGGGCGATCAGCCAGGGTTATTGAGAGGCACGGGACTCCAGTGTGACTAACCGAGTTAAATATCCGGAGAAGAGGATAAGGAATCAGTGCGACCCAATCCGTTCCAAGAAGAGTCACGTAAAACCAAATTACGCTAATTACTCAACAAAAGACTTTGTGCCGTGCGCGCGTTGCGATAATTAGATTTCACGAACATTTGTCCAAATTAAGACCCTGCGCGGATCTAGCGGTTGTACAAACCCATTTATATAAAATAAAATTATTTGTAAAAAATAAAACGGTTACAGGCTTCTGGAATCACGTCATTACGGTAAATGAAGCGGAACATGCGTGCTCCTTGTTTCGCGACAAGGTTTATCCGTTTATCCATATATAGCATAGGATGCTCGTCGGTCCAGGACCTCTCTACTTTAGGGGAGTCATCTATTGCCCCCATAGTTATTACGCCGACTTCTTCTACGGGGAAGGCGATTCGGCGAGATTTCGTCTCCCTGAGCCACGACTCTCTTACCCACCGATCTCCCTGAGTCCATTATCTATCACACTCCCACCAGCGGTGACTCTACCCGCAATGCATCAGGAAGCCCCGTCTTCTGAGTGCATGACGCGGACACTAACAGCACACTACGTCCTCTTGTTCACTGACGAACGGGTGCGGTCATTTTTCCTCATTTTTTCCGAGCCGCGGGTGAATGCTGCTGCGGGCTAATGCTAACGGAGATATAGTGCCAGCTCTTACCACACAGTAGAGAGTACCGGTGGTGGTTTAGTCAGTGAAACCTGACATAACCAGCAGTTCAACAACCTTTTGTGTTGGTGTGCTTTTCAAGATTCCCCATCGCAAAAAAAAGGTTTCGCGGTAATTGGTACGACCCGCTCTCTCGGTACGATCAAAAGGCCCCGGAGTGGGTGGAACCGAGGTGACGAGTGAGCAATACGGAGACGTACCGATCACTTCCAATATTCCAAAATTTCAAGTGTTCCAAAGTGTTCCAAAAGGCAAGAAAAGTTTATTAGTTCCTAGTCGTCCGATTTTTCTATAAATTTCCATCACCTCTAATTCCATACCAGTTCCTAAATTCAGTCCCCATCCTAAATCATCCTGCCAGCTATTCTCAAATATTTACATATTACCTTTAATTTAACATTTATCCTATCATTATTAATTCCGATCGCCTAGTTTTTTCGTTATTCTCGTCTTTACTTCCCATCGACCCAGGTGTGACGGTGCCTGTCTCCAGGCGAATACAGCGTTAAACACACCTTATTCCAGAGGCTTCGAAAACTAGAACATAAACCACAACCAGATAAGTGCAAAATCTTAAACCGGAACTTCAGTACTTTGGACATTTGATTACAACCGAGAGAATCAAGCCAAACCCCAACAAATTATACACAGTCGAATGGTTCCCGGTTCCGAAAGAAAAGAAGAACGTCAAACAATTGTTAGGCATTGCAGGATATACAGGGTGAGCCAGAATTCGAGGGAGAAAAATTGGGGGGGTGGTAGAAGACACGAATGCAAGCACTTTTTGTCAAATAATATTTGGGTTGCAACTCAACGGATAAAAAGTTACAGGCCAATTTTGCACCGTCACATTTAACGCGCTCACTGCCGCGCGCGTCGTCGATGGCTCACCTGGCGGCGACCGTGTTAAAGAATTATCAGAAGAATGAGAGCAGATATTTCACAAAACACTTTATTAACACTAATATTATTGATTTATATGCTCAATAAGAAAAATTTTATCCGTTTCCGGAGAGACTGCGTGACCGTGTGTAGTGAGTGAGTGTGGAGAAAATAAGGGCATAGGAAAGGCAAAAGGGAGGAAAGGGTTAGGAGGAATAGAGGGATAGGTGGAGGGTCAGGTGAGGGAGCTGTGAAGGTATAGGGAGAGAGAGAGGTGTAGGAGTGAAGGAGAAAAGGAAGGTGAAAGGAGGAAGGGAAAAGAGTAAGGTTAGGTGAAAAGCGAATAGAAAAGGTAAGAGGAGAAGAAGAGCGACAACTAGCGGAAGAGACAGAAAGAAAAGAAGGGAGGAAGGGGAAGAGGGAAGAGAGAAAGTGAGGAGACATCTAGTGGGGATAGTAGAAGCAGGTGATAGAGAATGTCGGTAAAGTAGAGAAAGGTGAAAGCATGAGTGACAAAGTGAATAGGAAATTGAGGGAAAAAACGGGAAGCGAGGGAAACATTGAGGAGTGGTGGAAGAGGAAGAGGGAATTGGAGATGGAGGAAGGGACTGAAACAGGGGAGGATAAGTGGATGTTTAAAACGGGGAAAAGAGTGCAAAGATCACCAAATAATGAGGAAGGGAGAAGGGATCAAGGCAAGGGAAAAGAAGGGGGAGAGAGGAGGTGGAATGGAAAAGAAAAATGAGTAAAGAATGGGAAGAGATGAAAGAGATGATCAGAAGTTCGATGGCAACAGTAAAGGAACTAGTGGAGGACATAAAGGAAAAGCTGGAAGTGGAGATGGAGACGGTGAGAAAGGTGTTGAGGGAAGAGAGAGAGAAGTGGAGAATGGAAAACGAGAAGATGAAAGAGAAAATAAGGGGGCTGGAGGAGAGGATGGGTAAGATAGAAGCAGGGAATGAGGATAAGAAAGGAGAGAAAGTAGGGGCGCTAGAGCAGAAGATAAAGAATGTGGAGCAGAGGTGGGAAATGAAGGAGAGAGAAGAGAGAAGAAAAAACATTGTAATAAAAGGATTATAGAGGGTAGGGAATGATAAGAAAAAAGAGATAGAGGAACTACTGGGGGAACTAGGAATAAAAGAAAGGATCGAGGACATAAAGGAAATAGGAAAAGGAGGAAAGGAGGGGAGCCATGCTTTAACACGTTCGTCGCCACGTCACCCGTACTTGGGTGACGGCCCCTGTGGCTATGTTTTCCGGATGACACTCTCCCTCGTTCAATTGAAACAGGATTTTGTAGGTAGTTTACAATAATTTCCTTTTGTATCACAACAATGACGAGCACGCATATACAAAATAGACAGATTGGAAATATTAACAAATGGAAATATGACACGCTCCTTTGTTCAATTGAACCAGGATTTTTATAGATAGTTTACAAGAATTTCATGTGTTATCCGGGAAACATAGCCACAGGGGCTACATCCAAGTACGACTTTTGGGCGTTCAACGTGTTAATAAGACTAAAAGATACAGTAAATCCTTTCACTGTGGCATACCTGGCCGATTCTCACAGTAGCATAGGTTTCGGCCCTACGCCACTGCAAACGACGTTGCTGCGTCTATGTTATCTTAATCCGCTTCGTCGGGTGTGTGGCGCAGCACTGGTCATAAATCTCACGACTTGACAAGTGACAGCACAATTACATAATGATAGACAAATTTGTTTAATTTAGCTTATTTTTACTTGAAAATGTATGTACCATATTGTTGAGGTTTTTACAATTAAAATGATACCAAATATGACATAGATCAGACGACATTTACATACTCCTATTTCTGACGTGAGACTGCTTTTTATTACAGCATAATGTACATTTTTTTATCCCTCCTTTCCACCACTCAACCGGGTGCCGTGCCGCGAAAACGCATCTACCGGCAATCCCGGCGCTGGTCACTCCTTATCCCAGCACCTGACAGCATGAGTGCCTACGTCCACCCCCGTCTAGGTGGAGGAGGGTGGTTCGGCGCTGCCTCGCGGGCGTCGCCCCCCTATTACCTCCCCTCAAAGAGTTGTACGTATACGTAATTCCGGATATGGTCAGGTCATATAGGACCCCGAATAAAATCATATGGAACTGGACCGCCGGTTACAACTTTATTACTCATTGACGGCACGTCAGAAACCATATGTGTAAAAGTTAATTACACCGCCATAACCTGGTCGGTCAACGGTCCGCAACGGTCAACCATTCTTTTCTAACCGTTTTCCGTCTTACTGGTTTTTCACAAATTGTCTCCGCGGTTCCAGTTTGTTCATAATTAATAAATAGCAATACATCAGTGATATTAAACAACAAATGTTCTTAAGAACCTTGCGAAAATTAACTTTTTTTCATATATGCAATATTTGTTTCACGCGTTTGTAACATTCACGTATACATATTACATTCTTGTTGAAAAAATACAAAAACGATTTGCTGGAAAAATACGGTTGCAGCAATATGAATGCTTATGCTGTGCGATGATCCCGAACTTACTAGAATTTAGCATACCTTCTTATGACCGTGGCATACCTATGTGGCATCGAGCTTCACAGTGTTAAGAAAATATAAACTCGTTATAAGTATATGTGATACAAATCATGTTGTGTTTGGTGTCATTTTTATCATAAAAACCTTAGCAATATGTTAATAACATTTTCATAAACACATAATTAAGAATGAAAAACTTTAAACATAGCATCTAGCATTCGGATTACTATAATCTCTTTGGCACACCCGGTTCTGGGTTATCGCTTTCATTGTGTTCTCTATCCTTTTCTACGTTCGGCAAACTATAAAGGCGAGCCGTCAGGTCGAAATCGGTAAACTTGATTCTCGCAGTGACATTTTCACAACCCATCCGGTATGCCACAGTCAGAGGATTTACTGTATCTTGGGGGACAGTAAACTACCGCTATTGTTAGCTGGCGTCCGAGTGTTATCTGAATTAGCGTGGCTTGTAATTTTGTTGTTCGTATCGGTGGTAGTTGCAAATGATTTATGTTGTTTTTTATGAAGATACCAAACCCACCGTGGGCTTTACCACTAGGATGAGGTGCTCCATAGTATGTGTATGATGGGAGTTTAAAGTGTGATTTGTCGGTTTGGTGTGTTTCAGCAAGGAGAATTATGTCGGTTTTGTTTCTTGTTGCAAATTCCTTTAGTTCGGGTATTCTTCTTTGTAACCCGTTGCAGTTCCATTCCATTATATGGGTAATTTTTTACTTAGTTTTTGCAAGCTCACGAGTTCCGTTAATAGATTTAATATAGTTGTCATTTGTGATGTTTGATTTTGTATTATTTTGTTTGTTTCTGATGTCTGTAGGGCTAGTTTTTCAATTAGTTCTTCGAGATGATTACCGTTATTTTTTACGTTATTGTTATCGTTGTTGATATTGTTTTCATAGTTATCATTGTTATTGTTTTTGGTAAGCTGGTTGCCATTGTGTGGGTTGCTGACTGTTTGAGCATAGTATTTATACGTCGGTATGTTATACGTTGGTACCTCATAGACCTCTTTTCCTTTTACTGCTGTTTGTATTAACTGGGGTGTTGTTGCAGTTGTTGCGACCCTTTCTGCTGCTTTTGGGTTAAACGTGGTGCGACTTCTGAGTGTCGGGTAAATTGTTGCTTGTGCTTGTTTCCAGACGATGCAGCCTTTATAGCTAGCTGGGTGGTCCCCTTGACAATTTGCACATTTGACATTTTCTATTTTTCCTTTATGGGGGCACTGCGTTGTTAGATGATCTTTTGCACATTTAACACAGACTGGTTTGCGGTTGCAATAGTTTTTGGTGTGACCAAGTGATTGACATCTCATGCAATGTGGTATGTCCCGTTTGACTCGTGGAGGTTCAATTGTAACTATTGTGTTACATATTAGTTTAATGTCATATATTTCTTTGTTATTTGCACCTGGTGCTAATTCGACGAGAAACATGGGGAGCGGGATTGATGTTCCTGCTCTCGTTAAGTTTATGATGTTTAACGCCTGGTGCCCTTTATATTCCAAGTGGTATTTTATTTTCTCTGTATCCATTTTCGGATGAAGTCCTTTTATAACTGCTTTAAACCTTTTATTCTGTTTTTCCTGGAAGGTATGGTAATTGGCGTCCTTTTCGCGCAACGCTTGGATTAATTTCCGATAAGCTTCAGGAGTATTGGTTTGGATTTTTGTCTGATTGTTTCTCAAATATTTTATGGTGTATGAATTTTGCGGTAATAGTAATTGCAGTAGCTCCAGTAATGGATTTATAATTTGTACTTCAATAAATATTGGTGGTGGTTTGGTAGGTTTTTGTAGGACAGATTCGTCTACTTGTTTTAGTACATTGTATCTGTTTGCTGTGGATACATGAACAGGAGCAGTTAGCCACTTGGTTTTATTTTCTTTGTTGTTGTTATTATTGTCCGTTGATGTACTCTTTTTTGTTCTTTTCCTTTTTTTTAGAATTTTAGCGGGTGCCCAGTCAGTTGTATCCTTTTCCGTTTCGGAACCAGAACTTAACACGCTCAATTCCTCGTCGAATCGCATATTGTTAATTGTAGTTAATGGCTGGCTAGCCATGACTTTTAACTGTTATTTAGTTTAAATTTGTGGATTTCTGCGCGGTGGCAGATAACTGCCAACCACGTTTATTTCCTGATGTGGAACCTTCGCCTATGGGTATGCTTATATTATTATTCGTTGACTTCCAACGCGTTCAAGCACCTCACTGTTTACAATACCGCACTACTAGGACACTATACCACACGTGTTTACTCTACGGTGGCTCAGAGCGAACTGACCTATGTACATAAAAACAATATATGGAGCATTCGCGTTAGAGAGAGTTCGGGAGGTCGAGGTCAAATTTGGCCGATGCTCGGCCACCAGTAGTGTGGTATATGCTTCCCAACGATATACATCGAGTGCGATCACTTGCCTTTTTATCGTTTTGCCTGTGCTTACGCAGCTTCTTTTCTTTGCTATTCTACTCTGTCTGTGCTCCGCAGACTAACCTATTATCTATCAAAAACTTAAGTGACGTTATCTTTATTTTTTTTGGACACTATTTTCTTGGTTGACTGCGTGTACTCTTGTCCCTTTGACTCATTGTGCTCTTGTGTGTGTATTGCGTGTTTCAAATAAACTGTTAACGTGCTTGTCAGTGTGCCTTCTTTTTCGTCATCGCGTTGCTTTGAGTTACCCAGCAGCTTCGTGCCGCGCGTTAGTTGCTTAAGCCTGCAACGCGACTATTCCGTTAATAAACACACGGAAAGTTAAGAATCGCTGCCCGAGATACGCGAGCGATTTAAATGTGTGTTTATTTGATTGTGAAATACAAAAGGAAGGCCTAGCCAGGTATAGGCCGCGGATTAACGGACAACACCTTTTCGGATTTACGCTGTGATAATCCTTGCGATTACCCAGTGAAATTGAGTAATAAAATAAAATGTAATGTAACTCGACGGCTAGAGAGCAATGATTTTATGAGGGCCAGAGAATTTTTCTCGGTCATATGCTTCGGCATATAGCCGATCAGGCGTATACCATGGGCCAGGGAGGAACAAAGTAATACTAATTATTTAAGTAGATAATATAAAGTTAAATGAATATATAATACAACAGAAAGGAAGAAAATAAGTATAATATCTGTGTGGATTTATACTACAGATTATAAATATATTAGCTATTAATCTAAAGGAAGTGAAATAAAGTAAATATTTGTAATGAAATTAAGGTAATAAAATTATTAAAGTAAATTAAAGTAAGTTTAAATTGCAAATGAAAAGACTGGCAGGCCCGGAAAGGCCGTATTCGACACAAAGTCCGGAAGCCAAGCCAGGTAATTGACCACTAATTCTACTACGATTAAATTTAAATATACAAGTATAACGATAATAATTTGCAATAATTACGGGAGAGTAATATAAAATAGAATAAAGTTATTAGCTTGTGAAGCTTTATTGGAAAGCCGGTAGTGGTGTGCCTGGCACAAGGCGCTAGGGCCGGAATGGAATAACCACTAATATAGTAAATTACACTATGCAACAATAAATTTGCTACTGGTTGAAATTAATGTGAGTCTTATGTAATAGGGTGCGCTGATTCCGATTTTGCATTCAGCATTGTCGTAGCACGTCTGGGTTTAAAGTTATAGCTGAAAATAATAAGATACCTATGACTTTAGTAATAAAGTCATAAGATCATTAAAACCTTGTACATGCGTTATTATGTAGCTGCATCAACGAGCCGTATTATTTGGTATGATGTTCGAATGTGTGTGTGTGTGTATTTTCAAGGTCACTCTGCTTTATGCGTCTGTAAAAAGAAAAGCGTGCAGTCGTAAAAACAAATAGACAGAAGTTCTATCTTGCGCTCGAGCTAGAGCATGCTGGCAGGATTCATCATGTTTTATAAACTTAGTGCGGGATCTTATATGGAAAATAAACGAAGGTGTTAATAAACGTAAAGATGGTTTATTTAAGGAGTGATGATTTGAATAAGCAGGTACGACTGTTGTCAAAGAAATGCCCATCGAGTCTCGTGAGGCGACACCGCAGTCCCACTTCCAACTCGGATAAACAAAACGTTTTCATGTTCCTTCTCCATCGACACGTATCTCGCCGTAAACCCTACATTACTTCAGTGCAACAGTCGCAATAACAAGTATTTAATTGATTTCATATAAGAAGATTCGGTAATTCGGTATATGGTGATTCAGTAAACGAAAGATAAATGGGCGCATTTTTAAACCAAGGTATTCCCAATGTTAGTGTAACTAAGACCCTCTGATTCAATTCAGAGGCAAATAAACATTTATAATTAATTTCTTAATTATAATATTTTGTGTTTTCATCCCAAAGTACGCACATTTAGTTCCCCAAAATTTCTCACATTCGTAATTCAACGTAGTTTATAGCATTATCCTCGAAAGATTTATACGTACATAACTTTTTTTCCTGATGTGCCAGAGCAAATCCGATTGCAGTTTTGTATTCAGCGCATATGAATTACTATAAGGAACCTATTTTCAACCCAGTAGCAGAGAAAAAAATTTATTTTGTTGTGTAGTGTTATTAATAATCCGAGTAGCTAATGTTAAACAAATGAAAGATTTTACTAATAAAATGAAATGGAATAAGAAATGAGTGGTACTCAAATACTACGAAGTGTTGATGCCAAGGCGAGGCCTGGATTGGAATTCGTGAACACAAGTCACTACACTTGTAACCGGTCGGTTCCATACCGACGGAGAATCCTCGATTCCCGATTCCGGCGATGAGTGACCGCCTCGGCCGAAAGCGCGCGCAGCAATTAGGCAGAAATTGGAGTGGGGAATAAGTATTAAAAGGCGGTGCGAGAGAGAGGAGCGACAGAAGGCTTATTATTGAGTACAAGATTATAAAGTAATCCGTCGCAACTGTGAATTGTATTAAGAGGCGCATGTGGAGTCAAGGTGTCCCGAAGGCAAACCGTCCTTCCCTCCCAAGAAGGCAAACCGTCCTTGGAGGAGCAGGAGTGTGCCGCGATCCTGGAGGCAATCCGTCCTCCCCTCATAATCAGGCAAACCGTCCTGGAGGAACCGAAGCGGTCTGAAAACCCGAAGCACCTACAGTTCGATCCCGGACATAAACCGCGTCCACGCCGAAGAAGGACAAACCGCCCTGGCGTAAAAAGGAATCGACTCGTGCGTCAAACCGACGAGCCGCCTGGCAAACCGCCCGACGACACTGCGAATCGTGTATTAGAGTAAGAATCATCTAATTTGTAAGATATTGTAATAAGTTCACTCAATTTATTAATCGCCGCATCACAGTCAACTTGCATCGTTCATAATCATCATTGTAATATAACCAGTGACTCGCCCGTAGATAATTCATCCATATCTCATTAGTCCATTCTCAATTTCATAATCTCATTATATAATTAAAGTTTATAATCATCCATAGTATAATTGTAAATATTCCTTCCTACACCTTCGGCCTGTTGCCCAGTGCACGATCACCACAAAGTGCTAATATTTTAGTAGAAAATAACTACGGTTACACACTGTTTAAATGAAACGTCCGACTTCTTCGAGCGCACAGTTGAGAATCGGGTGACCCGGGGAATCGGTTCCCTTGCCTGGGGATCCTTTATACACGCCCCTACTGGAGGCGGCCGGTGGCGTAGTCCTACCGTCCTCTTCTCCAGGTGGTGACCCAGAAGCTGGTCGTCAGCCCTGCTGGGCGACTGTGGCATTACCTCGTTCTTCCCAGCAGGAAAATAACGGAGCGTATGACCTAAGACACCGTCTTTTATACTCATGCGTAACTAGTTAAGCGTTCTCGTTAATAAGCGCGTTACTACGCATGAAGGTCATCACGATCACGGATCGCGATCGCAGGTTGTGGCGAATCTTCTAGAGCCTTCTAGATTCTCTAGATCCTTGTCGACGCTTCCCAGTCCGTTGCCCTGGTGACGTGTTTGGTACTGCTAGTGGGACGAGTGTTACGAATTGTATCGGCCGGCGTTTAAACTGCGCGGCATCTTACGGTAAGACGCGCAGCCCCCTCGCGAGTTGGGGACTAATTAGTAGCGGTTCCCGCGCCCACCGATAAGTGTACATGTATGTGTAGCGGCCCAGCCGCGAGCGACGCGCGCTTTCCTCGACACACATCAGTGTCCTTTCGAGTGAGCGACAGAGAGCGATAGAGAGTGATATAGCGTATTTCCAGACTTTGTACAACGGTGCATAATACAAGTTATTATTTAAAATCCTTTTCCCTTTGCATTTATTATTTCCTCGGTTACATCCATCCGTTATCCCCTTGCACCCACGCATTTATCCTCTCCTGTCCAGTTCGCTTCCTTCAAATTCTCAGAGTCCTTTAAACCTCCGATTCCCGGTCCTCAACTTTGTCTTTCCCTGAGACTGCCCCAGTCTTCCCAACGTTTCCTTCCAAGTTCCATTTCGGAGATTTATCCGAATCAACGAGGATAGTTGGTCTCGCTCACTCCCATGCCGCGAAAAATTGTTCTGGATTACATTGGATGTTACAAATTTCTTATTTCGTGTTATCTCCGCATCATATTTCTTCTATCCTTGTTCCTGATTTACAATTACTTGGGCCGTACGCATTTCGTTCGGTTCCCGTCGTCGCATGGCTTCGAATTGTCGAGCGGCGCCTCGTTTCCGCAGAGGCCACCGGCGGGGTGCGGGTCTGCGGGGCCCCCACTCCTGTCCGGCTTCTCGGAAACTGAGGTGACGTCGGACCATGCGATCGGCGGGACTAACAGAATAGAATCACAGAGAGAGAAAACAAAAGGAAAAAAGTACAGAGTAGTGAAATTCACGGAAACGCGGAACGTCAAAGTTAAACGTAAGACGAGGGCGCGAGTAGGCACCTAGCTATATATATCCTCCACCTCAATCCTTTCTTATCACATATTCATCCCATCCGGCGCATTTTCACTCTCATCCCGCATTCATCTCATCTCACCCGCATTCTCATTCTCACCCTATAAATGTACATCAATTCGTTCATTAACTCAAGCTTTATTATTTCACATCCCTTTTCCTTCCTCCTTCTACACCTCCTCCCACTCCGACCCCCTAAGCTCCGGAGCAATTATTATACAATCCTGTATTACATAATTCTACAATAAACCTCTCCTGGACGCGTAAAACGTGCACGTAATAATCATGTTCAATAAAATAATGATGTTCAAACGTCATAATCATGATCTTCCAGAATTATTCTTCGTCGTGCTTGCATAGCTTGTAACGGAACAATCCGTTACAAGGTCGCTCGCGAGGCAAGGAATCAGCCGCCTTTGCCGACCGAGAGAGCACTACGATTGTTTCCCCTTCCAACAACCAGAATCTATAAAAGGACGTAATTAGCGACGAGGACTCTCTCTTGTGCCGAAGACCAGGAAGGGCCAGCCATCCTATCAACGCTTTTAACCTCCGAGCAACAAAACGGACAAGGAACGACGGGCGTCGGATCTGCGGGATCTACAAGGACCACATCGCAACCGGCCAAGCCTTTGGCGGAGTCGTCCAAGTTTCGAAAACGCTGAGAAGGAGGGAAGAATTCGGGAAGTAATTACAACAAAGTACACCTTCGCGAAAAATTGCTAATAAAGATAATTCAATAAAGATCGTCGAAAAGCAGATTACCTCGTACTCGGTAGCCCCAACTCGATTCCTAATAACATTAGATAAAATTAACCAGTTACAAGCTGTTAGTTTGTCAAATGTGAAATCCAACGTAGAGTTTGATGATCCGTTATTATGGTGAAGTTTCATCCATACAAATAAGGTCTGAAATATTTCATACTCCAAACAATGGTTAATATTACTCGATCTGTTGTGGCATAATATCTCTCTGTTTGATTTGGTGCTCGACTGGCATAACTTAATGTTTTATTTTCCATGCTCATCTTTCTGTGTCAGTATTGCCCCAATAGCTTCCCCCTAAGCGCTTATAGCTAAAATAAAGGGTTTATTAATATCAGGAAATGTTAATGTGTAATCTGTTAAAGGCCTCTTCCTGAGTGTAGGAAGATGTGTTACCGACAGGTACTGAACATGCGGTGAATCACGTGATCGATATAGATCTTCGGGTAAAGGTAAAGAAAGACGTGCTCATCACCGATTTGCATGAAACTTCGTGTAATGGTAAATTTTTGCATAAAAATAAGATCTGCAAAAGCCAAAAAGCGCGCTCTCGTCTAATTAAAAAGTTATTAAGCGTTAAAGTTTTGTTATAAAACCTGCCTTACCGGCAGCGTGAACGCTATCTGCGCATGCGCGCTGATGCCTGCGCAAAGAAATCTAGACCTAAACCAACTCTCAAACCATTGTTTGATTGAAAACCCTTAAACATTATGAAAGGGAAGCCTTGCCCACACCTAGCCATAGAAATAAAACGAAAAGTAAGATTTGGCTGAAAGAAATCTAGACCTAAACCAACTCTCAAATCATTTTTTGATTGAAAACCCTTAAATATTATGAAAGGGAAGCCTTGCCCACACCTAGCGTTCGTTAATTCAATGTTATTTCATTTCAAATACGCGCACTCTACCTGCAAACTTGTCCGTGCGCATGCGCGGATGTCGTTCGCGGTGCCGGTAAGGCAGGTTTTACAATAAACTTTGACGCTTAATAACTTTTTAATTAGACGAGAGCGCGCTTTTTGGCTTTTACAGATCTTATTTTTATGCAAAAATTGATGTTTCTGCAAAGTTTTATGCAAATCGGTGATGAGCACGTCTTTCTTTACCTTTACCGATCTTCGGTAACAATAGAGATTCGCGTATGTCCTGGCGCAGTAAAAGTGAACGGCATGTGTATTATTAAGAAGTTAATAAAGTTCTAATATTGTAATCTGCTTAATTTATGCCACGGCTATCCCATCCTCCAACAATTGGTAGCAGAGCGTGGTTAGCCGTGGCAGAAGAAAACAATAAACAGTGTAGTTCGCGAAAAATAGACTTAATGAGGAAAAGCGCGACACACGTGGCCGGAGAGGTTAGACGAGCACGTGCCAATATAGAAGACCGGTATAAATAAAATAGAATGGCTGAAGGAACTACAATACCCATTGGAAGAATAGACCCGCTAAACAATAGAAATTATTATGTGTGGTCACTAAAGGTAAAATCGGTACTTAAGGCTCGTAGGCTATATGGGGAGGTAATAGAGGATCCGGAACCGCCGACAAGCACCCACCCAGAATCAAGTGAATACAAGAAAAGGGAAAAATGGGAAACTAAGAACGATGAAGCTTTCGGGATAATAATCAACACTCTGACGGACGAACAAGCTGGCCAATTTCTGATAGAGACAAGGGCACAAGCGCTATGGATAAAACTGAGAAATATGCACGAGGGAAATATCGAGGACAAAAGAATAGACGTAGGAATAGAACTAAAGAATACAAAAATGGGTAACAATGAAAGCATCAGCGATTATATTGGCAGAATTAGAAATATAGAAGCAAGAAGTGCAATATTGGGACATCCAATTGCAAAGAGAGAAATAGCATACCATGCCATAAGAGGGGTCCATCCCAGATTTGAGAGAATAACGACAGGTTTGAGAGCCATGAAGGATATAACATTAGAGCAAATTCAACAGGCAATCTGTGAAGAAGAAGGGTTATTAGCCTCCCAAGGAGAAGATGGGTCAGGCAGAACAGGGACACAGTATAGAGCTGAAAAAGCGTATCGAGTAACAAGAGGCAACCTTACCCAAAGAAGAAACAGCACTGGCTGCTATATATGTGGGAGGAGGAACCACATAGCTAAGGACTGCTATTATAGACAGGGTAGAGACATGAATAGAAACGATACTAGAACCCATAGAGGTAACGGTAGGGGTAATCACAGCTACGCCAACAACAATAATTTTAGAAGACATAGAGAAAGAACTGAACATGGTAATGTAGCAAGTGAAAATAAAATAGAACATACATTCCATGCATATAGAACCAAAGATTCGGGTACAATGTGTAACAGAAACGAAACCTGGACATTGGATTCAGGAGCATCCTCGCATATGTCACCGAACCTAGAATGGATGGATGACGCAGTACCTTATGAAACGACAATCAAAGTGGCAGAGAATAAGAGAGAGCTGAGATCTCAGGCGAAAGGAAATATAAAGATAATTACACAAACTCGTGAAGGAGAAAAGTTAATTAATATAAAGGACACGCTGTACGTTCCAGAGCTAAAGACAAACCTATTGTCCGTTAGCCAATTAAATAGAAATAACTATACAGTTACATTTAAAGATTGAGGAGCGACAATAATTGGAACAAGAGGTGAAATATTGGCAGAAGCCACAGAAAGAAATGGTTTATTTTTAATAGAAGCAGAAGGCGCAGGAAATCACTGCTCCTTGGCAGCAAAGGATAAAGAAGATCAACCAAAGAAAAGAGATAACAGTAGAAAAGAGGAAAGGAGCACAGAGCAAAGGAAAGGACAACTAAAAAAGGACCTATGGCATCGGAGGTTGGCACACGTCAACGAGACTTATCTAGATATAATGAGAGATAGACAATTGGTCAGAGATTTAAATTATAGTAACGAAAGAATGGGAAGATGCGAATCATGCATAATAGCAAATATGAGACAGGAACCACATAAGAGCCTGAGAGGACAAATAACAATGGAGCCGTTGGAACAGGTGCATATGGACTTGTGTGGGCCAATGCCGGCACCGTCAATAGGCGGAAATAGGTATCTGTACGTAATAGTGGACACTTACAGTAGATATATATGCGTTTATATTATAAGATCGAGGGATGAAGCATTCGACCGGTTCCTCGAATATATGGAAAAAGCACAAAACATGACTGGTAAAAGACTGAAAAGGGTAAGATCTGACAATGGAAGAGAATTTGTGAATTCAAGATTCGACCAACTGTTCAAAAGAAAGGGAATTCATCACGAGAGAACAGTACCCTATAATCCGCAGAGTAACGGAATCGCCGAGAGAGCAAACAGATCATTACTAGAAATGGCAAGAGCAATGCTACTAGATGCCGAATTGCAAACATCATTCTGGGCGGAGGCAGTGATGACTGCATCCTATATCAAAAATATTACACCAACCAAATCAGACATGATGACAACACCTACAGAAAAATGGACGCGCGTTAAGCCAACGGTATCATACCTAAAAGCATTCGGAAGTATGGCATACTACTACGTTCCAAAGGAAACAAGAAATAAATTAGAGAATAGAGCCAAAAAGGGGACATTTGTAGGATATTCCGGAGACAGGAAAGCATATAGAGTATACGACCCAATCGATAGAAAAATACATGCTTCGAGAACAGTAAAATTCGACGAAGAAATTAAAGGATCGACATTACTAGAAAATACAGAAAGAAAGAATGACGTGGACAAAATAACCTATGGTGATGAGAATATAGAGGAAGAAGAGATAATTGCACCCCAAGAGGAAGATAGCGAGAATAGGAATTCGGATAGAGAAAGTGAAACAGAGGGAATAGAACAACACAGTCCACCACCGCAAGAAGAAATAGAACACATAAGACCAGCAAAGAGAACTAAGGAACAAAGAGAAATAGATCATCAGATAGAATTGATACGTAGAGAAGAAGAATTAATAGCGAGTGGAGCGAGAAGATCGCAGAGGATCAACGAGAAACGGGAACAAGCCAACTACATCACATCACCAGGAACGGGACCACCAGCAAACTATGAGGAGGCAGTCAACTCCGAAGAAGCAGATGAATGGAGAAACGCAATGAACGAGGAAATGATGTCGATGAGGCATCATAACGTATGGACACTGGTACCCAGGGAAAAAGGAATGAAGACGATTAAAAGCAGATGGGTGTACACTAAAAAGCAAGGTCAAGGAAGGAATTTGGTAAAGTATAAGGCCAGATTAGTAGCTGTTGGATGCGGACAGAAAATAGGTGTTCATTACGAAGAATCATTCGCACCCGTGATTAAATTAGAGACGGTTAGAACATTATTAGCGTTAGCCAGTATTAATATAATGGAAATTAGACAATTCGACGTTAAGTCAGCGTATTTGCATAGCGACATTAAGGAAACAGTTTATATGGAACAACCAATAGGATATGCTATAGATGAGAGTAAAGTCTGTAAACTAGCCAAGAGTATTTATGGTTTGCCACAATCAGGGCATCATTGGAATCATACAATTAATAAATTACTTACAACAATAGGTTTAAAAAGGCTCGAAGAAGACCCATGTGTATATAAATTAGAAAAAGGGAACAATATAGTGATATTAGGTTTATATGTCGACGATATTTTAATAATAGGTACAAACAATAAGGCTATAGACACGATTCTTACGGAGATAAATAAGGTTGTTGAATTAACAGAAAATAAGGAGATTAAGTTTTTGAATATGAAAGTTCAGGAAAACGAGGCAGGTTTATTTTTGACACAGGAGGAATACATAAATGCAATATTAGATAAGTACAAATTAAAGGACTGTAATGCAACGAACACGCCAATGGACGCGCAACAGGATCTGGACAAAGACGAGAGTTCAACAAAGATAAATGAAAAATTATATCAGGAGATGGTAGGATCTCTGATGTATTTAGCGATAGGAACTAGACCAGATATCGCATTGAGCGTCAGTAAGCTTTCACAATACAGTAAGAATCCAAAAAGCATACATTTGGCAGCAGTTAAAAGAGTATATAGGTATTTGAAGGGGACAAAACACATCGGATTAAATTACAACCGTAGAGGGGGTTCGATCAACGTGAGCGCAGACGCGAGTTGGAGTACCACAGCAGACGCGAAGTCATACAGCGGATATACAGTTAAAATCGGCGATAATTTAGTAAGCTGGAAAAGCAGGAAGCAAAACCTAGTGGCACTATCAACATGTGAAGCAGAACTTATAGCATTATGCGAAAGCACTCAGGGAAGCCTGTGGATATATAGTTTAGTTAGTAATTTAAGCTTAGATACTAAGGAATACTTACCTATTATTTTGAAAACAGACAGTCAAGCGGCGATGGATTGGATTCGAAAAGAAAATGTAACGAATCGGACAAAGCACATTAACCGAAAATATTATTTTGTAAAAGAAGAAGTGAGGAAAAATAATCTAAAGCTGAAACACGTGCGATCAGAGAACATGGAAGCGGACATTCTGACGAAACCCTTAGTAAGAGAGAGGCACAACAGATGCATAGAAATATTATTGGAGTCATATAATTGAGTCACCACATGTGCAGTAAGAGGGGGGAATGTAGGAAGATGTGTTACCGACAGGTACTGAACATGCGGTGAATCACGTGATCGATATAGATCTTCGGTAACAATAGAGATTCGCGTATGTCCTGGCGCAGTAAAAGTGAACGGCATGTGTATTATTAAGAAGTTAATAAAGTTCTAATAAAGTTCTAATATTGTAATCTGCTTAAGAGAGGAAAAGGCAGGTTAAGGCGGAAAGAGTGAGAGAGATGGGAAGGACAAAAAAGGGAAGGGAGGGAAAAGTGGAGGAATTATTGAGAAGGAAGGAAGAAGAAGGAGGGAAGTGTGGGAGAGGAGAGGACGCTGAAATAGGGAAAGCAGAGAAAAGGGTTAAGAAGTCACAAAGGGAGGACGAGGGAGAGGGAGGAAGAGATGGATCGGAGAAGGAAGAGGAAGCAGAAGGGGCTGAGGAGATGAAGGAAAAGTATGGAGAAATGGCAGTGATGCTGATGAGGATTGTGGGGAAGAGGATGGACAGGGTGGTGGATAGGGAGAAGGAGTGGTTGGGGGAAGTGATAAATAAGACATTGAGTAAGAGTTTGAATGGGATATTGGAGGAGATAGCAAGAATGGAGCGGGAGGTCAAGGAGATGGGAGAAAAACTTGAGAGAGAGAGGAAAGAGAGAGAGAGGATGGAGGAGAGGTTAAGGAGAATGGAAGAGAAAACGAGGAAGCTGGAGAAAGAGGAGAAGAAAGAAGATGGGAGGATGGAGGTGAGGGCAGAGCAAGGAGAAGAAAGAAAAGGAAAGCAGGAGACAGAGAAGAGGAAAGGAGAAGGGAGGATGGAGAAGAGGACAGAGTATGGCGCAGGAAGAAAAGGGAAGATGGAGACAGAGGAGAAGAATGGAGAAGGGAGGATGCAGGAGAGGACAGAGAGAGGCGAAGAAAGCAGAGCGAAGCTGGAGACAGAGGGAAAGAAAGGAGAAGCGAGGAGGGAGGAGAGCACAGAGCGAGGTGAAGAAGGAATAGGGAAGTTGGAGAAAGGGGAGAAGAATGGAGAGAGGAGGGTGGAAGGAGAGATGACAGAGAGGTTAAGGAGGATAGAAGTCTGGAAGGAGCAGAAGGAAAGAGAAGGAAGAAGGAGGAATATGATTGTGAAGGGGGTGAGGAGAGGAGCAGAGAGGAGGGGAGAGGAGATTCGGGAGTTAATGGGAGAATTGGGGGTGGAAGGTGAGGTGGAGGAAATCAGGGAACTGGGAAGGAGGGGAAGGGAAGGGGGAGAAGAAAGGGGAATGGTGGTAGTTAGGATTGTTCAGGTTTATTAAATGAAATTAAACAAAGTTTTACAGTAGAATCAGCTTAATCGGTAACGTACTTAGCTGTGGCGAACGCTCACACCGGACTGAGAAAAACGAAAAACGGTTCTACATACGCTACCGAGAACCACGCAGCGCATCCCCACTCACCAGACCACTAACAGGAGAGCGCGCCTTATGAATTCAAAGTTAGATTTCTATATTTCCTCAACACTCTCCCTAAATCGTAAATTTGACGAAAACATAAGACCGCTATCCCACTACATCGCATTTGTGAACGAGTCCCAACTTCTGTCGCAATTCGACAAATCTCGGCTTCGCCAACGCCTTTGTACATATATCTGCTATTTGCTCTTCGCTTTTGATATAATAAATACTAATTTCACCTCTCGCATACAAATCTCTTACATAATGAAACTTAACATCTATGTGTTTACTTCTCTGATGAAGTTCTGGATTTTTCACCAGCTTTATGGCGCTCATGTTATCGATAAACAAAAACAGTTATTCTTTCTATAATCGCTATTACATTCAAATAATAATTTTTTAAGCCACACAGCTTCCTTGGCTGCTGCCGCCGCACTTACATATTCTGCCTCGGTTGTTGACAGTGCAATGCACGTTTGCCTTTTGCTCTGCCACGTAACTGCAGCACCTGCATATTTGCAGACTATACCCGAAGTTGATTTGCGACTCTCTTTGTCTCCCGCAAAGTCGGCGTCGCTGTACGTCTCTAAATTAGAATATTTACAATAAAGAAGACCTAAATCTAGTGTACCTTTTATGTACCGCATTATTCGCTTAACCAGGGAGTAGTGTGCTCCACTCGGGTTTTCTAATGCTCTCGAAGCAACATTCAACGCAAAACTAATGTCCGGTCTGCTGACCACTTGCAAAAACATAAGATTCCCCACTGCTTCCCTGTACGGAACTGTACTAGATTTTTTTCCGGGGACAGTTGAATCCCATCCAACTTCGATAGGTGTTGTCACAGCATTAGCATTGTTTAAATTGAACCTTTCTATAACCTTCTTTGCATATCTTTCCTGATTTACAAAGATAGAGCCATTGTCTAATTTATGAATTTCTAGTCCAAGAAAGAGGTTAACATCCTTTGTGCTAGTAGCCTTAAATTGTTTACTTAATTGATTTAAAAACTTATCCAAAAGAAATACATTTGTTGCAGCCAACAGCCCATCATCTACATAGATACCAAGAAGTATTTTTTCGTTCCCCTTCTTATAAACAAAAAAACATGGATCAGCTGAGCACTTTTGAAAACCGAAGTCTTTGAGAAAATTAGCAAAATGTTCCGTCCAACAACGTGGTGCTTGCTTGAGTCCATACAGACTTTTTAACAATTTGCAAACTCGCGTAGTTCCGTCATGAAAACCATCCGGTTGTCTCATATATATATTCTCTTTAAGAGTTCCGTGCAAGAAAGCAGTTTTAATATCGAATTGAGCTAGCTGCAAATCATCACATGCCGCAACACTTAATAAAGTTCTCACAGTGTCAAACCGCAAAACAGGACTAAAGGTCTCTGTATAGTCAATTCCTTCAACTTGCGAACACCCTTTTATGACTAGGCGTGCCTTATAACGCTCGCGTTTTTCAATATATCCCACCAGAGCACCCTTTGCTGCCTTTTTGTCTAGCTTCCTACGCTTTTCAGTTGGAATGTGAATAAAACACTCAGTTCCAAACACTTTCAAGTTGCTTACATTCGCCGGTTTTCCAAACCATAATTCGTAAGGAGTTTTACCTATTACCTTTGAGGGACCCGTTCGGTTAATTACGTACGCTGCCGTATTCAATGCTTCAGCCCACAGAAACAGAGGCAAGTCTGATTTTGCATAAATCATTGATCGTGCAGCTTCAACAAGAATACGATTTTCACGCTCCGCAACGCCATTCTGTTGCGGCGTGTACGCAACATTTACAATATGTTTAATACCTTCGGCCTCAAAAAAGCACCTTACCTCCTTGTTAACATACTCTGTACCTCCATCGCTATGGATTTCCTTTACATTTTCTCCAAATTGGTTTTTGATTTCGTTACAAAACGCCTTTATCTTCCCAAAAACCTCTGATTTCTCTACAAGTAGCCAAGTTCTATTGTCATTTAACGAATTTATCTCGTCTTGCATCGCAGCTTTCCATTTGTCCCTATACAATGACTTAATGGCATCATTATAACTTAAAGGTAAAGCTTCTGACAAATAAGTAAGTGGACAACCATAAAAATCTGTTTGTTTAATCGTAGTTCTATCTCGCAATTCCCGCATATTAGAGTTACCTATACTTGAAGACTGCAAGGGTGCTTCTGGTTCATCTGTCTTCTCATCGTCGGACATACTCCGGAAAGATTCGACATCACTTTCTATTTCGGTGTCGCCTGCAGGTACTGGCTCTCCCTGAATATTTATTTTTACTTCTTGTCGTATTGTTGTCTCAGCCTTAAACAAAACGTCTCGACTTAAAATGACGTCCTTTAAAGTAGGCACAAATACCCTATAACCCTTGCGTTTGCACAGTTGAATAGAAGACTTAATGGCTTCTTCTCAACCGTCGTAACGATTAATCTTCGAGCAGCTCTGTCCGCTTTATCAAATTGATCGCTTATTTCAGAAGCACCAACTGTACCAGCCTTCGGTCGTATTAGTTTACCTTCGCACACGTCCAGGAGATCAGTTTCATTTTCCATTAATGTGCGAACAACGAACCGCCATTGATGCCAGTTGTCCTTGTCTCGAAGTTTTTCGATCTTTAACTGTGTAACTTCCATTTTCAACCGCACTGACTTTCTCACTCGATAAAAACTGATTTAAGGCAAGACTGGGCCCATAACCTGTTCAGGTTTATTAAATGAAATTAAACAAAGTTTTACAGTAGAATCAGCTTAATCGGTAACGTACTTAGCTGTGGCGAACGCTCACACCGGACTGAGAAAAACGAAAAACGGTTCTACATACGCTACCGAGAACCACGCAGCGCATCCCCACTCACCAGACCACTAACAGGAGAGCGCGCCTTATGAATTCAAAGTTAGATTTCTATATTTCCTCAACAAGGATGAAGAGTGTGGCAGGAAAGGAAGAAGTGATGGCGAAGAGGTGGAAAGGAATAAGGATAGAGGAGGATCGTACATGGGAAGAAAGAAGGATGAGGTGGAGGGTGGTGGAAAAGGCATGGGTGGAAAGGAGGAAGGGGAAGAGGGTGTGGATGGGAGATGGAAGGATCAAGATAGAGGGGACATGGTGGAGGTGGGAGGAAGAGAAGAGGGAGTGGCGGGAGGAGGAGGGGGGTGTTGGGGGGGGGGGGGGGAGATGAGTGACGAGGGGAAAGGGACAGGGGAGAGAAAGGATTAGGGGATGGGGCAGAGCAGGGGGCGAGGTGAGGGAAGGGAGCGAATGGCGAGAGGGAAGGAAGCAAAGGAAGAAATGCAGGCAGAGGGGAAGCGGAAGCTCAAGGAGAGCCGGAGGGGAGTGGGACGGCGTTGGAGATGATTGTTGTTTTTTTTGTTGTTGTTTGTTGTTGTTTGTATATGTGTAGAAGTTGCAAACCCGGAAGGGACGCAAATAAAGACATACCATATTGTAATCTGCTTAATTTATGCCACGGCTATCCCATCCTCCAACACTATGGAATCCAACTTTGGGGAATGGCAGCCAAATCGCACATTCAAAAAATGGAAAGCCTTCAAGCAAAAATCCTCAGAACCATCCTTGACGCACCCTGGTACGTCAGAAATGATGATATCCTTAAAACATTAGATATCCCCACAGTGCAAGAAGAAATAATACGATTCTCAAAGAAACATAAAAATAGAATTGAGAGACATCCCAACCCATCAGCAAATCACTGCTACAAAGGTATATCGAGAAGACTCAAGAGAAAACACCCTACGGATCTTCTAACATAATCTATAAATAAACAATATCCTATTGGTGCTTGCCGTTAAATGTAACGGGAGCCAAAAGTTACATATTATATGTTATATCTATTTGTAAATATTTAGTGTAAATAGGAACAAATAATAAAGTGGAAGTATGAAAAAAAAAATGTACATAGGTCTCTCTAGGCGCGTAGAGAGTGTTCGGTCGAGGCTCAAGCCTTAACCGGGCGGATGCAGGAGCCGAGGCCGCGGGGGGACAAACGAGCCCGCCGCGGAGGAACAATAACATACTGCGCTCGTAAACGACACTCGAGAGCGCGCGCTAGTGCGGCGCCAATATGAGCTGCGCAGCGCGGTTTTCAAACACCGTGTTTCGGGCCGCGACCGTACTTTTGTTTTCTCCCCGCCCGAATATTATATTATATTATATTTTATGTTAAATAAGCAAGTTTTCGGCGCTTTCGGTCACAGTTGTACTATTATGCAAAAATATTAATTAACAATGAAGTACATAAAACATTGCAATCAGTTTTTGCAGTTGATGGAAAAAGAAAACATAATGTTAATAAATTGAACAACAGAAAATTATATTTATTTATATGATTTTTAAAAAACGAAATTTTTAAAGTTTATATTGATTATAATGCGTGCAGTCCAGTGCATAGCTAACCAGTTTGGTACATATGTATGCACACGTTTCAAAATTATTACACGCTATAGTAAAACGTTAGCACATATTATTAACCAGAAGAACTTCTTGCTACGTTGTAGATCTGAATCCCTTATTCCAGACCACATACTCAAGCATAGACCTAACATTGATTTTCATAACCATGACTTTAGATCAACCTATAAGCTTGATGTTTCGTTCAATAACATGGCTTACCGCTTTCTGAATATAGAAATACAATCAATACACACACGAATTAAATACATTAAAAGGCGAATAGACAAACAATTAAGCTTGCTACAAACACTTGTTCCTCGGAACACACTAACAGAGTTTATTTCACACACCAAAAGATTATACAATAGATTTTTTATTTTGCATAAAGACAGACTAACACGTAAATACACTAAATTACACAATAGAGCCATTGAACGAATCAACAATAATACAGACAAATGGTTTGTAAACCTAACAAACTTAGACATCCCTGATTTTGTAAAAAGAATAGCCGCACTGGGACCTCAATTTAGCATTCCATTCGATAAGAAGATCTCCAACCTACCAAAATTTCTGTTATACATCGAATCGGGTATCAAAAAGTTAGACGTAGAAAAGCAAAATGATGCTAGAAATAAAATAGCGACACTTCTGAAGGACATAAAATCTCGTCATGTCTTTAATAGCATCAACGCGATTCCTTCATTTAACAGATTTTTCCAAAGGTTGTTTTATCGAGATTTAGGAATATGTAAAAGGTTCCTCAGAGACAATACTGATATCATCTTTCTCAAAGCGGACAAGGGAAACGTCACAGTTTGCATACAAAAAACAATTTACACACGAAAAGTTATGGATATGGTTGAGGATGTAAATACTTACGTAAAGGTCAACAGGGAATATACGTCCACTTTTCAAACATAGAACAACGCACTTATTGATGAGATATATACGAAGAAATATATAAACAAGGATACCGCTTAAATCTTTAAAAATCTATAATGCGGTCACTCCACGGGCTTACGGCCTCCCCAAAATTCACAAACCGGGGAATCCTTTTAGAATAATTGTGTCAACTATCAATGGCCCGACGTACAAACTATCGAAGTACCTCTCGAATATCTTATCTAACATCACCGGTCAGAATGACAAATTTGTGAGACACTCAACAGCGTTTGTGAACGATGTTAGCAATGTCGTTATACCTGACAATTACGTACTTGTCTCCTTAGACGTAGTTTCGTTGTTCACAAATATCCCCTTAGAATTAGTCATCACATCGATTGAGGAAAGGTGGAGTAATATTAGAGAGCACACTCAACTATCTAAGATAATGTTCAAAAAAGCAGTTAACTTTTGCCTCACTGCTAACGTTTTCCTATTTAATGGAAACGCTTTTAAACAAACAATTGGCGTAGCCATGGGTTCACCGTTATCCCCTGTGGTAGCAGAACTAGTAATGGAAAAACTGCAAGAAGTGTGTTTAGGAAAACTCAATTTCCATGTGCCATTCTTCAAACGATATGTCGATGACATTCTAACTGTCATTCCGGATGGACGATTGCAAGAAGTTCTTACTGTGTTTAATAGTTATCACCCAAGGGTACAATTCACCTCAGAAGTAGAAACCGAAGGCAAAATACCATTTTTAGATACTCTTGTTATTAGAACCGGTAATAAACTTTTCAGTGATTGGTATCATAAGAATACGTGGAGTGGAAGGTATATGAATTACAATTCCTGCCACTCCCATGAAACAAAAACAGCACTTAAAAAAGGACTTGTTGATAAGACACTTAGACTGTCACATCCTAAATTCAGACCAAAAAACATTCGTTTAATTAAAAACATAATGTCCATCAATGATTACCCTGAACATCTGGTAAAAAACGTCATTGCGAAAAGGATTTATGACTTTTATAACTCCGCGGAAAGGACTGTTCCGGACCGTGGGAGTATGAGATGGTACAATGTAGTCACGATACCTTACATTGGTAAGGTATCAGATCATATAAAACGAATTTTTGTAAAAGAGGGTCTGCATGTGGTGTTCGCTAATCTTACCACCTTAAAGAACTTAATTTTCAAATCCATTAAGGATAAATTAGATGGTGACAAAATGTCTAACGTGGTATACAGCATTCCATGCGGAGGATGTAATGAAATATACATAGGTCAAACTAAAAACCTATTACATACACGTATTTTACAACATAAATACAGTAAGGCCTGTTTTTGTGCGGTTCTTTTCTATGAGATTTTATTTTTGTGCGATTTGTTTTGTGCGACTTTATTTTTGTGCGATTTGTTTTGTGCAATTTTTTTTTGTGCGGTATATGAATCTCAGCGGCGTTGGCACCAGTTTAATGATTCCTATCAGTGTATACAGGGTGATTCTAGTAACTGGGCCAAGCGATAACTCTTTTTTAAATAAATTTAGAACAAAATCGTAGAGGAAAAGTTTGTATTAGGTGAAAAGCTCTATCATCCTATGCACCGACTTTTTTCCCAAGTGCATTGGTGCATGTGCAAAGTGCAGTTGCACTGTTTTTTTAAATGGAACCACCCATTTTTTTTTACATAAACACGTTCCTTAAGCCATTCTGCAATAAAAACGTATAAGGGAAATCATCGAAAAAGCAATAGTTTACGAGATATTTCACTTTATTCAAACTCTTATAACAGATGCCCAAACCGTTCACTATCGCATTATCTAAACGTTTTTGGTCAGAGTTACGTTCCAATCATGTTTACTAACATCTCATACTCAAGGATAGGAACGTATTAAAAAATGTTTGCAAGCTAACGGTGAAACGTTCGAGTATCTGTTATAAGAGTTTGAATAAAGTGAAATATCTCGTAAACTATTGCTTTTTCGATGATTTCCCTTATACGTTTTTATTGCAGAATGGCTTAAGGAACGTGTTTATGTAAAAAAAAATGGGTGGTTCCATTTAAAAAAACAGTGCAACTGCACTTTGCACATGCACCAATGCACTTGGGAAAAAAGTCGGTGCATAGGATGATAGAGCTTTTCACCTAATACAAACTTTTCCTCTACGATTTTGTTCTAAATTTATTTAAAAAAGAGTTATCGCTTGGCCCAGTTACTAGAATCACCCTGTTTGAATAAAGTGAAATATCTCGTAAACTATTGTTTTTTCGATGATTTCCCTTATACGTTTTTATTGCAGAATGGCTTAAGGAACGTGTTTATGTAAAAAAAAATGGGTGGTTCCATTTAAAAAAACAGTGCAACTGCACTTTGCACATGCACCAATGCACTTGGGAAAAAAGTCGGTGCATAGGATGATAGAGCTTTTCACCTAATACAAACTTTTCCTCTACGATTTTGTTCTAAATTTATTTAAAAAAGAGTTATCGCTTGGCCCAGTTACTAGAATCACCCTGTATATACATGTTGTGGACGAACCTTGTCTACGAGGACTCCTTGACGACAATGTATGTGCACTCCGCGAAATTCTGTTAATTTGTTTTAAACAATCTCCTGACAAAGTACAGGCAGTTACGTATATATACTCGCTCGACGCGCGAACAGTATACGCTTGGTATTCGGAGTTTTATCTACGATGTTAAGAATGCGTAGTAATGTTGATGACAAGTTAGAAAAACGCAATCATCCGCCCAACACAAACTGTAATACCCTCCGCTAATCCACTCATTAATACGCAACACAACCGCGATTTTATTACACCAAATCGTATCCCCAAACCCTTGGTCTCTTTTCTTTTCCATGCACGAAACTTATCCTATCCTAATCCGCCCTGCACTGCAACCTCCCGTAATTATTTTTCCTATCTACTTTCAAGTCGTATTTGCCATGCAAATCATCACCTCTCTTCCTTAGTCTCTACACACTCTACAGCCCCGATTCAAACGTCACAAAAATTGATAATCCAAGTCCAAGAACCAAGTCACCATAAGAAGGATTGCGCGCGTTTTGGATCACGACGAGTAGCAGTGCATGTGCATTTTGAAAACTTCTCCCTGTATATAGTTCCAATGTAAAATAAAATGTTTTTAAAATAATGCCAGGTCTAATTTAATTATTTAAGTTGTTGGAAAGCATTTTCTCATCTATTTCGTAAATAATTGATGTATTTTCGAAGTGCGACTTTTTTATGCGGTCCCTATCCACCGCATAAAAAAAACCTTTTTTGTATAACGTACGCAGATGCTTATTATATGTCAGTGTTAATAAAATTTTCAAATTTTTTTTTGTGCGATTTTTTTATGCGGTCCCTATCCCCCGCACAAAAACCGGCCTTACTGTACAGTATAAAAACACCTCATACGTCGAACACTGCCTTAGTTTAGCACCACCTAGAACAGGTCATACTTTTAACTTTGACCAGGCACGTGTCATTCATACCGAGATTAATCTCGGTAGAAGATTAATATTGGAAGGGTTAAATATCCATAAAAATACGACTGTAAATATACGGTATGAAAGACCTGACGTTAGTCACCATTTCACGGCATTATTATGATTCCAATCAGTGATAATAAACATTCATTTTCCATATATCCAATTGTTCGCGCCATAAGGTTAGCGCGAGCGGTTATTTTGGAGCGATGCTTCCCGGTCGCCGGGTTGAACCGTCGCGCATGAAGCGGGGCACGCGGATTTGTAAACAACGTATTGGAAGGTGACCGTGTCACTGCACTCCGCTTCTCGGAAGATGCCCACTCGTTGCCATGCGAGCATTTCGGAGCGCGAGACGTTACGCTTCTCCCTCCCTCAAGGCCTGGAACCTACCAGGCTTCGCGATGTAAGAGGGAAGGGAGAAGTATATATAAGAAAGCGAAAACAATTGGCATTAGCATATTGGCATTTTAAGTATTGGCGTGGAGAGAGTGATTCTGCCGTGGAGAATAAAGTTATTGTTGGTCAGTGGTAGTTTTATTTACGAGAAAAACTCGCGCAGCAAAGGGCTGCGACGCTAGTAATAGCAACAGTACAGGGCGATTGCGCTTTGTGCAAAACATTGGTCCTTCGAGCCGGATACTCTGAGTACTCCGTTTTGGAACTGACGGCAAGCGGCATTAACAACGGCTGCTAACAACATCGGTAGCAACAACAACCGCTACAACCCGAAAGACTTCAACGGCAACGGACGTAAGCAACGAAGAGGGAAGTCCTCGGGTCAACACGGCAACAGGCACACTCCCAGCATAAGGCAAGGAGTGGTAAATCTCTCGACGTCCAAGGAACGAACGAAGGTGCCAACCAGGGAAAGGCCAGGGGAGAAACGTTTACCTCATTGGCAAGACAAGAAGACAGCTACGGTCAGTCTCCATCCTTTCTTAAACTATTCCAATCTTTCCTTCCGTTGTTGAGCATCGCGCGAAATATACAATATAATGGCGGATCTAACGCAATTGAAAATGACCCGCGGGCGCATTAAGGGATCGCTCACGCGAGCGCAGGGATACTTAGATTCGATCACCGGTACGGATTTCGATTTGTATCAATTAAGGGCGCGGAAGGAGGCGCTAGTCGGAAGGTTAAAAGAATTTGAGGAAGTGCAGGGTAAGATCGAGGAGCTTGATCGGTCGTCGGAACAAGCCGCTGAAGCCGAGCAGTTTGAGGAGAATTATTTTACGCTTCTGTCCCGGTTTGAACGCATGCTTGCGGGCTCTAGAGTATCACATAGTGCCGCGGTGTCCTCGGAAGTAAATGATCACGTGCAACAAGTCAGACTACCGAAAATAGAACTGCCGCAATTTTACGGAAAATATGAGGAGTGGTATCCCTTTTACGACACGTTCAATTCATTAATACACGGAAACACATCCTTGTCGGCAGTTCAAAAGTTTCATTATTTAAAATCATCATTGAAGGGCGACGCGGCGGCCGTGGTAAGCTCATTAGAAATGTCCGGTTTAAATTACATCGAAGCTTGGAACTTATTAAGGGAAAGATACGACAACAAGCGATTCGTCATCCATGCGCACTGCCGAGCTCTAATTGACGTATCGCCGATACAGCGCGAAAACCATATTGCGTTGCGACAATTTGTAAATATGGTACTTAAGCATACGCGAGCACTCAAGGCACTGCACCGTCCGATCGATCAATGGGATGATCTTTTAATATCGATTCTAACGGCAAAATTAGATCCCATGACGAACAAACATTGGGAAGAGACGCTAACAACGTCGACCCTTCCCACGTTCTGCCAACTCGTGGAATTCCTGACACAACGGTGTCAGGTTTTGGAGGCAGTAGCTGAAAGGTTACCGTCAACCTTCTCGAACGCGATAAAGGCGGCAAAACCGCCGCGACAAGGGGCATCGGCCCACGTAGTTGTTAATGCCATGGTCTGTGCGATGTGCAACGGCGAGCATCCCGTCCATAGGTGCGAGAAATTTATAAAAATGACCGTGGGACAACGGGTCCGCGCAATAAAGACAAAGGGTCTTTGCTTGAATTGTCTGAAGTCGTCGTCGCATTACGCTAGCTCGTGCACGTCGGGAAATTGCCAAAAATGTGGAAGGCGCCACAATACGCTCTTACATGTGCCAGGTGGCACTACTAATGAGATATCGACCACCGACCACGATGCGGATATAAATCAACCAAAGGCTCAGGTATCAGGTGTTGCTTGCACGGTGCGCGGAAACGGACCGTCGAGGGGCTATTTATCGACTGCTCTAGTCACCGTGTATGACGGCCGCGGAAAGGCCCTAACAGCGCGCGCACTCTTAGATTCTTGCTCCGAGTACTCCTTTGTCGCGGAAGACTTTGCGAAGCGGCTCGATAAGCCGGCACGTTCCTTTTATGTCCCACTCACGGGCATTGAAGAATTAGCTACTCAGGCTCGGAAATTTATAAACATCCGATTTCAATCGCGGTATAATGTGGGGTTCGGAATCTCCTAGAGAAAGAACTGCGGGAGGGATCGGGGACAGACGCGAGAGATGGCGTAAGGTGCCGCGAGGCCCTTAGCCAGAATTAAGATACGAACGTAAGAGAGCGCCGGTGGCCTAGTGTGTATGGCGCCGGCCTGCGGATCCAAAGGTTGCGGGTTCGATTCCCGCACCGGTAGCGATTATTTTTCTGTCTCGATCCTACAAATGGGGGCTCAGCCGGGATAGGAGCTCTTCCGAATACTCGCATCGGGAAGATCCTGGGTTGCACACGACGAAAGACTGCCTCTCATCTGGTACGAGACGAGAACGACCACGACGTACGACGAAACGAAAAGACTCGTGCTCGTGCATTTGAGGGCAAATGCAATTGCAGGATGGACGAGTGTGGGGTTTGGAATCTCCTAGAGAAAGAACTGCGGGAGGGATCGAGGACAGACGCGAGAGATGGCGTAAGGTGCCACGAGGCCCTTAGCCAGAATTAAGATACGAACGTAAGAGAGCGCCGGTGGCCCAGTGTGTATGGCGCCGGCCTGCGGATCCAAAGGTTGCGGGTTCGATTCCCGCACCGGTAGCGATTATTTTTCTGTCCCGATCCTACAAATGGGGGCTCGTCCGGGATAGGAGCTCTTCCGAATACTCGCATCGGGAAGATCCTGGGTTGCACACGACGAAAGACTGTCTCTCATCTGGTACGAGACGAGAACGACCACGACGTACGACGAAACGAAAAAAGACTCGTGCTCGTGCATTTGAGGGCAAATGCAATTGCAGGATGGCCGAGTGTGGGGTTCGGAATCTCCTAGAGAAAGAACTGCGGGAGGGATCGGGGACAGACGCGAGAGATGGCGTAAGGTGCCGCGAGGCCCTTAGCCAGAATTAAGATACGAACGTAAGAGAGCGCCGGTGGCCTAGTGTGTATGGCGCCGGCCTGCGGATCCAAAGGTTGCGGGTTCGATTCCCGCACCGGTAGCGATTATTTTTCTGTCTCGATCCTACAATAATAATTACAGTAGAGCATCGGACTACTTTATTTTACGCCGAATCACGCAGGACGCGCCGAGCGAACCGCTGAATAGGGAAGATTTTAAGATCCCGGGCAACCTAAAATTAGCCGATCCTACGTTCCACGAGCCCGGCCCAATCGACCTATTAATCGGTTCCGAGTGGTTTTACGATTTGCATTGTGCGGGACAGTTAAAGCCAACGGACAAGCGCCCCGTGCTCCAAAAAACGCAACTTGGGTGGATCCTCTCGGGTCGCAAGAGGGGGCCAAGCGCACCAAGCAAGCGGGCTGTGTGTAATTTGACCAGAAGTACGACAGATTCGCTGTTAGAAAAATTGTGGCAATTAGATGATTACGGGACTAAAGGCGCGCTCACAGGCGAAGGTAGAGAATGCGAGAATCATTTTGTGGATACGCATAGGCGAAGCGCGAGCGGTAATTTCATAGTGAGCTTGCCCTTTAAGGAAGGCGGAACAGGCTCGCTAGGAGACAGCCGGCCCACAGCGTTAAAACGGTTTTCTAATTTAGAGCGTAAATTAAATAAGCAGCCTTCCTTGAAGGAAGAGTACGTAAAATTCATGCGCGAGTATCAGTCCCTCGGTCACATGGAGCCGGTGGACGAAGTCGAGTCAGTGGAGGGGTCGTATTACATGCCTCACCACGCGGTTACCAACGGAAACAGCATGACCACCAAAACTCGGGTGGTGTTCGACGCCTCGTGTAAGACATCGACGGGGAGGTCATTAAACGACGCGTTGAAAGTAGGACCTACCATACAGCAGGATTTGTTTTCCATAATTGCGCGTTTTCGAACGTTCGCGTACGTACTTACGGCCGACATCACGAAGATGTATAGGCAGGTGCTAATAGACAAATCCCAGACGGCGTTTCAGAGGGTTTTATGGCGCGAGAGGGGAGATGAGCCGATTCGGGCATTCGAACTTAAGACCGTGACCTACGGTACGGCTCCAGCTTCTTTCCTTGCAACCCGATGTCTGCAGGAATTGGCCAATTTGGAGCGCGAAAGGCACCCGAGAAGTGCGACCGTAATCGAACGCGACTTTTACGTCGACGATCTCCTGACGGGAAGTAATTGTGCGTCCGAGGCTATCGTAATCCGCGATGAAGTCATAGCGATACTGCGTAGTGCAGGATTTGAGCTGCACAAATGGTCCACCAACACGCCGGAGCTGTTGACGGGAATTGAAAATAAAAGCGAAAAAAATTTAGTTCTCGATCGCGATAGCGTGTGCACTCTCGGCATTCAGTGGAGCCCAGTTCGTGATATCTTCCAGTATTCGGTGCCGCCAGCGAGCACAAGTCGCATTACAAAACGATCGATTTTGTCGTCGATAGCGCGCTTATTCGATCCGTTGGGATTGCTGGGACCGGTCGTGATTGTCGGCAAAATATTAATGCAGAGACTGTGGAAAGAGGGAGTAGACTGGGACGAGTCGGTGCCATTAGCTATACATACAAAATGGCAGCATTATAGGGAACAACTTGCCATGCTCAACAAAATTCGCATAGGGCGACACGTCGTTGAGGAAGGCGCGACTCGCGTCCAGCTACACGGATTCTCGGATGCGAGCGAGGAGGCATACGGCGCGTGCGTCTACATGGTATCGGGGCGGGACGGCAACCCGTTAAGCGGAAGGCTGCTGTGCGCGAAGTCCCGGGTAGCGCCGGTGAAGAGTTTGTCTATGCCGAAACTCGAATTGTGCGGCACGCTTCTACTGGCTCGTCTCATGAAACAGATTCAAAACGCCATGATTATGAAAATCGACGGAATACGGTGCTGGAGCGACTCCAGCGTAGCATTAGCCTGGTTAAAGAGTCCCTCGAGAACGTGGACGACGTTTGTTGCCAATCGCGTGGCAGAGGTGCAGAATCTTCTCCCGGAAGCGTCATGGGGCCATGTACCCACGCATTTGAACCCTGCCGATATTATATCACGGGGGGGGACTCCCCAAGAATTGATCGATAATTCGTTATGGTGGAATGGGCCAATTACGTTATTCAATGAAGTCGCGGGTGCCGGCGAACTGCAATCTGCTACTACGCCTGATGACCTGCCGGAACGACGGCGCACGGTCATTGTTTGCACGGCGGCGGCAGTCGCCGAACAGCAAGCAATTCACGCGCTATTCCAAAGATATTCGTCGTTCACACGTTTGGTCCGCGTGACGGCATTCTGTCTTCGGTTCGCCCACAACGCGACCGCGGAATCGCGAGAACGGCGCACGGGCCCGTTATCAAAGGAGGAGACCGAAAACGCCGTGAGAAAGCTCATACGTGCATGTCAATCCGTTGCCTTTCGGGAGGAATTAAAAATCTTGAGGGAGAAAGAAGAGCTAAAACCAAGTAATCGAATAATAACACTCAGCCCATTCATAGATGCCAACGGTATTATGCGCGTCGGCGGGCGCTTGCAAAAATCCCTGCTCACTTACGCTGGCAAGCATCCGATTTTACTACCGAAATCGCATCCTTTAACGAGTCTCATTGTCCGGTACGAGCATGTTCGACATATGCATGCAGGGCCGCAGTTAACGCTGGCCGCGGTTCGCGCGAAGTATTGGCCAATTGCGGGACGCAGTTGCGTGCGGAACATCGTGAGTAAGTGCGTTACGTGCTTTCGGCATAAACCAGTGAATCTCCGGTATGTGATGGGTGAGTTGCCGGCACATCGAGTGACACCTTCCCGGCCGTTCGAAAGGACGGGTGTCGATTATTGCGGTCCGTTATCAATTCGGGAGGGACGGCGACGTAATGCAAAAATTTCCAAGGCATACGTTGCTATCTTTGTATGCATGGCGACAAAGGCGATTCACATAGAGTTAGTCTGCGACCTGACGACCGAGGCATTTCTCGCGGCATTACAACGATTCATAGCAAGGCGGGGAAGGCCGAGTCACATCTACTCGGACAATGGCACGAATTTCGTTGGCGCGAACCGCGAGTTGCGCGAAATGTGGGAGGAGGTCTTTGCGGGAGACAGAGGGTCTCGTACAGCCCAATTAATAAGTGATGAGGGCCTAACGTGGCATTTTATACCGCCGGGTGCTCCGAATTTCGGCGGACTCTGGGAGGCCGCGGTTAAGTCCGCCAAGCACCATTTAAAGCGAACCACGGGGAATGCATCCCTGTCATTCGAAGAACTATACACTTTGTTGGTACAAATAGAAGCGCTGCTCAACTCGCGTCCCTTGACCCCACTATCCAACGATCCTAATGACCTGGCTTACTTAACACCCGGCCATTTCCTCATTGGAGACTCGTTATTATCGACAACGGAGTCCGATTTGAGTAAGATTCCAGAGAATCGACTCTCACGATGGCAGCACGTCGAAAAGGTTCGACAACACTTCTGGCAGCGATGGTCGGCTAAGTACTTAAATTGGCTGCACTCGCGACCCAGGCGAGCATCATCCACTACCCAGCCGCTTCAGGAGGGACACATGGTGGTTGTACGAGAAGACCACCTTCCACCATTGCGTTGGCTTCTCGGACGAGTAGAGAAACTATTGCCTGGAACGGATGGAGTTACTCGAGCAGCCCTCATCAAAACAACCAAGGGCGTGCTGAAGAGACCAACGACGCGTTTGTGCGTGTTGCCGATAGAACAATAAGTTTTTTGGTGACGGTTTGTTTATACTTAGGATGGTCGTGATCGAACATTTTGACTACCCTCAGGGCAAGTTATTGTAGGTTGGAATTGCGCCGAATCCTCATAACGCCACTTTGTAAATAGTACATATACGGTCTCAACGTGTTGGAAAGTTGATCTTTCCAAGGGGGGCGATGTGTTCGCGCCATAAGGTTAGCGCGAGCGGTTATTTTGGAGCGATGCTTCTCGGTCGCCGGGTTGAACCGTCGCGCATGAAGCGGGGCACGCGGATTTGTAAACAACGTATTGGAAGGTGACCGTGTCACTGCACTCCGCTTCTCGGAAGATGCCCGCTCGTTGCCATGCGAGCATTTCGGAGCGCGAGACGTTACGCTTCTCCCTCCCTCAAGGCCTGGAACCTACCAGGCTTCGCGATGTAAGAGGGAAGGGAGAAGTATATATAAGAAAGCGAAAACAATTGGCATTAGCATATTGGCATTTTAAGTATTGGCGTGGAGAGAGTGATTCTGCCGTGGAGAATAAAGTCATTGTTGGTCAGTGGTAGTTTTATTTACGAGAAAAACTCGCGTAGCAAAGGGCTGCGACGCTAGTAATAGCAACAGTACAGGGCGATTGCGCTTTGTGCAAAACACAATAGTCTTGTTAAAATCCGTAAGTAGTTTATTAAATTATACCTTCCACTTCTACTTCCAAATACATATCCCCCCTATCACAGTGTCGTTCTCCGACAGTGAGACAGTGTCCACCTTTCCCTAATTAAGGGGTCTGGCCACCATGCAATTTTTTTTTTCATTTTTTTTTTTATTGTGTTATAATAATCTTTGAAATGTTACGCACCAGTTAATCCATAGTTGGTACTGAAAATCGCAAAATTGCAAAAGTTACAGGTGTTTCTCGGTAGGAAGGTCGAGCCGCTGCGAGCGGTCGACCGCGCGGCTCGATCAGTGTATGCAACTCGCACGGTTCAGTACGTGCAGCTGCCCTATTGTATCATTTGTATGGGTTAGTAGAATTATTTACTCGAATCCATACGAAGAAAAAGTGATGAAAAAAGAATGCGTAGGTCATGTGCAGAAAAGGATGGGCACACGACTTCGTAAAATCAAGAAGGAAAAGAAAGGTCTTGCTGGCAAAAGAAAGCTCACCGATAAACTAATTAACGAGCTAACAGTATATTACGGTCTCGCTATTCGAAGGTTCTCTAATTCTAAAGACGAAATGAAGAAAGCTATTTGGGCAACATTCAAGCACAAGAGCTCGACCGACGAAATCCCGCAGCATGAAAATTGTCCACCGGGAGAAGACTCGTGGTGCTCTTGGCAAATATCAAAAGCAATTGGCACTTTGGATGAATATCTACACAAGAATCCTCTGCCTCAAATTGTTCAAGATGCCATTCGACCTGTTTATGAGGACCTCACTTCAGATGAATTGTTAGAACGGTGCGAAGGAGGCTTCACGCAAAACGCCAACGAAAGCGTCAACTCCGTCATCTGGTCAATGGCTCCAAAAACGAGTTCCAGCGGTGCGAAAACCGTCGAAATTGCTAGTTACATTGCTATCAGCACTTTCAACGATGGGTACAACAGTATTTTGCTGATGATGAAACTCATGGATCTAAGCATCGGAGATCGCTGCTACGATTTCTGTAGGGCAGTCGACGAGGAACGTTGCGCTACAGCAAATGTCCGAGAGAAAAAAAGTACGAAAGAAGCACGCCAAGCACGTAGATCTTCGCAAAAAGAGGCCCAGGATGCTCAAACAGCTGCCGAAGAGGACATGTATGGACCAGGAATCGCTGATTGAAGGTAAGACACAAAAACCGCGCCCTCAGCCGAATAACCGCACCTTTACTTTCTTTTGCGATTATCTCGAAACTATGTTTTTCGAAACGGCTCTTCGTATATCTCGTAAACTATCGGTCCGATTGCTCTGAAATTTGAACACAGTACTTTTAGATACATTATCTAAAGCAGGGGTGGGGAACCTATTTTCTGGCAAGGGCCATTTGGAAATTTATAACATCATTCGCGGGCCAGACAAATAATAATAATAGTTTTTTTAGTTTTTATTGTTCAATAAAAAAAATATATATATTATAAATAAACAAATAAAAAATAAACTAACATAAAATATATCCATTTTTAAACATAATTAACTCATCCTAAATGACTTCGCGGGCCGTATGCGGCCCGCGGGCCGGAGGTTCCGCACCCCTGATCTAAAGCGTAACGTAGGATTTTTGCGATTACTTGATTAGTTTTTTTTTAATGACGTTTTTTCTCGTGAAATTTCGGTGAAAATCGTGAAAAAAAATTCTTCGGCTCACCATAATTTCCCTAATGTAAAAAAAGAAATTTCCCTACGTCTCGCCCTTGCAATATGATCCAGGAATAAGCTAATTTTTTTTTTTTTCAGATGCAAAATGTAGCAGGTAGTCATGGAGCCGCCCACGTGCGTTTCGTGCCGAGGGCCTTCACCAAAGTGAACGAAACGCCGGTATTTTTTATTTTTTTATCACGAAATTTTTTTCGCTTGTTCACTAAACCGTTTTCTGGTATGTGACAAAAAATAAAAGAATTTTGTGCTTTATTTTCGCGTTTATGAATTTTTAAAAATAGTACTCATCTGGCGAGCGCACAAGGTGGCCAGACCCCTTAACATCTTAAGTGGGAGAAAAAAGTAACGAATTACATACTCTCATGATCAAGCTAAATCCCCACTTGTTAGAAATTGCCCCCACTATTCGTATATAGAGAAACGTGCACATATAATATGACAAGCTTGTCAAACACCCATTGTTTACGTATCCCCTGAAGAGGACACGAAAGGTGTCGAAACGTTGGGAGATCCTGACCAGGTGAGTCAGACGTTTATATATATATAATGGAGCGTACGTTCTCGGAAGTTTTTTCTCACTCAAGGAACCAAACAAAATGTGTTTCTGCAAAAAGCGTGATCTTTATATTTCTTTTACACTTATTACAATTTCGATTATCCTATCCTATTGCTACTTCTTAAATTACCTGCAAAAAGCGAAACGACATTTAAGCCCGTTCCCTTCTGTTGTCTCTTCTTTCGCACTCTACTGTTTCTTTGTGTCTCTCTCCGTGTGTCTATTTTTCCTAACCTCTATTTTGTCTCGATTGTCTGGACGTCTTAAAGTGCGCGGGAAATTTGAAGTGTCGTTCCGACCTTTACATATATACAATTTTTTCAACCTTTTAAATGCCTTAAAACGCATTACAATCAATATAAACTTTAAAATTTTCGTTTTTTAAAAATCATATAAATAAATATAATTTTCTGTTGTTCAATTTATTAACATTATGTTTTCTTTTTCCATCAACTGCAAAAATTGATTGCAATGTTTTATGTAATTCATTGTTAATTAATATTTTTGCATAATAGTACAACTGTGACCGAAAGCGCCGAAAACTTGCTTATTTAACATAAACAATACGGTCAAAAAACCTAAATAGTTTTACATTATATTTTATTTGGAGGGGTATGTGGGAGCGAGTGAGTGCGGACGTACGTGACAAGTAAAAGAGGAAAAGGAGATGTGAAATAGGAGTGAGGGTGAATGGGAGGGCGAAAGAACGGTGTGGGGTGGAGGAAAAGGAGAGGGTGTTGTGGAAGCGTGGGCGGACGGGAAAGGTGGAGAGGAAGAAGTGGGAGAAAAGAGAAGCGAACGAAGGAAAACGAGGTTAGGAGGAAACGTGCAGTTTGGCACGGAAGAGGAACGGAGGAAGCGACGCCTGGAGGGAAAGTAAAAAGCAGAGAGAGAGACTCGGTAAGGAAGGGAGAAGAAGGCGGGGTAAAACAGAGAGAGTGAAGGAGATGGGGAGGGCAAAAAATGGAAAGGAGGGAAAATTGGAGGAGTTATGGAGAAGGAGGGAAAGGAATGGAGGGAAGTGCGGCGGAGGAGAGGAGGCGGAAATAAGGAAAGCAGAGAAGAGGGAGAAGAAGTCACATAGGGAGCAGGAGGAAGAGAATGAACAAGATGGACTGGAGAAGGAAGAGGAAGCAGAAGGGGCTGAGGAGATGAAGGAAAAATATGGAGAAATGGCAGAGGTGATAAGGAGGTGGGTGTGGAAGAGGACGGAGAGAGGACTAGAGCGGATGGTGGAGTTGCTAGATGAGACGTTGAGGGAGTATATGAAGGGGATAGTGGATCAGGTAGGAAGATTGGAGAGGGAGGCCAAGGAGATGAGAGAAAAAATGGAGGGGGGAGGAAAGAGAGAGAGAGGTTGGAGGAGAGGATAAGGCGAATTGAAGAGAGAACGAGGAAGAAGCTGGAGACAGAGGAGAAGAAAGGAGAGGAAAGGATGGAGGAGAGGACAGAGCGAGGAGAAAAAAGAAATGGGAAGCTGGAGAAAGGGGAGAAGAAAGGAGAGAGGAGGCTGGAAGAAGAGATGAATGACAAGGGGAGGATGGAGGAGGTAGGAAGAATGGAGCGGGAGGTCAAGGAGATGCGTGAAAAACTAGAGGGAGGAAGGGAAGAGAGAGAGAGAGAGGATGGAGGAGAGGATAGAGCGGGGCGAAAAAGGAGAGGGGAAGCTGGAGAGTGGAGAGAAGAAAGGGGAGAGGAAGGTGGAAGAAGAGATGAACAAGAGGATGAGGAAGATACAACGGTGGAAAGAGCTAAAGGAAAAAGATAGAAGAAGGAGGAATTTGATAGTAAAAGGGCTCAGGAGAGGAGTACAGAAGAGGAAGGAGAGGTAGGGGAGCTGATGAAAGAATTGGGGGTGGAAGGGGAGGTGGAGGTAATGAGGGAACTGGGAAGAAGAGGAAGGGAAGGGGGAGACGAAAGGGGAATAGTGGCAGTGAGGATGGAAAGTGTGGAAAGGAAGGGAGAAGTGATGGCGAAGAGATGGAGAATAAGGGGAAAAGGAGTAAGGACAGAGGAAGATCGCACATGGGAAGAAAGGAGGATGAGGTGGGGGGTAGAGGAGAAGGCGTGGGAGGAAAGGAGGAAGGGGAAGAGGGTGTGGATAGGAGAGCGGAGGATCAGGATAGAGGGGACATGGTGGAGATGGGAGGAGGAGAGGAGGGAGTGGCGGGAAGAGGAAAGGAGTGACTGAAAGGTGGAGGGGAAGCGGAGGTCTGAGGAGAGAGGAAAGACTGCGAGGGTGACGGGCGTACAAGGATGACGTGGGAGGAGATTAGGTTGTAAGGATATGTTAATATAATTGTAAGATGCTGTGTATAGTGGAAAAGGCTGGAAACCCGTAAGGGAACCAGAGAATAAAGCATAAATACATTATATTTTATTTTAAATTAAAATCATACTCGGCCATATCGCCACAAAGGAAAGTCATCAAGCAGACTAAATTACACACATTAAATATTGTATCCTTCTCGCGTGTAAGGAAGGAACTTATATTAGAACTGAATTACTATCCCATAGAGCATACCTCAAATCTCAAAGACAGGGGTGGCCACGCCACCCTCGGTCCCTATTTCTAAAATCAAGCGTCCCTCGCGCACACGTAACATGCGCAAGGGCACACCCAAGAAGCCTCTTACTGAGGCTAATCTTAAAGTATTCAATATTTCTTTGGCGGATAAACTACCCGAAAGCATAGCGGACCCTATACCGTCCACCAGTAAAGGTAAGGCACCACAGTCGCCCATAATGGCACAGGCCAAACTCTAATTAAATCCAATCAGCGCGGACGAACCATCGTCGCACGACTCGAGTGACGAATCAGTCTTCTCTACTTATAAACTGGTTCCAAACAAACATGTCCGTAAGACGTCTTCTTTGCAGAGCACGTCTAAGAAATCAAAAACCGTTCGAGGAGAGCAGTCTGGGTCAGACCTAAATCCCGCGACCGCGCCGCGTATCGTGGAAGAGGTAACATTCAAAGTACCTACCACCAATAAGTTTTCAGCATTGAGCGCATTTGACAACGCACAACAGGAGACTTCGATTCTGCCGGCAGACCAGCCGATTAAAATTTCTCGTACCAAACGGCCTCTGCCGCTGTATATTTCTAACTTCAACACGGACATAATTTCATTTAACAAAAAGTTAGCCCAAGATTTCGGAGAAAACTTTCAAATCAAATACTTAGGAAATGGGGTCCGCCTACAATTATTTAATATGGACCATCACAATAAATTTCGGAACGAGCTAAACACCAAAAATATTCCATACTTTTCCTTTACCAAAAATTCCGACAAGTTTCATGCCTTTGTACTCCGAGGCCTTCCTATACTCCCACTGGAAGATGCTCTGTCAGAAATTAAAGCGGCTGGTCTTCCGGCGATCGGCGTCTCATATTTAAACTCGCGCAACGGAAGCTCCAAGTTCGCGATTTACAAAACAAATTTTCTGGCCGACTGCGCGCCCGCCCAGGTTTTCGCCAATATATATGTCCAATAAAAATTATACTCAGTGTTACCGATGTCAAGCGTATGGGTATTCAGCAGGGAACTGCAATCTCCCGGTGGCGTGTGTCAAGTGCACCGGTTCTCATCCAACCAGGGAGTGCACCAAACCACCTGGGGTGACACCTAAATGGAAAAACTACTCTGGCCCCCACACGGCCAACTACTCTCAATGTCCGGCTTTGCTGAACTATCTGGCCAGACAAGATTAGCGTAACAAACAATCCAGACGCCCGGTCCAACAAAGCCAGGCCACTGCCACTCGGCCAAACGTGATGGTCAATCCTGGATTTAATACCGCGCCACCGACGCGACTTGTAAACCCAGCTCGCTCATACGCCGCGGCTGCCTCGCGCCCTCCCGGGGGACGGGGAGTAGGCCTCCCGAATCTTCCATCCCATCCCATTTCCCTTCCTCCCAAGCCCGCCCCTGCGGAACCAAGTAATTCAAGACCAGAAAATCCTGATGAATTTGCAAATGACATCTTAAATGTGAAGGAAGCCATTACTGAATTGAACAGTCTTTGTATCTTGCAAGAGATGTTAATTATAACCAACAAATTAATCGCGGGTTTACGAGGTTGTAATACGAAGCTCGAAAAATTCAATGTAATTATCTCGATCCTGTCTGCCTTGGACTAATGGCTCCTCCGTTTCCCTCTATCTACCTCGTATTATACGCCGACGACACGGCCATTTATTCCTCCTCCACGAGGTTCGAATGCGCGATGCGTAACGCACAAAGGCACCTTGGCTCCGTATTCGGGTTCCTCCAGGACTGGAAGATGACAATTAATCCTGAGAAGACTCCAAAGAAACGCACTACAAAACGATGTAGAGACAATTTCCATTTAACCTTGCTAAATCAAAATATACCCTGGTGCAACGAGGTGACATATCTAGGTGTCATATTAGACAGTAAATTTACATTTGAACCGGCCATTCTCGACCGGATTATTAAAACATTCAATGCCCTTCGAACCCTGTCTAGACTCCTAGACCCAAAAATAAATATAGCGGCAAAAATAAAAATCCTATTATACAAACTTTGCCTCAGACTAGTACTAACATACGGTATACTCGTTTGGCACTCGGCCGCCCACCATCATACACAAAAAGTGCAAAGAACACAAAACAAAATTTTGAGCAAATTCTGAAACTTTCCAAACGTACTAGCATAAAACATCTCCATTGTAACGGTCTTTCTGCTCGACGCGTTGCATAGAGTTACAAAGATATAATTCAGGGAGATTTAAATAATTGAAATAAATAAATATAAAATCATAAATAATTTTGAGTCGATCGTCGTATATTAAAAACAAAATCTCAGGTGAGATGGTCAATGAACTTGAACATGAATATCGTCGTCATACAATATTAAAATTAGTTCTCCACATTCTTATACAAAATAATATTAAAATATCCGTATATAATAAATAACACATGCATACATTCACACACTTTATAACTCTTAGGCCATGGCCCCTTAACATACGCCGGGATTACAATAGTCGTCGTGAAACTTTACAATAATTTGGCGGGCGAGCGTTTCGTGCCTTCTCCGGCTACCGGTACTCTTATTCTGCCTGTTCGCGAATTGGCAAACGCTCGATTCGAGTTCGCTCCCCACCACTCGCCTCTCGCCACCTAGGTATCTTTGCTCGGTCGCAATGAGTTGATCGTTACACCATGACAAGGTTAGACTACCATACATCAAGGATTTCTATTTAAAATTAAAAGCAACTTATTTAGCTAGGGATTATGAAAATCCTCTAGCCAGACAGACGTGCAGCTTCCGGTCCTGCGGGATCCCGTGTTGGGTCAAGTGCCCCCACCCAATGCAGCACTAGCTGTGAGCCAGGCTCACTCAATCGCGTACGCATGTAAACTTTCATGCTATAACTGTTATAATGGTTGTTGTGTATTGTAAGGAGGGGGCAAGGTGTAGGTGGTTATGAATAAAGAGCAACAAGACCGAATGGTATAAACTACTTATATTAACTGTGATGTATTCTGCTCTGAGGTTCGCGCGGAAGTGCCCTCGCACCGTAACGCACCTGTACGAGCCCTTCGGTGCAAACGCACGCGGCCACGGTACGCTCGCACTCAGGCCTTGGAATTCGGCCCGCGTATATAACAATGGTAGACGTGTTCTGTGAAGGAGAGGCTCTCCGGAGCCGGATCAAACTCGGGCTTTTTTTGAAACTTTTTACCCTTTATCCAAGTCAATGTTCTCCTACGAGTCGATACTTCCAATAAAGGTAACACCAATTTTATTTCCATAAAACGGTGAGAGGATTACTAGCTCTCAGGTACGCCCCTATAGAGGGACACTGTAGGGATCCCTGAGCTTGCCTCGGCAAGCTCCCGGGAGCTCCCTCGCAAGCTCACTGTCCCCCGCCCACTCATAACACTAAACCAAAAAAAAGAACCGATTCCCCGGGTCACCCTGTGAGAGAGAGGGAAGTAGGACTCGCCACCGGCTGCCTCCACGAGCGGAGAGTACAGGAAAATTGCCCAGTAGATTTACTTGCGGACCAAGATATTAGGTGGCTCGCCGGAGGACAGAACGGCAGGACTCACCGCCGGTTACCGCCTAGAAAGTAGAGTACAGAGGGGGGAAATCACGGGACATTCACTGAATATAGACAAATAGTAGAGTACAATGGTCTAAAGTCGAACATTATGCCATCGAAAGTTTGAGACGAGCGGGCTCAGTTATAAAAAAAATCGGACATTGCGAGTCGAGTACACCTGCATTACCGACAAACGAACCGAACTCCTGTAAAACCTTTAAAATTAATAAATCCCACCCAAACATTTTCAAAGAGAACCAAACTCCGTGTCATTAACCATCCTTCTGAGCCAAATCCTCACTACAATATGATTATAATTGGATAACAATAAAGAATCAGGGATAAAATACTGTGTAAGGAGATGCGAGCCGGCTGCGACAAAAGGGCACTCGATGACGTCAATAGCGTTCGCAGGGGCCCACGTAGCGACAGTCCCGTGGATCGCGGGGAGCGGTGGGGAAGGCGATAACGCGATCGGCAGTTGCTTGAAGCGACCTTTTTTATATACGCAGCCAGGGCGGCAGAAATGTAGACGAACTGCGAAAGATTGGACACGCGTTTTACTATCCCATCTAAGTTTTTCCAGCTAAGTAAGGCGTATTCCTAAAATAGGCGTCGTTGAATACACAAATGTAAGGAAAGTACGGGAGGTTCGTATTGTACCGCGCTATTTTTGTTCACACCTAACTGAGGAGGACCGATTGCGAATCGTATAAGTAAGACCTCATGTACGAGCTATGATGACGAGTACGATGACGTAGGCCTTGGACAATTGACGAGAAGCACGGAAGAGATAAGACAAAACACGGTTGGCCCGGGCGGAAACGCCGGGCAGGATCGAGGCATTCTTGGTAGAGCCGAGAGTCGTAGAACAGCAAGAGGATCATATAATAGAATTGTAACATATTGAAATAAAAATCCAGGTAAGCGAACTTGAGTAGGGTTTTTTTTACACAAATAAACGGAGAATCATAGGTGTAGGTGTGTATATGGCGTGTAAATTACGTGAATGTGTACAGTCTTATCGGTAATTCTACGGCGGATCATGGTGTCGCGATGCACGTTAAAAGGCGACTGGCGTGGCGGTGGGCTAGCGACGCGGTTAGAGAATACAATAAATGACAATCGTTGCTACCCGCTTGCTCACGTTAGGCAACGGAAGGTACATTTATCCCGCCAATTTCTTAGTCCATAAAATTGACAGGCGTTGCCATGCAAATGCTCACGTCATTACTTTATTGCGTATATGTGTCGAAAAGAGCTGGATATGCGACGCACAATGAAGTACAACATAAAAATGAAAATTTCAATGCTAACGCAAACGTACTGAGTCGAAACCCGCTAATGTTAACAAGAACTCAAAAGACACCATGGAAGAAACACTTGATTTTTGATGCCATGAAACCAGAAGACAGCGTTTTCGTTGAATTTTGTGTTGAACCTGAACAAGAATATGAATTTAACAATGAAACAAGATTATCACCCACATCGCACTTGATTTTAGTACAGAAGCAATCATAAAAAGTTTGGAAAATACTAGAGAGTTTGCCATTGCCGAAGGCATTCTTCAACTAACCTTGGAAAACATAACATTAATATAGGGTGTCCCGTAAATGGTGGTTCAAGCGGTCGGTGGCTGATTCTACATGAAAAACTGAGTCGAAAATGTAGAATAACATTTTTTCATATGAGTCTTTGATTTCGAGAAAAACAGGTTTGAATATTTGTCGAGTCCGTTTGCACTTGGTTTAGATTTGGCTTAACGAACTTTGCTGTAAACTATCTCTGCCCCCGCTTGTTAACAAATTCAGCGTTTGTAAGTATAGAATAGATCGGCGGTCAAGGCCACAACATTAGAAATACTTACTTTTGATGAATTTTCTCATTTCTATTGCTGGAAGTGATTTTGCTCCATATAAAATTCTGCTCGTCTTATCAAATTCCCGTTCTGTTCGATGAACATAAGAGAATGGAGAGAATGATACTGGACATAGCATCATATTGACAATGTTTATAAGCATCAAAGGGTCATGTGGACAAAGGATAATTGAACGTTAGAACACATTCATGGGAATTTGATAAGACGAGCACAATTATGTATGCAGCAACGCGGTTATCACTTCCAGCAGTATCTGATTACTATTAATTAGGCGGATTTTAAGAGGATTATCATTGACACCTTTAAGGATCCTAGTTTATCTATTTTATGGTTCGCAAATTCTTTACAGCACCCCGACACAAAGATAGAAATATTGGCGATACTGCATCGAGTACATGAAACACATTTAACTGGACATTCGGGCATTAAACGGACGTTAGACAAGCTTTTACAATCTCACAATTGGTCTGGTATGTATGAAAGTGTTACAGATGTAGGAATATGTATCTATAAGTAGGACTTTTTTCGGGTATAAACAATATTACTTTCTATAGATAGAAATTCACGGCGTATGGATCAAGTGTCTAGGAAGACCAATAGGTACAGACAGGAAATGATAGTGTGTTCTAAAAATTCGTTTCGTCCCGGATCTACTGGCGAACTCGTCAGTAGGGCTATGCCAGTAGATCCTGCCCCAGATGTACACATCTTTGCAAACAAATTTTGATTAACGAATATGAAACGTATGATTAACCCAGGATCGTTAAATACTCATATTGTTAATATTACTTTATTTTACTAAAATAACAAACACAATAAACGCAAACAACGTGGTCGTTTCGTTTTGTCCGTCTTTTGCCGTCATTGTCGTTCGTCCGAGTGTCCTCTCATTTGTCCTTCGTCTGTCGCGTAACCTCTGCCTTTGGTCCTCGGCATTCTTTTGTCTAGTCCATTGTCGCTATCTTTTCCGTCACCACTCGTCATACATTCAGATACACGTGCACGCATACGTACAATCCCATACTTGGCCATCCTGCATATAGAATTTGACCTCAGATACGTCCACAAATGTCTTTCGACCATAGCTTCATGTTATCCGCTGATGTTGATGTTTCTTGCGGACTTTTGCAGACACCGATTTTCTCCACCATGTATCGGTCGTTTTGCGTTCCCCTTTTGACACGACATAGCCCCAAGAATTTTCCATGGAATTTCAGGCCCTCTCCGAACTGCGTGCGTTTAATTCCAACTCAATCGCCTTCTTTATACAAATGCGCGTTTTTCCTTTTTGTAAGCAAATGCAAACTCCGGCCGGCGAGGCATTCTTGTTGCGTAACATACCTCAAAATCGCGCTCGACATAAAACTTAAGACCAGATGTAACGAATTGTATACCGTAGCTGTAAACAAGCGTCATTAAATCACGTACCGTACTCGTGCATCCCGAGATGGGTTTGAATGCGTCTTTTGGTGCAGTGACCGTAACCATTCGTCACGGCGACGCTGTGACCGACGTGCGCCCTTTCTCTGTCGCGGCACTTCTCCCTCTCTCCTTTTTTGACAATTTTTCCGGAGAAGCTATGAGTGCCGAATCGGCCCATCGTCGTGAAGACGGACACAGGCTTTCTACTCTTGTAAGGGGCTCTGGCGAAAGTAAGCGATTTGTAGAAATATAGATAAAACTACAAACCGAGCACTCTTCGTGTTTCTATCAATATTCCCTAAATTTTTCTGTTATATTGGTTTTGATTTTCTATTTGTATTTTTTCGTTACTGTGCTTGTCCTGCTGCCGAAGTTCTGTCCGTTGTTCGTCGTATACAATAGCGGCTTCGTTTTCCAAAATTTCGGTGATGTGGGTGTCACCCTTGAGCCGCATTCTTGTGCCTATGAGAAGGTGGAGAAGTGAGGTGGCAGTAGTCATGCCAGGCGTATTATTAATTAATTTCTGAGCGTTTGCTACATGCTTTAACCATTCGTTTGGTCTCGATGCTGATAATTTTGTCAATACCGGGATGAGTGCCCTGTTGATTCGATCAACCTGCCCATTTCCTCTTGGAGCCAGCGTTACTATCGCTGAATGCTCAATGCCTTCCTCCTTACAATAATCCGGAAATGCATTGGACGTAAATGCGGTGCCCTGGTCAGTAATTATTCTCCTCGGATTACCAAAGATCTGTATCGTTCCCGTAGATTTTGTGGGATAGAACTACATGAACTTTGAGAAGGCGTCCACCACAACAAGCATAACTTTTTGCGCGTTGACACCATTGATCCGAAGTGGTTCACGTGTTAGGTATCTAATGGGAATAGATTTCGTTTTGGGATAATTCGATAAATGATACTTGTTCTCTTTGTGTGTACTGCTCACTATAAAAGCTTTATTAAGACTAAGACTAATTAGTACAGCGAACATAGGCGCTCGCGGGCTCATCCATCTTTACCATCGATCGGTATCTGGCGCATGTGGTTACAAAGTACGATTTTTGTTTCGTCTATCTCAACAGTATCCAGCAAGAATTTCCCCTTCGCAGTTGGATCTAATATACCCTCTGGTTTTCCTTGCTTGCGTTCCGCCAAGATACAATCGACACAGTTGTTTAACACCCTTTCGGTTTTCGGCCGCATTCGATCAAACCAGTACTCACGCTTCAATAACTTTTCTGTCTTATCCACCGCAAAATGTACCCTCGAGCTGTTTATACAAGATACTGTCCCTCAGAGTGTAACCACGACGGTCTATCTCGTTTGTGATGACGCAATTCTATTCAGTTCGTCGTCGTTCTTTTGGGCATCTCTTAACCGTGCTATCGCATTGTTGCTGGTATGTGTAAACATCACGGATGGCAACGGGTTCCGACTTAAGCTATCTACATGTTCCATATTGGGCGCCGGCCGGTGCTCGATTGAATAGGTGATAAGAGAGAAGCCCACGCATACGCACAGGTCTTTCTTTCGCATGGTTTGTGCGAAGGCACTGCAATCCGTTGCAATCTTTAAGCTTATTCCTAACAAGTACAAGGTGGCGCAAAAGTAATGTCACAGTTTGAATTGGCTGCTATTTTGTTGTAAATGAAAAAAAAGAGTTCTGTTTTCATCAAAAGTTTACTTGAATGTGTAATATTGGTTACATTACTTCGAAAAAATTATATCGTTCAAATGGCCACCTCCCGAGTTAATGCATAATTGCGCTCGTTTTACGGCGTTTTGCATTGTTCCTCGCAAAACATCTGGCTCCAGATTGGCGATTTCTTCTTCAATGTTAGCCTTCGAGTCTTGCAAGGTTCGTGGTTTGTTGTGGTATACGCGAGATTTTAAAAAGCCTCAAAGGAAAAAGTCTGGTGGTGTCAGATCTGGTGATCTGGACGGCCAGTTCAAATCACCAAAACGGGAGATCACTCGACCTGGAAATTGGTGTCTTAAAATCTCCATAGTTACCCGACCTGTGTGAGCGATTGCTCCGTCCTGTTAAAACCAACAATGATCGAGATCCAATGCAACAACTTGCGGCAAAAAAAACTCGTTTAGCATCTGCCTATAGCGCTCGCCATTTACGGTTACGGCGGCGCCATCGGCGTCTTCAAAAAAATAAGGACCAATCACTTTTTCACTGCAAATGCCGCACCAAACTGTCACTTTGAGGCGATGCAAAGGATCTTCTTGCATTACAAACCACGAACCTTGCAAGACTTGAAGGCTAACATTGAAAAAGAAATCGCCAATTTGGAGCCAGATGTTTTGCGAGAAACAATGCAAAACGTCGTAAAACGAGCGCAATTATGCATCAACTCGGGAGGTGGCCATTTGACCGATATAAATTTTTCGAACTAGTGTAACCAATATTACACATTCAAGTAAACTTTTGATGAAAACAGAACTCTTTTTTTTTCATTTATAACAAAATGGCAGCCAATTCAAACTGTGACATTACTTTTGCGCCACCTTGTATATCCTAAATTTACGCAGGGGCTTAACAATAGCCAGTGCTTCAAGCTCGTAACTAGTATATTTTTGTCCTGCGCTCGTGGTCTTATCGCTGGCATAATATACTGGGTGAAACTTATCAGCGCTACTATTTTGTTCCGTTAACACTCAGTCTACCGTGTGTACGCAAACCCGAATTCCGGTCGAAGAGGCACTCGCTTAGCCAACGCACGTCGCGGTCGCGATCGCTCCAGCGTGCCCGTCCAGGGGACATTTTCGATCCGCCGAAAGACGAGATCACAATAGAAAGTTATGTTCGCCATGTGAACGAGTTGGCAGGAAGGTACGAATGGATCGACCGATCGGTTATGACACTGATCGCTACGCGCGTACGCGGGCATGTCAGGCAATGGTACGACACACGCCAAAGGATACCATCTACCTGACATAAACGAAAGTTTTGTTGGTGGCACACTTCCGCCGGAACGTGCCATTTAATAAGTTTTTCCGGGAGGCCGCGGTTTACGAAGCAACGCCAGATCAAGCTCTTGGGGACTATTGTTTCCAAAAAATGGACGAGTTACGGAAACTGGAGACCACAATCCCCGATAAGTTTATGGTGGACCTGGTTATCGGTGGGGTACCGGACGCAAATATCGCGCGAGTAATCCGGTCTGCCCAGTATACCGACGCGTACGTGTATGGCATGGGCGAGATGACGCGGGACGCAACCCAGGTGACAACGCGAAGCAAGTGGCCAGGGCCTCCAGCGTGAACAGTGGCGGTGCCATCGACCAAGGTGCGCAACCCGGAAAAGGTATCGGACGAAAGGGACCGGAAGACGAAGTGCTTTTCGTGCGGATAACCGGGACATCTGGCGCGAGACTGTCGGCGAAAGGGCGGCCACTGCACTACCTGCAAAAAGGTCAACCATCGCTGCAAGGAATGCAAGCAAAAAGAGGTAATTAGCCCTCGGAGTACCACAGGTGCGGAGTCCCAGGCATGGGTCTTTAGCGATCTTGTGACCGTTGGGTTTTTTGTTTCAATAACGAGCCGCTAGGCGGAAGGCTGGGTTATAGAAGTTGCTTTTTATTCCGCCTAAATTACAATAAGCTTAACTTATGTCTATCGACGTTCGCTCGCGACTCACCTGTCTAACTTTTGCTGTTGAGGTGCACAGCTCTGCAAGGGGGAATCTCCTCGCAGGGCGACAAGTTTGATTCTACAAGCGGATTAGGCGAGATTTATGACTCGATTATTTTCTTAAAGCAATGGTTAACCCTCCGAGTACTGCACGAAAAGCACCGGGCCGGAGTCAGTTCTGACTCGTCACACCGACATTCACTAATACAATCTTCAGTCGCTCGAGCTCCTCACCGATATGTTACTCATCGGTCGCTTGCTCGAGCTCGAAGGTCTCACGGACACACTACTACTGGTTAATCTACATTGTCGGATAATTCAAAGGAGTTGGAATCGCAGTCTGTCGCTGAGTTTCGGGCTTCGGTCTACATATATACATATTCAATAATAAGCGTATGTGCATAAAATATAATTTTATTATATTTGATTTTTTACAATTCATTTTTATCTTCATTCGTGCAAACGTTCACGAATTTGTACGAGTTTGTGTAGAATGGTTGCCACACACATATCTTGCACATTTATGACACTTTGTTGAGTAACGGTTGTTACTCCCACGACAAAATGAATATCGCGTACGTTGTTACTCTTGTATAATGGAATTTTTTAGAATTATTCTTCCTGTTGGCCCTATAGCCCAAAGGTGCGCACTGTTCACAGATCTGTGGCAAACTAAATTTCTTTTCCGTATTGCACCGAATGTTTGAGAATGTGGTGGGGCAGCGCTAAGCCGGATGTGCCGCCGCTCGAAAGCGATAACGCACACTCTCACGCCGTTCGGAGGTGCCGCCAACCATGAGAGTGTGTGCGTTACCGGTCTGAAAATGCGAGTCAAAAGTGACTCCGGCCCGGTATCCGAAGGGTTAATGGGTTTAGTTATGTGCTCGTGATTCCCCTGCACAAAGCACACACACCTCAAGAATGCTTCCACGAAACACACTCACACTCACACAAACACACTGTCTTTTCATGCACTCTTCTTTCAAACACACTTTTTGTACACACTCGACTTTACGCGTTTCAGATAGGTAAGTAACCGCCGCGCCCGTCCTCGCTCCTTCGGCGCCTATTTCCCTCTTGAAAAAGGGGTGGGGGTCACCTCACTATTGCTAGTGGGTCCCTCTTTTAATTAGATGTTGTAATACGCGGTACCGTCCATGTCCTCATTCGGTACATATGTAATCGTACGGTTACAATCTCATAGACAGTTCACTAATACTAATTCATTCGCTTCACCGGGCCGCTCGTCCGGCCGTCGGTGCGACAAAAGAGAATCTTAGGCCGCCGAGATATCGCTGATATACTAGAGTGAATGTGTATACTTATTGTTAGTTATATAGGATTTGTAATGGAGTTGTAAGCGGAAAAAGGAATTGTACATTTTTGAACAAAATTTATTTTTAAAAATTCGGTTTATTGCACATCGTGCATATGTTCTATTTTATATGGATTATAGTATTTCCGAAGTTGCGAAAAAAGACGATTCTTCAGCAATGTGTACATTTTGTACGTAAATGTGCAAAAAAATACTGTTTTTCACAACAAAACGCCTAGAACCATGACAACAATTATAAAACACACGAATAATAGAAACATACTATAACTCAGATAATGAAAATATACAATGCTATTATACGCGGATAAGAAATCATGGAGAGGGGGAGGGGGGGGGGGTGATGGGGAGATGGGAGCAGGAAAGAGAGAAGTTCAGAGAGGAAAGGGGGATGGCGTGGAGGGAGGAGGGAAAGTACGAGGAAATGGAAAGAAAAGACAAGGAAATGCAGAAGAGAGAGAGAGAGGAGAAGATAAAGGAGGGGAGCTATAACGAGTGGTACGTGGAGATAAGACGGAAGGAGAGACCGGAATACCTGGGGAACGAAAAATGGTCAGACGGAAGGAAGAGGAGACTGGCGAGATTCGGGATGGAAAACGAGCAGAAGAGAGGGCAGTACTGGAAGAAAGAAGAGGAGAGAAAGTACAGAGTCTGTGGGACGGAGGAGGAGACGTGGGAACACGTATGGGAGAGGTGCGAGGGATGGGGGGAAAGGGAGGGGAGCTGGAGGGAGAGGAAAGTAGAGATACTGGGGGGGGGGGGGGTTGAGGAGGTTGGAGGGAGAAAGGAGAAGGAAGGAGAGAAAGACGACGGAGGGGGGAGAGGGGGAGGCTTGGGAAAGGGGGGAGGAAGAAGGGGAGGAGGAAGGGTAGAACAGGAAAATAGAATAAGAGAGAGTTTAAGAATTATAAGTGTGTATATAGGGCTGACGTGGGAGGAGATTAGGTTGTAAGGATATGTTAAGATAATTTGTAAGAGGTTTGTGTATAGTGGAGAAGGCTGGAAACCCGTAAGGGAACCAGGAATATAGCATACATACATACATACGCGGATAATAAAAATATGCAAACACAAACTAAAAAAAATATTGAATTATATTCGCAAAATATTTATCTATTCTCTCTGAGTTCGTCGTCGTAGTTCCAAGCGTTATACCGAACTGAATCGTTTGCTGCTTTTGCCAGTCTTGCACACGTGCAGAGATCTTTTCACTGTGTACGTTGCGTTATAGTTTTGAGAACAGTCGAGCAACGCTGGTGTCGTCGGACTTTGTGTCAGCGAGCCTGTTGAAATGTGTGTGTTAGCGCTGCCAAGAGAGCGCGAAAAAGTGACCCAGGCCCGGGATTCGGACGGTTAGTATTGACGTTATCAATCGGGGCGACAATGTATACGAATTGTTCGCTCGGATCAATGGCCGAAAGGTCAATAGCCTGGTTAATACAGGAAGCGCGTGTATGGTGATACGGTTATCCGTAGCACAGGGACTTGACGTCACGACGCAACCCGCGAGGGGGGTAGTTTTTCGCGATTTTGCGGGATCATCGGTCGTTACGTGCACCGTGGCGTCGATTATCGTACAGATCCAGAACGTTGCTGCCAACGTGCGGTCGAACATAGTGTCGAATGATTGTTCCCCGTACCAAGCTATCGTGGGGCGGGATTTCCTTCAACAGGAGCACGTCGTGATGGTTATAATGGGTAGTCGCCTTGTGTTCAAGGAAATTGCTGTCGACAAAACACCACGATTCTCAGAGATGTTCGAAGTATATTTGTGCGAACCGGCGGAATGTACGAAATTGAACTTCGGAGACATGGATGAGACGCGATTGCGTATCGACATCCATGCACGATGTCGGGCGTACGGACGCGGCAAGGATTGAAATTCGGTGGTTAACAAATGAGCCTGTTGTGTATCGTCTGTACCGTCTAGCGGAAAACGAGAAAAGGGTCGTCCGATACATGATACGGGATTTGCTAAATAACGGCTTGGTATGACGACTCACCATATGCGAGTCCCATTACGTTGGTTAAAAAGAAGACGGGCGATTACCGCATGTGTGTCGACTATCGGAAGCTCAATGCAATTACAATAAAAGATAAATACCCATTGCCGCTAATAGATGACCAAATAGACAAGCTCGGGGTCACAGTTATTTCACGGATCTAGATTTGGCGTCGGGTTACCGGTCGCCGAAAACTCAATCGCAAAGACAGCATTTATGACGCCGGAGGGACATTACGAATTTCTTAGGATGCCGTTTGGTTTGACAAATGCTCCAGACGTGTTTCAGCAACTGATGGACAAAACGCTTGGGCCCTTGAAGGATACAATTGCTTTTCCGTACCTAGACGACGTAATAATACCGTCTGCAACCATTGAGGAAGGTATGGAAGACTCCGCTTGGTGCTAGCGGCATTTAGAAGAAACGGTCTTACGCTTAAACTGGAGAAGTGCTCCTTCTTCAAGCAGCATATCGATCTTTTGGGACGGAAAATTAGCGCACAAGGAGTCAAGCCAGGACAGCGGAAGGTCGACGCGGTAGCAAAAATTGGGCCACCACAATCGGTAATGCAGATCCGGCAATTTCTGGGACTTGCCAGCTATTTCCGAAAGTTCGTCAAGGACTTCGCGACTCACGCATCTGACCCGAAAGGATCAATCGTGACGGTGGGAAGACGGGCAGGAGAATGCGTTCCATGCAATCAAGCAGGCGCTGACGACTCGCCCTGTACTGTCGATTTACGACCCGTGCCCCCTCACCGAGCTGCACACGGACGCAAGTTCGCTTGGCGTTGGAGCAGTCCTATTACAACAACTACAGGACGGGAAAATGACTGCAATAGCATATTTCAGTAAGCAGACGACAACTGATCAACGTATCTATCATTCATACGAACTGGAGACAATGGCAGTAGTGTTCGTATTACGCTACTTCCGAGTATATCTGTTGGGCCTCAAATTCAAAGTGGTCACCGATTGCAACGCACTTCGGACATCATTTTCCAAAAGGGCTTCTTGCCCCGCGTAGGACGCTGGTGGTTGGATATGCAGGAATACGACTTCGAGATTGAGTACCGCCCGGGGACGAGGATGGCTCACACGGACGCATTGAGTCGAAACCCTCATATAATCCTGCATGTAGCCTACGTGGACATCACCGAGGCCGACTGAGTTGTAACAGCTCAACTACAGGACGAGCAATTGGCACGAATCGGAGAGATATTATCCGGCAGAGTACAGACTCCGGAGACAAAGCACTATTTCAAGGAATATATGCTGAAGCACCAGGAGATCTACCGACGCATTCCCGACCAGAAGAGACCATGGGTGGTGTCCAAGGATGCTCGACTGCAGATATGCAGGTTGTGCCACAATGATGCGGGACACTTGAGCGTGGAGAAGACACTCGAGCGAATACAACGGAACTATTGGTTCCCAAAGTTGCGTCGTTTCTTCACGAAGTATGTAAAGGGATGTTTGAATTGTTCCTGTTACAAGCATACCGCAGGTAGGAAGATGTGCCAACTACATTCAATAGAGAAGGTCTCCGTACCTTTTCACACGCTGCACATCGATCACGTGGGGCCTTTCGAAACTAGCCGGAGGCACAACAAATATTTGCTAGTGATGGTGGACGCATTTACGAAATTTACCATCATCGAACCAGTAAAGAATCAAAAGACGCGCCACACTGTGAGAGCACTTCTGAGTTTTGTCCATTTGTACGGGACACCGATGAGAATTTTTAGCGACCGCGGGATCAGCTTCACATCGTAGAACTTTAAGAGTTTTTGTGCTACGTACGGTATCAAGCACATACTAAACGCAGTCGCAACGCCGAGGGCCAATGGACAATGCAAACGCTACAATAAGGCTATTGTAGACGCATTGGCCACAACCGCGGCTGGACGGGATCTCCGGGACTGGGATAAGGAGGTGAAGAAGGTGCAGAGCGCGTTGAACACAATGTTCAATAAGGCGATCGCCACGATGCCGATGTTAGAGGACACTGTTAGAGGATAATAGTGTCCTTACTTATCGATTGAGTGATCGATAGAGAAGCGTAACTAAGAGAAGAAAACAGTAGAGATAAGTTATAAATAAACAGATGTGTTACTAACAGAAAAGAGCAAGGACGTAGGCGAAAATTATTGAGAAAGTGTGAGACGGAGATTAAGACAGATATAAATAAAAAGAGGAGACAGCGTTTAGTGGAGTTTATGTGTTAAGGAGTTTAAAAGAATATACAATATTATTATACAGTTTAAACCACGTGAGTACATTATTTTACCAAGCCAACAGCCGATGCGCGCACTTATCGGATGTGACGTCCGGAATGCAGCAGAAGGGCGACTACTGAGTGCGATCCAGGGAGAAATAGATCGCGTGGATCTGACCGAGTTGCCTCAGAGCATCTCCGACCACATCACGAAGGATCAACAGGCTCAGAGAGAGCGCTACGACCGGGCTCGACGGGATGCACTAACCTATGCAGTGGGCGATCTGTTGGTACAGATCACCAGTGACCCCGCGACCGGAAGTAGCAAGAAGCTACAACCGCGGTACAAGGGACCGTTCCGGGTGCGAGCGGTGCTCTTTAACGATCGTTACGAGATCGAGGATGCGAGAAGGTGGTAGGAAGGCGAGGACGGTGGTAGCGGCTGACCGCGTAAAGCCGTGGATCTCGATCCAGAGGTGTGCGTCGACCGCCTGACGGAGGAGGGGAATGGTCACACGACGTTGTGTGTGCTCCCTTTGTTACATACGAGTCCGCGCCCAATTACATCTACTCTCGCACTCGTTCGTCTGTGAGCACGGCTGCCCCGCCCGATCAGATCGAGGTGAGTCACTGCTGTGACATCACGGGCCCCGCGTAAAATCAGAGACTCAGCAGCCTAAACGCTCATAATCAGTACTCGCGTGCGATGCCACGCGCCTGACCTAAAGACGCATACTCAGCACTCGCGTTCCTCGTCTAAAGACTAGGACTCAGCACTCGCTGTTTCTCCGCAAAAGTACCCCTACCAATCTAATTCTAGCCCAATAAAAGGAGGCCCAAAACTCGTCCGATGGTTCAGTCTTTCCAGGAACGTTACGCAGAATGTACGTTAAATCGCACATCACTGTCCGTGGTACTCGTAGCAATCCCGTAAGACTTTGAACCCGCATTTCTCAGTGCGTCAAAACCGAGAGCAAGGGTCCGGCGTTACCCACCGTAAAAGAACGCAAATATATTATAGACTTCGAACCGCATTTCTCAGTGCGTTAAAACCGAGTAGTAAGGGGTCCGGCGTTACCCACCGTAAAGGAACGCGAATATTCTAAAGACTTTAATTACCTTGCCGTGCGACGCCTACGGAGATTAGGCTTCCTACGTTTATATTTTACGAACTACTTAATCCTGTAAAGCTATTTCGTTTCTTGTACAATTTCATAAAAGAATATATTTGACCTAGTTAACAAGTTGTATTCACTGCTCACCCTCCTCGGAATCGGGACCCACATCGTTAGCGACCCACAGGAGTGCGTTTTACCGCTCGAACGTACTCCACAATTGCAAAGTGTTGCGACTCCAAAACCCTTTCAACTTCCTTCTACCTCTTCACCTGCAGAGTAACGGAAGCGACATCCTGTTGGTTCGCCTCTAGGCCTAGTCTGAGGGCTCTGTCTCCTAACTTCCTTCTACCTCCTCATCTGCAGAGTAACGGAAGGGACAGCCTTTTGGTTCGCCTCTAGGCCTAGTCTGAGGGCTCTGTCTCCTAACTCCCTTCTACCCCCTCACCTGCAGAGTAACGGAAGCGACAGCCTTTTGGTTCGCCTCTAGGCCTAGTCTGAGGGCTCTGTTACCCCGGTGTTCGAAGCGACAGCCCTTTGATTCGTCTCGGGGCCTAGTCTGAGAATACCGTCCTTCCACCCAGAACTGTCGAAGCGACAGCCCCTTGGTTCACCTTGGGCCTAGTCTGAGATAGTTCTACTCCTGGAATCCACCGGAATCGAACGACGGATATCTCCATACACACCGTAACCGACCCTAATACACTCGCCCATGCTGGGGCTCGTAACACCTTCAACGATGGGCGGTGGCTGGCGAACAAACATGGTAATCATGAGGTTCAACTTATATCAATGTATTTTATTTATCTGTGCAGAAATTCAAAGCGGAGTGTCCGTGCCACTGAGGCGACGTGGTCGCCATGGGTAGCGGTGGAGGACTGCCAGAAAGAGTGGGACGGCAGCGACGTGGCGTTCCTGAGCTCAGCATAGGAAGACGCTGAATTCTTTAATCTGTTCATTGTAGGCACATGTGTTGTGTGAATTAAAAATATATTGCCGTTTATTGAACAAGGTGAACATTTCGCGACCAATGTTAGAAACGCCACGTGGGAGTATGCACCTGAGTGGTAATACTTGCCTACTCATCTCGAGCTATCGAGCGATAGTTGCGGATGGACCCTGGAAGGCACTGGGTGCTTGGGTCGAGAACGGCAATCAGAAAGGATGTTCAGTATAGTCCTGGATCGTTGGCGGCTCGTGGTCTGTGATAGCACCTTAGCCGCGGGAACAACGATTAGAAAGGGTACTGAATATATTTCTGGATTGCGAGCGGTCGTAAGGATCTGGAATCCTCGGTCGGGAGGCCAGCGGTCGGAAAGGGTATTGGGTACGCCTGGGCTGCTGTGTCTGGATCCGAATTGGATGATGCGTAAACAGATGGGCTGTGTGCCTTGAGGTGTCAGAATTGGACATCGAAGCGTTACTGAAGAGTACTGGGTACTCAGAAGAGACGGACAGAAAATAGATCAACTCGGAAGACATGGACACGTCTCCGATGATGCTGAAGTGGAGTTCTCAATGACTATCAAGAGCTGACCGGTGGTGACAATGCTAAGTTCATTATTGGCTCACTGTTAACTGGATAAATTATGCGGTGTTACTGATTAATACAATTAATATCCCTTTGTCGTAGCACCGCCTGAGGACAGACGAAAAGTCAGGATTGGCCGAATGTACGTGAACCCGAACTTCGGCCGACGAGGCACTCGTCGGCGTAGCATACCTCAAGGCGTCCAGGCATAGACATAGACCAGATACTATAAATTGTATACCGTAGTTGTAAACAAGCGTCAAGGGATCACGGGCGTTACTCGTGTATCCCGAGTGGGTTTGAGTGCGTCCTTTATTGCAGCGATCGTAACAGCTCGACGCGGCGACTCATGTGCGCCCTTTTTGTCTGTGGCGATACTTCTCCTTTCTTTTGACGATTTTCCGGAGAAGGGATGAGTGCCGAATCGCCCCGTCTTCGTCAAGACGGACACGGGCATATTCATTCTTGTAAGAGACTCTGGCGAGAACAGGCGATTTCTAGGAATATAGATAAAACTAGAACCTGAGAACTCGTCTTGTATTTTATTATTATTCCTTACATAATGTACCCTGTTAGTCCTAAAAATGATTGTACCCCCTTCGCGTTATCAGGTATCGGAAACTTCTTTACTGCATGTATTTTTTCGTTTAAAGGACTCATTTTTCCTTTCTCTATTATGTACTCTAAATATTGAGTCCTCGTTTCCGTAAAATTACATTTCTTCTAATGTAATAATAGACTGTGTTTACTCCCCGTCCTCAGCACTGCCTTTAAATTTGCTAAGCCGTTCTCGTAACCGATCGATGGTATAATCAAATCGTCCAAATATGCCAGTACTTCGCCCTTCGAAATCTGATTTGCAAAAGTTACATTTATAAAACGCTGGGAAACGGAGAGCGCGTTACATAAACCAAACGGCATACGAAGAAATTCATGTTGCCCATTCGGCACGCCGAAAGAAGTATATTTTACACTTTCTCGTTTCACCAGCACATGAAAGAAACCATTTTTTTAAATCTATGATGCCGTACATCCTAGCCCCTTGTAATTTATCTATTTGGTCCTTAAAGAACTGCAAAGGATATCTGTTCTTTATGATTGTATTGTTAATTTTTCGGTAGTCTACGTAAAGCCGCGTTCCATCTTTCTTGTGCACTAAAACTGTCTTAATCTGAATTTGATGGTCGTATGATTCCATCAACGAGCCACGCTTGTACATGTTCGTTTACCTTTTCTTGCTCCTGTCTTGAGGGTCGGCGTGGTTGCTGATAAACAGGCGTATCGTCTTGCAAAATTATTCGCATCTCTACGCTTGTTTCATATACTTTATCGGCACGGTACGTTTCTATAATACTTTCCGTCTCTGCTTTTACAATGGAATTTTTAACACGTGACAAATTAATTTTACCGTAATCGCAAATATCTATTTGATAAACTTCGGGAGTATCCGGGTAAATTAATTTGGTTGTTGTAACTTGTCCGCGTTTTAAATTTGTATCAACATGTATGAGAAAATCAGAACCTGTGATCAAATTTTGATGCATCCGGCTATTGGGAAGTACATGAAAGGTAATGTTAAACAGTTCGCGATCAATAATTACAGGGCAGTAATTTCACCTAATGTTTCATTATCATTACATCCCACGCCGCTGAACTGCATTACACCCCTCTCCAATTTCGGGCTACCAATTTCGGTATAGCAATCCCATGTGACAAGGCTCATGGCAGTAGGTAGGACAATGTGTGGTCTTATGTAATTGGGATCCACAGTGTGCACACTGCTGGAGGTCGGGGTGGGGTGTAACGGTACCCAAAGTCAACCCCCTCCCTGTACTCGACGACGAACAGTGGGCGGCATATACAGGGTGGCGCAAAAGTAATGGCATAGTTTGAATTGGCTGCCATTTTGTTATAAATGAAAAAAAAGAACTCTGTTTTCATCAAAAGTTTACTTGAATGTGTAATATTGGTTACATTACTCCGAAAAAATTATATAGCTCAAATGGCCACCTCCCGAGTTGATGCATAATTGCGCTCGTTTTACGGCGTTTTGCATTGTTCCTCGTAAAACATCTGGTTCCAAATTGGCGATTTCTTCTTCAATGTTAGACTTCAAGTCTTGCAAGGTTCGTAATTTGTAATACAAGAAGATCCATTGCATCCCCTCAAAGTGACTGTTTGGTGCGGCATTTGCAGTGAAAAAGTGATTGTTCCTTATTTTTTTGAAGACGCCGTTGGCGCCGCCGTAACCGTAAATGGCGAGCGTTATAGGCAGATGCTAAATGTTTTTTTTTTGCCGCAAGTTGCTGCATTGGGTCTCGATTATTGTTGGTTTCAACGGGACGGAGCAATCGTTCACACAGCTTGGGTAACTATGGAGATTTTAAGACACCAATTTCCAGGTCGAGTGATCTCCCGTTTTGGAGATTTGAACTGGCCGTCCGGATCACCAGATCTAACAGCACCAGACTTCTTCCTTTGGGGCTTTTTAAAATCTCGCGTTTACCCCAACAAACCACGAACCTTGCAAGACTTGAAGGCTAATATTGAAAAAGAAATCGCCAATTTGGAGCCAGATGTTTTGCGAGGAACAATGCAAAACGCCGTAAAACGAGCGCAATTATGCATTAACTCAGGAGGTGGCCATTTGAGCGATATAATTTTTTCGAAGTAATGTAACCAATATTACACATTCAAGTAAACTTTTGAAGAAAACAGAGCTCTTTTTTTTTCATTTATAACAAAATGGCAGCCAATTCAAACTATGACATTACTTTTGCGCCACCCTTTATAATGAGGAAAGCCGCTCCACGAAACTAGTCTTAAGTTTTTCTTTTTGTGAAATGTGTAAACAGGTGTACGCTTGACTACGGTTAACCTAAAGTTCATAATAAAATTCCCAATAAAATTGCTTTGCAACCGTGAAAAGTTTTTAAGAACTAGTCTAATGTAATTTTCCCGCAACATTTTGGCAGTCCTGCCAGGATAGTGTCCCACAACGTTATTTCATCGGATGAACCGTCCCTGAAGGAATTACGTTATACGACTTCACTGAACACTGAACGCTCAATGAGAGCTTTTTCTTTTTTTTTATGAGCGTGGTGGGCCGATGTCCCGCCCCTTCGAAGGGGCGGGGGGAAGCCCCTCATGCTGCCGTGGCAGGCGTCCTCGGGCGGGCACCAGGAACTGTAAAGAACGTGACTGGTGTCCGCCCAGACGCTTAACGAGAACTATCCTCGATTACGGAACTTGGATCTCAAGTTAGGGATGGACACACACAAACCACGGTCTCTTGTCAACAATCTACATTTCAAAGGTAAATTGCAAACCTTATTTAAAACGCAAGGTAAATCTACGAGAGCGGGCCCGTAAAGGTGTAGCCCCGCCGAGATAAAAGCAAAAATAAAGGAAAGCTAGCGTTTTATCAGAACAGCGAAAACAAAACATTTCTTACCGAAACTTCGGAAAGCTCAGACTCAGACAAAAACAAAAAAACGGGATACTTGCATAAGAGGGAAAACATGTCGCGAACGACGTCACGAATGCGCCTCACAAGGGAAGGACCAGGGTTGTGGGTCACCCATTTTGTTCAAATTTTGCACAGACCTTCTTTACCCGAAAATATTGCACACATGTTTTGTCAAAAGTGCTAACACTTCCCCATTTTTTAAAAAATCGAGGTCAAAAACAAAAAATTCTCGACCGCGCTGAAATTTTGCACACGCGTTTAATATTGCCTCCTAAAAGATACGTACACATTTATTTTGCAAATAAACAATGCTTAAAAATATTGCAGGATGCGAGACGTCAGGAGCGCGTATGTATGAATGTATGCATGTATGTATGTATGTGTGTGTGTATTGGCCGCGATCGAGGATCGACCCAGGTGAGGTCGACGAAGGCAGGAGGCCATCCTCGCGGGGTGAGGAAAGAGTCTCTTCGGTGTGCGAGGCACCCGAAACGACGGTGAGTTCAGTGTATGTGATCAACCGAGAGAAACAATAGCGAAAGCGATTTTGAGACTGCGAAAGTGACCTGTGAGTGCGAAAGCGACTGGAACTTTGAATTTAACCGAAATACATTATAGTTTGTTTTGTTTTACCTTCATCACTCTCGTGGTTATTTATCCCCGCCTACCCTTCACAATTACATCCTACAATATGCATTATGGATAAGTTCCATAAAATTTACTCGGTTTTCATCGAAGCGGCGTAGCAGAGTAAAAATGGTACTAGCGTAGTAAATTAAGGTCCAGTGTTCGAGATTTCGATGGTATATCTCGCGATATTTGCCGGGATGGTGTTGAGCCGGGGTTGATACAAGTACAATGGTTGATGATGAAGATATTGTTTATTCTCGGGTACATTTTGAGAGTCTGATAGTCTATCGAGCGAGCTTTTTAGTGAGATTTTAGAGATTGAGTTGTATGTTTTGAGAATAAGACCACGAGATTATATTAATGCACAGAGGACTGCGGATGAGATTGAGAGGCACGAAATGAACTACGTTGCGCCGCAATGTAGCTGCCGCATAATTATGTTAATTATGCGGCATTTCTGTGCAGAGAACTATTGTTCGAGATTGAAATTGTAATTGTTAACCTTACATAATCTCGTGGCTCACAAGGCGATGCAGCTAATCACAATTACTAACTCACTAACAAAGGTTTGGAAAACACGTCTGTACTTAGTTTGAATGGTACGAGTAGAGTCAAGCGCCGGTCGCACGTGAGCTACCGGTAGCCCGCGAGATGTGTGACGTCACACCATGTGACTTCGGGCGCTTAGGAGCTGCTGCCGCCGAAGTCCTGTGGCCGGTGACCAAATTAATTCGGGAGATTCCCGAACATCCAGGGTTCAAGTTTTCATACAGTTTTTGTATTTTTTTTCAAATGCAAATTTCCTTTTCCAATCGCTTTTTCAATATTTTAATATACTTATAAGCAAAGACTTCCGTTTCCGGAGCGAGAGTGTGTCGATGTGGGTGACGGGTGAACGAGGGAAAGGCGGTGTAAACGAGGTGCGGGGTAACAAGGAAGAGCGGTAAAACGGTGTGGTGTAAAATAAAAGGAGAGGGTACTGTGGAAGCGTGGGCGGAACCGGAAAGGTGGGGAAAAAGAAGTACGAGGAGCAAGAAAGGGACGGGAGAAAGCAAGGTTAGATGGAAACGTGGACGTTAGGCGAAAGGAGGTACGGAGGAAGCGACGCCTGGAGGGAAAAGATAAAGCAAAGGGAGAGTCGGTAAGGAAGAGAGAAGAAGACGGGATAAGACAGTGAAATTGAGGGAAATGGGGAAGACAAAAAGAGGGAGTGAAGAAAAACTGGAATGGCTATGGAGAAGGAAAGGGGAGTCAGGAAGGAATTGTGGGGGAGGAGAGCAGGTTGGAATATGGAAAGCGGAGAAAAAGGGGTAGAAGTCGCAAAGGGAAGACGAGGGAGAAGGAGAACGAGCTGGACTGGAGAGAAAAGAGGAAACAAGAGGGGCAGAGCGGATAAAGGAAAAGTACGGGGGACTAACAGAGGTGGTGATGAAGATCATGTGGGAGAAGGAATTAGAAGAGATAAAAGAGGCATTCAGGAAGACGGTGAAGGAGTTCATGAAAGAGATAGTGGAGGAGGTGAGCAGAATGAAACGGGAGGTCAAGGAGATGTGGGGAAAACAGGAGAGAGGGAGGAAAGAGAGATAGGATGGAGGAAAGGATAAAGCGAGTGGAACACAGAACAGGGAAGCTGGAGACAGGGGAGAAGTAAGGAGAGGGGAGGCTAGAAGAAGGGATGGGCGAGAGGATGTGGAGGATAGAGAAGTGGCAAGAACAGAAGGAAAGAGAAGAAAGAAGAAGGAATTTAATTATAAAAGGACTAAGGAGTGGAGCAAAGAAGAGAATAGGAGAGTTGGTGGGATAATTGGGGGCGGAAGGGGAGGTGGAGGAAATCAGGGAACAGGGATGAAGTGGAAGGGAAGGGGAAGACGAAAGGGGAATAATGTTAATAAAAATAAAGAGTGTGGCAAGAAAGGGAGAAGTGTTGAAAGGAACGTGGAAGATAAGGGAAGAAGGAATCAGGATAGATGAGGATTTTACGTGGGAAGAAAGAAGAATAAGGTGCCGGGTAGAGGAGAATGATTGGGAGGAAAGAAGGAAAGTGAAAAGGGTGTGGGTGGGATATGGGAAGGTCAGGAAAGAGAAATCATAGTGGGCGGAAAAGAAGAGGGAGTGGCAGAGAGGGAGTGGAAGTAGGAAAAATGGTGGAGGATGGAGAGGGCAGGGGAGGGGAGAGGATGAAGGACATAAGAGAGGGAATGAATGAGAAGGATTGGCATGAACAGAGGAATCGGAGGCTCGGGGGTAGGGGGTGGATTGGGAGGATGTTGGGCGTACGAGGGTGGGAAACGGGGTGAGCGGGCGGGAGAGGGAGGAATCACGAGGAGGGGGAGGTATGCGAACGTGGAAAAGAAGGCGAGTGTGCAGATGATGGAGGGAGAGACGGAGGATGACGACTTGTCAGGAGATTAAGTTGTTATGATAGGTTAAGATAATTGTAAAATGTTGGTATATGTTGGAAAAGGTTGGAAACCCGTAAGGGAACCAGAGAATAAAACATACCATACCATACTTAAAAGCAATTATATTTTATTACATTCCATAATTTTGCCGACGTTTATATGTCGATTGCTACAAGAATATATTACATATAGGATTATCCAGATTTGAAGAAAACAATAGAAAGGAATGACCTAAACCTGATTAATATTATATATTGATGTAATGAAATAACGGTCCCGTGGATGGAAGCCATATACCCAGGTATCATTCGGAATGAGAACAGATTATCTGGACTTCTTGGTAATAATTCTTACTCATGACGTACCTCATGGTGTTGGTCGTGGTTAATATGGATTGCGAGTTCGGTTTGATGAAGGTGACATTTTGCAACATCAAAGCTATATAGTGAGTGATGCAAATTAAGAAAATTTATTGTTAAAACAAGTAGTGTACTTGTTCTTGACTCGTGGAGTCAATCCCTGCCAATTTTTTCAGTAACGTTTGAATATGCATGGTACGCGTAAAAATTAACAGACATCCGCAAATTTTTTTTAAATGTAAGCTAGGTTTGTTTTTCGGAACATGTCATGCAAACAGTATGTACGTGGAAAATACAGTCATTTATAAAATGGTCGTAGTGCCGACAAATTTTTTGTTTAACATTGTTCCGTATTGAGAGCGGTTCAAAGAGAGCGGGCAGTAGTGACTATATGTCACTGTCGGCACGGATCACTCAAAGAAAGAGTGACGTAATGTCCTGGCGACACTGCCCCACTCTCGATTACAGATCAATACACTGCTCGATGCATACAAGGGACGAATCATATTCGCGAACATAACTTAGCGCTAACTTCCTACTTCCGTCCGCATCGATTAAGCACGAGGATCTTTTCGACGTGATCGATCAGCCATTATCGCTTTACACTTGTTATTGTGCACACATGTGTAATACGAGTAGTGAGTGAGAAAAAGACCGCATTCATCCGGCAATTAAAAGACATCACAGCAGATTAACAGGCAGGTTCATTACAAAAATTGTGTACTCATTATCATTGGTAATTTGCTGGCATTCTTGTAATCAAATCATCAAAAAGACCGGCTCAATTCTCCGAGCAGTTCGCAGGCGAACGTGCGTCTTCGCAGTGAGCGAATCGTGATTCACACATTAGGTAACTCAATTCGTTGCTGCCTTAATCAGACAATACTGCACATTTATTTATTTATTTATTGTGAGCTAATAATTTTGTGTAATCTTACATTAGACTAATTATTTTAGATTAAGATAGAAGTAAGGTAGAAGTAAGATAGGATAAGGAAAGTAAGAGGAAGAAGAAGTGTAAGCGGTAAGGAGTGCTGTAACCCGAAAGGGAACAATGAATAAAGACATACATTAGACTAATTCATCAAGTAATCACGTGCAGTAGCTGATTAAGCAGCTCACACACACTTCGCCCAGCCACAAAAACAGGTACTGTTCACACTCAAATGCACTGTTCACTATAATAAAAGTACAGAACACAGATTCTTGTCCTATTACTTATGCTTGCCTGTCACCAGACAAAACATCCTTTTCCCGGCTCAGGAAATTCACTCATACAGACCACTCTCCTTCTGAGATTAATATCTTTTTTCACCCCATTACCAAGCAAACATGCTCTTGCGATTAATATCATCTAAATAGATGTGCATCTTCTTAATGTCCATAAATGTAATATATATATATATATTAATTATAAATATTATAATTATAAATGTAATATAAATGTAATATATGAGGCATTCCATGCCAAATCGGACACTTTCGGACCTCACCCCCTTCGATTTTTTTTTAAATTTTATATGTTTTTAAGGTTGATCAAAAACGCATTCATGATTTTTTTCAGATTTTTTTGACAATCCGTTTCGAAAATATGAATTTTCTTAAAATTCGGGCTCATTTTTTTCAAATGCTCATAACTTTGCGAATCCTAACCCAGATCCTTTCGAATAAAGAAAAAAAAATAGAACGAAGACTTTGCCCACGATCGGACAATTTTTTAAAGTTGTTATATCCATCCAAGCTTCTTTGAGAATTTTTTCAAAAAAATCGATCGGGGCGTGTTTTGAGATAAAAAACATTTTTCATTGAAACGGAACGTACGACCTGATAGAACAGATCTTTTCGAATAAAGAAAAAAAAATAGAACGAGAAGTTTGCCCACGATCGGACAATTTTTAAAAGTTGTTAGATCCATCCAAGCTTCTTTGAGAATTTTTTCAAAAAAATCGATCGGGGCGTGTTTTGAGATAAAAAATATTTCTCGTTGAAACGGAACGTACGACTCGACAGGAGAGATATTTTCAAATAAAGAAAAAAAATAGAACGAGGAGTTTGCCCACGATCGGACAATTTTTTATAGTTCTTATATCCATCCAAGCTTCTTTGAGAATTTTTTCAAAAAAATCGATCTGGGCGTGTTTTGAGATAAAAAATATTTCTCGTTGAAACGGAACGTACGACTCGACAGGAGAGATATTTTCAAATAAAGAAAAAAAATAGAACGAGGAGTTTGCCCACGATCGGACAATTTTTTATAGTTCTTATATCCATCCAAGCTTCTTTGAGAATTTTTTCAAAAAAATCGATCTGGGCGTGTTTTGAGATAAAAAATATTTTTTGTTGAAACGGAACGTACGACCTGATAGAACAGATATTTTCAAACAAAGAAAAAAAATAGAACGAGGAATTTGCCCACGATCGGACAATTTTTTTAAGTTGTTATATCCATCGAAGTGTTTTTGTGAATTTTTTCAAAAAAATCGATTGGGGCGTGTTTTGAGATAAAAAATATTTTTCGTTGAAACGGAACGTACGACCTGATAGAACAGATATTTTCAAATAAAGAAAAAAAATAGAACGAGGAATTTGCCCACGATCGGACAATTTTTTTAAGTTGTTATATCCATCGGTGTTTTTGAGAATTTTTTCAAAAAAATCGATCGGGGCGTGTTTTGAGATAAAAAATATTTTGTGCTTTGAATGAAAAATAAACAATGAAACATTTTTTTTTGGTTAAAATCATATTTTTTTCTTGAAAGATCATTCAAAAACACAAATTTTGAAAAAAAGAACGGTCAAATTGGTCCATTTTTCACAAAGTTATGAGCATTTGAAAAAAAAGAGCCCAAATTTTAAGAAAATTCATATTTCCAAAACGGACACTCAAAAAAATCTGAAAAAATTCATGAACGCGTTTTTGATCAACCTTAAAAACATATAAAATTTAAAAAAAAATCGAAGGGGGTGAGGTCGGAAAGTGTCCGATTTGGCATGGAATGCCTCATATGTAGTAGTGATAGATTTTGGAATTACAGTCAAAACTAAAAGATATAAAAAATATAAAAAAAAACGCAAAAACCGCATTGAGATTCGAACCTCGGACCGTCAGCTACTACGCTAATGCCATACTTACACTCTTACGCCGCTTCGATGAAATATCGAGTAAATTTTATGGAACTTACCCATGATGCATATTTTAAAACATTCTTTATTTGCAACATAAATGTATAAGTATCTTTTAGGAAGCAATTTTACATGCGTCTGCAAAATTTCAGCGCTATCGAGAAATTTTGACTTTGTTTCGAATCGCCTCGCCCGTGAAGTGTAACCGGGTTGGAGGTGAATTTCCAAAGTTTTGCCGGCAAGGAAATGATCCCGAAATAGATTAGGTTTAGGGTGAGCAAAAGAAACGCACTCGTCACGAATAGAGTTTATTGTGCGGCCGTTAGACGGACCGAGAAGAATTCGCTGAATCTCTCGCGACGGGATTCCCGCGATACCAGAGCCCAACCGATGGGCAACGGCACAAAGATGCTGTTGTTTCGGTGATAAACGGGTCGCGATAACCTCAAATCCTGCGATCTCCTAACACGCTCCAGTCACTCTCGAATCACTCTCTAAAATACACGCTCTCACTGCCCTCGTTTCCAAAACCGAACTGAACTTTGAACCGAGCGGCGACGGTTCGCATGACTTCCACAGGCGTCCGCCCGCGCCCCGCTCGCCCCCGAGCAGCCCCCGAGCTCCTCGTTCCACCCGGGCGACGGAAAAACGCGCGGGGTGAGTGCGGCTCACCTGTGCGTGGTTGGCCGAGGGACACAAAACGTACAAGGTACCGTTAACATTTGAACAGACTTTAAACAAGGATTTTTTCAAAAATGGAGGAGTGTTGCCATTTTTCACAAAATACGTGTCCAATATTTTCGGCTAAAAGGGCGGAAGAGAGAGGTGGGGTAGAGGATAAGGAGAGGGTGCTGTGGAAGCGTGGGCGGAACGAGAGAGGTAGAGAAGAAGAGGTAGGAGGAGTGAGAAGCGAGCAGCAGAAAGCGAGGTTAGGTGGAAATGTGGAGCTAGGCAAGGGGGGGGGCGGAGGAAGCGACATCTCGAAGAAGGCAGGATAAGGCGGAGAAAGAGAGGGAGATGGGGGGGACAAAAAAGAGAAAGGAGGGAAAAGTGGAAGAGTTATGGAGAAGGAGGGAAGAGGAAGGAGGGAAGTGTGGGAGAGGAGAGGAGGCTGAAACAGGGAAAGCAGAGAAAAGGGATCAGAATTCACAAAGGAAGGGCGAGGGAGAGAGAGGAAGAGATGGATTGGAGAAGGAAGAGGATGCAGAAGGGGCTGAGGGGATGAAGGAAATGTATGGAGAAATGGCAGAGACGCTGATGAGGTTTGTGTGGAAGAGGATAGACAGGGGGCTAGAGCGGATCGGGGAAATTGTAAATGAGACGTTGAGGGAGTGTATGAAGGGGATAGTGGAGGAGGTAGGAAGAATGGAGCGGGAGGTCAAGGAGATAAGAGAAAAACTGGAGAGAGAGAGGAAAGAGAGAAAGAGGATGGAGGAGAGGTTAAGGAGAATTGAAGGGAGAACGAGGAAGCTGGAAACAGAGGAGAAGAAAGGGGAAGGGAGAATGGAGGAGAGGACAGAGCGAGGCGAAGAAAGAAAAGGGAAGCTGGAGACAGAGGAGAAGAAAGGAGACGGGAGGATGGGGGAGAGGACAGAGCGAGGCGAAGAAAGGAAAGGGAAGCTGGAGCCAGAGGAGAAGAAAGGAGAAGGGAGGATGGAGGAGAGGACAGAGCGAGGCGAAGAAAGAAAAGGGAAGCTGGAGGCAGAGGAAAAGAATGGAGAGAGGAGGTTGGAAGAAGAGATGACCGAGAGGTTGCAGAAGATAGAAGTCTGGAAGGAGCAGAAGGAAAGAGAAGGAAGAAGGAGGAATTGTTGAAATATGATTGTGCAGGGGTTGAGGAGAGGAGCGGAGAAGAGGAGGGAGGAGATACGGGAGTTAATGGGAGAGTTGGGGGTGGAAGGGGAGGTGGAGGAAATCAGGGAACTGGGAAGGAGAGGATGGGAAGGGGTAGACGAAAAGGGAATGGTGGTAGTAAAGATGAAAAGTGTGGCGGGAAACGAAGAAGTGATGGAGAACAGATGGAAAATAAGGGGAAAATGAGTAAGGATAGAGGAGGATCGCACATGGAAAGAAAGAAGGATGAGGTGGAGGGTAGTGGAAAAGGCGTGGGAGGAAAGGAGGAAGGGGAAGAGAGTGTGGATGGGAGATGGAAGGATCAAGATATTGGGGACATGGTGGAGGTGGGAGGAAAAGAAGAGGGAGTGGCGGGAGGGGGAAAGGAGTGATAAGGGGAAAGGGAGAGATGAGAAGAAAGGGCCTGGGGAGAGAGGATTAGGGGGCAGAGAAGGGGGCGGGGTGAGGGGACGGAGCGAATGGCGACAAGGAAGGGAGCACAGGAAGAAATGCAGGCAGAAGGGAAGCGGATGTCCGAGGAGAGCCTGAGGAGAGTGGGACAGCATTTGTAATGATTGTTTTTTGTAAGAATTGTACAAGTTGCAAACCCGTAAGGGACGCAAAATAAAGACATTACATATTTTTGGCTAAAGAAGGACTGTGTAAAATTTGAACAAAATCGGTGACGCACAACCCTGGTTCTCCCATTGTTAGTCAAGGGGAAGACACGATGCTGCTCGTGCTAAAAAACTCGAGCACTTACAGGCCAAGTTCGAAGCATCGACGTTGGCAATAAAAATGTTAGCGGACGAAAACAAGAAAAGATGTGACGAAAACAAAGATGATTGGAAGCATTTGGGAATAACATTTACTGAAGATGAATCCGGTGAGGTATCGCATACTTACCCCTCGAATACCAGTCGATTCCACAACCATCGCCCCTCCGAGCAGGAATTACGCCAATACAACCCAAAGGAAGGTGACCCGCAAAACCATAACAAACCCCTTAGTCACTGTGCGAGGACAAACTGCAAATAATGCAGTAAGCTGGGGCACACAGAAGAACAATGCTTCTGGAAAAAAAATTTGTTGACGACGACAAAGACGACGAGCTTCTAAAGCAACCCCAGATGTGTTATCTTGTGCCTCATGTGCCGACTGATGATCTTTGAGTCTCAATAGTGTCATCTTGTCCTTTTTGAGGCATCTGTAGCTTATCGAGTCTCGAAAATAAATATCTTGTGTCTTTTGAGTCGATTGAAGCTCTTCGAGTCTCAAAAGTGTCATCTTGTCGCTTTTGAGGCATCTGAAACTTATCGAGTTTCGAGAAGAATATCTTGTGCCTTTTTAGCCGAGTAAAGCTCTTCGTGTCTCAAGAGTATCCTGTTGTGTCTTTTGAGTCAATTGAAGCTTTTTTTTTAACCCGGAGGAATCCTGCTTTGGCACCCCGCAGGGTGGGGGCATATATCGGACTTCTTCTGACTGAACCCCCGGAGTCGCCGGTTATAAACCGTCGCCAACTGCTCTGCGAAGAGGTCCACAGGTATTACCCCCGCCAGGAGCATCGCCGCCTTCGCGAAGATGGTCCTGTTCCCTCGTGCGATCCGGGTGGCCAGCAGGCGTTGCACCCGAAGGAGCAGCGTTCTGCCCATCCTGCTGGCTACTAAGTCACCGGACTACACTGGGGCACTATGCAACATTACCCAGTGGACCACCCCGGCATAGAGGCCGCGGACTTTCCCACTTGGCCCCCCGAGATTAGGCAGCAGCTTACCAAGGGCTGCCGCCATCTTGACCACTCGGGGGGCTTCGCAACCAAAATGCGCGTCGAAGCGCCACTGACTCTCGAGGCGAAGGTCCAAGTACTTGAACCCGGACCCCACCCCGACCATGCCCTCACCCACACGCACCCAGGATCTGGGCGGCCCCCGACTCCGAGGCAACGCGTGAAACCACATTGCCTCGGTTTTGTCGGGAGCCATTTTCAGGCCACTGACATTTCACCTAGGCGGGTAGTCCTCTTCCATGTCTCCCCCCGGCAAATATCAGCGTGTCATCTGCATAGCAGATGATGTTACTGCCGGAAGGGAGGGCGGCCCGCAACAGTGCGTCATATGCGAGATCTCACAGGACTGGCCCAAGGATCGACCCCTGTGGGACGCGGAACTGGATCTCGCTTCGCTCTGTCCTCCCGGACACGCCGGTGTACTCAACCCATCTGTTCCGCAGATAGTGCTGCACGACAGGAGGAGAGATAGGGGTGCACGCGGTGAGGTACGAGCGCCCCCCTAATCGCTTCCCAGGGCAGGCTATTAAATGCCACTCTCCACCCCGCCCCGGGACACCACGGCCTCCGAAAGGGACCGGGCGCTCTCTATGGCATCCACAGTCGACCGTCCCCGTCGGAAGCCAAAATGGCCCTCGTCCGGACGAGGCGGTCTGCAATAATCCTCTCAAAGAGTTTACCCGCCTCGTCCAGTAAGTACTCCTCCCTAAGGGCCACTCCTTACGAAGGAAGACCATCCGCCAAGTCTTCGACATCGTGAGAAACGTGTTCAAGCTCAAGCAGGTATCAAAGATCGGCCTGAGCCTCGGACCGAGGACATCCAGTGCCAAGGCCAGGGCTCGGCCAGGAATTCCATCCAGGCCCAGGGCGGTATTCTTTGCCCCGAGCCCCCTTATCACTTCGGCCAATTCCTCCTCCGTGACCCCCACCTCCGCGGACTAGCCGGTCTGTTCCGCCTGGGCGGGTGATGTCTCTAAGACCCCACACGTTTGGGAGAAGAGGGTGCTGACCACCCACCCCAGAAGCTGAGGCTCCAAACCCTCGGTTAAGGGGGCGCCTCCGTGCGGCAACTTTTGCAGGACAATTTTATATGGGCGCCCCCAAGAATTGTCATCAAGGGTACTATTTTGGATTAAGCATTGCGCAGCACAGCGAGCTGCTTCTCATATCTCTCATCCGCAGCAGCACTTCATTGGTCATCATTTGCTTACATATCATAAGAACACCTGTTCGGAGAATCTCGTGTGACTCCGGGAATTTTCGTAGATTAAACATCGCACGAGGCCGTTTCGGCAACGGCCTCTTTCTCTTTCCGCTTCGAGCCAACCAAGGAGTCACACGTGTTCCTTTGTATCCCGAACGTTTCGCAATCTTCGCCGATAAGATTTGTATCACCGCACTCATGTAAGCATCTCATTTTTGTAACACTCATTTGTAGCGAATTGGTGTGTAGCCGGCACCAATTTTGCATAAACTAATTCTACAAACTCATTGTATTGTAATCATGGCTACAGGTGGGCGACCACATTCTCTGACATAAAGGTCCAATATCATTTGTACATTCTCACTGTAAAATACCATAATATATCATCAATGGTCTAAACGATCTGGCGTTTAATCCCCTTTTAATTCCCAGTAGATATCACCTCCCACTCAGAAATTGTGCCAGTAATTAAGAAAGGAGAGGGCAGAAGAGTAGAGGAGTACAGGGGAGTGACAGTGATGCCGTCATTGTATAGGACATACACGGCGATATTGGCGGGGAGGCTAGGGGAGGAGGTAGAAAGGAAGGATATACTGGGGAAAGGGCAAGTAGGATTTAGAAAGGGAAAAGGGACGTTGGACAACATCTATGTGCTAAATTACCTGATAAACAGACAGTTAGGGAGAAAGAGGAAATGCACGGTACTCTTCGTGGACCTGAAGGCAGCATTCGACAGCGTGAATAGGGGAATAGTGATAAGAGTGATGAGGGAGAGAGGCATAAGGGAAGGGTTGATCGAGAGAGTAAAGGAGATACTAGGGGAAATGAAATGCAAGGTGAGGTGCGGGGGAGGAGAAGGAGAGGTATTCTGGCTGGAAAGGGGGCTAAGACAAGGGTGCCCTCTGAGTCCGTTATTATTTAATATATTAATAGCGGACTTGGAGGGGTATATGGAAAAGGGGAGGTGGGGGGGAGTGAAACTGGGGGAAGGGAGGGTGTATACGATGGCGTACGCGGACGACATCGTACTATTAGCTGAGGAGGAGGACGATATGAGGGCGATGATGAGGAGGCTGGAACGGTATTTGGAGGAGAAGGCCCTGGTGCTAAATGTGAAAAAATCAAAGATAATGAGATGTAGGGAGGGGGGGGGGGGGGGAAGAATGAGGAGGGTGAAATGGAGGTGGAAAGGAAAGAAGATAGAGGAAGTAAAGGAGTATAATTATCTGGGATACGTGATTAAAAGGAACGGAAGGCAGGATGCGCAGGTGAGGGAGAGAGTGAGGAAGGCGGTGGCGGCGATGAGGGAGGTATGGGGGTTGGGTAAGGGACTATGGGGGAGGGATTGGGAAAGAAGGGTATGGCTTTTTGACGCGTTAGTTTGGCCGGTGATGGGATATGGAGCGGAGGTCTGGGGGTGGGAGGAAAGAGAAGAAATGGAGAGAAGTCAGGAGAGGTATTTAAGGTGGGTGATGGGAGTAAGCAGGGTAACACCGGGTTACATGGTGAGAGAGGAGATGGAAAGAGAGAAGTTGAGGGTGAGGATGGGGAGGAGGGCGTGGAAATTTGAGCGGAGATTGGAAGAAGGGAAGGGAGGGGAACTGACGAGGAGGTGCTGGGAGGAGGTAAAGGAGAGGGAAGGAAGGAATAAGACGGTAGGGAGGTGGGAAGAGGAGAGGAGGGGATTCTGGAGGGGAAGAGGGATAGAGATGGGAAAAGAGGAGGGATTTGAGGAGTTGGAGAGAAGGGATAGGGAGGAGCAGAGGAGGGAAAGAAGGGAAAAGATAGAGGCATCCAGGTCAAACAAGTGGTATAAGGTGATAAGGGAATTGGGGAAGGCGGTGTACAGAAAGAATAAAAAATGGTCGGAGGAGAGAAAGACAAGAATAGCAAGGGCCAGGATGGGGAATGAGATGAGGAGTGGGAAGTTCTGGAAGAAGGAGGAGGAGAGGGTATGCAGATTGTGTGGAGAAGAAGAAGAGACGTGGGAGCATGTGTGGGAGAGGTGTGGGAAGTGGGGAGGAGAGAAGGAGAAAAGAGGGTTATGGAAGGAGAGGATAGGACAGGTATTGGGGGTAGATGGGAGGGGTGAAGAGTGGCTGAGAAAGCTAGAGGAGGTAAGAAGAAAAGAGGAAAGTAAGAGGGAGGAAAGGGAGAGGAGAGAGGGAGGGAGGGAGGGGGGAGATAGAGTGAATGAGAGGAGGAGAGAGGGTGAGGAAGTAGCGGAAGAGGAGGAAACGGAAGTCGAGAATGAGAGAGAGAGAGAGAGAGAATGGAGGCAGAGCGGGAGAGAGTGAGGAGTGGAGAGCGGGGGGGGGGGAGGAGGAGAGAGAGAGCGAGCGAGCGACCGAGCGAGCGACCGAGCGAGCGAACGAGCGGACGAAGCGAGAGCGGATTAGGTTAGGTTAAGAGTAGATATAAGATAGGAGTAAAGGAAGTGTAATAGTAGAGGAAGAAGAAGATGTAAATGGAAATTTGTAACCCGGAAGGGAAAAATAAACTATACAATACAATATCACCTCCCACTCATCCAGTCTCATAAAATTCTCTTTCTACTTTAACTCCTTCTCCGCAATTTCTCTCATCTCTTTCTCGACCTTCCGCCCCCGCATTGTGTGCAGAAAAAGGTCTCGTGTGCGGCTGTTGCGGTTGAGGTTTACCTGGAGGATTCGGTCGAATTTTATATATTTTTTAACGGACCCCCTAGGCCTCCCGAAATTCGTGCCGGTTCTGTGTCCAGCGGAGGATTTTCCGCCGGAATTTCTCCTTGTGGAAACGGGGTTTCCCCCTCTGCCACCGGCGGCCCCACGGCCGTCGGTTTTTTCGTACCTTTGGGGGCGGGGCACAGGCTTTACTGCCAAGCCGGTGGCGCGCTGGTCTGCCCAGATCTGCACACAATGGGCAGTTCAGCGCGACTGTGCACTAACGAACCTCGTGACCTTGAGCCCCGTACCTGAAGCACCGCCGCTGCTGTCCACGGTGCTAGTGCACCGCTGCCTCACATGGCCCTGCTCTAGGCAGCGGTAGCACTGAAAAGGGCGTGCTTTTAGGGGCTCCACCTCGGCCGGAGCCCACCCTACTAACACCTGGCAGTCAACCGCCAGCTTCCTACCGGACGCCGTGGGGCAGCGGACCCAAGCCGTTCCTAGCCTTCGAGGCGACATTCGTACATCGCCCGTAATTGTCGCTGCCGGGGCGCAACCACCGGCCGCTGCAACGGCTGCAATCTAACCTTCGTGGGAGTCACAAAGTCACGCCCCCGAAAATCGCTCTCATAAATTTCACCAGAGCTGTGCCAAGGTCTTCAAGGCGGAACTCTCTTCTCGCCTTTCCCACCACCTCGGCATAGGTGTGGGTCGAATTCTCTGTAAGCGTCAGGGTGACTGCCACATGTTTTGGCTGCTCGGCCGGGAGGGGTGCCGCACTTTTCCCACCTTTCTTTCGGGGTGGTGGCTGCTTTGTTGGCAGGGAGGCCTTCCTGTTCGCTCCAGCCGCCGCCTCCTTGGCCTCGCGGCCGACCACCCTCGACCACATCTCCTGAACGTCAGGAGAGATTGGCTGGTCGGGGGAGACCGGGGCTGCTGTTTGAGCAGGGTCAGCGGGGACGGGCTGCTCGTCCTGTCGATATCGTACATCCGAACATGGGAACATTCTCGCCGGGCTGGTGGAGGTTGATGTAGGAACATTGCGGAGTGGATGGGTCCACACGTCTTCCGCTACCAAAGGAGAGACCGTGTGTTGCGGGATGCCGACTTTATTATTTTTCTGTTTTTCCGCTTTCTCCCATGTTGCGGACCCGTTGGTTGTAGTGCGGGGGCAAGGCCGGGTGCGGAATCTCCAGATTTATTAATGGAGGGGAAGCTTCACGTCTGTTTGGAAGCGGGCTCCAGCTCAGGCACAGTTCGTATCGCAGGGCTGATAGCTTGCCCCCCACAAGGGCCCCGATTCGCTCAAGAAGCAGCTTATTATGTTCCCTCTTGGGCGTCGAGGACTGTGGTGCCGCTGGTGTAGGTGGCGGCATCGCGAACCCTGCGCGTGGTGCCGATGTGTCTTACCCTTTTTGAGGAGCTCCACCCCAGCCTATAGCTTTGCAAACTCCTTCTCGAGCTTCGCGTTTTGTAGCCGCAAGTCCACATTAGAAATTTCGACCATTTCTGCAGGCCCGGACACCGCACAACGTTTCACCATTGCGATGACGGCGTCTTCAGTGCGCCGGGCTGCAAGACGCAGGTCCCGGATGGGTTGCCCCTTAAGGCTGTTGGAGGTGGTCGCGATTGCCTCCACGCGTGAAAGGTTCTCGGCCACCTCTGCACCCAGATCTGCGATCGGTTGGTTCCGCATCCCCGCCAGCAGGTCGTCTTTGTCGGGCAGGCTGTTCTCTTTCTGGGATTTGTGCTCGGCACCAGGATCCCATTCTGGGTCATCCTGGTCCTCCATTCGCGGTTGCTTTCAAGAGGCTCGACACCGTCCATCCGCCTAAGCTGCCTCCATTTCAATCAGCCGCTGTGACCTCCGTTTCCGCGACTGACACCTCGATGCCGGCACCATCGACGTTCCACCGCCTGGGCCATCTCACTCCGTGACAAAGTCACAGAGCAAGTCCTCACCTGCACCTCTGCACACTCCATGCGCTGCTCACACTCTGTCGCGTCAATTTTTTGATTTCGTAATTGTGACATTTTCTCCAAATTAAGTCCACCAGTTTGTCGGGAAAGAATTCCACCTGGCCAGAGCCGTCTTACCCGGGTAAGCCTAGATACAACGAGGTTTCGGCTTGTGCCCCGAAGTTAGTCTCTAGCGACCGGTTTACCTACCGGCCACGTGCGAGACTGTCGAGCCGCACGCACCCCCTAGACAAGCAGAATACTTGTATGGTGGGGGTGACTTTCTTATACACGATTTCTCCTTCGTGAGCAGGGCGGTTAAGCCAAGCCTTCCGGTTTCCCTCACGGCAACGTTGCATCACCACGCTCTGTGATGGTTATTGAAGCCGCCAGGGGTCTTACGGGTTAGGAGACGGATGGCGCCCATCCGAACTCAGCTCGGGAACCCGGGATCACCAATCCTGTACAGAGGGCCAGCAAGACCCTCAGCCTCTGAGGAAATTCTTCTTCAGCCTCGACAAGCTTCCATCGCCTCGAAATGCACAAAATATTCTTCTTGAGACTAGATAAGCTTAAATCGCTATTAAAGAGACAAGATGACACTCTTGAGACTCGAAGAGCTTCAATTGATTCAAATGGCACAAGTTATTCTTCTTGAAACTCGATAAGTTTCAGTCGCCTTAAGAGGGACAAGATGACACTTTTGAGACCCGAAGAGCCTTAATCGACTCAAAAGGGACAAGATACTCTTCTTGAGACTCGATAAGCTTAAATCGCTTTTAAAAAGACAAGATGACACTCTTGAGACTCGAAGAGCTTCAATCGATTCAAATGGCACAAGTTATTCTTCTTGAAACTCGATAAGTTTCAGTCGCCTTAAGAGGGACAAGATGACACTTTTGAGACCCAAAGAGCCTTAATCGACTCAAAAGGGACAAGATACTCTTCTTGAGACTCGATAAGCTTAAATCGCTTTAACGGCACAAGATGACACTCTTGAGACTCGAAGAGTTTCAATCGATTCAAATGGCACAAGATATTTTTCTTGAGACTCGACAAGTTTCAGTCGCCTTGAAAGGGACAAAATGACACTCTTGAAACTATAGGAGTCTCAATCGACTCAAAAGGGACAAGTTGACACTCTTGAGACTCGAAGAGTTTCAATCGACTCAAAAGGCACAAGATATTCATCTTGAGACTAGATAAGCTTAAATCGCTTTAAAAGGGACAAGATGACACTCTTGAGACTCGAAGAGCTTCACTCGATTCAAATGGCACAAGTTATTCTTCTTGAAACTCAATAAGCTTCAGTCGTTTGAGAAGGGACAAGATGACACTCTCGGGACTCGTAAAGCTTGCATCGTTCCAAAAGGCACAAGATACTCTTCTTCAGACTCGATAAGCTTTAGTCGCCTCAAAAGATACACGATGACACTCTTGAGACTCGATAAGCTCAAACGGTTTAAAAGGCACAAGACACTCTTCTTGAGACTCGATAAGGTTTAGTCGCCTCGAAAGGGACAAGTTGACACTCTTGAGACTCGAAGAGTTTCAATCGACTCAAAAGGCACAAGATATTCATCTTGAGACTCGATGAGTTTCAGTCGCCTTAAGAGGGACAAGATGACACTTTTGAGATTCGAAGAGCCTTAATCGACTCAAAAGGCACAAGGTACTTGTTATAATTAAAGATATGAAAATGAATAGTCTACTCGAGATCAAGGTTCTGGGGTAAGTGCCTCGTCCTTCGACTCGGTCCTCTTGCCAGAGAGCACCCCCTCTCCCCACTTCGTGGCCAGATACTTTATTCAAATGTTTATTACGTGGCGTGCGTAATCGAACCATCGATAACGTCGGGTCATCGGCCTCGCGCACTTGCCTCCTTAGAGCAATCAGCTGTCCTCTCAAAAGAATAACGCGTTGCCGCCTTGACACACAACAAGGCGTCGGGCCACTTGTTACCACCTTGGCAACCACCCAATTATTTATTATCTTAATTTCTTATTCCTCTACTATTGATTGATTGATTTATCATCTGGCGCTAACATGACCAACCTGACATGCTTCACGCTCTCGGGAAGCATCCATGTGTCCGCTCTGCTTGTGCTATACACGCACCCTGTTGCTATGCATTTACCTGATGTGCTGTACACGCACCCTGTATTAAACGTAGCGTCTTCGCTCCGCACAGACCCTGTGGCCTACCATCAGCTTGCAATGTGACCTGTCCACAGTCAAATCTCTGCCACACAGCACGGCTAGCAGCCACCACCCAGTATTCTGCGATGTAACATAGCTAGCAGCCACCACATAATGTTACCGCGCAATCTTTTCCGATGGCAAACCTGCCAAGCAGACAGACGCAAAGCGTCACCTTAGGCGCATGATTCCAACACATGGCCAAACATCACACAATACCGCAGTGTCATGACAAAAGCGCAAATCGCTCCTTTCTGCACATGTGTGTGCATTTCAAACTTTCAAATACTGCCCCAAGTACGTGGCCTTGTGTCACGTATAGGGTAGTCTTATAATGAAGAGTTATCTATTCTGCACTCAGCAATATACAGCTTCACCGATATCCACGAGTATCCTGCCTAAAATCCAGACAGCGCTCGTAGATATACCAGTTGGTGCGCTGTGCGCACCGCACTCCCACCACATGAGTTTCAGGGATCGTATCATACACAGTTTGTGATTACAACATTGTTTATTATGAAAACTCGATAAACACAGACTGACAATGTTACAAAAATGAACGGACTGTACAAAACACCGCTAACACGGTTCATCCGCGCTTACGTTTTCTTCTTCGATAATGTCGGAGTCGCCTGCCCATTCGCCTTTCCAAGGCCATAATCGGTCCTTGGGTACAATTTGGGGCCGACCGGTTTTACCAACTATCTGAAAACGGTCGTTTGCTAAAACTTCGGAGATAGTGAATGGTCCGACATATTTGTCATCTAGTTTCGCTCATCTTGTATCGGCAGATTTCACGAATCCCGAATCACCCGGCGAGTATACAATGTTGTTTCTGCGCTTCCGGTTAAATCGGTCGTCTTGCTTTTCTGCGTTTGCCTTTAGGCGATCCGCGGCTATCTCCCTATCTTGATTTACATCGATAATATCGTTTGTATCCGGCAATTCCGCTTCAGCGCCTATAGCTTTACCCACGCTACGTTCTATCCCGAACAATAATGTAATTGGCGAAAATCCCGTTGACTTTCGAATTGTTGTATTTAATGTGCACATCAACTTCGGTAACTTATTCGGCCACTCCTTACTTTTACCGGCTTCAACTGTTAATAAATTTGTTACCGTCGAAACGTACCTTTCGGCCTGTCCGTTTGCTGGAGGAGCTCCCGTCGCAATAAGATGCAATTCCATATCCAGCTTTCGGATAAATTGTTCAAGCGGTTTATACGTGAAATTCGTGGCACGGTCTAACACTACCACGCGCGGAGTTCCAAATAAAGTCAGACGTTCTTTAAAAACTTGAAGTGTTTCGGGTCTATTTAAAGATTTTAACGGCACAAGTTGCAAATATTTCGTAAAGGCGTCTACTATGATTAAAATATGTTGATAGCCCTCTTTTGATTCTGTAAATGGACCTACGCCATCACAATGAATTGAATCGAACGGCACCGGAATTTTAGGAATCGAATGTAAAAACCCCTGTTCTGCTCCTGAGCCCCGTTTAGATACCACGCAAGTAATACATTGGTCTAAGTACTTCTTAACAAAACTTCGCATTTTCGGGAACCAACATTTTTGCGACACTCGGTCATACGTCTTATCGAAACCAACATGACAGTTCTCATCATGATAGATTCGAAGCAATCCCAACCGGCTGCCTTTAGGCACGTAACTGCGGTATACAATACGCCCCGTATCGCGAAGTATCTTCCTACACAAGATACCTTGCCTGACTTCAAAATCACTGCAAACGGTGTCATTTCGCGGCATTAATGGTTCGTTGGAACAGGGCCGGGGCGTTGGCCAACCCGAAGGGCATACGCACAAACTCATAGTGGCCATCCGGTGTTACGAAAGCTGTCTTTTCGATAGAATTTGCCTCAATCGGAATTTGATAGAATCCGGATGCCATATCTAGAGTAAAGAATTTCCCCTTGCCTAAGCGATCTAATTGGTCGTCTATCAAAGGCAATGGATACCGGTCTTTTCGCGTAATTCGATTAAGCGCACGAAAATCTATACACAAGCGATCCTTACCATTCTTCTTTTTGACTAAGATTACGGGGCTTGCATAAGGCGACACGCTCTCGCGTATTATACCGTGCTCTAACAGATCGTTTATAATGTCAAGCACCTTCGCCCTCCCCATGACCGACAAACGGTAAGGGTGATAATTGAGAACCTTGTCGCTGGTCAGCGTAATTTTCATTTCTCCTGTACTCACGCTTCGGACATTGCTTCCGGTCGTAATCGTGTGCTCAGATCGGTCCAAATGTGTCCTTAAGGCACTGGATGCATCGGCATTCAAAGCGTCGGCTATGTTGCAGACAAGTCCTTGTTGGATGGCTTCAGTGTTCCTGGGAACCTTCGTCAGACTATGCTCCAGTTTCGTTCTTCCGTCCGACTCGGTGACCATCCGCAAGCCTCCCCTCGGTAAGACGTTCTTCCCAATGATTAGATCGTGCATTGTCTCCGTGTCGGGGACGACAAACATGTCGACTTCGAAGGTGACATCCTCAGTTTGTACGATCGCCGTCGCACATCCTAGTGTCGTTGCTTTTCCATTGCCAAAACCGTCCACGCCAGTTTGGAACGGATCGATCTTCAACAGTCGTTTAGCGATTCGCTCCCTAATCAACGAACATGTTGAACCATTGTCAATGAGACAGTCTTGGATCAATTCATCCGTTAACAACACGGGCGTTAACTCGTGGTCGACGGAGTAGCGGGCATTCACCTCCGGAGCTCCGCGAGAGTGAGTTGGGAGTGTCCCGTTTGCACACAGTTCCGATTGCGCACATCCCGTTTGCACACAGATTTTTGCACACAGTCCCGATTGCGCACATCCCGTTTGCACACAGATTTTTGCACACAGTCCTGATTGCGCACATCCCGATTGCACACGTTCCTTTTGCGCACACGGAATATCGCGCTCGTCCCGTTTGCGCACAAGACTTCTTTTGCTCACGTCCCGATTGCGCACAGGATTCTCTTTGCAATATCTGATTCGCACAGGTAAATAGGATCACGTATTCAACTGCAAGTGAACCGATTGCGCACATGGCGTAGTGCGCGCGTCCCGTGTGCGCACAGAGCTGTTTGCACGCGTTTCAATTGCACACAACGACAACTGTAAGCGGACAGATTGCGCACAGCACATTTTCCGCGCGGATCGATTGCACACGAAATCCATTGCTAAGGGACCGATTGCGCACAAAACCTTGTCCTCGCGATTCGATTGCGCACAGGATTTTCTGTGCAATATCTGCTGTACACAAGTAAACTGAATACAAATTCAACTGCAAGTGAACTGATTGCGCACAGCGACTACTCAGCAGTGATGAATTGCACACGAGATTTCTTCTGTAATATCGATAGCACACACATCTATTGGAAACGAAATCCAGTGCCTATTGACCTGTTGCAGTCATGAACTTGTCTTCACGACTTGAGTGCGCACTGGATTTTGTGGTCAATATCAGCTGCAAACAGGTCGAGTGCGGGTAGGATTTCGTCCGTAATACATAAAGTATAATAATATATATTTTCCCTGATTCTAATGTATTGTATTATAAGCCTATATCATATTACATGTTTTTTGTTATTATATACTACGTATGAGGCTTTTCATGCCAAATCGGACACTTTTATACCTCACACCCTTCGATTTTTTTCAAAATTTTTTAGGTTTTGTTAGAGCGAAAGAGAGAGAGAGAGTATAAACATTCGGATCGGTCGACTGTTCGCGCTTCGGAGGGGCAGAGGATCGCTTCTCTGAAATGACGCGAGCCGTTGGGATTTTGGGAACTGCCCTCCCCTGCCTTCGTCCGCGTGAGCGAGGAACGAGAGCGCGAGTCTCGTCTGAGCGATAGGAGTATGTAGAAGGATCGAGTGGGCAGAGCGACAGAGTGTGTGCGTGCATGTCCTGGCGAAATAAAGAGAGAGCCGAAGAGAAACTGAGACTTCGATATTTCCCTGTCCTAACGATCGAACTTAACAATCAGAAGTGGGATACGTTAAACATCGCGCCGCGATGGGTGAGCACAATATTTTCGCGAAGAGTCTCGAACTTTAAAAGTGAAAGAGAAGTGGAACCGGCGAGTGAACGATCGTGGTCGAGCGGCATTTTGGGTGCACATTATCACGCGGTACCATGCCGCTTGAACGAACATTAAGCCGCGGCCGGGCACGTCTGAGTACGGGTGCTATTTTGCGAAACCCGGGACATCAAAATACCGACGCATTGAGTGTGAACGATTTGGTAAATAGAGTGAGCGCTGACGAAGCGACGAATTCATCGCGATCAGAGCAGGAGGCACATGGTACCGGAATGGTGCAAGGGACGCGCGGACCAGTACCGTTGGCGCCGAGAGATGACGAGACGCGAAACGAAAGCCGAGCGGAAACATCGGTCCCTGAACATCATTCCCCGAGAGGACACCCAACGGCGTATGGAACGAATGCTCCGATGGTTGATGTATTTCGCGACCGCCTCACGAATGAGAATCGCGAGGAGGCGTTGGCGCGCTTGTTCGCACAGCTGATTTCGATTCAGCAGCAACCGCCTCCAAATCAAATGCCGGTGAACGATGTGCCTACTTATCATGTGATACCCGATCTATCGCGAAATATCAATGACTTTTCGGGAGACAATGACTCAGTGAAAGCGCGAGAATGGATAGAGAATCTTGAAGCGATGCAACGATTGCATAATTGGCCCGAAGACTATTTATTTGAAGCTGCGCGGATGCACTTAACAGTGGGTGCAAAGGACTGGGAAAGGGCGCGAATGGGTGAAATACATTCATGGGCTGAGTTTCGCAGAGCGTTTCGAGAAACTTTCATTGTGACCGACGATACGGCAACGCGATGGGCCCGAATGAAAGCTCGCGTGCAGGCGCGCGGTGAGTCCATCTCACAATATTTTCATTCAAAGAACAAATTGTGCGCGGGGTTAAATTTATCGTTCCGAGAAACCAAATCCGAGATATTAATCGGACTATGGTCGCACGACCTCTGTAACGCCGTAATGCCAACAATGTCGAGTTCGAGTGACGCATTGTTACACGATTTAAATTATTATGAGAAGCTTGTCGAATAGCGCAACGAGCGAGCGCGATCGACGCGAGAGTCGGCAACAACAAAGAATGTCACGCAAGCGGGCAAGACAAGTATCGTAGAATCGGAGCGCGGAAACACCGGCACGAAGCGAAGAGGTTCGAAAATAGCGAAATGTTATAATTGTAATAAGGAGGAACACGTAGCATGCGACTGCCCAGAGCCCAAAAAAGAGTTTCACTGTTTTAACTGTGGGGAGGTGGGCCACATTAGTCGAAACTGTAACAAAAGAGTCATTCAAGCAATTGGTAATCCGAGAGATCGCGCTGCGCAAAAATATATCGAAACCGCGATTGTGGGTAGTAAAGCGATCGTATCGTTTATCGATTGTGCAGTGTGAATGCAAAATTGCGAATCCGGGAATTATCCGAGCATCGGTAATCATCGATGGAGCGGAGGTTTCGAATGTTCCGATCCACGTAGTACCTGATGATACACAGCCCGTTGTCGTGCTCATCGGCAGGACTTTTACGGAGCAACCTCACATCGAGTATCACAAAGTGGGGGACACCTTGACGTTTCGAAGCAACCAAGAGTTGGCTACCGAAGAGATAACGCCATTGGAAAGACACGAAGTGACGGAGAGCGTCACTATTCCATCGTCGTCGATTGGGTTTGTTCACGTGGCCAATGGACAGGATACGTTCGAGCTGCCTGTCGCAAATTTGGGGAATGGAGTTCGAATCATCAAGAAGGGTCAACCGACGCTGAGAGGCGAAGTTTCCCGTCTTTGTCTCGCCGACAATCGCCACTCGGAGAAAGAAGATATTCCGGTCGGATGCATCGACGTTGGCGAAGAACAAACCGAGGAAGTCATCACGGAGTTGCACGAGATGATAAACGAGTACCGAGACTGCGTGTCGACGAGCCTTAGTGACCTCGGATGCGCGAATGATGTGATGATTGATATTAAGGTAAATGACGTTAAACCCGTTAGTTCGAAACCATATCGTGCAACAGAACGAGAGAAGATAGAAATTAAGGAAATTATGAGCGAGTGGCAAAAAGCTGGGATAGTCACAGACACTCAATCGCCCTATGCGAGCCCAGTATTACTTGTTAAAATAAAAACGGCGAATCGAGACTCTGTGTGGACTTTCGAAAATTAAATAAAGTAACTGAGAGAGTACACTTCCCTCTTCCAAACATCGATGACCATTTGGCACAGATTCGTGATAGCTCGCTTTTCATTGTATTGGTCTTAGCTCACGGATACCTTCAGATACCATTGTCACAGCAAGCGAGAGAGAAGACGGCTATCATTACGCCGGAGGAGACGGCCGAATTCACGAGAATGGTGTTCGGTCTTATGAATGGTCCGGCCTATTTTTCGAAGGCGATGCATAAGGCCCTTGGGCCGCTACGCAATAACGTAGTTTTGTACTATTTAGATGACATTCTCATACCGGGCAAGAGCTGGATGGATTTGAAGCCAAAATTAAGAATGGTCCTCGATGCTTTGAGAAGAGCAGGCCTTACGATTAAGCTGACAAAGTGTCAATTTTTGTATAAAAAGGTATCGTATCTCGGACACGAGCTCTCGGAAAACTGTATCGAACCGGGCCGAGAAAAGGTAAAGGCAATTAAAGAGTTTCCGGTTCCGAGAAATACACACGAAGTACGGAGATTTCTGGGGCTGACAAGTTATTTTCGGAAATTCGTTCCGTGGTTCGCGCAAATAGCTCGCCCTATTACGAGTCTCTTAAAGACCGATAAATCATTTGAGTGGGGAGATTCCCAGAAAAACGCGTTCGAGACATTACAACATAAACTAACGGAAAAGGCCACGTTGCAAACATTTAACCCTCAATCGGAAACAGAAATTCATACCGACGCGAGTTCAGCCGGATTAGCCGCGATGCTTTTACAAAAAGACAGTCAGGCCAATATGAAATTGGTATACGCGATAAGCCGTAGGACAAGCGAAACCGAGAGTCGCTATCATAGCAGCAGATTAGAGTTACTCGCTATCGTGTGGGGGGTAACTCGATTACGACCAATGATCGCGAACATTTCGTTCACCATCGTGACGGACTGTCAAGCGTTGTGCCACCTTAGCACACAACGGAGAATAAATCCCCAAATGATCCGTTGGATAGATCTATTAAGTGAATACGATTATCGTATAATACACCGAGCTGGGGTCAAATTAGCGCACGTAGACGCTTTAAGTCGAGCACCGGTAGAGTCGAGTAACGAGAAAAACGAACGCGCGAGTATCATGTCTATAAATTCAGAGGAAGATTTAATTCGGTTATACCAGTATGTTGACGAAGAACTTCGCGAGAAAAAGAGAATTCTTGAGAAGTCGGACGCCGAGCGAACCAAGTATGAAAAGAGCTGCGTACACGAGTACGAACTAAACGACGGAATTCTGTATAAAAAGGGAGACGGCCGAGCGCTTTACGTTGTACCGCGAGCAATGCGCAAAAGCCTAGTTGTGCGTTTCCACGACCTGAAGAGTCATCAAGGTGTGGAGCGAACGCTTTCGAGAATAACCGAGCACTTCTTCTTTCCGCGTATGAAAGCGTACATACGGAGACACGTGAACGCGTGTTTACACTGTATCGTGAACAAGTCTAAGCCGGGTAAACAAGCGGGAGAGCTACACCCGATACCGCCAGGACATAGACCGTTCGCTACTATACACCTTGATCATTTAGGACCGTTCGTGTCGAGCGCGCGCGGAATATCTCGTATATGATTTGTTCTCGTGATTGTCGACAATCTCACGAAATTCACGGTGATTAGAGCTCAGAAAAACACAAAGACGAGTAATGCGATTCGCATTCTAGAAGAGTTCGTGCAAACGTATGGGGCACCCGTGAGGTGCATTTCAGATAGAGGGACATGATTTACGTCCAGGGCGTTTGGCCAATTCTGCGAGAGACATGGCATCAAACATATCATGAATTCTCCGCGTCATCCGCAGGCCAACGGCCAGGTGGTGCGGCTCAATGCAATCTTAGTGCCTGCCATTCAGGCCAATTTGGTCGATAGCGAGGGCCAAGACTGGGACCGGCATCTGGGAAAAGTGCAGAGCGATCTCAACGAAATGATTAGTGCCAGTACGGGAAAGAGCCCCTTCTCGCTGGTATTTGGCTACACGCCCAGACGAGGAGAAAGATGGGTGCGAGAGCTCACACGCGACGATGAGTCGACGTACCGCAAGCCGAGCGAGGTACAAGAACAAGCGCGCGAACAAATCGGTCGCGAACAGGAAAAAATGAAAAAAAGATATGATAAAACGCGAGCGAGAAACGTGCATTATAATGTAGGGGACATCATACTTGTACGAGTAAATCCGACAGCGACTGGAAACTCGACAAAACTTCAGTCCAAGTATCGAGGTCCGCTGGTGATAGTTGAAAAACTTCCGGTCGATACGTACCGTGTAACAAACCTAAACGACGCAGAGACCGGGCGACGCTACGCGTCTACCGCCCACGCGAGCCAAATTAAAATTTGGAAGGCCGAGCAATCCGAAACGGAGAGTGAGGATTCCGAGGACGGCGATGATTTCGATACTTCGACGGTTATGTCTGATAGCAATATAGTTGATAAGAAAATTCATGTATCAAGTGACGCGAGCGATGCCAGCGCAGCGATAGCAAGAGACGAAACAGAAAAAGACAAAAGCAATGGTAGTGAATCAAAAGTGCGACGATTGACGCGAGCGATGCGTCTCCCGACTAAGTTGGTCGATTATGAGTGCGACTAAAAAAAAAAAAAGAGAGAGAGAGAGAGAGAGAGAGAGAGAGAGAGAGACGATTGTACTGATCATGTGTGATCAAGGAATTTTTGTTGCGAGTACACTGATCCTGCGCGATCAAGAATTATTTTTCTTTTCTTCTTTTTGTTTTGGTTTTTGGTCCGTACAGTCCTGTGTGATCAAGGAATTTTATTGCGAGTACATTGATCCTGCGCGATCAAGAATTATTTTCCCTTTTCTTCCGTTGTTTTGGTTTTAGGTTCGTACAATCCTGCTCGATTAAGGAATTTAGTTATGCGGGTATACTGATCTTGTGTGATCACAAAAAAAAAAGAAAAAAAAACGCTCGAGACGAGCGGGAAGCTCAGAATGGCCGAATGTTAGAGCGAAAGAGAGAGAGAGAGTATAAACATTCGGATCGGTCGACTGTTCGCGCTTCGGAGGGGCAGAGGATCGCTTTTCGAAATGACGCGAGCCGTTGGGATTTTGGGAAGTGCCCTCCCCTGCCTTCGTCCGCGTGAGCGAGGAACGAGAGGGCGAGTCTCGCCTGAGTGATAGGAGTATGTACAATAGAATGTAAAGAAGGAGTATGCGAATAAAAAGAATAAGAATAGAACGAAGAGTTTCCCCACGATCAGACACATTTTTTAAGTTCGTACATGCATCAAAGTTTCTACGAGAATTTTTTCAAAAAAATCGAACGGGACATGTTTTGAGATAAAAAATATTTTGTGCATTAAATAAAAATTATAAAATGAAAACAATTATTTCGATAAAAATTATATTTTTTTCTTGAAAGAGCATTCAAAAACACAAATTTTGAAAAAAGAACGACCGAATTGGTGCATTTTTCGCAAAGTTATGAGCATTTGAAATCAAAGAGCCCAAATTTTAAGAAATTTTATATTTTCGAAACGGATGGTCAAAAATATCTAAAAAAAAATCATAATCCCATGTTTCATCGGTCTTAAAAACCTAAAAAGTTTTGAAAAAAATTGAAGGGTGTGAGGTATAAAAGTGTCCGATTTGGCATGAAAAGCCTCATATGTAGTATATAATAACAAAAAACATGTAATATGATATAGATTTATAATACAATACATCAGAATGAGGGAAAACAGATATTATTATACCTTATGTATTATGCAAGAAATCCTACCCCCACTCGACCTGTTTGAAGCCGATATTAACCACAAAATCCAGTGCGCACTCAAGTCGTGAAGACAAGTTCATGAGTGCAACAGGTCAATAGGCACTGGATTTCGTTTCCAATAGATGTGTGTGCTATCGATATTACAGAAGAAATCTCGAGTGCAATTGATCACTGCTGAGTAGTCGCTGTGCGCAATCAGTTCACTTGCAGTTGAATTTGTATTCAGTTTACCTGTGTGCAACAGATATTGCGCAGAAAATCCTATGCGCAATCGGATCGCGAGGACAAGGTTTTGTGCGCAATCGGTCCCTTTGCAATGGATTTCGTGTGCAATCGATCCGCGTGGAAAATGCGCTGTGCGCAATCAGTCCGCCTACAGTTGTCGTTGTGTGCAAATAAAACGCCTGCAAACAGCTCTGTGCGCAAACGGGACGCGCGCCATACGGCTTGTGTGCAATAGGTTCACTTGCAGTTGAATACGTGATCCTATTTACCTGTGCGAATCAGATATTGCACAGAAAATCCTGTGCGCAATCGGATCACGAGGACAAGGTTTTGTGCGCAATCGGTCCCTTTGCAATGGATTTCGTGTGCAATCGATCCGCGTGGACAATGCGTTGTGCGCAATCAGTCCGCCTACAGTTGTCGTTGTGTGCAATTGAAACACGTGCAAACAGCTCTGTGCGCAAACGGGACGCGCGCCATACGGCTTGTGTGCAATCGGTTCACTTGCAGTTGAATTCGTGATCCTATTTACCTGTGTCGATCAGATATTGCACAGAAAATCCTGTGCGCAATCGGATCGCGAGGACAAGGTTTTGTGCGCAATCGGTCCCTTAGCAATGGATTTCGTGTGCAATCGATCCGCGCAGAAAATGTGCTGTGCGCAATCAGTCCGCTTACAGTTGTCGTTGTGTGCAATTGAAACGCGTGCAAACAGCTCTTTGCGCAAACGGGACGCGCGCCATATGGCTTGTGTGCAATCGGTTCACTTGCAGTTGAATTCGTGATCCTATTTACCTGTGTAGATCAGATATTGCACAGAAAATCCTGTGCGCAATCGGATCGCGAGGACAAGGTTTTGTGCGCAATCGGTCCGCTAGCAATGGATTTCGTGTGCAATTGATCCGCGCGGAAAAAGTGCTGTGCGCAATCGGTCCCTTACCAATGGGTTTCGTGTGCAATCGATACGCGTCGATAATGTGCTGTGTGCAATCAGTCCGCAAACACTTGTCGTTGTGCGCAAAAGGAACGTGTGCAATCGGGATGTGCGGAATCGAGACGTGAGCAAAAATCTGTGTGCAAACGGGATGTGCGCAATCGGAACTGTGTGCAAACGAGGTACACTCCTATAAGTATGTACAACATAATGTATCGAATGGTATTATTTCTATTTGATAATCTGCATACTTGAATAGAAAGGTGATTAAATTACATATATTTTTTAACAAATTGTGATTTATAGGTCTTACTAGAAATAGAAGACATAAATTTCATGGACTAAGTGGAACAATAAAAAGGATTGACGTGGAGTTGTCAACAAATGTAAGGAAAGAATTTGGGGAATGTAAATCGGAACAGAGTATATATTTACACAAAACTATGTATATGTAGAAGCACAATGAGGCATATCTTGCCTTGGAGTGGGGTTAAGGAACAATAGTGTAAGTTTTACAAGTCGTCACGAATGATAAGAAATAAATATCTTTTAGATGTAAGAAAAATATTATAAAACTGAAGTTTTTAGTTTTCGTTCTTTGGTGCTTACATTTTTCTTTTTTAGTTTTGCCGGAATTTTGTTTCCCTTGGATTTATCGTAAGATTGTAGCATGCGGAAAAAATCGGACTCGGGTGGGCCGGGATTCGAATCCGGGTCTTCCGATTGCCGGTCGGGTGCTCTAACCAACTAAGCTACCCAAGCCCTTATCCAATTCTCGCCACTATGCCCTTTTATACTGACACGTTATCAACCATCCTTCCTCTACTATAAGATGAATTAAGAACAGACCTTCCGAGAAAGATAGTCGAAAGATACACGCACTCAATTTCGTATAAATTCATTACAGATTCGAGTAATGCTAGACACTTCTTAACCCGCGAGAACTCGCACTATGACATTTTGTGTCACGTCGAGAAAGAATCTAAGATATCTCAATAAATACAAAAGATTGGAGACTGGCGTTCCGGCTCGCTGAGTTTTACAATGTCCACTATCATTTGAACCTGTTATTAACGTAATTATTAATTTATTATAATCTAGGGACGACATTTCTCGAGTTACTACCGTGAACGACGACGATCGCACGCACAGTCTGCTTCCCCCACCATACTCACTACTCCTGCCGTTCTGTATTTAGTGGTAGAGAGAAGCAGCGAGAAGAGTGGGGAGAGCAGCAGAGTCGGCAGCGGGGTACCGCGTATACGCATTTTCATGCTTTGCAGGCTCTTCGCAAAACCCGAAAAACTTATATTTAAATAATTAATTTCACATATGTGTTCAGTCACGTTGTGTCTAAGGGTACGAAATTTGCATGTAGTAACAAAATATGCCACATAAACGAAGCAAATGCTGCTAAAAAGTACATTAAAGTGAGTGTGACACAAAGTGTCATAGTGCGAGTTCTCGTGTGACGGTTCGAGGCGCGAGTTCTCGCGGGTTAATAATGTGAACACCATTAAGAATAATAGGAAGTGACGTTGCGCCTTGATACTTCTGCAAAGGGTGAAGGTAAAACAAGACACTCGAAAACGCTAAGGTAATTTTATAATATAATAATTACTTTTATTCAGTGACATTCATGTTCATCAGATACTTGCATATACAATTCTTCTCTCTGCAGGTAATGGTCAATCGCACCGTAGAAGATATTATCAGAGCAAATCACGAATGGCAAAAAAGATGTAGTGATCGAATGAAAATTATATCGGAGCGATATATACTAATACGCGTTCAACTAATGCATATTGCACTTTTTATTTGATTGTACAAACACATTAACGATAAGAGTCGTCGGAATGCGACATCTATTTGGGAAGAAAGCAACTAGGAATGTTCTTTCATCCGCATAAATGTTTGCTATGACTGGAAGTTTTCTGCATAGCGGGCTTTGTTTACTTAACAATAACGTGTATGCAAGAAGTGGCGGACGATGCAATGCCTTAACTAAAGTTGGCAACATAGTCAATTCAAACAGTAATACTAATAAGTCACATTCCTAATTGGTTTTATAGCAAATGATTGATACGAAATTGCGTTTCGTGCGCCGTATAGGCGATTGATTGGTATTTTTTGAAACGGCGGGCACGAGCACCGAATGATCTAGATCTCTTAAGAATGGTGTATTTTAATGTAAAAATACGATCTCTACAAATAATGTTTGCAATTTGGGGAAAACTTAATTTTAATTATGATTAAGAAGCCTGCCGTATCGACCTTACAATTTTCTTTTACGAAGTTTCTTGTATCTGCTGTAAAACAATGTTTCTGTCATGGATTGTAACTTAACAAAATAAGGAAAATAATTCCTTATTATGGAAATCCTATCCCGCTCCCAGCCCGTTATTTCACATATAAATCATTACATGTAACAACATTGCTTGGAAATTTACACCCGAAGTCTACCTTAGACCTGGCAGAAACAGATTGCGCGTGCTATTTACGGTCGCACTATCGATACAGTAGGTATCCTCACAATCATGGTGATATATTTTTACATTTACTGTTTTCTTACGATCGGAAAGAGTTGTTTTTGCTGTTCTCTATCTTGTACCAAAATTAGTCATTCTCGAAAATTTCATAATATTATCAATATGAAATTTTAGAAGAATCATATTATTACCATTGACGAAGTAGGGATAGACCTAACATCAAATGGGACTTCGTGTCCCACCTTTACTGAAATACCGACCACTCAAAAAAACACACGATCGCGAGCGCATTGTACGTTTCTGAACGGCAATAATTACAACTACATGGAAATTGTTGAAAGACACAGTTGCCAGATCACAATATTTGGTCAAACCACAGACGAGATAGGGATAGACATCTCATGCTGGGCAAAATTTTGTCGCACGCTCGAGGGGCTCTAGAGCCCCCTTACCATTTTCGTGTCACGTTCAACGTTACCGGTTTAACGCAAAATTGTGATGCAGCGATGCTCTATTTAGGAATATGAATTAACCGATCAGGGACGCATCAAAAGAAAACTTGACATTTGTCGAAGTTGAAAATGATATAAGTCGATTTTTTTGAAAAAATTCTCAAATAAACTTTGATGCATGTAAGAACTAAAAAAAAATTCCCATAGTGGGAAACTCCCGTTCTATTTTTTTTCATTATTCGAAACTATCTATTCTGTCACGGATTCTGTTCGTTTTGGTGGTTAAATTGAAATGGAACATACGATTTGTCAGAATAGATATTTTCGAATAAAGAAAAAAAATAGAACGGAGAGTTTCCCCAAGATGGGACATTTTTTTTAGTTCTTACATGCATCAAAGTTTATTTGAGAATTTTTTCAAAAAAATCGAAGGGGACATGTTTTGAGATAAAAAACATTTTCCGTTGTAACGGAACATACGATTTGTTAGAATAGATATTTTCAAATAAAGAAAAAAAATGGAACGAAGAGTTTCCCGACGATCGGACAAATTTCTTAAGTTCTTACATGCATCAAAACTTCTTTGAGAATTTTTTCCAAAAAATCGGACGGGGCATACATCTCGAAAAAAAAACATTTTTCCTTGAAACGGAACAAACGATTTGAGAGAATGGTTATTTTCGAAAAAAGAAAAAAAATAGAACGAAGAGTTTCCCCACGATGGAAATTTTTTCATAGTTCTTACATGCATCAAAGTTTATTTGAGAATTTTTTCAAAAAAATCGAAGGTGACGTGTTTCGAGATACAAAACATTTTCCATTGAAATGGAATATACCATGTGACAGAATAGATATTTTCGAATAAAGAAAAAAAATAGAACGAAACGTTTCCCCACGATCGGACAAATTTTAAAAGTTCTTATATCCATCCAAGTATTTTTGAGAATTTTTTCAAAAAAATCGGACGGGGCATACATCTCGAAAAAAAACATTTTTCATTGAAACGGAACAAACGATTTGAGAGAATGGATATTTTCATAAAAAGAAAAAAGATAGAACGAAGAGTTTCCCCACGATGGAAATTTTTTTATAGTTCTTACATGCATCAAAGTTTATTTGAGAATTTTTTCAAAAAAATCGAAGGTGATGTGTTTCGAGATAGAAAATATTTTGTCCTTGAAATAAAAATTAAACAAAGAAAAAAATTATGTCGAAAAAAATTATATTTTTTTCTTGAAAGAGCATTCAAAAACACAAATTTTGAAAAAAAGAACGATCAAACTGGTCCATATTTCGCAAAGTTATGAACATTTGAAAAAAATGAGCCCGAATTTTAAGAAAATTCATATTTTCGAAACGGATGGTCAAAAAAATCTGAAAAAATTCTTGAACGCGTATTTCATCAGTCTTAAAAACATAAAAAATTAAAAAAAAAAATCGAAGGGGGTGAGGTCCGAAAGTGTCCGATTTGGCATGGAATGCCTCATATGTATGTGAAATATGCAAAACCCATATAAAATTTATGCACAAAAAATATGTAAAGTGTATTGATACCATAATTCATACAAAATTCAAATACATATACGTAGTTGTAGTTTGTATCATAATAAATTACCACCATTTTTTCCATATTTTCTCTTGTTAATTGTTGATGTTTGATAGTAAAAAATAATCTTCTATCCAACAAGCGGCATACGAGGCACACGGTTCAAGATATCGCCCGTCCTTCGCGACGCTGCTTCTCACGGCTCATCGCTATTTTTTTACGTTCCGACACAAGATATTCATTATTTGTGCATACCTTGGCGTCAAAGACGCCAATTAGGTCCAACCTATATCTTAGAGCTTGACCGTAAGTCGCCTCATTCGATGATATTCGAAAACAGCGCAATTTTGAAATGTCCACCCTGTGCAACAACGCCCGTTACACTTTATCTTTTGCAAAATCGTTACTTTTTACATTCTGGCTTACTTTGTCCTTTCAATATGCATGTGTTTCCTATAAAAGAAGTTCTCTAAGTGCAATCTGTTACGCAACATTCAACCGTTAAATAAGCAATGTCTTACGTTGTGAGCCTGAATTCGATTCCCCGACAACACGCTTCAAATGGCCGAACGTCGTAAAAAGTGCGTCTGGCCGGATGCCGTGATGTGACAGCCCTGTGTAACATTACTATTATCTGGCGTCACAGCAACAAATTTAACGTAGTTCTATGATTGACCGTCTTAAAGCATAGAGTGCGCTCCGAATTTTGCGATATTTTTGCGCTGTCGGTATTTTTCAGCGTGGACACGAAGTCCCGTAAGGTGAGATGTATATCCCTATCTCGTCTGTGGTCAAACGTATCTCGGACCGCTTTCTTGAGACTGGCTCGATGAGGCGTTCGTAAGGCTTTGACCGTAAGGGATCTAGTATACAGTATCTTTTACTTTTTTCAAATTAAATTTAGTACAAATTCCCACATCATGTGGAGCTGTGGTCTAATACTGGTGCTTTGTCGGTAACAAATGGGGTCCTAGCACCCCAAAATCATGGTCGAAAAATTGCATTGCATGTTTGGTCTATCCCTACTTCGTCAATAGATGTACAGAATCAGCTTATCTATAGTGTGCAATGTGAGCAGCTGATACGTTTACAATAAGTATTATTACCGATAAGATAGCAATGGGCACATTCTACTGGGCGAAATGAGATGGGTCGAAATAGCGCCGGACTAGAAGCAATCCTAAGGAATTATATACCAAAATATTTGTTGCAATTTGCTCATCAAGAGAATGAAAATGCTCCGGCGGTAGCATTATTCGAAAAAGTGTATTAAACAATTCCATAAAAGTCACCAATTTGACTTCTGAGTTATCTCACTACTATCCAGACTACAAACTGGATCATATTTGGCCTTAAAATGTTACGATCAAGTTTGCGGTAATGTTTAAAGTTTAACGATTGTTAAAAGCAAAGGCGTGTCATTTGCTAAAGTTAAGGATATCGAGATATTTTATATAAACTGGGGATGACCGTAAAATATGTTACACGACAGATACGAGATACATATATTTAAATAAACCATTACACGTATACAAGAACATTGTGTCTTGCACAATAACAAATTACGAACACTTTACAAATTTTTGTACTAATTATTGATATTCGTTAGAACAAAACATTCCAAAAACGAACACCTGCGTCCTGGAGTGTATATATCCAGACATTCCTCAAACTTATTTCTCTAACATCTTGGCAATCTTCTATCCTTTCTTCCCCTTGTTGCACAATTCTTGTAAAATCATTGATACTTCCGTCAAAGCAACATTTTTTCCTCCCAATCACATTTATATTGTCCTTCATATTTTCACCATAATAAGTTATTAAAAAAGTGTACAATACAGTTTATACGTGTTCCTCTTCATTTCGTCATTATAATATCTATTCTTTCCAATTCGTGTACTCTAAAAGATAATACCTCTAAATGATTATTCGGATCGATTACACTGTCTAACAGTCGTCCTTGTTAACGCGTGTTAAGCTGTGATTTTTATAACTAATCGACAGCCAAAATAAACTGGAGCACGTCTCTTCATTAGTATACGGTTGTCCCTGTCAAGATACATGTATGAAGATTACAGTTACCTCTTCGACTCTTTCAAGGTCTGGAAGAAACATTCAACCGAATATTATAATAAAAAGTATTCATAAAAAGTAATTGATATTTTCATCAAATGTGTAAATTTAAGGCGGAGTACAGAGTCTACCATTTATCTCGGAACCCTATTTGCGAGCATAAGCAAAAACGGCAACAGCGCTAGAATGAAGTACGAGCGCCACCGCTAAACAGTAAACGAAATTCTGACGACATCGAGAAGGGGCAACATTGTGTAGATACGTCAAACGCAATAGGAGGAGCAACACATGCGAGGGACTTCGTACTTCATTCTAGTGCTGTTGCCGTTTCTGCGTATGCTCGCAAATAGGGTCCCGAGATAAATGGTAGACCCTGTATATAATATGTAATCTTGGCAACGTTAATTTCTCGCTGAACAAAACATGATAAGGCGAATGCCGTTTAATTTTGTAATGTTTTTCTTCTGACGTTTAATAATAATTTTAGAAACAAATACTCGTCCAAGTTAAAAAATAGTACGATAAACAAGCACAATTTCTCCGCCTTTCTCGCTTTCGTCGGGGTAAGTATGTCGGTCCTTCCGATTGGTGAAGACCTGACGAACATTTTGAGAACGACAAATGTTGTGGTCATCGAGGGTAAATTTTAAGGGTAGTTCTAAAATTTTGTAACGCGCTGTAGCATCGCAACGATGATGGTGGCAATCGATAGACCACACGAAACTGTCATCGAATCTTCCTATATGCAACGGTTGTATCTGCGTCCGTTCGGAAGATACGGCCGCCTAAACATGTCAATCTCTTAGGGGTTGAAATAGGGTCGCGGATTTTGAAAGAGACTCTCACGGATATCACTTCGAGAGATCTTACAACACGTTTCTTGGGTATTCTGAGGGGTTTCCAGTTTTCAACATTTTTAAATGTTTCATGGTTTCCTGCGCGAGGGTGAGTCACCCCTTTCGAATTTTAAGAAACCTCTCACAATGGTCGCTCGCCGTGGTCATTCAATACCCTACCACGCACTTTTCGGGTGTAAAATATTTTTCTCTACATTTTTACCCCTTACATCCCTCTGCACATGCGGCAGGGTATGGGGATGACTTTTGTTTGTAACCGGATACGTTGCGTCTTATGAAATTGCAAAGTAGCAGTTCCTTGTCCGACCGCCGAATCTCCATCCATTCAGAAGATACGGCCGCCTTAACGTGTCAATCTCTTAGGGGTTGAAATCGGGTTTCCCATTTTTAAAGTTACTGTCACGGATATAACTTCGAGACAGCCTACGGTATGTTTCCTGGAGTTCCTAAGGGGTTTTCAGTTTTCAAAACTCTTAATTTTTAATGGCTTCCTGCGCGAGGGTGAGTTACCCCTCTCGAATTTTTTGAATTGTAAAGAAGCAGTTCTTTGTCGACGGTCGAATATCCATGCATTCGGAAGATACGGCCGCCCAAACGTGTTAACCTCTAAGGGGTTGAAGCAGTTCAGATCCATGGGAGACGTTGATGGTGGTTCAAAGGGTTGTTTAATTTTAAAGGAATTATTTCTCACCAAGGTTTTGTGCGCAATTTAATCGGATGCAATAGGGTTTGTGCGCAAAAGAGACGCCAGAGTTACTTTTGTGTGCAATCGGTCTATATCCCATTAGTCTTGTGCGCAAACGACGTGGACAATAATGTGATGTGGTCAATCGGGACGTGGGCAATAATGCCGTGTGGTCAATCGGGGCGTGGGAATAAGCCCTGTGGTCAAACGGGACGTGGGCAATAATGTCGTGTGGTCAAACGGGACGTGGGCAATAATGTCGTGTGGTCAATCGGGACGTGGGCAATCGGGATGTGGTCAATCGGTCCTGTGGGCAAAAATATGTGGTCAATCGGTCCTGTGGTCAACTGGGACCCTCCCTATTCCTTACCGTTTCCTCAATTTTCTATAATCGCCTGTAACTTTCGAAACACCGATCGAAACCTATGATAATCATACATTTTCTCGAAGCTGTCGACGCGTACCTTAAGATAGGACTATCAGCGAAAGCCCATCTTTAAAAAAAATATTGTATCAGTAGTAGTGGTCGACCAAGGCTTTTCCTCGATTAATCAAGTCTTTGGTTTTTTGGCTGTAACTTCGAAAACAATGCACCTATAAGGCTCTGCCTACGATTTGTCTGATCCTCTTTCCATCCTCTTTAAGCATGTATAAGCACAAGTCGACCGAAACACTTTCTATTTTTTGCCGAAATAAATTGCAAGGGGTATGTATTCCTTACCGTTTCCTCGATTTTCTATAATCGCCTGTAACTTTCGAACCACCGATCGAAACCTATGATAATCATACATTTTCTTGAAGCTGTCGACGCGTACCTTAAGATAGGACTATCAGCGAAAGCCCATCTTTAAAAAAAATATTGTATCAGTAGTAGTGGTCGACCAAGGCTCTTCCTCGATTAATCAAGTCTTTGGTTTTTTGTCTGTAACTTCGAAAATAATGCACCTACAAGGCTCTGCCTGCGATTTTTGTGATCCTCTTTCCATCCTCTTTAAGCATGTAAAAGCACAAGTTGTTTTGGGAGGTTCTTGGCGGGAGCCGAAATTAGGTACGGGTGGAAAATGATCGAAAGGAATATGTAATAATGGAAAATGGAATATATGAGTGTAATGATAAACTGGGGTATGTGGTTTTCTGTACGTGACGTCGGATAAGATAATGTTATGGAGGAGTAAACGAGAAGGAGTGGTGCTCAGAGTGATAGAAGGGAGCGGGAGTTGGAAAAGGAATCTGTATAAAAATCGGATACTTTAAGAAACTCGCCTCCCTTCTTCGGATACGGAAAAACTCTCTCTCGAAATACTCGGACCTTGGAAAACACAAACTCTCTCTCTGGATACACACTCTGTTGGTCTCTAACGGCCCGCGGGACAGGCACCTCGCTCGTCACCTCGGAATTGCTCCCACTCCACGGATCATTAGTAGAGGGGGGCACCTCGGAAAGGTGTCGCACTCGGGAGCGCGACGAGGTTCGGTAGCCGAACGAGGCACCATGTCCTGCGAGCTTCGGACACGATCGCGATTTATCCCGAACACAAGTCGACCGAAACACTTTCTATTTTTTGCCGAAATAAATTGCAAGGGGTATGTATTCCTTACCGTTTCCTCGATTTTCTATAATCGCCTGTAACTTTCGAAACACCGATCGAAACCTATGATAATCACACATTTTCTTGAAGCTCTCGACGCATACTTTAAGATTGGACTATCAGCGAAAGCCCATCTTTACAAAAAAATTGTTTCAGTTGTAGTGGTCGACCAAGGCTCTTCCTCGATTAATGAAGTCTTGGGTTTTTTGGCTGTAACTTGGAAAATAATGCACTTAGGAGGCTCTGCCTGCGATTTTTGTGATCCTCTTTCCATCCTCTTTAAGCATGTGTAAGCACAAGTCGACCGAAACACTTTCCATTTTTTGCCGAAATAAATTGCAAGGGGTGTGTATTCCTTACCGTTTCCTTGATTTTCTATAATCGCCTGTAACTTTCGAAACACCGATCGAAACCTATGATAATCACACATTCTCTTGAAGCTTTCGACGCATACTTTAAGATTGGACTATCAGCGAAAGCCCATCTTTACAAAAAAATTGTTTCAGTTGTAGTGGTCGACCAAGGCTCTTCCTGGATTAATGAAGTCTTGGGTTTTTTGGCTGTAACTTGGAAAATAATGCACTTAGGAGGCTCTGCCTGCGATTTTTGTGATCCTCTTTCCATCCTCTTTAAGCATGTGTAAGCACAAGTCGACCGAAACACTTTCCATTTTTTGCCGAAATAAATTGCAAGGGGTGTGTATTCCTTACCGTTTCCTTGATTTTCTATAATCGCCTGTAACTTTCGAAACACCGATCGAAACCTATGATAATCACACATTCTCTTGAAGCTTTCGACGCGTACCTTATGATAGGACTATCGGCGAAAGCCCATCTTCAAAAAAAATATTGTATCAGTAGTAGTGGTCGACCAAGGCTCTTCCTCGATTAATCAGGTCTTTGGATTTTTGGCTGTAACTAGGAAAATAATGCACCTACAAGGCTCTGCCTGCGATTTGTCTGATCCTCTTTCCATCCTCTTTAAGCATGTATAAGCACAAATCGACCGAAACACTATCCATTTTTTGCCGAAATAAATTGCAAGGGGTATGTATTCCTTACCGTTTCCTCGATTTTCTATAATCGCCTGTAACTTTCGAAACACCGATCGAAACCTTTGATAATCACACATTTTCTTGAAGCTCTCGACGCGTACCTTATGATAGGACTATCAGCGAAAGCCCTTCTTTAAAAAAAATAATGTTTCAGTAGTAGGGGTTGACCAAGGCTCTTCCTCGATTAATGAAGTCTTGGGTTCTTTGGCTGTAACTTGGAAAATAACGCACTTAGGAGGCTCTGCTTGCGATTTTTTTGATCCTGTTTCCATCCTCTTTAAGAGTGTATAAGCACAAGTCGACCGAAACACTTTCTATTTTTTGCCGAAATAAATTGCAAGGGGTATGTATTCCTTACCGTTTCCTCGATTTTCTATAATCGCCTGTAACTTTCGAACCACCGATCGAAACCTATAATAATCATACATTTTCTTGAAGCTGTCGACGCGTACCTTAAGATAGGACTATCAGCGAAAGCCCATCTTTAAAAAAAATATTGTATCAGTAGTAGTGGTCGACCAAGGCTCTTCCTCGATTAATCAAGTCTTTGGTTTTTTGGCTGTAACTTCGAAAATAATGCACCTACAAGGCTCTGCCTGCGATTTGTCTGATCCTCTTTCCATCCTCTTTAAGAGTGTAAAAGCACAAGTCGACCGAAACACTTTCTATTTTTTGCCGAAATAAATTGCAAGTGGTATGTATTCCTTACCGTTTCCTCGATTTTCTATAACCGCCTGTAACTTTCGAAACACCGATCGAAACCTATGATAATCACACATTTTCTTGAAGCACTCGACGCATACTTTAAGATTGGACTATCAGCGAAAGCCCATCTTTTAAAAAAAATTGTTTCAGTTGTAGAGGTCGACCAAGGCTCTTCTTCGATTAATCAAGCCATTGGTTTTTTGGCTGTAACTTCGAAAATAATGCACTTAGGAGGCTCTGTCTGAGATTTTTGTGATCCTCTTTCCATCCCGTTTAAGCGCGTATAAGCACAAATCGACCGAAAAACTATCCATTTTTTGCGGAAATAAATTGCATGGGGTATGTATTCCTTACCGTTTCCTCGATTTTCTATAATCGCCTGTAACTTTCGAAACACCGATCGAAACCTATGATAATCACACATTTTCTTGAAGCTCTCGACGCATACTTTAAGATTGGACTATCAGCGAAAGCCCATCTTTAAAAAAAAATTGTTTCAGTTGTAGTGGTCGACCAAGGCTCTTCCTCGATTAATGAAGTCTTGGGTTTTTTGGCTGTAACTTGGAAAATAATGCACTTAGGAGGCTCTGCCTGCGATTTTTGTGATCCTCTTTCCATCCTCTTTAAGCATGTGTAAGCACAAGTCGACCGAAACACTTTCCATTTTTTGCCGAAATAAATTGCAAGGGGTGTGTATTCCTTACCGTTTCCTTGATTTTCTATAATCGCCTGTAACTTTCGAAACACCGATCGAAACCTATGATAATCACACATTCTCTTGAAGCTTTCGACGCGTACCTTATGATAGGACTATCGGCGAAAGCCCATCTTCAAAAAAAATATTGTATCAGTAGTAGTGGTCGACCAAGGCTCTTCCTCGATTAATCAGGTCTTTGGTTTTTTGGCTGTAACTAGGAAAATAATGCACCTACAAGGCTCTGCCTGCGATTTGTCTGATCCTCTTTCCATCCTCTTTAAGCATGTATAAGCACAAATCGACCGAAACACTATCCATTTTTTGCCGAAATAAATTGCAAGGGGTATGTATTCCTTACCGTTTCCTCGATTTTCTATAATCGCCTGTAACTTTCGAAACACCGATCGAAACCTTTGATAATCACACATTTTCTTGAAGCTCTCGACGCGTACCTTATGATAGGACTATCAGCGAAAGCCCTTCTTTAAAAAAAATAATGTTTCAGTAGTAGGGGTTGACCAAGGCTCTTCCTCGATTAATGAAGTCTTGGGTTCTTTGGCTGTAACTTGGAAAATAACGCACTTAGGAGGCTCTGCTTGCGATTTTTTTGATCCTCTTTCCATCCTCTTTAAGAGTGTATAAGCACAAGTCGACCGAAACACTTTCTATTTTTTGCCGAAATAAATTGCAAGGGGTATGTATTCCTTACCGTTTCCTCGATTTTCTATAATCGCCTGTAACTTTTGAACCACCGATCGAAACCTATAATAATCATACATTTTCTTGAAGCTGTCGACGCGTACCTTAAGATAGGACTATCAGCGAAAGCCCATCTTTAAAAAAAATATTGTATCAGTAGTAGTGGTCGACCAAGGCTCTTCCTCGATTAATCAAGTCTTTGGTTTTTTGGCTGTAACTTCGAAAATAATGCACTTAGGAGGCTCTGTCTGAGATTTTTGTGATCCTCTTTCCATCCCGTTTAAGCGCGTATAAGCACAAATCGACCGAAAAACTATCCATTTTTTGCGGAAATAAATTGCATGGGGTATGTATTCCTTACCGTTTCCTCGATTTTCTATAATCGCCTGTAACTTTCGAAACACCGATCGAAACCTATGATAATCACACATTTTCTTGAAGCTCTCGACGCATACTTTAAGATTGGACTATCAGCGAAAGCCCATCTTTAAAAAAAAATTGTTTCAGTTGTAGTGGTCGACCAAGGCTCTTCCTCGATTAATGAAGTCTTGGGTTTATTGGCTGTAACTTGGAAAATAATGCACTTAGGAGGCTCTGCCTGCGATTTTTGTGATCCTCTTTCCATCCTCTTTAAGCATGTGTAAGCACAAGTCGACCGAAACACTTTCCATTTTTTGCCGAAATAAATTGCAAGGGGTGTGTATTCCTTACCGTTTCCTTGATTTTCTATAATCGCCTGTAACTTTCGAAACACCGATCGAAACCTATGATAATCACACATTCTCTTGAAGCTTTCGACGCGTACCTTATGATAGGACTATCGGCGAAAGCCCATCTTCAAAAAAAATATTGTATCAGTAGTAGTGCTCGACCAAGGCTCTTCCTCGATTAATCAGGTCTTTGGTTTTTTGGCTGTAAGTTCGAAAATATTGCACCTACAAGGCTCTGCCTACGATTTGTCTGATCCTCTTTCTATCCTCTTGAAGCATGTATAAGCACAAATCGACCGAAACACTTTCCATTTTTTGCCGAAATAAATTGCAAGGGGTATGTGTTCCTTACCGTTTCCTCGATTTTCTATAATCGCCTGTAACTTTCGAACCACCGATCGAAACCTATGATAATCATATATTTTCTTGAAGCTGTCGACGCGTACCTTAAGATAGGACTATCAGCAAAAGCCCTTCTTTAAAAAAAAAAAATGTTTCAGTGGTAGTGGTTGACCAAGGCTCTTCCTCGATTAATGAATTCTTGGGTTTCTTGGCTGTTACTTGGAAAATAATGCACTTAGGATTCTCTGCCTGCGATTTTTTTGATCCTCTTTCCATCCTCTTTAAGCGTGTATAAGCACAAGTCGACCGAAGCACTTTCTATTTTTTGCCGAAATAAATTGCAAGGGGTATGTATTCCTTATCGTTTCCTCGATTTTATATAATCGCCTGTAACTTTCGAAACACCGATCGAAACCTATGATAATCACACATTCTCTTGAAGCTCTCGACGCGTACCTTAAGATAGGACTATCAGCGACAGCCCATCTTTAAAAAAAATATTGTTTCAGTAGTATTGGTCGTCCAAGGCTCTTCCTCGATTAGTCAAGTCTTTGGTTTTTTGGCTGTAACTTCGAAAATAATGCACCTACAAGGCTCTGCCTGCGATTTTTGTGACCCTCTTTCCATCCTTTTTAAGCGTGTATACGCACAAGTCGACCGAAACACTTTCCATTTTTTGCCGAAATAAATTGCAAGGGGTATGTATTCCTTACCGGTTCCTCGATTTTCCATAATCGCCTGTAACTTTCGAAACACCGATCGAAACCTATGATAATCATACATTTTCTTGAAGCTGTCGACGCGTACCTTAAGATAGGACTATCAGCAAAAGCCCATCTTTAAAAAAAATATTGTATCAGTAGTAGTGGTCGACCAAGGCTCTTCCTCGATTAATCAAGTCTTTGGGTTTTTGGCTGTAACTTCGAAAATAATGCACTTAGGAGGCTCTGCCTGCGATTTTTTTGATCCACTTTCCATCCTCTTTAAGCGTGTATAAGCACGAAGTCGAACGAAACACTTTCTATTTTTTGCCGAAATAAATTGCAAGGGGTATATATTCCTTACCGTTTCTTCGATTTTTTATTATCGCCTGTAACTTTCGAAACACCGATCGAATCCTATGACAATCATACATTTTCTTGAAGCTGTCGGCGCGTACCTTAAGATAGGACTATTAGCGACAGCTCATCTTAAAAAAAAATATTGTTTCAGTAGTAGTGGTCGACCAAGGCTCTTCCTCGATTAATCAAGCCTTTGGTTTTTCGGCTGTAACTTTGAAAATAATGCACTTAGGAGGCTCCGCCTGCGATTTTTGTGAACCTCTTTCCATCCTCTTTAAGCGTGTATAAGCACAAGTCGACCGAAACACTTTCCATTTTTTGGCGAAATAAATTGCAAGGGGTATGTATTCCTTACCGATTCCTCGATATTCTATAATCGCCTGTAACTTTCGAAACACCGATCGAAACCTATGATAATCACACATTTTCTTGAAGCTCTCGACGCGTACCTTATGATAGGACTATTAGCGAAAGCCCTTCTTTAAAAAAAATAATGTTTCAGTAGTAGGGGTTGACCAAGGCTCTTCCTCGATTAATGAAGTCTTGGGTTCTTTGGCTGTAACTTGGAAAATAACGCACTTAGGCGGCTCTGCCTGCGATTTTTTTGATCCTCTTTCCATCTTCTTTAAGAGTGTATAAGCACAAGTCGACCGAAACACTTTCTATTTTTTGCCGAAATAAATTGCAAGGGGTATGTATTCCTTACCGTTTCCTCGATTTTCTATAATCGCCTGTAACTTTCGAACCACCGATCGAAACCTATGATAATCATACATTTTCTTGAAGCTGTCGACGCGTACCTTAAGATAGGACTATCAGCGAAAGCCCATCTTTAAAAAAAATATTGTATCAGTAGTAGTGGTCGACCAAGGCTCTTCCCCGATTAATCAAGTCTTTGGTTTTTTGTCTGTAACTTCGAAAATAATGCACCTACAAGGCTCTGCCTGCGATTTTTGTGATCCTCTTTCCATCCTCTTTAAGCATGTATAAGCACAAGTCGACCGAAACACTTTCTATTTTTAGCCGAAATAAATTGCAAGGGGTATGTATTCCTTACCGTTTCCTCGATTTTCTATAATCGCCTGTAACTTTCGAAACACCGATCGAAACCTATGATAATCACACATTTTCTTGAAGCTCTCGACGCATACTTTAAGATTGGACTATCAGCGAAAGCCCATCTTTAAAAAAAAATTGTATCAGTTGTAGTGGTCGACCAAGGCTCTTCCTCGATTAATGAAGTCTTGGGTTTTTTGGCTGTAACTTGGAAAATAATGCACTTAGGAGACTCTGCCTGCGATTTTTCTGATCCTCTTTCCATCCTCTTTAAGCATGTGTAAGGACAAGTCGACCGAAACACTTTCCATTTTTTGCCAAAAAATTGCAAGGGGTGTGTATTCCTTACCGTTTCCTCGATTTTCTATAATCGCCTGTAACTTTCGAAACACCGATCGAAACCTATGATAATCATACATTTTCTTGAAGCTGTCGACGCGTACCATAAGATAGGACTATCAGCGAAAGCCCATCTTTAAAAAAAATATTGTATTAGTAGCAGCGGTCGACCAAGGCTCTTCCTCGATTAATCAAGTCTTTGGTTTTTTGGCTGTAAGTTCGAAAATATTGCACCTACAAGGCTCTGCCTACGATTTGTCTGATCCTCTTTCTATCCTCTTTAAGCATGTATAAGCACAAATCGACCGAAACACTTTCCATTTTTTGCCGAAATAAATTGCAAGGGGTATGTGTTCCTTACCGTTTCCTCGATTTTCTATAATCGCCTGTAACTTTCGAACCACCGATCGAAACCTATGATAATCATACATTTTCTTGAAGCTGTCGACGCGTACCTTAAGATAGGACTATCAGCAAAAGCCCTTCTTTAAAAAAAAAAATGTTTCAGTGGTAGTGGTTGACCAAGGCTCTTCCTCGATTAATGAAGTCTTGGGTTTTTTGGCTGTAACTTGGAAAATAATGCACTTAGGAGGCTCTGCCTGCGATTTTTTTGATCCTCTTTCCATCCTCTTTAAGCGTGTATAAGCACAAGTCGACCGAAGCACTTTCTATCTTTTGCCGAAATAAATTGCAAGGGGTATGTATTCCTTATCGTTTCCTCGATTTTATATAATCGCCTGTAACTTTCGAAACACCGATCGAAACCTATGATAATCACACATTCTCTTGAAGCTCTCGACGCGTACCTTAAGATAGGACTATCAGCGACAGCCCATCTTTAAAAAAAATATTGTTTCAGTAGTATTGGTCGTCCAAGGCTCTTCCTCGATTAGTCAAGTCTTTGGTTTTTTGGCTGTAACTTCGAAAATAATGCACCTACAAGGCTCTGCCTGCGAATTTTGTGACTCTCTTTCCATCCTTTTTAAGCGTGTATACGCACAAGTCGACCGAAACACTTTCCATTTTTTGCCGAAATAAATTGCAAGGGGTATGTATTCCTTACCGGTTCCTCGATTTTCCATAATCGCCTGTAACTTTCGAAACACCGATCGAAACCTATGATAATCATACATTTTCTTGAAGCTGTCGACGCGTACCTTAAGATAGGACTATCAGCAAAAGCCCATCTTTAAAAAAAATATTGTATCAGTAGTAGTGGTCGACCAAGGCTCTTCCTCGATTAATCAAGTCTTTGGGTTTTTGGCTGTAACTTCGAAAATAATGCACTTAGGAGGCTCTGCCTGCGATTTTTTTGATCCACTTTCCATCCTCTTTAAGCGTGTATAAGCACGAAGTCGAACGAAACACTTTCTATTTTTTGCCGAAATAAATTGCAAGGGCTATATATTCCTTACCGTTTCTTCGATTTTTTATTATCGCCTGTAACTTTCGAAACACCGATCGAAACCTATGATAATCACACATTTTCTTGAAGCTCTCGACGCGTGCCTTATGATAGGACTATCAGCAAAAGCCCTTCTTTAAAAAAAAATAATGTTTCAGTAGTAGTGGTTGACCAAGGCTCTTCCTCGATTAATCAAGTCTTGGGTCTTTTTGGCTGTAACTTCGAAAATAATGCACCTACAAGGCTCTGCCTGCGATTTGTGTGATCCTCTTTCCATCCTCTTAAAGCATGTATAAGCACAAGTCGACCGAAACACTATCCATTTTTTGCCGAAATAAATTGCAAGGGGTATGTATTCCTTACCGTTTCCTCGATTTTCTACAATCGCCTGTAACTTTCGAAACACCGATCGAAACCTATGATAATCACACATTTTCTTGAAGCTCTCGACGCATACCTTAAGATTGGACTATAACCGAAAGCCCATCTTTAAAAAAAAATTGTTTCAGTTGTAGTGGTCGACCAAGGCTCTTCCTCGATTAATCAAGTCTTTGGTTTTTTGGCTGTAACTTCGAAAATAATGCACCTACAAGGCTCTGCCTGCGATTTGTCTGATCCTCTTTCCATCCTCTTTATGCATGTATAAGCACAAGTCGACCGAAACACTTTCCATTTTTTGCCGAAATAAATTGCAAGGGGTATGTATTACTTACCGTTTCCTGGAATATCTATAATCGCCTGTAACTTTCGAAACAGCGATCGAAACCTATGACAATCATACATTTTCTTGAAGCTGTCGGCGCGTACCTTAAGATAGGACTATCAGCGAAAGCCCATCTTTAAAAAAAATATTGTTTCAGTAGTAGTGGTCGACCAAGGCTCATCCTCGATTAAACAAGCCTTTGGTTTTTTGGCTGTAACTTCGAACATAATGCACATAGGAGGCTCTGCCTGCGATTTTTGTGATCCTCTTTCCTTCCTCTTTAAGCGTGTGTAAGCACAAGTCGACCGAAACACTATCCATTTTTTGCCGAAATAAATTGCAATGGGTATGTATTCCTTACCGTTTCCTCGATATTCTTTAATCGCCTGTAACTTTCGAAACATCGATCGAAACCTATGATAATCATATATGTCCTTGAGGCTCTCGACGCGTACTTAAGATAGGACTATTAGCGACAGCTCATCTTAAAAAAAAATATTGTTTCAGTAGTAGTGGTCGACCAAGGCTCTTCCTCGATTAATCAAGCCTTTGGTTTTTTGGCTGTAACTTTGAAAATAATGCACTTAGGAGGCTCCGCCTGCGATTTTTGTGATCCTCTTTCCATCCTCTTTAAGCGTGTATAAGCACAAGTCGACCGAAACACTTTCCATTTTTTGCCGAAATAAATTGCAAGGGGTATGTATTCCTTACCGATTCCTCGATATTCTATAATCGCCTGTAACTTTCGAAACACCGATCGAAACCTATGATAATCACACATTTTCTTGAAGCTCTCGACGCGTACCTTATGATAGGACTATCAGCGAAAGCCCTTCTTTAAAAAAAATAATGTTTCAGTAGTAGGGGTTGACCAATGCTCTTCCTCGATTAATGAAGTCTTGGGTTCTTTGGCTGAAAACTTGGAAAATAACGCACTTAGGCGGCTCTGCCTGCGATTTTTTTAATCCTCTTTCCATCCTCTTTAAGAGTGTATAAGCACAAGTCGACCGAAACACTTTCCATTTTTTGCCGAAATAAATTGCAAGGGGTATGTATTCCTTACCGGTTCCTCGATTTTCCATAATCGCCTGTAACTTTCGAAACACCGATCGAAACCTATAATAATCATACATTTCCTTGAAGCTGTCGACGCGTACCTTAAGATAGGACTATCAGCAAAAGCCCATCTTTAAAAAAAATATTGTATCAGTAGTAGTGGTCGACCAAGGCTCTTCCTCGATTAATCAAGTCTTTGGGTTTTTGGCTGTAACTTCGAAAATAATGCACTTAGGAGGCTCTGCCTGCGATTTTTGTGATCCTCTTTCCATCCTCTTTAAGCATGTATAAGCACAAGTCGACCGAAACACTTTCTATTTTTAGCCGAAATAAATTGCAAGGGGTATGTATTCCTTACCGTTTCCTCGATTTTCTATAATCGCCTGTAACTTTCGAAACACCGATCGAAACCTATGATAATCACACATTTTCTTGAAGCTCTCGACGCATACTTTAAGATTGGACTATCAGCGAAAGCCCATCTTTAAAAAAAAATTGTATCAGTTGTAGTGGTCGACCAAGGCTCTTCCTCGATTAATGAAGTCTTGGGTTTTTTGGCTGTAACTTGGAAAATAATGCACTTAGGAGACTCTGCCTGCGATTTTTCTGATCCTCTTTCCATCCTCTTTAAGCATGTGTAAGGACAAGTCGACCGAAACACTTTCCATTTTTTGCCAAAAAATTGCAAGGGGTGTGTATTCCTTACCGTTTCCTCGATTTTCTATAATCGCCTGTAACTTTCGAAACACCGATCGAAACCTATGATAATCATACATTTTCTTGAAGCTGTCGACGCGTACCATAAGATAGGACTATCAGCGAAAGCCCATCTTTAAAAAAAATATTGTATTAGTAGCAGTGGTCTACCAAGGCTCTTCCTCGATTAATCAAGTCTTTGGTTTTTTGGCTGTAAGTTCGAAAATATTGCACCTACAAGGCTCTGCCTACGATTTGTCTGATCCTCTTTCTATCCTCTTTAAGCATGTATAAGCACAAATCGACCGAAACACTTTCCATTTTTTGCCGAAATAAATTGCAAGGGGTATGTGTTCCTTACCGTTTCCTCGATTTTCTATAATCGCCTGTAACTTTCGAACCACCGATCGAAACCTATGATAATCATACATTTTCTTGAAGCTGTCGACGCGTACCTTAAGATAGGACTATCAGCAAAAGCCCTTCTTTAAAAAAAAAAATGTTTCAGTGGTAGTGGTTGACCAAGGCTCTTCCTCGATTAATGAAGTCTTGGGTTTTTTGGCTGTAACTTGGAAAATAATGCACTTAGGAGGCTCTGCCTGCGATTTTTTTGATCCACTTTCCATCCTCTTTAAGCGTGTATAAGCACAAGTCGACCGAAGCACTTTCTATCTTTTGCCGAAATAAATTGCAAGGGGTATGTATTCCTTACCGTTTCTTCGATTTTTTATTATCGCCTGTAACTTTCGAAACACCGATCGAAACCTATGATAATCACACATTTTCTTGAAGCTCTCGACGCGTGCCTTATGATAGGACTATCAGCAAAAGCCCTTCTTTAAAAAAAAATAATGTTTCAGTAGTAGTGGTTGACCAAGGCTCTTCCTCGATTAATCAAGTCTTGGGTCTTTTTGGCTGTAACTTCGAAAATAATGCACCTACAAGGCTCTGCCTGCGATTTGTGTGATCCTCTTTCCATCCTCTTAAAGCATGTATAAGCACAAGTCGACCGAAACACTATCCATTTTTTGCCGAAATAAATTGCAAGGGGTATGTATTCCTTACCGTTTCCTCGATTTTCTACAATCGCCTGTAACTTTCGAAACACCGATCGAAACCTATGATAATCACACATTTTCTTGAAGCTCTCGACGCATACCTTAAGATTGGACTATAACCGAAAGCCCATCTTTAAAAAAAAATTGTTTCAGTTGTAGTGGTCGACCAAGGCTCTTCCTCGATTAATCAAGTCTTTGGTTTTTTGGCTGTAACTTCGAAAATAATGCACCTACAAGGCTCTGCCTGCGATTTGTCTGATCCTCTTTCCATCCTCTTTATGCATGTATAAGCACAAGTCGACCGAAACACTTTCCATTTTTTGCCGAAATAAATTGCAAGGGGTATGTATTACTTACCGTTTCCTGGAATATCTATAATCGCCTGTAACTTTCGAAACAGCGATCGAAACCTATGACAATCATACATTTTCTTGAAGCTGTCGGCGCGTACCTTAAGATAGGACTATCAGCGAAAGCCCATCTTTAAAAAAAATATTGTTTCAGTAGTAGTGGTCGACCAAGGCTCATCCTCGATTAAACAAGCCTTTGGTTTTTTGGCTGTAACTTCGAACATAATGCACATAGGAGGCTCTGCCTGCGATTTTTGTGATCCTCTTTCCTTCCTCTTTAAGCGTGTGTAAGCACAAGTCGACCGAAACACTATCCATTTTTTGCCGAAATAAATTGCAATGGGTATGTATTCCTTACCGTTTCCTCGATATTCTTTAATCGCCTGTAACTTTCGAAACATCGATCGAAACCTATGATAATCATATATGTCCTTGAGGCTCTCGACGCGTACTTAAGATAGGACTATTAGCGACAGCTCATCTTAAAAAAAAATATTGTTTCAGTAGTAGTGGTCGACCAAGGCTCTTCCTCGATTAATCAAGCCTTTGGTTTTTTGGCTGTAACTTTGAAAATAATGCACTTAGGAGGCTCCGCCTGCGATTTTTGTGATCCTCTTTCCATCCTCTTTAAGCGTGTATAAGCACAAGTCGACCGAAACACTTTCCATTTTTTGCCGAAATAAATTGCAAGGGGTATGTATTCCTTACCGATTCCTCGATATTCTATAATCGCCTGTAACTTTCGAAACACCGATCGAAACCTATGATAATCACACATTTTCTTGAAGCTCTCGACGCGTACCTTATGATAGGACTATCAGCGAAAGCCCTTCTTTAAAAAAAATAATGTTTCAGTAGTAGGGGTTGACCAATGCTCTTCCTCGATTAATGAAGTCTTGGGTTCTTTGGCTGAAAACTTGGAAAATAACGCACTTAGGCGGCTCTGCCTGCGATTTTTTTAATCCTCTTTCCATCCTCTTTAAGAGTGTATAAGCACAAGTCGACCGAAACACTTTCTATTTTTTGCCAAAATAAATTGCAAGGGGTATGTGTTCCTTACCGTTTCCTCGATTTTCTATAATCGCCTGTAACTTTCGAACCACCGATCGAAACCTATGATAATCATACATTTTCTTGAAGCTGTCGACGCGTACCATAAGATAGGACTATCAGCGAAAGCCCATCTTTAAAAAAAATATTGTATCAGTAGTAGTGGTCGACCAAGGCTCTTCCTCGATTAATCAAGTCTTTGGTTTTTTGTCTGTAACTTCGAAAATAATGCACCTACAAGGCTCTGCCTGCGATTTTTGTGATCCTCTTTCCATCCTCTTTAAGCATGTATAAGCACAAGTCGACCGAAACACTTTCTATTTTTAGCCGAAATAAATTGCAAGGGGTATGTATTCCTTACCGTTTCCTCGATTTTCTATAATCGCCTGTAACTTTCGAAACACCGATCGAAACCTATGATAATCACACATTTTCTTGAAGCTCTCGACGCATACTTTAAGATTGGACTATCAGCGAAAGCCCATCTTTAAAAAAAAATTGTATCAGTTGTAGTGGTCGACCAAGGCTCTTCCTCGATTAATGAAGTCTTGGGTTTTTTGGCTGTAACTTGGAAAATAATGCACTTAGGAGACTCTGCCTGCGATTTTTCTGATCCTCTTTCCATCCTCTTTAAGCATGTGTAAGGACAAGTCGACCGAAACACTTTCCATTTTTTGCCAAAAAATTGCAAGGGGTGTGTATTCCTTACCGTTTCCTCGATTTTCTATAATCGCCTGTAACTTTCGAAACACCGATCGAAACCTATGATAATCATACATTTTCTTGAAGCTGTCGACGCGTACCATAAGATAGGACTATCAGCGAAAGCCCATCTTTAAAAAAAATATTGTATTAGTAGCAGTGGTCGACCAAGGCTCTTCCTCGATTAATCAAGTCTTTGGTTTTTTGGCTGTAACTTCGAAAATAATGCACCTACAAGGCTCTGCCTGCGATTTGTGTGATCCTCTTTCCATCCTCTTTAACCATGTATAAGCACAAGTCGACCGAAACACTATCCATTTTTTGCCAAAATAAATTGCAAGGGGTATGTATTCCTTACCGTTTCCTCGATTTTCTATAATCGCCTGTAACTTTCGAAACACCGATCGAAACCTATGATAATCATACATTTTCTTGAAGCTGTCGACGCGTACCTTAAGATAGGACTATCAGCGAAAGCCCATCTTTAAAAAAAATATTGTATCAGTTGTAGTGGTCGACCAAGGCTCTTCCTCGATTAATCAAGTCTTTGGTTTTTTGGCTGTAACTTCGAAAATAATGCACCTACAAGGCTCTGCCTGCGATTTGTCTGATCCTCTTTCCATCCTCTTTAAGCGTGTATCAGCACGAAGTAGACCGGAACACTTTCTATTTTTTGCCGAAATAAATTGCAAGGGGTATGTATTCCTTACCGTTTCCTCGATTTTCTATAATCGCCTGTAACTTTCGAAACACCGATCGAAACCTATGATAATCATACATTTTCTTGAAGCTCTCGACGCGTTCCTTATGATAGGACTATCAGCGAAAGCCCATCCTTAAAAAAAAATTGTTTCAGGTGTAGTAGTCGACTAAGGCTCTTCCTCGATTAATGAAGTCTTGGGTTTTTTGGCTGTAACTTGAAAAATAATGCACTTAGGAGGCTCTGCCTGCGATTTTATTGATACTCTTTCCATCCTCTTTTAGCGTGTATAAGCACAAGTCGACCGAAACACTTTCTATTTTTTGCCGAAATAAATTGCAAGGGGTATGTATTCCTCACCGTTTCCTCGATTTTCTATAATCGCCTGTAACTTTCGAAACACCGATCGAAACCTATGATAATCACACATTTTCTTGAAGCACTCGACGCATACTTTAAGATTGGACTGTCAGCGAAAGCCCAACTATAAAAAAAAATTGTTTCAGTTGTAGTGGTCGACCAAGGCTCTTCCTCGATTATTCAAGTCTTTGGTTTTTTGGCTCTAACTTCGAAAATAATGCACTTAGGAGGCTCTGCCTGCGATTTTTGTGATCCTCTTTCCATCCTCTTTAAGCATGTGTAAGCACAAGTCGACCGAAACACTTTCCATTTTTTGCCGAAATAAATTGCAAGGGGTGTGTATTCCTTACCGTTTCCTCGATTTTCTATAATCGCCTGTAACTTTCGAAACACCGATCGAAACCTATGATAATCACACATTCTCTTGAAGCTTTCGACGCGTACCTTATGATAGGACTATCGGCGAAAGCCCATCTTCAAAAAAAATATTGTATCAGTAGTAGTGGTCGACCAAGGCTCTTCCTCGATTAATCAGGTCTTTGGTTTTTTGGCTGTAACTTCGAAAATAATGCACCTACAAGGCTCTGCCTGCGATTTTTGTGATCCTCTTTCCATCCTCTTTAAGCATGTATAAGCACAAGTTGTTTTGGGAGGTTCTTGGCGGGAGCCGAAATTAGGTACGGGTGGAAAATGATCGAAAGGAATATGTAATAATGGAAAATGGAATATATGAGTGTAATGATAAACTGGGGTATGTGGTTTTCTGTACGTGACGTCGGATAAGATAATGTTATGGAGGAGTAAACGAGAAGGAGTGGTGCTCAGAGTGATAGAAGGGAGCGGGAGTTGGAAAAGGAATCTGTATAAAAATCGGATACTTTAAGAAACTCGCCTCCCTTCTTCGGATACGGAAAAACTTTCTCTCGAAATACTCGGACCTTGGAAAACACAAACTCTCTCTCTGGATACACACTCTGTTGGTCTCTAACGGCCCGCGGGACAGGCACCTCGCTCGTCACCTCGGAATTGCCCCCACTCCACGGATCATTAGTAGAGGGGGGCACCTCGGAAAGGTGTCGCGCTCGGGAGCGCGACGAGGTTCGGTAGCCGAACGAGGCACCATGTCCTGCGAGCTTCGGACACGATCGCGATTTATCCCGAACACAAGTCGACCGAAACACTTTCAATTTTTTGCCGAAATAAATTGCAAGGGGTATGTATTCCTTACCGTTTCCTCGATTTTCTATAATCGCCTGTAATTTTCGAAACACCGATCGAAACCTATGATAATCACACATTTTCTTGAAGCTCTCGACGCATACTTTAAGATTGGACTATCAGCGAAAGCCCATCTTTAAAAAAAAATTGTTTCAGTTGTAGTGGTCGACCAAGGCTCTTCCTCGATTAATGAAGTCTTGGGTTTTTTGGCTGTAACTTGGAAAATAATGCACTTAGGAGGCTCTGCCTGCGATTTTTGTGATCCTCTTTCCATCCTCTTTAAGCATGTGTAAGCACAAGTCGACCGAAACACTTTACATTTTTTGCCGAAATAAATTGCAAGGGGTATGTATTCCTTACCGTTTCCTCGATTTTCTATAATCGCCTGTAATTTTCGAAACACCGATCGAAACCTATGATAATCATACATTTTCTTGAAGCTGTCGACGCGTACCATAAGATAGGACTATCAGCGAAAGCCCATCTTTAAAAAAAATATTGTATTAGTAGCAGTGGTCGACCAAGGCTCTTCCTCGATTAATCAAGCCTTTGGTTTTTCGGCTGTAACTTTGAAAATAATGCACTTAGGAGGCTCCGCCTGCGATTTTTGTGATCCTCTTTCCATCCTCTTTAAGCGTGTATAAGCACAAGTCGACCGAAACACTTTCCATTTTTCGCCGAAATAAATTGCAAGGGGTATGTATTCCTTACCGATTCCTCGATATTCTATAATCGCCTGTAACTTTCGAAACACCGATCGAAACCTATGACAATCATACATTTTCTTGAAGCTGTCGACGCATACCTTAAGATAGGACTATCAGCGACAGCTCATCTTTAAAAAAAATATTGTTTGAGTAGTAGTGGTCGACCAAGGCTCTTCCTCGATTATTCAAGTCTTTGGTTTTTTGGCCGTAACTTCGAAAATAATGCACCTACAAGGCTCCGCTTGCGATTTTCGTGATCCTCCTTCCATCCTCTTTAAGCATGTAAAAGCACAAGTCGACCGAAACACTTTCCATTTTTCGCCGAAATAAATTGCAAGGGGTATGTATTCCTTACCGATTCCTCGATATTCTATAATCGCCTGTAACTTTCGAAACACCGATCGAAACCTATGACAATCATACATTTTCTTGAAGCTGTCGACGCATACCTTAAGATAGGACTATCAGCGACAGCTCATCTTTAAAAAAAATATTGTATTAGTAGCAGTGGTCGACCAAGGCTCTTCCTCGATTAATCAAGTCTTTGGTTTTTTGGCTGTAAGTTCGAAAATATTGCACCTACAAGGCTCTGCATGCGATTTGTCTGATCCTCTTTCTATCCTCTTTAAGCATGTATAAGCACAAGTCGACCGAATAACTTTCCATTCTTTGCCGAAATAAATTGCAAGGGGTATGTATTCCTTACCATCACATTACCAATTCAACATGACAATGCAGTAAACTTCCGTACCGACACAGAAGATCTAAGTAAATTCTACTACAATATAGGATACAGATCAGCCATACACACAGCACCACCCAACACACACACTACACGCCACGTGACAAGCACAACCAATAATACACTCATCCCCTCCTCAGATAATGGAACTTCCGAACGATAGAAGACTACGCACTCATTAGTCTTTTAACCGTCTCATCATGCGGCCACTGCTTCCCGTCCACAGGATGGACTGAAGAGGTATCTCGCAGGAGAGATGCCTCTACAGCCGGACCTTGGACCTGGAGAGTGACCGCAGAAGAGTTCGATTATACAAACAAGAAGAAACCTTTGTCAAAATTTAAACAATACCCACACGGCCTAGAATCATTATAGAATCATTAAAGCATCACGAAAAGGACATATAAAGCAGTTTTATAGTTTATCAAGATACATACAGCACAATCACAGGTATACATAATTCATACAAACTTTATCGATATTTCTTCTATTAATTAACCATAAATAAAATATTACTCAGATCAAAAATCTGTAATCCATATCAATAATACGAACACTAATTACAGAACAGCCATACACTGAACCTATCCAGAACCACATATTCAAATTAAAAATAAGATACAGGATTCATTAAGGTAAACCAATATTCAATATTAATACAAAACACAATCACAAAACAACGTTCTAAACATGTTTAAAAATTTATACTGTATATAGTTTCTGAAGAGGACCCAATAAAAGGTGTCGAAACGTTAAATTGAATTCTTGCATCACTTATTCAAAACGGTCCTTCCATCGCCGCAACGAGACAGTTCTTCATAACAACGGTGGACCGAAGGTCATGGATATGTATTCCTTACCGTTTCCTCGATTTTCTATAATCGCCTGTAACTTTCGAACCACCGATCGAAACCTATGAGAATCATACATTTTCTTGAAGCTCTCGAAGCATACCTTAAGATTGGGCTATCAGCGAAAGCCCATCTTTAAAAAAAAATTGTTTTAGTTGTAGTGGTCGACCAAGGCTCTTCCTCGATTAATCAAGCCTTTGGTTTTTTGGCTGTAACTTCGAAAATAATGCACTCAGGAGGCTCTGTCTGAGATTTTTGTGATCCTCTTTCCATCCTCTTTAAGCGTGTATAAGCACGAAGTCGACCGAAACACTTTCTATTTTTTGCCGAAATAAATTGCAAGGGGTATGTATTCCTTACCGTTTCCTCGATTTTTTATTATCGCCTGTAACTTTCGAAACACCGATCGAAACCTATGATAATCACACATTTTCTTGAAGCTCTCGACGCATACCTTAAGATTGGGCTATCAGCGAAAGCCCATCTTTAAAAAAAAATTGTTTCAGTTGTAGTGGTCGACCAAGGCTCTTCCTCGATTAATCAAGTCTTTGGTTTTTTGGCTGTAACTTGGAAAATATTGCACTTAGAAGGCTCTGCCTGAGATTTTTGTGATCCTCGTTTCATCCTCTTTAAGCGTGTATAAGCACAAGTCCACCGAAACACGTTCCATTTTTTGCCGAAATAAATTGCAAGGGGTATGTATTCCTTACCGGTTCCTCGATTTTCTATAATCGCCTGTAACTTTCGAAACACCGATCGAAACCTATAATAATCATACATTTTCTTGAAGCTTTCGACGTGTACTTATGATAGGACTATTAGCGACAGCTCATCTTTTAAAAAAATATTGTTTCGGTAGTAGTGGTCGATCAAGGCTCTTCCTCGATTAATCAAGCCTTTGGTTTTTCGGCTGTAACTTGGAAACTAATGCACTTAGGAGGCTCTGCCTGCGATTTTTGGGATCCTCTTTCCATCCTCTTTAGGCACGTATAAGCACAAGTTGACCGAAACACTTTCCATTTTTTGCCGAAATAAATTGCAAGGAGTATGTATTCCTCACCGTTTCCTCGATTTTCTATAATCGCCTGTAACTTTCGAAACACCGATCGAAACCTATGATAATCATACATTTTCTTGAAGCTATCGACGCGTACCTTAAGATAGGACTATCAGCGAAAGACCATCTTTACAAAAAAATTGTTTCAGTTGTATTGGTCGACCAAGGCTCTTCCTCGATTAATCAAGCCTTTGGTTTTTTGGCTGTAACTTCGAAAATATCGCACATAGGAGTCTCTGCCTGCGATTTTTGTGATCCTCTTTCCATCCTCTTTAAGCACGTGTAAGGACAAGTTGACCGAAACACTTTCCATTTTTTGCCGAAAGAAATTGCAAGGGGTATGTATTCCTTACCGTTTCCCCGATTTTCTATAATCGCCTGTAACATTCGAAACACCGATCGAAACCTATTGTGATCATACATTTTCTTGAAGCTCTCCACGCGTACCTTATGATAGGACTATCAGCGAAAGCCCATCTTTAAAAAAAAATTGTTTCAGTGTAGTGGTCGACCAAGGCTCTTCCTCGATTAATCAAGCCTTTGGTTTTTTGGCTGTAACTTCGAAAATAATGCACTTACAAGTCTCTGCCTGCGATTTTTGTGATCCCCTTTTCATCCTCTTTAAGCGTGTATAAGCACAAGTCCACCGAAACACGTTCCATTTTTTGCCGAAATAAATTGCAAAGGGTATGTATTCCTTACCGGTTCCTCGATTTTCTATAATCGCCTGTAACTTTCGAAACACCGATCGAAACCTATAATAATCATACATTTTCTTGAAGCTTTCGACGTGTACTTATGATAGGACTATTAGCGACAGCTCATCTTTTAAAAAAATGTTGTTTCAGTAGTAGTGGTCGACCAAGGCTCTTCCTCGATTAATCAAGCCTTTGGTTTTTCGGCTGTAACTTGGAAAATAATGCACTTAGGAGGCTCTGCCTGCGATTTTTGGGCTCCTCTTTCCATCCTCTTTAGGCACGTATAAGCACAAGTCCACCGAAACACGTTCCATTTTTTGCCGAAATAAATTGCAAGGAGTATGTATTCCTCACCGTTTCCTCGATTTTCTATAATCGCCTGTAACTTTCGAAACACCGATCGAAACCTATGATAATCATACATTTTCTTGAAGCTATCGACGCGTACCTTAAGATAGGACTATCAGCGAAAGCCCATCTTTACAAAAAAATTGTTTCAGTTGTATTGGTCGACCAAGGCTCTTCCTCGATTAATCAAGCCTTTGGTTTTTTGGCTGTAACTTCGAAAATATCGCACTTAGGAGGCTCTGCCTGCGATTTTTGCGATCCTCTTTCCATCCTCTTTAAGCACGTATAAGGACAAGTTGACCGAAACACTTTCCATTTTTTGCCGAAATAAATTGCAAGGAGTATGTATTCCTCACCGTTTCCCCGATTTTCTACAATCGCCTGTAACTTTCGAAACACCGATCGAAACCTATGATAATCATACATTTTCTTGAAGCTGTCGACGCGTGCCTTAAGATAGGACTATCAGCGAAAGCCCATCTTTAAAAAAAATATTGTTTCAGTAGTAGTGGTCGACCAAGGCTCTTCCTCGATTATTCAAGTCCTTGGTTTTTTGGGTGTAACTTCGAAAATAATGCACTTACAAGTCTCTGCCTGCGATTTTTGTGATCCTCTTTTCATCCTCTTTAAGCGTGTATAAGCACAAGTCCCCCGAAACACGTTCCATTTTTTGCCGAAATAAATTGCAAGGAGTATGTATTCCTCACCGTTTCCTCGATTTTCTATAATCGCCTGTAACTTTCGAAACACCGATCGAAACCTATGATAATCATACATTTTCTTGAAGCTATCGACGCGTACCTTAAGATAGGACTATCAGCGAAAGCCCATCTTTACAAAAAAATTGTTTCAGTTGTATTGGTCGACCAAGGCTCTTCCTCGATTAATCAAGCCTTTGGTTTTTTGGCTGTAACTTCGAAAATATCGCACTTAGGAGGCTCTGCCTGCGATTTTTGTGATCCTCTTTCCATCCTCTTTAAGCACGTATAAGGACAAGTTGACCGAAACACTTTCCATTTTTTGCCGAAATAAATTGCAAGGAGTATGTATTCCTCACCGTTTCCCCGATTTTCTACAATCGCCTGTAACTTTCGAAACACCGATCGAAACCTATGATAATCATACATTTTCTTGAAGCTGTCGACGCGTGCCTTAAGATAGGACTATCAGCGAAAGCCCATCTTTAAAAAAAATATTGTTTCAGTAGTAGTGGTCGACCAAGGCTCTTCCTCGATTATTCAAGTCCTTGGTTTTTTGGCTGTAACTTCGAAAATAATGCACTTACAAGTCTCTGCCTGCGATTTTTGTGATCCTCTTTTCATCCTCTTTAAGCGTGTATAAGCACAAGTCCCCCGAAACACGTTCCATTTTTTGCCGAAATAAATTGCAAGGGGTATGTATTCCTTACCGGTTCCTCGATTTTCTATAATCGCCTGTAACTTTCGAAACACCGATCGAAACCTATAATAATCATACGTTTTCTTGAAGCTTTCGACGCGTACTTATGATAGGACTATTAGCGACAGCTCATCTTTTAAAAAAATATTGTTTCAGGAGTAGTGGTCGACCAAGGCTCTTCCTCGATTAATCAAGCCTTTGGTTTTTTGACTGTAACTTCGAAAATATCGCACTAAGGAGGCTCTGCCTGCGATTTTTGTGATCCTCTTTCTTTCCTCTTTAAGCGTGTATAAGCACAACTCGACCGAAACACTTTCAATTTTTTGCCAATATAAATTGCAAGGGGTATGTATTCCTCACCGTTTCCTCGATTTTCTATAATCGCCTGTAACTTTCGAAACACCGATCGAAACCTATGATAATCGTACATTTTCTTGAAGCTGTCGACGCGTGCCTTAAGATAGGACTATCAGCGAAGGCCCATCTTTAAAAAAAATATTGTTTCAGTAGTAGTGGTCGACCAAGGCTCTTCCTCGATTATTCAAGTCCTTGGTTTTTTTGGCTGTAACTTCAAAAATAATGCACCTACAAGGCTCCGCCTGCGATTTTTGTGATCCTCTTTCCATCCTCTTAAAGCGTGTATAAGCACAAGTCGACCGAAACACTATCCATTTTTTGCCAAAATAAATTGCAAGGAGTATGTATTCCTTACCGTTTCCTCGATTTTCTATAATCGCCTGTAACTTTCGAACCACCGATCGAAACCTATGATAATCATATATTTTCTTGAAGCTCTCGACGCGTACCTTATGATAGGACCATCAGCAAAAGCCCATCTTTACAAAAAAATTGTTTCAGTTGTAGTGGTCGACTAAGGCTCTTCCTCGATTAATCAGGTCCTTGGTTTTTTGGCTGTAACTTCGAAAATAATGCACCTACAAGGCTCTGCCTGCGATTTTTGTGATCCTCTTTCCATCCTCTTTAAGCATGTATAAGCACAAATCGACCGAAACACTTTCCATTTTTTGCCGAAATAAATTGCAAGGGGTATGTGCTCCTTACCGTTTCCTCGATTTTCAATAATCGCCTGTAACTTTCGAAACACCGATCGAAACCTATGATAATTACACATTTTCTTGAAGCTCTCGACGCATACTTTAAGATTGGACTATCAGCGAAAGCCCATCTTTAAAAAAAAATTGTTTCAGTTGTAGTGGTCGACCAAGGCTCTTCCTCGATTAATGAAGTCTTTGGTTTTTTGGCTGTAACTTGGAAAATAATGCACTTAGGAGGCTCTGCCTGCGATTTTTGTGATCCTCTTTCCATCCTCTTTAAGCATGTGTAAGCACAAGTCGACCGAAACACTTTCCTTTTTTTGCCGAAATAAATTGCAAGGGGTGTGTATTCCTTACCGATTCCTCGATTTTCGATAATCGCCTGTAACTTTCGAAACACCGATCGAAACCTATGATAATCACACATTATCTTGAAGCTCTCGACGCGTACCTTATGATACGACTATCAGCGAAAGCCCTTCTTTAAAAAAAAATAATGTTTCAGTAGTAGTGGTTGACCAAGGCTCTTCCTCGATTAATGAAGTCTTGGGTTTTTTGGCTGTAACTTGGAAAATAATGCACTTAGGAGGCTCTGCCTGCGATTTTTTTGATCCTCTTTCCATCCTCTTTAAGCATGTAAAAGCACAAGTCGACCGAAACACTTTCCATTTTTCGGCGAAATAAATTGCAAGGGGTATGTATTCCTTACCGATTCCTCGATATTCTATAATCGCCTGTAACTTTCGAAACACCGATCGAAACCTATGACAATCATACATTTTCTTGAAGCTGTCGACGCATACCTTAAGATAGGACTATCAGCGACAGCTCATCTTTAAAAAAAATATTGTATTAGTAGCAGTGGTCGACCAAGGCTCTTCCTCGATTAATCAAGTCTTTCGTTTTTTGGCTGTAAGTTCGAAAATATTGCACCTACAAGGCTCTGCATGCGATTTGTCTGATCCTCTTTCTATCCTCTTTAAGCATGTATAAGCACAAGTCGACCGAATAACTTTCCATTCTTTGCCGAAATAAATTGCAAGGGGTATGTATTCCTTACCATGACATTACCAATTCAACATGACAATGCAGTAAACTTCCGTACCGACACAGAAGATCTAAGTAAATTCTACTACAATCTAAGATACAGATCACCCATACACACAGCACCACCCAACACACACACTACACGCCACGTGACAAGCACAACCAATAATACACTCATCCCCTCCTCAGATAATGGAACTTCCGAACGATAGAAGACTACGCACTCATTAGTCTTTTAACCGTCTCATCATGCGGCCACTGCTTCCCGTCCACAGGATGGACTGAAGAGGTATCTCGCAGGAGAGATGCCTCTACAGCCGGACCTTGGACCTGGAGAGTGACCGCAGAAGAGTTCGATTATACAAACAAGAAGAAACCTTTGTCAAAATTTAAACAATACCCACACGGCCTAGAATCATTATAGAATCATTAAAGCATCACGAAAAGGACATATAAAGCAGTTTTATAGTTTATCAAGATACATACAGCACAATCACAGGTATACATAATTCATACAAACTTTATCGATATTTCTTCTATTAATTAACCATAAATAAAATATTACTCAGATCAAAAATCTGTAATCCATATCAATAATACGTACACTAATTACAGAACAGCCATACACTGAACCTATCCAGAACCACATATTCAAATTAAAAATAAGATACAGGATTCATTAAGGTAAACCAATATTCAATATTAATACAAAACACAATCACAAAACAACGTTCTAAACATGTTTAAAAATTTATACTGTATATAGTTTCTGAAGAGGACCCAATAAAAGGTGTCGAAACGTTAAATTGAATTCTTGCATCACTTATTCAAAACGGTCCTTCCATCGCCGCAACGAGACAGTTCTTCATAACAACGGTGGACCGAAGGTCATGGATATGTATTCCTTACCGTTTCCTCGATTTTCTATAATCGCCTGTAACTTTCGAACCACCGATCGAAACCTATGAGAATCATACATTTTCTTGAAGCTCTCGAAGCATACCTTAAGATTGGGCTATCAGCGAAAGCCCATCTTTAAAAAAAAATTGTTTTAGTTGTAGTGGTCGACCAAGGCTCTTCCTCGATTAATCAAGCCTTTGGTTTTTTGGCTGTAACTTCGAAAATAATGCACTCAGGAGGCTCTGTCTGAGATTTTTGTGATCCTCTTTCCATCCTCTTTAAGCGTGTATAAGCACGAAGTCGACCGAAACACTTTCTATTTTTTGCCGAAATAAATTGCAAGGGGTATGTATTCCTTACCGTTTCCTCGATTTTTTATTATCGCCTGTAACTTTCGAAACACCGATCGAAACCTATGATAATCACACATTTTCTTGAAGCTCTCGACGCATACCTTAAGATTGGGCTATCAGCGAAAGCCCATCTTCAAAAAAAAATTGTTTCAGTTGTAGTGGTCGACCAAGGCTCTTCCTCGATTAATCAAGCCTTTGGTTTTTCGGCTGTAACTTTGAAAATAATGCACTTAGGAGGCTCTACCTGCGATTTTTGGGATCCTCTTTCCATCCTCTTTAAGCACGTACAAGCACAATTTGACCGAAACACTTTCCATTTTTTGCCGAAATAAATTGCAAGGAGTATGTATTCCTCACCGTTTCCTCGATTTTCTATAATCGCCTGTAACTTTCGAAACACCGATCGAAACCTATGATAATCATACTTTTTCTTGAAGCTGTCGACGCGTACCTTAAGATAGGACTATCAGCGAAAGCCCATCTTTAAAAAAAATATTGTATTAGTAGCAGTGGTCGACCAAGGCTCTTCCTCGATTAATCAAGTCTTTGGTTTTTTGGCTGTAAGTTCGAAAATATTGCACCTACAAGGCTCTGCATGCGATTTGTCTGATCCTCTTTCTATCCTCTTTAAGCATGTATAAGCACAAATCGACCGAAACACTTTCCATTTTTTGCCGAAATAAATTGCAAGGGGTATGTGTTCCTTACCGTTTCCTCGATTTTCTATAATCGCCTGTAACTTTCGAACCACCGATCGAAACCTATGATAATCATACATTTTCTTGAAGCTGTCGACGCGTACCTTAAGATATGACTATCAGCGAAAGCCCATCTTTAAAAAAAATATTGTATCAGTAGTAGTGGTCGACCAAGGCTCTTCCTCCATTAATCAAGTCTTTGGTTTTTTGTCTGTAACTTCGAAAATAATGCACCTACAAGCCTCTGCCTGCGATTTTTGTGATCCTCTTTCCATTCTCTTTAAGCATGTATAAGCACAAGTCGACCGAAACACTTTCTATTTTTTGCCGAAATAAATTGCAAGGGGTATGTATTCCTTACCGTTTCCTCGATTTTCTATAATCGCCTGTAACTTTCGAAACACCGATCGAAACCTATAATAATTACACATTTTCTTGAAGCTCTCGACGCATACTTTAGGATTGGACTATCAGCGAAATCCCATCTTTAAAAAAAAATTGTTTCAGTTGTAGTGGTCGACCAAGGCTCTTCCTCGATTAATGAAGTCTTGGGTTTTTTGGCTGTAACTTGGAAAATAATGCACTTAGGAGACTCTGCCTGCGATTTTTCTGATCCTCTTTCCATCCTCTTTAAGCACGTATAAGCACAACTTGACCGAAACACTTTCCATTTTTTGCCGAAATAAATTGCAAGGAGTATGTATTCCTCACCGTTTCCTCGATTTTCTATAATCGCCTGTAACTTTCGAAACACCGATCGAAACCTATGATAATCATATATTTTCTTGAAGCTCTCGACGCGTACCTTATGATAGGACCATCAGCAAAAGCCTATCTTTACAAAAAAAATGTTTCAGTTGTAGTGGTCGACTAAGGCTCTTCCTCGATTAATCAGGTCTTTGGTTTTTTGGCTGTAACTTCGAAAATAATGCACCTACAAGGCTCTACCTGCGATTTCTGTGATCCTCTTTCCATCCTCTTTAAGCATGTATAAGCACAAGTCGACCGAAACACTTTCTATTTTTTGCCGAAATAAATTGCAAGGGGTATGTATTCCTTACCGTTTCCTCGATTTTCTATAATCGCCTGTAACTTTCGAAACACCGATCGAAACCTATGATAATCACACATTATCTTGAAGCTCTCGACGCGTACCTTATGATAGGACTATCAGCGAAAGCCCTTCTTTAAAAAAAAATAATGTTTCAGTAGTAGTGGTTGACCAAGGCTCTTCCTCGATTAATGAAGTCTTGGGTTTTTTGGCTGTAACTTCGAAAATAATGCACCTACAAGGCTCTGCCTGCGATTTTTGTGATCCTCTTTCCATCCTCTTTAAGCATGTATAAGCACAAGTCGACCGAAACACTTTCTATTTTTTGCCGAAATAAATTGCAAGGGGTATGTATTCCTTACCGTTTCCTCGATTTTCTATAATCGCCTGTAACTTTCGAAACACCGATCGAACCCTATGATAATCACACATTATCTTGAAGCTCTCGACGCGTACCTTATGATAGGACTATCAGCGAAAGCCCTTCTTTAAAAAAAAATAATGTTTCAGTAGTAGTGGTTGACCAAGGCTCTTCCTCGATTAATGAAGTCTTGGGTTTTTTGGCTGTAACTTCGAAAATAATGCACCTACAAGGCTCTGCCTGCGATTTTTGTGATCCTCTTTCCATCCTCTTTAAGCATGTATAAGCACAATTCGACCGAAACACTTTCCATTTTTTCCTGAAATAAATTGCAAGGGGTATGTATTCCTTACCGTTTCCTCGATTTTCTATAATCGCCTGTAACTTTCGAAACACCGATCGAAACCTATAATAATTACACATTTTCTTGAAGCTCTCGACGCATACTTTAGGATTGGACTATCAGCGAAAGCCCATCTTTAAAAAAAATTGTTTCAGTTGTAGTGGTCGACCAAGGCTCTTCCTCGATTATTCAAGTCCTTGGTTTTTTGGCTGTAACTTCGAAAATAATGCACTTACAAGGCTCTGCCTGCGATTTTTGGGATCCTCTTTCCATCCTCTTTAGGCACGTATAAGCACAAGTTGACCGAAACACTTTCCATTTTTTGCCGAAATAAATTGCAAGGAGTATGTATTCCTCACCGTTTCCTCGATTTTCTATAATCGCCTGTAACTTTCGAAACACCGATCGAAACCTATGATAATCATACATTTTCTTGAAGCTATCGACGCGTACCTTAAGATAGGACTATCAGCGAAAGACCATCTTTACAAAAAAATTGTTTCAGTTGTATTGGTCGACCAAGGCTCTTCCTCGATTAATCAAGCCTTTGGTTTTTTGGCTGTAACTTCGAAAATATCGCACATAGGAGGCTCTGCCTGCGATTTTTATGATCCTCTTTCCATCCTCTTTAAGCACGTATAAGGACAAGTTGACCGAAACACTTTCCATTTTTTGCCGAAAGAAATTGCAAGGGGTATGTATTCCTTACCGTTTCCCCGATTTTCTATAATCGCCTGTAACATTCGAAACACCGATCGAAACCTATTGTGATCATACATTTTCTTGAAGCTCTCGACGCGTACCTTATGATAGGACTATCAGCGAAAGCCCATCTTTAAAAAAAAATTGTTTCAGTTGTAGTGGTCGACCAAGGCTCTTCCTCGATTAATCAAGCCTTTGGTTTTTTGGCTGTAACTTCGAAAATATCGCGCTTAGGACGCTCTGCCTGCGATTTTTGTGATCCTCTATCTTTCCTCTTTAAGCGTGTATAAGCACAAGTCGACCGAAACACTTTCCATTTTTTGCCAAAATAAATTGCAAATGGTATGTATTCCTTACCGTTTCCTCGATTTTCTATAATCGCCTGTAACTTTCAAAACACCGATCGAAACCTATGATAATCGTACATTTTCTTGAAGCTGTCGACGCGTGCCTTAAGATAGGACTATCAGCGAAAGCCCATCTTTAAAAAAAATATTGTTTCAGTAGTAGTGGTCGACCAAGGCTCTTCCTCGATTATTCAAGTCCTTGGTTTTTTGGCTGTAACTTCGAAAATAATGCACTTACAAGTCTCTGCCTGCGATTTTTGTGATCCCCTTTTCATCCTCTTTAAGCGTGTATAAGCACAAGTCCACCGAAACACGTTCCATTTTTTGCCGAAATAAATTGCAAGGGGTATGTATTCCTTACCGGTTCCTCGATTTTCTATAATCGCCTGTAACTTTCGAAACACCGATCGAAACCTATAATAATCATACATTTTCTTGAAGCTTTCGACGTGTACTTATGATAGGACTATTAGCGACAGCTCATCTTTTAAAAAAATATTGTTTCAGTAGTAGTGGTCGACCAAGGCTCTTCCTCGATTAATCAAGCCTTTGGTTTTTCGGCTGTAACTTGGAAAATAATGCACTTAGGAGGCTCTGCCTGCGATTTTTGGGCTCCTCTTTCCATCCTCTTTAGGCACGTATAAGCACAAGTCCACCGAAACACGTTCCATTTTTTGCCGAAATAAATTGCAAGGAGTATGTATTCCTCACCGTTTCCCCGATTTTCTACAATCGCCTGTAACTTTCGAAACACCGATCGAAACCTATGATAATCATACATTTTCTTGAAGCTTTCGACGCGTACTTATGATAGGACTATTAGCGACAGCTCATCTTTTAAAAAAATATTGTTTCAGGAGTAGTGGTCGACCAAGGCTCTTCCTCGATTAATCAAGCCTTTGGTTTTTTGACTGTAACTTCGAAAATATCGCACTAAGGAGGCTCTGCCTGCGATTTTTGTGATCCTCTTTCTTTCCTCTTTAAGCGTGTATAAGCACAACTCGACCGAAACACTTTCCATTTTTTGCCAATATAAATTGCAAGGGGTATGTATTCCTCACCGTTTCCTCGATTTTCTATAATCGCCTGTAACTTTCGAAACACCGATCGAAACCTATGATAATCGTACATTTTCTTGAAGCTGTCGACGCGTGCCTTAAGATAGGACTATCAGCGAAAGCCCATCTTTAAAAAAAATATTGTTTCAGTAGTAGTGGTCGACCAAGGCTCTTCCTCGATTATTCAAGTCCTTGGTTTTTTTGGCTGTAACTTCAAAAATAATGCACCTACAAGGCTCCGCCTGCCATTTTTGTGATCCTCCTTCCATCCTCTTTAAGCGTGTATAAGCACAAGTCGACCGAAACACTTTCCATTTTTTGCCAAAATAAATTGCAAGGAGTATGTATTCCTTACCGTTTCCTCGATTTTCTATAATCGCCTGTAACTTTCGAACCACCGATCGAAACCTATGATAATCATATATTTTCTTGAAGCTCTCGACGCGTACCTTATGATAGGACCATCAGCAAAAGCCCATCTTTACAAAAAAATTGTTTCAGTTGTAGTGGTCGACTAAGGCTCTTCCTCGATTAATCAGGTCCTTGGTTTTTTGGCTGTAACTTCGAAAATAATGCACCTACAAGGCTCTGCCTGCGATTTTTGTGATCCTCTTTCCATCCTCTTTAAGCATGTATAAGCACAAATCGACCGAAACACTTTCCATTTTTTGCCGAAATAAATTGCAAGGGGTATGTGCTCCTTACCGTTTCCTCGATTTTCTATAATCGCCTGTAACTTTCGAAACACCGATCGAAACCTATGATAATTACACATTTTCTTGAAGCTCTCGACGCATACTTTAAGATTGGACTATCAGCGAAAGCCCATCTTTAAAAAAAAATTGTTTCAGTTGTAGTGGTCGACCAAGGCTCTTCCTCGATTAATGAAGTCTTTGGTTTTTTGGCTGTAACTTGGAAAATAATGCACTTAGGAGGCTCTGCCTGCGATTTTTGTGATCCTCTTTCCATCCTCTTTAAGCATGTGTAAGCACAAGTCGACCGAAACACTTTCCATTTTTTGCCGAAATAAATTGCAAGGGGTGTGTATTCCTTACCGATTCCTCGATTTTCGATAATCGCCTGTAACTTTCGAAACACCGATCGAAACCTATGATAATCATACATTTTCTTGAAGCTGTCGACGCGTACCATAAGATAGGACTATCAGCGAAAGCCCATCTTTAAAAAAAATATTGTATTAGTAGCAGTGGTCGACCAAGGCTCTTCCTCGATTAATCAAGTCTTTGGTTTTTTGGCTGTAAGTTCGAAAATATTGCACCTACAAGGCTCTGCATGCGATTTGTCTGATCCTCTTTCTATCCTCTTTAAGCACGTATAGGCACAAATCGACCGAAACACTTTCCATTTTTTGCCGAAATAAATTGCAAGGGGTATGTGTTCCTTACCGTTTCCTCGATTTTCTATAATCGCCTGTAACTTTCGAACCACCGATCGAAACCTATGATAATCATACATTTTCTTGAAGCTGTCGACGCGTACCTTAAGATAGGACTATCAGCGAAAGCCCATCTTTAAAAAAAATATTGTATCAGTAGTAGTGGTCGACCAAGGCTCTTCCTCGATTAATCAAGTCTTTGGTTTTTTGTCTGTAACTTCGAAAATAATGCACCTACAAGCCTCTGCCTGCGATTTTTGTGATCCTCTTTCCATCCTCTTTAAGCATGTATAAGCACAAGTCGACCGAAACACTTTCTATTTTTTGCCGAAATAAATTGCAAGGGGTATGTATTCCTTACCGTTTCCTCGATTTTCTATAATCGCCTGTAACTTTCGAAACACCGATCGAAACCTATGATAATTACACATTTTCTTGAAGCTCTCGACGCATACTTTAAGATTGGACTATCAGCGAAAGCCCATCTTTAAAAAAAAATTGTTTCAGTTGTAGTGGTCGACCAAGGCTCTTCCTCGATTAATGAAGTCTTAAGTTTTTTGGCTGTAACTTGGAAAATAATGCACTTAGGAGACTCTGCCTGCGATTTTTCTGATCCTCTTTCCATCCTCTTTAAGCATGTGTAAGCACAAGTCGACCGAAACACTTTCCATTTTTTGCCGAAATAAATTGCAAGGGGTATGTATTCCTTACCGGTTCCTCGATTTTCTATAATCGCCTGTAACTTTCGAAACACCGATCGAAACCTATAATAATCATACATTTTCTTGAAGCTTTCGACGTGTACTTATGATAGGACTATTAGCGACAGCTCATCTTTTAAAAAAATATTGTTTCAGTAGTAGTGGTCGATCAAGGCTCTTCCTCGATTAATCAAGCCTTTGGTTTTTCGGCTGTAACTTGGAAAATAATGCACTTAGGAGGCTCTGCCTGCGATTTTTGGGATCCTCTTTCCATCCTCTTTAGGCACGTATAAGCACAAGTTGACCGAAACACTTTCCATTTTTTGCCGAAATAAATTGCAAGGAGTATGTATTCCTCACCGTTTCCTCGATTTTCTATAATCGCCTGTAACTTTCGAAACACCGATCGAAACCTATGATAATCATACATTTTCTTGAAGCAATCGACGCGTACCTTAAGATAGGACTATCAGCGAAAGACCATCTTTACAAAAAAATTGTTTCAGCTGTATTGGTCGACCAAGGCTCTTCCTCGATTAATCAAGCCTTTGGTTTTTTGGCTGTAACTTCGAAAATATCGCACATAGGAGGCTCTGCCTGCGATTTTTGTGATCCTCTTTCCATCCTCTTTAAGCACGTATAAGGACAAGTTGACCGAAACACTTTCCATTTTTTGCCGAAAGAAATTGCAAGGGGTATGTATTCCTTACCGTTTCCCCGATTTTCTATAATCGCCTGTAACATTCGAAACACCGATCGAAACCTATTGTGATCATACATTTTCTTGAAGCTCTCGACGCGTACCTTATGATAGGACTATCAGCGAAAGCCCATCTTTAAAAAAAAATTGTTTCAGTGTAGTGGTCGACCAAGGCTCTTCCTCGATTAATCAAGCCTTTGGTTTTTTGGCTGTAACTTCGAAAATAATGCACTTACAAGTCTCTGCCTGCGATTTTTGTGATCCCCTTTTCATCCTCTTTAAGCGTGTATAAGCACAAGTCCACCGAAACACGTTCCATTTTTTGCCGAAATAAATTGCAAGGGGTATGTATTCCTTACCGGTTCCTCGATTTTCTATAATCGCCTGTAACTTTCGAAACACCGATCGAAACCTATAATAATCATACATTTTCTTGAAGCTTTCGACGTGTACTTATGATAGGACTATTAGCGACAGCTCATCTTTTAAAAAAATATTGTTTCAGTAGTAGTGGTCGACCAAGGCTCTTCCTCGATTAATCAAGCCTTTGGTTTTTCGGCTGTAACTTGGAAAATAATGCACTTAGGAGGCTCTGCCTGCGATTTTTGGGCTCCTCTTTCCATCCTCTTTAGGCACGTATAAGCACAAGTCCACCGAAACACGTTCCATTTTTTGCCGAAATAAATTGCAAGGGGTATGTATTCCTTACCGGTTCCTCGATTTTCTATAATCGCCTGTAACTTTCGAAACACCGATCGAAACCTATAATAATCATACATTTTCTTGAAGCTTTCGACGTGTACTTATGATAGGACTATTAGCGACAGCTCATCTTTTAAAAAAATATTGTTTCAGTAGTAGTGGTCGACCAAGGCTCTTCCTCGATTATTCAAGTCCTTGGTTTTTTGGCTGTAACTTCGAAAATAATGCACTTACAAGTCTCTGCCTGCGATTTTTGTGATCCTCTTTTCATCCTCTTTAAGCGTGTATAAGCACAAGTCCACCGAAACACGTTCCATTTTTTGCCGAAATAAATTGCAAGGGGTATGTATTCCTTACCGGTTCCTCGATTTTCTATAATCGCCTGTAACTTTCGAAACACCGATCGAAACCTATAATAATCATACATTTTCTTGAAGCTTTCGACGCGTACTTATGATAGGACTATTAGCGACAGCTCATCTTTTAAAAAAATATTGTTTCAGGAGTAGTGGTCGACCAAGGCTCTTCCTCGATTAATCAAGCCTTTGGTTTTTTGACTGTAACTTCGAAAATATCGCACTAAGGAGGCTCTGCCTGCGATTTTTGTGATCCTCTTTCTTTCCTCTTTAAGCGTGTATAAGCACAACTCGACCGAAACACTTTCCATTTTTTGCCAATATAAATTGCAAGGGGTATGTATTCCTCACCGTTTCCTCGATTTTCTATAATCGCCTGTAACTTTCGAAACACCGATCGAAACCTATGATAATCGTACATTTTCTTGAAGCTGTCGACGCGTGCCTTAAGATAGGACTATCAGCGAAAGCCCATCTTTAAAAAAAATATTGTTTCAGTAGTAGTGGTCGACCAAGGCTCTTCCTCGATTAATCAAGTCTTTGGTTTTTTGTCTGTAACTTCGAAAATAATGCACCTACAAGCCTCTGCCTGCGATTTTTGTGATCCTCTTTCCATCCTCTTTAAGCATGTATAAGCACAAGTCGACCGAAACACTTTCTATTTTTTGCCGAAATAAATTGCAAGGGGTATGTATTCCTTACCGTTTCCTCGATTTTCTATAATCGCCTGTAACTTTCGAAACACCGATCGAAACCTATGATAATTACACATTTTCTTGAAGCTCTCGACGCATACTTTAAGATTGGACTATCAGCGAAAGCCCATCTTTAAAAAAAAATTGTTTCAGTTGTAGTGGTCGACCAAGGCTCTTCCTCGATTAATGAAGTCTTAAGTTTTTTGGCTGTAACTTGGAAAATAATGCACTTAGGAGACTCTGCCTGCGATTTTTCTGATCCTCTTTCCATCCTCTTTAAGCATGTGTAAGCACAAGTCGACCGAAACACTTTCCATTTTTTGCCGAAATAAATTGCAAGGGGTATGTATTCCTTACCGGTTCCTCGATTTTCTATAATCGCCTGTAACTTTCGAAACACCGATCGAAACCTATAATAATCATACATTTTCTTGAAGCTTTCGACGTGTACTTATGATAGGACTATTAGCGACAGCTCATCTTTTAAAAAAATATTGTTTCAGTAGTAGTGGTCGATCAAGGCTCTTCCTCGATTAATCAAGCCTTTGGTTTTTCGGCTGTAACTTGGAAAATAATGCACTTAGGAGGCTCTGCCTGCGATTTTTGGGATCCTCTTTCCATCCTCTTTAGGCACGTATAAGCACAAGTTGACCGAAACACTTTCCATTTTTTGCCGAAATAAATTGCAAGGAGTATGTATTCCTCACCGTTTCCTCGATTTTCTATAATCGCCTGTAACTTTCGAAACACCGATCGAAACCTATGATAATCATACATTTTCTTGAAGCAATCGACGCGTACCTTAAGATAGGACTATCAGCGAAAGACCATCTTTACAAAAAAATTGTTTCAGCTGTATTGGTCGACCAAGGCTCTTCCTCGATTAATCAAGCCTTTGGTTTTTTGGCTGTAACTTCGAAAATATCGCACATAGGAGGCTCTGCCTGCGATTTTTGTGATCCTCTTTCCATCCTCTTTAAGCACGTATAAGGACAAGTTGACCGAAACACTTTCCATTTTTTGCCGAAAGAAATTGCAAGGGGTATGTATTCCTTACCGTTTCCCCGATTTTCTATAATCGCCTGTAACATTCGAAACACCGATCGAAACCTATTGTGATCATACATTTTCTTGAAGCTCTCGACGCGTACCTTATGATAGGACTATCAGCGAAAGCCCATCTTTAAAAAAAAATTGTTTCAGTGTAGTGGTCGACCAAGGCTCTTCCTCGATTAATCAAGCCTTTGGTTTTTTGGCTGTAACTTCGAAAATAATGCACTTACAAGTCTCTGCCTGCGATTTTTGTGATCCCCTTTTCATCCTCTTTAAGCGTGTATAAGCACAAGTCCACCGAAACACGTTCCATTTTTTGCCGAAATAAATTGCAAGGGGTATGTATTCCTTACCGGTTCCTCGATTTTCTATAATCGCCTGTAACTTTCGAAACACCGATCGAAACCTATAATAATCATACATTTTCTTGAAGCTTTCGACGTGTACTTATGATAGGACTATTAGCGACAGCTCATCTTTTAAAAAAATATTGTTTCAGTAGTAGTGGTCGACCAAGGCTCTTCCTCGATTAATCAAGCCTTTGGTTTTTCGGCTGTAACTTGGAAAATAATGCACTTAGGAGGCTCTGCCTGCGATTTTTGGGCTCCTCTTTCCATCCTCTTTAGGCACGTATAAGCACAAGTCCACCGAAACACGTTCCATTTTTTGCCGAAATAAATTGCAAGGGGTATGTATTCCTTACCGGTTCCTCGATTTTCTATAATCGCCTGTAACTTTCGAAACACCGATCGAAACCTATAATAATCATACATTTTCTTGAAGCTTTCGACGTGTACTTATGATAGGACTATTAGCGACAGCTCATCTTTTAAAAAAATATTGTTTCAGTAGTAGTGGTCGACCAAGGCTCTTCCTCGATTATTCAAGTCCTTGGTTTTTTGGCTGTAACTTCGAAAATAATGCACTTACAAGTCTCTGCCTGCGATTTTTGTGATCCTCTTTTCATCCTCTTTAAGCGTGTATAAGCACAAGTCCCCCGAAACACGTTCCATTTTTTGCCGAAATAAATTGCAAGGGGTATGTATTCCTTACCGGTTCCTCGATTTTCTATAATCGCCTGTAACTTTCGAAACACCGATCGAAACCTATAATAATCATACATTTTCTTGAAGCTTTCGACGCGTACTTATGATAGGACTATTAGCGACAGCTCATCTTTTAAAAAAATATTGTTTCAGGAGTAGTGGTCGACCAAGGCTCTTCCTCGATTAATCAAGCCTTTGGTTTTTTGACTGTAACTTCGAAAATATCGCACTAAGGAGGCTCTGCCTGCGATTTTTGTGATCCTCTTTCTTTCCTCTTTAAGCGTGTATAAGCACAACTCGACCGAAACACTTTCCATTTTTTGCCAATATAAATTGCAAGGGGTATGTATTCCTCACCGTTTCCTCGATTTTCTATAATCGCCTGTAACTTTCGAAACACCGATCGAAACCTATGATAATCGTACATTTTCTTGAAGCTGTCGACGCGTGCCTTAAGATAGGACTATCAGCGAAAGCCCATCTTTAAAAAAAATATTGTTTCAGTAGTAGTGGTCGACCAAGGCTCTTCCTCGATTATTCAAGTCCTTGGTTTTTTTGGCTGTAACTTCAAAAATAATGCACCTACAAGGCTCCGCCTGCGATTTTTGTGATCCTCTTTCCATCCTCTTAAAGCGTGTATAAGCACAAGTCGACCGAAACACTATCCATTTTTTGCCAAAATAAATTGCAAGGAGTATGTATTCCTTACCGTTTCCTCGATTTTCTATAATCGCCTGTAACTTTCGAACCACCGATCGAAACCTATGATAATCATATATTTTCTTGAAGCTCTCGACGCGTACCTTATGATAGGACCATCAGCAAAAGCCCGTCTTTACAAAAAAATTGTTTCAGTTGTAGTGGTCGACTAAGGCTCTTCCTCGATTAATCAGGTCCTTGGTTTTTTGGCTGTAACTTCGAAAATAATGCACCTACAAGGCTCTGCCTGCGATTTTTGTGATCCTCTTTCCATCCTCTTTAAGCATGTATAAGCACAAATCGACCGAAACACTTTCCATTTTTTGCCGAAATAAATTGCAAGGGGTATGTGCTCCTTACCGTTTCCTCGATTTTCTATAATCGCCTGTAACTTTCGAAACACCGATCGAAACCTATGATAATTACACATTTTCTTGAAGCTCTCGACGCATACTTTAAGATTGGACTATCAGCGAAAGCCCATCTTTAAAAAAAAATTGTTTCAGTTGTAGTGGTCGACCAAGGCTCTTCCTCGATTAATGAAGTCTTTGGTTTTTTGGCTGTAACTTGGAAAATAATGCACTTAGGAGGCTCTGCCTGCGATTTTTGTGATCCTCTTTCCATCCTCTTTAAGCATGTGTAAGCACAAGTCGACCGAAACACTTTCCATTTTTTGCCGAAATAAATTGCAAGGGGTGTGTATTCCTTACCGATTCCTCGATTTTCGATAATCGCCTGTAACTTTCGAAACACCGATCGAAACCTATGATAATCATACATTTTCTTGAAGCTGTCGACGCGTACCATAAGATAGGACTATCAGCGAAAGCCCATCTTTAAAAAAAATATTGTATTAGTAGCAGTGGTCGACCAAGGCTCTTCCTCGATTAATCAAGTCTTTGGTTTTTTGGCTGTAAGTTCGAAAATATTGCACCTACAAGGCTCTGCATGCGATTTGTCTGATCCTCTTTCTATCCTCTTTAAGCACGTATAGGCACAAATCGACCGAAACACTTTCCATTTTTTGCCGAAATAAATTGCAAGGGGTATGTGTTCCTTACCGTTTCCTCGATTTTCTATAATCGCCTGTAACTTTCGAACCACCGATCGAAACCTATGATAATCATACATTTTCTTGAAGCTGTCGACGCGTACCTTAAGATAGGACTATCAGCGAAAGCCCATCTTTAAAAAAAATATTGTATCAGTAGTAGTGGTCGACCAAGGCTCTTCCTCGATTAATCAAGTCTTTGGTTTTTTGTCTGTAACTTCGAAAATAATGCACCTACAAGCCTCTGCCTGCGATTTTTGTGATCCTCTTTCCATCCTCTTTAAGCATGTATAAGCACAAGTCGACCGAAACACTTTCTATTTTTTGCCGAAATAAATTGCAAGGGGTATGTATTCCTTACCGTTTCCTCGATTTTCTATAATCGCCTGTAACTTTCGAAACACCGATCGAAACCTATGATAATTACACATTTTCTTGAAGCTCTCGACGCATACTTTAAGATTGGACTATCAGCGAAAGCCCATCTTTAAAAAAAAATTGTTTCAGTTGTAGTGGTCGACCAAGGCTCTTCCTCGATTAATGAAGTCTTAAGTTTTTTGGCTGTAACTTGGAAAATAATGCACTTAGGAGACTCTGCCTGCGATTTTTCTGATCCTCTTTCCATCCTCTTTAAGCATGTGTAAGCACAAGTCGACCGAAACACTTTCCATTTTTTGCCGAAAAAAATTGCAAGGGGTGTGTATTCCTTACCGTTTCCTCGATTTTCTATAATCGCCTGTAACTTTCGAAACACCGATCGAAACCTATGATAATCATCCATTTTCTTGAAGCTGTCGACGCGTACCATAAGATAGGACTATCAGCGAAAGCCCATCTTTAAAAAAAATATTGTATTAGTAGCAGTGGTCGACCAAGGCTCTTCCTCGATTAATCAAGTCTTTGGTTTTTTGGCTGTAACTTCGACAATAATGCACCTACAAGGCTCTGCCTGCGATTTGTGTGATCCTCTTTCCATCCTCTTAAAGCATGTATAAGCACAAGTCGACCGAAACACTATCCATTTTTTGCCAAAATAAATTGCAAGGGGTATGTATTCCTTACCGTTTCCTCGATTTTCTATAATCGCCTGTAACTTTCGAAACACCGATCGAAACCTATGATAATCATATATTTTCTTGAAGCTCTCGACGCGTACCTTATGATAGGACTATCAGCGAAAGCCCATCTTTAAGAAAAAATGGTTTCAGTTGTAGTGGTCGACCAAGGCTCTTCCTCGATTAATCAAGCCTTTGGTTTTTTGGCTGTAACTTCGAAAATAATGCACCTACAAGGCTCTGCCTGCGATTTTTGTGATCCTCTTTCCATCCTCTTTAAGCATGTATAAGCACAAGTCGACCGAAACACTTTCTATTTTTTGCCGAAATAAATTGCAAGGGGTATGTATTCCTTACCGTTTCCTCGATTTTCTATAATCGCCTGTAACTTTCGAAACACCGATCGAAACCTATGATAATCACACATTATCTTGAAGCTCTCGACGCGTACCTTATGATACGACTATCAGCGAAAGCCCTTCTTTAAAAAAAAATAATGTTTCAGTAGTAGTGGTTGACCAAGGCTCTTCCTCGATTAATGAAGTCTTGGGTTTTTTGGCTGTAACTTGGAAAATATTGCACTTAGGAGGCTCTGCCTGCGATTTTTTTGATCCTCTTTCCATCCTCTTTAAGCGTGTGTAAGCACAAGTCGACCGAAACACTATCCATTTTTTGCCGAAATAAATTGCAATGGGTATGTATTCCTTACCGTTTCCTCGATATTCTTTAATCGCCTGTAACTTTCGAAACATCGATCGAAACGTATGATGATCATATATGTCCTTGAGGCTCTCGACGCGTACTTAAGATAGGACTATCAGCGACAGCTCATCTTTAAAAAAAATATTGTTTGAGTAGTAGTGGTCGACCAAGGCTCTTCCTCGATTATTCAAGTCTTTGGTTTTTTGGCTGTAACTTCGAAAATAATGCACCTACAAGGCTCCGCTTGCGATTTTCGTGATCCTCCTTCCATCCTCTTTAAGCATGTAAAAGCACAAGTCGACCGAAACACTTTCCATTTTTCGCCGAAATAAATTGCAAGGGGTATGTATTCCTTACCGATTCCTCGATATTCTTTAATCGCCTGTAACTTTCGAAACATCGATCGAAACGTATGATGATCATATATGTCCTTGAGGCTCTCGACGCGTACTTAAGATAGGACTATCAGCGACAGCTCATCTTTAAAAAAAATATTGTATTAGTAGCAGTGGTCGACCAAGGCTCTTCCTCGATTAATCAAGTCTTTGGTTTTTTGGCTGTAAGTTCGAAAATATTGCACCTACAAGGCTCTGCATGCGATTTGTCTGATCCTCTTTCTATCCTCTTTAAGCATGTATAAGCACAAGTCGACCGAATAACTTTCCATTCTTTGCCGAAATAAATTGCAAGGGGTATGTATTCCTTACCATCACATTACCAATTCAACATGACAATGCAGTAAACTTCCGTACCGACACAGAAGATCTAAGTAAATTCTACTACAATCTAAGATACAGATCACCCATACACACAGCACCACCCAACACACACACTACACGCCACGTGACAAGCACAACCAATAATACACTCATCCCCTCCTCAGATAATGGAACTTCCGAACGATAGAAGACTACGCACTCATTAGTCTTTTAACCGTCTCATCATGCGGCCACTGCTTCCCGTCCACAGGATGGACTGAAGAGGTATCTCGCAGGAGAGATGCCTCTACAGCCGGACCTTGGACCTGGAGAGTGACCGCAGAAGAGTTCGATTATACAAACAAGAAGAAACCTTTGTCAAAATTTAAACAATACCCACACGGCCTAGAATCATTATAGAATCATTAAAGCATCACGAAAAGGACATATAAAGCAGTTTTATAGTTTATCAAGATACATACAGCACAATCACAGGTATACATAATTCATACAAACTTTATCGATATTTCTTCTATTAATTAACCATAAATAAAATATTACTCAGATCAAAAATCTGTAATCCATATCAATAATACGAACACTAATTACAGAACAGCCATACACTGAACCTATCCAGAACCACATATTCAAATTAAAAATAAGATACAGGATTCATTAAGGTAAACCAATATTCAATATTAATACAAAACACAATCACAAAACAACGTTCTAAACATGTTTAAAAATTTATACTGTATATAGTTTCTGAAGAGGACCCAATAAAAGGTGTCGAAACGTTAAATTGAATTCTTGCATCACTTATTCAAAACGGTCCTTCCATCGCCGCAACGAGACAGTTCTTCATAACAACGGTGGACCGAAGGTCATGGATATGTATTCCTTACCGTTTCCTCGATTTTCTATAATCGCCTGTAACTTTCGAACCACCGATCGAAACCTATGAGAATCATACATTTTCTTGAAGCTCTCGAAGCATACCTTAAGATTGGGCTATCAGCGAAAGCCCATCTTTAAAAAAAAATTGTTTTAGTTGTAGTGGTCGACCAAGGCTCTTCCTCGATTAATCAAGCCTTTGGTTTTTTGGCTGTAACTTCGAAAATAATGCACTCAGGAGGCTCTGTCTGAGATTTTTGTGATCCTCTTTCCATCCTCTTTAAGCGTGTATAAGCACGAAGTCGACCGAAACACTTTCTATTTTTTGCCGAAATAAATTGCAAGGGGTATGTATTCCTTACCGTTTCCTCGATTTTTTATTATCGCCTGTAACTTTCGAAACACCGATCGAAACCTATGATAATCACACATTTTCTTGAAGCTCTCGACGCATACCTTAAGATTGGGCTATCAGCGAAAGCCCATCTTTAAAAAAAAATTGTTTCAGTTGTAGTGGTCGACCAAGGCTCTTCCTCGATTAATCAAGTCTTTGGTTTTTTGGCTGTAACTTGGAAAATATTGCACTTAGAAGGCTCTGCCTGAGATTTTTGTGATCCTCTTTTCATCCTCTTTAAGCGTGTATAAGCACAAGTCCACCGAAACACGTTCCATTTTTTGCCGAAATAAATTGCAAGGGGTATGTATTCCTTACCGTTTCCTCGATTTTTTATTATCGCCTGTAACTTTCGAAACACCGATCGAAACCTATGATAATCACACATTTTCTTGAAGCTCTCGACGCATACCTTAAGATTGGGCTATCAGCGAAAGCCCATCTTTAAAAAAAAATTGTTTCAGTTGTAGTGGTCGACCAAGGCTCTTCCTCGATTAATCAAGTCTTTGGTTTTTTGGCTGTAACTTGGAAAATATTGCACTTAGAAGGCTTTGCCTGAGATTTTTGTGATCCTCTTTTCATCCTCTTTAAGCGTGTATAAGCACAAGTCCACCGAAACACGTTCCATTTTTTGCCGAAATAAATTGCAAGGGGTATGTATTCCTTACCGGTTCCTCGATTTTCTATAATCGCCTGTAACTTTCGAAACACCGATCGAAACCTATAATAATCATACATTTTCTTGAAGCTTTCGACGTGTACTTATGATAGGACTATTAGCGACAGCTCATCTTTTAAAAAAATATTGTTTCAGTAGTAGTGGTCGATCAAGGCTCTTCCTCGATTAATCAAGCCTTTGGTTTTTCGGCTGTAACTTGGAAAATAATGCACTTAGGAGGCTCTGCCTGCGATTTTTGGGATCCTCTTTCCATCCTCTTTAGGCACGTATAAGCACAAGTTGACCGAAACACTTTCCATTTTTTGCCGAAATAAATTGCAAGGAGTATGTATTCCTCACCGTTTCCTCGATTTTCTATAATCGCCTGTAACTTTCGAAACACCGATCGAAACCTATGATAATCATACATTTTCTTGAAGCAATCGACGCGTACCTTAAGATAGGACTATCAGCGAAAGACCATCTTTACAAAAAAATTGTTTCAGTTGTATTGGTCGACCAAGGCTCTTCCTCGATTAATCAAGCCTTTGGTTTTTTGGCTGTAACTTCGAAAATATCGCACATAGGAGGCTCTGCCTGCGATTTTTGTGATCCTCTTTCCATCCTCTTTAAGCACGTATAAGGACAAGTTGACCGAAACACTTTCCATTTTTTGCCGAAAGAAATTGCAAGGGGTATGTATTCCTTACCGTTTCCCCGATTTTCTATAATCGCCTGTAACATTCGAAACACCGATCGAAACCTATTGTGATCATACATTTTCTTGAAGCTCTCGACGCGTACCTTATGATAGGACTATCAGCGAAAGCCCATCTTTAAAAAAAAATTGTTTCAGTGTAGTGGTCGACCAAGGCTCTTCCTCGATTAATCAAGCCTTTGGTTTTTTGGCTGTAACTTCGAAAATAATGCACTTACAAGTCTCTGCCTGCGATTTTTGTGATCCCCTTTTCATCCTCTTTAAGCGTGTATAAGCACAAGTCCACCGAAACACGTTCCATTTTTTGCCGAAATAAATTGCAAGGGGTATGTATTCCTTACCGGTTCCTCGATTTTCTATAATCGCCTGTAACTTTCGAAACACCGATCGAAACCTATAATAATCATACATTTTCTTGAAGCTTTCGACGTGTACTTATGATAGGACTATTAGCGACAGCTCATCTTTTAAAAAAATATTGTTTCAGTAGTAGTGGTCGACCAAGGCTCTTCCTCGATTAATCAAGCCTTTGGTTTTTCGGCTGTAACTTGGAAAATAATGCACTTAGGAGGCTCTGCCTGCGATTTTTGGGCTCCTCTTTCCATCCTCTTTAGGCACGTATAAGCACAAGTCCACCGAAACACGTTCCATTTTTTGCCGAAATAAATTGCAAGGAGTATGTATTCCTCACCGTTTCCTCGATTTTCTATAATCGCCTGTAACTTTCGAAACACCGATCGAAACCTATGATAATCATACATTTTCTTGAAGCTATCGACGCGAACCTTAAGATAGGACTATCAGCGAAAGCCCATCTTTACAAAAAAATTGTTTCAGTTGTATTGGTCGACCAAGGCTCTTCCTCGATTAATCAAGCCTTTGGTTTTTTGGCTGTAACTTCGAAAATATCGCACTTAGGAGGCTCTGCCTGCGATTTTTGTGATCCTCTTTCCATCCTCTTTAAGCACGTATAAGGACAAGTTGACCGAAACACTTTCCATTTTTTGCCGAAATAAATTGCAAGGAGTATGTATTCCTCACCGTTTCCCCGATTTTCTACAATCGCCTGTAACTTTCGAAACACCGATCGAAACCTATGATAATCATACATTTTCTTGAAGCTGTCGACGCGTGCCTTAAGATAGGACTATCAGCGAAAGCCCATCTTTAAAAAAAATATTGTTTCAGTAGTAGTGGTCGACCAAGGCTCTTCCTCGATTATTCAAGTCCTTGGTTTTTTGGCTGTAACTTCGAAAATAATGCACTTACAAGTCTCTGCCTGCGATTTTTGTGATCCTCTTTTCATCCTCTTTAAGCGTGTATAAGCACAAGTCCCCCGAAACACGTTCCATTTTTTGCCGAAATAAATTGCAAGGAGTATGTATTCCTCACCGTTTCCTCGATTTTCTATAATCGCCTGTAACTTTCGAAACACCGATCGAAACCTATGATAATCATACATTTTCTTGAAGCTATCGACGCGTACCTTAAGATAGGACTATCAGCGAAAGCCCATCTTTACAAAAAAATTGTTTCAGTTGTATTGGTCGACCAAGGCTCTTCCTCGATTAATCAAGCCTTTGGTTTTTTGGCTGTAACTTCGAAAATATCGCACTTAGGAGGCTCTGCCTGCGATTTTTGTGATCCTCTTTCCATCCTCTTTAAGCACGTATAAGGACAAGTTGACCGAAACACTTTCCATTTTTTGCCGAAATAAATTGCAAGGAGTATGTATTCCTCACCGTTTCCCCGATTTTCTACAATCGCCTGTAACTTTCGAAACACCGATCGAAACCTATGATAATCATACATTTTCTTGAAGCTGTCGACGCGTGCCTTAAGATAGGACTATCAGCGAAAGCCCATCTTTAAAAAAAATATTGTTTCAGTAGTAGTGGTCGACCAAGGCTCTTCCTCGATTATTCAAGTCCTTGGTTTTTTGGCTGTAACTTCGAAAATAATGCACTTACAAGTCTCTGCCTGCGATTTTTGTGATCCTCTTTTCATCCTCTTTAAGCGTGTATAAGCACAAGTCCCCCGAAACACGTTCCATTTTTTGCCGAAATAAATTGCAAGGGGTATGTATTCCTTACCGGTTCCTCGATTTTCTATAATCGCCTGTAACTTTCGAAACACCGATCGAAACCTATAATAATCATACATTTTCTTGAAGCTTTCGACGCGTACTTATGATAGGACTATTAGCGACAGCTCATCTTTTAAAAAAATATTGTTTCAGGAGTAGTGGTCGACCAAGGCTCTTCCTCGATTAATCAAGCCTTTGGTTTTTTGACTGTAACTTCGAAAATATCGCACTAAGGAGGCTCTGCCTGCGATTTTTGTGATCCTCTTTCTTTCCTCTTTAAGCGTGTATAAGCACAACTCGACCGAAACACTTTCCATTTTTTGCCAATATAAATTGCAAGGGGTATGTATTCCTTACCGTTTCCTCGATTTTCTATAATCGCCTGTAACTTTCGAACCACCGATCGAAACCTATGATAATCATATATTTTCTTGAAGCTCTCGACGCATACTTTAAGATTGGACTATCAGCGAAAGCCCATCTTTAAAAAAAAATTGTTTCAGTTGTAGTGGTCGACCAAGGCTCTTCCTCGATTAATGAAGTCTTTGGTTTTTTGGCTGTAACTTGGAAAATAATGCACTTAGGAGGCTCTGCCTGCGATTTTTGTGATCCTCTTTCCATCCTCTTTAAGCAAGTGTAAGCACAAGTCGACCGAAACACTTTCCTTTTTTTGCCGAAATAAATTGCAAGGGGTGTGTATTCCTTACCGATTCCTCGATTTTCGATAATCGCCTGTAACTTTCGAAACACCGATCGAAACCTATGATAATCACACATTATCTTGAAGCTCTCGACGCGTACCTTATGATACGACTATCAGCGAAAGCCCTTCTTTAAAAAAAAATAATGTTTCAGTAGTAGTGGTTGACCAAGGCTCTTCCTCGATTAATGAAGTCTTGGGTTTTTTGGCTGTAACTTGGAAAATAATGCACTTAGGAGGCTCTGCCTGCGATTTTTTTGATCCTCTTTCCATCCTCTTTAAGCGTGTGTAAGCACAAGTCGACCGAAACACTATCAATTTTTTGCCGAAATAAATTGCAATGGGTATGTATTCCTTACCGTTTCCTCGATATTCTTTAATCGCCTGTAACTTTCGAAACATCGATCGAAACGTATGATGATCATATATGTCCTTGAGGCTCTCGACGCGTACTTAAGATAGGACTATTAGCGACAGCTCATCTTAAAAAAAAATATTGTTTCAGTAGTAGTGGTCGACCAAGGCTCTTCCTCGATTAATCAAGCCTTTGGTTTTTCGGCTGTAACTTTGAAAATAATGCACTTAGGAGGCTCCGCCTGCGATTTTTGTGATCCTCTTTCCATCCTCTTTAAGCGTGTATAAGCACAAGTCGACCGAAACACTTTCCATTTTTCGCCGAAATAAATTGCAAGGGGTATGTATTCCTTACCGATTCCTCGATATTCTATAATCGCCTGTAACTTTCGAAACACCGATCGAAACCTATGACAATCATACATTTTCTTGAAGCTGTCGACGCATACCTTAAGATAGGACTATCAGCGACAGCTCATCTTTAAAAAAAATATTGTTTGAGTAGTAGTGGTCGACCAAGGCTCTTCCTCGATTATTCAAGTCTTTGGTTTTTTGGCTGTAACTTCGAAAATAATGCACCTACAAGGCTCCGCTTGCGATTTTCGTGATCCTCCTTCCATCCTCTTTAAGCATGTAAAAGCACAAGTCGACCGAAACACTTTCCATTTTTCGGCGAAATAAATTGCAAGGGGTATGTATTCCTTACCGATTCCTCGATATTCTATAATCGCCTGTAACTTTCGAAACACCGATCGAAACCTATGACAATCATACATTTTCTTGAAGCTGTCGACGCATACCTTAAGATAGGACTATCAGCGACAGCTCATCTTTAAAAAAAATATTGTATTAGTAGCAGTGGTCGACCAAGGCTCTTCCTCGATTAATCAAGTCTTTCGTTTTTTGGCTGTAAGTTCGAAAATATTGCACCTACAAGGCTCTGCATGCGATTTGTCTGATCCTCTTTCTATCCTCTTTAAGCATGTATAAGCACAAGTCGACCGAATAACTTTCCATTCTTTGCCGAAATAAATTGCAAGGGGTATGTATTCCTTACCATGACATTACCAATTCAACATGACAATGCAGTAAACTTCCGTACCGACACAGAAGATCTAAGTAAATTCTACTACAATCTAAGATACAGATCACCCATACACACAGCACCACCCAACACACACACTACACGCCACGTGACAAGCACAACCAATAATACACTCATCCCCTCCTCAGATAATGGAACTTCCGAACGATAGAAGACTACGCACTCATTAGTCTTTTAACCGTCTCATCATGCGGCCACTGCTTCCCGTCCACAGGATGGACTGAAGAGGTATCTCGCAGGAGAGATGCCTCTACAGCCGGACCTTGGACCTGGAGAGTGACCGCAGAAGAGTTCGATTATACAAACAAGAAGAAACCTTTGTCAAAATTTAAACAATACCCACACGACCTAGAATCATTATAGAATCATTAAAGCATCACGAAAAGGACATATAAAGCAGTTTTATAGTTTATCAAGATACATACAGCACAATCACAGGTATACATAATTCATACAAACTTTATCGATATTTCTTCTATTAATTAACCATAAATAAAATATTACTCAGATCAAAAATCTGTAATCCATATCAATAATACGAACACTAATTACAGAACACCCATACACTGAACCTATCCAGAACCACATATTCAAATTAAAAATAAGATACAGGATTCATTAAGGTAAACCAATATTCAATATTAATACAAAACACAATCACAAAACAACGTTCTAAACATGTTTAAAAATTTATACTGTATATAGTTTCTGAAGAGGACCCAATAAAAGGTGTCGAAACGTTAAATTGAATTCTTGCATCACTTATTCAAAACGGTCCTTCCATCGCCGCAACGAGACAGTTCTTCATAACAACGGTGGACCGAAGGTCATGGATATGTATTCCTTACCGTTTCCTCGATTTTCTATAATCGCCTGTAACTTTCGAACCACCGATCGAAACCTATGAGAATCATACATTTTCTTGAAGCTCTCGAAGCATACCTTAAGATTGGGCTATCAGCGAAAGCCCATCTTTAAAAAAAAATTGTTTTAGTTGTAGTGGTCGACCAAGGCTCTTCCTCGATTAATCAAGCCTTTGGTTTTTTGGCTGTAACTTCGAAAATAATGCACTCAGGAGGCTCTGTCTGAGATTTTTGTGATCCTCTTTCCATCCTCTTTAAGCGTGTATAAGCACGAAGTCGACCGAAACACTTTCTATTTTTTGCCGAAATAAATTGCAAGGGGTATGTATTCCTTACCGTTTCCTCGATTTTCTATAATCGCCTGTAACTTTCGAACCACCGATCGAAACCTATGATAATCATACATTTTCTTGAAGCTGTCGACGCGTACCTTAAGATATGACTATCAGCGAAAGCCCATCTTTAAAAAAAATATTGTATCAGTAGTAGTGGTCGACCAAGGCTCTTCCTCCATTAATCAAGTCTTTGGTTTTTTGTCTGTAACTTCGAAAATAATGCACCTACAAGCCTCTGCCTGCGATTTTTGTGATCCTCTTTCCATTCTCTTTAAGCATGTATAAGCACAAGTCGACCGAAACACTTTCTATTTTTTGCCGAAATAAAATGCAAGGGGTATGTATTCCTTACCGTTTCCTCGATTTTCTATAATCGCCTGTAACTTTCGAAACACCGATCGAAACCTATAATAATTACACATTTTCTTGAAGCTCTCGACGCATACTTTAGGATTGGACTATCAGCGAAAGCCCATCTTTAAAAAAAAATTGTTTCAGTTGTAGTGGTCGACCAAGGCTCTTCCTCGATTAATGAAGTCTTGGGTTTTTTGGCTGTAACTTGGAAAATAATGCACTTAGGAGACTCTGCCTGCGATTTTTCTGATCCTCTTTCCATCCTCTTTAAGCACGTATAAGCACAATTTGACCGAAACACTTTCCATTTTTTGCCGAAATAAATTGCAAGGAGTATGTATTCCTCACCGTTTCCTCGATTTTCTATAATCGCCTGTAACTTTCGAAACACCGATCGAAACCTATGATAATCATATATTTTCTTGAAGCTCTCGACGCGTACCTTATGATAGGACCATCAGCAAAAGCCTATCTTTACAAAAAAAATGTTTCAGTTGTAGTGGTCGACTAAGGCTCTTCCTCGATTAATCAGGTCTTTGGTTTTTTGGCTGTAACTTCGAAAATAATGCACCTACAAGGCTCTGCCCGCGATTTGTCTGATCCTCTTTCCATCCTCTTTAAGCGTGTATCAGCACGAAGTCGACCGAAACACTTTCTATTTTTTGCCGAAATAAATTGCAAGGGTTATGTATTCCTTACCGTTTCCTCGATTTTCCATAATCGCCTGTAACTTTCGAAACACCGATCGAAACCTATGATAATCACACATTTTCTTGAAGCTCTCGACGCATACCTTAAGATTGGACTATCAGCGAAAGCCCATCTTTAAAAAAAAATGGTTTCAGTTGTAGTGGTCGACCAAGGCTCTTCCTCGATTAATCAAGCCTTTGGTTTTTTGGCTGTAACTTCGAAAATAATGCACCTACAAGGCTCTGCCTGCGATTTTTGTGATCCTCTTTCCATCCTCTTTAAGCATGTGTAAGCACAAGTCGACCGAAACACTTTCTATTTTTTGCCGAAATAAATTGCAAGGGGTATGTATTCCTTACCGTTTCCTCGATTTTCTATAATCGCCTGTAACTTTCGAAACACCGATCGAAACCTATGATAATCACACATTATCTTGAAGCTCTCGACGCGTACCTTATGATAGGACTATCAGCGAAAGCCCTTCTTTAAAAAAAAATAATGTTTCAGTAGTAGTGGTTGACCAAGGCTCTTCCTCGATTAATGAAGTCTTGGGTTTTTTGGCTGTAACTTCGAAAATAATGCACCTACAAGGCTCTGCCTGCGATTTTTGTGATCCTCTTTCCATCCTCTTTAAGCATGTATAAGCACAAGTCGACCGAAACACTTTCTATTTTTTGCCGAAATAAATTGCAAGGGGTATGTATTCCTTACCGTTTCCTCGATTTTCTATAATCGCCTGTAACTTTCGAAACACCGATCGAAACCTATGATAATCACACATTATCTTGAAGCTCTCGACGCGTACCTTATGATAGGACTATCAGCGAAAGCCCTTCTTTAAAAAAAAATAATGTTTCAGTAGTAGTGGTTGACCAAGGCTCTTCCTCGATTAATGAAGTCTTGGGTTTTTTGGCTGTAACTTGGAAAATAATGCACTTAGGAGGCTCTGCCTGCGATTTTTTTGATCCTCTTTCCATCCTCTTTAAGCGTGTATAAGCACAAGTCGACCGAAACACTTTCTATTTTTTGCCGAAATAAATTGCAAGGGGTATGTATTCCTTACCGTTTCTTCGATTTTCTATAATCGCCTGTAACTTTCGAACCACCGATCGAAACCTATTATAATCATACATTTTCTTGAAGCTGTCGGCGCGTACCTTAAGATAGGACTATCAGCGAAAGCCCATCTTTAAAAAAAAGATTGTTTCAGTAGTAGTGGTCGACCAAGGCTCATCCTCGATTAAACAAGCCTTTGGTTTTTTCGCTGTAACTTCGAACATAATGCACATAGGAGGCTCTGCCTGCGATTTTTGTGATCCTCTTTCCTTCCTCTTTAAGCGTGTGTAAGCACAAGTCGACCGAAACACTATCCATTTTTTGCCGAAATAAATTGCAATGGGTATGTATTCCTTACCGTTTCCTCGATATTCTTTAATCGCCTGTAACTTTCGAAACATCGATCGAAACCTATGATAATCATATATGTCCTTGAGGCTCTCGACGCGTACTTAAGATAGGACTATTAGCGACAGCTCATCTTAAAAAAAATTATTGTTTCAGTAGTAGTGGTCGACCAAGGCTCTTCCTCGATTATTCAAGTCTTTGGTTTTTTGGCTGTAACTTCGAAAATAATGCACCTACAAGGCTCCGCTTGCGATTTTCGTGATCCTCCTTCCATCCTCTTTAAGCATGTAAAAGCACAAGTCGACCGAAACACTTTCCATTTTTTGCCGAAATAAATTGCAAGGGGTATGTATTCCTTACCGTTTCCTCGATTTTCTATAATCGCCTGTAACTTTCGAAACACCGATCGAAACCTATGATAATCATACATTTTCTTTAAGCTGTCGGCGCGTGCCTTAAGATAGGACTATCAGCGAAAGCCCATCTTTAAAAAAAATATTGTTTGATTAGTAGTGGTCGACCAAGGCTCTTCCTCGATTATTCAAGTCCTTGGTTTTTTGGCTGTAACTTCGAAAATAATGTACTTCCAAGGCTCTGGCTGCGATTTTTGTGATCCTCTTTCCATCCTCTTTAAGCGTGTATAAGCACAAGTCGAACGAAACACTTTCCATTTTTTGCCGAAATAAATTGCAAGGGGTATGTATTCCTTACCGTTTCCTCGATTTTCTATAATCGCCTGTAACTTTCGAATCACCGATCGAAACCTATGATAATCATACATTTTATTGAAGCTGTCGGCGCGTACCTTAAGATAGGACTATCAGCGAAAGCCCATTTTTAAAGAAAATATTGTTTCAGTAGTAGTGGTCGATCAAGGCTCTTCCTCGATTAATCAAGTCTTTGGTTTTTTGGCTGTAACTTCGAAAATAATGCACCTACAAGGCTCTGCCTACGATTTTTGTGATCCTCTTTCCACCCTCTTTAAGCACGTATAAGCACAAGTCGACCGAAAAACTTTCCATTCTTTGCCGAAATAAATTGCAAGGGGTATGTATTCCTTACCGTTTCCTCGATTTTCTTTAATCGCCTGTAACTTTCGAAACACCGATCGAAACCTATGATAATCACACATTTTCTTGAAGCTCTCGTCGCTTACCTTATGATAGGACTATCAGCGAAAGCTGTTCTTTAAAAAAAAATAATGTTTCAGTAGTAGGGGTTGACCAAGGCTCTTCCTCGATTAATGAAGTCTTGGGTTCTTTGGCTGTTACTTGGAAAATAATACACTTAGGAGGCTCTGCCTGCGATTTTTTTTATCCTCTTTCCATCCTCTTTATGCGTGTATAAGCACTAGTCGACCGAAACACTTTCTATTTTTTGCCGAAATAAATTGCAAGGGGTATGTATTCCTTACCGTTTCCTCGATTTTCTATAATCGCCTGTAACTTTCGAAACACCGATCGAAACCTATGATAATCACACATTTTCTTGAAGCCCTCGACGCATACCTTAAGATTGGACTATCAGCGAAAGCCCATGTTTAAAAAAAAATTGTTTCAGTTGTAGTGGGCGACCAAGGCTCTTCCTCGATTAATCAAGCCTTTGGTTTTTTGGCTGTAACTTCGAAAATAATGCACCTACAAGGCTCTGCCTGCGATTTGTGTGATCCGCTTTCCATCCTCTTAAAGAATGTATAAGCACAAGTCGACCGAAACACTATCCATTTTTTGCCGAAATAAATTGCAAGGGGTATGTATTCCTTACCGTTTCCTCGATTTTCTATAATCGCCTGTAACTTTCGAACCACCGATCGAAACCTATGAGAATCATACATTTTCTTGAAGCTCTGGACGCATACCTTAAGATTGGGCTATCAGCGAAAGCCCATCTTTAAAAAAAAATTGTTTTAGTTGTAGTGGTCGACCAAGGCTCTTCCTCGATTAATCAAGCCTTTGGTTTTTTGGCTGTAACTTCGAAAATAATGCACTCAGGAGGCTCTGTCTGAGATTTTTGTGATCCTCTTTCCATCCTCTTTAAGCGTGTATAAGCACGAAGTCGACCGAAACACTTTCTATTTTTTGCCGAAATAAATTGCAAGGGGTATGTATTCCTTACCGTTTCCTCGATTTTCTATAATCGCCTGTAACTTTCGAAACACCGATCGAAACCTATGATAATCACACATTTTCTTGAAGCCCTCGACGCATACCTTAAGATTGGACTATCAGCGAAAGCCCATGTTTAAAAAAAAATTGTTTCAGTTGTAGTGGTCGACCAAGGCTCTTCCTCGATTAATCAAGCCTTTGGTTTTTTGGCTGTAACTTCGAAAATAATGAACCTACAAGGCTCTGCCTGCGATTTGTGTGATCCGCTTTCAATCCTCTTAAAGAATGTATAAGCACAAGTCGACCGAAACACTATCCATTTTTTGCCGAAATAAATTGCAAGGGGTATGTATTCCTTACCATGACATTACCAATTCAACATGACAATGCAGTAAACTTCCGTACCGACACAGAAGATCTAAGTAAATTCTACTACAATCTAAGATACAGATCACCCATACACACAGCACCACCCAACACACACACTACACGCCACGTGACAAGCACAACCAATAATACACTCATCCCCTCCTCAGATAATGAAACTTCCGAACGATAGAAGACTACGCACTCATTAGTCTTTTAACCGTCTCATCATGCGGCCACTGCTTCCCGTCCACAGGATGGACTGAAGAGGTATCTCGCAGGAGAGATGCCTCTACAGCCGGACCTTGGACCTGGAGAGTGACCGCAGAAGAGTTCGATTATACAAACAAGAAGAAACCTTTGTCAAAATTTAAACAATACCCACACGGCCTAGAATCATTATAGAATCATTAAAGCATCACGAAAAGGACATATAAAGCAGTTTTATAGTTTATCAAGATACATACAGCACAATCACAGGTATACATAATTCATACAAACTTTATCGATATTTCTTCTATTAATTAACCATAAATAAAATATTACTCAGATCAAAAATCTGTAATCCATATCAATAATACGTACACTAATTACAGAACAGCCATACACTGAACCTATCCAGAACCACATATTCAAATTAAAAATAAGATACAGGATTCATTAAGGTAAACCAATATTCAATATTAATACAAAACACAATCACAAAACAACGTTCTAAACATGTTTAAAAATTTATACTGTATATAGTTTCTGAAGAGGACCCAATAAAAGGTGTCGAAACGTTAAATTGAATTCTTGCATCACTTATTCAAAACGGTCCTTCCATCGCCGCAACGAGACAGTTCTTCATAACAACGGTGGACCGAAGGTCATGGATATGTATTCCTTACCGTTTCCTCGATTTTCTATAATCGCCTGTAACTTTCGAACCACCGATCGAAACCTATGAGAATCATACATTTTCTTGAAGCTCTCGAAGCATACCTTAAGATTGGGCTATCAGCGAAAGCCCATCTTTAAAAAAAAATTGTTTTAGTTGTAGTGGTCGACCAAGGCTCTTCCTCGATTAATCAAGCCTTTGGTTTTTTGGCTGTAACTTCGAAAATAATGCACTCAGGAGGCTCTGTCTGAGATTTTTGTGATCCTCTTTCCATCCTCTATAAGCGTGTATAAGCACGAAGTCGACCGAAACACTTTCTATTTTTTGCCGAAATAAATTGCAAGGGGTATGTATTCCTTACCGTTTCCTCGATTTTTTATTATCGCCTGTAACTTTCGAAACACCGATCGAAACCTATGATAATCACACATTTTCTTGAAGCTCTCGACGCATACCTTAAGATTGGGCTATCAGCGAAAGCCCATCTTCAAAAAAAAATTGTTTCAGTTGTAGTGGTCGACCAAGGCTCTTCCTCGATTAATCAAGCCTTTGGTTTTTCGGCTGTAACTTTGAAAATAATGCACTTAGGAGGCTCTACCTGCGATTTTTGGGATCCTCTTTCCATCCTCTTTAAGCACGTACAAGCACAATTTGACCGAAACACTTTCCATTTTTTGCCGAAATAAATTGCAAGGAGTATGTATTCCTCACCGTTTCCTCGATTTTCTATAATCGCCTGTAACTTTCGAAACACCGATCGAAACCTATGATAATCATACTTTTTCTTGAAGCTGTCGACGCGTACCTTAAGATAGGACTATCAGCGAAAGCCCATCTTTAAAAAAAATATTGTATTAGTAGCAGTGGTCGACCAAGGCTCTTCCTCGATTAATCAAGTCTTTGGTTTTTTGGCTGTAAGTTCGAAAATATTGCACCTACAAGGCTCTGCATGCGATTTGTCTGATCCTCTTTCTATCCTCTTTAAGCATGTATAAGCACAAATCGACCGAAACACTTTCCATTTTTTGCCGAAATAAATTGCAAGGGGTATGTGTTCCTTACCGTTTCCTCGATTTTCTATAATCGCCTGTAACTTTCGAACCACCGATCGAAACCTATGATAATCATACATTTTCTTGAAGCTGTCGACGCGTACCTTAAGATATGACTATCAGCGAAAGCCCATCTTTAAAAAAAATATTGTATCAGTAGTAGTGGTCGACCAAGGCTCTTCCTCGATTATTCAAGTCCTTGGTTTTTTGGCTGTAACTTCGAAAATAATGCACTTACAAGGCTCTGCCTGCGATTTTTGTGATCCTCTTTCCATCCTCTTTAAGCTTGTCTAAGCACAAGTCAACCGAAACACTTTCCATTTTTTGCCGAAATAAATTGCAAGGAGAATGTATTCCTCACCGTTTCCTCGATTTTCTATAATCGCCTGTAACTTTCGAAACACCGATCGAAACCTATGATAATCATACATTTTCTTGAAGCTGTCGACGCGTGCCTTAAGATAGGACTATCAGCGAGAGCCCAGCTTTTGAAAAAATATTGTTTCAGTAGTAGTGGTCGACCAAGACTCTTCCTCGATTTTTCAAGTCCTTGGTTTTTTGGCTGTAACTTCGAAAATAATGCACCTACAAGGCTCTGCCTGCGATTTGTGTGATCCTTTTTCCGTCCTCTTAAAGCATGTATAAGCACAAGTCGACCGAAACACTATCCATTTTTTGCCGAAATAAATTGCAAGGGGTATGTATTCCTTACCGTTTCTTCAATTTTCTATAATCGCCTGTAACTTTCGAAGCACCGATCGAAACCTATGATAATCACACATTTTCTTGAAGCTCTCGACGCATACCTTAAGATTGGGCTATCAGCGAAAGCCCATCTTTAAAAAAAAATTGTTTCAGTTGTAGTGGTCGACCAAGGCTCTTCCTCGATTAATCAAGCCTTTGGTTTTTTGACTGTAACTTCGAAAATATCGCACTAAGGAGGCTCTGCCTGCGATTTTTGTGATCCTCTTTCTTTCCTCTTTAAGCGTGTATAAGCACAACTCGACCGAAACACTTTCCATTTTTTGCCAATATAAATTGCAAGGGGTATGTATTCCTCACCGTTTCCTCGATTTTCTATAATCGCCTGTAACTTTCGAAACACCGATCGAAACCTATGATAATCGTACATTTTCTTGAAGCTGTCGACGCGTGCCTTAAGATAGGACTATCAGCGAAAGCCCATCTTTAAAAAAAATATTGTTTCAGTAGTAGTGGTCGACCAAGGCTCTTCCTCGATTATTCAAGTCCTTGGTTTTTTTGGCTGTAACTTCAAAAATAATGCACCTACAAGGCTCCGCCTGCGATTTTTGTGATCCTCCTTCCATCCTCTTTAAGGATGTATAAGCACAATTTGACCGAAACACTTTCCATTTTTTGCCGAAATAAATTGCAAGGAGTATGTATTCCTCACCGTTTCCTCGATTTTCTATAATCGCCTGTAACTTTCGAACCACTGATCGAAACCTATGATAATCATACATTTTCTTGAAGCTGTCGACGCGTACCTTAGGATAGGACTATCAGCGAGAGCCCAGCTTTTGAAAAAATATTGTTTCAGTAGTAGTGGTCGACCAAGACTCTTCCTCGATTTTTCAAGTCCTTGGTTTTTTGGCTGTAACTTCGAAAATAATGCACCTACAAGGCTCTGCCTGCGATTTTTGTGATCCTCTTTCCATCCTCTTTAAGCGTGTATAAGCTCGAAGTCGACCGAAACACTTTCAATTTTTTGCCGAAATAAATTGCAAAGGGTATGTATTCCTTAGCGTTTCCTCGATTTTCTATAATCGCCTGTAACTTTCGAAACACCGACCGAAACCTATGATAATCATACATTTTCTTGAAGCTGTTGACGCGTACCATAAGATAGGACTATCAGCGAAAGCCCATCTTTAAAAAAAATATTGTATTAGTAGCAGTGGTCGACCAAGGCTCTTCCTCGATTAATCAAGTCTTTGGTTTTTTGGCTGTAACTTCGAAAATAATGCACCTACAAGGCTCTGCCTGCGATTTGTGTGATCCTCTTTTCATCCTCTTAAAGCATGTATAAGCACAAGTCGACCGAAACACTATCCATTTTTTGCCAAAATAAATTGCAAGGGGTATGTATTCCTTACCGTTTCCTCGATTTTCTATAATCGCCTGTAACTTTCGAAACACCGATCGAAACCTATGATAATCATATATTTTCTTGAAGCTCTCGACGCGTACCTTATGATAGGACCATCAGCAAAAGCCCATCTTTAAAAAAAAATTGTTTCAGTTGTAGTGGTCGACCAAGGCTCTTCCTCGATTAATGAAGTCTTGGGTTTTTTGGCTGTAACTTGGAAAATAATGCACTTAGGAGACTCTGCCTGCGATTTTTCTGATCCTCTTTCCATCCTCTTTAAGCATGTGTAAGCACAAGTCGACCGAAACACTTTCCATTTTTTGCCGAAAAAAATTGCAAGGGGTGTGTATTCCTTACCGTTTCCTCGATTTTCTATAATCGCCTGTAACTTTCGAAACACCGATCGAAACCTATGATAATCATACATTTTCTTGAAGCTGTCGACGCGTACCATAAGATAGGACTATCAGCGAAAGCCCATCTTTAAAAAAAATTGTTTCAGTTGTAGTGGTAGACCAAGGCTCTTCCTCGATTAATGAAGTCTTTGGTTTTTTGGCTGTAACTTGGAAAATAATGCACTTAGGAGGCTCTGCCTGCGATTTTTGTGATCCTCTTTCCATCCTCTTTAAGCATGTGTAAGCCCAAGTCGACCGAAACACTTTCCATTTTTTGCCGAAATAAATTGCAAGGGGTGTGTATTCCTTACCGATTCCTCGATTTTCGATAATCGCCTGTAACTTTCGAAACACCGATCGAAACCTATGATAATCATACATTTTCTTGAAGCTGTCGACGCGTACCATAAGATAGGACTATCAGTGAAAGCCCATCTTTAAAAAAAATATTGTATTAGTAGCAGTGGTCGACCAAGGCTCTTCCTCGATTAATCAAGTCTTTGGTTTTTTGGCTGTAAGTTCGAAAATATTGCACCTACAAGGCTCTGCATGCGATTTGTCTGATCCTCTTTCTATCCTCTTTAAGCATGTATAAGCACAAATCGACCGAAACACTTTCCATTTTTTGCCGAAATAAATTGCAAGGGGTATGTGTTCCTTACCGTTTCCTCGATTTTCTATAAACGCCTGTAACTTTCGAACCACCGATCGAAACCTATGATAATCATACATTTTCTTGAAGCTGTCGACGCGTACCTTAAGATAGGACTATCAGCGAAAGCCCATCTTTAAAAAAAATATTGTATCAGTAGTAGTGGTCGACCAAGGCTCTTCCTCGATTAATCAAGTCTTTGGTTTTTTGTCTGTAACTTCGAAAATAATGCACCTACAAGCCTCTGCCTGCGATTTTTTTGATCCTCTTTCCATCCTCTTTAAGCATGTATAAGCACAAGTCGACCGAAACACTTTCTATTTTTTGCCGAAATAAATTGCAAGGGGTATGTATTCCTTACCGTTTCCTCGATTTTCTATAATCGCCTGTAACTTTCGAAACACCGATCGAAACCTATGATAATTACACATTTTCTTGAAGCTCTCGACGCATACTTTAAGATTGGACTATCAGCGAAAGCCCATCTTTAAAAAAAAATTGTTTCAGTTGTAGTGGTCGACCAAGGCTCTTCCTCGATTAATGAAGTCTTGGGTTTTTTGGCTGTAACTTGGAAAATAATGCACTTAGCAGACTCTGCCTGCGATTTTTCTGATCCTCTTTCCATCCTCTTTAAGCATGTGTAAGCACAAGTCGACCGAAACACTTTCCATTTTTTGCCGAAAAAAATTGCAAGGGGTGTGTATTCCTTACCGTTTCCTCGATTTTCTATAATCGCCTGTAACTTTCGAAACACCGATCGAAACCTATGATAATCATACATTTTCTTGAAGCTGTCGACGCGTACCATAAGATAGGACTATCAGCGAAAGCCCATCTTTAAAAAAAATATTGTATTAGTAGCAGTGGTCGACCAAGGCTCTTCCTCGATTAATCAAGTCTTTGGTTTTTTGGCTGTAAGTTCGAAAATATTGCACCTACAAGGCTCTGCCTACGATTTGTCTGATCCTCTTTCTATCCTCTTTAAGCATGTATAAGCACAAATCGACCGAAACACTTTCCATTTTTTGCCGAAATAAATTGCAAGGGGTATGTGTTCCTTACCGTTTCCTCGATTTTCTATAATCGCCTGTAACTTTCGAACCACCGATCGAAACCTATGATAATCATACATTTTCTTGAAGCTGTCGACGCGTACCTTAAGATAGGACTATCAGCAAAAGCCCTTCTTTAAAAAAAATAATGTTTCAGTGGTAGTGGTTGACCAAGGCTCTTCCTCGATCAATGAAGTCTTGGGTTTTTTGGCTGTAACTTGGAAAATAATGCACTTAGGAGGCTCTGCCTGCGATTTTTTTGATCCTCTTTCCATCCTTTTTAAGCGTGTATAAGCACAAGCCGACCGAAACACTTTCTATTTTTTGCCGAAATAAATTGCAAGGGGTATGTATTCCTTATCGTTTCCTCGATTTTATATAATCTCCTGTAACTTTCGAAACACCTATCGAAACCTATGATAATCACACATTGTCTTGAAGCTCTCGACGCGTACCTTAAGATAGGACTATCAGCGACAGCCCATCTTTAAAAAAAATATTGTTTCAGTAGTATTGGTCGTCCAAGGCTCTTCCTCGATTAGTCAAGTCTTTGGTTTTTTGGCTGTAACTTCGAAAATAATGCACCTACAAGGCTCTGCCTGCGATTTGTCTGATCCTCTTTCCATCCTCTTTAAGCGTGTATCAGCACGAAGTCGACCGAAACACTTTCTATTTTTTGCCGAAATAAATTGCAAGGGGTATGTATTCCTTACCGTTTCCTCGATTTTCCATAATCGCCTGTAACTTTCGAAACACCGATCGAAACCTATGATAATCACACATTTTCTTGAAGCTCTCGACGCATACCTTAAGATTGGACTATCAGCGAAAGCCCATCTTTAAAAAAAAATGGTTTCAGTTGTAGTGGTCGACCAAGGCTCTTCCTCGATTAATCAAGCTTTTGGTTTTTTGGCTGTAACTTCGAAAATAATGCACCTACAAGGCTCTGCCTGCGATTTTTGTGATCCTCTTTCCATCCTCTTTAAGCATGTATAAGCACAAGTCGACCGAAACACTTTCTATTTTTTGCCGAAATAAATTGCAAGGGGTATGTATTCCTTACCGTTTCCTCGATATTCTTTAATCGCCTGTAACTTTCGAAACATCGATCGAAACGTATGATGATCATATATGTCCTTGAGGCTCTCGACGCGTACTTAAGATAGGACCAATTAGCGACAGCTCATCTTAAAAAAAAATATTGTTTCAGTAGTAGTGGTCGACCAAGGCTCTTCCTCGATTAATCAAGCCTTTGGTTTTTCGGCTGTAACTTTGAAAATAATGCACTTACGAGGCTCTGCCTGCGATTTTTTTGATCCTCTTTCCATCCTCTTTAAGCGTGTATAAGCACAAGTCGACCGAAACACTTTCCATTTTTCGCCGAAATAAATTGCAATGGGTATGTATTCCTTACCGATTCCTCGATATTCTATAATCGCCTGTAACTTTCGAAACACCGATCGAAACCTATGACAATCATACATTTTCTTGAAGCTGTCGACGCATACCTTAAGATAGGACTATCAGCGACAGCTCATCTTTAAAAAAAATATTGTTTGAGTAGTAGTGGTCGACCAAGGCTCTTCCTCGATTATTCAAGTCTTTGGTTTTTTGGCTGTAACTTCGAAAATAATGCACCTACAAGGCTCCGCTTGCGATTTTCGTGATCCTCCTTCCATCCTCTTTAAGCATGTAAAAGCACAAGTCGACCGAAACACTTTCCATTTTCTGCCGAAATAAATTGCAAGGGGTATGTATTCCTTACCGTTTCCTCGATTTTCTATAATCGCCTGTAACTTTCGAAACACCGATCGAAACCTATGATAATCATACATTTTCTTGAAGCTGTCGACGCGTACCTGAAGATAGGACTATCAGCAAAAGCCCTTCTTTAAAAAAAATAATGTTTCAGTGGTAGTGGCTGACCAAGGCTCTTCCTCGATTAATGAAGTCTTGGGTTTTTTGGCTGTAACTTCGAAAATAATGCACCTACAAGGCTCTGCCTGCGATTTGTGTGATCCTCTTTCCATCCTCTTAAAGCATGTATAAGCACAAGTCGACCGAAACACTATCCATTTTTTGCCAAAATAAATTGCAAGGGGTATGTATTCCTTACCGTTTCCTCGATTTTCTATAATCGCCTGTAACTTTCGAAACACCGATCGAAACCTATGATAATCATATATTTTCTTGAAGCTCTCGACGCGTACCTTATGATAGGACCATCAGCAAAAGCCCATCTTTACAAAAAAATTGTTTCAGTTGTAGTGGTCGACTAAGGCTCTTCCTCGATTAATCTGGTCCTTGGTTTTTTGGCTGTAACTTCGAAAATAATGCACCTACAAGGCTCTGCCTGCGATTTTTGTGATCCTCTTTCCATCCTCTTTAAGCATGTATAAGCACAAATCGACCGAAACACTTTCCATTTTTTGCCGAAATAAATTGCAAGGGGTATGTGCTCCTTACCGTTTCCTCGATTTTCTATAATCGCCTGTAACTTTCGAAACACCGATCGAAACCTATGATAATTACACATTTTCTTGAAGCTCTCGACGCATACTTTAAGATTGGACTATCAGCGAAAGCCCATCTTTAAAAAAAAATTGTTTCAGTTGTAGTGGTCGACCAAGGCTCTTCCTCGATTAATGAAGTCTTTGGTTTTTTGGCTGTAACTTGGAAAATAATGCACTTAGGAGGCTCTGCCTGCGATTTTTGTGATCCTCTTTCCATCCTCTTTAAGCATGTGTAAGCACAAGTCGACCGAAACACTTTCCATTTTTTGCCGAAATAAATTGCAAGGGGTGTGTATTCCTTACCGATTCCTCGATTTTCGATAATCGCCTGTAACTTTCGAAACACCGATCGAAACCTATGATAATCATACATTTTCTTGAAGCTGTCGACGCGTACCATAAGATAGGACTATCAGCGAAAGCCCATCTTTAAAAAAAATATTGTATTAGTAGCAGTGGTCGACCAAGGCTCTTCCTCGATTAATCAAGTCTTTGGTTTTTTGGCTGTAACATTGAAAATAATGCACCTACAAGGCTCTGCCTGCGATTTGTGTGATCCTCTTTCCATCCTCTTAAAGCATGTATAAGCACAAGTCGACCGAAACACTATCCATTTTTTGCCAAAATAAATTGCAAGGGGTATGTATTCCTTACCGTTTCCTCGATTTTCTATAATCGCCTGTAACTTTCGAAACACCGATCGAAACCTATGATAATCACACATTATCTTGAAGCTCTCGACGCGTACCTTATGATACGACTACCAGCGAAAGCCCGTCTTTAAATAAAAATAATGTTTCAGTAGTAGTGGTTGACCAAGGCTCTTCCTCGATTAATGAAGTCTTGGGTTTTTTGGCTGTAACTTGGAAAATAATGCACTTAGGAGGCTCTGCCTGCGATTTTTGTGATCCTCTTTCCATCCTCTTTATGCGTGTGTAAGCACAAGTCGACCGAAACACTATCCATTTTTTGCCGAAATAAATTGCAATGGGTATGTATTCCTTACCGTTTCCTCGATTTTCTATAATCGCCTGTAACTTTCGAAACACCGATCAAAACCTATAATAATTACACATTTTCTTGAAGCTCTCGACGCATACTTTAGGATTGGACTATCAGCGAAAGCCCATCTTTAAAAAAAAATTGTTTCAGTTGTAGTGGTCGACCAAGGCTCTTCCTCGATTAATGAAGTCTTGGGTTTTTTGGCTGTAACTTGGAAAATAATGCACTTAGGAGACTCTGCCTGCGATTTTTCTGATCCTCTTTCCATCCTCTTTAAGCACGTATAAGCACAATTTGACCGAAACACTTTCCATTTTTTGCCGCAATAAATTGCAAGGAGTATGTATTCCTCACCGTTTCCTCGATTTTCTATAATCGCCTGTAACTTTCGAAACACCGATCGAAACCTATGATAATCATATATTTTCTTGAAGCTCTCGACGCGTACCTTATGATAGGACCATCAGCAAAAGCCTATCTTTACAAAAAAATTGTTTCAGTTGTAGTGGTCGACTAAGGCTCTTCCTCGATTAATCAGGTCTTTGGTTTTTTGGCTGTAACTTCGAAAATAATGCACCTACAAGGCTCTGCCCGCGATTTCTCTGATCCTCTTTCCATCCTCTTTAAGCGTGTATCAGCACGAAGTCGACCGAAACACTTTCTATTTTTTGCCGAAATAAATTGCAAGGGGTATGTATTCCTTACCGTTTCCTCGATTTTCCATAATCGCCTGTAACTTTCGAAACACCGATCGAAACCTATGATAATCACACATTTTCTTGAAGCTCTCGACGCATACCTTAAGATTGGACTATCAGCGAAAGCCCATCTTTAAAAAAAAACGGTTTCAGTTGTAGTGGTCGACCAAGGCTCTTCCTCGATTAATCAAGCCTTTGGTTTTTTGGCTGTAACTTCGAAAATAATGCACCTACAAGGCTCTGCCTGCGATTTTTGTGACCCTCTTTCCATCCTCTTTAAGCATGTATAAGCACAAGTCGACCGAAACACTTTCTATTTTTTGCCGAAATAAATTGCAAGGGGTATGTATTCCTTACCGTTTCCTCGATTTTCTATAATCGCCTGTAACTTTCGAAACACCGATCAAAACCTATAATAATTACACATTTTCTTGAAGCTCTCGACGCATACTTTAGGATTGGACTATCAGCGAAAGCCCATCTTTAAAAAAAAATTGTTTCAGTTGTAGTGGTCGACCAAGGCTCTTCCTCGATTAATGAAGTCTTGGGTTTTTTGGCTGTAACTTGGAAAATAATGCACTTAGGAGACTCTGCCTGCGATTTTTCTGATCCTCTTTCCATCCTCTTTAAGCACGTATAAGCACAATTTGACCGAAACACTTTCCATTTTTTGCCGCAATAAATTGCAAGGAGTATGTATTCCTCACCGTTTCCTCGATTTTCTATAATCGCCTGTAACTTTCGAAACACCGATCGAAACCTATGATAATCATATATTTTCTTGAAGCTCTCGACGCGTACCTTATGATAGGACCATCAGCAAAAGCCTATCTTTACAAAAAAAATGTTTCAGTTGTAGTGGTCGACTAAGGCTCTTCCTCGATTAATCAGGTCTTTGGTTTTTTGGCTGTAACTTCGAAAATAATGCACCTACAAGGCTCTGCCCGCGATTTCTCTGATCCTCTTTCCATCCTCTTTAAGCGTGTATCAGCACGAAGTCGACCGAAACACTTTCTATTTTTTGCCGAAATAAATTGCAAGGGGTATGTATTCCTTACCGTTTCCTCGATTTTCCATAATCGCCTGTAACTTTCGAAACACCGATCGAAACCTATGATAATCACACATTTTCTTGAAGCTCTCGACGCATACCTTAAGATTGGACTATCAGCGAAAGCCCATCTTTAAAAAAAAACGGTTTCAGTTGTAGTGGTCGACCAAGGCTCTTCCTCGATTAATCAAGCCTTTGGTTTTTTGGCTGTAACTTCGAAAATAATGCACCTACAAGGCTCTGCCTGCGATTTTTGTGACCCTCTTTCCATCCTCTTTAAGCATGTATAAGCACAAGTCGACCGAAACACTTTCTATTTTTTGCCGAAATAAATTGCAAGGGGTATGTATTCCTTACCGTTTCCTCGATTTTCTATAATCGCCTGTAACTTTCGAAACACCGATCGAAACCTATGATAATCACACATTATCTTGAAGCTCTCGACGCGTACCTTATGATAGGACTATCAGCGAAAGCCCTTCTTTAAAAAAAAATAATGTTTCAGTAGTAGTGGTTGACCAAGGCTCTTCCTCGATTAATGAAGTCTTGGGTTTTTTGGCTGTAACTTGGAAAATAATGCACTTAGGAGGCTCTGCCTGCGATTTTTTTGATCCTCTTTCCATCCTCTTTAAGCGTGTATAAGCACAAGTCGACCGAAACACTTTCTATTTTTTGCCGAAATAAATTGCAAGGGGTATGTATTCCTTACCGTTTCTACGATTTTCTATAATCGCCTGTAACTTTCGAACCACCGATCGAAACCTATGATAATCATATATTTTCTTGAAGCTCTCGACGCGTACCTTATGATAGGACCATCAGCAAAAGCCCATCTTTACAAAAAAATTGTTTCAGTTGTAGTGGTCGACTAAGGCTCTTCCTCGATTAATCAGGTCCTTGGTTTTTTGGCTGTAACTTCGAAAATAATGCACCTACAAGGCTCTGCCTGCGATTTTTGTGATCCTCTTTCCATCCTCTTTAAGCATGTATAAGCACAAATCGACCGAAACACTTTCCATTTTTTGCCGAAATAAATTGCAAGGGGTATGTGCTCCTTACCGTTTCCTCGATTTTCTATAATCGCCTGTAACTTTCGAAACACCGATCGAAACCTATGATAATTACACATTTTCTTGAAGCTCTCGACGCATACTTTAAGATTGGACTATCAGCGAAAGCCCATCTTTAAAAAAAAATTGTTTCAGTTGTAGTGGTCGACCAAGGCTCTTCCTCGATTAATGAAGTCTTTGGTTTTTTGGCTGTAACTTGGAAAATAATGCACTTAGGAGGCTCTGCCTGCGATTTTTGTGATCCTCTTTCCATCCTCTTTAAGCATGTGTAAGCACAAGTCGACCGAAACACTTTCCATTTTTTGCCGAAATAAATTGCAAGGGGTGTGTATTCCTTACCGATTCCTCGATTTTCTATAATCGCCTGTAACTTTCGAAACACCGATCGAAACCTATGATAATCATATATTTTCTTGAAGCTCTCGACGCGTACCTTATGATAGGACCATCAGCAAAAGCCTATCTTTACAAAAAAAATGTTTCAGTTGTAGTGGTCGACTAAGGCTCTTCCTCGATTAATCAGGTCTTTGGTTTTTTGGCTGTAACTTCGAAAATAATGCACCTACAAGGCTCTGCCCGCGATTTGTCTGATCCTCTTTCCATCCTCTTTAAGCGTGTATCAGCACGAAGTCGACCGAAACACTTTCTATTTTTTGCCGAAATAAATTGCAAGGGGTATGTATTCCTTACCGTTTCTTCAATTTTCTATAATCGCCTGTAACTTTCGAAGCACCGATCGAAACCTATGATAATCACACATTTTCTTGAAGCTCTCGACGCATACCTTAAGATTGGGCTATCAGCGAAAGCCCATCTTTAAAAAAAAATTGTTTCAGTTGTAGTGGTCGACCAAGGCTCTTCCTCGATTAATCAAGCCTTTGGTTTTTTGACTGTAACTTCGAAAATATCGCACTAAGGAGGCTCTGCCTGCGATTTTTGTGATCCTCTTTCTTTCCTCTTTAAGCGTGTATAAGCACAACTCGACCGAAACACTTTCCATTTTTTGCCAATATAAATTGCAAGGGGTATGTATTCCTCACCGTTTCCTCGATTTTCTATAATCGCCTGTAACTTTCGAAACACCGATCGAAACCTATGATAATCGTACATTTTCTTGAAGCTGTCGACGCGTGCCTTAAGATAGGACTATCAGCGAAAGCCCATCTTTAAAAAAAATATTGTTTCAGTAGTAGTGGTCGACCAAGGCTCTTCCTCGATTATTCAAGTCCTTGGTTTTTTTGGCTGTAACTTCAAAAATAATGCACCTACAAGGCTCCGCCTGCGATTTTTGTGATCCTCCTTCCATCCTCTTTAAGGATGTATAAGCACAATTTGACCGAAACACTTTCCATTTTTTGCCGAAATAAATTGCAAGGAGTATGTATTCCTCACCGTTTCCTCGATTTTCTATAATCGCCTGTAACTTTCGAACCACTGATCGAAACCTATGATAATCATACATTTTCTTGAAGCTGTCGACGCGTACCTTAGGATAGGACTATCAGCGAGAGCCCAGCTTTTGAAAAAATATTGTTTCAGTAGTAGTGGTCGACCAAGACTCTTCCTCGATTTTTCAAGTCCTTGGTTTTTTGGCTGTAACTTCGAAAATAATGCACCTACAAGGCTCTGCCTGCGATTTTTGTGATCCTCTTTCCATCCTCTTTAAGCGTGTATAAGCTCGAAGTCGACCGAAACACTTTCAATTTTTTGCCGAAATAAATTGCAAAGGGTATGTATTCCTTAGCGTTTCCTCGATTTTCTATAATCGCCTGTAACTTTCGAAACACCGACCGAAACCTATGATAATCATACATTTTCTTGAAGCTGTTGACGCGTACCATAAGATAGGACTATCAGCGAAAGCCCATCTTTAAAAAAAATATTGTATTAGTAGCAGTGGTCGACCAAGGCTCTTCCTCGATTAATCAAGTCTTTGGTTTTTTGGCTGTAACTTCGAAAATAATGCACCTACAAGGCTCTGCCTGCGATTTGTGTGATCCTCTTTTCATCCTCTTAAAGCATGTATAAGCACAAGTCGACCGAAACACTATCCATTTTTTGCCAAAATAAATTGCAAGGGGTATGTATTCCTTACCGTTTCCTCGATTTTCTATAATCGCCTGTAACTTTCGAAACACCGATCGAAACCTATGATAATCATATATTTTCTTGAAGCTCTCGACGCGTACCTTATGATAGGACCATCAGCAAAAGCCCATCTTTAAAAAAAAATTGTTTCAGTTGTAGTGGTCGACCAAGGCTCTTCCTCGATTAATGAAGTCTTGGGTTTTTTGGCTGTAACTTGGAAAATAATGCACTTAGGAGACTCTGCCTGCGATTTTTCTGATCCTCTTTCCATCCTCTTTAAGCATGTGTAAGCACAAGTCGACCGAAACACTTTCCATTTTTTGCCGAAAAAAATTGCAAGGGGTGTGTATTCCTTACCGTTTCCTCGATTTTCTATAATCGCCTGTAACTTTCGAAACACCGATCGAAACCTATGATAATCATACATTTTCTTGAAGCTGTCGACGCGTACCATAAGATAGGACTATCAGCGAAAGCCCATCTTTAAAAAAAATTGTTTCAGTTGTAGTGGTAGACCAAGGCTCTTCCTCGATTAATGAAGTCTTTGGTTTTTTGGCTGTAACTTGGAAAATAATGCACTTAGGAGGCTCTGCCTGCGATTTTTGTGATCCTCTTTCCATCCTCTTTAAGCATGTGTAAGCCCAAGTCGACCGAAACACTTTCCATTTTTTGCCGAAATAAATTGCAAGGGGTGTGTATTCCTTACCGATTCCTCGATTTTCGATAATCGCCTGTAACTTTCGAAACACCGATCGAAACCTATGATAATCATACATTTTCTTGAAGCTGTCGACGCGTACCATAAGATAGGACTATCAGTGAAAGCCCATCTTTAAAAAAAATATTGTATTAGTAGCAGTGGTCGACCAAGGCTCTTCCTCGATTAATCAAGTCTTTGGTTTTTTGGCTGTAAGTTCGAAAATATTGCACCTACAAGGCTCTGCATGCGATTTGTCTGATCCTCTTTCTATCCTCTTTAAGCATGTATAAGCACAAATCGACCGAAACACTTTCCATTTTTTGCCGAAATAAATTGCAAGGGGTATGTGTTCCTTACCGTTTCCTCGATTTTCTATAAACGCCTGTAACTTTCGAACCACCGATCGAAACCTATGATAATCATACATTTTCTTGAAGCTGTCGACGCGTACCTTAAGATAGGACTATCAGCGAAAGCCCATCTTTAAAAAAAATATTGTATCAGTAGTAGTGGTCGACCAAGGCTCTTCCTCGATTAATCAAGTCTTTGGTTTTTTGTCTGTAACTTCGAAAATAATGCACCTACAAGCCTCTGCCTGCGATTTTTTTGATCCTCTTTCCATCCTCTTTAAGCATGTATAAGCACAAGTCGACCGAAACACTTTCTATTTTTTGCCGAAATAAATTGCAAGGGGTATGTATTCCTTACCGTTTCCTCGATTTTCTATAATCGCCTGTAACTTTCGAAACACCGATCGAAACCTATGATAATTACACATTTTCTTGAAGCTCTCGACGCATACTTTAAGATTGGACTATCAGCGAAAGCCCATCTTTAAAAAAAAATTGTTTCAGTTGTAGTGGTCGACCAAGGCTCTTCCTCGATTAATGAAGTCTTGGGTTTTTTGGCTGTAACTTGGAAAATAATGCACTTAGCAGACTCTGCCTGCGATTTTTCTGATCCTCTTTCCATCCTCTTTAAGCATGTGTAAGCACAAGTCGACCGAAACACTTTCCATTTTTTGCCGAAAAAAATTGCAAGGGGTGTGTATTCCTTACCGTTTCCTCGATTTTCTATAATCGCCTGTAACTTTCGAAACACCGATCGAAACCTATGATAATCATACATTTTCTTGAAGCTGTCGACGCGTACCATAAGATAGGACTATCAGCGAAAGCCCATCTTTAAAAAAAATATTGTATTAGTAGCAGTGGTCGACCAAGGCTCTTCCTCGATTAATCAAGTCTTTGGTTTTTTGGCTGTAAGTTCGAAAATATTGCACCTACAAGGCTCTGCCTACGATTTGTCTGATCCTCTTTCTATCCTCTTTAAGCATGTATAAGCACAAATCGACCGAAACACTTTCCATTTTTTGCCGAAATAAATTGCAAGGGGTATGTGTTCCTTACCGTTTCCTCGATTTTCTATAATCGCCTGTAACTTTCGAACCACCGATCGAAACCTATGATAATCATACATTTTCTTGAAGCTGTCGACGCGTACCTTAAGATAGGACTATCAGCAAAAGCCCTTCTTTAAAAAAAATAATGTTTCAGTGGTAGTGGTTGACCAAGGCTCTTCCTCGATCAATGAAGTCTTGGGTTTTTTGGCTGTAACTTGGAAAATAATGCACTTAGGAGGCTCTGCCTGCGATTTTTTTGATCCTCTTTCCATCCTTTTTAAGCGTGTATAAGCACAAGCCGACCGAAACACTTTCTATTTTTTGCCGAAATAAATTGCAAGGGGTATGTATTCCTTATCGTTTCCTCGATTTTATATAATCTCCTGTAACTTTCGAAACACCTATCGAAACCTATGATAATCACACATTGTCTTGAAGCTCTCGACGCGTACCTTAAGATAGGACTATCAGCGACAGCCCATCTTTAAAAAAAATATTGTTTCAGTAGTATTGGTCGTCCAAGGCTCTTCCTCGATTAGTCAAGTCTTTGGTTTTTTGGCTGTAACTTCGAAAATAATGCACCTACAAGGCTCTGCCTGCGATTTGTCTGATCCTCTTTCCATCCTCTTTAAGCGTGTATCAGCACGAAGTCGACCGAAACACTTTCTATTTTTTGCCGAAATAAATTGCAAGGGGTATGTATTCCTTACCGTTTCCTCGATTTTCCATAATCGCCTGTAACTTTCGAAACACCGATCGAAACCTATGATAATCACACATTTTCTTGAAGCTCTCGACGCATACCTTAAGATTGGACTATCAGCGAAAGCCCATCTTTAAAAAAAAATGGTTTCAGTTGTAGTGGTCGACCAAGGCTCTTCCTCGATTAATCAAGCTTTTGGTTTTTTGGCTGTAACTTCGAAAATAATGCACCTACAAGGCTCTGCCTGCGATTTTTGTGATCCTCTTTCCATCCTCTTTAAGCATGTATAAGCACAAGTCGACCGAAACACTTTCTATTTTTTGCCGAAATAAATTGCAAGGGGTATGTATTCCTTACCGTTTCCTCGATATTCTTTAATCGCCTGTAACTTTCGAAACATCGATCGAAACGTATGATGATCATATATGTCCTTGAGGCTCTCGACGCGTACTTAAGATAGGACCAATTAGCGACAGCTCATCTTAAAAAAAAATATTGTTTCAGTAGTAGTGGTCGACCAAGGCTCTTCCTCGATTAATCAAGCCTTTGGTTTTTCGGCTGTAACTTTGAAAATAATGCACTTACGAGGCTCTGCCTGCGATTTTTGTGATCCTCTTTCCATCCTCTTTAAGCGTGTATAAGCACAAGTCGACCGAAACACTTTCCATTTTTCGCCGAAATAAATTGCAATGGGTATGTATTCCTTACCGATTCCTCGATATTCTATAATCGCCTGTAACTTTCGAAACACCGATCGAAACCTATGACAATCATACATTTTCTTGAAGCTGTCGACGCATACCTTAAGATAGGACTATCAGCGACAGCTCATCTTTAAAAAAAATATTGTTTGAGTAGTAGTGGTCGACCAAGGCTCTTCCTCGATTATTCAAGTCTTTGGTTTTTTGGCTGTAACTTCGAAAATAATGCACCTACAAGGCTCCGCTTGCGATTTTCGTGATCCTCCTTCCATCCTCTTTAAGCATGTAAAAGCACAAGTCGACCGAAACACTTTCCATTTTCTGCCGAAATAAATTGCAAGGGGTATGTATTCCTTACCGTTTCCTCGATTTTCTATAATCGCCTGTAACTTTCGAAACACCGATCGAAACCTATGATAATCATACATTTTCTTGAAGCTGTCGACGCGTACCTGAAGATAGGACTATCAGCAAAAGCCCTTCTTTAAAAAAAATAATGTTTCAGTGGTAGTGGTTGACCAAGGCTCTTCCTCGATTAATGAAGTCTTGGGTTTTTTGGCTGTAACTTCGAAAATAATGCACCTACAAGGCTCTGCCTGCGATTTGTGTGATCCTCTTTCCATCCTCTTAAAGCATGTATAAGCACAAGTCGACCGAAACACTATCCATTTTTTGCCAAAATAAATTGCAAGGGGTATGTATTCCTTACCGTTTCCTCGATTTTCTATAATCGCCTGTAACTTTCGAAACACCGATCGAAACCTATGATAATCATATATTTTCTTGAAGCTCTCGACGCGTACCTTATGATAGGACCATCAGCAAAAGCCCATCTTTACAAAAAAATTGTTTCAGTTGTAGTGGTCGACTAAGGCTCTTCCTCGATTAATCAGGTCCTTGGTTTTTTGGCTGTAACTTCGAAAATAATGCACCTACAAGGCTCTGCCTGCGATTTTTGTGATCCTCTTTCCATCCTCTTTAAGCATGTATAAGCACAAATCGACCGAAACACTTTCCATTTTTTGCCGAAATAAATTGCAAGGGGTATGTGCTCCTTACCGTTTCCTCGATTTTCTATAATCGCCTGTAACTTTCGAAACACCGATCGAAACCTATGATAATTACACATTTTCTTGAAGCTCTCGACGCATACTTTAAGATTGGACTATCAGCGAAAGCCCATCTTTAAAAAAAAATTGTTTCAGTTGTAGTGGTCGACCAAGGCTCTTCCTCGATTAATGAAGTCTTTGGTTTTTTGGCTGTAACTTGGAAAATAATGCACTTAGGAGGCTCTGCCTGCGATTTTTGTGATCCTCTTTCCATCCTCTTTAAGCATGTGTAAGCACAAGTCGACCGAAACACTTTCCATTTTTTGCCGAAATAAATTGCAAGGGGTGTGTATTCCTTACCGATTCCTCGATTTTCGATAATCGCCTGTAACTTTCGAAACACCGATCGAAACCTATGATAATCATACATTTTCTTGAAGCTGTCGACGCGTACCATAAGATAGGACTATCAGCGAAAGCCCATCTTTAAAAAAAATATTGTATTAGTAGCAGTGGTCGACCAAGGCTCTTCCTCGATTAATCAAGTCTTTGGTTTTTTGGCTGTAACATCGAAAATAATGCACCTACAAGGCTCTGCCTGCGATTTGTGTGATCCTCTTTCCATCCTCTTAAAGCATGTATAAGCACAAGTCGACCGAAACACTATCCATTTTTTGCCAAAATAAATTGCAAGGGGTATGTATTCCTTACCGTTTCCTCGATTTTCTATAATCGCCTGTAACTTTCGAAACACCGATCGAAACCTATGATAATCACACATTATCTTGAAGCTCTCGACGCGTACCTTATGATACGACTACCAGCGAAAGCCCGTCTTTAAATAAAAATAATGTTTCAGTAGTAGTGGTTGACCAAGGCTCTTCCTCGATTAATGAAGTCTTGGGTTTTTTGGCTGTAACTTGGAAAATAATGCACTTAGGAGGCTCTGCCTGCGATTTTTGTGATCCTCTTTCCATCCTCTTTATGCGTGTGTAAGCACAAGTCGACCGAAACACTATCCATTTTTTGCCGAAATAAATTGCAATGGGTATGTATTCCTTACCGTTTCCTCGATTTTCTATAATCGCCTGTAACTTTCGAAACACCGATCAAAACCTATAATAATTACACATTTTCTTGAAGCTCTCGACGCATACTTTAGGATTGGACTATCAGCGAAAGCCCATCTTTAAAAAAAAATTGTTTCAGTTGTAGTGGTCGACCAAGGCTCTTCCTCGATTAATGAAGTCTTGGGTTTTTTGGCTGTAACTTGGAAAATAATGCACTTAGGAGACTCTGCCTGCGATTTTTCTGATCCTCTTTCCATCCTCTTTAAGCACGTATAAGCACAATTTGACCGAAACACTTTCCATTTTTTGCCGCAATAAATTGCAAGGAGTATGTATTCCTCACCGTTTCCTCGATTTTCTATAATCGCCTGTAACTTTCGAAACACCGATCGAAACCTATGATAATCATATATTTTCTTGAAGCTCTCGACGCGTACCTTATGATAGGACCATCAGCAAAAGCCTATCTTTACAAAAAAAATGTTTCAGTTGTAGTGGTCGACTAAGGCTCTTCCTCGATTAATCAGGTCTTTGGTTTTTTGGCTGTAACTTCGAAAATAATGCACCTACAAGGCTCTGCCCGCGATTTCTCTGATCCTCTTTCCATCCTCTTTAAGCGTGTATCAGCACGAAGTCGACCGAAACACTTTCTATTTTTTGCCGAAATAAATTGCAAGGGGTATGTATTCCTTACCGTTTCCTCGATTTTCCATAATCGCCTGTAACTTTCGAAACACCGATCGAAACCTATGATAATCACACATTTTCTTGAAGCTCTCGACGCATACCTTAAGATTGGACTATCAGCGAAAGCCCATCTTTAAAAAAAAACGGTTTCAGTTGTAGTGGTCGACCAAGGCTCTTCCTCGATTAATCAAGCCTTTGGTTTTTTGGCTGTAACTTCGAAAATAATGCACCTACAAGGCTCTGCCTGCGATTTTTGTGACCCTCTTTCCATCCTCTTTAAGCATGTATAAGCACAAGTCGACCGAAACACTTTCTATTTTTTGCCGAAATAAATTGCAAGGGGTATGTATTCCTTACCGTTTCCTCGATTTTCTATAATCGCCTGTAACTTTCGAAACACCGATCAAAACCTATAATAATTACACATTTTCTTGAAGCTCTCGACGCATACTTTAGGATTGGACTATCAGCGAAAGCCCATCTTTAAAAAAAAATTGTTTCAGTTGTAGTGGTCGACCAAGGCTCTTCCTCGATTAATGAAGTCTTGGGTTTTTTGGCGGTAACTTGGAAAATAATGCACTTAGGAGACTCTGCCTGCGATTTTTCTGATCCTCTTTCCATCCTCTTTAAGCACGTATAAGCACAATTTGACCGAAACACTTTCCATTTTTTGCCGCAATAAATTGCAAGGAGTATGTATTCCTCACCGTTTCCTCGATTTTCTATAATCGCCTGTAACTTTCGAAACACCGATCGAAACCTATGATAATCATATATTTTCTTGAAGCTCTCGACGCGTACCTTATGATAGGACCATCAGCAAAAGCCTATCTTTACAAAAAAAATGTTTCAGTTGTAGTGGTCGACTAAGGCTCTTCCTCGATTAATCAGGTCTTTGGTTTTTTGGCTGTAACTTCGAAAATAATGCACCTACAAGGCTCTGCCCGCGATTTCTCTGATCCTCTTTCCATCCTCTTTAAGCGTGTATCAGCACGAAGTCGACCGAAACACTTTCTATTTTTTGCCGAAATAAATTGCAAGGGGTATGTATTCCTTACCGTTTCCTCGATTTTCCATAATCGCCTGTAACTTTCGAAACACCGATCGAAACCTATGATAATCACACATTTTCTTGAAGCTCTCGACGCATACCTTAAGATTGGACTATCAGCGAAAGCCCATCTTTAAAAAAAAACGGTTTCAGTTGTAGTGGTCGACCAAGGCTCTTCCTCGATTAATCAAGCCTTTGGTTTTTTGGCTGTAACTTCGAAAATAATGCACCTACAAGGCTCTGCCTGCGATTTTTGTGACCCTCTTTCCATCCTCTTTAAGCATGTATAAGCACAAGTCGACCGAAACACTTTCTATTTTTTGCCGAAATAAATTGCAAGGGGTATGTATTCCTTACCGTTTCCTCGATTTTCTATAATCGCCTGTAACTTTCGAAACACCGATCAAAACCTATAATAATTACACATTTTCTTGAAGCTCTCGACGCATACTTTAGGATTGGACTATCAGCGAAAGCCCATCTTTAAAAAAAAATTGTTTCAGTTGTAGTGGTCGACCAAGGCTCTTCCTCGATTAATGAAGTCTTGGGTTTTTTGGCTGTAACTTGGAAAATAATGCACTTAGGAGACTCTGCCTGCGATTTTTCTGATCCTCTTTCCATCCTCTTTAAGCACGTATAAGCACAATTTGACCGAAACACTTTCCATTTTTTGCCGCAATAAATTGCAAGGAGTATGTATTCCTCACCGTTTCCTCGATTTTCTATAATCGCCTGTAACTTTCGAAACACCGATCGAAACCTATGATAATCATATATTTTCTTGAAGCTCTCGACGCGTACCTTATGATAGGACCATCAGCAAAAGCCTATCTTTACAAAAAAAATGTTTCAGTTGTAGTGGTCGACTAAGGCTCTTCCTCGATTAATCAGGTCTTTGGTTTTTTGGCTGTAACTTCGAAAATAATGCACCTACAAGGCTCTGCCCGCGATTTCTCTGATCCTCTTTCCATCCTCTTTAAGCGTGTATCAGCACGAAGTCGACCGAAACACTTTCTATTTTTTGCCGAAATAAATTGCAAGGGGTATGTATTCCTTACCGTTTCCTCGATTTTCCATAATCGCCTGTAACTTTCGAAACACCGATCGAAACCTATGATAATCACACATTTTCTTGAAGCTCTCGACGCATACCTTAAGATTGGACTATCAGCGAAAGCCCATCTTTAAAAAAAAACGGTTTCAGTTGTAGTGGTCGACCAAGGCTCTTCCTCGATTAATCAAGCCTTTGGTTTTTTGGCTGTAACTTCGAAAATAATGCACCTAAAAGGCTCTGCCTGCGATTTTTGTGACCCTCTTTCCATCCTCTTTAAGCATGTATAAGCACAAGTCGACCGAAACACTTTCTATTTTTTGCCGAAATAAATTGCAAGGGGTATGTATTCCTTACCGTTTCCTCGATTTTCTATAATCGCCTGTAACTTTCGAAACACCGATCGAAACCTATGATAATCACACATTATCTTGAAGCTCTCGACGCGTACCTTATGATAGGACTATCAGCGAAAGCCCTTCTTTAAAAAAAAATAATGTTTCAGTAGTAGTGGTTGACCAAGGCTCTTCCTCGATTAATGAAGTCTTGGGTTTTTTGGCTGTAACTTGGAAAATAATGCACTTAGGAGGCTCTGCCTGCGATTTTTTTGATCCTCTTTCCATCCTCTTTAAGCGTGTATAAGCACAAGTCGACCGAAACACTTTCTATTTTTTGCCGAAATAAATTGCAAGGGGTATGTATTCCTTACCGTTTCTACGATTTTCTATAATCGCCTGTAACTTTCGAACCACCGATCGAAACCTATGATAATCATACATTTTCTTGAAGCTGTCGACGCGTACCATAAGATAGGACTATCAGCGAAAACCCATCTTTAAAAAAAATATTGTATTAGTAGCAGTGGTCGACCAAGGCTCTTCCTCGATTAATCAAGTCTTTGGTTTTTTGGCTGTAAGTTCGAAAATATTGCACCTACAAGGCTCTGCCTACGATTTGTCTGATCCTCTTTCTATCCTCTTTAAGCATGTATAAGCACAAATCGACCGAAACACTTTCCATTTTTTGCCGAAATAAATTGCAAGGGGTATGTGTTCCTTACCGTTTCCTCGATTTTCTATAATCGCCTGTAACTTTCGAACCACCGATCGAAACCTATGATAATCATACATTTTCTTGAAGCTGTCGACGCGTACCTGAAGATAGGACTATCAGCAAAAGCCCTTCTTTAAAAAAAATAATGTTTCAGTGGTAGTGGTTGACCAAGGCTCTTCCTCGATTAATGAAGTCTTGGGTTTTTTGGCTGTAACTTCGAAAATAATGCACCTACAAGGCTCTGCCTGCGATTTGTGTGATCCTCTTTCCATCCTCTTAAAGCATGTATAAGCACAAGTCGACCGAAACACTATCCATTTTTTGCCAAAATAAATTGCAAGGGGTATGTATTCCTTACCGTTTCCTCGATTTTCTATAATCGCCTGTAACTTTCGAAACACCGATCGAAACCTATGATAATCATATATTTTCTTGAAGCTCTCGACGCGTACCTTATGATAGGACCATCAGCAAAAGCCCATCTTTACAAAAAAATTGTTTCAGTTGTAGTGGTCGACTAAGGCTCTTCCTCGATTAATCAGGTCCTTGGTTTTTTGGCTGTAACTTCGAAAATAATGCACCTACAAGGCTCTGCCTGCGATTTTTGTAATCCTCTTTCCATCCTCTTTAAGCATGTATAAGCACAAATCGACCGAAACACTTTCCATTTTTTGCCGAAATAAATTGCAAGGGGTATGTGCTCCTTACCGTTTCCTCGATTTTCTATAATCGCCTGTAACTTTCGAAACACCGATCGAAACCTATGATAATTACACATTTTCTTGAAGCTCTCGACGCATACTTTAAGATTGGACTATCAGCGAAAGCCCATCTTTAAAAAAAAATTGTTTCAGTTGTAGTGGTCGACCAAGGCTCTTCCTCGATTAATGAAGTCTTGGGTTTTTTGGCTGTAACTTGGAAAATAATGCACTTAGGAGACTCTGCCTGCGATTTTTCTGATCCTCTTTCCATCCTCTTTAAGCATGTGTAAGCACAAGTCGACCGAAACACTTTCCATTTTTTGCCGAAAAAAATTGCAAGGGGTGTGTATTCCTTACCGTTTCCTCGATTTTCTATAATCGCCTGTAACTTTCGAAACACCGATCGAAACCTATGATAATCATATATTTTCTTGAAGCTCTCGACGCGTACCTTATGATAGGACTATCAGCGAAAGCCCATCTTTAAAAAAAAATGGTTTCAGTTGTAGTGGTCGACCAAGGCTCTTCCTCGATTAATCAAGCCTTTGGTTTTTTGGCTGTAACTTCGAAAATAATGCACCTACAAGGCTCTGCCTGCGATTTTTGTGATCCTCTTTCCATCCTCTTTAAGCATGTATAAGCACAAGTCGACCGAAACACTTTCTATTTTTTGCCGAAATAAATTGCAAGGGGTATGTATTCCTTACCGTTTCCTCGATTTTCTATAATCGCCTGTAACTTTCGAAACACCGATCGAAACCTATGATAATCACACATTATCTTGAAGCTCTCGAAGCGTACCTTATGATAGGACTATCAGCGAAGGCCCTTCTTTAAAAAAAAATTATGTTTCAGTAGTAGTGGTCGACCAAGGCTCTTCCTCGATTAATCAAGCCTTTGGTTTTTCGGCTGTAACTTTGAAAATAATGCACTTAGGAGGCTCTACCTGCGATTTTTGGGATCCTCTTTCCATCCTCTTTAAGCACGTATAAGCACAATTTGACCGAAACACTTTCCATTTTTTGCCGAAATAAATTGCAAGGAGTATGTATTCCTCACCGTTTCCTCGATTTTCTATAATCGCCTGTAACTTTCGAAACACCGATCGAAACCTATGATAATCATACTTTTTCTTGAAGCTGTCGACGCGTACCTTAAGATAGGACTATCAGCGAAAGCCCATCTTTAAAAAAAAGATTGTTTCAGTAGTAGTGGTCGACCAAGGCTCATCCTCGATTATTCAAGTCCTTGGTTTTTTGGCTGTAACTTGGAAAATAATGCACTTAGGAGGCTCTGCCTGCGATTTTTGTGATCCTCTTTCCATCCTCTTTAAGCATGTGTAAGCACAAGTCGACCGAAACACTATCCATTTTTTGCCGAAATAAATTGCAATGGGTATGTATTCCTTACCGTTTCCTCGATATTCTTTAATCGCCTGTAACTTTCGAAACATCGATCGAAACCTATGATAATCATATATGTCCTTGAGGCTCTCGACGCGTACTTAAGATAGGACTATTAGCGACAGCTCATCTTAAAAAAAAATATTGTTTCAGTAGTAGTGGTCGACCAAGGCTCTTCCTCGATTAATCAAGCCTTTGGTTTTTCGGCTGTAACTTTGAAAATAATGCACTTAGGAGGCTCCGCCTGCGATTTTTGTGATCCTCATTCCATCCTCTTTAAGCGTGTATAAGCACAAGTCGACCGAAACACTTTCCATTTTTTGCCGAAATAAATTGCAAGGGGTATGTATTCCTTACCGATTCCTCGATATTCTATAATCGCCTGTAACTTTCGAAACACCAATCGAAACCTATGACAATCATACATTTTCTTGAAGCTGTCGACGCATACCTTAAGATAGGACTATCAGCGACAGCTCATCTTTAAAAAAAATATTGTTTGAGTAGTAGTGGTCGACCAGGGCTCTTCCTCGATTATTCAAGTCTTTGGTTTTTTGGCTGTAACTTCGAAAATAATGCACCTACAAGGCTCCGCTTGCGATTTTCGTGATCCTCCTTCCATCCTCTTTAAGCATGTAAAAGCACAAGTCGACCGAAACACTTTCCATTTTTTGCCGAAATAAATTGCAAGGGGTATGTATTCCTTACCGTTTCCTCGATTTTCCATAGTCGCCTGTAACATTCGGAACACCGATCGAAACCTATGATAATCATACATTTTCTTGAAGCTGTCGGCGCGTACCTTAAGATAGGACTATCAGCGAAAGCCCATCTTTAAAAAAAATATTGTTTCAGTAGTAGTGGTCGACCAAGGCTCTTCCTCGATTAATCAAGTCTTTGGTTTTTTGGCTGTAACTTCGAAAATAATGAACCTACAGGGCTCTGCCTGCGATTTGTGTGATCCTCTTTCCATCCTCTTAAAGCATGTATAAGCACAAGTCGACCGAAACACTATCCATTTTTTGCAGAAATAAATTGCAAGGGGTATGTATTCCTTACCGTTTCCTCGATTTTCTATAATCGCCTGTAACTTTCGAAACACCGATCGAAACCTATGATAATCACACATTTTCTTGAAGCCCTCGACGCATACCTTAAGATTGGACTATCAGCGAAAGCCCATGTTTAAAAAAAAATTGTTTCAGTTGTAGTGGTCGACCAAGGCTCTTCCTCGATTAATCAAGCCTTTGGTTTCTTGGCTGTAACTTCGAAAATAATGCACCTACAAGGCTCTGCCTGCGATTTGTGTGATCCGCTTTCCATCCTCTTAAAGCATGTATAAGCACAAGTCGACCGAAACACTATCCATTTTTTGCCGAAATAAATTGCAAGGGGTATGTATTCCTTACCGTTTCCTCGATTTTCTATAATCGCCTGTAACTTTCGAACCACCGATCGAAACCTATGAGAATCATACATTTTCTTGAAGCTCTCGACGCATACCTTAAGATTGGGCTATCAGCGAAAGCCCATCTTTAAAAAAAAATTGTTTTAGTTGTAGTGGTCGACCAAGGCTCTTCCTCGATTAATCAAGCCTTTGGTTTTTTGGCTGTAACTTCGAAAATAATGCACTCAGGAGGCTCTGTCTGAGATTTTTGTGATCCTCTTTCCATCCTCTTTAAGGGTGTATAAGCACGAAGTCGACCGAAACACTTTCTATTTTTTGCCGAAATAAATTGCAAGGGGTATGTATTCCTTAGCGTTTCCTCGATTTTCTATAATCGCCTGTAACTTTCGAAACACTGATAGAAACCTATGATAATCATATATTTTCTTGAAGCTGTCGATGCGTACCTTCAGATAGGACTATCAGCGACAGCCCATCTTTCAAAAAATATTGTTTCAGTTGTAGTGGTCGACCAAGGCTCTTCCTCGATTAATCAAGTCTTTGGTTTTTTGGCTGTAACTTCGAAAATAATGCACCTACAAGGCTCTGCCTCCGATTTTTGTGATCCTCTTTCCATCCTCTTTAAGCGTGTATAAGCACGAAGTCGAACGAAACACTTTCTATTTTTTGCCGAAATAAATTGCAAGGGGTATATATTCCTTACCGTTTCCTCGATTTTGTATTATCGCCTGTAACTTTCGAAACACCGATCGAAACCTATGATAATCACACATTTTCTTGAAGCTCTCGACGCGTGCCTTATGATAGGACTATCAGCAAAAGCCCTTCTTTAAAAAAAAATAATGTTTCAGTAGTAGTGGTTGACCAAGGCTCTTCCTCGATTAATCAAGTCTTAGGTCTTTTTGGCTGTAACTTCGAAAATAATGCACCTACAAGGCTCTGAGTGCGATTTGTGTGATCCTCTTTCCGTCCTCTTAAAGCATGTATAAGCACAAGTCGACCGAAACACTATCCATTTCTTGCCGAAATAAATTGCAAGGGGTATGTATTCCTTACCGTTTCTTCAATTTTCTATAATCGCCTGTAACTTTCGAAGCACCGATCGAAACCTATGATAATCACACATTTTCTTGAAGCTCTCGACGCATACCTTAAGATTGGGCTATCAGCGAAAGCCCATCTTTAAAAAAAAATTGTTTCAGTTGTAGTGGTCGACCAAGGCTCTTCCTCGATTAATCAAGTCTTTGGTTTTTTGGCTGTAACTTCGAAAATAATGCACCTACAAGGCTCTGCCTCCGATTTTTGTGATCCTCTTTCCATCCTCTTTAAGCGTGTATAAGCACGAAGTCGAACGAAACACTTTCTATTTTTTGCCGAAATAAATTGCAAGGGGTATATATTCCTTACCGTTTCCTCGATTTTGTATTATCGCCTGTAACTTTCGAAACACCGATCGAAACCTATGATAATCACACATTTTCTTGAAGCTCTCGACGCGTGCCTTATGATAGGACTATCAGCAAAAGCCCTTCTTTAAAAAAAAATAATGTTTCAGTAGTAGTGGCTGACCAAGGCTCTTCCTCGATTAATCAAGTCTTGGGTCTTTTTGGCTGTAACTTCGAAAATAATGCACCTACAAGGCTCTGCCTGCGATTTGTGTGATCCTCTTTCCGTCCTCTTAAAGCATGTATAAGCACAAGTCGACCGAAACACTATCCATTTTTTGCCGAAATAAATTGCAAGGGGTATGTATTCCTTACCGTTTCTTCAATTTTCTATAATCGCCTGTAACTTTCGAAGCACCGATCGAAACCTATGATAATCACACATTTTCTTGAAGCTCTCGACGCATACCTTAAGATTGGGCTATCAGCGAAAGCCCATCTTTAAAAAAAAATTGTTTCAGTTGTAGTGGTCGACCAAGGCTCTTCCTCGATTAATCAAGCCTTTGGTTTTTTGGCTGTAACTTCGAAAATATCGCACTTAGGAGGCTCTGCCTGCGATTTTTGTGATCCTCTATCTTTCCTCCTTAAGCGTGTATAAGCACAAGTCGACCGAAACACTTTCCATTTTTTGCCAAAATAAATTGCAAGGGGTATGTATTCCTTACCGTTTCCTTGATTTTCTATAATCGCCTGTAACTTTCAAAACACCGATCGAAACCTATGGTAATCGTACATTTTCTTGAAGCTGTCGACGCGTGCCTTAAGATAGGACTATCAGCGAAAGCCCATCTTTACAAAAAAATTGTTTTGGGGGTGGGGGGAAAGGAAGAGCTTGGAGGGGTTGCAAGAAAAATACTTGAGATGGGTTATGGGGGTGGAGAGACCAACGCCGGGATATATGCTGAGGGAGGAAATGGGGAGGGATAAATTGAGGGTAAGGATGGGGAGGAGGGCATGGAAGTTCGAAGAAAAGTTGAGGGAGGGAAAAGGGGGGTCGATAACGAGGAGGTGCTGGGAGGAGATGACGGAGAGAGGAAGGAGGGGTAGGGAGATAGGGGGGTGGGAGAGGGAAAGAAGGGAATTCTGGGTGACTAGGGGCGTAGAGGAGGGGAGGGAGGAGGGGTACGAGGAGCTGGAGAGGAAGGATAGAGAGGAGCAGGAGAGGGAGAGGAGAGAGAGAACAGAAGAATCGAGAACGAACGAATGGTATAAGGTACTGAGGGGGATGGGGAGGCCGGGGTATGTGGTAAATAAGAACTGGTCAGGAGACAGGAAAAGGAGGCTAGCAAGGGCGAGATTAGGAAACGAGGCGAGAAAGGGATGGTACTGGGGAAAGGAGGAGGAGAGGAGATGTAGGATGTGCGGGGAGGAGGAGGAGTCCTGGGAGCACGTGTGGGAAAGGTGTAAGGAGTGGGGGGAGGGGGAGCCAGGAGCAAGGGGGGAGTGGAAAAAGATGGTAGAGAAGGTACTAGGAGGGAATGGAGAGGGAGAGAGATGGTTAAGAGAGCTAGAGGAAGGGAGGAGGAAAGCAGAAAAGAAAAGGGAACGGACGGGGAAAGGACAGGAAAAGGATAATAGCGGGCAGGAAGATGGGAGGAGGAGAATGGATGCAAAGGAAACGGAGGTCGAGAATGAGAGAGAGAGAGAGAGAGAGAGAGAGTGTGGTGAGTGCGGGAGAGAGAGAGAGAGAGGGGGGAGAGGAGGGCGGGAGGCGAGAGAGGCGTGCGGAGGGGGAGAGAGCGAGCGAGCGAGCGGGCGAATATAGGTTAAGATTAGAAGAATAAGTAGGTTAAGTAGGATTAGGATAAGGTAGAAGTAAGAAGGATTGTAACCCGTAAGGGAACAATAAAGATTATACATACATACATACAAAAAAATTGTTTCAGTTGTAGTGGTCGACCAAGGCTCTTCCTCGATTATTCATGTCCTTGGTTTTTTGGCTGTAACTTCGAAAATAATGCACTTACAAGTCTCTGCCTGCGATTTTTGTGATCCTCTTTCCATCCTCTTTAAGCTTGTATAAGCACAAGTCGACCGAAACACATTCCATTTTTTGCCGAAATAAATTGCAATGGGTATGAATTCCTTACCGTTTCCTCGATTTTCTATAATCGCCCTCAACTTTCGAACCACTGATCAAAACCTATGATAAGCATACATTTTCTTGAAGCTTTCGACGCGTACTTAAGATAGGACTATTAGCGACAGCTCATCTGAAAAAAAAATATTGTTTCAGTAGAAGTGGTCGACCAAGGCTCTTCCTCGATTACTCAAGTCTTTGGTTTTTTGGCTGTAACTTTGAAAATAATGCACTTAGGAGGCTCTGCCTGCGATTTTTGGGATCCTCTTTTCCATCCTCTTTAAGCACGTATAAGCACAATTTGACCGAAACACTTTCCATTTTTTGCCGAAATAAATTGCAAGGAGTATGTATTCCTCACCGTTTCCTCGATTTTCTATAATCGCCTGTAACTTTCGAAACACCGATCGAAACCTATGATAATCGTACATTTTCTTGAAGCTGTCGACGCGTGCCTTAAGATAGGACTATCAGCGAAAGCCCATCTTTAAAAAAAATATTGTTTCAGTAGTAGTGGTCGACCAAGGCTCTTCCTCGATTATTCAAGTCCTTGGTTTTTTGGCTGTAACTTCGAAAATAATGCACTTACAAGGCTCTGCCTGCGATTTTTGTGATCCTCTTTCCATCCTCTTTAAGCTTGTCTAAGCACAAGTCGACCGAAACACTTTCCATTTCTTGCCGAAATAAATTGCAAGGAGTATGTATTCCTCACCGTTTCCTCGATTTTCTATAATCGCCTGTAACTTTCGAAACACCGATCGAAACCTATGATAATCATACATTTTCTTGAAGCTGTCGACGCGTACCTTAAGATAGGACTATCAGCGAAAGCCCATCTTTACAAAAAAATTGTTTCAGTTGTAGTGGTCGACCAAGGCTCTTCCTCGATTAATCAAGCCTTTGGTTTTTTGGCTGTAACATCGAAAATATCGCACTAAGGAGGCTCCGCCTGCGATTTTTGTGATCCTCTTTCTTTCCTCTTTAAGCTTGTATAAGCACAACTCGACCGAAACACTTTCCATTTTTTGCCAACATAAATTGCAAGGGGTATGTATTCCTTACCGTTTCCTCGATTTTCTATAATTGCATGTAACTTTCAAAACACCGATCGAAACCTATGATAATCGTACATTTTCTTGAAGCTGTCGACGCGTACCTTATGATAGGACTATCAGCGAAAGTCCATCTTTAAAAAAAAATTGTTTCAGTCGTAGTGGTCGACCAAGGCTCTTCCTCGATTAATCAAGTCTTTGGGTTTTGGCTGTAACTTGGAAAATATTGCACTTAGAAGGCTCTGCCTGAGATTTTTGTGATCCTCTTTTCATCCTCTTTAAGCGTGTACAAGCACAAGTCCACCGAAACACGTTCCATTTTTTGCCGAAATAAATTGCAAGGGGTATGTATTCCTTACCGGTTCCTCGATTTTCTATAATCGCCTGTAACTTTCGAAACACCGATCGAAACCTATAATAATCATACATTTTCTTGAAGCTTTCGACGTGTACTTATGATAGGACTATTAGCGACAGCTCATCTTTTAAAAAAATATTGTTTCAGTAGTAGTGGTCGACCAAGGCTCTTCCTCGATTAATCAAGCCTTTGGTTTTTCGGCTGTAACTTGGAAAATAATGCACTTAGGAGGCTCTGCCTGCGATTTTTGGGATCCTCTTTCCATCCTCTTTAAGGATGTATAAGCACAATTTGACCGAAACACTTTCCATTTTTTGCCGAAATAAATTGCAAGGAGTATGTATTCCTCACCGTTTCCTCGATTTTCTATAATCGCCTGTAACTTTCGAACCACTGATCGAAACCTATGATAATCATACATTTTCTTGAAGCTGTCGACGCGTACCTTAGGATAGGACTATCAGCGAGAGCCCAGCTTTTAAAAAAATATTGTTTCAGTAGTAGTGGTCGACCAAGGCTCTTCCTCGATTTTTCAAGTCCTTGGTTTTTTGGCTGTAACTTCGAAAATAATGCACCTACAAGGCTCTGCCTGCGATTTTTGTGATCCTCCTTCCATCCTCTTTAAGCGTGTATAAGCACGAAGTCGACCGAAACACTTTCAATTTTTTGCCGAAATAAATTGCAAAGGGTATGTATTCCTTAGCGTTTCTTCGATTTTCTATAATCGCCTGTAACTTTCGAAACACCGATCGAAACCTATGATAATCATACATTTTCTTGAAGCTCTCGACGCGTTCCTTAAGATAGGACTATCAGCGAAAGCCCATTTTTAAAGAAAATATTGTTTCAGTAGTAGTGGTCGACCAAGGCTCTTCCTCGATTAATCAAGTCTTTGGTTTTTTGGCTGTAACTTCGAAAATAATGCACCTACAAGGCTCTGCCTGCGATTTGTGTGATCCTCTTTCCATCCTCTTAAAGCATGTATAAGCACAAGTCGACCGAAACACTATCCATTTTTTGCAGAAATAAATTGCAAGGGGTATGTATTCCTTACCATTTCCTCGACTTGCTATAATCGCCTGTAACATTCGAAACACCGATCGAAACCTATGATAATCATACATTTTCTTGAAGCTCTCGACGCGTACCTTATAATAGGACTATCAGCGAAAGCCCATCTTTAAAAAAAAATTGTTTCAGTTTAGTGGTCGACCAAGGCTCTTCCTCGATTAATCAAGTCTTTGGTTTTTTGGCTGTAACTTGGAAAATATTGCACTTAGGAGGCTCTGCCTGCGATTTTTTTGATCCTCTTTCCATTCTCTTTAAGCGTGTATAAGCACGAAGTCGAACGAAACACTTTCTATTTTTTGCCGAAATAAATTGCAAGGGGTATGTATTCCTCACCGTTTCCTCGATTTTCTATAATCGCCTGTAACTTTCGAAACACCGATCGAAACCTATGATAATCATACATTTTTTTGAAGCTGTCGACGCATACCCTAAGATAGGACTATCAGCGAAAGCCCATCTTTACAAAAAAATTGTTTCAGTTGTAGTGGTCGACGAAGGCTCTTCCTCGATTAATCAAGCCTTTGGTTTTTTGGCTGTAACTTCGAAAATATCGCACTTAGGACGCTCTGCCTGCGATTTTTGTGATCCTCTATCTTTCCTCTTTAAGCGTGTATAAGCACAAGTCGACCGAAACACTTTCCATTTTTTGCCGAAATAAATTGCAAGGGGTATGTATTCCTTACCGGTTCCTCGATTTTCTATAATCGCCTGTAACTTTCGAAACACCGATCGAAACCTATAATAATCATACATTTTCTTGAAGCTTTCGACGTGTACTTATGATAGGACTATTAGCGACAGCTCATCTTTTAAAAAAATATTGTTTCAGTAGTAGTGGTCGACCAAGGCTCTTCCTCGATTAATCAAGCCTTTGGTTTTTCGGCTGTAACTTGGAAAATAATGCACTTAGGAGGCTCTGCCTGCGATTTTTGGGATCCTCTTTCCATCCTCTTTAAGGATGTATAAGCACAATTTGACCGAAACACTTTCCATTTTTTGCCGAAATAAATTGCAAGGAGTATGTATTCCTCACCGTTTCCTCGATTTTCTATAATCGCCTGTAACTTTCGAACCACTGATCGAAACCTATGATAATCATACATTTTCTTGAAGCTGTCGACGCGTACCTTAGGATAGGACTATCAGCGAGAGCCCAGCTTTTAAAAAAATATTGTTTCAGTAGTAGTGGTCGACCAAGGCTCTTCCTCGATTTTTCAAGTCCTTGGTTTTTTGGCTGTAACTTCGAAAATAATGCACCTACAAGGCTCTGCCTGCGATTTTTGTGATCCTCCTTCCATCCTCTTTAAGCGTGTATAAGCACGAAGTCGACCGAAACACTTTCAATTTTTTGCCGAAATAAATTGCAAAGGGTATGTATTCCTTAGCGTTTCTTCGATTTTCTATAATCGCCTGTAACTTTCGAAACACCGATCGAAACCTATGATAATCATACATTTTCTTGAAGCTCTCGACGCGTTCCTTAAGATAGGACTATCAGCGAAAGCCCATTTTTAAAGAAAATATTGTTTCAGTAGTAGTGGTCGACCAAGGCTCTTCCTCGATTAATCAAGTCTTTGGTTTTTTGGCTGTAACTTCGAAAATAATGCACCTACAAGGCTCTGCCTGCGATTTGTGTGATCCTCTTTCCATCCTCTTAAAGCATGTATAAGCACAAGTCGACCGAAACACTATCCATTTTTTGCAGAAATAAATTGCAAGGGGTATGTATTCCTTACCATTTCCTCGACTTGCTATAATCGCCTGTAACATTCGAAACACCGATCGAAACCTATGATAATCATACATTTTCTTGAAGCTCTCGACGCGTACCTTATAATAGGACTATCAGCGAAAGCCCATCTTTAAAAAAAAATTGTTTCAGTTTAGTGGTCGACCAAGGCTCTTCCTCGATTAATCAAGTCTTTGGTTTTTTGGCTGTAACTTGGAAAATATTGCACTTAGGAGGCTCTGCCTGCGATTTTTTTGATCCTCTTTCCATTCTCTTTAAGCGTGTATAAGCACGAAGTCGAACGAAACACTTTCTATTTTTTGCCGAAATAAATTGCAAGGGGTATGTATTCCTCACCGTTTCCTCGATTTTCTATAATCGCCTGTAACTTTCGAAACACCGATCGAAACCTATGATAATCATACATTTTTTTGAAGCTGTCGACGCATACCCTAAGATAGGACTATCAGCGAAAACCCATCTTTACAAAAAAATTGTTTCAGTTGTAGTGGTCGACGAAGGCTCTTCCTCGATTAATCAAGCCTTTGGTTTTTTGGCTGTAACTTCGAAAATATCGCACTTAGGACGCTCTGCCTGCGATTTTTGTGATCCTCTATCTTTCCTCTTTAAGCGTGTATAAGCACAAGTCGACCGAAACACTTTCCATTTTTTGCCAAAATAAATTGCAAATGGTATGTATTCCTTACCGTTTCCTCGATTTTCTATAATCGCCTGTAACTTTCAAAACACCGATCGAAACCTATGATAATCGTACATTTTCTTGAAGCTGTCGACGCGTGCCTTAAGATAGGACTATCAGCGAAAGCCCATCTTTAAAAAAAATATTGTTTCAGTAGTAGTGGTCGACCAAGGCTCTTCCTCGATTATTCAAGTCCTTGGTTTTTTGGCTGTAACTTCGAAAATAATGCACTTACAAGTCTCTGCCTGCGATTTTTGTGATCCCCTTTTCATCCTCTTTAAGCGTGTATAAGCACAAGTCCACCGAAACACGTTCCATTTTTTGCCGAAATAAATTGCAAGGGGTATGTATTCCTTACCGGTTCCTCGATTTTCTATAATCGCCTGTAACTTTCGAAACACCGATCGAAACCTATAATAATCATACATTTTCTTGAAGCTTTCGACGTGTACTTATGATAGGACTATTAGCGACAGCTCATCTTTTAAAAAAATATTGTTTCAGTAGTAGTGGTCGACCAAGGCTCTTCCTCGATTAATCAAGCCTTTGGTTTTTCGGCTGTAACATGGAAAATAATGCACTTAGGAGGCTCTGCCTGCGATTTTTGGGCTCCTCTTTCCATCCTCTTTAGGCACGTATAAGCACAAGTCCACCGAAACACGTTCCATTTTTTGCCGAAATAAATTGCAAGGAGTATGTATTCCTCACCGTTTCCTCGATTTTCTATAATCGCCTGTAACTTTCGAAACACCGATCGAAACCTATGATAATCATACATTTTCTTGAAGCTATCGACGCGTACCTTAAGATAGGACTATCAGCGAAAGCCCATCTTTACAAAAAAATTGTTTCAGTTGTATTGGTCGACCAAGGCTCTTCCTCGATTAATCAAGCCTTTGGTTTTTTGGCTGTAACTTCGAAAATATCGCACTTAGGAGGCTCTGCCTGCGATTTTTGTGATCCTCTTTCCATCCTCTTTAAGCACGTATAAGGACAAGTTGACCGAAACACTTTCCATTTTTTGCCGAAATAAATTGCAAGGAGTATGTATTCCTCACCGTTTCCCCGATTTTCTACAGTCGCCTGTAACTTTCGAAACACCGATCGAAACCTATGATAATCATACATTTTCTTGAAGCTGCCGACGCGTGCCTTAAGATAGGACTATCAGCGAAAGCCCATCTTTAAAAAAAATATTGTTTCAGTAGTAGTGGTCGACCAAGGCTCTTCCTCGATTATTCAAGTCCTTGGTTTTTTGGCTGTAACTTCGAAAATAATGCACTTACAAGTCTCTGCCTGCGATTTTTGTGATCCTCTTTTCATCCTCTTTAAGCGTGTATAAGCACAAGTCCCCCGAAACACGTTCCATTTTTTGCCGAAATAAATTGCAAGGGGTATGTATTCCTTACCGGTTCCTCGATTTTCTATAATCGCCTGTAACTTTCGAAACACCGATCGAAACCTATAATAATCATACATTTTCTTGAAGCTTTCGACGCGTACTTATGATAGGACTATTAGCGACAGCTCATCTTTTAAAAAAATATTGTTTCAGGAGTAGTGGTCGACCAAGGCTCTTCCTCGATTAATCAAGCCTTTGGTTTTTTGACTGTAACTTCGAAAATATCGCACTAAGGAGGCTCTGCCTGCGATTTTTGTGATCCTCTTTCTTTCCTCTTTAAGCGTGTATAAGCACAACTCGACCGAAACACTTTCCATTTTTTGCCAATATAAATTGCAAGGGGTATGTATTCCTCACCGTTTCCTCGATTTTCTATAATCGCCTGTAACTTTCGAAACACCGATCGAAACCTATGATAATCGTACATTTTCTTGAAGCTGTCGACGCGCGCCTTAAGATAGGACTATCAGCGAAAGCCCATCTTTAAAAAAAATATTGTTTCAGTAGTAGTGGTCGACCAAGGCTCTTCCTCGATTATTCAAGTCCTTGGTTTTTTTGGCTGTAACTTCAAAAATAATGCACCTACAAGGCTCCGCCTGCGATTTTTGTGATCCTCCGTCCATCCTCTTTAAGGATGTATAAGCACAATTTGACCGAAACACTTTCCATTTCTTGCCGAAATAAATTGCAAGGAGTATGTATTCCTCACCGTTTCCTCGATTTTCTATAATCGCCTGTAACTTTCGAACCACTGATCGAAACCTATGATAATCATACATTTTCTTGAAGCTGTCGACGCGTACCTTAGGATAGGACTATCAGCGAGAGCCCAGCTTTTAAAAAAATATTGTTTCAGTAGTAGTGGTCGACCAAGGCTCTTGCTCGATTTTTCAAGTCCTTGGTTTTTTGGCTGTAACTTCGAAAATAATGCACCTACAAGGCTCTGCCTGCGATTTTTGTGATCCTCTTTCCATCCTCTTTAAGCGTGTATAAGCACGAAGTCGACCGAAACACTTTCAATTTTTTGCCGAAATAAATTGCAAAGGGTATGTATTCCTTAGCGTTTCCTCGATTTTCTATAATCGCCTGTAACTTTCGAAACACCGATCGAAACCTATGATAATCATACATTTTCTTGAAGCTCTCGACGCGTTCCTTAAGATAGGACTATCAGCGAAAGCCCATTTTTAAAGAAAATATTGTTTCAGTAGTAGTGGTCGACCAAGGCTCTTCCTCGATTAATCAAGTTTTTGGTTTTTTGGCTGTAACTTCGAAAATAATGCACCTACAAGGCTCTGCCTGCGATTTGTCTGATCCTCTTTCCATCCTCTTTAAGCGTGTATAAGCACTAGTCGACCGAAACGCTTTCTCTTTTTTGCCGAAATAAATTGCAAGGGGTATGTATTCCTTACCGTATCCTCGATTTTCTATAATCGCCTGTAACTTTCGAACCACCGATCGAAACCTATGATAATCATACATTTTCTTGAAGCTCTCGACGTGTACCTTATGATAGGACTATCAGCGAAAGCCCATCTTTAAAAAAAAATTGTTTCAGTTGTAGTGGTCGACCAAGGCTCTTCCTCGATTAATCAAGTCTTTGGTTTTTTGGCTGTAACTTCGAAAATAATGCACCTACAGGGCTCTGCCTGCGATTTTTTTGATCCTCTTTCCATTCTCTTTAAGCGTGTATAAGCACGAAGTCGAACGAAACACTTTCTATTTTTTGCCGAAATAAATTGCAAGGGGTATGTATTCCTTACCGTTCCCTCGATTTTCTATAATCGCCTCTAACATTCGAAACACCGATCGAAACCTATGGTAATCATACATTTTCTTGAAGCTCTCGACGCGTACCTTATTATAGGACTATCAGCGAAAGCCCATCTTTAAAAAAAAAAATTGTTTCAGTTGTAGTGGTCGACCAAGGCTCTTCCTCGATTAATCAAGTCTTTAATTTTTTGGCTGTAACTTGGAAAATATTGCACTTAGAAGGCTCTGCCTGAGATTTTTGTGATCCTCTTTTCATCCTCTTTAAGCGTGTATAAGCACAAGTCCACCGAAACACGTTCCATTTTTTGCCGAAATAAATTGCAAGGGGTATGTATTCCTTACCGGTTCCTCGATTTTCTATAATCGCCTGTAACTTTCGAAACACCGATCGAAACCTATAATAATCATACATTTTCTTGAAGCTTTCGACGTGTACTTATGATAGGACTATTAGCGACAGCTCATCTTTTAAAAAAATATTGTTTCAGTAGTAGTGGTCGACCAAGGCTCTTCCTCGATTAATCAAGCCTTTGGTTTTTCGGCTGTAACTTGGAAAATAATGCACTTAGGAGGCTCTGCCTGCGATTTTTGGGATCCTCTTTCCATCCTCTTTAGGCACGTATAAGCACAAGTTGACCGAAACACTTTCCATTTTTTGCCGAAATAAATTGCAAGGAGTATGTATTCCTCACCGTTTCCCCGATTTTCTACAATCGCCTGTAACTTTCGAAACACCGATCGAAACCTATGATAATCATACATTTTCTTGAAGCTGTCGACGCGTGCCTTAAGATAGGACTATCAGCGAAAGCCCATCTTTAAAAAAAATATTGTTTCAGTAGTAGTGGTCGACCAAGGCTCTTCCACGATTATTCAAGTCCTTGGTTTTTTGGCTGTAACTTCGAAAATAATGCACTTACAAGTCTCTGCCTGCGATTTTTGTGATCCTCTTTTCATCCTCTTTAAGCGTGTATAAGCACAAGTCCCCCGAAACACGTTCCATTTTTTGCCGAAATAAATTGCAAGGGGTATGTATTCCTTACCGGTTCCTCGATTTTCTATAATCCCCTGTAACTTTCGAAACACCGATCGAAACCTATAATAATCATACATTTTCTTGAAGCTTTCGACGCGTACTTATGATAGGACTATTAGCGACAGCTCATCTTTTAAAAAAATATTGTTTCAGGAGTAGTGGTCGACCAAGGCTCTTCCTCGATTAATCAAGCCTTTGGTTTTTCGGCTGTAACTTGGAAAATAATGCACTTAGGAGGCTCTGCCTGCGATTTTTGTGATCCTCTTTCCATCCTCTTTAGGCACGTATAAGCACAAGTTGACCGAAAAACTTTCCATTTTTTGCCGAAAAAAATTGCAAGGAGTATGTATTCCTCACCGTTTCCTCGATTTTCTATAATCGCCTGTAACTTTCGAAACACCGATCGAAACCTATGATAATCATACATTTTTTTGAAGCTGTCGACGCATACCCTAAGATAGGACTATCAGCGAAAGCCCATCTTTACAAAAAAATTGTTTCAGTTGTAGTGGTCGACGAAGGCTCTTCCTCGATTAATCAAGCCTTTGGTTTTTTGGCTGTAACTTCGAAAATATCGCACTTAGGACGCTCTGCCTGCGATTTTTGTGATCCTCTATCTTTCCTCTTTAAGCGTGTATAAGCACAAGTCGACCGAAACACTTTCCATTTTTTGCCAAAATAAATTGCAAATGGTATGTATTCTTTACCGTTTCCTCGATTTTCTATAATCGCCTGTAACTTTCAAAACACCGATCGAAACCTATGATAATCGTACATTTTCTTGAAGCTGTCGACGCGTGCCTTAAGATAGGACTATCAGCGAAAGCCCATCTTTAAAAAAAATATTGTTTCAGTAGTAGTGGTCGACCAAGGCTCTTCCTCGATTATTCAAGTCCTTGGTTTTTTGGCTGTAACTTGGAAAATAATGCACTTAGGAGGCTCTGCCTGCGATTTTTGGGCTCCTCTTTCCATCCTCTTTAGGCACGTATAAGCACAAGTCCACCGAAACACGTTCCATTTTTTGCCGAAATAAATTGCAAGGAGTATGTATTCCTCACCGTTTCCTCGATTTTCTATAATCGCCTGTAACTTTCGAAACACCGATCGAAACCTATGATAATCATACATTTTCTTGAAGCTATCGACGCGTACCTTAAGATAGGACTATCAGCGAAAGCCCATCTTTACAAAAAAATTGTTTCAGTTGTATTGGTCGACCAAGGCTCTTCCTCGATTAATCAAGCCTTTGGTTTTTTGGCTGTAACTTCGAAAATATCGCACTTAGGAGGCTCTGCCTGCGATTTTTGTGATCCTCTTTCCATCCTCTTTAAGCACGTATAAGGACAAGTTGACCGAAACACTTTCCATTTTTTGCCGAAATAAATTGCAAGGAGTATGTATTCCTCACCGTTTCCCCGATTTTCTACAATCGCCTGTAACTTTCGAAACACCGATCGAAACCTATGATAATCATACATTTTCTTGAAGCTGTCGACGCGTGCCTTAAGATAGGACTATCAGCGAAAGCCCATCTTTAAAAAAAAATTGTTTCAGTTTAGTGGTCGACCAAGGCTCTTCCTCGATGAATCAAGTCTTTGGTTTTTTGGCTGTAACTTGGAAAATATTGCACTTAGGAGGCTCTGCCTGCGATTTTTTTGATCCTCTTTCCATTCTCTTTAAGCGTGTATAAGCACGAAGTCGAACGAAACACTTTTTTTTTTTTGCCGAAATAAATTGCAAGGGGTATGTATTCCTTACCGTTTCCTCGATTTTCTATAATCGCCTGTAACATTCGAAACACCGATCGAAACCTATGGTAATCATACATTTTCTTGAAGCTCTCGACGCGTACCTTATGATAGGACTATCAGCGAAAGCCCATCTTTAAAAAAAAATTGTTTCAGTTGTAGTGGTCGACCAAGGCTCTTCCTCGATTAATCAAGTCTTTGGTTTTTTGGCTGTAACTTGGAAAATATTGCACTTAGAAGGCTCTGCCTGAGATTTTTGTGATCCTCTTTTCATCCTCTTTAAGCGTGTATAAGCACAAGTCCACCGAAACACGTTCCATTTTTTGCCGAAATAAATTGCAAGGGGTATGTATTCCTTACCGGTTCCTCGATTTTCTATAATCGCCTGTAACTTTCGAAACACCGATCGAAACCTATGATAATCATACATTTTCTTGAAGCTATCGACGCGTACCTTAAGATAGGAATATCAGCGAAAGCCCATCTTTACAAAAAAATTGTTTCAGTTGTATTGGTCGACCAAGGCTCTTCCTCGATTAATCAAGCCTTTGGTTCTTTAGCTGTAACTTCGAAAATATCGCACTTAGGAGGCTCTGCCTGCGATTTTTGTGATCCTCTTTCCATCCTCTTTAAGCACGTATAAGGACAAGTTGACCGAAACACTTTCCATTTTTTGCCGAAATAAATTGCAAGGAGTATGTATTCCTCACCGTTTCCCCGATTTTCTACAATCGCCTGTAACTTTCGAAACACCGATCGAAACCTATGATAATCATACATTTTCTTGAAGCTGTCGACGCGTACCTTAAGATAGGACTATCAGCGAAAGCCCATCTTTACAAAAAAATTGTTTCAGTTGTATTGGTCGAAAAAGGCTCTTCCTCGATTAATCAAGCCTTTGGTTTTTTGGCTGTAACTTCGAAAATATCGCACTTAGGAGGCTCTGCCTGCGATTTTTGTGATCCTCTATCTTTCCTCTTTAAGCGTGTATAAGAACAAGTCGACCGAAACACTTTCCATTTTTTGCCAAAATAAATTGCAAATGGTATGTATTCCTTACCGTTTCCTCGATTTTCTATAATCGCTTGTAACTTTCAAAACACCGATCGAAACCTATGATAATCGTACATTTTCTTGAAGCTGTCGACGCGTGCCTTAAGATAGGACTATTAGCGACAGCTCATCTTTAAAAAAAATATTGTTTCAGTAGTAGTGGTCGACCAAGGCTCTTCCTCGATTATTCAAGTCCTTGGTTTTTTGGCTGTAACTTCGAAAATAATGCACTTACAAGGCTCTGCCTGCGATTTTTGTGATCCTCTTTCCATCCTCTTTAAGCATGTATAAGCACAATTCGACCGAAACACTTTCAATTTTTTCCCGAAATAAATTGCAAGGGGTATGTATTCCTTACCGTTTCCTCGATTTTCTATAATCGCCTGTAACTTTCGAACCACTGATCGAAACCTATGATAATCAAACATTTTCTTGAAGCTGTCGACGCGTACCTTAGGATAGGACTATCAGCGAAAGCCCAGCTTTTAAAAAAATATTGTTTCAGTAGTAGTGGTCGACCAAGGCTCTTCCCTCGATTAATCAAGCCTTTGGTTTTTCGGCTGTAACTTTGAAAATAATGCACTTAGGAGGCTCTGCCTGCGATTTTTGGGATCCTCTTTTCCATCCTCTTTAAGCACGTATAAGCACAATTTGACCGAAACACTTTCCATTTTTTGCCGAAATAAATTGCAAGGAGTATGTATTCCTCACCGTTTCCTCGATTTTCTATAATCGCCTGTAACTTTCGAAACACCGATCGAAACCTATGATAATCATACATTTTCTTGAAGCTGTAGACGCGTACCTTAAGATAGGACTTTCAGCGAAAGCCCATCTTTACAAAAAAATTGTTTCAGTTGTAGTATTCGACCAAGGCTCTTCCTCGATTAATCAAGCCTTTGGTTTTTTGACTGTAACTTCGAAAATATCGCACTAAGGAGTCTCTGCCTGCGATTTTTGTGATCCTCTTTCTTTCCTCTTTAAGCGTGTATAAGCACAACTCGACCGAAACACTTTCCATTTTTTGCCAATATAAATTGCAAGGGGTATGTATTCCTCACCGTTTCCTCGATTTTCTATAATCGCCTGTAACTTTCGAAACACCGATCGATACCTATGATAATCGTACATTTTCTTGAAGCTGTCGACGCGTGCCTTAAGATAGGACTATCAGCAAAAGCCCATCTTTAAAAAAAATATTGTTTCAGTAGTAGTGGTCGACCAAGGCTCTTCCTCGATTATTCAAGTCCTTGGTTTTTTTTGCTGTAACTTCAAAAATAATGCACCTACAAGGCTCCGCCTGCGATTTTTGTGATCCTCCTTCCATCCTCTTTAAGCATGTATAAGCACAGGTCGACCGAAACACTTTCCATTTTTTGCCGAAATAAATTGCAAGGGGTATGTATTCCTTACCGTTTTCTCGATTTTCTATAATCGCCTGTAACTTTCGAAACACCGATCGAAACCTATGATAATCATACATTTTCCTGAAGCTGTCGACGCGTGCCTTAAGATAGGACTATCAGCGAAAGCCCATCTTTAAAAAAAATATTGTTTCAGTAGTAGTGGTCGACCAAGGCTCTTCCTCGATTACTCAAGTCTTTCGTTTTTTGGCCGTAACTTCAAAAATAATGCACCTACAAGGCTCCGCCTGCGATTTTTGTGATCCTCCTTCCATCCTCTTTAAGGATGTATAAGCACAAGTCGACCGAAACACTTTCCATTTTTTGCCGAAATAAATTGCAAGGGGTATGTATTCCTTACCGTTTTCTCGATTTTCTATAATCGCCTGTAACTTTCGAAACACCGATCGAAACCTACGATAATCATACATTTTCCTGAAGCTGTCGTCGCGTGCCTTAAGATAGGACTATCAGCGAAAGCCCATCTTTAAAAAAAATATTGTATCAGTAGTAGTGGTCGACCAAGGCTCTTCATCGATTAATCAAGTCTTTGGTTTTTTGGCTGTAACTTCGAAAATAATGCACCTACAGGGCTCTGCCTGCGATTTGTGTGATCCTCTTTCCATCCTCTTAAAGCATGTATAAGCACAAGTCGACCGAAACACTATCCATTTTTTGCCAAAATAAATTGCAAGGGGTATGTATTCCTTACCGTTTCCTCGATTTTCTATAATCGCCTGTAACTTTCGAAACACCGATCGAAACCTATGATAATCATACATTTTCTTGAAGCTGTCGACGCGTACCTTAAGATAGGACTTTCAGCAAAAGCCCATCTTTACAAAAAAATTGTTTCAGGTGTAGTGTTCGACCAAGGCTCTTCCTCGATTAATCAAGCCTTTGGTTTTTTGACTGTAACTTCGAAAATATCGCACTAAGGAGGCTCTGCCTGCGATTTTTGTGATCCTCTTTCTTTCCTCTTTAAGCGTGTATAAGCACAACTCGACCGAAACACTTTCCATTTTTTGCCAATATAAATTGCAAGGGGTATGCATTCCTCACCGTTTCCTCGATTCTCTATAATCGCCTGTAACTTTCGAAACACCGATCGAAACCTATGATAATCGTACATTTTCTTGAAGCTGTCGACGCGTGCCTTAAGATAGGACTATCAGCGAAAGCCCATCTTTAAAAAAAATATTGTTTCAGTAGTAGTGGTCGACCAAGGCTCTTCCTCGATTATTCAAGTCCTTGGTTTTTTTGGCTGTAACTTCAAAAATAATGCACCTACAAGGCTCCGCCTGCGATTTTTGTGATCCTCCTTCCATCCTCTTTAAGGATGTATAAGCACAAGTCGACCGAAACACTTTCCATTTTTTGCCGAAATAAATTGCAAGGGGTATGTATTCCTTACCGTTCTCTCGATTTTCTATAATCGCCTGTAACTTTCGAAACACCGATCGAAACCTATGATAATCATACATTTTCCTGAAGCTGTCGACGCGTGCCTTAAGATAGGACTATCAGCGAAAGCCCATCTTTAAAAAAAATATTGTTTGAGTAGTAGTGGTCGACCAAGGCTCTTCCTCGATTAATCAAGTCTTTGGTTTTTTGGCTGTAACATCGAAAATAATGCACCTACAAGGCTCTGCCTGCGATTTGTCTGATCCTCTTTCCATCCTCTTTAAGCGTGTATAAGCACTAGTCGACCGAAACGCTTTCTCTTTTTTGCCGAAATAAATTGCAAGGGGTATGTATTCCTTACCGTATCCTCGATTTTCTATAATCGCCTGTAACTTTCGAACCACCGATCGAAACCTATGATAATCATACATTTTCTTGAAGCTCTCGACGTGTACCTTATGATAGGACTATCAGCGAAAGCCCATCTTTAAAAAAAAATTGTTTCAGTTGTAGTGGTCGACCAAGGCTCTTCCTCGATTAATCAAGTCTTTGGTTTTTTGGCTGTAACTTCGAAAATAATGCACCTACAGGGCTCTGCCTGCGATTTGTGTGATCCTCTTTCCATCCTCTTAAAGCATGTATAAGCACAAGTCGACCGAAACACTATCCATTTTTTGCCAAAATAAATTGCAAGGGGTATGTATTCCTTACCGTTTCCTCGATTTTCTATAATCGCCTGTAACTTTCGAAACACCGATCGAAACCTATGATAATCATACATTTTCTTGAAGCTGTCGACGCGTACCTTAAGATAGGACTTTCAGCAAAAGCCCATCTTTACAAAAAAATTGTTTCAGGTGTAGTGTTCGACCAAGGCTCTTCCTCGATTAATCAAGCCTTTGGTTTTTTGACTGTAACTTCGAAAATATCGCACTAAGGAGGCTCTGCCTGCGATTTTTGTGATCCTCTTTCTTTCCTCTTTAAGCGTGTATAAGCACAACTCGACCGAAACACTTTCCATTTTTTGCCAATATAAATTGCAAGGGGTATGCATTCCTCACCGTTTCCTCGATTCTCTATAATCGCCTGTAACTTTCGAAACACCGATCGAAACCTATGATAGTCGTACATTTTCTTGAAGCTGTCGACGCGTGCCTTAAGATAGGACTATCAGCGAAAGCCCATCTTTAAAAAAAATATTGTTTCAGTAGTAGTGGTCGACCAAGGCTCTTCCTCAATTATTCAAGTCCTTGGTTTTTTTGGCTGTAACTTCAAAAATAATGCACCTACAAGGCTCCGCCTGCGATTTTTGTGGTCCTCCTTCCATCCTCTTTAAGGATGTATAAGCACAAGTCGACCGAAACACTTTCCATTTTTTGCCGAAATAAATTGCAAGGGGTATGTATTCCTTACCGTTTTCTCGATTTTCTATAATCGCCTGTAACTTTCGAAACACCGATCGAAACCTATGATAATCATACATTTTCCTGAAGCTGTCGACGCGTGCCTTAAGATAGGACTATCAGCGAAAGCCCATCTTTAAAAAAAATATTGTTTGAGTAGTAGTGGTCGACCAAGGCTCTTCCTCGATTACTCAAGTCTTTGGTTTTTTGGCCGTAACTTCAAAAATAATGCACCTACAAGGCTCCGCCTGCGATTTTTGTGATCCTCCTTCCATCCTCTTTAAGGATGTATAAGCACAAGTCGACCGAAACACTTTCCATTTTTTGCCGAAATAAATTGCAAGGGGTATGTATTCCTTACCGTTTTCTCGATTTTCTATAATCGCCTGTAACTTTCGAAACACCGATCGAAACCTATAATAATCATACATTTTCTTGAAGCTTTCGACGTGTACTTATGATAGGACTATTAGCGACAGCTCATCTTTTAAAAAAATATTGTTTCAGTAGTAGTGGTCGACCAAGGCTCTTCCTCGATTACTCAAGTCTTTGGTTTTTTGGCCGTAACTTCAAAAATAATGCACCTACAAGGCTCCGCCTGCGATTTTTGTGATCCTCCTTCCATCCTCTTTAAGGATGTATAAGCACAAGTCGACCGAAACACTTTCCATTTTTTGCCGAAATAAATTGCAAGGGGTATGTATTCCTTACCGTTTTCTCGATTTTCTATAATCGCCTGTAACTTTCGAAACACCGATCGAAACCTATAATAATCATACATTTTCTTGAAGCTTTCGACGTGTACTTATGATAGGACTATTAGCGACAGCTCATCTTTTAAAAAAATATTGTTTCAGTAGTAGTGGTCGACCAAGGCTCTTCCTCGATTAATCAAGCCTTTGGTTTTTCGGCTGTAACTTGGAAAATAATGCACTTAGGAGGCTCTGCCTGCGATTTTTGGGATCCTCTTTCCATCCTCTTTAGGCACGTATAAGCACAAGTTGACCGAAACACTTTCCATTTTTTGCCGAAATAAATTGCAAGGAGTATGTATTCCTCACCGTTTCCTCGATTTTCTATAATCGCCTGTAACTTTCAAAACACCGATCGAAACCTATGATAATCATACATTTTCTTGAAGCTATCGACGCGTACCTTAAGATAGGACTATCAGCGAAAGACCATCTTTACAAAAAAATTGTTTCAGTTGTATTGGTCGACCAAGGCTCTTCCTCGATTAATCAAGCCTTTGGTTTTTTGGCTGTAACTTCGAAAATATCGCACATAGGAGGCTCTGCCTGCGATTTTTGTGATCCTCTTTCCATCCTCTTTAAGCACGTATAAGGACAAGTTGACCGAAACACTTTCCATTTTTTGCCGAAATAAATTGCAAGGAGTATGTATTCCTCACCGTTTCCCCGATTTTCTACAATCGCCTGTAACTTTCGAAACACCGATCGAAACCTATGATAATCATACATTTTCTTGAAGCTGTCGACGCGTACCTTAAGATAGGACTATCAGCGAAAGCCCATCTTTACAAAAAAAATTGTTTCAGTTGTAGTGGTCGACCAAGGCTCTTCCTCGATTAATCAAGCCTTTGGTTTTTCGGCTGTAACTTTGAAAATAATGCACTTAGGAGGCTCTGCCTGCGATTTTTGGGATCCTCTTTCCATCCTCTTTAAGCACGTATAAGCACAAGTTGACCGAAACACTTTCCCTTTTTTGCCGAAATAAATTGCAAGGAGTATGTATTCCTCACCGTTTCCTCGATTTTCTATAATCGCCTGTAACTTTCAAAACACCGATCGAAACCTATGATAATCATACATTTTCTTGAAGCTATCGACGCGTACCTTAAGATAGGACTATCAGCGAAAGACCATCTTTACAAAAAAATTGTTTCAGTTGTATTGGTCGACCAAGGCTCTTCCTCGATTAATCAAGCCATTGGTTTTTTGGCTGTAACTTCGAAAATATCGCACATAGGAGGCTCTGCCTGCGATTTTTGTGATCCTCTTTCCATCCTCTTTAAGCACGTATAAGGACAAGTTGACCGAAACACTTTCCATTTTTTGCCGAAATAAATTGCAAGGAGTATGTATTCCTCACCGTTTCCCCGATTTTCTACAATCGCCTGTAACTTTCGAAACACCGATCGAAACCTATGATAATCATACATTTTCTTGAAGCTGTCGACGCGTACCTTAAGATAGGACTATCAGCGAAAGCCCATCTTTACAAAAAAAATTGTTTCAGTTGTAGTGGTCGACCAAGGCTCTTCCTCGATTAATCAAGCCTTTGGTTTTTCGGCTGTAACTTTGAAAATAATGCACTTAGGAGGCTCTGCCTGCGATTTTTGGGATCCTCTTTCCATCCTCTTTAAGCACGTATAAGCACAAGTTGACCGAAACACTTTCCCTTTTTTGCCGAAATAAATTGCAGGGAGTATGTATTCCTCACCGTTTCCTCGATTTTCTATAATCGCCTGTAACTTTCGAAACACCGATCGAAACCTATGATAATCATACATTTTTTTGAAGCTGTCGACGCATACCCTAAGATAGGACTATCAGCGAAAGCCCATCTTTACAAAAAAATTGTTTCAGTTGTAGTGGTCGACGAAGGCTCTTCCTCGATTAATCAAGCCTTTGGTTTTTCGGCTGTAACTTTGAAAATAATGCACTTAGGAGGCTCTGCCTGCGATTTTTGGTATCCTCTTTCCATCCTCTTTAAGCACGTATAAGCACAAGTTGACCGAAACACTTTCCATTTTTTGCCGAAATAAATTGCAAGGAGTATGTATTCCTCACCGTTTCCTCGATTTTCTATAATCGCCTGTAACTTTCGAAACACCGATCGAAACCTATGATAATCATACATTTTCTTGAAGCTGTCGACGCGTACCTTAAGATAGGACTATCAGCGAAAGCCCATCTTTACAAAAAAATTGTTTCAGTTGTAGTGGTCGACCATGGCTCTTCCTCGATTAATCAAGCCTTTGGTTTTTTGGCTGTAACTTCGAAAATATCGCACTAAGGAGGCTCTGCCTGCGATTTTTGTGATCCTCTTTCTTTCCTCTTTAAGCGTGTATAAGCACAAGTCGACCGAAACACTTTCCATTTTTTGCCAATATAAATTGCAAGGGGTATGTATTCCTTACCGTTTCCTCGATTTTCTATAATCGCCTGCAACTTTCAAAACACCGATCGAAACCTATGATAATCGTACATTTTCTTGAAGCTGTCGACGCGTGCCTTAAGATAGGACTATCAGCGAAAGCCCATCTTTACAAAAAAATTGTTTCAGTTGTAGTGGTCGAAGAAGGCTCTTCCTCGATTAATCAAGCCTTTGGTTTTTTGGCTGTAACTTCGAAAATATCGCACTTAGGACGCTCTGCCTGCGATTTTTGTGATCCTCTATCTTTCCTCTTTAAGCGTGTATAAGCACAAGTCGACCGAAACACTTTCCATTTTTTGCCAAAATAAATTGCAAATGGTATGTATTCCTTACCGTTTCCTCGATTTTCTATAATCGCTTGTAACTTTCAAAACACCGATCGAAACCTATGATAACCGTACATTTTCTTGAAGCTGTCGACGCGTGCCTTAAGATACGACTATCAGCGAAAGCCCATCTTTAAAAAAAATATTGTTTCAGTAGTAGTGGTCGACCAAGGCTCTTCCTCGATTATTCAAGTCCTTGGTGTTTTGGCTGTAACTTCGAAAATAATGCACTTACAAGTCTCTGCCTGCGATTTTTGTGATCCTCTCTTCATCCTCTTTAAGCGTGTATAAGCACAAGTCCACCGAAACACGTTCGATTTTTTGCCGAAATAAATTGCAAGGAGTATGTATTCCTCACCGTTTCCTCGATTTTCTATAATCGCCTGTAACTTTCGAAACACCAATCGAAACCTATGATAATCATACATTTTCTTGAAGCTATCGACGCGTACCTTAAGATAGGACTATCAGCGAAAGCCCATCTTTACAAAAAAATTGTTTCAGTTGTATTGGTCGAAAAAGGCTCTTCCTCGATTAATCAAGCCTTTGGTTTTTTGGCGGTAACTTCGAAAATATCGCACTTGGGAGGCTCTGTTTGCGATTTTTGTGATCCTCTATCTTTCCTCTTTAAGCGTGTATAAGCACAAGTCGACCGAAACACTTTCCATTTTTTGCCAAAATAAAGTGCAAGGGGTATGTATTCCTTACCGGTTCCTCGATTTTCTATAATCGCCTGTAACTTTCGAAACACCGATCGAAACCTATAATAATCATACATTTTCTTGAAGCTTTCGACGCGTACTTATGATAGGACTATTAGCGACAGCTCATCTTTTAAAAAAATATTGTTTCAGTAGTAGTGGTCGACCAAGGCTCTTCCTCGATTAATCAAGCCTTTGGTTTTTCGGCTGTAACTTGGAAAATAATGCACTTAGGAGGCTCTGCCTGCGATTTTTGGGATCCTCTTTCCATCCTCTTTTGGCACGTATAAGCACAAGTTGACCGAAACACTTTCCATTTTTTGCCGAAATAAATTGCAAGGAGTATGTATTCCTCACCGTTTCCTCGATTTTCTATAATCGCCTGTAACTTTCGAAACACCGATCAAAACCTATGATAATCATACATTTTCTTGAAGCTATCGACGCGTACCTTAAGATAGGACTATCAGCGGAAGCCCATCTTTACAAAAAAATTGTTTCAGTTGTATTGGTCGACCAAGGCTCTTCCTCGATTAATCAAGCCTTTGGTTTTTTGGCTGTAACTTCGAAAATATCGCACTTAGGAGGCTCTGCCTGCGATTTTTGTGATCCTCTTTCCATCCTCTTCAAGCACGTATAAGGACAAGTTGACCGAAACACTTTCCATTTTTTGCCGAAATAAATTGCAAGGAGTATGTATTCCTCACCGTTTCACCGATTTTCTACAATCGCCTGTAACTTTCGAAACACCGATCGAAACCTATGATAATCATACATTTTCTTGAAGCTGTCGACGCGTGCCTTAAGATAGGACTATCAGCGAAAGCCCATCTTTAAAAAAAATATTGTTTCAGTAGTAGTGGTCGACCAAGGCTCTTCCTCGATTATTCAAGTCCTTGGTTTTTTGGCTGTAACTTCGAAAATAATGCACTTACAAGTCTCTGCCTGCGATTTTTGTGATCCTCTTTTCATCCTCTTTAAGCGTGTATACACACAAGTCCACCGAAACACGTTCCATTTTTTGCCGAAATAAATTGCAAGGGGTATGTATTCCTTACCGGTTCCTCGATTTTCTATAATCGCCTGTAACTTTCGAAACACCGATCGAAACCTATAATAATCATACATTTTCTTGAAGCTTTCGACGCGTACTTATGATAGGACTATTAGCGACAGCTCATCTTTTAAAAAAATATTGTTTCAGTAGTAGTGGTCGACCAAGGCTCTTCCTCGATTAATCAAGCCTTTGGTTTTTCGGCTGTAACTTGGAAAATCATGCACTTAGGAGGCTCTGCCTGCGATTTTTGGGATCCTCTTTCCATCCTCTTTTGGCACGTATAAGCACAAGTTGACCGAAACACTTTCCATTTTTTGTCGAAATAAATTGCAAGGAGTATGTATTCCTCACCGTTTCCTCGATTTTCTATAATCGCCTGTAACTTTCGAAACACCGATCGAAACCTATGATAATCATACATTTTCTTGAAGCCATCGACGCGTACCTTAAGATAGGACTATCAGCGAAAGCCCATCTTTACAAAAAAATTGTTTCAGTTGTATTGGTCGACCAAGGCTCTTCCTCGATTAATCAAGCCTTTGGTTTTTTGGTTGTAACTTCGAAAATATCGCACTTAGGAGGCTCTGCCTGCGATTTTTGTGATCCTCTGTCCATCCTCTTTAAGCACGTATAAGGACAAGTTGACCGAAACACTTTCCATTTTTTGCCGAAATAAATTGCAAGGAGTATGTATTCCTCACCGTTTCCCCGATTTTCTACAATCGCCTGTAACTTTCGAAACACCGATCGAAACCTATGATAATCATACATTTTCTTGAAGCTGTCGACGCGTGCCTTAAGATAGGACTATTAGCGAAAGCCCATCTTTAAAAAAAATATTGTTTCAGTAGTAGTGGTCGACCAAGGCTCTTCCTCGATTATTCAAGTCCTTGGTTTTTTGGCTGTAACTTCGAAAATAATGCACTTACAAGTCTCTGCCTGCGATTTTTGTGATCCTATTTTCATCCTCTTTAAGCGTGTATAAGCACAAGTCCCCCGAAACACGTTCCATTTTTTGCCGAAATAAATTGCAAGGGGTATGTATTCCTTACCGGTTCCTCGATTTTCTATAATCGCCTGTAACTTTCGAAACACCGATCGAAACCTATAATAATCATACATTTTCTTGAAGCTTTCCACGCGTACTTATGATAGGACTATTAGCGACAGCTCATCTTTTAAAAAAATATTGTTTCAGGAGTAGTGGTCGACCAAGGCTCTTCCTCGATTAATCAAGCCTTTGGTTTTTCGGCTGTAACTTGGAAAATAATGCACTTAGGAGGCTCTGCCTGCGATTTTTGTGATCCTCTTTCCATCCTCTTTAGGCACGTATAAGCACAAGTTGACCGAAACACTTTCCATTTTTTGCCGAAATAAATTGCAAGGAGTATGTATTCCTCACCGTTTCCTCGATTTTCTATAATCGCCTGTAACTTTCGAAACACCGATCAAAACCTATGATAATCATACATTTTCTTGAAGCTATCGACGCGTACCTTAAGATAGGAATATCAGCGAAAGCCCATCTTTTAAAAAAATATTGTTTCAGCAGTAGTGGTCGACCAAGGCTCTTCCTCGATTAATCAAGCCTTTGGTTTTTCGGCTGTAACTTGGAAAATAATGCACTTAGGAGGCTCTGCCTGCGATTTTTGAGATCCTCTTTCCATCCTCTTTAGGCACGTATAAGCACAAGTTGACCGAAACACTTTCCATTTTTTGCCGAAATAAATTGCAAGGAGTATGTATTCCTCACCGTATCCCCGATTTTCTACAATCGCCTGTAACTTTCGAAACACCGATCGAAACCTATGATAATCATACATTTTCTTGAAGCTGTCGACGCGTACCTTAAGATAGGACTATCAGCGAAAGCCCATCTTTACAAAAAAAATTGTTTCAGTTGTAGTGGTCGACCAAGGCTCTTCCTCGATTAATCAAGCCTTTGGTTTTTCGGCTGTAACTTTGAAAATAATGCACTTAGGAGGCTCTGCCTGCGATTTTTGGGATCCTCTTTCCATCCTCTTTAAGCACGTATAAGCACAAGTTGACCGAAACACTTTCCCTTTTTTGCCGAAATAAATTGCAAGGAGTATGTATTCCTCACCGTTTCCTCGATTTTCTATAATCGCCTGTAACTTTCAAAACACCGATCGAAACCTATGATAATCATACATTTTCTTGAAGCTATCGACGCGTACCTTAAGATAGGACTATCAGCGAAAGCCCATCTTTACAAAAAAAATTGTTTCAGTTGTACTGGTCGACCAAGGCTCTTCCTCGATTAATCAAGCCTTTGGTTTTTTGGCGGTAACTTCGAAAATATCGCACTTGGGAGGCTCTGTTTGCGATTTTTGTGATCCTCTATCTTTCCTCTTTAAGCGTGTATAAGCACAAGTCGACCGAAACACTTTCCATTTTTTGCCAAAATAAATTGCAAGGGGTATGTATTCCTTACCGGTTCCTCGATTTTCTATAATCGCCTGTAACTTTCGAAACACCGATCGAAACCTATAATAATCATACATTTTCTTGAAGCTTTCGACGCGTACTTATGATAGGACTATTAGCGACAGCTCATCTTTTAAAAAAATATTGTTTCAGTAGTAGTGGTCGACCAAGGCTCTTCCTCGATTAATCAAGCCTTTGGTTTTTCGGCTGTAACTTGGAAAATAATGCACTTAGGAGGCTCTGCCTGCGATTTTTGGGATCCTCTTTCCATCCTCTTTTGGCACGTATAAGCACAAGTTGACCGAAACACTTTCCATTTTTTGCCGAAATAAATTGCAAGGAGTATGTATTCCTCACCGTTTCCTCGATTTTCTATAATCGCCTGTAACTTTCGAAACACCGATCGAAACCTATGATAATCATACATTTTCTTGAAGCTATCGACGCGTACCTTAAGATAGGACTAGCAGCGAAAGCCCATCTTTACAAAAAAATTGTTTCAGTTGTATTGGTCGACCAAGGCTCTTCCTCGATTAATCAAGCCTTTGGTTTTTTGGCTGTAACTTCGAAAATATCGCACTTAGGAGGCTCTGCCTGCGATTTTTGTGATCCTCTTTCCATCCTCTTTAAGCACGTATAAGGACAAGTTGACCGAAACACTTTCCATTTTTTGCCGAAATAAATTGCAAGGAGTATGTATTCCTCACCGTTTCACCGATTTTCTACAATCGCCTGTAACTTTCGAAACACCGATCGAAACCTATGATAATCATACATTTTCTTGAAGCTGTCGACGCGTACCTTAAGATAGGACTATCAGCGAAAGCCCATCTTTACAAAAAAATTGTTTCAGTTGTACTGGTCGACCAAGGCTCTTCCTCGATTAATCAAGCCTTTGGTTTTTTGGCTGTAACTTCGAAAATATCGCACTAAGGAGGCTCTGCCTGCGATTTTTGTGATCCTCTTTCTTTCCTCTTTAAGCGTGTATAAGCACAAGTCGACCGAAACACTTTCCATTTTTTGCCAATATAAATTGCAAGGGGTATGTATTCCTTACCGTTTCCTCGATTTTCTATAATCGCCTGCAACTTTCAAAACACCGATCGAAACCTATGATAATCGTACATTTTCTTGAAGCTGTCGACGCGTGCCTTAAGATAGGACTATCAGCGAAAGCCCATCTTTACAAAAAAATTGTTTCAGTTGTAGTGGTCGACGAAGGCTCTTCCTCGATTAATCAAGCCTTTGGTTTTTTGGCTGTAACTTCGAAAATATCGCACTTAGGACGCTCTGCCTGCGATTTTTGTGATCCTCTATCTTTCCTCTTTAAGCGTGTATAAGCACAAGTCGACCGAAACACGTTCCATTTTTTGCCAAAATAAATTGCAAATGGTATGTATTCCTTACCGTTTCCTCGATTTTCTATAATCGCTTGTAACTTTCAAAACACCGATCGAAACCTATGATAACCGTACATTTTCTTGAAGCTGTCGACGCGTGCCTTAAGATACGACTATCAGCGAAAGCCCATCTTTAAAAAAAATATTGTTTCAGTAGTAGTGGTCGACCAAGGCTCTTCCTCGATTATTCAAGTCCTTGGTGTTTTGGCTGTAACTTCGAAAATAATGCACTTACAAGTCTCTGCCTGCGATTTTTGTGATCCTCTCTTCATCCTCTTTAAGCGTGTATAAGCACAAGTCCACCGAAACACGTTCGATTTTTTGCCGAAATAAATTGCAAGGAGTATGTATTCCTCACCGTTTCCTCGATTTTCTATAATCGCCTGTAACTTTCGAAACACCGATCGAAACCTATGATAATCATACATTTTCTTGAAGCTATCGACGCGTACCTTAAGATAGGACTATCAGCGAAAGCCCATCTTTACAAAAAAATTGTTTCAGTTGTATTGGTCGAAAAAGGCTCTTCCTCGATTAATCAAGCCTTTGGTTTTTTGGCGGTAACTTCGAAAATATCGCACTTGGGAGGCTCTGTTTGCGATTTTTGTGATCCTCTATCTTTCCTCTTTAAGCGTGTATAAGCACAAGTCGACCGAAACACTTTCCATTTTTTGCCAAAATAAATTGCAAGGGGTATGTATTCCTTACCGGTTCCTCGATTTTCTGTAATCGCCTGTAACTTTCGAAACACCGATCGAAACCTATAATAATCATACATTTTCTTGAAGCTTTCGACGCGTACTTATGATAGGACTATTAGCGACAGCTCATCTTTTAAAAAAATATTGTTTCAGTAGTAGTGGTCGACCAAGGCTCTTCCTCGATTAATCAAGCCTTTGGTTTTTCGGCTGTAACTTGGAAAATCATGCACTTAGGAGGCTCTGCCTGCGATTTTTGGGATCCTCTTTCCATCCTCTTTTGGCACGTATAAGCACAAGTTGACCGAAACACTTTCCATTTTTTGTCGAAATAAATTGCAAGGAGTATGTATTCCTCACCGTTTCCTCGATTTTCTATAATCGCCTGTAACTTTCGAAACACCGATCGAAACCTATGATAATCATACATTTTCTTGAAGCTATCGACGCGTACCTTAAGATAGGACTATCAGCGAAAGCCCATCTTTACAAAAAAATTGTTTCAGTTGTATTGGTCGACCAAGGCTCTTCCTCGATTAATCAAGCCTTTTGTTTTTTGGTTGTAACTTCGAAAATATCGCACTTAGGAGGCTCTGCCTGTGATTTTTGTGATCCTCTGTCCATCCTCTTTAAGCACGTATAAGGACAAGTTGACCGAAACACTTTCCATTTTTTGCCGAAATAAATTGCAAGGAGTATGTATTCCTCACCGTTTCCCCGATTTTCTACAATCGCCTGTAACTTTCGAAACACCGATCGAAACCTATGATAATCATACATTTTCTTGAAGCAGTCGACGCGTGCCTTAAGATAGGACTATTAGCGAAAGCCCATCTTTAAAAAAAATATTGTTTCAGTAGTAGTGGTCGACCAAGGCTCTTCCTCGATTATTCAAGTCCTTGGTTTTTTGGCTGTAACTTCGAAAATAATGCACTTACAAGTCTCTGCCTGCGATTTTTGTGATCCTATTTTCATCCTCTTTAAGCGTGTATAAGCACAAGTCCCCCGAAACACGTTCCATTTTTTGCCGAAATAAATTGCAAGGGGTATGTATTCCTTACCGGTTCCTCGATTTTCTATAATCGCCTGTAACTTTCGAAACACCGATCGAAACCTATAATAATCATACATTTTCTTGAAGCTTTCCACGCGTACTTATGATAGGACTATTAGCGACAGCTCATCTTTTAAAAAAATATTGTTTCAGGAGTAGTGGTCGACCAAGGCTCTTCCTCGATTAATCAAGTCTTTGGTTTTTCGGCTGTAACTTGGAAAATAATGCACTTAGGAGGCTCTGCCTGCGATTTTTGTGATCCTCTTTCCATCCTCTTTAGGCACGTATAAGCACAAGTTGACCGAAACACTTTCCATTTTTTGCCGAAATAAATTGCAAGGAGTATGTATTCCTCACCGTTTCCTCGATTTTCTATAATCGCCTGTAACTTTCGAAACACCGATCAAAACCTATGATAATCATACATTTTCTTGAAGCTATCGACGCGTACCTTAAGATAGGAATATCAGCGAAAGCCCATCTTTTAAAAAAATATTGTTTCAGCAGTAGTGGTCGACCAAGGCTCTTCCTCGATTAATCAAGCCTTTGGTTTTTCGGCTGTAACTTGGAAAATAATGCACTTAGGAGGCTCTGCCTGCGATTTTTGAGATCCTCTTTCCATCCTCTTTAGGCACGTATAAGCACAAGTTGACCGAAACACTTTCCATTTTTTGCCGAAATAAATTGCAAGGAGTATGTATTCCTCACCGTATCCCCGATTTTCTACAATCGCCTGTAACTTTCGAAACACCGATCGAAACCTATGATAATCATACATTTTCTTGAAGCTGTCGACGCGTACCTTAAGATAGGACTATCAGCGAAAGCCCATCTTTACAAAAAAAATTGTTTCAGTTGTAGTGGTCGACCAAGGCTCTTCCTCGATCAATCAAGCCTTTGGTTTTTCGGCTGTAACTTTGAAAATAATGCACTTAGGAGGCTCTGCCTGCGATTTTTGGGATCCTCTTTCCATCCTCTTTAAGCACGTATAAGCACAAGTTGACCGAAACACTTTCCATTTTTTGCCGAAATAAATTGCAAGGAGTATGTATTCCTCACCGTTTCCTCGATTTTCTATAATCGCCTGTAACTTTCGAAACACCGATCGAAACCTATGATAATCATACATTTTCTTGAAGCTGTCGACGCGTACCTTAAGATAGGACTATCAGCGAAAGCCCATCTTTACAAAAAAATTGTTTCAGTTGTAGTGGTCGACCAAGGCTCTTCCTCGATTAATCAAGCCTTTGGTTTTTTGGCTGTAACTTCGAAAATATCGCACTAAGGAGGCTCTGCCTGCGATTTTTGTGATCCTCTTTCTTTCCTCTTTAAGCGTGTATAAGCACAAGTCGACCGAAACACTTTCCATTTTTTGCCAAAATAAATTGCAAATGGTATGTATTCCTTACCGTTTCCTCGATTTTCTATAATCGCTTGTAACTTTCAAAACACCGATCGAAACCTATGATAATCGTACATTTTCTTGAAGCTGTCGACGCGTGACTTAAGATAGGACTATCAGCGAAAGCCCATCTTTAAAAAAAATATTGTTTCAGTAGTAGTGGTCGACCAAGGCTTTTCCTCGATTATTCAAGTCCTTGGTTTTTTGGCTGTAACTTCGAAAATAATGCACTTACAAGTCTCTGCCTGCGATTTTTGTGATCCTCTTTTCATCCTCTTTAAGCGTGTATAAGCACAAGTCCACCGAAACACTTTCCATTTTTTGCCGAAATAAATTGCAAGGAGTATGTATTCCTCACCGTTTCCTCGATTTTCTATAATCGCCTGTAACTTTCGAAACACCGATCGAAACCTATGATAATCATACATTTTCTTGAAGCTATCGACGCGTACCTTAAGATAGGACTATCAGCGAAAGCCCATCTTTACAAAAAAATTGTTTCAGTTGTATTGGTCGAAAAAGGCTCTTCCTCGATTAATCAAGCCTTTGGTTTTTTGGCTGTAACTTCGAAAATATCGCACTTAGGAGGCTCTGCCTGCGATTTTTGTGATCCTCTATCTTTCCTCTTTAAGCGTGTATAAGCACAAGTCGACCGAAACACTTTCCATTTTTTGCCAAAATAAATTGCAAATGGTATGTATTCCTTACCGTTTCCTCGATTTTCTATAATCGCTTGTAACTTTCAAAACACCGATCGAAACCTATGATAATCGTACATTTTCTTGAAGCTGTCGACGCGTGCCTTAAGATAGGACTATCAGCGAAAGCCCATCTTTAAAAAAAATATTGTTTCAGTAGTAGTGGTCGACCAAGGCTCTTCCTCGATTATTCAAGTCCTTGGTTTTTTGGCTGTAACTTCGAAAATAATGCACTTACAAGTCTCTGCCTGCGATTTTTGTGATCCTCTTTTCATCCTCTTTAAGCGTGTATAAGCACAAGTCCACCGAAACACGTTCCATTTTTTGCCGAAATAAATTGCAAGGGGTATGTATTCCTTACCGGTTCCTCGATTTTCTATAATCGCCTGTAACTTTCGAAACACCGATCGAAACCTATAATAATCATACATTTTCTTGAAGCTTTCGACGCGTACTTATGATAGGACTATTAGCGACAGCTCATCTTTTAAAAAAATATTGTTTCAGTAGTAGTGGTCGACCAAGGCTCTTCCTCGATTAATCAAGCCTTTGGTTTTTCGGCTGTAACTTGGAAAATAATGCACTTAGGAGGCTCTGCCTGCGATTTTTGGGATCCTCTTTCCATCCTCTTTAGGCACGTATAAGCACAAGTTGACCGAAACACTTTCCATTTTTTGCCGAAATAAATTGCAAGGAGTATGTATTCCTCACCGTTTCCTCGATTTTCTATAATCGCCTGTAACTTTCGAAACACCGATCGAAACCTATGATAATCATACATTTTCTTGAAGCTATCGACGCGTACCTTAAGATAGGACTATCAGCGAAAGCCCATCTTTACAAAAAAATTGTTTCAGTTGTATTGGTCGACCAAGGCTCTTCCTCGATTAATCAAGCCTTTGGTTTTTTGGCTGTAACTTCGAAAATATCGCACTTAGGAGGCTCTGCCTGCGATTTTTGTGATCCTCTTTCCATCCTCTTTAAGCACGTATAAGGACAAGTTGACAGAAACACTTTCCATTTTTTGCCGTAATAAATTGCAAGGAGTATGTATTCCTCACCGTTTCCCCGATTTTCTACAATCGCCTGTAACTTTCGAAACACCGATCGAAACCTATGATAATCATACATTTTCTTGAAGCTGCCGACGCGTACCTTAAGATAGGACTATCAGCGAAAGCCCATCTTTACAAAAAAAATTGTTTCAGTTGTAGTGGTCGACCAAGGCTCTTCCTCGATTAATCAAGCCTTTGGTTTTTCGGCTGTAACTTTGAAAATAATGCACTTAGGAGGCTCTGCCTGCGATTTTTGGGATCCTCTTTCCATCCTCTTTAAGCACGTATAAGCACAAGTTGACCGAAACACTTTCCATTTTTTGCCGAAATAAATTGCAAGGTGTATGTATTCCTCACCGTTTCCTCGATTTTCTATAATCGCCTGTAACTTTCGAAACACCGATCGAGACGTATGATAATCATACATTTTCTTGAAGCTGCCGACGCGTACCTTAAGATAGGACTATCAGCGAAAGCCCCTCTTTACAAAAAAATTGTTTCAGTTGTAGTGGTCGACCAAGGCTTTTCCTCGATTAATCAAGCCTTTGGTTTTTTGGCTGTAACTTCGAAAATATCGCACTAAGGAGGCTCTGCCTGCGATTTTTGTGATCCTCTTTCTTTCCTCTTTAAGCACGTATAAGCACAAGTTGACCGAAACACTTTCCATTTTTTGCCGAAGTAAATTGCAAGGAGTATGTATTCCTCACCGTTTCCTCGATTTTCTATAATTGCCTGTAACTTTCAAAACACCGATCGAAACCTATGATAATCGTACTTTTTCTTGAAGCTGTCGACGCGTGCCTTATGATAGGACTATCAGCGAAAGCCCATCTTTAAAAAAAATATTGTTTCAGTAGTAGTGGCCGACCAAGGCTCTTCCTCGATTATTCAAGTCCTTGGTTTTTTGGCTGTAACTTCGAAAATAATGCACTTACAAGGCTCTGCCTGCGATTTTTGTCATCCTCTTTCCATCCTCTTTAAGCGTGTATAAGCACAAGTCGACCGAAACACTTTCCATTTTTCGCCGAAATAAATTGCAAGGGGTATGTATCCCTTACCGATTCCTCGATATTCTATAATCGCCTGTAACTTTCGAAACACCGATCGAAACCTATGACAATCGTACATTTTCTTGAAGCTGTCGACGCATACCTTAAGATAGGACTATCAGCGACAGCTCATCTTTAAAGAAAATATTGTTTCAGTAGTAGTGGTCGACCAAGGCTCTTCCTCGATTAATCAAGTCTTTGGTTTTTTGGCTGTAACTTCGAAAATAATGCACCTACAAGGCTCTGCCTACGATTTTTGTGATCCTCTTTCCACCCTCTTTAAGCACGTATAAGCACAAGTCGACCGAAAAACTTTCCATTCTTTGCCGAAATAAATTGCAAGGGGTATGTATTCCTTACCGTTTCCTCGATTTTCTATAATCGCCTGTAACTTTCGAAACACCGATCGAAACCTATGATAATCACACATTATCTTGAAGCTCTCGACGCGTACCTTATGATAGGACTATCAGCGAAAGCCCTTCTTTAAAAAAAAATAATGTTTCAGTAGTAGTGGTTGACCAAGGCTCTTCCTCGATTAATGAAGTCTTGGGTATTTTGGCTGTAACTTGGAAAATAATGCACTTAGGAGGCTCTGCCTGCGATTTTTTTGATCCTTTTTCCATCCTCTTTAAGCGTGTATAAGCACAAGTCGACCGAAACACTTTCCATTTTTCGCCGAAATAAATTGCAAGGGGTATGTATTCCTTACCGATTCCTCGATATTCTATAATCGCCTGTAACTTTCGAAACACCGATCGAAACCTATGATAATTACACATTTTCTTGAAGCTCTCGACGCATACTTTAAGATTGGACTATCAGCGAAAGCCCATCTTTAAAAAAAATATTGTTTGAGTAGTAGTGGTCGACCAAGGCTCTTCCTCGATTATTCAAGTCTTTGGTTTTTTGGCTGTAACTTCGAAAATAATGCACCTACAAGGCTCCGCTTGCGATTTTCGTGATCCTCCTTCCGTCCTCTTTAAGCATGTAAAAGCACAAGTCGACCGAAACACTTTCCATTTTCTGCCGAAATAAATTGCAAGGGGTATGTATTCCTTACCGTTTCCTCGATTTTCTATAATCGCCTGTAACTTTCGAAACACCGATCGAAACCTATGATAATCATACATTTTCTTGAAGCTGTCGACGCGTGCCTTAAGATAGGACTATCAGCGATAGCCCATCTTTAAAAAAAATATTGTTTGAGTAGTAGTGGTCGACCAAGGCTCTTCCTCGATTATTCAAGTCTTTGGTTTTTTGGCTGTAACTTCGAAAATAATGCACTTACAAGGCTCTGCTTGCGATTTTTGTGATCCTCCTTCCATCCTCTTTAAGCATGTATAAGCACAAGTCGACCGAAATACTTTCCATTTTTTGCCAAAATAAATTGCAAGGGGTATGTATTCCTTACCGTTTCCTCGAATTTCTATAATCGCCTGTAACTTTCGAAACACCGATCGAAACCTATGATAATCATACATTTTATTGAAGCTGTCGGCGCGTACCTTAAGATAGGACTATCAGCGAAAGCCCATTTTTAAAGAAAATATTGTTTCAGTAGTAGTGGTCGACCAAGGCTCTTCCTCGATTAATCAAGTCTTTGGTTTTTTGGCTGTAACTTCGAAAATAATGCACCTACAAGGCTCTGCCTACGATTTTTGTGATCCTCTTTCCACCCTCTTTAAGCACGTATAAGCACAAGTCGACCGAAAAACTTTCCATTCTTTGCCGAAATAAATTGCAAGGGGTATGTATTCCTTACCGTTTCCTCGATTTTCTTTAATCGCCTGTAACTTTCGAAACACCGATCGAAACCTATGATAATCACACATTTTCTTGAAGCTCTCGACGCTTACCTTATGATAGGACTATCAGCGAAAGCTGTTCTTTAAAAAAAAATAATGTTTCAGTAGTAGGGGTTGACCAAGGCTCTTCCTCGATTAATGAAGTCTTGGGTTCTTTGGCTGTAACTTGGAAAATAATACACTTAGGAGGCTCTGCCTGCGATTTTTTTGATCCTCTTTCCATCCTCTTTATGCGTGTATAAGCACTAGTCGACCGAAACACTTTCTATTTTTTGCCGAAATAAATTGCAAGGGGTATGTATTCCTTACCGTTTCCTCGATTTTCTATAATCGCCTGTAACTTTCGAAACACCGATCGAAACCTATGATAATTACACATTTTCTTGAAGCTCTCGACGCATACTTTAAGATTGGACTATCAGCAAAAGCCCTTCTTTAAAAAAAATAATGTTTCAGTGGTAGTGGTTGACCAAGGCTCTTCCTCGATTAATGAAGTCTTGGGTTTTTTGGCTGTAACTTGGAAAATAATGCACTTAGGAGGCTCTGCCTGCGATTTTTTTGATCCTCTTTCCATCCTCTTTAAGCGTGTATAAGCACAAGCAGACCGAAACACTTTCTATTTTTTGCCGAAATAAATTGCAAGGGGTATGTATTCCTTATCGTTTCCTCGATTTTATATAATCGCCTGTAACTTTCGAAACACCGATCGAAACCTATGATAATCACACATTCTCTTGAAGCTCTCGACGCGTACCTTAAGATAGGACTATCAGCGACAGCCCATCTTTAAAAAAAATATTGTTTCAGTAGTATTGGTCGTCCAAGGCTCTTCCTCGATTAGTCAAGTCTTTGGTTTTTTGGCTGTAACTTCGAAAATAATGCACCTACAAGGCTCTGCCTGCGATTTGTGTGATCCTCTTTCCATCCTCTTAAAGCATGTATAAGCACAAGTCGACCGAAACACTATCCATTTTTTGCCAAAATAAATTGCAAGGGGTATGTATTCCTTACCGTTTCCTCGATTTTCTATAATCGCCTGTAACTTTCGAAACACCGATCGAAACCTATGATAATCATATATTTTCTTGAAGCTCTCGACGCGTACCTTATGATAGGACCATCAGCAAAAGCCCATCTTTACAAAAAAAATGTTTCAGTTGTAGTGGTCGACTAAGGCTCTTCCTCGATTAATCAGGTCTTTGGTTTTTTGGCTGTAACTTCGAAAATAATGCACCTACAAGGCTCTGCCTGCGATTTGTCTGATCCTCTTTCCATCCTCTTTAAGCGTGTATAAGCACTAGTCGACCGAAACACTTTCTATTTTTTGCCGAAATAAATTGCAAGGGGTATGTATTCCTTACCGTTTCCTCGATTTTCTATAATCGCCTGTAACTTTCGAAACACCGATCGAAACCTATGATAATCACACATTATCTTGAAGCTCTCGACGCGTACCTTATGATAGGACTATCAGCGAAAGCCCTTCTTTAAAAAAAAATAATGTTTCAGTAGTAGTGGTTGACCAAGGCTCTTCCTCGATTAATGAAGTCTTGGGTTTTTTGGCTGTAACTTGGAAAATAATGCACTTAGGAGGCTCTGCCTGCGATTTTTTTGATCCTCTTTCCATCCTCTTTAAGCGTGTATAAGCACAAGTCGACCGAAACACTTTCCATTTTTCGCCGAAATAAATTGCAAGGGGTATGTATTCCTTACCGATTCCTCGATATTCTATAATCGCCTGTAACTTTCGAAACACCGATCGAAACCTATGACAATCATACATTTTCTTGAAGCTGTCGACGCATACCTTAAGATAGGACTATCAGCGACAGCTCATCTTTAAAAAAAATATTGTTTGAGTAGTAGTGGTCGACCAAGGCTCTTCCTCGATTATTCAAGTCTTTGGTTTTTTGGCTGTAACTTCGAAAATAATGCACCTACAAGGCTCCGCTTGCGATTTCCGTGATCCTCCTTCCATCCTCTTTAAGCATGTAAAAGCACAGGTCGACCGAAACACTTTCCATTTTCTGCCGAAATAAATTGCAAGGGGTATGTATTCCTTACCGTTTCCTCGAATTTCTATAATCGCCTGTAACTTTCGAAACACCGATCGAAACCTATGATAATCATACATTTTATTGAAGCTGTCGGCGCGTACCTTAAGATAGGACTATCAGCGAAAGCCCATTTTTAAAGAAAATATTGTTTCAGTAGTAGTGGTCGACCAAGGCTCTTCCTCGATTAATCAAGTCTTTGGTTTTTTGGCTGTAACTTCGAAAATAATGCACCTACAAGGCTCTGCCTACGATTTTCGTGATCCTCTTTCCACCCTCTTTAAGCACGTATAAGCACAAGTCGACCGAAAAACTTTCCATTCTTTGCCGAAATAAATTGCAAGGGGTATGTATTCCTTACCGTTTCCTCGATTTTCTTTAATCGCCTGTAACTTTCGAAACACCGATCGAAACCTATGATAATCACACATTTTCTTGAAGCTCTCGACGCTTACCTTATGATAGGACTATCAGCGAAAGCTGTTCTTTAAAAAAAAATAATGTTTCAGTAGTAGGGGTTGACCAAGGCTCTTCCTCGATTAATGAAGTCTTGGGTTCTTTGGCTGTAACTTGGAAAATAATACACTTAGGAGGCTCTGCCTGCGATTTTTTTGATCCTCTTTCCATCCTCTTTATGCGTGTATAAGCACTAGTCGACCGAAACACTTTCTATTTTTTGCCGAAATAAATTGCAAGGGGTATGTATTCCTTACCGTTTCCTCGATTTTCTATAATCGTCTGTAACTTTCGAAACACCGATCGAAACCTATGATAATCACACATTTTCTTGAAGCCCTCGACGCATACCTTAAGATTGGACTATCAGCGAAAGCCCATGTTTAAAAAAAAATTGTTTCAGTTGTAGTGGTCGACCAAGGCTCTTCCTCGATTAATCAAGCCTTTGGTTTTTTGGCTGTAACTTCGAAAATAATGCACCTACAAGGCTCTGCCTGCGATTTTTATGATCCTCTTTCCATCCTCTTTAAGCATGTATAAGCACAAGTCGACCGAAACACTTTCTATTTTTTGCCGAAATAAATTGCAAGGGGTATGTATTCCTTACCGTTTCCTCGATTTTCTATAATCGCCTGTAACTTTCGAAACACCGATCGAAACCTATGATAATCACACATTATCTTGAAGCTCTCGACGCGTACCTTATGATAGGACTATCAGCGAAAGCCCTTCTTTAAAAAAAAATAATGTTTCAGTAGTAGTGGTTGACCAAGGCTCTTCCTCGATTAATGAAGTCTTGGGTTTTTTGGCTGTAACTTGGAAAATAATGCACTTAGGAGGCTCTGCCTGCGATTTTTTTGATCCTCTTTCCATCCTCTTTAAGCGTGTATAAGCACAAGTCGACCGAAACACTTTCCATTTTTCGCCGAAATAAATTGCAAGGGGTATGTATTCCTTACCGATTCCTCGATATTCTATAATCGCCTGTAACTTTCGAAACACCGATCGAAACCTATGACAATCATACATTTTCTTGAAGCTGTCGACGCATACCTTAAGATAGGACTATCAGCGACAGCTCATCTTTAAAAAAAATATTGTTTGAGTAGTTGTGGTCGACCAAGGCTCTTCCTCGATTATTCAAGTCTTTGGTTTTTTGGCTGTAACTTCGAAAATAATGCACCTACAAGGCTCCGCTTGCGATTTTCGTGATCCTCCTTCCATCCTCTTTAAGCATGTAAAAGCACAAGTCGACCGAAACACTTTCCATTTTCTGCCGAAATAAATTGCAAGAGGTATGTATTCCTTACCGTTTCCTCGAATTTCTATAATCGCCTGTAACTTTCGAAACACCGATCGAAACCTATGATAATCATACATTTTATTGAAGCTGTCGGCGCGTACCTTAAGATAGGACTATCAGCGAAAGCCCATTTTTAAAGAAAATATTGTTTCAGTAGTAGTGGTCGACCAAGGCTCTTCCTCGATTAATCAAGTCTTTGGTTTTTTGGCTGTAACTTCGAAAATAATGCACCTACAAGGCTCTGCCTACGATTTTTGTGATCCTCTTTCCACCCTCTTTAAGCACGTATAAGCACAAGTCGACCGAAAAACTTTCCATTCTTTGCCGAAATAAATTGCAAGGGGTATGTATTCCTTACCGTTTCCTCGATTTTCTTTAATCGCCTGTAACTTTCGAAACACCGATCGAAACCTATGATAATCACACATTTTCGTGAAGCTCTCGACGCTTACCTTATGATAGGACTATCAGCGAAAGCTGTTCTTTAAAAAAAAATAATGTTTCAGTAGTAGGGGTTGACCAAGGCTCTTCCTCGATTAATGAAGTCTTGGGTTCTTTGGCTGTAACTTGGAAAATAATACACTTAGGAGGCTCTGCCTGCGATTTTTTTGATCCTCTTTCCATCCTCTTTATGCGTGTATAAGCACTAGTCGACCGAAACACTTTCTATTTTTTGCCGAAATAAATTGCAAGGGGTATGTATTCCTTACCGTTTCCTCGATTTTCTATAATCGCCTGTAACTTTCGAAACACCGATCGAAACCTATGATAATCACACATTTTCTTGAAGCCCTCGACGCATACCTTAAGATTGGACTATCAGCGAAAGCCCATGTTTAAAAAAAAATTGTTTCAGTTGTAGTGGTCGACCAAGGCTCTTCCTCGATTAATCAAGCCTTTGGTTTTTTGGCTGTAACTTCGAAAATAATGCACCTACAAGGCTCTGCCTGCGATTTGTGTGATCCGCTTTCCATCCTCTTAAAGAATGTATAAGCACAAGTCGACCGAAACACTTTCTATTTTTTGCCGAAATAAATTGCAAGGGGTATGTATTCCTTACCGTTTCCTCGATTTTCTATAATCGCCTGTAACTTTCGAAACACCGATCGAAACCTATGATAATCACACATTTTCTTGAAGCCCTCGACGCATACCTTAAGATTGGACTATCAGCGAAAGCCCATGTTTAAAAAAAAATTGTTTCAGTTGTAGTGGTCGACCAAGGCTCTTCCTCGATTAATCAAGTCTTTGGTTTTTTTTGCTGTAACTTCAAAAATAATGCACCTACAAGGCTCCGCCTGCGATTTTTGTGATCCTCCTTCCATCCTCTTTAAGCACGTATAAGCACAAGTCGACCGAAAAACTTTCCATTCTTTGCCGAAATAAATTGCAAGGGGTATGTATTCCTTACCGTTTCCTCGATTTTCTTTAATCGCCTGTAACTTTCGAAACACCGATCGAAACCTATGATAATCACACATTTTCGTGAAGCTCTCGACGCTTACCTTATGATAGGACTATCAGCGAAAGCTGTTCTTTAAAAAAAAATAATGTTTCAGTAGTAGGGGTTGACCAAGGCTCTTCCTCGATTAATGAAGTCTTGGGTTCTTTGGCTGTAACTTGGAAAATAATACACTTAGGAGGCTCTGCCTGCGATTTTGTTGATCCTCTTTCCATCCTCTTTATGCGTGTATAAGCACTAGTCGACCGAAACACTTTCTATTTTTTGCCGAAATAAATTGCAAGGGGTATGTATTCCTTACCGTTTCCTCGATTTTCTATAATCGCCTGTAACTTTCGAAACACCGATCGAAACCTATGATAATCACACATTTTCTTGAAGCCCTCGACGCATACCTTAAGATTGGACTATCAGCGAAAGCCCATGTTTAAAAAAAAATTGTTTCAGTTGTAGTGGTCGACCAAGGCTCTTCCTCGATTAATCAAGCCTTTGGTGTTTTGGCTGTAACTTCGAAAATAATGCACCTACAAGGCTCTGCCTGCGATTTGTGTGATCCGCTTTCCATCCTCTTAAAGAATGTATAAGCACAAGTCGACCGAAACACTTTCTATTTTTTGCCGAAATAAATTGCAAGGGGTATGTATTCCTTAGCGTTTCCTCGATTTTCTATAATCGCCTGTAACTTTCGAAACACTTGTCGAAACCTATGATAATCATACATTTTCTTGAAGCTGTCGATGCGTACCTTCAGATAGGACTATCAGCGACAGCTCATCTTTAAAAAAAATATTGTTTGAGTAGTAGTGGTCGACCAAGGCTCTTCCTCGATTATTCAAGTCTTTGGTTTTTTGGCTGTAACTTCGAAAATAATGCACCTACAAGGCTCCGCTTGCGATTTTCGTGATCCTCCTTCCATCCTCTTTAAGCATGTAAAAGCACAAGTCGACCGAAACACTTTCCATTTTCTGCCGAAATAAATTGCAAGGGGTATGTATTCCTTACCGTTTCCTCGAATTTCTATAATCGCCTGTAACTTTCGAAACACCGATCGAAACCTATGATAATCATACATTTTATTGAAGCTGTCGGCGCGTACCTTAAGATAGGACTATCAGCGAAAGCCCATTTTTAAAGAAAATATTGTTTCAGTAGTAGTGGTCGACCAAGGCTCTTCCTCGATTAATCAAGTCTTTGGTTTTTTGGCTGTAACTTCGAAAATAATGCACCTACAAGGCTCTGCCTACGATTTTTGTGATCCTCTTTCCACCCTCTTTAAGCACGTATAAGCACAAGTCGACCGAAAAACTTTCCATTCTTTGCCGAAATAAATTGCAAGGGGTATGTATTCCTTACCGTTTCCTCGATTTTCTATAATCGCCTGTAACTTTCGAAACACCGATCGAAACCTATGATAATCACACATTATCTTGAAGCTCTCGACGCGTACCTTATGATAGGACTATCAGCGAAAGCCCTTCTTTAAAAAAAAATAATGTTTCAGTAGTAGTGGTTGACCAAGGCTCTTCCTCGATTAATGAAGTCTTGGGTATTTTGGCTGTAACTTGGAAAATAATGCACTTAGGAGGCTCTGCCTGCGATTTTTTTTATCCTCTTTCCATCCTCTTTAAGCGTGTATAAGCACAAGTCGACCGAAACACTTTCCATTTTTCGCCGAAATAAATTGCAAGGGGTATGTATTCCTTACCGATTCCTCGATATTCTATAATCGCCTGTAACTTTCGAAACACCGATCGAAACCTATGACAATCATACATTTTCTTGAAGCTGTCGACGCATACCTTAAGATAGGACTATCAGCGACAGCTCATCTTTAAAAAAAATATTGTTTGAGTAGTAGTGGTCGACCAAGGCTCTTCCTCGATTATTCAAGTCTTTGGTTTTTTGGCTGTAACTTCGAAAATAATGCACCTACAAGGCTCCGCTTGCGATTTTCGTGATCCTCCTTCCATCCTCTTTAAGCATGTAAAAGCACAAGTCGACCGAAACACTTTCCATTTTCTGCCGAAATAAATTGCAAGGGGTATGTATTCCTTACCGTTTCCTCGAATTTCTATAATCGCCTGTAACTTTCGAAACACCGATCGAAACCTATGATAATCATACATTTTATTGAAGCTGTCGGCGCGTACCTTATGATAGGACCATCAGCAAAAGCCCATCTTTACAAAAAAATTGTTTCAGTTGTAGTGGTCGACTAAGGCTCTTCCTCGATTAATCAGGTCTTTGGTTTTTTGGCAGTAACTTCGAAAATAATGCACCTACAAGGCTCTGCCTGCGATTTGTCTGATCCTCTTTCCATCCTCTTTAAGCGTGTATCAGCACGAAGTCGACCGAAACACATTCTATTTTTTGCCGAAATAAATTGCAAGGGGTATGTATTCCTTACCGTTTCCCCGATTTTCCATAATCGCCTGTAACTTTCGAAACACCGATCGAAACCTATGATAATCACACATTTTCTTGAAGCCCTCGACGCATACCTTAAGATTGGACTATCAGCGAAAGCCCATGTTTAAAAAAAAATTGTTTCAGTTGTAGTGGTCGACCAAGGCTCTTCCTCGATTAATCAAGCCATTGGTTTTTCGGCTGTAACTTGGAAAATAATGCACTTAGGAGGCTCTGCCTGCGATTTTTGGGCTCCTCTTTCCATCCTCTTTAGGCACGTATAAGCACAAGTCCACCGAAACACGTTCCATTTTTTGCCGAAATAAATTGCAAGGAGTATGTATTCCTCACCGTTTCCTCGATTTTCTATAATCGCCTGTAACTTTCGAAACACCGATCGAAACCTATGATAATCATACATTTTCTTGAAGCTATCGACGCGTACCTTAAGATAGGACTATCAGCGAAAGCCCATCTTTACAAAAAAATTGTTTCAGTTGTATTGGTCGACCAAGGCTCTTCCTCGATTAATCAAGCCTTTGGTTTTTTGGCTGTAACTTCGAAAATATCGCACTTAGGAGGCTCTGCCTGCGATTTTTGTGATCCTCTTTCCATCCTCTTTAAGCACGTATAAGGACAAGTTGACCGAAACACTTTCCATTTTTTGCCGAAATATTTTGCAAGGAGTATGTATTCCTCACCGTTTCCCCGATTTTCTACAATCGCCTGTAACTTTCGAAACACCGATCGAAACCTATGATAATCGTACATTTTCTTGAAGCTGTCGACGCGTGCCTTAAGATAGGACTATCAGCGAAAGCCCATCTTTAAAAAAAATATTGTTTCAGTAGTAGTGGTCGACCAAGGCTCTTCCTCGATTATTCAAGTCCCTGGTTTTTTTGGCTGTAACTTCAAAAATAATGCACCTACAAGGCTCCGCCTGCGATTTTTGTGATCCTCCTTCCATCCTCTTTAAGGATGTATAAGCACAATTTGACCGAAACACTTTCCATTTTTTGCCGAAATAAATTGCAAGGAGTATGTATTCCTCACCGTTTCCTCGATTTTCTATAATCGCCTGTAACTTTCGAACCACTGATCGAAACCTATGATAATCATACATTTTCTTGAAGCTGTCGACGCGTACCTTAGGATAGGACTATCAGCGAGAGCCCAGCTTTTAAAAAAATATTGTTTCAGTAGTAGTGGTCGACCAAGGCTCTTCCTCGATTTTTCAAGTCCTTGGTTTTTTGGCTGTAACTTCGAAAATAATGCACCTACAAGGCTCTGCCTGCGATTTTTGTGATCCTCTTTCCATCCTCTTTAAGCGTGTATAAGCACGAAGTCGACCGAAACACTTTCAATTTTTTGCCGAAATAAATTGCAAAGGGTATGTATTCCTTAGCGTTTCCTCGATTTTCTATAATCGCCTGTAACTTTCGAACCACCGATCGAAACCTATGATAATCATACATTTTCTTGAAGCTCTCGACGTGTACCTTATGATAGGACTATCAGCGAAAGCCCATCTTTAAAAAAAAATTGTTTCAGTTGTAGTGGTCGACCAAGGCTCTTCCTCGATTAATCAAGTCTTTGGTTTTTTGGCTGTAACTTCGAAAATAATGCACCTACAGGGCTCTGCCTGCGATTTGTGTGATCCTCTTTCCATCCTCGTAAAGCATGTATAAGCACAAGTCGACCGAAACACTATCCATTTTTTGCAGGAATAAATTGCAAGGGGTATGTATTCCTTACCGTTTCCTCGACTTGCTATAATCGCCTGTAACATTCGAAACACCAATCGAAACCTATGATAATCATACATTTTCTTGAAGCTCTCGACGCGTACCTTATAATAGGACTATCAGCGAAAGCCCATCTTTAAAAAAAAATTGTTTCAGTTTAGTGGTCGACCAAGGCTCTTCCTCGATTAATCAAGTCTTTGGTTTTTTGGCTGTAACTTGGAAAATATTGCACTTAGGAGGCTCTGCCTGCGATTTTTTTGATCCTCTTTCCATTCTCTTTAAGCGTGTATAAACACGAAGTCGAACGAAACACTTTCTATTTTTTGCCGAAATAAATTGCAAGGGGTATGTATTCCTTACCGTTTCCTCGATTTTCTATAATCGCCTGTAACATTCGAAACACCGATCGAAACCTATGGTAATCATACATTTTCTTGAAGCTCTCGACGCGTACCTTATGATAGGACTATCAGCGAAAGCCCATCTTTAAAAAAAAATTGTTTCAGTTGTAGTGGTCGACCAAGGCTCTTCCTCGATTAATCAAGTCTTTGGTTTTTTGGCTGTAACTTCGAAAATAATGCACCTACAGGGCTCTGCCTGCGATTTGTGTGATCCTCTTTCCATCCTCGTAAAGCATGTATAAGCACAAGTCGACCGAAACACTATCCATTTTTTGCAGGAATAAATTGCAAGGGGTATGTATTCCTTAGCGTTTCCTCGATTTTCTATAATCGCCTATAACTTTCGAACCACCGATCGAAACCTATGATAATCATACATTTTCTTGAAGCTCTCGACGTGTACCTTATGATAGGACTATCAGCGAAAGACCATCTTTACAAAAAAATTGTTTCAGTTGTATTGGTCGACCAAGGCTCTTCCTCGATTAATCAAGCCTTTGGTTTTTTGGCTGTAACTTCGAAAATATCGCACATAGGAGGCTCTGCCTGCGATTTTTGTGATCCTCTTTCCATCCTCTTTAAGCACGTATAAGGACAAGTTGACCGAAACACTTTCCATTTTTTGCCGAAAGAAATTGCAAGGGGTATGTATTCCTTACCGTTTCCTCGATTTTCTATAATCGCCTGTAACATTCGAAACACCGATCGAAACCTATTGTAATCATACATTTTCTTGAAGCTCTCGACGCGTACCTTATGATAGGACTATCAGCGAAAGCCCATCTTTAAAAAAAAATTGTTTCAGTTGTAGTGGTCGACCAAGGCTCTTCCTCGATTAATCAAGTCTTTGGTTTTTTGGCTGTAACTTGGAAAATATTGCACTTAGAAGGCTCTGTCTGAGATTTTTGTGATCCTCTTTCCATCCTCTTTAAGCGTGTATAAGCACAAGTCGACCGAAACACTTTCCATTTTTTGCCGAAATAAATTGCAAGGAGTATGTATTCCTCACCGTTTCCTCGATTTTCTATAATCGCCTGTAACTTTCGAACCACCGATCGAAACCTATGATAATCATACATTTTCTTGAAGCTTTCGACGCGTACTTAAGATAGGACTATTAGCGACAGCTCATCTTTTAAAAAAATATTGTTTCAGTAGTAGTGGTCGACCAAGGCTCTTCCTCGATTAATAAAGCCTTTGGTTTTTCGGCTGTAACTTAGAAAATAATGCACTTAGGAGGCTCTGCCTGCGATTTTTGGGATCCTCTTTCCATCCTCTTTAAGCACGTATAAGCACAAGTTGACCGAAACACTTTCCCTTTTTTGCCGAAATAAATTGCAAGGAGTATGTATTCCTCACCGTTTCCTCGATTTTCTATAATCGCCTGTAACTTTCGAAACACCGATCGAAACCTATGATAATCATACATTTTTTTGAAGCTGTCGACGCATACCCTAAGATAGGACTATCAGCGAAAGCCCATCTTTACAAAAAAATTGTTTCAGTTGTAGTGGTCGACGAAGGCTCTTCCTCGATTAATCAAGCCTTTGGTTTTTTGGCTGTAACGTCGAAAATATCGCACTTAGGACGCTCTGCCTGCGATTTTTGTGATCCTCTATCTTTCCTCTTTAAGCGTGTATAAGCACAAGTCGACCGAAACACTTTCCATTTTTTGCCAAAATAAATTGCAAATGGTATGTATTCCTTACCGTTTCCTCGATTTTCTATAATAGCCTGTAACTTTCAAAACACCGATCGAAACCTATGATAATCGTACATTTTCTGCAAGCTGTCGACGCGTGCCTTAAGATAGGACTATCAGCGAAAGCCCATCTTTAAAAAAAATATTGTTTCAGTAGTAGTGGTCGACCAAGGCTCTTCCTCGATTATTCAAGTCCTTGGTTTTTTGGCTGTAACTTCGAAAATAATGCACTTACAAGTCTCTGCCTGCGATTTTTGTGATCCCCTTTTCATCCTCTTTAAGCGTGTATAAGCACAAGTCCACCGAAACACGTTCCATTTTTTGCCGAAATAAATTGCAAGGGGTATGTATTCCTTACCGGTTCCTCGATTTTCTATAATCGCCTGTAACTTTCGAAACACCGATCGAAACCTATAATAATCATACATTTTCTTGAAGCTTTCGACGTGTACTTATGATAGGAATATTAGCGACAGCTCATCTTTTAAAAAAATATTGTTTCAGTAGTAGTGGTCGACCAAGGCTCTTCCTCGATTAATCAAGCCTTTGGTTTTTCGGCTGTAACTTGGAAAATAATGCACTTATGAGGCTCTGCCTCCGATTTTTGGGCTCCTCTTTCCATCCTCTTTAGGCACGCATAAGCACAAGTCCACCGAAACACGTTCCATTTTTTGCCGAAATAAATTGCAAGGAGTATGTATTCCTCACCGTTTCCCCGATTTTCTACAATCGCCTGTAACTTTCGAAACACCGATCGAAACCTATGATAATCATACATTTTCTTGAAGCTGTCGACGCGTACCTTAAGATAGGACTATCAGCGAAAGCCCATCTTTACAAAAAAAATTGTTTCAGTTGTAGTGGTCGACCAAGGCTCTTCCTCGATTAATCAAGCCTTTGGTTTTTTGGCTGTAACTTCGAAAATATCGCACTTAGGAGGCTCTGCCTGCGATTTTTGTGATCCTCTTTCCATCCTCTTTAAGCACGTATAAGGACAAGTTGACCGAAACACTTTCCATTTTTTGCCGAAATAAATTGCAAGGAGTATGTATTCCTCACCGTTTCCCCGATTTTCTACAATCGCCTGTAACTTTCGAAACACCGATCGAAACCTATGATAATCATACATTTTCTTGAAGCTGTCGACGCGTGCCTTAAGATAGGACTATCAGCGAAAGCCCATCTTTAAAAAAAATATTGTTTCAGTAGTAGTGGTCGACCAAGGCTCTTCCTCGATTATTCAAGTCCTTGGTTTTTTGGCTGTGACTTCGAAAATAATGCACTTACAAGTCTCTGCCTGCGATTTTTGTGATCCTCTTTTCATCCTCTTTAAGCGTGTATAAGCACAAGTCCCCCGAAACACGTTCCATTTTTTGCCGAAATAAATTGCAAGGGGTATGTATTCCTTACCGGTTCCTCGATTTTCTATAATCGCCTGTAACTTTCGAAACACCGATCGAAACCTATAATAATCATACATTTTCTTGAAGCTTTCGACGCGTACTTATGATAGGACTATTAGCGACAGCTCATCTTTTAAAAAAATATTGTTTCAGGAGTAGTGGTCGACCAAGGCTCTTCCTCGATTAATCAAGCCTTTGGTTTTTCGGCTGTAACTTGGAAAATAATGCACTTAGGAGGCTCTGCCTGCGATTTTTGTGATCCTCTTTCCATCCTCTTTAGGCACGTATAAGCACAAGTTGACCGAAACACTTTCCATTTTTTGCCGAAATAAATTGCAAGGAGTATGTATTCCTCACCGTTTCCTCGATTTTCTATAATCGCCTGTAACTTTCGAAACACCGATCAAAACCTATGATAATCATACATTTTCTTGAAGCTATCGACGCGTACCTTAAGATAGGAATATCAGCGAAAGCCCATCTTTACAAAAAAATTGTTTCAGTTGTATTGGTCGACCAAGGCTCTTCCTCGATTAATCAAGCCTTTGGTTTTTTAGCTGTAACTTCGAAAATATCGCACTTAGGAGGCTCTGCCTGCGATTTTTGTGATCCTCTTTTCATCCTCTTTAAGCACGTATAAGGACAAGTTGACCGAAACACTTTCCATTTTTTGCCGAAATAAATTGCAAGGAGTATGTATTCCTCACCGTTTCCCCGATTTTCTACAATCGCCTGTAACTTTCGAAACACCGATCGAAACCTATGATAATCATACATTTTCTTGAAGCTGACGACGCGTACCTTAAGATAGGACTATCAGCGAAAGCCCATGTTTACAAAAAAAATTGTTTCAGTTGTAGTGGTCGACCAAGGCTCTTCCTCGATTAATCAAGCCTTTGGTTTTTCGGCTGTAACTTTGAAAATAATGCACTTAGGAGGCTCTGCCTGCGATTTTTGGGATCCTCTTTCCATCCTCTTTAAACACGTATATGCACAAGTTGACCGAAACACTTTCCATTTTTTGCCGAAATAAATTGCAAGGAGTATGTATTCCTCACCGTTTCCTCGATTTTCTATAATCGCCTGTAACTTTCGAAACACCGATCGAAACCTATGATAATCATACATTTTCTTGAAGCTGTCGACGCGTACCTTAAGATAGGACTATCAGCGAAAGCCCATCTTTACAAAAAAATTGTTTCAGTTGTAGTGGTCGACCAAGACTCTTCCTCGATTAATCAAGCCTTTGGTTTTTTGGCTGTAACTTCGAAAATATCGCACTAAGGAGGCTCTGCCTGCGATTTTTGTGATCCTCTTTCTTTCCTCTTTAAGCGTGTATAAGCACAAGTCGACCGAAACACTTTCCATTTTTTGCCAATATAAATTGCAAGGGGTATGTATTCCTCACCGTTTCCTCGATTTTCTACAATCGCCTGTAACTTTCGAAACACCGATCGAAACCTATGATAATCGTACATTTTCTTGAAGCTGTCGACGCGTGCCTTAAGATAGGACTATCAGCGAAAGCCCATCTTTAAAAAAAATATTGTTTCAGTAGTAGTGGTCGACCAAGGCTCTTCCTCGATTATTCAAGTCCTTGGTTTTTTTGGCTGTAACTTCAAAAATAATGCACCTACAAGGCTCCGCCTGCGATTTTTGTGATCCTCCTTCCATCCTCTTTAAGGATGTATAAGCACAATTTGACCGAAACACTTTCCATTTTTTGCCGAAATAAATTGCAAGGAGTATGTATTCCTCACCGTTTCCTCGATTTTCTATAATCGCCTGTAACTTTCGAACCACTGATCGAAACCTATGATAATCATACATTTTCTTGAAGCTGTCGACGCGTACCTTAGGATAGGACTATCAGCGAGAGCCCAGCTTTTAAAAAAATATTGTTTCAGTAGTAGTGGTCGACCAAGGCTCTTCCTCGATTTTTCAAGTCCTTGGTTTTTTGGCTGTAACTTCGAAAATAATGCACCTACAAGGCTCTGCCTGCGATTTTTGTGATCCTCTTTCCATCCTCTTTAAGCGTGTATAAGCACGAAGTCGACCGAAACACTTTCAATTTTTTGCCGAAATAAATTGCAAAGGGTATGTATTCCTTAGCGTTTCCTCGATTTTCTATAATCGCCTATAACTTTCGAACCACCGATCGAAACCTATGATAATCATACATTTTCTTGAAGCTCTCGACGTGTACCTTATGATAGGACTATCAGCGAAAGACCATCTTTACAAAAAAATTGTTTCAGTTGTATTGGTCGACCAAGGCTCTTCCTCGATTAATCAAGCCTTTGGTTTTTTGGCTGTAACTTCGAAAATATCGCACATAGGAGGCTCTGCCTGCGATTTTTGTGATCCTCTTTCCATCCTCTTTAAGCACGTATAAGGACAAGTTGACCGAAACACTTTCCATTTTTTGCCGAAAGAAATTGCAAGGGGTATGTATTCCTTACCGTTTCCTCGATTTTCTATAATCGCCTGTAACATTCGAAACACCGATCGAAACCTATTGTAATCATACATTTTCTTGAAGCTCTCGACGCGTACCTTATGATAGGACTATCAGCGAAAGCCCATCTTTAAAAAAAAATTGTTTCAGTTGTAGTGGTCGACCAAGGCTCTTCCTCGATTAATCAAGTCTTTGGTTTTTTGGCTGTAACTTGGAAAATATTGCACTTAGAAGGCTCTGTCTGAGATTTTTGTGATCCTCTTTCCATCCTCTTTAAGCGTGTATAAGCACAAGTCGACCGAAACACTTTCCATTTTTTGCCGAAATAAATTGCAAGGGGTATGAATTCCTTACCGTTTCCTCGATTTTCTATAATCGCCTGTAACTTTCGAACCACCGATCGAAACCTATGATAATCATACATTTTCTTGAAGCTTTCGACGCGTACTTAAGATAGGACTATTAGCGACAGCTCATCTTTTAAAAAAATATTGTTTCAGTAGTAGTGGTCGACCAAGGCTCTTCCTCGATTAATCAAGCCTTTGGTTTTTCGGCTGTAACTTAGAAAATAATGCACTTAGGAGGCTCTGCCTGCGATTTTTGTGATCCTCTTTCCATCCTCTTTAAGCACGTATAAGCACAAGTTGACCGAAACACTTTCCATTTTTTGCCGAAATAAATTGCAAGGAGTATGTATTCCTCACCGTTTCCTCGATTTTCTATAATCGCCTGTAACTTTCGAAACACCGATCGAAACCTATGATAATCATACATTTTTTTGAAGCTGTCGACGCATACCCTAAGATAGGACTATCAGCGAAAGCCCATCTTTACAAAAAAATTGTTTCAGTTGTAGTGGTCGACGAAGGCTCTTCCTCGATTAATCAAGCCTTTGGTTTTTTGGCTGTAACGTCGAAAATATCGCACTTAGGACGCTCTGCCTGCGATTTTTGTGATCCTCTATCTTTCCTCTTTAAGCGTGTATAAGCACAAGTCGACCGAAACACTTTCCATTTTTTGCCAAAATAAATTGCAAATGGTATGTATTCCTTACCGTTTCCTCGATTTTCTATAATAGCCTGTAACTTTCAAAACACCGATCGAAACCTATGATAATCGTACATTTTCTTGAAGCTGTCGACGCGTGCCTTAAGATAGGACTATCAGCGAAAGCCCATCTTTAAAAAAAATATTGTTTCAGTAGTAGTGGTCGACCAAGGCTCTTCCTCGATTATTCAAGTCCTTGGTTTTTTGGCTGTAACTTCGAAAATAATGCACTTACAAGTCTCTGCCTGCGATTTTTGTGATCCCCTTTTCATCCTCTTTAAGCGTGTATAAGCACAAGTCCACCGAAACACGTTCCATTTTTTGCCGAAATAAATTGCAAGGGGTATGTATTCCTTACCGGTTCCTCGATTTTCTATAATCGCCTGTAACTTTCGAAACACCGATCGAAACCTATAATAATCATACATTTTCTTGAAGCTTTCGACGTGTACTTATGATAGGAATATTAGCGACAGCTCATCTTTTAAAAAAATATTGTTTCAGTAGTAGTGGTCGACCAAGGCTCTTCCTCGATTAATCAAGCCTTTGGTTTTTCGGCTGTAACTTGGAAAATAATGCACTTATGAGGCTCTGCCTCCGATTTTTGGGCTCCTCTTTCCATCCTCTTTAGGCACGCATAAGCACAAGTCCACCGAAACACGTTCCATTTTTTGCCGAAATAAATTGCAAGGAGTATGTATTCCTCACCGTTTCCCCGATTTTCTACAATCGCCTGTAACTTTCGAAACACCGATCGAAACCTATGATAATCATACATTTTCTTGAAGCTGTCGACGCGTACCTTAAGATAGGACTATCAGCGAAAGCCCATCTTTACAAAAAAAATTGTTTCAGTTGTAGTGGTCGACCAAGGCTCTTCCTCGATTAATCAAGCCTTTGGTTTTTTGGCTGTAACTTCGAAAATATCGCACTTAGGAGGCTCTGCCTGCGATTTTTGTGATCCTCTTTCCATCCTCTTTAAGCACGTATAAGGACAAGTTGACCGAAACACTTTCCATTTTTTGCCGAAATAAATTGCAAGGAGTATGTATTCCTCACCGTTTCCCCGATTTTCTACAATCGCCTGTAACTTTCGAAACACCGATCGAAACCTATGATAATCATACATTTTCTTGAAGCTGTCGACGCGTGCCTTAAGATAGGACTATCAGCGAAAGCCCATCTTTAAAAAAAATATTGTTTCAGTAGTAGTGGTCGACCAAGGCTCTTCCTCGATTATTCAAGTCCTTGGTTTTTTGGCTGTAACTTCGAAAATAATGCACTTACAAGTCTCTGCCTGCGATTTTTGTGATCCTCTTTTCATCCTCTTTAAGCGTGTATAAGCACAAGTCCCCCGAAACACGTTCCATTTTTTGCCGAAATAAATTGCAAGGGGTATGTATTCCTTACCGGTTCCTCGATTTTCTATAATCGCCTGTAACTTTCGAAACACCGATCGAAACCTATAATAATCATACATTTTCTTGAAGCTTTCGACGCGTACTTATGATAGGACTATTAGCGACAGCTCATCTTTTAAAAAAATATTGTTTCAGGAGTAGTGGTCGACCAAGGCTCTTCCTCGATTAATCAAGCCTTTGGTTTTTCGGCTGTAACTTGGAAAATAATGCACTTAGGAGGCTCTGCCTGCGATTTTTGTGATCCTCTTTCCATCCTCTTTAGGCACGTATAAGCACAAGTTGACCGAAACACTTTCCATTTTTTGCCGAAATAAATTGCAAGGAGTATGTATTCCTCACCGTTTCCTCGATTTTCTATAATCGCCTGTAACTTTCGAAACACCGATCAAAACCTATGATAATCATACATTTTCTTGAAGCTATCGACGCGTACCTTAAGATAGGAATATCAGCGAAAGCCCATCTTTACAAAAAAATTGTTTCAGTTGTATTGGTCGACCAAGGCTCTTCCTCGATTAATCAAGCCTTTGGTTTTTTAGCTGTAACTTCGAAAATATCGCACTTAGGAGGCTCTGCCTGCGATTTTTGTGATCCTCTTTTCATCCTCTTTAAGCACGTATAAGGACAAGTTGACCGAAACACTTTCCATTTTTTGCCGAAATAAATTGCAAGGAGTATGTATTCCTCACCGTTTCCCCGATTTTCTACAATCGCCTGTAACTTTCGAAACACCGATCGAAACCTATGATAATCATACATTTTCTTGAAGCTGACGACGCGTACCTTAAGATAGGACTATCAGCGAAAGCCCATGTTTACAAAAAAAATTGTTTCAGTTGTAGTGGTCGACCAAGGCTCTTCCTCGATTAATCAAGCCTTTGGTTTTTCGGCTGTAACTTTGAAAATAATGCACTTAGGAGGCTCTGCCTGCGATTTTTGGGATCCTCTTTCCATCCTCTTTAAACACGTATATGCACAAGTTGACCGAAACACTTTCCATTTTTTGCCGAAATAAATTGCAAGGAGTATGTATTCCTCACCGTTTCCTCGATTTTCTATAATCGCCTGTAACTTTCGAAACACCGATCGAAACCTATGATAATCATACATTTTCTTGAAGCTGTCGACGCGTACCTTAAGATAGGACTATCAGCGAAAGCCCATCTTTACAAAAAAATTGTTTCAGTTGTAGTGGTCGACCAAGACTCTTCCTCGATTAATCAAGCCTTTGGTTTTTTGGCTGTAACTTCGAAAATATCGCACTAAGGAGGCTCTGCCTGCGATTTTTGTGATCCTCTTTCTTTCCTCTTTAAGCGTGTATAAGCACAAGTCGACCGAAACACTTTCCATTTTTTGCCAATATAAATTGCAAGGGGTATGTATTCCTCACCGTTTCCTCGATTTTCTATAATCGCCTGTAACTTTCGAAACACCGATCGAAACCTATGATAATCGTACATTTTCTTGAAGCTGTCGACGCGTGCCTTAAGATAGGACTATCAGCGAAAGCCCATCTTTAAAAAAAATATTGTTTCAGTAGTAGTGGTCGACCAAGGCTCTTCCTCGATTATTCAAGTCCTTGGTTTTTTTGGCTGTAACTTCAAAAATAATGCACCTACAAGGCTCCGCCTGCGATTTTTGTGATCCTCCTTCCATCCTCTTTAAGGACGTATAAGCACAATTTGACCGAAACACTTTCCATTTTTTGCCGAAATAAATTGCAAGGAGTATGTATTCCTCAACGTTTCCTCGATTTTCTATAATCGCCTGTAACTTTCGAACCACTGATCGAAACCTATGATAATCATACATTTTCTTGAAGCTGTCGACGCGTACCTTAGGATAGGACTATCAGCGAGAGCCCAGCTTTTAAAAAAATATTGTTTCAGTAGTAGTGGTCGACCAAGGCTCTTCCTCGATTTTTCAAGTCCTTGGTTTTTTGGCTGTAACTTCGAAAATAATGCACCTACAAGGCTCTGCCTGCGATTTTTGTGATCCTCTTTCCATCCTCTTTAAGCGTGTATAAGCACGAAGTCGACCGAAACACTTTCAATTTTTTGCCGAAATAAATTGCAAAGGGTATGTATTCCTTAGCGTTTCCTCGATTTTCTATAATCGCCTGTAACTTTCGAAACACCGATCGAAACCTATGATAATCATAAATTTTCTTGAAGCTCTCGACGCGTTCCTTAAGATAGGACTATCAGCGAAAGCCCATTTTTAAAGAAAATATTGTTTCAGTAGTAGTGGTCGACCAAGGCTCTTCCTCGATTAATCAAGTCTTTGGTTTTTTGGCTGTAACTTCGAAAATAATGCACCTACAAGGCTCTGCCTGCGATTTGTCTGATCCTCTTTCCATCCTCTTTAAGCGTGTATAAGCACTAGTCGACCGAAACGCTTTCTCTTTTTTGCCGAAATAAATTGCAAGGGGTATGTATTCCTTACCGTATCCTCGATTTTCTATAATCGCCTGTAACTTTCGAACCACCGATTGAAACCTATGAAAATCATATATTTTCTTGAAGCTCTCGACGTGTACCTTATGATAGGACTATCAGCGAAAGCCCATCTTTAAAAAAAAATTGTTTCAGTTGTAGTGGTCGACCAAGGCTCTTCCTCGATTAATCAAGTCTTTGGTTTTTTGGCTGTAACTTCGAAAATAATGCACCTACAGGGCTCTGCCTGCGATTTGTGTGATCCTCTTTCCATCCTCTTAAAGCATGTATAAGCACAAGTCGACCGAAACACTATCCATTTTTTGCAGAAATAAATTGCAAGGGGTATGTATTCCTTACCGTTTCCTCGACTTGCTATAATCGCCTGTAACATTCGAAACACCGATCGAAACCTATAATAATCATACATTTTCTTGAAGCTCTCGACGCGTACCTTATAATAGGACTATCAGCGAAAGCCCATCTTTAAAAAAAAATTGTTTCAGTTTAGTGGTCGACCAAGGCTCTTCCTCGATTAATCAAGTCTTTGGTTTTTTGGCTGTAACTTGGAAAATATTGCACTTAGGAGGCTCTGCCTGCGATTTTTTTGATCCTCTTTCCATTCTCTTTAAGCGTGTATAAGCACGAAGTCGAACGAAACACTTTCTATTTTTTGCCGAAATAAATTGTAAGGGGTATGTATTCCTTACCGTTTCCTCGATTTTCTATAATCGCCTGTAACATTCGAAACACCGATCGAAACCTATGGTAATCATACATTTTCTTGAAGCTCTCGACGCGTACCTTATGATAGGACTATCAGCGAAAGCCCATCTTTAAAAAAAAATTGTTTCAGTAGTAGTGGTCGACCAAGGCTCTTCCTCGATTAATCAAGCCTTTGGTTTTTCGGCTGTAACTTGGAAAATAATGCACTTATGAGGCTCTGCCTGCGATTTTTGGGCTCCTCTTTCCATCCTCTTTAGGCACGTATAAGCACAAGTCCACCGAAACACGTTCCATTTTTTGCCGAAATAAATTGCAAGGAGTATGTATTCCTCACCGTTTCCCCGATTTTCTACAATCGCCTGTAACATTCGAAACACCGATCGAAACCTATGATAATCATACATTTTCTTGAAGCTGTCGACGCGTACCTTAAGATAGGACTATCAGCGAAAGCCCATCTTTACAAAAAAAATTGTTTCAGTTGTAGTGGTCGACCAAGGCTCTTCCTCGATTAATCAAGCCTTTGGTTTTTTGGCTGTAACTTCGAAAATATCGCACTTAGGACGCTCTGCCTGCGATTTCTGTGATCCTCTATCTTTCCTCTTTAAGCGTGTATAAGCACAAGTCGACCGAAACACTTTCCATTTTTTGCCAAAATAAATTGCAAATGGTATGTATTCCTTACCGTTTCCTCGAATTTCTATAATCGCCTGTAACTTTCAAAACACCGATCGAAACCTATGATAATCGTACATTTTCTTGAAGCTTTCGACGCGTACTTATGATAGGACTATTAGCGACAGCTCATCTTTTAAAAAAATATTGTTTCAGTAGTAGTGGTCGACCAAGGCTCTTCCTCGATTAATCAAGCCTTTGGTTTTTCGGCTGTAACTTGGAAAACAATGCACTTAGGAGGCTCTGCCTGCGATTTTTGGGATCCTCTTTCCATCCTCTTTTGGCACGTATAAGCACAAGTTGACCGAAACACTTTCCATTTTTTGCCGAAATAAATTGCAAGGAGTATGTATTCCTCACCGTTTCCTCGATTTTCTATAATCGCCTGTAACTTTCGAAACACCGATCGAAACCTATGATAATCATACATTTTCTTGAAGCTATCGACGCGTACCTTAAGATAGGACTATCAGCGAAAGCCCATCTTTACAAAAAAATTGTTTCAGTTGTATTGGTCGACCAAGGCTCTTCCTCGATTAATCAAGCCTTTGGTTTTTTGGCTGTAACTTCGAAAATATCGCACTTAGGAGGCTCTGCCTGCGATTTTTGTGATCCTCTTTCCATCCTCTTTAAGCACGTATAAGGACAAGTTGACCGAAACACTTTCCATTTTTTGCCGAAATAAATTGCAAGGAGTATGTATTCCTCACCGTTTCCTCGATTTTCTATAATCGCCTGTAACTTTCGAAACACCGATCAAAACCTATGATAATCATACATTTTCTTGAAGCTATCGACGCGTACCTTAAGATAGGAATATCAGCGAAAGCCCATCTTTACAAAAAAATTGTTTCAGTTGTATTGGTCGACCAAGGCTCTTCCTCGATTAATCAAGCCTTTGGTTTTTTAGCTGTAACTTCGAAAATATCGCACTTAGGAGGCTCTGCCTGCGATTTTTGTGATCCTCTTTCCATCCTCTTTAAGCACGTATAAGGACAAGTTGACCGAAACACTTTCCATTTTTTGCCGAAATAAATTGCAAGGAGTATGTATTCCTCACCGTTTCCCCGATTTTCTACAATCGCCTGTAACTTTCGAAACACCGATCGAAACCTATGATAATCATACATTTTCTTGAAGCTGTCGACGCGTACCTTAAGATAGGACTATCAGCGAAAGCCCATCTTTACAAAAAAAATTGTTTCAGTTGTAGTGGTCGACCAAGGCTCTTCCTCGATTAATCAAGCCTTTGGTTTTTCGGCTGTAACTTCGAAAATATCGCACTTAGGAGGCTCTGCCTGCGATTTTTGTGATCCTCTTTCTTTCCTCTTTAAGCGTGTATAAGCACAAGTCGACCGAAACACTTTCCATTTTTTGCCGATATAAATTGCAAGGGGTATGTATTCCTCACCGTTTCCTCGATTTTCTATAATCGCCTGTAACTTTCGAAACACCGATCGAAACCTATGATAATCGTACATTTTCTTGAAGCTGTCGACGCGTGCCTTAAGATAGGACTATCAGCGAAAGCCCATCTTTAAAAAAAATATTGTTTCAGTAGTAGTGGTCGACCAAGGCTCTTCCTCGATTATTCAAGTCCTTGGTTTTTTTGGCTGTAACTTCAAAAATAATGCACCTACAAGGCTCCGCCTGCGATTTTTGTGATCCTCCTTCCATCCTCTTTAAGGACGTATAAGCACAATTTGACCGAAACACTTTCCATTTTTTGCCGAAATAAATTGCAAGGAGTATGTATTCCTCACCGTTTCCTCGATTTTCTATAATCGCCTGTAACTTTCGAACCACTGATCGAAACCTATGATAATCATACATTTTCTTGAAGCTGTCGACGCGTACCTTAGGATAGGACTATCAGCGAGAGCCCAGCTTTTAAAAAAATATTGTTTCAGTAGTAGTGGTCGACCAAGGCTCTTCCTCGATTTTTCAAGTCCTTGGTTTTTTGGCTGTAACTTCGAAAATAATGCACCTACAAGGCTCTGCCTGCGATTTTTGTGATCCTCTTTCCATCCTCTTTAAGCGTGTATAAGCACGAAGTCGACCGAAACACTTTCAATTTTTTGCCGAAATAAATTGCAAAGGGTATGTATTCCTCACCGTTTCCTCGATTTTCTATAATCGCCTGTAACTTTCGAACCACCGATCGAAACCTATGATAATCATACATTTTCTTGAAGCTCTCGACGTGTACCTTATGATAGGACTATCAGCGAAAGCCCATCTTTAAAAAAAAATTGTTTCAGTTGTAGTGGTCGACCAAGGCTCTTCCTCGATTAATCAAGTCTTTGGTTTTTTGGCTGTAACTTCGAAAATAATGCACCTACAGGGCTCTGCCTGCGATTTGTGTGATCCTCTTTCCATCCTCTTAAAGCATGTATAAGCACAAGTCGACCGAAACACTTTCAATTTTTTGCCGAAATAAATTGCAAAGGGTATGTATTCCTTAGCGTTTCCTCGATTTTCTATAATCGCCTGTAACTTTCGAACCACCGATCGAAACCTATGATAATCATACATTTTCTTGAAGCTCTCGACGTGTACCTTATGATAGGACTATCAGCGAAAGACCATCTTTACAAAAAAATTGTTTCAGTTGTATTGGTCGACCAAGGCTCTTCCTCGATTAATCAAGCCTTTGGTTTTTTGGCTGTAACTTCGAAAATATCGCACATAGGAGGCTCTGCCTGCGATTTTTGTGATCCTCTTTCCATCCTCTTTAAGCACGTATAAGGACAAGTTGACCGAAACACTTTCCATTTTTTGCCGAAATAAATTGCAAGGAGTATGTATTCCTCACCGTTTCCCCGATTTTCTACAATCGCCTGTAACTTTCGAAACACCGATCGAAACCTATGATAATCATACATTTTCTTGAAGCTGTCGACGCGTGCCTTAAGATAGGACTATCAGCGAAAGCCCATCTTTACAAAAAAATTGTTTCAGTTGTAGTGGTCGACCAAGGCTCTTCCTCGATTATTCAAGTCCTTGGTTTTTTGGCTGTAACTTCGAAAATAATGCACTTACAAGTCTCTGCCTGCGATTTTTGTGATCCTCTTTCCATCCTCTTTAAGCTTGTATAAGCACAAGTCGACCGAAACACTTTCCATTTTTTGCCGAAATAAATTGCAAGGAGTATGTATTCCTCACCGTTTCCTCGATTTTCTATAATCGCCTGTAACTTTCGAAACACCGATCGAAACCTATGGTAATCGTACATTTTCTTGAAGCTGTCGACGCGTGCCTTAAGATAGGACTATCAGCGAAAGCCCATCTTTAAAAAAAATATTGTTTCAGTAGTAGTGGTCGACCAAGGCTCTTCCTCGATTATTCAAGTCCTTGGTTTTTTGGCTGTAACTTCGAAAATAATTCACTTACAAGGCTCTGCCTGCGATTTTTGTGATCCTCTTTCCATCCTCTTTTAGCTTGTATAAGCACAAGTCGACCGAAACACTTTCCATTTTTTGCCGAAATAAATTGCAATGGGTATGAATTCCTTACCGTTTCCTCGATTTTCTATAATCGCCTGTAACTTTCGAACCACTGATCAAAACCTATGATAAGCATACATTTTCTTGAAGCTTTCGACGCGTACTTAAGATAGGACTATTAGCGACAGCTCATCTGAAAAAAAAATATTGTTTCAGTAGAAGTGGTCGACCAAGGCTCTTCCTCGATTACTCAAGTCTTTGGTTTTTTGGCTGTAACTTCAAAAATAATGCACCTACAAGGCTCCGCCTTCGATTTTTGTGATCCTCCTTCCATCCTCTTTAAGCATGTCTAAGCACAAGTCGACCGAAACACTTTCCATTTTTTGCCGAAATAAATTGCAAGGAGTATGTATTCCTCACCGTTTCCTCGATTTTCTATAATCGCCTGTAACTTTCGAAACACCGATCGAAACCTATGATAATCATACATTTTCTTGAAGCTGTCGACGCGTACCTTAAGATAGGACTATCAGCGAAAGCCCATCTTTACAAAAAAATTGTTTCAGTTGTAGTGGTCGACCAAGGCTCTTCCTCGATTAATCAAGCCTTTGGTTTTTTGGCTGTAACTTTGAAAATAATGCACTTAGGAGGCTCTGCCTGCGATTTTTGGGATCCTCTTTTCCATCCTCTTTAAGCACGTATAAGCACAATTTGACCGAAACACTTTCCATTTTTTGCCGAAATAAATTGCAAGGAGTATGTATTCCTCACCGTTTCCTCGATTTTCTATAATCGCCTGTAACTTTCGAAACACCGATCGAAACCTATGATAATCGTACATTTTCTTGAAGCTGTCGACGCGTGCCTTAAGATAGGACTATCAGCGAAAGCCCATCTTTAAAAAAAATATTGTTTCAGTAGTAGTGGTCGACCAAGGCTCTTCCTCGATTATTCAAGTCCTTGGTTTTTTGGCTGTAACTTCGAAAATAATGCACTTACAAGGCTCTGCCTGCGATTTTTGTGATCCTCTTTCCATCCTCTTTAAGCTTGTCTAAGCACAAGTCGACCGAAACACTTTCCATTTTTTGCCGAAATAAATTGCAAGGAGTATGTATTCCTAACCGTTTCCTCGATTTTCTATAATCGCCTGTAACTTTCGAAACACCGATCGAAACCTATGATAATCATACATTTTCTTGAAGCTGTCGACGCGTACCTTAAGATAGGACTATCAGCGAAAGCCCATCTTTACAAAAAAATTGTTTCAGTTGTAGTGGTCGACCAAGGCTCTTCCTCGATTAATCAAGCCTTTGGTTTTTTGGCTGTAACATCGAAAATATCGCACTAAGGAGGCTCCGCCTGCGATTTTTGTGATCCTCTTTCTTTCCTCTTTAAGCTTGTATAAGCACAACTCGACCGAAACACTTTCCATTTTTTGCCAATATAAATTGCAAGGGGTATGTAATCCTTACCGTTTCCTCGATTTTCTATAATCGCATGTAACTTTCAAAACACCGATCGAAACCTATGATAATCGTACATTTTCTTGAAGCTGTCGACGCGTGCCTTAAGATAGGACTATCAGCGAAAGCCCATCTTTAAAAAAAATATTGTTTCAGTAGTAGTGGTCGACCAAGGCTCTTCCTCGATTAATCAAGTCCTTGGTTTTTTGGCTGTAACTTCGAAAATAATGCACTTACAAGGCTCTGCCTGCGATTTTTGTGATCCTCTTTCCATCCTCTTTAAGCATGTATAAGCACAATTCGACCGAAACACTTTCCATTTTTTCCCGAAATAAATTGCAAGGGGTATGTATTCCTTACCGTTTCCTCGATTTTCTATAATCGCCTGTAACTTTCGAACCACTGATCGAAACCTATGATAATCATACATTTTCTTGAAGCTGTCGACGCGTACCTTAGGATAGGACTATCAGCGAAAGCCCAGCTTTTAAAAAAATATTGTTTCAGTAGTTGTGGTCGACCAAGGCTCTTCCCTCGATTAATCAAGCCTTTGGTTTTTCGGCTGTAACTTTGAAAATAATGCACTTAGGAGGCTCTGCCTGCGATTTTTGGGATCCTCTTTTCCATCCTCTTTAAGAACGTATAAGCACAATTTGACCGAAACACTTTCCATTTTTTGCCGAAATAAATTGCAAGGAGTATGTATTCCTCACCGTTTCCTCGTTTTTCTATAATCGCCTGTAACTTTCGAAACACCGATCGAAACCTATGATAATCATACATTTTCTTGAAGCTGTCGACGCGTACCTTAAGATAGGACTTTCAGCGAAAGCCCATCTTTACAAAAAAATTGTTTCAGTTGTAGTGTTCGACCAAGGCTCTTCCTCGATTAATCAAGCCTTTGGTTTTTTGACTGTAACTTCGAAAATATCGCACTAAGGAGGCTCTGCCTGCGATTTTTGTGATCCTCTTTCTTTCCTCTTTAAGCGTGTATAAGCACAACTCGACCGAAACACTTTCCATTTTTTGCCAATATAAATTGCAAGGGGTATGTATTCCTCACCGTTTCCTCGATTTTCTATAATCGCCTGTAACTTTCGAAACACCGATCGAAACCTATGATAATCGTACATTTTCTTGAAGCTGTCGATGCGTGCCTTAAGATAGGGCTATCAGCGAAAGCCCATCTTTAAAAAAAATATTGTTTCAGTAGTAGTGGTCGACCAAGGCTCTTCCTCGATTATTCAAGTCCTTGGTTTTTTTTGGCTGTAACTTCAAAAATAATGCACCTACAAGGCTCCGCCTGCGATTTTTGTGATCCTCCTTCCATCCTCTTTAAGGATGTATAAGCACAATTTGACCGAAACACTTTCCATTTTTTGCCGAAATAAATTGCAAGGAGTATGTATTCCTCACCGTTTCCTCGATTTTCTATAATCGCCTGTAACTTTCGAACCACTGATCGAAACCTATGATAATCATACATTTTCTTGAAGCTGTCGACGCGTACCTTAGGATAGGACTATCAGCGAGAGCCCAGCTTTTAAAAAAATATTGTTTCAGTAGTAGTGGTCGACCAAGGCTCTTCCTCGATTTTTCAAGTCCTTGGTTTTTTGGCTGTAACTTCGAAAATAATGCACCTACAAGGCTCTGCCTGCGATTTTTGTGATCCTCTTTCCATCCTCTTTAAGCGTGTATAAGCACGAAGTCGACCGAAACACTTTCAATTTTTTGCCGAAATAAATTGCAAAGGGTATGTATTCCTTAGCGTTTCCTCGATTTTCTATAATCGCCTGTAACTTTCGAACCACCGATCGAAGCCTATGATAATCATACATTTTCTTGAAGCTCTCGACGTGTACCTTATGATAGGACTATCAGCGAAAGACCATCTTTACAAAAAAATTGTTTCAGTTGTATTGGTCGACCAAGGCTCTTCCTCGATTAATCAAGCCTTTGGTTTTTTGGCTGTAACTTCGAAAATATCGCACATAGGAGGCTCTGCCTGCGATTTTTGTGATCCTCTTTCCATCCTCTTTAAGCACGTATAAGGACAAGTTGACCGAAACACTTTCCATTTTTTGCCGAAAGAAATTGCAAGGGGTATGTATTCCTTACCGTTTCCTCGATTTTCTATAATCGCCTGTAACATTCGAAACACCGATCGAAACCTATTGTAATCATACATTTTCTTGAAGCTCTCGACGCGTACCTTATGATAGGACTATCAGCGAAAGCCCATCTTTAAAAAAAAATTGTTTCAGTTGTATTGGTCGAAAAAGGCTCTTCCTCGATTAATCAAGTCTTTGGTTTTTTGGCTGTAACTTGGAAAATATTGCACTTAGAAGGCTCTGTCTGAGATTTTTGTGATCCTCTTTCCATCCTCTTTAAGCGTGTATAAGCACAAGTCGACCGAAACACTTTCCATTTTTTGCCGAAATAAATTGCAAGGGGTATGAATTCCTTACCGTTTCCTCGATTTTCTATAATCGCCTGTAACTTTCGAACCACCGATCGAAACCTATGATAATCATACATTTTCTTGAAGCTTTCGACGCGTACTTAAGATAGGACTATTAGCGACAGCTCATCTTTTAAAAAAATATTGTTTCAGTAGTAGTGGTCGACCAAGGCTCTTCCTCGATTAATCAAGCCTTTGGTTTTTCGGCTGTAACTTGGAAAATAATGCACTTAGGAGGCTCTGCCTGCGATTTTTGGGATCCTCTTTCCATCCTCTTTAAGCACGTATAAGCACAAGTTGACCGAAACACTTTCCCTTTTTTGCCGAAATAAATTGCAAGGAGTATGTATTCCTCACCGTTTCCTCGATTTTCTATAATCGCCTGTAACTTTCGAAACACCGATCGAAACCTATGATAATCATACATTTTTTTGAAGCTGTCGACGCATACCCTAAGATAGGACTATCAGCGAAAGCCCATCTTTACAAAAAAATTGTTTCAGTTGTAGTGGTCGACGAAGGCTCTTCCTCGATTAATCAAGCCTTTGGTTTTTTGGCTGTAACGTCGAAAATATCGCACTTAGGACGCTCTGCCTGCGATTTTTGTGATCCTCTATCTTTCCTCTTTAAGCGTGTATAAGCACAAGTCGACCGAAACACTTTCCATTTTTTGCCAAAATAAATTGCAAATGGTATGTATTCCTTACCGTTTCCTCGATTTTCTATAATAGCCTGTAACTTTCAAAACACCGATCGAAACCTATGATAATCGTACATTTTCTTGAAGCTGTCGACGCGTGCCTTAAGATAGGACTATCAGCGAAAGCCCATCTTTAAAAAAAATATTGTTTCAGTAGTAGTGGTCGACCAAGGCTCTTCCTCGATTATTCAAGTCCTTGGTTTTTTGGCTGTAACTTCGAAAATAATGCACTTACAAGTCTCTGCCTGCGATTTTTGTGATCCCCTTTTCATCCTCTTTAAGCGTGTATAAGCACAAGTCCACCGAAACACGTTCCATTTTTTGCCGAAATAAATTGCAAGGGGTATGTATTCCTTACCGGTTCCTCGATTTTCTATAATCGCCTGTAACTTTCGAAACACCGATCGAAACCTATAATAATCATACATTTTCTTGAAGCTTTCGACGTGTACTTATGATAGGAATATTAGCGACAGCTCATCTTTTAAAAAAATATTGTTTCAGTAGTAGTGGTCGACCAAGGCTCTTCCTCGATTAATCAAGCCTTTGGTTTTTCGGCTGTAACTTGGAAAATAATGCACTTATGAGGCTCTGCCTGCGATTTTTGGGCTCCTCTTTCCATCCTCTTTAGGCACGCATAAGCACAAGTCCACCGAAACACGTTCCATTTTTTGCCGAAATAAATTGCAAGGAGTATGTATTCCTCACCGTTTCCCCGATTTTCTACAATCGCCTGTAACTTTCGAAACACCGATCGAAACCTATGATAATCATACATTTTCTTGAAGCTGTCGACGCGTACCTTAAGATAGGACTATCAGCGAAAGCCCATCTTTACAAAAAAAATTGTTTCAGTTGTAGTGGTCGACCAAGGCTCTTCCTCGATTAATCAAGCCTTTGGTTTTTTGGCTGTAACTTCGAAAATATCGCACTTAGGACGCTCTGCCTGCGATTTCTGTGATCCTCTATCTTTCCTCTTTAAGCGTGTATAAGCACAAGTCGACCGAAACACTTTCCATTTTTTGCCAAAATAAATTGCAAATGGTATGTATTCCTTACCGTTTCCTCGATTTTCTATAATCGCCTGTAACTTTCAAAACACCGATCGAAACCTATGATAATCGTACATTTTCTTGAAGCTGTCGACGCGTGCCTTAAGATAGGACTATCAGCGAAAGCCCATCTTTAAAAAAAATATTGTTTCAGTAGTAGTGGTCGACCAAGGCTCTTCCTCGATTAATCAAGCCTTTGGTTTTTCGGCTGTAACTTGGAAAACAATGCACTTAGGAGGCTCTGCCTGCGATTTTTGGGATCCTCTTTCCATCCTCTTTTGGCACGTATAAGCACAAGTTGACCGAAACACTTTCCATTTTTTGCCGAAATAAATTGCAAGGAGTATGTATTCCTCACCGTTTCCTCGATTTTCTATAATCGCCTGTAACTTTCGAAACACCGATCGAAACCTATGATAATCATACATTTTCTTGAAGCTATCGACGCGTACCTTAAGATAGGACTATCAGCGAAAGCCCATCTTTACAAAAAAATTGTTTCAGTTGTATTGGTCGACCAAGGCTCTTCCTCGATTAATCAAGCCTTTGGTTTTTTGGCTGTAACTTCGAAAATATCGCACTTAGGAGGCTCTGCCTGCGATTTTTGTGATCCTCTTTCCATCCTCTTTAAGCACGTATAAGGACAAGTTGACCGAAACACTTTCCATTTTTTGCCGAAATAAATTGCAAGGAGTATGTATTCCTCACCGTTTCCTCGATTTTCTATAATCGCCTGTAACTTTCGAAACACCGATCAAAACCTATGATAATCATACATTTTCTTGAAGCTATCGACGCGTACCTTAAGATAGGAATATCAGCGAAAGCCCATCTTTACAAAAAAATTGTTTCACTTGTATTGGTCGACCAAGGCTCTTCCTCGATTAATCAAGCCTTTGGTTTTTTAGCTGTAACTTCGAAAATATCGCACTTAGGAGGCTCTGCCTGCGATTTTTGTGATCCTCTTTCCATCCTCTTTAAGCACGTATAAGGACAAGTTGACCGAAACACTTTCCATTTTTTGCCGAAATAAATTGCAAGGAGTATGTATTCCTCACCGTTTCCCCGATTTTCTACAATCGCCTGTAACTTTCGAAACACCGATCGAAACCTATGATAATCATACATTTTCTTGAAGCTGACGACGCGTACCTTAAGATAGGACTATCAGCGAAAGCCCATCTTTACAAAAAAAATTGTTTCAGTTGTAGTGGTCGACCAAGGCTCTTCCTCGATTAATCAAGCCTTTGGTTTTTCGGCTGTAACTTTGAAAATAATGCACTTAGGAGGCTCTGCCTGCGATTTTTGGGATCCTCTTTCCATCCTCTTTAAGCACGTATATGCACAAGTTGACCGAAACACTTTCCATTTTTTGCCGAAATAAATTGCAAGGAGTATGTATTCCTCACCGTTTCCTCGATTTTCTATAATCGCCTGTAACTTTCGAAACACCGATCGAAACCTATGATAATCGTACATTTTCTTGAAGCTGTCGACGCGTACCTTAAGATAGGACTATCAGCGAAAGCCCATCTTTACAAAAAAATTGTTTCAGTTGTAGTGGTCGACCAAGACTCTTCCTCGATTAATCAAGCCTTTGGTTTTTTGGCTGTAACTTCGAAAATATCGCACTAAGGAGGCTCTGCCTGCGATTTTTGTGATCCTCTTTCTTTCCTCTTTAAGCGTGTATAAGCACAAGTCGACCGAAACACTTTCCATTTTTTGCCAATATAAATTGCAAGGGGTATGTATTCCTCACCGTTTCCTCGATTTTCTATAATCGCCTGTAACTTTCGAAACACCGATCGAAACCTATGATAATCGTACACTTTCTTGAAGCTGTCGACGCGTGCCTTAAGATAGGACTATCAGCGAAAGCCCATCTTTAAAAAAAATATTGTTTCAGTAGTAGTGGTCGACCAAGGCTCTTCCTCGATTATTCAAGTCCTTGGTTTTTTTGGCTGTAACTTCAAAAATAATGCACCTACAAGGCTCCGCCTGCGATTTTTGTGATCCTCCTTCCATCCTCTTTAAGGACGCATAAGCACAATTTGACCGAAACACTTTCCATTTTTTGCCGAAATAAATTGCAAGGAGTATGTATTCCTCAACGTTTCCTCGATTTTCTATAATCGCCTGTAACTTTCGAACCACTGATCGAAACCTATGATAATCATACATTTTCTTGAAGCTGTCGACGCGTACCTTAGGATAGGACTATCAGCGAGAGCCCAGCTTTTAAAAAAATATTGTTTCAGTAGTAGTGGTCGACCAAGGCTCTTCCTCGATTTTTCAAGTCCTTGGTTTTTTGGCTGTAACTTCGAAAATAATGCACCTACAAGGCTCTGCCTGCGATTTTTGTGATCCTCTGTCCATCCTCTTTAAGCGTGTATAAGCACGAAGTCGACCGAAACACTTTCAATTTTTTGCCGAAATAAATTGCAAAGGGTATGTATTCCTTAGCGTTTCTTCGATTTTCTATAATCGCCTGTAACTTTCGAAACACCGATCGAAACCTATGATAATCATACATTTTCTTGAAGCTCTCGACGCGTTCCTTAAGATAGGACTATCAGCGAAAGCCCATTTTTAAAGAAAATATTGTTTCAGTAGTAGTGGTCGACCAAGGCTCTTCCTCGATTAATCAAGTCTTTGGTTTTTTGGCTGTAACTTCGAAAATAATGCACCTACAAGGCTCTGCCTGCGATTTGTCTGATCCTCTTTCCATCCTCTTTAAGCGTGTATAAGCACTAGTCGACCGAAACGCTTTCTCTTTTTTGCCGAAATAAATTGCAAGGGGTATGTATTCCTTACCGTATCCTCGATTTTCTATAATCGCCTGTAACTTTCGAACCACCGATTGAAACCTATGAAAATCATATATTTTCTTGAAGCTCTCGACGTGTACCTTATGATAGGACTATCAGCGAAAGCCCATCTTTAAAAAAAAATTGTTTCAGTTGTAGTGGTCGACCAAGGCTCTTCCTCGATTAATCAAGTCTTTGGTTTTTTGGCTGTAACTTCGAAAATAATGCACCTACAGGGCTCTGCCTGCGATTTGTGTGATCCTCTTTCCATCCTCTTAAAGCATGTATAAGCACAAGTCGACCGAAACACTATCCATTTTTTGCAGAAATAAATTTCAAGGGGTATGTATTCCTTACCGTTTCCTCGACTTGCTATAATCGCCTGTAACATTCGAAACACCGATCGAAACCTATAATAATCATACATTTTCTTGAAGCTCTCGACGCGTACCTTATAATAGGACTATCAGCGAAAGCCCATCTTTAAAAAAAAATTGTTTCAGTTTAGTGGTCGACCAAGGCTCTTCCTCGATTAATCAAGTCTTTGGTTTTTTGGCTGTAACTTGGAAAATATTGCACTTAGGAGGCTCTGCCTGCGATTTTTGGGCTCCTCTTTCCATCCTCTTTAGGCACGTATAAGCACAAGTCCACCGAAACACGTTCCATTTTTTGCCGAAATAAATTGCAAGGAGTATGTATTCCTCACCGTTTCCCCGATTTTCTACAATCGCCTGTAACTTTCGAAACACCGATCGAAACCTATGATAATCATACATTTTCTTGAAGCTGTCGACGCGTACCTTAAGATAGGACTATCAGCGAAAGCCCATCTTTACAAAAAAAATTGTTTCAGTTGTAGTGGTCGACCAAGGCTCTTCCTCGATTAATCAAGCCTTTGGTTTTTTGGCTGTAACTTCGAAAATATCGCACTTAGGACGCTCTGCCTGCGATTTCTGTGATCCTCTATCTTTCCTCTTTAAGCGTGTATAAGCACAAGTCGACCGAAACACTTTCCATTTTTTGCCAAAATAAATTGCAAATGGTATGTATTCCTTACCGTTTCCTCGATTTTCTATAATCGCCTGTAACTTTCAAAACACCGATCGAAACCTATGATAATCGTACATTTTCTTGAAGCTGTCGACGCGTGCCTTAAGATAGGACTATCAGCGAAAGCCCATCTTTAAAAAAAAATTGTTTCAGTAGTAGTGGTCGACCAAGGCTCTTCCTCGATTATTCAAGTCCTTGGTTTTTTGGCTGTAACTTCGAAAATAATGCACTTACAAGTCTCTGCCTGCGATTTTTGTGATCCTCTTTTCATCCTCTTTAAGCGTGTATAAGCACAAGTCCACCGAAACACGTTCCATTTTTTGCCGAAATAAATTGCAAGGGGTATGTATTCCTTACCGGTTCCTCGATTTTCTATAATCGCCTGTAACTTTCGAAACACCGATCGAAACCTATAATAATCATACATTTTCTTGAAGCTTTCGACGCGTACTTATGATAGGACTATTAGCGACAGCTCATCTTTTAAAAAAATATTGTTTCAGTAGTAGTGGTCGACCAAGGCTCTTCCTCGATTAATCAAGCCTTTGGTTTTTCGGCTGTAACTTGGAAAACAATGCACTTAGGAGGCTCTGCCTGCGATTTTTGGGATCCTCTTTCCATCCTCTTTTGGCACGTATAAGCACAAGTTGACCGAAACACTTTCCATTTTTTGCCGAAATAAATTGCAAGGAGTATGTATTCCTCACCGTTTCCTCAATTTTCTATAATCGCCTGTAACTTTCGAAACACCGATCGAAACCTATGATAATCATACATTTTCTTCAAGCTATCGACGCGTACCTTAAGATAGGACTATCAGCGGAAGCCCATCTTTACAAAAAAATTGTTTCAGTTGTATTGGTCGACCAAGGCTCTTCCTCGATTAATCAAGCCTTTGGTTTTTTGGCTGTAACTTCGAAAATATCGCACTTAGGAGGCTCTGCCTGCGATTTTTGTGATCCTCTTTCCATCCTCTTTAAGCACGTATAAGGACAAGTTGACCGAAACACTTTCCATTTTTTGCCGAAATAAATTGCAAGGAGTATGTATTCCTCACCGTTTCCTCGATTTTCTATAATCGCCTGTAACTTTCGAAACACCGATCAAAACCTATGATAATCATACATTTTCTTGAAGCTATCGACGCGTACCTTAAGATAGGAATATCAGCGAAAGCCCATCTTTACAAAAAAATTGTTTCAGTTGTATTGGTCGACCAAGGCTCTTCCTCGATTAATCAAGCCTTTGGTTTTTTAGCTGTAACTTCGAAAATATCGCACTTAGGAGGCTCTGCCTGCGATTTTTGTGATCCTCTTTCCATCCTCTTTAAGCACGTATAAGGACAAGTTGACCGAAACACTTTCCATTTTTTGCCGAAATAAATTGCAAGGAGTATGTATTCCTCACCGTTTCCCCGATTTTCTACAATCGCCTGTAACTTTCGAAACACCGATCGAAACCTATGATAATCATACATTTTCTTGAAGCTGACGACGCGTACCTTAAGATAGGACTATCAGCGAAAGCCCATCTTTACAAAAAAAATTGTTTCAGTTGTAGTGGTCGACCAAGGCTCTTCCTCGATTAATCAAGCCTTTGGTTTTTCGGCTGTAACTTCGAAAATATCGCACTAAGGAGGCTCTGCCTGCGATTTTTGTGATCCTCTTTCTTTCCTCTTTAAGCGTGTATAAGCACAAGTCGACCGAAACACTTTCCATTTTTTGCCAATATAAATTGCAAGGGGTATGTATTCCTCACCGTTTCCTCGATTTTCTATAATCGCCTGTAACTTTCGAAACACCGATCGAAACCTATGATAATCGTACATTTTCTTGAAGCTGTCGACGCGTGCCTTAAGATAGGACTATCAGCGAAAGCCCATCTTTAAAAAAAATATTGTTTCAGTAGTAGTGGTCGACCAAGGCTCTTCCTCGATTATTCAAGTCCTTGGTTTTTTTGGCTGTAACTTCAAAAATAATGCACCTACAAGGCTCCGCCTGCGATTTTTGTGATCCTCCTTCCATCCTCTTTTAGGACGTATAAGCACAATTTGACTGAAACACTTTCCATTTTTTGCCGAAATAAATTGCAAGGAGTATGTATTCCTCACCGTTTCCTCGATTTTCTATAATCGCCTGTAACTTTCGAACCACTGATCGAAACCTATGATAATCATACATTTTCTTGAAGCTGTCGACGCGTACCTTAGGATAGGACTATCAGCGAGAGCCCAGCTTTAAAAAAAATATTGTTTCAGTAGTAGTGGTCGACCAAGGCTCTTCCTCGATTTTTCAAGTCCTTGGTTTTTTGGCTGTAACTTCGAAAATAATGCACCTACAAGGCTCTGCCTGCGATTTTTATGATCCTCTTTCCATCCTCTTTAAGCTTGTATAAGCACGAAGTCGACCGAAACACTTTCCATTTTTTGCCGATATAAATTGCAAGGGGTATGTATTCCTCACCGTTTCCTCGATTTTCTATAATCGCCTGTAACTTTCGAACCACTGATCGAAACCTATGATAATCATACATTTTCTTGAAGCTGTCGACGCGTACCTTAGGATAGGACTATCAGCGAGAGCCCAGCTTTTAAAAAAATATTGTTTCAGTAGTAGTGGTCGACCAAGGCTCTTCCTCGATTTTTCAAGTCCTTGGTTTTTTGGCTGTAACTTCGAAAATAATGCACCTACAAGGCTCTGCCTGCGATTTTTGTGATCCTCTTTCCATCCTCTTTAAGCGTGTATAAGCACGAAGTCGACCGAAACACTTTCAATTTTTTGCCGAAATAAATTGCAAAGGGTATGTATTCCTTAGCGTTTCCTCGATTTTCTATAATCGCCTGTAACTTTCGAAACACCGATCGAAACCTATGATAATCATACATTTTCTTGAAGCTCTCGACGCGTTCCTTAAGATAGGACTATCAGCGAAAGCCCATTTTTAAAGAAAATATTGTTTCAGTAGTAGTGGTCGACCAAGGCTCTTCCTCGATTAATCAAGTCTTTTGTTTTTTGGCTGTAACTTCGAAAATAATGCACCTACAAGGCTCTGCCTGCGATTTGTCTGATCCTCTTTCCATCCTCTTTAAGCGTGTATAAGCACAAGTCGACCGAAACGCTTTCTCTTTTTTGCCGAAATAAATTGCAAGGGGTATGTATTCCTTACCGTATCCTCGATTTTCTATAATCGCCTGTAACTTTCGAACCACCGATCGAAACCTATGATAATCATACATTTTCTTGAAGCTCTCGACGCGTACCTTATAATAGGACTATCAGCGAAAGCCCATCTTTAAAAAAAAATTGTTTCAGTTTAGTGGTCGACCAAGGCTCTTCCTCGATTAATCAAGTCTTTGGTTTTTTGGCTGTAACTTGGAAAATATTGCACTTAGGAGGCTCTGCCTGCGATTTTTTTGATCCTCTTTCCATTCTCTTTAAGCGTGTATAAGCACGAAGTCGAACGAAACTCTTTCTATTTTTTGCCGAAATAAATTGCAAGGGGTATGTATTCCTTACCGGTTCCTCGATTTTCTATAATCGCCTGTAACTTTCGAAACACCGATCGAAACCTATAATAATCATACATTTTCTTGAAGCTTTCGACGTGTACTTATGATAGGACTATTAGCGACAGCTCATCTTTTAAAAAAATATTGTTTCAGTAGTAGTGGTCGGCCAAGGCTCTTCCTCGATTAATCAAGCCTTTGGTTTTTCGGCTGTAACTTGGAAAATAATGCACTTAGGAGGCTCTGCCTGCGATTTTTGGGATCCTCTTTCCATCCTCTTTAGGCACGTATAAGCACAAGTTGACCGAAACACTTTCCATTTTTTGCCGAAATAAATTGCAAGGGGTATGTATTCCTCACCGTTTCCTCGATTTTCTATAATCGCCTGTAACTTTCGAAACACCGATCGAAACCTATGATAATCATACATTTTCTTGAAGCTGACGACGCGTACCTTAAGATAGGACTATCAGCGAAAGCCCATCTTTACAAAAAAAATTGTTTCAGTTGTAGTGGTCGACCAAGGCTCTTCCTCGATTAATCAAGCCTTTGGTTTTTCGGCTGTAACTTCGAAAATATCGCACTAAGGAGGCTCTGCCTGCGATTTTTGTGATCCTCTTTCTTTCCTCTTTAAGCGTGTATAAGCACAAGTCGACCGAAACACTTTCCATTTTTTGCCAATATAAATTGCAAGGGGTATGTATTCCTCACCGTTTCCTCGATTTTCTATAATCGCCTGTAACATTCGAAACACCGATCGAAACCTATGGTAATCATACATTTTCTTGAAGCTCTCGACGCGTACCTTATGATAGGACTATCAGCGAAAGCCCATCTTTAAAAAAAAATTGTTTCAGTAGTAGTGGTCGACCAAGGCTCTTCCTCGATTAATCAAGCCTTTGGTTTTTCGGCTGTAACTTGGAAAATAATGCACTTATGAGGCTCTGCCTGCGATTTTTGGGCTCCTCTTTCCATCCTCTTTAGGCACGTATAAGCACAAGTCCACCGAAACACGTTCCATTTTTTGCCGAAATAAATTGCAAGGAGTATGTATTCCTCACCGTTTCCCCGATTTTCTACAATCGCCTGTAACTTTCGAAACACCGATCGAAACCTATGATAATCATACATTTTCTTGAAGCTGTCGACGCGTACCTTAAGATAGGACTATCAGCGAAAGCCCATCTTTACAAAAAAAATTGTTTCAGTTGTAGTGGTCGACCAAGGCTCTTCCTCGATTAATCAAGCCTTTGGTTTTTTGGCTGTAACTTCGAAAATATCGCACTTAGGACGCTCTGCCTGCGATTTCTGTGATCCTCTATCTTTCCTCTTTAAGCGTTTATAAGCACAAGTCGACCGAAACACTTTCCATTTTTTGCCAAAATAAATTGCAAATGGTATGTATTCCTTACCGTTTCCTCGATTTTCTATAATCGCCTGTAACTTTCAAAACACCGATCGAAACCTATGATAATCGTACATTTTCTTGAAGCTGTCGACGCGTGCCTTAAGATAGGACTATCAGCGAAAGCCCATCTTTAAAAAAAAATTGTTTCAGTAGTAGTGGTCGACCAAGGCTCTTCCTCGATTATTCAAGTCCTTGGTTTTTTGGCTGTAACTTCGAAAATAATGCACTTACAAGTCTCTGCCTGCGATTTTTGTGATCCTCTTTTCATCCTCTTTAAGCGTGTATAAGCACAAGTCCACCGAAACACGTTCCATTTTTTGCCGAAATAAATTGCAAGGGGTATGTATTCCTTACCGGTTCCTCGATTTTCTATAATCGCCTGTAACTTTCGAAACACCGATCGAAACCTATAATAATCATACATTTTCTTGAAGCTTTCGACGCGTACTTATGATAGGACTATTAGCGACAGCTCATCTTTTAAAAAAATATTGTTTCAGTAGTAGTGGTCGACCAAGGCTCTTCCTCGATTAATCAAGCCTTTGGTTTTTCGGCTGTAACTTGGAAAACAATGCACTTAGGAGGCTCTGCCTGCGATTTTTGGGATCCTCTTTCCATCCTCTTTTGGCACGTATAAGCACAAGTTGACCGAAACACTTTCCATTTTTTGCCGAAATAAATTGCAAGGAGTATGTATTCCTCACCGTTTCCTCGATTTTCTATAATCGCCTGTAACTTTCGAAACACCGATCGAAACCTATGATAATCATACATTTTCTTGAAGCTATCGACGCGTACCTTAAGATAGGACTATCAGCGAAAGCCCATCTTTACAAAAAAATTGTTTCAGTTGTATTGGTCGACCAAGGCTCTTCCTCGATTAATCAAGCCTTTGGTTTTTTGGCTGTAACTTCGAAAATATCGCACTTAGGAGGCTCTGCCTGCGATTTTTGTGATCCTCTTTCCATCCACTTTAAGCACGTATAAGGACAAGTTGACCGAAACACTTTCCATTTTTTGCCGAAATAAATTGCAAGGAGTATGTATTCCTCACCGTTTCCTCGATTTTCTATAATCGCCTGTAACTTTCGAAACACCGATCAAAACCTATGATAATCATACATTTTCTTGAAGCTATCGACGCGTACCTTAAGATAGGAATATCAGCGAAAGCCCATCTTTACAAAAAAATTGTTTCAGTTGTATTGGTCGACCAAGGCTCTTCCTCGATTAATCAAGCCTTTGGTTTTTTAGCTGTAACTTCGAAAATATCGCACTTAGGAGGCTCTGCCTGCGATTTTTGTGATCCTCTTTCCATCCTCTTTAAGCACGTATAAGGACAAGTTGACCGAAACACTTTCCATTTTTTGCCGAAATAAATTGCAAGGAGTATGTATTCCTCACCGTTTCCCCGATTTTCTACAATCGCCTGTAACTTTCGAAACACCGATCGAAACCTATGATAATCATACATTTTCTTGAAGCTGACGACGCGTACCTTAAGATAGGACTATCAGCGAAAGCCCATCTTTACAAAAAAAATTGTTTCAGTTGTAGTGGTCGACCAAGGCTCTTCCTCGATTAATCAAGCCTTTGGTTTTTCGGCTGTAACTTCGAAAATATCGCACTAAGGAGGCTCTGCCTACGATTTTTGTGATCCTCTTTCTTTCCTCTTTAAGCGTGTATAAGCACAAGTCGACCGAAACACTTTCCATTTTTTGCCAATATAAATTGCAAGGGGTATGTATTCCTCACCGTTTCCTCGATTTTCTATAATCGCCTGTAACTTTCGAAACACCGATCGAAACCTATGATAATCGTACATTTTCTTGAAGCTGTCGACGCGTGCCTTAAGATAGGACTATCAGCGAAAGCCCATCTTTAAAAAAAATATTGTTTCAGTAGTAGTGGTCGACCAAGGCTCTTCCTCGATTATTCAAGTCCTTGGTTTTTTTGGCTGTAACTTCAAAAATAATGCACCTACAAGGCTCCGCCTGCGATTTTTGTGATCCTCCTTCCATCCTCTTTAAGGACGTATAAGCACAATTTGACCGAAACACTTTCCATTTTTTGCCGAAATAAATTGCAAGGAGTATGTATTCCTCACCGTTTCCTCGATTTTCTATAATCGCCTGTAACTTTCGAACCACTGATCGAAACCTATGATAATCATACATTTTCTTGAAGCTGTCGACGCGTACCTTAGGATAGGACTATCAGCGAGAGCCCAGCTTTTAAAAAAATATTGTTTCAGTAGTAGTGGTCGACCAAGGCTCTTCCTCGATTTTTCAAGTCCTTGGTTTTTTGGCTGTAACTTCGAAAATAATGCACCTACAAGGCTCTGCCTGCGATTTTTGTGATCCTCTTTCCATCCTCTTTAAGCGTGTATAAGCACGAAGTCGACCGAAACACTTTCCATTTTTTGCCAATATAAATTGCAAGGGGTATGTATTCCTCACCGTTTCCTCGATTTTCTATAATCGCCTGTAACTTTCGAAACACCGATCGAAACCTATGATAATCATACATTTTCTTGAAGCTCTCGACGCGTTCCTTAAGATAGGACTATCAGCGAAAGCCCATTTTTAAAGAAAATATTGTTTCAGTAGTAGTGGTCGACCAAGGCTCTTCCTCGATTAATCAAGTCTTTTGTTTTTTGGCTGTAACTTCGAAAATAATGCACCTACAAGGCTCTGCCTGCGATTTGTCTGATCCTCTTTCCATCCTCTTTAAGCGTGTATAAGCACTAGTCGACCGAAACGCTTTCTCTTTTTTGCCGAAATAAATTGCAAGGGGTATGTATTCCTTACCGTATCCTCGATTTTCTATAATCGCCTGTAACTTTCGAACCACCGATCGAAACCTATGATAATCATACATTTTCTTGAAGCTCTCGACGCGTACCTTATAATAGGACTATCAGCGAAAGCCCATCTTTAAAAAAAAATTGTTTCAGTTTAGTGGTCGACCAAGGCTCTTCCTCGATTAATCAAGTCTTTGGTTTTTTGGCTGTAACTTGGAAAATATTGCACTTAGGAGGCTCTGCCTGCGATTTTTTTGATCCTCTTTCCATTCTCTTTAAGCGTGTATAAGCACGAAGTCGAACGAAACTCTTTCTATTTTTTGCCGAAATAAATTGCAAGGGGTATGTATTCCTTACCGGTTCCTCGATTTTCTATAATCGCCTGTAACTTTCGAAACACCGATCGAAACCTATAATAATCATACATTTTCTTGAAGCTTTCGACGTGTACTTATGATAGGACTATTAGCGACAGCTCATCTTTTAAAAAAATATTGTTTCAGTAGTAGTGGTCGGCCAAATCTCTTCCTCGATTAATCAAGCCTTTGGTTTTTCGGCTGTAACTTGGAAAATAATGCACTTAGGAGGCTCTGCCTGCGATTTTTGGGATCCTCTTTCCATCCTCTTTAGGTACGTATAAGCACAAGTTGACCGAAACACTTTCCATTTTTTGCCGAAATAAATTGCAAGGGGTATGTATTCCTCACCGTTTCCTCGATTTTCTATAATCGCCTGTAACTTTCGAAACACCGATCGAAACCTATGATAATCATACATTTTCTTGAAGCTGACGACGCGTACCTTAAGATAGGACTATCAGCGAAAGCCCATCTTTACAAAAAAAATTGTTTCAGTTGTAGTGGTCGACCAAGGCTCTTCCTCGATTAATCAAGCCTTTGGTTTTTCGGCTGTAACTTCGAAAATATCGCACTAAGGAGGCTCTGCCTGCGATTTTTGTGATCCTCTTTCTTTCCTCTTTAAGCGTGTATAAGCACAAGTCGACCGAAACACTTTCCATTTTTTGCCAATATAAATTGCAAGGGGTATGTATTCCTCACCGTTTCCTCGATTTTCTATAATCGCCTGTAACATTCGAAACACCGATCGAAACCTATGGTAATCATACATTTTCTTGAAGCTCTCGACGCGTACCTTATGATAGGACTATCAGCGAAAGCCCATCTTTAAAAAAAAATTGTTTCAGTAGTAGTGGTCGACCAAGGCTCTTCCTCGATTAATCAAGCCTTTGGTTTTTCGGCTGTAACTTGGAAAATAATGCACTTATGAGGCTCTGCCTGCGATTTTTGGGCTCCTCTTTCCATCCTCTTTAGGCACGTATAAGCACAAGTCCACCGAAACACGTTCCATTTTTTGCCGAAATAAATTGCAAGGAGTATGTATTCCTCACCGTTTCCCCGATTTTCTACAATCGCCTGTAACTTTCGAAACACCGATCGAAACCTATGATAATCATACATTTTCTTGAAGCTGTCGACGCGTACCTTAAGATAGGACTATCAGCGAAAGCCCATCTTTACAAAAAAAATTGTTTCAGTTGTAGTGGTCGACCAAGGCTCTTCCTCGATTAATCAAGCCTTTGGTTTTTTGGCTGTAACTTCGAAAATATCGCACTTAGGACGCTCTGCCTGCGATTTCTGTGATCCTCTATCTTTCCTCTTTAAGCGTTTATAAGCACAAGTCGACCGAAACACTTTCCATTTTTTGCCAAAATAAATTGCAAATGGTATGTATTCCTTACCGTTTCCTCGATTTTCTATAATCGCCTGTAACTTTCAAAACACCGATCGAAACCTATGATAATCGTACATTTTCTTGAAGCTGTCGACGCGTGCCTTAAGATAGGACTATCAGCGAAAGCCCATCTTTAAAAAAAAATTGTTTCAGTAGTAGTGGTCGACCAAGGCTCTTCCTCGATTATTCAAGTCCTTGGTTTTTTGGCTGTAACTTCGAAAATAATGCACTTACAAGTCTCTGCCTGCGATTTTTGTGATCCTCTTTTCATCCTCTTTAAGCGTGTATAAGCACAAGTCCACCGAAACACGTTCCATTTTTTGCCGAAATAAATTGCAAGGGGTATGTATTCCTTACCGGTTCCTCGATTTTCTATAATCGCCTGTAACTTTCGAAACACCGATCGAAACCTATAATAATCATACATTTTCTTGAAGCTTTCGACGCGTACTTATGATAGGACTATTAGCGACAGCTCATCTTTTAAAAAAATATTGTTTCAGTAGTAGTGGTCGACCAAGGCTCTTCCTCGATTAATCAAGCCTTTGGTTTTTCGGCTGTAACTTGGAAAACAATGCACTTAGGAGGCTCTGCCTGCGATTTTTGGGATCCTCTTTCCATCCTCTTTTGGCACGTATAAGCACAAGTTGACCGAAACACTTTCCATTTTTTGCCGAAATAAATTGCAAGGAGTATGTATTCCTCACCGTTTCCTCGATTTTCTATAATCGCCTGTAACTTTCGAAACACCGATCGAAACCTATGATAATCATACATTTTCTTGAAGCTATCGACGCGTACCTTAAGATAGGACTATCAGCGAAAGCCCATCTTTACAAAAAAATTGTTTCAGTTGTATTGGTCGACCAAGGCTCTTCCTCGATTAATCAAGCCTTTGGTTTTTTGGCTGTAACTTCGAAAATATCGCACTTAGGAGGCTCTGCCTGCGATTTTTGTGATCCTCTTTCCATCCACTTTAAGCACGTATAAGGACAAGTTGACCGAAACACTTTCCATTTTTTGCCGAAATAAATTGCAAGGAGTATGTATTCCTCACCGTTTCCTCGATTTTCTATAATCGCCTGTAACTTTCGAAACACCGATCAAAACCTATGATAATCATACATTTTCTTGAAGCTATCGACGCGTACCTTAAGATAGGAATATCAGCGAAAGCCCATCTTTACAAAAAAATTGTTTCAGTTGTATTGGTCGACCAAGGCTCTTCCTCGATTAATCAAGCCTTTGGTTTTTTAGCTGTAACTTCGAAAATATCGCACTTAGGAGGCTCTGCCTGCGATTTTTGTGATCCTCTTTCCATCCTCTTTAAGCACGTATAAGGACAAGTTGACCGAAACACTTTCCATTTTTTGCCGAAATAAATTGCAAGGAGTATGTATTCCTCACCGTTTCCCCGATTTTCTACAATCGCCTGTAACTTTCGAAACACCGATCGAAACCTATGATAATCATACATTTTCTTGAAGCTGACGACGCGTACCTTAAGATAGGACTATCAGCGAAAGCCCATCTTTACAAAAAAAATTGTTTCAGTTGTAGTGGTCGACCAAGGCTCTTCCTCGATTAATCAAGCCTTCGGTTTTTCGGCTGTAACTTCGAAAATATCGCACTAAGGAGGCTCTGCCTACGATTTTTGTGATCCTCTTTCTTTCCTCTTTAAGCGTGTATAAGCACAAGTCGACCGAAACACTTTCCATTTTTTGCCAATATAAATTGCAAGGGGTATGTATTCCTCACCGTTTCCTCGATTTTCTATAATCGCCTGTAACTTTCGAAACACCGATCGAAACCTATGATAATCGTACATTTTCTTGAAGCTGTCGACGCGTGCCTTAAGATAGGACTATCAGCGAAAGCCCATCTTTAAAAAAAATATTGTTTCAGTAGTAGTGGTCGACCAAGGCTCTTCCTCGATTATTCAAGTCCTTGGTTTTTTTGGCTGTAACTTCAAAAATAATGCACCTACAAGGCTCCGCCTGCGATTTTTGTGATCCTCCTTCCATCCTCTTTAAGGACGTATAAGCACAATTTGACCGAAACACTTTCCATTTTTTGCCGAAATAAATTGCAAGGAGTATGTATTCCTCACCGTTTCCTCGATTTTCTATAATCGCCTGTAACTTTCGAACCACTGATCGAAACCTATGATAATCATACATTTTCTTGAAGCTGTCGACGCGTACCTTAGGATAGGACTATCAGCGAGAGCCCAGCTTTTAAAAAAATATTGTTTCAGTAGTAGTGGTCGACCAAGGCTCTTCCTCGATTTTTCAAGTCCTTGGTTTTTTGGCTGTAAATTCGAAAATAATGCACCTACAAGGCTCTGCCTGCGATTTTTGTGATCCTCTTTCCATCCTCTTTAAGCTTGTATAAGCACGAAGTCGACCGAAACACTTTCCATTTTTTGCCAATATAAATTGCAAGGGGTATGTATTCCTCACCGTTTCCTCGATTTTCTATAATCGCCTGTATCTTTCGAAACACCGATCGAAACCTATGATAATCGTACATTTTCTTGAAGCTGTCGACGCGTGCCTTAAGATAGGACTATCAGCGAAAGCCCATCTTTAAAAAAAATATTGTTTCAGTAGTAGTGGTCGACCAAGGCTCTTCCTCGATAATTCAAGTCCTTGGTTTTTTTGGCTGCAACTTCAAAAATAATGCACCTACAAGGCTCCGCCTGCGATTTTTGTGATCCTCCTTCCATCCTCTTTAAGGATGTATAAGCACAATTTGACCGAAACACTTTCCATTTTTTGCCGAAATAAATTGCAAGGAGTATGTATTCCTCACCGTTTCCTCGATTTTCTATAATCGCCTGTAACTTTCGAACCACTGATCGAAACCTATGATAATCATACATTTTCTTGAAGCTGTCGACGCGTACCTTAGGATAGGACTATCAGCGAGAGCCCAGCTTTTAAAAAAATATTGTTTCAGTAGTAGTGGTCGACCAAGGCTCTTCCTCGATTTTTCAAGTCCTTGGTTTTTTGGCTGTAACTTCGAAAATAATGCACCTACAAGGCTCTGCCTGCGATTTTTGTGATCCTCTTTCCATCCTCTTTAAGCGTGTATAAGCACGAAGTCGACCGAAACACTTTCAATTTTTTGCCGAAATAAATTGCAAAGGGTATGTATTCCTTAGCGTTTCCTCGATTTTCTATAATCGCCTGTAACTTTCGAAACACCGATCGAAACCTATGATAATCATACATTTTCTTGAAGCTCTCGACGCGTTCCTTAAGATAGGACTATCAGCGAAAGCCCATTTTTAAAGAAAATATTGTTTCAGTAGTAGTGGTCGACCAAGGCTCTTCCTCGATTAATCAAGTCTTTTGTTTTTTGGCTGTAACTTCGAAAATAATGCACCTACAAGGCTCTGCCTGCGATTTGTCTGATCCTCTTTCCATCCTCTTTAAGCGTGTATAAGCACTAGTCGACCGAAACGCTTTCTCTTTTTTGCCGAAATAAATTGCAAGGGGTATGTATTCCTTACCGTATCCTCGATTTTCTATAATCGCCTGTAACTTTCGAACCACCGATCGAAACCTATGATAATCATACATTTTCTTGAAGCTCTCGACGCGTACCTTATAATAGGACTATCAGCGAAAGCCCATCTTTAAAAAAAAATTGTTTCAGTTTAGTGGTCGACCAAGGCTCTTCCTCGATTAATCAAGTCTTTGGTTTTTTGGCTGTAACTTGGAAAATATTGCACTTAGGAGGCTCTGCCTGCGATTTTTTTGATCCTCTTTCCATTCTCTTTAAGCGTGTATAAGGACACGTTGACCGAAACACTTTCCATTTTTTGCCGAAAGAAATTGCAAGGGGTATGTATTCCTTACCGTTTCCTCGATTTTCTATAATCGCCTGTAACATTCGAAACACCGATCGAAACCTATTGTAATCATACATTTTCTTGAAGCTCTCGACGCGTACCTTATGATAGGACTATCAGCGAAAGCCCATCTTTAAAAAAAAATTGTTTCAGTTGTAGTGGTCGACCAAGGCTCTTCCTCGATTAATCAAGTCTTTGGTTTTTTGGCTGTAACTTGGAAAATATTGCACTTAGAAGGCTCTGTCTGAGATTTTTGTGATCCTCTTTCCATCCTCTTTAAGCGTGTATAAGCACAAGTCGACCGAAACACTTTCCATTTTTTGCCGAAATAAATTGCAAGGGGTATGAATTCCTTACCGTTTCCTCGATTTTCTATAATCGCCTGTAACTTTCGAACCACCGATCGAAACCTATGATAATCATACATTTTCTTGAAGCTTTCGACGCGTACTTAAGATAGGACTATTAGCGAAAGCCCATTTTTAAAGAAAATATTGTTTCAGTAGTAGTGGTCGACCAAGGCTCTTCCTCGATTAATCAAGCCTTTGGTTTTTTGGCTGTAACTTCGAAAATAATGCACCTACAAGGCTCTGCCTGCGATTTGTCTGATCCTCTTTCCATCCTCTTTAAGCACGTATAAGCACAAGTTGACCGAAACACTTTCCCTTTTTCGCCGAAATAAATTGCAAGGAGTATGTATTCCTCACCGTTTCCTCGATTTTCTATAATCGCCTGTAACTTTCGAAACACCGATCGAAACCTATGATAATCATACATTTTTTTGAAGCTGTCGACGCATACCCTAAGATAGGACTATCAGCGAAAGCCCATCTTTACAAAAAAATTGTTTCAGTTGTAGTGGTCGACGAAGGCTCTTCCTCGATTAATCAAGCCTTTGGTTTTTTGGCTGTAACGTCGAAAATATCGCACTTAGGACGCTCTGCCTGCGATTTTTGTGATCCTCTATCTTTCCTCTTTAAGCGTGTATAAGCACAAGTCGACCGAAACACTTTCCATTTTTTGCCAAAATAAATTGCAAATGGTATGTATTCCTTACCGTTTCCTCGATTTTCTATAATCGCCTGTAACTTTCAAAACACCGATCGAAACCTATGATAATCGTACATTTTCTTGAAGCTGTCGACGCGTGCCTTAAGATAGGACTATCAGCGAAAGCCCATCTTTAAAAAAAATATTGTTTCAGTAGTAGTGGTCGACCAAGGCTCTTCCTCGATTATTCAAGTCCTTGGTTTTTTGGCTGTAACTTCGAAAATAATGCACTTACAAGTCTCTGCCTGCGATTTTTGTGATCCCCTTTTCATCCTCTTTAAGCGTGTATAAGAACAAGTCCACCGAAACACGTTCCATTTTTTGCCGAAATAAATTGCAAGGGGTATGTATTCCTTACCGGTTCCTCGATTTTCTATAATCGCCTGTAACTTTCGAAACACCGATCGAAACCTATAATAATCATACATTTTCTTGAAGCTTTCGACGTGTACTTATGATAGGAATATTAGCGACAGCTCATCTTTTAAAAAAATATTGTTTCAGTAGTAGTGGTCGACCAAGGCTCTTCCTCGATTAATCAAGCCTTTGGTTTTTCGGCTGTAACTTGGAAAATAATGCACTTATGAGGCTCTGCCTGCGATTTTTGGGCTCCTCTTTCCATCCTCTTTAGGCACGCATAAGCACAAGTCCACCGAAACACGTTCCATTTTTTGCCGAAATAAATTGCAAGGAGTATGTATTCCTCACCGTTTCCCCGATTTTCTACAATCGCCTGTAACTTTCGAAACACCGATCGAAACCTATGATAATCATACATTTTCTTGAAGCTGTCGACGCGTACCTTAAGATAGGACTATCAGCGAAAGCCCATCTTTACAAAAAAAATTGTTTCAGTTGTAGTGGTCGACCAAGGCTCTTCCTCGATTAATCAAGCCTTTGGTTTTTTGGCTGTAACTTCGAAAATATCGCACTTAGGACGCTCTGCCTGCGATTTCTGTGATCCTCTATCTTTCCTCTTTAAGCGTGTATAAGCACAAGTCGACCGAAACACTTTCCATTTTTTGCCAAAATAAATTGCAAATGGTATGTATTCCTTACCGTTTCCTCGATTTTCTATAATCGCCTGTAACTTTCAAAACACCGATCGAAACCTATGATAATCGTACATTTTCTTGAAGCTGTCGACGCGTGCCTTAAGATAGGACTATCAGCGAAAGCCCATCTTTAAAAAAAATATTGTTTCAGTTGTATTGGTCGACCAAGGCTCTTCCTCGATTAATCAAGCCTTTGGTTTTTTGGCTGTAACTTCGAAAATATCGCACTTAGGAGGCTCTGCCTGCGATTTTTGTGATCCTCTTTCCATCCTCTTTAAGCACGTATAAGGACAAGTTGACCGAAACACTTTCCATTTTTTGCCGAAATAAATTGCAAGGAGTATGTATTCCTCACCGTTTCCCCGATTTTCTACAATCGCCTGTAACTTTCGAAACACCGATCGAAACCTATGATAATCATACATTTTCTTGAAGCTGTCGACGCGTGCCTTAAGATAGGACTATCAGCGAAAGCCCATCTTTAAAAAAAATATTGTTTCAGTAGTAGTGGTCGACCAAGGCTCTTCCTCGATTATTCAAGTCCTTGGTTTTTTGGCTGTAACTTCGAAAATAATGCACTTACAAGTCTCTGCCTGCGATTTTTGTGATCCTCTTTTCATCCTCTTTAAGCGTGTATAAGCACAAGTCCCCCGAAACACGTTCCATTTTTTGCCGAAATAAATTGCAAGGGGTATGTATTCCTTACCGGTTCCTCGATTTCCTATAATCGCCTGTAACTTTCGAAACACCGATCGAAACCTATAATAATCATACATTTTCTTGAAGCTTTCGACGCGTACTTATGATAGGACTATTAGCGACAGCTCATCTTTTAAAAAAATATTGTTTCAGGAGTAGTGGTCGACCAAGGCTCTTCCTCGATTAATCAAGCCTTTGGTTTTTCGGCTGTAACTTGGAAAATAATGCACTTAGGAGGCTCTGCCTGCGATTTTTGTGATCCTCTTTCCATCCTCTTTAGGCACGTATAAGCACAAGTTGACCGAAACACTTTCCATTTTTTGCCGAAATAAATTGCAAGGAGTATGTATTCCTCACCGTTTCCTCGATTTTCTATAATCGCCTGTAACTTTCGAAACACCGATCAAAACCTATGATAATCGTACATTTTCTTGAAGCTATCGACGCGTACCTTAAGATAGGAATATCAGCGAAAGCCCATCTTTACAAAAAAATTGTTTCAGTTGTATTGGTCGACCAAGGCTCTTCCTCGATTAATCAAGCCTTTGGTTTTTTAGCTGTAACTTCGAAAATATCGCACTTAGGAGGCTCTGCCTGCGATTTTTGTGATCCTCTTTCCATCCTCTTTAAGCACGTATAAGGACAAGTTGACCGAAACACTTTCCATTTTTTGCCGAAATAAATTGCAAGGAGTATGTATTCCTCACCGTTTCCCCGATTTTCTACAATCGCCTGTAACTTTCGAAACACCGATCGAAACCTATGATAATCATACATTTTCTTGAAGCTGACGACGCGTACCTTAAGATAGGACTATCAGCGAAAGCCCATCTTTACAAAAAAAATTGTTTCAGTTGTAGTGGTCGACCAAGGCTCTTCCTCGATTAATCAAGCCTTTGGTTTTTCGGCTGTAACTTTGAAAATAATGCACTTAGGAGGCTCTGCCTGCGATTTTTGGGATCCTCTTTCCATCCTCTTTAAGCACGTATATGCACAAGTTGACCGAAACACTTTCCATTTTTTGCCGAAATAAATTGCAAGGAGTATGTATTCCTCACCGTTTCCTCGATTTTCTATAATCGCCTGTAACTTTCGAAACACCGATCGAAACCTATGATAATCATACATTTTCTTGAAGCTGTCGACGCGTACCTTAAGATAGGACTATCAGCGAAAGCCCATCTTTACAAAAAAATTGTTTCAGTTGTAGTGGTCGACCAAGACTCTTCCTCGATTATTCAAGTCCTTGGTTTTTTTTGGCTGTAACTTCAAAAATAATGCACCTACAAGGCTCCGCCTGCGATTTTTGTGATCCTCCTTCCATCCTCTTTAAGGACGTATAAGCACAATTTGACCGAAACACTTTCCATTTTTTGCCGAAATAAATTGCAAGGAGTATGTATTCCTCAACGTTTCCTCGATTTTCTATAATCGCCTGTAACTTTCGAACCACTGATCGAAACCTATGATAATCATACATTTTCTTGAAGCTGTCGACGCGTACCTTAGGATAGGACTATCAGCGAGAGCCCAGCTTTTAAAAAAATATTGTTTCAGTAGTAGTGGTCGACCAAGGCTCTTCCTCGATTTTTCAAGTCCTTGGTTTTTTGGCTGTAACTTCGAAAATAATGCACCTACAAGGCTCTGTGTGCGATTTTTGTGATCCTCTTTCCATCCTCTTTAAGCGTGTATAAGCACGAAGTCGACCGAAACACTTTCAATTTTTTGCCGAAATAAATTGCAAAGGGTATGTATTCCTTAGCGTTTCCTCGATTTTCTATAATCGCCTGTAACTTTCGAAACACCGATCGAAACCTATGATAATCATACATTTTCTTGAAGCTCTCGACGCGTTCCTTAAGATAGGACTATCAGCGAAAGCCCATTTTTAAAGAAAATATTGTTTCAGTAGTAGTGGTCGACCAAGGCTCTTCCTCGATTAATCAAGTCTTTGGTTTTTTGGCTGTAACTTCGAAAATAATGCATCTACAAGGCTCTGCCTGCGATTTGTCTGATCCTCTTTCCATCCTCTTTAAGCGTGTATAAGCACTAGTCGACCGAAACGCTTTCTCTTTTTTGCCGAAATAAATTGCAAGGGGTATGTATTCCTTACCGTATCCTCGATTTTCTATAATCGCCTGTAACTTTCGAACCACCGATCGAAACCTATGAAAATCATATATTTTCTTGAAGCTCTCGACGTGTACCTTATGATAGGACTATCAGCGAAAGCCCATCTTTAAAAAAAAATTGTTTCAGTTGTAGTGGTCGACCAAGGCTCTTCCTCGATTAATCAAGTCTTTGGTTTTTTGGCTGTAACTTCGAAAATAATGCACCTACAGGGCTCTGCCTGCGATTTGTGTGATCCTCTTTCCATCCTCTTAAAGCATGTATAAGCACAAGTCGACCGAAACACTATCCATTTTTTGCAGAAATAAATTGCAAGGGGTATGTATTCCTTACCGTTTCCTCGACTTGCTATAATCGCCTGTAACATTCGAAACACCGATCGAAACCTATAATAATCATACATTTTCTTGAAGCTCTCGACGCGTACCTTATAATAGGACTATCAGCGAAAGCCCATCTTTAAAAAAAAATTGTTTCAGTTTAGTGGTCGATCAAGGCTCTTCCTCGATTAATCAAGTCTTTGGTTTTTTGGCTGTAACTTGGAAAATATTGCACTTAGGAGGCTCTGCCTGCGATTTTTTTGATCCTCTTTCCATTCTCTTTAAGCGTGTATAAGCACGAAGTCGAACGAAACACTTTCTATTTTTTGCCGAAATAAATTGCAAGGGGTATGTATTCCTTACCGTTTCCTCGATTTTCTATAATCGCCTGTAACATTCGAAACACCGATCGAAACCTATGGTAATCATACATTTTCTTGAAGCTCTCGACGCGTACCTTATGATAGGACTATCAGCGAAAGCCCATCTTTAAAAAAAAATTGTTTCAGTAGTAGTGGTCGACCAAGGCTCTTCCTCGATTAATCAAGCCTTTGGTTTTTCGGCTGTAACTTGGAAAATAATGCACTTATGAGGCTCTGCCTGCGATTTTTGGGCTCCTCTTTCCATCCTCTTTAAGCGTGTATAAGCACAAGTCCACCGAAACACGTTCCATTTTTTGCCGAAATAAATTGCAAGGGGTATGTATTCCTTACCGGTTCCTCGATTTTCTATAATCGCCTGTAACTTTCGAAACACCGATCGAAACCTATAATAATCATACATTTTCTTGAAGCTTTCGACGCGTACTTATGATAGGACTATTAGCGACAGCTCATCTTTTAAAAAAATATTGTTTCAGTAGTAGTGGTCGACCAAGGCTCTTCCTCGATTAATCAAGCCTTTGGTTTTTCGGCTGTAACTTGGAAAACAATGCACTTAGGAGGCTCTGCCTGCGATTTTTGGGATCCTCTTTCCATCCTCTTTTGGCACGTATAAGCACAAGTTGACCGAAACACTTTCCATTTTTTGCCGAAATAAATTGCAAGGAGTATGTATTCCTCACCGTTTCCTCGATTTTCTATAATCGCCTGTTACTTTCGAAACACCGATCGAAACCTATGATAATCATACATTTTCTTGAAGCTATCGACGCGTACCTTAAGATAGGACTATCAGCGAAAGCCCATCTTTACAAAAAAATTGTTTCAGTTGTATTGGTCGACCAAGGCTCTTCCTCGATTAATCAAGCCTTTGGTTTTTTGGCTGTAACTTCGAAAATATCGCACTTAGGAGGCTCTGCCTGCGATTTTTGTGATCCTCTTTCCATCCTCTTTAAGCACGTATAAGGACAAGTTGACCGAAACACTTTCCATTTTTTGCCGAAATAAATTGCAAGGAGTATGTATTCCTCACCGTTTCCTCGATTTTCTATAATCGCCTGTAACTTTCGAAACACCGATCAAAACCTATGATAATCATACATTTTCTTGAAGCTATCGACGCGTACCTTAAGATAGGAATATCAGCGAAAGCCCATCTTTACAAAAAAATTGTTTCAGTTGTATTGGTCGACCAAGGCTCTTCCTCGATTAATCAAGCCTTTGGTTTTTTAGCTGTAACTTCGAAAATATCGCACTTAGGAGGCTCTGCCTGCGATTTTTGTGATCCTCTTTCCATCCTCTTTAAGCACGTATAAGGACAAGTTGACCGAAACACTTTCCATTTTTTGCCGAAATAAATTGCAAGGAGTATGTATTCCTCACCGTTTCCCCGATTTTCTACAATCGCCTGTAACTTTCGAAACACCGATCGAAACCTATGATAATCATACATTTTCTTGAAGCTGACGACGCGTACCTTAAGATAGGACTATCAGCGAAAGCCCATCTTTACAAAAAAAATTGTTTCAGTTGTAGTGGTCGACCAAGGCTCTTCCTCGATTAATCAAGCCTTTGGTTTTTCGGCTGTAACTTCGAAAATATCGCACTAAGGAGGCTCTGCCTGCGATTTTTGTGATCCTCTTTCTTTCCTCTTTAAGCGTGTATAAGCACAAGTCGACCGAAACACTTTCCATTTTTTGCCAATATAAATTGCAAGGGGTATGTATTCCTCACCGTTTCCTCGATTTTCTATAATCGCCTGTAACTTTCGAAACACCGATCGAAACCTATGATAATCGTACATTTTCTTGAAGCTGTCGACGCGTGCCTTAAGATAGGACTATCAGCGAAAGCCCATCTTTAAAAAAAATATTGTTTCAGTAGTAGTGGTCGACCAAGGCTCTTCCTCGATTATTCAAGTCCTTGGTTTTTTTGGCTGTAACTTCAAAAATAATGCACCTACAAGGCTCCGCCTGCGATTTTTGTGATCCTCCTTCCATCCTCTTTAAGGACGTATAAGCACAATTTGACCGAAACACTTTCCATTTTTTGCCGAAATAAATTGCAAGGAGTATGTATTCCTCACCGTTTCCTCGATTTTCTATAATCGCCTGTAACTTTCGAACCACTGATCGAAACCTATGATAATCATACATTTTCTTGAAGCTGTCGACGCGTACCTTAGGATAGGACTATCAGCGAGAGCCCAGCTTTTAAAAAAATATTGTTTCAGTAGTAGTGGTCGACCAAGGCTCTTCCTCGATTTTTCAAGTCCTTGGTTTTTTGGCTGTAACTTCGAAAATAATGCACCTACAAGGCTCTGCCTGCGATTTTTATGATCCTCTTTCCATCCTCTTTAAGCTTGTATAAGCACGAAGTCGACCGAAACACTTTCCATTTTTTGCCAATATAAATTGCAAGGGGTATGTATTCCTCACCGTTTCCTCGATTTTCTATAATCGCCTGTAACTTTCGAACCACTGATCGAAACCTATGATAATCATACATTTTCTTGAAGCTGTCGACGCGTACCTTAGGATAGGACTATCAGCGAGAGCCCAGCTTTTAAAAAAATATTGTTTCAGTAGTAGTGGTCGACCAAGGCTCTTCCTCGATTTTTCAAGTCCTTGGTTTTTTGGCTGTAACTTCGAAAATAATGCACCTACAAGGCTCTGCCTGCGATTTTTGTGATCCTCTTTCCATCCTCTTTAAGCGTGTATAAGCACGAAGTCGACCGAAACACTTTCAATTTTTTGCCGAAATAAATTGCAAAGGGTATGTATTCCTTAGCGTTTCCTCGATTTTCTATAATCGCCTGTAACTTTCGAAACACCGATCGAAACCTATGATAATCATACATTTTCTTGAAGCTCTCGACGCGTTCCTTAAGATAGGACTATCAGCGAAAGCCCATTTTTAAAGAAAATATTGTTTCAGTAGTAGTGGTCGACCAAGGCTCTTCCTCGATTAATCAAGTCTTTTGTTTTTTGGCTGTAACTTCGAAAATAATGCACCTACAAGGCTCTGCCTGCGATTTGTCTGATCCTCTTTCCATCCTCTTTAAGCGTGTATAAGCACTAGTCGACCGAAACGCTTTCTCTTTTTTGCCGAAATAAATTGCAAGGGGTATGTATTCCTTACCGTATCCTCGATTTTCTATAATCGCCTGTAACTTTCGAACCACCGATCGAAACCTATGATAATCATACATTTTCTTGAAGCTCTCGACGCGTACCTTATAATAGGACTATTAGCGACAGCTCATCTTTTAAAAAAATATTGTTTCAGTAGTAGTGGTCGACCAAGGCTCTTCCTCGATTAATCAAGCCTTTGGTTTTTCGGCTGTAACTTGGAAAATAATGCACTTAGGAGGCTCTGCCTGCGATTTTTGGGATCCTCTTTCCATCCTCTTTAGGCACGTATAAGCACAAGTTGACCGAAACACTTTCCATTTTTTGCCGAAATAAATTGCAAGGGGTATGTATTCCTCACCGTTTCCTCGATTTTCTATAATCGCCTGTAACTTTCGAAACACCGATCGAAACCTATAATAATCATACATTTTCTTGAAGCTTTCGACGCGTACTTATGATAGGACTATTAGCGACAGCTCATCTTTTAAAAAAATATTGTTTCAGTAGTAGTGGTCGACCAAGGCTCTTCCTCGATTAATCAAGCCTTTGGTTTTTCGGCTGTAACTTGGAAAACAATGCACTTAGGAGGCTCTGCCTGCGATTTTTGGGATCCTCTTTCCATCCTCTTTTGGCACGTATAAGCACAAGTTGACCGAAACACTTTCCATTTTTTGCCGAAATAAATTGCAAGGAGTATGTATTCCTCACCGTTTCCTCGATTTTCTATAATCGCCTGTAACTTTCGAAACACCGATCGAAACCTATGATAATCATACATTTTCTTGAAGCTATCGACGCGTACCTTAAGATAGGACTATCAGCGAAAGCCCATCTTTACAAAAAAATTGTTTCAGTTGTATTGGTCGACCAAGGCTCTTCCTCGATTAATCAAGCCTTTGGTTTTTTTGGCTGTAACTTCGAAAATATCGCACTTAGGAGGCTCTGCCTGCGATTTTTGTGATCCTCTTTCCATCCTCTTTAAGCACGTATAAGGACAAGTTGACCGAAACACTTTCCATTTTTTGCCGAAATAAATTGCAAGGAGTATGTATTCCTCACCGTTTCCTCGATTTTCTATAATCGCCTGTAACTTGAAACACCGATCAAAACCTATGATAATCATACATTTTCTTGAAGCTATCGACGCGTACCTTAAGATAGGAATATCAGCGAAAGCCCATCTTTACAAAAAAAATTGTTTCAGTTGTATTGGTCGACCAAGGCTCTTCCTCGATTAATCAAGCCTTTGGTTTTTTAGCTGTAACTTCGAAAATATCGCACTTAGGAGGCTCTGCCTGCGATTTTTGTGATCCTCTTTCCATCCTCTTTAAGCACGTATAAGGACAAGTTGACCGAAACACTTTCCATTTTTTGCCGAAATAAATTGCAAGGAGTATGTATTCCTCACCGTTTCCCCCGATTTTCTACAATCGCCTGTAACTTTCGAAACACCGATCGAAACCTATGATAATCATACATTTTCTTGAAGCTGACGACGCGTACCTTAAGATAGGACTATCAGCGAAAGCCCATCTTTACAAAAAAAATTGTTTCAGTTGTAGTGGTCGACCAAGGCTCTTCCTCGATTAATCAAGCCTTTGGTTTTTCGGCTGTAACTTCGAAAATATCGCACTAAGGAGGCTCTGCCTGCGATTTTTGTGATCCTCTTTCTTTCCTCTTTAAGCGTGTATAAGCACAAGTCGACCGAAACACTTTCCATTTTTTGCCAATATAAATTGCAAGGGGTATGTATTCCTCACCGTTTCCTCGATTTTCTATAATCGCCTGTAACTTTCGAAACACCGATCGAAACCTATGATAATCGTACATTTTCTTGAAGCTGTCGACGCGTGCCTTAAGATAGGACTATCAGCGAAAGCCCATCTTTAAAAAAAATATTGTTTCAGTAGTAGTGGTCGACCAAGGCTCTTCCTCGATTATTCAAGTCCTTGGTTTTTTTGGCTGTAACTTCAAAAATAATGCACCTACAAGGCTCCGCCTGCGATTTTTGTGATCCTCCTTCCATCCTCTTTAAGGACGTATAAGCACAATTTGACCCGAAACACTTTCCATTTTTTGCCGAAATAAATTGCAAGGAGTATGTATTCCTCACCGTTTCCTCGATTTTCTATAATCGCCTGTAACTTTCGAACCACTGATCGAAACCTATGATAATCATACATTTTCTTGAAGCTGTCGACGCGTACCTTAGGATAGGACTATCAGCGAGAGCCCAGCTTTTAAAAAAATATTGTTTCAGTAGTAGTGGTCGACCAAGGCTCTTCCTCGATTTTTCAAGTCCTTGGTTTTTTGGCTGTAACTTCGAAAATAATGCACCTACAAGGCTCTGCCTGCGATTTTTATGATCCTCTTTCCATCCTCTTTAAGCTTGTATAAGCACGAAGTCGACCGAAACACTTTCCATTTTTTGCCAATATAAATTGCAAGGGGTATGTATTCCTCACCGTTTCCTCGATTTTCTATAATCGCCTGTAACTTTCGAACCACTGATCGAAACCTATGATAATCATACATTTTCTTGAAGCTGTCGACGCGTACCTTAGGATAGGACTATCAGCGAGAGCCCAGCTTTTAAAAAAATATTGTTTCAGTAGTAGTGGTCGACCAAGGCTCTTCCTCGATTTTTCAAGTCCTTGGTTTTTTGGCTGTAACTTCGAAAATAATGCACCTACAAGGCTCTGCCTGCGATTTTTGTGATCCTCTTTCCATCCTCTTTAAGCGTGTATAAGCACGAAGTCGACCGAAACACTTTCAATTTTTTGCCGAAATAAATTGCAAAGGGTATGTATTCCTTAGCGTTTCCTCGATTTTCTATAATCGCCTGTAACTTTCGAAACACCGATCGAAACCTATGATAATCATACATTTTCTTGAAGCTCTCGACGCGTTCCTTAAGATAGGACTATCAGCGAAAGCCCATTTTTAAAGAAAATATTGTTTCAGTAGTAGTGGTCGACCAAGGCTCTTCCTCGATTAATCAAGTCTTTTGTTTTTTGGCTGTAACTTCGAAAATAATGCACCTACAAGGCTCTGCCTGCGATTTGTCTGATCCTCTTTCCATCCTCTTTAAGCGTGTATAAGCACTAGTCGACCGAAACGCTTTCTCTTTTTTGCCGAAATAAATTGCAAGGGGTATGTATTCCTTACCGTATCCTCGATTTTCTATAATCGCCTGTAACTTTCGAACCACCGATCGAAACCTATGATAATCATACATTTTCTTGAAGCTCTCGACGCGTACCTTATAATAGGACTATCAGCGAAAGCCCATCTTTAAAAAAAAATTGTTTCAGTTTAGTGGTCGACCAAGGCTCTTCCTCGATTAATCAAGTCTTTGGTTTTTTGGCTGTAACTTGGAAAATATTGCACTTAGGAGGCTCTGCCTGCGATTTTTTTGATCCTCTTTCCATTCTCTTTAAGCGTGTATAAGCACGAAGTCGAACGAAACTCTTTCTATTTTTTGCCGAAATAAATTGCAAGGGGTATGTATTCCTTACCGGTTCCTCGATTTTCTATAATCGCCTGTAACTTTCGAAACACCGATCGAAACCTATAATAATCATACATTTTCTTGAAGCTTTCGACGTGTACTTATGATAGGACTATTAGCGACAGCTCATCTTTAAAAAAATATTGTTTTCAGTAGTAGTGGTCGGCCAAGGCTCTTCCTCGATTAATCAAGCCTTTGGTTTTTCGGCTGTAACTTGGAAAATAATGCACTTAGGAGGCTCTGCCTGCGATTTTTGGGATCCTCTTTCCATCCTCTTTAGGCACGTATAAGCACAAGTTGACCGAAACACTTTCCATTTTTTGCCGAAATAAATTGCAAGGGGTATGTATTCCTCACCGTTTCCTCGATTTTCTATAATCGCCTGTAACTTTCGAAACACCGATCGAAACCTATAATAATCATACATTTTCTTGAAGCTTTCGACGCGTACTTATGATAGGACTATTAGCGACAGCTCATCTTTTAAAAAAATATTGTTTCAGTAGTAGTGGTCGACCAAGGCTCTTCCTCGATTAATCAAGCCTTTGGTTTTTCGGCTGTAACTTGGAAAACAATGCACTTAGGAGGCTCTGCCTGCGATTTTTGGGATCCTCTTTCCATCCTCTTTTGGCACGTATAAGCACAAGTTGACCGAAACACTTTCCATTTTTTGCCGAAATAAATTGCAAGGAGTATGTATTCCTCACCGTTTCCTCGATTTTCTATAATCGCCTGTAACTTTCGAAACACCGATCGAAACCTATGATAATCATACATTTTCTTGAAGCTATCGACGCGTACCTTAAGATAGGACTATCAGCGAAAGCCCATCTTTAAAAAAAAATTGTTTCAGTAGTAGTGGTCGACCAAGGCTCTTCCTCGATTAATCAAGCCTTTGGTTTTTCGGCTGTAACTTGGAAAATAATGCACTTATGAGGCTCTGCCTGCGATTTTTGGGCTCCTCTTTCCATCCTCTTTAGGCACGTATAAGCACAAGTCCACCGAAACACGTTCCATTTTTTGCCGAAATAAATTGCAAGGAGTATGTATTCCTCACCGTTTCCCCGATTTTCTACAATCGCCTGTAACTTTCGAAACACCGATCGAAACCTATGATAATCATACATTTTCTTGAAGCTGTCGACGCGTACCTTAAGATAGGACTATCAGCGAAAGCCCATCTTTACAAAAAAAATTGTTTCAGTTGTAGTGGTCGACCAAGGCTCTTCCTCGATTAATCAAGCCTTTGGTTTTTTGGCTGTAACTTCGAAAATATCGCACTTAGGACGCTCTGCCTGCGATTTCTGTGATCCTCTATCTTTCCTCTTTAAGCGTTTATAAGCACAAGTCGACCGAAACACTTTCCATTTTTTGCCAAAATAAATTGCAAATGGTATGTATTCCTTACCGTTTCCTCGATTTTCTATAATCGCCTGTAACTTTCAAAACACCGATCGAAACCTATGATAATCGTACATTTTCTTGAAGCTGTCGACGCGTGCCTTAAGATAGGACTATCAGCGAAAGCCCATCTTTAAAAAAAAATTGTTTCAGTAGTAGTGGTCGACCAAGGCTCTTCCTCGATTATTCAAGTCCTTGGTTTTTTGGCTGTAACTTCGAAAATAATGCACTTACAAGTCTCTGCCTGCGATTTTTGTGATCCTCTTTTCATCCTCTTTAAGCGTGTATAAGCACAAGTCCACCGAAACACGTTCCATTTTTTGCCGAAATAAATTGCAAGGGGTATGTATTCCTTACCGGTTCCTCGATTTTCTATAATCGCCTGTAACTTTCGAAACACCGATCGAAACCTATAATAATCATACATTTTCTTGAAGCTTTCGACGCGTACTTATGATAGGACTATTAGCGACAGCTCATCTTTTAAAAAAATATTGTTTCAGTAGTAGTGGTCGACCAAGGCTCTTCCTCGATTAATCAAGCCTTTGGTTTTTCGGCTGTAACTTGGAAAACAATGCACTTAGGAGGCTCTGCCTGCGATTTTTGGGATCCTCTTTCCATCCTCTTTTGGCACCTATAAGCACAAGTTGACCGAAACACTTTCCATTTTTTGCCGAAATAAATTGCAAGGAGTATGTATTCCTCACCGTTTCCTCGATTTTCTATAATCGCCTGTAACTTTCGAAACACCGATCGAAACCTATGATAATCATACATTTTCTTGAAGCTATCGACGCGTACCTTAAGATAGGAATATCAGCGAAAGCCCATCTTTACAAAAAAATTGTTTCAGTTGTATTGGTCGACCAAGGCTCTTCCTCGATTAATCAAGCCTTTGGTTTTTTAGCTGTAACTTCGAAAATATCGCACTTAGGAGGCTCTGCCTGCGATTTTTGTGATCCTCTTTCCATCCTCTTTAAGCACGTATAAGGACAAGTTGACCGATACACTTTCCATTTTTTGCCGAAATAAATTGCAAGGAGTATGTATTCCTCACCGTTTCCCCGATTTTCTACAATCGCCTGTAACTTTCGAAACACCGATCGAAACCTATGATAATCATACATTTTCTTGAAGCTGACGACGCGTACCTTAAGATAGGACTATCAGCGAAAGCCCATCTTTACAAAAAAAATTGTTTCAGTTGTAGTGGTCGACCAAGGCTCTTCCTCGATTAATCAAGCCTTTGGTTTTTCGGCTGTAACTTCGAAAATATCGCACTAAGGAGGCTCTGCCTGCGATTTTTGTGATCCTCTTTCTTTCCTCTTTAAGCGTGTATAAGCACAAGTCGACCGAAACACTTTCCATTTTTTGCCAATATAAATTGCAAGGGGTATGTATTCCTCACCGTTTCCTCGATTTTCTATAATCGCCTGTAACTTTCGAAACACCGATCGAAACCTATGATAATCGTACATTTTCTTGAAGCTGTCGACGCGTGCCTTAAGATAGGACTATCAGCGAAAGCCCATCTTTAAAAAAAATATTGTTTCAGTAGTAGTGGTCGACCAAGGCTCTTCCTCGATAATTCAAGTCCTTGGTTTTTTTGGCTGCAACTTCAAAAATAATGCACCTACAAGGCTCCGCCTGCGATTTTTGTGATCCTCCTTCCATCCTCTTTAAGGATGTATAAGCACAATTTGACCGAAACACTTTCCATTTTTAGCCGAAATAAATTGCAAGGAGTATGTATTCCTCACCGTTTCCTCGATTTTCTATAATCGCCTGTAACTTTCGAACCACTGATCGAAACCTATGATAATCATACATTTTCTTGAAGCTGTCGACGCGTACCTTAGGATAGGACTATCAGCGAGAGCCCAGCTTTTAAAAAAATATTGTTTCAGTAGTAGTGGTCGACCAAGGCTCTTCCTCGATTTTTCAAGTCCTTGGTTTTTTGGCTGTAACTTCGAAAATAATGCACCTACAAGGCTCTGCCTGCGATTTTTGTGATCCTCTTTCCATCCTCTTTAAGCGTGTATAAGCACGAAGTCGACCGAAACACTTTCAATTTTTTGCCGAAATAAATTGCAAAGGGTATGTATTCCTTAGCGTTTCCTCGATTTTCTATAATCGCCTGTAACTTTCGAAACACCGATCGAAACCTATGATAATCATACATTTTCTTGAAGCTCTCGACGCGTTCCTTAAGATAGGACTATCAGCGAAAGCCCATTTTTAAAGAAAATATTGTTTCAGTAGTAGTGGTCGACCAAGGCTCTTCCTCGATTAATCAAGTCTTTTGTTTTTTGGCTGTAACTTCGAAAATAATGCACCTACAAGGCTCTGCCTGCGATTTGTCTGATCCTCTTTCCATCCTCTTTAAGCGTGTATAAGCACTAGTCGACCGAAACGCTTTCTCTTTTTTGCCGAAATAAATTGCAAGGGGTATGTATTCCTTACCGTATCCTCGATTTTCTATAATCGCCTGTAACTTTCGAACCACCGATCGAAACCTATGATAATCATACATTTTCTTGAAGCTCTCGACGCGTTCCTTATAATAGGACTATCAGCGAAAGCCCATCTTTAAAAAAAAATTGTTTCAGTTTAGTGGTCGACCAAGGCTCTTCCTCGATTAATCAAGTCTTTGGTTTTTTGGCTGTAACTTGGAAAATACTGCACTTAGGAGGCTCTGCCTGCGATTTTTTTTATCCTCTTTCCATTCTCTTTAAGCGTGTATAAGCACGAAGTCGAACGAAACTCTTTCTATTTTTTGCCGAAATAAATTGCAAGGGGTATGTATTCCTTACCGGTTCCTCGATTTTCTATAATCGCCTGTAACTTTCGAAACACCGATCGAAACCTATAATAATCATACATTTTCTTGAAGCTTTCGACGTGTACTTATGATAGGACTATTAGCGACAGCTCATCTTTTAAAAAAATATTGTTTCAGTAGTAGTGGTCGGCCAAGGCTCTTCCTCGATTAATCAAGCCTTTGGTTTTTCGGCTGTAACTTGGAAAATAATGCACTTAGGAGGCTCTGCCTGCGATTTTTGGGATCCTCTTTCCATCCTCTTTAGGCACGTATAAGCACAAGTTGACCGAAACACTTTCCATTTTTTGCCGAAATAAATTGCAAGGGGTATGTATTCCTCACCGTTTCCTCGATTTTCTATAATCGCCTGTAACTTTCGAAACACCGATCGAAACCTATGATAATCATACATTTTCTTGAAGCTGACGACGCGTACCTTAAGATAGGACTATCAGCGAAAGCCCATCTTTACAAAAAAAATTGTTTCAGTTGTAGTGGTCGACCAAGGCTCTTCCTCGATTAATCAAGCCTTTGGTTTTTCGGCTGTAACTTCGAAAATATCGCACTAAGGAGGCTCTGCCTGCGATTTTTGTGATCCTCTTTCTTTCCTCTTTAAGCGTGTATAAGCACAAGTCGACCGAAACACTTTCCATTTTTTGCCAATATAAATTGCAAGGGGTATGTATTCCTCACCGTTTCCTCGATTTTCTATAATCGCCTGTAACTTTCGAAACACCGATCGAAACCTATGATAATCGTACATTTTCTTGAAGCTGTCGACGCGTGCCTTAAGATAGGACTATCAGCGAAAGCCCATCTTTAAAAAAAATATTGTTTCAGTAGTAGTGGTCGACCAAGGCTCTTCCTCGATTATTCAAGTCCTTGGTTTTTTTGGCTGTAACTTCAAAAATAATGCACCTACAAGGCTCCGCCTGCGATTTTTGTGATCCTCCTTCCATCCTCTTTAAGGACGTATAAGCACAATTTGACCGAAACACTTTCCATTTTTTGCCGAAATAAATTGCAAGGAGTATGTATTCCTCACCGTTTCCTCGATTTTCTATAATCGCCTGTAACTTTCGAACCACTGATCGAAACCTATGATAATCATACATTTTCTTGAAGCTGTCGACGCGTACCTTAGGATAGGACTATCAGCGAGAGCCCAGCTTTTAAAAAAATATTGTTTCAGTAGTAGTGGTCGACCAAGGCTCTTCCTCGATTTTTCAAGTCCTTGGTTTTTTGGCTGTAACTTCGAAAATAATGCACCTACAAGGCTCTGCCTGCGATTTTTGTGATCCTCTTTCCATCCTCTTTAAGCTTGTATAAGCACGAAGTCGACCGAAACACTTTCCATTTTTTGCCAATATAAATTGCAAGGGGTATGTATTCCTCACCGTTTCCTCGATTTTCTATAATCGCCTGTAACTTTCGAAACACCGATCGAAACCTATGATAATCGTACATTTTCTTGAAGCTGTCGACGCGTGCCTTAAGATAGGACTATCAGCGAAAGCCCATCTTTAAAAAAAATATTGTTTCAGTAGTAGTGGTCGACCAAGGCTCTTCCTCGATTATTCAAGTCCTTGGTTTTTTTGGCTGTAACTTCAAAAATAATGCACCTACAAGGCTCCGCCTGCGATTTTTGTGATCCTCCTTCCATCCTCTTTAAGGATGTATAAGCACAATTTGACCGAAACACTTTCCATTTTTTGCCGAAATAAATTGCAAGGAGTATGTATTCCTCACCGTTTCCTCGATTTTCTATAATCGCCTGTAACTTTCGAACCACTGATCGAAACCTATGATAATCATACATTTTCTTGAAGCTGTCGACGCGTACCTTAGGATAGGACTATCAGCGAGAGCCCAGCTTTTAAAAAAATATTGTTTCAGTAGTAGTGGTCGACCAAGGCTCTTCCTCGATTTTTCAAGTCCTTGGTTTTTTGGCTGTAACTTCGAAAATAATGCACCTACAAGGCTCTGCCTGCGATTTTTGTGATCCTCTTTCCATCCTCTTTAAGCGTGTATAAGCACGAAGTCGACCGAAACACTTTCAATTTTTTGCCGAAATAAATTGCAAAGGGTATGTATTCCTTAGCGTTTCCTCGATTTTCTATAATCGCCTGTAACTTTCGAAACACCGATCGAAACCTATGATAATCATACATTTTCTTGAAGCTCTCGACGCGTTCCTTAAGATAGGACTATCAGCGAAAGCCCATTTTTAAAGAAAATATTGTTTCAGTAGTAGTGGTCGACCAAGGCTCTTCCTCGATTAATCAAGTCTTTGGTTTTTTGGCTGTAACTTCGAAAATAATGCACCTACAAGGCTCTGCCTGCGATTTGTCTGATCCTCTTTCCATCCTCTTTAAGCGTGTATAAGCACTAGTCGACCGAAACGCTTTCTCTTTTTTGCCGAAATAAATTGCAAGGGGTATGTATTCCTTACCGTATCCTCGATTTTCTATAATCGCCTGTAACTTTCGAACCACCGATCGAAACCTATGATAATCATACATTTTCTTGAAGCTCTCGACGCGTACCTTATAATAGGACTATCAGCGAAAGCCCATCTTTAAAAAAAAATTGTTTCAGTTTAGTGGTCGACCAAGGCTCTTCCTCGATTAATCAAGTCTTTGGTTTTTTGGCTGTAACTTGGAAAATATTGCACTTAGGAGGCTCTGCCTGCGATTTTTTTGATCCTCTTTCCATTCTCTTTAAGCGTGTATAAGGACAAGTTGACCGAAACACTTTCCATTTTTTGCCGAAAGAAATTGCAAGGGGTATGTATTCCTTACCGTTTCCTCGATTTTCTATAATCGCCTGTAACATTCGAAACACCGATCGAAACCTATTGTAATCATACATTTTCTTGAAGCTCTCGACGCGTACCTTATGATAGGACTATCAGCGAAAGCCCATCTTTAAAAAAAATTGTTTCAGTTGTAGTGGTCGACCAAGGCTCTTCCTCGATTAATCAAGTCTTTGGTTTTTTGGCTGTAACTTGGAAAATATTGCACTTAGAAGGCTCTGTCTGAGATTTTTGTGATCCTCTTTCCATCCTCTTTAAGCGTGTATAAGCACAAGTCGACCGAAACACTTTCCATTTTTTGCCGAAATAAATTGCAAGGGGTATGAATTCCTTACCGTTTCCTCGATTTTCTATAATCGCCTGTAACTTTCGAACCACCGATCGAAACCTATGATAATCATACATTTTCTTGAAGCTTTCGACGCGTACTTAAGATAGGACTATTAGCGACAGCTCATCTTTTAAAAAAATATTGTTTCAGTAGTAGTGGTCGACCAAGGCTCTTCCTCGATTAATCAAGCCTTTGGTTTTTCGGCTGTAACTTAGAAAATAATGCACTTAGGAGGCTCTGCCTGCGATTTTTGGGATCCTCTTTCCATCCTCTTTAAGCACGTATAAGCACAAGTTGACCGAAACACTTTCCCTTTTTCGCCGAAATAAATTGCAAGGAGTATGTATTCCTCACCGTTTCCTCGATTTTCTATAATCGCCTGTAACTTTCGAAACACCGATCGAAACCTATGATAATCATACATTTTTTTGAAGCTGTCGACGCATACCCTAAGATAGGACTATCAGCGAAAGCCCATCTTTACAAAAAAATTGTTTCAGTTGTAGTGGTCGACGAAGGCTCTTCCTCGATTAATCAAGCCTTTGGTTTTTTGGCTGTAACGTCGAAAATATCGCACTTAGGACGCTCTGCCTGCGATTTTTGTGATCCTCTATCTTTCCTCTTTAAGCGTGTATAAGCACAAGTCGACCGAAACACTTTCCATTTTTTGCCAAAATAAATTGCAAATGGTATGTATTCCTTACCGTTTCCTCGATTTTCTATAATCGCCTGTAACTTTCAAAACACCGATCGAAACCTATGATAATCGTACATTTTCTTGAAGCTGTCGACGCGTGCCTTAAGATAGGACTATCAGCGAAAGCCCATCTTTAAAAAAAATATTGTTTCAGTAGTAGTGGTCGACCAAGGCTCTTCCTCGATTATTCAAGTCCTTGGTTTTTTGGCTGTAACTTCGAAAATAATGCACTTACAAGTCTCTGCCTGCGATTTTTGTGATCCTCTTTTCATCCTCTTTAAGCGTGTATAAGCACAAGTCCCCCGAAACACGTTCCATTTTTTGCCGAAATAAATTGCAAGGGGTATGTATTCCTTACCGGTTCCTCGATTTCCTATAATCGCCTGTAACTTTCGAAACACCGATCGAAACCTATAATAATCATACATTTTCTTGAAGCTTTCGACGCGTACTTATGATAGGACTATTAGCGACAGCTCATCTTTTAAAAAAATATTGTTTCAGGAGTAGTGGTCGACCAAGGCTCTTCCTCGATTAATCAAGCCTTTGGTTTTTCGGCTGTAACTTGGAAAATAATGCACTTAGGAGGCTCTGCCTGCGATTTTTGTGATCCTCTTTCCATCCTCTTTAGGCACGTATAAGCACAAGTTGACCGAAACACTTTCCATTTTTTGCCGAAATAAATTGCAAGGAGTATGTATTCCTCACCGTTTCCTCGATTTTCTATAATCGCCTGTAACTTTCGAAACACCGATCAAAACCTATGATAATCATACATTTTCTTGAAGCTATCGACGCGTACCTTAAGATAGGAATATCAGCGAAAGCCCATCTTTACAAAAAAATTGTTTCAGTTGTATTGGTCGACCAAGGCTCTTCCTCGATTAATCAAGCCTTTGGTTTTTTAGCTGTAACTTCGAAAATATCGCACTTAGGAGGCTCTGCCTGCGATTTTTGTGATCCTCTTTCCATCCTCTTTAAGCACGTATAAGGACAAGTTGACCGAAACACTTTCCATTTTTTGCCGAAATAAATTGCAAGGAGTATGTATTCCTCACCGTTTCCCCGATTTTCTACAATCGCCTGTAACTTTCGAAACACCGATCGAAACCTATGATAATCATACATTTTCTTGAAGCTGACGACGCGTACCTTAAGATAGGACTATCAGCGAAAGCCCATCTTTACAAAAAAAATTGTTTCAGTTGTAGTGGTCGACAAGGCTCTTCCTCGATTAATCAAGCCTTTGGTTTTTCGGCTGTAACTTTGAAAATAATGCACTTAGGAGGCTCTGCCTGCGATTTTTGGGATCCTCTTTCCATCCTCTTTAAGCACGTATATGCACAAGTTGACCGAAACACTTTCCATTTTTTGCCGAAATAAATTGCAAGGAGTATGTATTCCTCACCGTTTCCTCGATTTTCTATAATCGCCTGTAACTTTCGAAACACCGATCGAAACCTATGATAATCATACATTTTCTTGAAGCTGTCGACGCGTACCTTAAGATAGGACTATCAGCGAAAGCCCATCTTTACAAAAAAATTGTTTCAGTTGTAGTGGTCGACCAAGACTCTTCCTCGATTAATCAAGCCTTTGGTTTTTTGGCTGTAACTTCGAAAATATCGCACTAAGGAGGCTCTGCCTGCGATTTTTGTGATCCTCTTTCTTTCCTCTTTAAGCGTGTATAAGCACAAGTCGACCGAAACACTTTCCATTTTTTGCCAATATAAATTGCAAGGGGTATGTATTCCTCACCGTTTCCTCGATTTTCTATAATCGCCTGTAACTTTCGAAACACCGATCGAAACCTATGATAATCGTACATTTTCTTGAAGCTGTCGACGCGTGCCTTAAGATAGGACTATCTGCGAAAGCCCATCTTTAAAAAAAATATTGTTTCAGTAGTAGTGGTCGACCAAGGCTCTTCCTCGATTAATCAAGCCTTTGGTTTTTTAGCTGTAACTTCGAAAATATCGCACTTAGGAGGCTCTGCCTGCGATTTTTGTGATCCTCTTTCCATCCTCTTTAAGCACGTATAAGGACAAGTTGACCGAAACACTTTCCATTTTTTGCCGAAATAAATTGCAAGGAGTATGTATTCCTCACCGTTTCCCCGATTTTCTACAATCGCCTGTAACTTTCGAAACACCGATCGAAACCTATGATAATCATACATTTTCTTGAAGCTGACGACGCGTACCTTAAGATAGGACTATCAGCGAAAGCCCATCTTTACAAAAAAAATTGTTTCAGTTGTAGTGGTCGACCAAGGCTCTTCCTCGATTAATCAAGCCTTTGGTTTTTCGGCTGTAACTTTGAAAATAATGCACTTAGGAGGCTCTGCCTGCGATTTTTGGGATCCTCTTTCCATCCTCTTTAAGCACATATATGCACAAGTTGACCGAAACACTTTCCATTTTTTGCCGAAATAAATTGCAAGGAGTATGTATTCCTCACCGTTTCCTCGATTTTCTATAATCGCCTGTAACTTTCGAAACACCGATCGAAACCTATGATAATCATACATTTTCTTGAAGCTGTCGACGCGTACCTTAAGATAGGACTATCAGCGAAAGCCCATCTTTACAAAAAAATTGTCTCAGTTGTAGTGGTCGACCAAGACTCTTCCTCGATTATTCAAGTCCTTGGTTTTTTTTGGCTGTAACTTCAAAAATAATGCACCTACAAGGCTCCGCCTGCGATTTTTGTGATCCTCCTTCCATCCTCTTTAAGGACGTATAAGCACAATTTGACCGAAACACTTTCCATTTTTTGCCGAAATAAATTGCAAGGAGTATGTATTCCTCAACGTTTCCTCGATTTTCTATAATCGCCTGTAACTTTCGAACCACTGATCGAAACCTATGATAATCATACATTTTCTTGAAGCTGTCGACGCGTACCTTAGGATAGGACTATCAGCGAGAGCCCAGCTTTTAAAAAAATATTGTTTCAGTAGTAGTGGTCGACCAAGGCTCTTCCTCGATTTTTCAAGTCCTTGGTTTTTTGGCTGTAACTTCGAAAATAATGCACCTACAAGGCTCTGCCTGCGATTTTTGTGATCCTCTTTCCATCCTCTTTAAGCGTGTATAAGCACGAAGTCGACCGAAACACTTTCAATTTTTTGCCGAAATAAATTGCAAAGGGTATGTATTCCTTAGCGTTTCCTCGATTTTCTATAATCGCCTGTAACTTTCGAAACACCGATCGAAACCTATGATAATCATACATTTTCTTGAAGCTCTCGACGCGTTCCTTAAGATAGGACTATCAGCGAAAGCCCATCTTTAAAAAAAAATTGTTTCAGTTGTAGTGGTCGACCAAGGCTCTTCCTCGATTAATCAAGTCTTTGGTTTTTTGGCTGTAACTTCGAAAATAATGCACCTACAGGGCTCTGCCTGCGATTTGTGTGATCCTCTTTCCATCCTCTTAAAGCATGTATAAGCACAAGTCGACCGAAACACTATCCATTTTTTGCAGAAATAAATTGCAAGGGGTATGTATTCCTTACCGTTTCCTCGACTTGCTATAATCGCCTGTAACATTCGAAACACCGATCGAAACCTATAATAATCATACATTTTCTTGAAGGTCTCGACGCGTACCTTATAATAGGACTATCAGCGAAAGCCCATCTTTAAAAAAAAATTGTTTCAGTTTAGTGGTCGATCAAGGCTCTTCCTCGATTAATCAAGTCTTTGGTTTTTTGGCTGTAACTTGGAAAATATTGCACTTAGGAGGCTCTGCCTGCGATTTTTTTGATCCTCTTTCCATTCTCTTTAAGCGTGTATAAGCACGAAGTCGAACGAAACACTTTCTATTTTTTGCCGAAATAAATTGCAAGGGGTATGTATTCCTTACCGTTTCCTCGATTTTCTATAATCGCCTGTAACATTCGAAACACCGATCGAAACCTATGGTAATCATACATTTTCTTGAAGCTCTCGACGCGTTCCTTAAGATAGGACTATCAGCGAAAGCCCATTTTTAAAGAAAATATTGTTTCAGTAGTAGTGGTCGACCAAGGCTCTTCCTCGATTATTCAAGTCCTTGGTTTTTTGGCTGTAACTTCGAAAATAATGCACTTACAAGTCTCTGCCTGCGATTTTTGTGATCCTCTTTTCATCCTCTTTAAGCGTGTATAAGCACAAGTCCCCCGAAACACGTTCCATTTTTTGCCGAAATAAATTGCAAGGGGTATGTATTCCTTACCGGTTCCTCGATTTTCTATAATCGCCTGTAACTTTCGAAACACCGATCGAAACCTATAATAATCATACATTTTCTTGAAGCTTTCGACGCGTACTTATGATAGGACTATTAGCGACAGCTCATCTTTTAAAAAAATATTGTTTCAGGAGTAGTGGTCGACCAAGGCTCTTCCTCGATTAATCAAGCCTTTGGTTTTTCGGCTGTAACTTGGAAAATAATGCACTTAGGAGGCTCTGCCTGCGATTTTTGTGATCCTCTTTCCATCCTCTTTAGGCACGTATAAGCACAAGTTGACCGAAACACTTTCCATTTTTTGCCGAAATAAATTGCAAGGAGTATGTATTCCTCACCGTTTCCTCGATTTTCTATAATCGCCTGTAACTTTCGAAACACCGATCAAAACCTATGATAATCATACATTTTCTTGAAGCTATCGACGCGTACCTTAAGATAGGAATATCAGCGAAAGCCCATCTTTACAAAAAAATTGTTTCAGTTGTATTGGTCGACCAAGGCTCTTCCTCGATTAATCAAGCCTTTGGTTTTTTAGCTGTAACTTCGAAAATATCGCACTTAGGAGGCTCTGCCTGCGATTTTTGTGATCCTCTTTCCATCCTCTTTAAGCACGTATAAGGACAAGTTGACCGAAACACTTTCCATTTTTTGCCGAAATAAATTGCAAGGAGTATGTATTCCTCACCGTTTCCTCGATTTTCTATAATCGCCTGTAACTTTCGAAACACCGATCGAAACCTATGATAATCGTACATTTTCTTGAAGCTGTCGACGCGTGCCTTAAGATAGGACTATCAGCGAAAGCCCATCTTTAAAAAAAATATTGTTTCAGTAGTAGTGGTCGACCAAGGCTCTTCCTCGATTATTCAAGTCCTTGGTTTTTTTGGCTGTAACTTCAAAAATAATGCACCTACAAGGCTCCGCCTGCCATTTTTGTGATCCTCCTTCCATCCTCTTTAAGGACGTATAAGCACAATTTGACCGAAACACTTTCCATTTTTTGCCGAAATAAATTGCAAGGAGTATGTATTCCTCACCGTTTCCTCGATTTTCTATAATCGCCTGTAACTTTCGAACCACTGATCGAAACCTATGATAATCATACATTTTCTTGAAGCTGTCGACGCGTACCTTAGGATAGGACTATCAGCGAGAGCCCAGCTTTTAAAAAAATATTGTTTCAGTAGTAGTGGTCGACCAAGGCTCTTCCTCGATTTTTCAAGTCCTTGGTTTTTTGGCTGTAACTTCGAAAATAATGCACCTACAAGGCTCTGCCTGCGATTTTTGTGATCCTCTTTCCATCCTCTTTAAGCGTGTATAAGCACGAAGTCGACCGAAACACTTTCAATTTTTTGCCGAAATAAATTGCAAAGGGTATGTATTCCTTAGCGTTTCCTCGATTTTCTATAATCGCCTGTAACTTTCGAAACACCGATCGAAACCTATGATAATCATACATTTTCTTGAAGCTCTCGACGCGTTCCTTAAGATAGGACTATCAGCGAAAGCCCATTTTTAAAGAAAATATTGTTTCAGAAGTAGTGGTCGACCAAGGCTCTTCCTCGATTAATCAAGTCTTTGGTTTTTTTGGCTGTAACTTCGAAAAAAATGCACCTACAAGGCTCTGCCTGCGATTTGTCTGATCCTCTTTCCATCCTCTTTAAGCGTGTATAAGCACTAGTCGACCGAAACGCTTTCTCTTTTTTGCCGAAATAAATTGCAAGGGGTATGTATTCCTTACCGTATCCTCGATTTTCTATAATCGCCTGTAACTTTCGAACCACCGATCGAAACCTATGATAATCATACATTTTCTTGAAGCTCTCGACGTGTACCTTATGATAGGACTATCAGCGAAAGCCCATCTTTAAAAAAAAATTGTTTCAGTTGTAGTGGTCGACCAAGGCTCTTCCTCGATTAATCAAGTCTTTGGTTTTTTGGCTGTAACTTCGAAAATAATGCACCTACAAGGCTCTGCCTGCGATTTGTGTGATCCTCTTTCCATCCTCTTAAAGCATGTATAAGCACAAGTCGACCGAAACACTATCCATTTTTTGCAGAAATAAATTGCAAGGGGTATGTATTCCTTACCGTTTCCTCGACTTGCTATAATCGCCTGTAACATTCGAAACACCGATCGAAACCTATGATAATCATACATTTTCTTGAAGCTCTCGACGCGTACCTTATAATAGGACTATCAGCGAAAGCCCATCTTTAAAAAAAAATTGTTTCAGTTGTAGTGGTCGACCAAGGCTCTTCCTCGATTAATCAAGTCTTTGGTTTTTTGGCTGTAACTTGGAAAATATTGCACTTAGAAGGCTCTGCCTGAGATTTTTGTGATCCTCTTTTCATCCTCTTTAAGCGTGTATAAGCACAAGTCCACCGAAACACGTTCCATTTTTTGCCGAAATAAATTGCAAGGGGTATGTATTCCTTACCGGTTCCTCGATTTTCTATAAACGCCTGTAACTTTCGAAACACCGATCGAAACCTATAATAATCATACATTTTCTTGAAGCTTTCGACGTGTACTTATGATAGGACTATTAGCGACAGCTCATCTTTTAAAAAATATTGTTTCAGTAGTAGTGGTCGACCAAGGCTCTTCCTCGATTAATCAAGCCTTTGGTTTTTCGGCTGTAACTTGGAAAATAATGCACTTAGGAGGCTCTGCCTGCGATTTTTGGGATCCTCTTTCCATCCTCTTTAGGCACCTATAAGCACAAGTTGACCGAAACACTTTCCATTTTTTGCCGAAATAAATTGCAAGGAGTATGTATTCCTCACCGTTTCCTCGATTTTCTATAATCGCCTGTAACTTTCGAAACACCGATCGAAACCTATGATAATCATACATTTTCTTGAAGCTATCGACGCGTACCTTAAGATAGGACTATCAGCGAAACACCATCTTTACAAAAAAATTGTTTCAGTTGTATTGGTCGACCAAGGCTCTTCCTCGATTAATCAAGCCTTTGGTTTTTTGGCTGTAACTTCGAAAATATCGCACATAGGAGGCTCTGCCTTCGATTTTTGTGATCCTCTTTCCATCCTCTTTAAGCACGTATAAGGACAAGTTGACCGAAACACTTTCCATTTTTTGCCGAAAGAAATTGCAAGGGGTATGTATTCCTTACCGTTTCCTCGATTTTCTATAATCGCCTGTAACATTCGAAACACCGATCGAAACCTATTGTAATCATACATTTTCTTGAAGCTCTCGACGCGTGCCTTATGATAGGACTATCAGCGAAAGCCCATCTTTAAAAAAAAATTGTTTCAGTTGTAGTGGTCGACCAAGGCTCTTCCTCGATTAATCAAGTCTTTGGTTTTTTGGCTGTAACTTGGAAAATATTGCACTTACAAGGCTCTGTCTGAGATTTTTGTGATCCTCTTTCCATCCTCTTTAAGCGTGTATAAGCACAAGTCGACCGAAACACTTTCCATTTTTTGCCGAAATAAATTGCAAGGGGTATGAATTCCTTACCGTTTCCTCGATTTTCTATAATCGCCTGTAACTTTCGAACCACCGATCGAAACCTATGATAATCATACATTTTCTTGAAGCTTTCGACGCGTACTTAAGATAGGACTATTAGCGACAGCTCATCTTTTAAAAAAATATTGTTTCAGTAGTAGTGGTCGACCAAGGCTCTTCCTCGATTAATCAAGCCTTTGGTTTTTCGGCTGTAACTTAGAAAATAATGCACTTAGGAGGCTCTGCCTGCGATTTTTGGGATCCTCTTTCCATCCTCTTTAAGCACGTACAAGCACAAGTTGACCGAAACACTTTCCCTTTTTTGCCGAAATAAATTGCAAGGAGTATGTATTCCTCACCGTTTCCTCGATTTTCTATAATCGCCTGTAACTTTCGAAACACCGATCGAAACCTATGATAATCATACATTTTTTTGAAGCTGTCGACGCATACCCTAAGATAGGACTATCAGCGAAAGCCCATCTTTACAAAAAAATTGTTTCAGTTGTAGTGGTCGACGAAGGCTCTTCCTCGATTAATCAAGCCTTTGGTTTTTTGGCTGTAACTTCGAAAATATCGCACTTAGGACGCTCTGCCTGCGATTTTTGTGATCCTCTATCTTTCCTCTTTAAGCGTGTATAAGCACAAGTCGACCGAAACACTTTCCATTTTTTGCCAATATAAATTGCAAATGGTATGTATTCCTTACCGTTTCCTCGATTTTCTATAATCGCCTGTAACTTTCAAAACACCGATCGAAACCTATGATAATCGTACATTTTCTTGAAGCTGTCGACGCGTGCCTTAAGATAGGACTATCAGCGAAAGCCCATCTTTAAAAAAAATATTGTTTCAGTAGTAGTGGTCGACCAAGGCTCTTCCTCGATTATTCAAGTCCTTGGTTTTTTGGCTGTAACTTCGAAAATAATGCACTTACAAGTCTCTGCCTGCGATTTTTGTGATCCCCTTTTCATCCTCTTTAAGCGTGTATAAGCACAAGTCCACCGAAACACGTTCCATTTTTTGCCGAAATAAATTGCAAGGGGTATGTATTCCTTACCGGTTCCTCGATTTTCTATAATCGCCTGTAACTTTCGAAACACCGATCGAAACCTATAATAATCATACATTTTCTTGAAGCTTTCGACGTGTACTTATGATAGGACTATTAGCGACAGCTCATCTTTTAAAAAAATATTGTTTCAGTAGTAGTGGTCGACCAAGGCTCTTCCTCGATTAATCAAGCCTTTGGTTTTTCGGCTGTAACTTGGAAAATAATGCACTTATGAGGCTCTGCCTGCGATTTTTGGGCTCCTCTTTCCATCCTCTTTAGGCACGTATAAGCACAAGTCCACCGAAACACGTTCCATTTTTTGCCGAAATAAATTGCAAGGAGTATGTATTCCTCACCGTTTCCTCGATTTTCTATAATCGCCTGTAACTTTCGAAACACCGATCGAAACCTATGATAATCATACATTTTCTTGAAGCTATCGACGCGTACCTTAAGATAGGACTATCAGCGAAAGCCCATCTTTACAAAAAAATTGTTTCAGTTGTATTGGTCGACCAAGGCTCTTCCTCGATTAATCAAGCCTTTGGTTTTTTGGCTGTAACTTCGAAAATATCGCACTTAGGAGGCTCTGCCTGCGATTTTTGTGATCCTCTTTCCATCCTCTTTAAGCACGTATAAGGACAAGTTGACCGAAACACTTTCCATTTTTTGCCGAAATAAATTGCAAGGAGTATGTATTCCTCACCGTTTCCCCGATTTTCTACAATCGCCTGTAACTTTCGAAACACCGATCGAAACCTATGATAATCATACATTTTCTTGAAGCTGTCGACGCGTGCCTTAAGATAGGACTATCAGCGAAAGCCCACCTTTAAAAAAAATATTGTTTCAGTAGTAGTGGTCGACCAAGGCTCTTCCTCGATTATTCAAGTCCTTGGTTTTTTGGCTGTAACTTCGAAAATAATGCACTTACAAGTCTCTGCCTGCGATTTTTGTGATCCTCTTTTCATCCTCTTTAAGCGTGTATAAGCACAAGTCCCCCGAAACACGTTCCATTTTTTGCCGAAATAAATTGCAAGGGGTATGTATTCCTTACCGGTTCCTCGATTTTCTATAATCGCCTGTAACTTTCGAAACACCGATCGAAACCTATAATAATCATACATTTTCTTGAAGCTTTCGACGCGTACTTATGATAGGACTATTAGCGACAGCTCATCTTTTAAAAAAATATTGTTTCAGGAGTAGTGGTCGACCAAGGCTCTTCCTCGATTAATCAAGCCTTTGGTTTTTTAGCTGTAACTTCGAAAATATCGAACTTAGGAGGCTCTGCCTGCGATTTTTGTGATCCTCTTTCCATCCTCTTTAAGCACGTATAAGGACAAGTTGACCGAAACACTTTCCATTTTTTGCCGAAATAAATTGCAAGGAGTATGTATTCCTCACCGTTTCCCCGATTTTCTACAATCGCCTGTAACTTTCGAAACACCGATCGAAACCTATGATAATCATACATTTGCTTGAAGCTGTCGACGCGTACCTTAAGATAGGACTATCAGCGGAAGCCCATCTTTACAAAAAAAATTGTTTCAGTTGTAGTGGTCGACCAAGGCTCTTCCTCGATTAATCAAGCCTTTGGTTTTTCGGCTGTAACTTTGAAAATAATGCACTTAGGAGGCTCTGCCTGCGATTTTTGTGATCCTCTTTCCATCCTCTTTAAGCACGTATATGCACAAGTTGACCGAAACACTTTCCATTTTTTGCCGCAATAAATTGCAAGGAGTATGTATTCCTCACCGTTTCCTCGATTTTCTATAATCGCCTGTAACTTTCGAAACACCGATCGAAACCTATGATAATCATACATTTTCTTGAAGCTGTCGACGCGTACCTTAAGATAGGACTATCAGCGAAAGCCCATCTTTACAAAAAAATTGTTTCAGTTGTAGTGGTCGACCAAGGCTCTTCCTCGATTAATCAAGCCTTTGGTTTTTTGGCTGTAACTTCGAAAATATCGCACTAAGGAGGCTCTGCCTGCGATTTTTGTGATCCTCTTTCTTTCCTCTTTAAGCGTGTATAAGCACAAGTCGACCGAAACACTTTCCATTTTTTGCCAATATAAATTGCAAGGGGTATGTATTCCTGACCGTTTCCTCGATTTTCTATAATCGCCTGTAACTTTCGAAACACCGATCGAAACCTATGATAATCATACATTTTCTTGAAGCTCTCGACGTGTACCTTATGATAGGACTATCAGCGAAAGCCCATCTTTAAAAAAAAATTGTTTCAGTTGTAGTGGTCGACCAAGGCTCTTCCTCGATTAATCAAGTCTTTGGTTTTTTGGCTGTAACTTCGAAAATAATGCACCTACAGGGCTCTGCCTGCGATTTGTGTGATCCTCTTTCCATCCTCTTAAAGCATGTATAAGCACAAGTCGACCGAAACACTATCCATTTTTTGCAGAAATAAATTGCAAGGGGTATGTATTCCTTACCGTTTCCTCGACTTGCTATAATCGCCTGTAACATTCGAAACACCGATCGAAACCTATGATAATCATACATTTTCTTGAAGCTCTCGACGCGTACCTTATAATAGGACTATCAGCGAAAGCCCATCTTTAAAAAAAAATTGTTTCAGTTTAGTGGTCGACCAAGGCTCTTCCTCGATTAATCAAGTCTTTGGTTTTTTTGCTGTAACTTGGAAAATATTGCACTTAGGAGGCTCTGCCTGCGATTTTTTTGATCCTCTTTCCATTCTCTTTAAGCGTGTATAAGCACGAAGTCGAACGAAACACTTTCTATTTTTTGCCGAAATAAATTGCAAGGGGTATGTATTCCTTACCGTTTCCTCGATTTTCTATAATCGCCTGTAACATTCGAAACACCGATCGAAACCTATGGTAATCATACATTTTCTTGAAGCTCTCGACGCGTACCTTATGATAGGACTATCAGCGAAAGCCCATCTTTAAAAAAAAATTGTTTCAGTTGTAGTGGTCGACCAAGGCTCTTCCTCGATTAATCAAGTCTTTGGTTTTTTGGCTGTAACTTGGAAAATATTGCACTTAGAAGGCTCTGCCTGAGATTTTTGTGATCCTCTTTTCATCCTCTTTAAGCGTGTATAAGCACAAGTCCACCGAAACACGTTCCATTTTTTGCCGAAATAAATTGCAAGGGTTATGTATTCCTTACCGGTTCCTCGATTTTCTATAAACGCCTGTAACTTTCGAAACACCGATCGAAACCTATAATAATCATACATTTTCTTGAAGCTTTCGACGTGTACTTATGATAGGACTATTAGCGACAGCTCATCTTTTAACAAAATATTGTTTCAGGAGTAGTGGTCGACCAAGGCTCTTCCTCGATTTTTCAAGTCCTTGGTTTTTTGGCTGTAACTTCGAAAATAATGCACCTACAAGGCTCTGCCTGCGATTTTTGTGATCCTCTTTCCATCCTCTTTAAGCGTGTATAAGCACGAAGTCGACTGAAACACTTTCAATTTTTGCCGAAATAAATTGCAAAGGGTATGTATTCCTTAGCGTTTCCTCGATTTTCTATAATCGCCTGTAACTTTCGAAACACCGATCGAAACCTATGATAATCATACATTTTCTTGAAGCTGTCGACGCGTACCTTAAGATAGGACTATCAGCGAAAGCCCATCTTTACAAAAAAATTGTTTCAGTTGTAGTGGTCGACCAAGGCTCTTCCTCGATTAATCAAGCCTTTGGTTTTTCGGCTGTAACTTGGAAAATAATGCACTTAGGAGGCTCTGCCTGCGATTTTTGTGATCCTCTTTCCATCCTCTTTAGGCACGTATAAGCACAAGTTGACCGAAACACTTTCCATTTTTTGCCGAAATAAATTGCAAGGAGTATGTATTCCTCACCGTTTCCTCGATTTTCTATAATCGCCTGTAACTTTCGAAACACCGATCAAAACCTATGATAATCATACATTTTCTTGAAGCTATCGACGCGTACCTTAAGATAGGAATATCAGCGAAAGCCCATCTTTACAAAAAAATTGTTTCAGTTGTATTGGTCGACCAAGGCTCTTCCTCGATTAATCAAGCCTTTGGTTTTTTAGCTGTAACTTCGAAAATATCGCACTTAGGAGGCTCTGCCTGCGATTTTTGTGATCCTCTTTCCATCCTCTTTAAGCACGTATAAGGACAAGTTGACCGAAACACTTTCCATTTTTTTGCCGAAATAAATTGCAAGGAGTATGTATTCCTCACCGTTTCCCCGATTTTCTACAATCGCCTGTAACTTTCGAAACACCGATCGAAACCTATGATAATCATACATTTTCTTGAAGCTGACGACGCGTACCTTAAGATAGCACTATCAGCGAAAGCCCATCTTTACAAAAAAAATTGTTTCAATTGTAGTGGTCGACCAAGGCTCTTCCTCGATTAATCAAGCCTTTGGTTTTTCGGCTGTAACTTTGAAAATAATGCACTTAGGAGGCTCTGCCTGCAATTTTTGGGATCCTCTTTCCATCCTCTTTAAGCACGTATATGCACAAGTTGACCGAAACACTTTCCATTTTTTGCCAATATAAATTGCAAGGGGTATGTATTCCTCACCGTTTCCTCGATTTTCTATAATCGCCTGTAACTTTCGAAACACCGATCGAAACCTATGATAATCGTACATTTTCTTGAAGCTGTCGACGCGTGCCTTAAGATAGGACTATCAGCGAAAGCCCATCTTTAAAAAAAATATTGTTTCAGTAGTAGTGGTCGACCAAGGCTCTTCCTCGATTATTCAAGTCCTTGGTTTTTTTGGCTGTAACTTCAAAAATAATGCACCTACAAGGCTCCGCCTGCCATTTTTGTGATCCTCCTTCCATCCTCTTTAAGGACGTATAAGCACAATTTGACCGAAACACTTTCCATTTTTTGCCGAAATAAATTGCAAGGAGTATGTATTCCTCACCGTTTCCTCGATTTTCTATAATCGCCTGTAACTTTCGAACCACTGATCGAAACCTATGATAATCATACATTTTCTTGAAGCTGTCGACGCGTACCTTAGGATAGGACTATCAGCGAGAGCCCAGCTTTTAAAAAAATATTGTTTCAGTAGTAGTGGTCGACCAAGGCTCTTCCTCGATTTTTCAAGTCCTTGGTTTTTTGGCTGTAACTTCGAAAATATTGCACTTAGGAGGCTCTGCCTGCGATTTTTTTGATCCTCTTTCCATTCTCTTTAAGCGTGTATAAGCACGAAGTCGACCGAAACACTTTCAATTTTTTGCCGAAATAAATTGCAAAGGGTATGTATTCCTTAGCGTTTCCTCGATTTTCTATAATCGCCTGTAACTTTCGAAACACCGATCGAAACCTATGATAATCATACATTTTCTTGAAGCTCTCGACGCGTTCCTTAAGATAGGACTATCAGCGAAAGCCCATTTTTAAAGAAAATATTGTTTCAGTAGTAGTGGTCGACCAAGGCTCTTCCTCGATTAATCAAGTCTTTGGTTTTTTGGCTGTAACTTCGAAAATAATGCACCTACAAGGCTCTGCCTGCGATTTGTCTGATCCTCTTTCCATCCTCTTTAAGCGTGTATAAGCACAAGTCCACCGAAACACGTTCCATTTTTTGCCGAAATAAATTGCAAGGGGTATGTATTCCTTACCGGTTCCTCGATTTTCTATAAACGCCTGTAACTTTCGAAACACCGATCGAAACCTATAATAATCATACATTTTCTTGAAGCTTTCGACGTGTACTTATGATAGGACTATTAGCGACAGCTCATCTTTTAAAAAAATATTGTTTCAGTAGTAGTGGTCGACCAAGGCTCTTCCTCGATTAATCAAGCCTTTGGTTTTTCGGCTGTAACTTGGAAAATAATGCACTTAGGAGGCTCTGCCTGCGATTTTTGTGATCCTCTTTCCATCCTCTTTAGGCACGTATAAGCACAAGTTGACCGAAACACTTTCCATTTTTTGCCGAAATAAATTGCAAGGAGTATGTATTCCTCACCGTTTCCTCGATTTTCTATAATCGCCTGTAACTTTCGAAACACCGATCAAAACCTATGATAATCGTACATTTTCTTGAAGCTGTCGACGCGTGCCTTAAGATAGGACTATCAGCGAAAGCCCATCTTTAAAAAAAATATTGTTTCAGTAGTAGTGGTCGACCAAGGCTCTTCCTCGATTATTCAAGTCCTTGGTTTTTTGGCTGTAACTTCGAAAATAATGCACTTACAAGTCTCTGCCTGCGATTTTTGTGATCCTCTTTTCATCCTCTTTAAGCGTGTATAAGCACAAGTCCACCGAAACACGTTCCATTTTTTGCCGAAATAAATTGCAAGGGGTATGTATTCCTTACCGGTTCCTCAATTTTCTATAATCGCCTGTAACTTTCGAAACACCGATCGAAACCTATAATAATCATACATTTTCTTGAAGCTTTCGACGCGTACTTATGATAGGACTATCAGCGAAAGCCCATCTTTAAAAAAAAATTGTTTCAGTTGTAGTGGTCGACCAAGGCTCTTCCTCGATTAATCAAGCCTTTGGTTTTTCGGCTGTAACTTAGAAAATAATGCACTTAGGAGGCTCTGCCTGCGATTTTTGGGATCCTCTTTCCATCCTCTTTAAGCACGTATAAGCACAAGTTGACCGAAACACTTTCCCTTTTTTGCCGAAATAAATTGCAAGGAGTATGTATTCCTCACCGTTTCCTCGATTTTCTATAATCGCCTGTAACTTTCGAAACACCGATCGAAACCTATGATAATCATACATTTTTTTGAAGCTGTCGACGCATACCCTAAGATAGGACTATCAGCGAAAGCCCATCTTTACAAAAAAATTGTTTCAGTTGTAGTGGTCGACGAAGGCTCTTCCTCGATTAATCAAGCCTTTGGTTTTTTGGCTGTAACGTCGAAAATATCGCACTTAGGACGCTCTGCCTGCGATTTTTGTGATCCTCTATCTTTCCTCTTTAAGCGTGTATAAGCACAAGTCGACCGAAACACTTTCCATTTTTTGCCAAAATAAATTGCAAATGGTATGTATTCCTTACCGTTTCCTCGATTTTCTATAATCGCCTGTAACTTTCAAAACACCGATCGAAACCTATGATAATCGTACATTTTCTTGAAGCTGTCGACGCGTGCCTTAAGATAGGACTATCAGCGAAAGCCCATCTTTAAAAAAAATATTGTTTCAGTAGTAGTGGTCGACCAAGGCTCTTCCTCGATTATTCAAGTCCTTGGTTTTTTGGCTGTAACTTCGAAAATAATGCACTTACAAGTCTCTGCCTGCGATTTTTGTGATCCCCTTTTCATCCTCTTTAAGCGTGTATAAGCACAAGTCCACCGAAACACGTTCCATTTTTTGCCGAAATAAATTGCAAGGGGTATGTATTCCTTACCGGTTCCTCGATTTTCTATAATCGCCTGTAACTTTCGAAACACCGATCGAAACCTATAATAATCATACATTTCCTTGAAGCTTTCGACGTGTACTTATGATAGGACTATTAGCGACAACTCATCTTTTAAAAAAATATTGTTTCAGTAGTAGTGGTCGACCAAGGCTCTTCCACGATTAATCAAGCCTTTGGTTTTTCGGCTGTAACTTGGAAAATAATGCACTTAGGAGGCTCTGCCTGCGATTTTTGGGCTCCTCTTTCCATCCTCTTTAGGCACGTATAAGCACAAGTCCACCGAAACACGTTCCATTTTTTGCCGAAATAAATTGCAAGGAGTATGTATTCCTCACCGTTTCCTCGATTTTCTATAATCGCCTGTAACTTTCGAAACACCGATCGAAACCTATGATAATCATACATTTTCTTGAAGCTATCGACGCGTACCTTAAGATAGGACTATCAGCGAAAGCCCATCTTTACAAAAAAATTGTTTCAGTTGTATTGGTCGACCAAGGCTCTTCCTCGATTAATCAAGCCTTTGGTTTTTTGGCTGTAACTTCGAAAATATCGCACTTAGGAGGCTCTGCCTTCGATTTTTGTGATCCTCTTTCCATCCTCTTTAAGCACGTATAAGGACAAGTTGACCGAAACACTTTCCATTTTTTGCCGAAATAAATTGCAAGGAGTATGTATTCCTCACCGTTTCCCCGATTTTCTACAATCGCCTGTAACTTTCGAAACACCGATCGAAACCTATGATAATCATACATTTTCTTGAAGCTGTCGACGCGTGCCTTAAGATAGGACTATCAGCGAAAGCCCATCTTTAAAAAAAATATTGTTTCAGTAGTAGTGGTCGACCAAGGCTCTTCCTCGATTATTCAAGTCCTTGGTTTTTTGGCTGTAACTTCGAAAATAATGCACCTACAAGGCTCTGCCTGCGATTTGTCTGATCCTCTTTCCATCCTCTTTAAGCGTGTATAAGCACTAGTCGACCGAAACGCTTTCTCTTTTTTGCCGAAATAAATTGCAAGGGGTATGTATTCCTTACCGTATCCTCGATTTTCTATAATCGCCTGTAACTTTCGAACCACCGATCGAAACCTATGATAATCATACATTTTCTTGAAGCTCTCGACGTGTACCTTATGATAGGACTATCAGCGAAAGCCCATCTTTAAAAAAAAATTGTTTCAGTTGTAGTGGTCGACCAAGGCTCTTCCTCGATTAATCAAGTCTTTGGTTTTTTGGCTGTAACTTCGAAAATAATGCACCTACAGGGCTCTGCCTGCGATTTGTGTGATCCTCTTTCCATCCTCTTAAAGCATGTATAAGCACAAGTCGACCGAAACACTATCCATTTTTTGCAGAAATAAATTGCAAGGGGTATGTATTCCTTATCGTTTCCTCGACTTGCTATAATCGCCTGTAACATTCGAAACACCGATCGAAACCTATGATAATCATTCATTTTCTTGAAGCTCTCGACGCGTACCTTATGATAGGACTATCAGCGAAAGCCCATCTTTAAAAAAAAATTGTTTCAGTTGTACTGGTCGACCAAGGCTCTTCCTCGATTAATCAAGTCTTTGGTTTTTTGGCTGTAACTTGGAAAATATTGCACTTAGAAGGCTCTGTCTGAGATTTTTGTGATCCTCTTTCCATCCTCTTTAAGCGTGTATAAGCACAGGTCGACCGAAACACTTTCCATTTTTTGCCGAAATAAATTGCAAGGGGTATGAATTCCTTACCGTTTCCTCGATTTTCTATAATCGCCTGTAACTTTCGAACCACCGATCGAAACCTATGATAATCATACATTTTCTTGAAGCTTTCGACGCGTACTTAAGATAGGACTATTAGCGACAGCTCATCTTTTAAAAAAATATTGTTTCAGTAGTAGTGGTCGACCAAGGCTCTTCCTCGATTAATCAAGCCTTTGGTTTTTCGGCTGTAACTTAGAAAATAATGCACTTAGGAGGCTCTGCCTGCGATTTTTGGGATCCTCTTTCCATCCTCTTTAAGCACGTATAAGCACAAGTTGACCGAAACACTTTCCCTTTTTTGCCGAAATAAATTGCAAGGAGTATGTATTCCTCACCGTTTCCTCGATTTTCTATAATCGCCTGTAACTTTCGAAACACCGATCGAAACCTATGATAATCATACATTTTTTTGAAGCTGTCGACGCATACCCTAAGATAGGACTATCAGCGAAAGCCCATCTTTACAAAAAAATTGTTTCAGTTGTAGTGGTCGACGAAGGCTCTTCCTCGATTAATCAAGCCTTTGGTTTTTTGGCTGTAACGTCGAAAATATCGCACTTAGGGACGCTCTGCCTGCGATTTTTGTGATCCTCTATCTTTCCTCTTTAAGCGTGTTTAAGCACAAGTCGACCTAAACACTTTCCATTTTTTGCCAAAATAAATTGCAAATGGTATGTATTCCTTACCGTTTCCTCGATTTTCTATAATCGCCTGTAACTTTCAAAACACCGATCGAAACCTATGATAATCGTACATTTTCTGGAAGATTGTCGACGCGTGCCTTAAGATAGGACTATCAGCGAAAGCCCATCTTTAAAAAAAATATTGTTTCAGTAGTAGTGGTCGACCAAGGCTCTTCCTCGATTATTCAAGTCCTTGGTTTTTTGGCTGTAACTTCGAAAATAATGCACTTACAAGTCTCTGCCTGCGATTTTTGTGATCCCCTTTTCATCCTCTTTAAGCGTGTATAAGCACAAGTCCACCGAAACACGTTCCATTTTTTTGCCGAAATAAATTGCAAGGGGTATGTATTCCTTACCGGTTCCTCGATTTTCTATAATCGCCTGTAACTTTCGAAACACCGATCGAAACCTATAATAATCATACATTTTCTTGAAGCTTTCGACGTGTACATATGATAGGACTATTAGCGACAGCTCATCTTTTAAAAAAATATTGTTTCAGTAGTAGTGGTCGACCAAGGCTCTTCCTCGATTAATCAAGCCTTTGGTTTTTCGGCTGTAACATGGAAAATAATGCACTTAGGAGGCTCTGCCTGCGATTTTTGTGATCCTCTTTCCATCCTCTTTAGGCACGTATAAGCACAAGTTGACCGAAACACTTTCCATTTTTTGCCGAAATAAATTGCAAGGAGTATGTATTCCTCACCGTTTCCTCGATTTTCTATAATCGCCTGTAACTTTCGAAACACCGATCAAAACCTATGATAATCATACATTTTTTCGAAGCTATCGACGCGTACCTTAAGATAGGAATATCAGCGAAAGCCCATCTTTACAAAAAAATTGTTTCAGTTGTATTGGTCGACCAAGGCTCTTCCTCGATTAATCAAGCCTTTGGTTTTTTAGCTGTAACTTCGAAAATATCGCACTTAGGAGGCTCTGCCTGCGATTTTGTGATCTCTTTCCATCCTCTTTAAGCACGTATAAGGACAAGTTGACCGAAACCTCTTTCCATTTTTTGCCGAAATAATTGCAAGGAGCATGTATTCCTCACCGTTTCCCCGATTTTCTACAATCGCCTGTAACTTTCGAAACACCGATCGAAACCTATGATAATCATACATTTTCTTGAAGCTGACGACGCGTACCTTAAGATAGGACTATCAGCGAAAGCCCATCTTTACAAAAAAAATTGTTTCAGTTGTAGTGGTCGACCAAGGCTCTTCCTCGATTAATCAAGCCTTTGGTTTTTCGGCTGTAACTTTGAAAATAATGCACTTAGGAGGCTCTGCCTGCGATTTTTGGGATCCTCTTTCCATCCTCTTTAAGCACGTATATGCACAAGTTGACCGAAACACTTTCCATTTTTTGCCGAAATAAATTGCAAGGAGTATGTATTCCTCACCGTTTCCTCGATTTTCTATAATCGCCTGTAACTTTCGAAACACCGATCGAAACCTATGATAATCATACATTTTCTTGAAGCTGTCGACGCGTACCTTAAGATAGGACTATCAGCGATAGCCCATCTTTACAAAAAAATTGTTTCAGTTGTAGTGGTCGACCAAGGCTCTTCCTCGATTAATCAAGCCTTTGGTTTTTTGGCTGTAACTTCGAAAATATCGCACTAAGGAGGCTCTGCATGCGATTTTTGTGATCCTCTTTCTTTCCTCTTTAAGCGTGTATAAGCACAAGTCGTCCGAAACACTTTCCATTTTTTGCCAATATAAATTGCAAGGGGTATGTATTCCTCACCGTTTCCTCGATTTTCTATAATCGCCTGTAACTTTCGAAACACCGATCGAAACCTATGATAATCGTACATTTTCTTGAAGCTGTCGACGCGTGCCTTAAGATAGGACTATCAGCGAAAGCCCATCTTTAAAAAAAATATTGTTTCAGTAGTAGTGGTCGACCAAGGCTCTTCCTCGATTATTCAAGTCCTTGGTTTTTTTGGCTGTAACTTCAAAAATAATGCACCTACAAGGCTCCGCCTGCCATTTTTGTGATCCTCCTTCCATCCTCTTTAAGCGACGTATAAGCACAATTTGACCGAACACTTTCCATTTTTTGCCGAAATAAGTTGCAAGGAGTATGTATTCCTCACCGTTTCCTCGATTTTCTATAATCGCCTGTAACTTTCGAACCACTGATCGAAACCTATGATAATCATACATTTTCTTGAAGCTGTCGACGCGTACCTTAGGATAGGACTATCAGCGAGAGCCCAGCTTTTAAAAAAATATTGTTTCAGTAGTAGTGGTCGACCAAGGCTCTTCCTCGATTTTTTCAAGTCCTTGGTTTTTTGGCTGTAACTTCGAAAATAATGCACCTACAAGGCTCTGCCTGCGATTTTTGTGATCCTCTTTCCATCCTCTTTAAGCGTGTATAAGCACGAAGTCGACCGAAACACTTTCAATTTTTTGCCGAAATAAATTGCAAAGGGTATGTATTCCTTAGCGTTTCCTCGATTTTCTATAATCGCCTGTAACTTTCGAAACACCGATCGAAACCTATGATAATCATACATTTTCTTGAAGCTCTCGACGCGTTCCTTAAGATAGGACTATCAGCGAAAGCCCATTTTTAAAGAAAATATTGTTTCAGAAGTAGTGGTCGACCAAGGCTCTTTCTCGATTAATCAAGTCTTTGGTTTTTTGGCTGTAACTTCGAAAAAATGCACCTACAAGGCTCTGCCTGCGATTTGTCTGATCCTCTTTCCATCCTCTTTAAGCGTGTATAAGCACTAGTCGACCGAAACGCTTTCTCTTTTTTGCCGAAATAAATTGCAAGGGGTATGTATTCCTTACCGTATCCTCGATTTTCTATAATCGCCTGTAACTTTCGAACCACCGATCGAAACCTATGATAATCATACATTTTCTTGAAGCTCTCGACGTGTACCTTATGATAGGACTATCAGCGAAAGCCCATCTTTAAAAAAAAATTGTTTCAGTTGTAGTGGTCGACCAAGGCTCTTCCTCGATTAATCAAGTCTTTGGTTTTTTGGCTGTAACTTCGAAAATAATGCACCTACAGGGCTCTGCCTGCGATTTGTGTGATCCTCTTTCCATCCTCTTAAAGCATGTATAAGCACAAGTCGACCGAAACACTATCCATTTTTTGCAGAAATAAATTGCAAGGGGTATGTATTCCTTACCGTTTCCTCGACTTGCTATAATCGCCTGTAACATTCGAAACACCGATCGAAACCTATGATAATCATACATTTTCTTGAAGCTCTCGACGCGTACCTTATAATAGGACTATCAGCGAAAGCCCATCTTTAAAAAAAAATTGTTTCAGTTGTAGTGGTCGACCAAGGCTCTTCCTCGATTAATCAAGTCTTTGGTTTTTTGGCTGTAACTTGGAAAATATTGCACTTAGAAGGCTCTGCCTGAGATTTTTGTGATCCTCTTTTCATCCTCTTTAAGCGTGTATAAGCACAAGTCCACCGAAACACGTTCCATTTTTTGCCGAAATAAATTGCAAGGGGTATGTATTCCTTACCGGTTCCTCGATTTTCTATAAACGCCTGTAACTTTCGAAACACCGATCGAAACCTATAATAATCATACATTTTCTTGAAGCTTTCGACGTGTACTTATGATAGGACTATTAGCGACAGCTCATCTTTTAAAAAAATATTGTTTCAGTAGTAGTGGTCGACCAAGGCTCTTCCTCGATTAATCAAGCCTTTGGTTTTTCGGCTGTAACTTGGAAAATAATGCACTTAGGAGGCTCTGCCTGCGATTTTTGGGATCCTCTTTCCATCCTCTTTAGGCACCTATAAGCACAAGTTGACCGAAACACTTCCATTTTTTGCCGAAATAAATTGCAAGGAGTATGTATTCCTCACCGTTTCCTCGATTTTCTATAATCGCCTGTAACTTTCGAAACACCGATCGAAACCTATGATAATCATACATTTTCTTGAAGCTATCGACGCGTACCTTAAGATAGGACTATCAGCGAAACACCATCTTTACAAAAAAATTGTTTCAGTTGTATTGGTCGACCAAGGCTCTTCCTCGATTAATCAAGCCTTTGGTTTTTTGGCTGTAACTTCGAAAATATCGCACATAGGAGGCTCTGCCTTCGATTTTTGTGATCCTCTTTCCATCCTCTTTAAGCACGTATAAGGACAAGTTGACCGAAACACTTTCCATTTTTTGCCGAAAGAAATTGCAAGGGGTATGTATTCCTTACCGTTTCCTCGATTTTCTATAATCGCCTGTAACATTCGAAACACCGATCGAAACCTATTGTAATCATACATTTTCTTGAAGCTCTCGACGCGTGCCTTATGATAGGACTATCAGCGAAAGCCCATCTTTAAAAAAAAATTGTTTCAGTTGTAGTGGTCGACCAAGGCTCTTCCTCGATTAATCAAGTCTTTGGTTTTTTGGCTGTAACTTGGAAATATTGCACTTACAAGGCTCTGTCTGAGATTTTTTGTGATCCTCTTTCCATCCTCTTTAAGCGTGTATAAGCACAAGTCGACCGAAACACTTTCCATTTTTTGCCGAAATAAATTGCAAGGGGTATGAATTCCTTACCGTTTCCTCGATTTTCTATAATCGCCTGTAACTTTCGAACCACCGATCGAAACCTATGATAATCATACATTTTCTTGAAGCTTTCGACGCGTACTTAAGATAGGACTATTAGCGACAGCTCATCTTTTAAAAAAATATTGTTTCAGTAGTAGTGGTCGACCAAGGCTCTTCCTCGATTAATCAAGCCTTTGGTTTTTCGGCTGTAACTTAGAAAATAATGCACTTAGGAGGCTCTGCCTGCGATTTTTGGGATCCTCTTTCCATCCTCTTTAAGCACGTACAAGCACAAGTTGACCGAAACACTTTCCCTTTTTTGCCGAAATAAATTGCAAGGAGTATGTATTCCTCACCGTTTCCTCGATTTTCTATAATCGCCTGTAACTTTCGAAACACCGATCGAAACCTATGATAATCATACATTTTTTTGAAGCTGTCGACGCATACCCTAAGATAGGACTATCAGCGAAAGCCCATCTTTACAAAAAAATTGTTTCAGTTGTAGTGGTCGACGAAGGCTCTTCCTCGATTAATCAAGCCTTTGGTTTTTTGGCTGTAACTTCGAAAATATCGCACTTAGGACGCTCTGCCTGCGATTTTTGTGATCCTCTATCTTTCCTCTTTAAGCGTGTATAAGCACAAGTCGACCGAAACACTTTCCATTTTTTGCCAATATAAATTGCAAATGGTATGTATTCCTTACCGTTTCCTCGATTTTCTATAATCGCCTGTAACTTTCAAAACACCGATCGAAACCTATGATAATCGTACATTTTCTTGAAGCTGTCGACGCGTGCCTTAAGATAGGACTATCAGCGAAAGCCCACCTTTAAAAAAAATATTGTTTCAGTAGTAGTGGTCGACCAAGGCTCTTCCTCGATTATTCAAGTCCTTGGTTTTTTGGCTGTAACTTCAAAATAATGCACTTACAAGTCTCTGCCTGCGATTTTTGTGATCCTCTTTTCATCCTCTTTAAGCGTGTATAAGCACAAGTCCCCCGAAACACGTTCCATTTTTTGCCGAAATAAATTGCAAGGGGTATGTATTCCTTACCGGTTCCTCGATTTTCTATAATCGCCTGTAACTTTCGAAACACCGATCGAAACCTATAATAATCATACATTTTCTTGAAGCTTTCGACGCGTACTTATGATAGGACTATTAGCGACAGCTCATCTTTTAAAAAAATATTGTTTCAGGAGTAGTGGTCGACCAAGGCTCTTCCTCGATTAATCAAGCCTTTGGTTTTTTAGCTGTAACTTCGAAAATATCGCACTTAGGAGGCTCTGCCTGCGATTTTTGTGATCCTCTTTCCATCCTCTTTAAGCACGTATAAGGACAAGTTGACCGAAACACTTTCCATTTTTTGCCGAAATAAATTGCAAGGAGTATGTATTCCTCACCGTTTCCCCGATTTTCTACAATCGCCTGTAACTTTCGAAACACCGATCGAAACCTATGATAATCATACATTTGCTTGAAGCTGTCGACGCGTACCTTAAGATAGGACTATCAGCGAAAGCCCATCTTTACAAAAAAAATTGTTTCAGTTGTAGTGGTCGACCAAGGCTCTTCCTCGATTAATCAAGCCTTTGGTTTTTCGGCTGTAACTTTGAAAATAATGCACTTAGGAGGCTCTGCCTGCGATTTTTGGGATCCTCTTTCCATCCTCTTTAAGCACGTATATGCACAAGTTGACCGAAACACTTTCCATTTTTTGCCGCAATAAATTGCAAGGAGTATGTATTCCTCACCGTTTCCTCGATTTTCTATAATCGCCTGTAACTTTCGAAACACCGATCGAAACCTATGATAATCATACATTTTCTTGAAGCTGTCGACGCGTACCTTAAGATAGGACTATCAGCGAAAGCCCATCTTTACAAAAAAATTGTTTCAGTTGTAGTGGTCGACCAAGGCTCTTCCTCGATTAATCAAGCCTTTGGTTTTTTGGCTGTAACTTCGAAAATATCGCACTAAGGAGGCTCTGCCTGCGATTTTTGTGATCCTCTTTCTTTCCTCTTTAAGCGTGTATAAGCACAAGTCGACCGAAACACTTTCCATTTTTTGCCAATATAAATTGCAAGGGGTATGTATTCCTCACCGTTTCCTCGATTTTCTATAATCGCCTGTAACTTTCGAAACACCGATCGAAACCTATGATAATCATACATTTTCTTGAAGCTCTCGACGTGTACCTTATGATAGGACTATCAGCGAAAGCCCATCTTTAAAAAAAAATTGTTTCAGTTGTAGTGGTCGACCAAGGCTCTTCCTCGATTAATCAAGTCTTTGGTTTTTTGGCTGTAACTTCGAAAATAATGCACCTACAGGGCTCTGCCTGCGATTTGTGTGATCCTCTTTCCATCCTCTTAAAGCATGTATAAGCACAAGTCGACCGAAACACTATCCATTTTTTGCAGAAATAAATTGCAAGGGGTATGTATTCCTTACCGTTTCCTCGACTTGCTATAATCGCCTGTAACATTCGAAACACCGATCGAAACCTATGATAATCATACATTTTCTTGAAGCTCTCGACGCGTACCTTATAATAGGACTATCAGCGAAAGCCCATCTTTAAAAAAAAATTGTTTCAGTTTAGTGGTCGACCAAGGCTCTTCCTCGATTAATCAAGTCTTTGGTTTTTTGGCTGTAACTTGGAAAATATTGCACTTAGGAGGCTCTGCCTGCGATTTTTTTGATCCTCTTTCCATTCTCTTTAAGCGTGTATAAGCACGAAGTCGAACGAAACACTTTCTATTTTTTGCCGAAATAAATTGCAAGGGGTATGTATTCCTTACCGTTTCCTCGATTTTCTATAATCACCTGTAACATTCGAAACACCGATCGAAACCTATGGTAATCATACATTTTCTTGAAGCTCTCGACGCGTACCTTATGATAGGACTATCAGCGAAAGCCCATCTTTAAAAAAAAATTGTTTCAGTTGTAGTGGTCGACCAAGGCTCTTCCTCGATTAATCAAGTCTTTGGTTTTTTTGGCTGTAACTTGGAAAATATTGCACTTAGAAGGCTCTGCCTGAGATTTTTGTGATCCTCTTTTCATCCTCTTTAAGCGTGTATAAGCACAAGTCCACCGAAACACGTTCCATTTTTTGCCGAAATAAATTGCAAGGGTTATGTATTCCTTACCGGTTCCTCGATTTTCTATAAACGCCTGTAACTTTCGAAACACCGATCGAAACCTATAATAATCATACATTTTCTTGAAGCTTTCGACGTGTACTTATGATAGGACTATTAGCGACAGCTCATCTTTTAACAAAATATTGTTTCAGGAGTAGTGGTCGACCAAGGCTCTTCCTCGATTTTTCAAGTCCTTGGTTTTTTGGCTGTAACTTCGAAAATAATGCACCTACAAGGCTCTGCCTGCGATTTTTGTGATCCTCTTTCCATCCTCTTTAAGCGTGTATAAGCACGAAGTCGACTGAAACACTTTCAATTTTTTGCCGAAATAAATTGCAAAGGGTATGTATTCCTTAGCGTTTCCTCGATTTTCTATAATCGCCTGTAACTTTCGAAACACCGATCGAAACCTATGATAATCATACATTTTCTTGAAGCTGTCGACGCGTACCTTAAGATAGGACTATCAGCGAAAGCCCATCTTTACAAAAAAATTGTTTCAGTTGTAGTGGTCGACCAAGGCTCTTCCTCGATTAATCAAGCCTTTGGTTTTTCGGCTGTAACTTGGAAAATAATGCACTTAGGAGGCTCTGCCTGCGATTTTTGTGATCCTCTTTCCATCCTCTTTAGGCACGTATAAGCACAAGTTGACCGAAACACTTTCCATTTTTTGCCGAAATAAATTGCAAGGAGTATGTATTCCTCACCGTTTCCTCGATTTTCTATAATCGCCTGTAACTTTCGAAACACCGATCAAAACCTATGATAATCATACATTTTCTTGAAGCTATCGACGCGTACCTTAAGATAGGAATATCAGCGAAAGCCCATCTTTACAAAAAAATTGTTTCAGTTGTATTGGTCGACTAAGGCTCTTCCTCGATTAATCAAGCCTTTGGTTTTTTAGCTGTAACTTCGAAAATATCGCACTTAGGAGGCTCTGCCTGCGATTTTTGTGATCCTCTTTCCATCCTCTTTAAGCACGTATAAGGACAAGTTGACCGAAACACTTTCCATTTTTTGCCGAAATAAATTGCAAGGAGTATGTATTCCTCACCGTTTCCCCGATTTTCTACAATCGCCTGTAACTTTCGAAACACCGATCGAAACCTATGATAATCATACATTTTCTTGAAGCTGACGACGCGTACCTTAAGATAGGACTATCAGCGAAAGCCCATCTTTACAAAAAAAATTGTTTCAATTGTAGTGGTCGACCAAGGCTCTTCCTCGATTAATCAAGCCTTTGGTTTTTCGGCTGTAACTTTGAAAATAATGCACTTAGGAGGCTCTGCCTGCGATTTTTGGGATCCTCTTTCCATCCTCTTTAAGCACGTATATGCACAAGTTGACCGAAACACTTTCCATTTTTTGCCAATATAAATTGCAAGGGGTATGTATTCCTCACCGTTTCCTCGATTTTCTATAATCGCCTGTAACTTTCGAAACACCGATCGAAACCTATGATAATCGTACATTTTCTTGAAGCTGTCGACGCGTGCCTTAAGATAGGACTATCAGCGAAAGCCCATCTTTAAAAAAAATATTGTTTCAGTAGTAGTGGTCGACCAAGGCTCTTCCTCGATTATTCAAGTCCTTGGTTTTTTTGGCTGTAACTTCAAAAATAATGCACCTACAAGGCTCCGCCTGCCATTTTTGTGATCCTCCTTCCATCCTCTTTAAGGACGTATAAGCACAATTTGACCGAAACACTTTCCATTTTTTGCCGAAATAAATTGCAAGGAGTATGTATTCCTCACCGTTTCCTCGATTTTCTATAATCGCCTGTAACTTTCGAACCACTGATCGAAACCTATGATAATCATACATTTTCTTGAAGCTGTCGACGCGTACCTTAGGATAGGACTATCAGCGAGAGCCCAGCTTTTAAAAAAATATTGTTTCAGTAGTAGTGGTCGACCAAGGCTCTTCCTCGATTTTTCAAGTCCTTGGTTTTTTGGCTGTAACTTCGAAAATAATGCACCTACAAGGCTCTGCCTGCGATTTTTTGTGATCCTCTTTCCATCCTCTTTAAGCGTGTATAAGCACGAAGTCGACCGAAACACTTTCAATTTTTTGCCGAAATAAATTGCAAAGGGTATGTATTCCTTAGCGTTTCCTCGATTTTCTATAATCGCCTGTAACTTTCGAAACACCGATCGAAACCTATGATAATCATACATTTTCTTGAAGCTCTCGACGCGTTCCTTAAGATAGGACTATCAGCGAAAGCCCATTTTTAAAGAAAATATTGTTTCAGTAGTAGTGGTCGACCAAGGCTCTTCCTCGATTAATCAAGTCTTTGGTTTTTTGGCTGTAACTTCGAAAATAATGCACCTACAAGGCTCTGCCTGCGATTTGTCTGATCCTCTTTCCATCCTCTTTAAGCGTGTATAAGCACAAGTCCACCGAAACACGTTCCATTTTTTGCCGAAATAAATTGCAAGGGGTATGTATTCCTTACCGGTTCCTCGATTTTCTATAAACGCCTGTAACTTTCGAAACACCGATCGAAACCTATAATAATCATACATTTTCTTGAAGCTTTCGACGTGTACTTATGATAGGACTATTAGCGACAGCTCATCTTTTAAAAAAATATTGTTTCAGTAGTAGTGGTCGACCAAGGCTCTTCCTCGATTAATCAAGCCTTTGGTTTTTCGGCTGTAACTTGGAAAATAATGCACTTAGGAGGCTCTGCCTGCGATTTTTGTGATCCTCTTTCCATCCTCTTTAGGCACGTATAAGCACAAGTTGACCGAAACACTTTCCATTTTTTGCCGAAATAAATTGCAAGGAGTATGTATTCCTCACCGTTTCCTCGATTTTCTATAATCGCCTGTAACTTTCGAAACACCGATCAAAACCTATGATAATCGTACATTTTCTTGAAGCTGTCGACGCGTGCCTTAAGATAGGACTATCAGCGAAAGCCCCATCTTTAAAAAAAATATTGTTTCAGTAGTAGTGGTCGACCAAGGCTCTTCCTCGATTATTCAAGTCCTTGGTTTTTTGGCTGTAACTTCGAAAATAATGCACTTACAAGTCTCTGCCTGCGATTTTTGTGATCCTCTTTTCATCCTCTTTAAGCGTGTATAAGCACAAGTCCACCGAAACACGTTCCATTTTTTGCCGAAATAAATTGCAAGGGGTATGTATTCCTTACCGGTTCCTCAATTTTCTATAATCGCCTGTAACTTTCGAACACCGATCGAAACCTATAATAATCATACATTTTCTTGAAGCTTTCGACGCGTACTTATGATAGGGACTATCAGCGAAAGCCCATCTTTAAAAAAAAATTGTTTCAGTTGTAGTGGTCGACCAAGGCTCTTCCTCGATTAATCAAGCCTTTGGTTTTTCGGCTGTAACTTAGAAAATAATGCACTTAGGAGGCTCTGCCTGCGATTTTTGGGATCCTCTTTCCATCCTCTTTAAGCACGTATAAGCACAAGTTGACCGAAACACTTTCCCTTTTGTGCCGAAATAAATTGCAAGGAGTATGTATTCCTCACCGTTTCCTCGATTTTCTATAATCGCCTGTAACTTTCGAAACACCGATCGAAACCTATGATAATCATACATTTTTTTGAAGCTGTCGACGCATACCCTAAGATAGGACTATCAGCGAAAGCCCATCTTTACAAAAAAATTGTTTCAGTTGTAGTGGTCGACGAAGGCTCTTCCTCGATTAATCAAGCCTTTGGTTTTTTGGCTGTAACGTCGAAAATATCGCACTTAGGACGCTCTGCCTGCGATTTTTGTGATCCTCTATCTTTCCTCTTTAAGCGTGTATAAGCACAAGTCGACCGAAACACTTTCCATTTTTTGCCAAAATAAATTGCAAATGGTATGTATTCCTTACCGTTTCCTCGATTTTCTATAATCGCCTGTAACTTTCAAAACACCGATCGAAACCTATGATAATCGTACATTTTCTGGAAGCTGTCGACGCGTGCCTTAAGATAGGACTATCAGCGAAAGCCCATCTTTAAAAAAAATATTGTTTCAGTAGTAGTGGTCGACCAAGGCTCTTCCTCGATTATTCAAGTCCTTGGTTTTTTGGCTGTAACTTCGAAAATAATGCACTTACAAGTCTCTGCCTGCGATTTTTGTGATCCCCTTTTCATCCTCTTTAAGCGTGTATAAGCACAAGTCCACCGAAACACGTTCCATTTTTTGCCGAAATAAATTGCAAGGGGTATGTATTCCTTACCGGTTCCTCGATTTTCTATAATCGCCTGTAACTTTCGAAACACCGATCGAAACCTATAATAATCATACATTTCCTTGAAGCTTTCGACGTGTACTTATGATAGGACTATTAGCGACAACTCATCTTTTAAAAAAATATTGTTTCAGTAGTAGTGGTCGACCAAGGCTCTTCCACGATTAATCAAGCCTTTGGTTTTTCGGCTGTAACTTGGAAAATAATGCACTTAGGAGGCTCTGCCTGCGATTTTTGGGCTCCTCTTTCCATCCTCTTTAGGCACGTATAAGCACAAGTCCACCGAAACACGTTCCATTTTTTGCCGAAATAAATTGCAAGGAGTATGTATTCCTCACCGTTTCCTCGATTTTCTATAATCGCCTGTAACTTTCGAAACACCGATCGAAACCTATGATAATCATACATTTTCTTGAAGCTATCGACGCGTACCTTAAGATAGGACTATCAGCGAAAGCCCCATCTTTACAAAAAAATTGTTTCAGTTGTATTGGTCGACCAAGGCTCTTCCTCGATTAATCAAGCCTTTGGTTTTTTGGCTGTAACTTCGAAAATATCGCACTTAGGAGGCTCTGCCTTCGATTTTTGTGATCCTCTTTCCATCCTCTTTAAGCACGTATAAGGACAAGTTGACCGAAACTCTTTCCATTTTTTGCCGAAATAAATTGCAAGGAGTATGTATTCCTCACCGTTTCCCCGATTTTCTACAATCGCCTGTAACTTTCGAAACACCGATCGAAACCTATGATAATCATACATTTTCTTGAAGCTGTCGACGCGTGCCTTAAGATAGGACTATCAGCGAAAGCCCATCTTTAAAAAAAATATTGTTTCAGTAGTAGTGGTCGACCAAGGCTCTTCCTCGATTATTCAAGTCCTTGGTTTTTTGGCTGTAACTTCGAAAATAATGCACCTACAAGGCTCTGCCTGCGATTTGTCTGATCCTCTTTCCATCCTCTTTAAGCGTGTATAAGCACTAGTCGACCGAAACGCTTTCTCTTTTTTGCCGAAATAAATTGCAAGGGGTATGTATTCCTTACCGTATCCTCGATTTTCTATAATCGCCTGTAACTTTCGAAACACCGATCGAAACCTATGATAATCATACATTTTCTTGAAGCTCTCGACGTGTACCTTATGATAGGACTATCAGCGAAAGCCCATCTTTAAAAAAAAATTGTTTCAGTTGTAGTGGTCGACCAAGGCTCTTCCTCGATTAATCAAGTCTTTGGTTTTTTGGCTGTAACTTCGAAAATAATGCACCTACAGGGCTCTGCCTGCGATTTGTGTGATCCTCTTTCCATCCTCTTAAAGCATGTATAAGCACAAGTCGACCGAAACACTATCCATTTTTTGCAGAAATAAATTGCAAGGGGTATGTATTCCTTATCGTTTCCTCGACTTGCTATAATCGCCTGTAACATTCGAAACACCGATCGAAACCTATGATAATCATTCATTTTCTTGAAGCTCTCGACGCGTACCTTATGATAGGACTAAGCGAAAGCCCATCTTTAAAAAAAAATTGTTTCAGTTGTACTGGTCGACCAAGGCTCTTCCTCGATTAATCAAGTCTTTGGTTTTTTGGCTGTAACTTGGAAAATATTTGCACTTAGAAGGCTCTGTCTGAGATTTTTGTGATCCTCTTTCCATCCTCTTTAAGCGTGTATAAGCACAGGTCGACCGAAACACTTTCCATTTTTTGCCGAAATAAATTGCAAGGGGTATGAATTCCTTACCGTTTCCTCGATTTTCTATAATCGCCTGTAACTTTCGAACCACCGATCGAAACCTATGATAATCATACATTTTCTTGAAGCTTTCGACGCGTACTTAAGATAGGACTATTAGCGACAGCTCATCTTTTAAAAAAATATTGTTTCAGTAGTAGTGGTCGACCAAGGCTCTTCCTCGATTAATCAAGCCTTTGGTTTTTCGGCTGTAACTTAGAAAATAATGCACTTAGGAGGCTCTGCCTGCGATTTTTGGGATCCTCTTTCCATCCTCTTTAAGCACGTATAAGCACAAGTTGACCGAAACACTTTCCCTTTTTTGCCGAAATAAATTGCAAGGAGTATGTATTCCTCACCGTTTCCTCGATTTTCTATAATCGCCTGTAACTTTCGAAACACCGATCGAAACCTATGATAATCATACATTTTTTTGAAGCTGTCGACGCATACCCTAAGATAGGACTATCAGCGAAAGCCCATCTTTACAAAAAAATTGTTTCAGTTGTAGTGGGTCGACGAAGGCTCTTCCTCGATTAATCAAGCCTTTGGTTTTTTGGCTGTAACGTCGAAAATATCGCACTTAGGACGCTCTGCCTGCGATTTTTGTGATCCTCTATCTTTCCTCTTTAAGCGTGTATAAGCACAAGTCGACCTAAACACTTTCCATTTTTTGCCAAAATAAATTGCAAATGGTATGTATTCCTTACCGTTTCCTCGATTTTCTATAATCGCCTGTAACTTTCAAAACACCGATCGAAACCTATGATAATCGTACATTTTCTGGAAGCTGTCGACGCGTGCCTTAAGATAGGACTATCAGCGAAAGCCCATCTTTAAAAAAAATATTGTTTCAGTAGTAGTGGTCGACCAAGGCTCTTCCTCGATTATTCAAGTCCTTGGTTTTTTGGCTGTAACTTCGAAAATAATGCACTTACAAGTCTCTGCCTGCGATTTTTGTGATCCCCTTTTCATCCTCTTTAAGCGTGTATAAGAACAAGTCCACCGAAACACGTTCCATTTTTTGCCGAAATAAATTGCAAGGGATATGTATTCCTTACCGGTTCCTCGATTTTCTATAATCGCCTGTAACTTTCGAAACACCGATCGAAACCTATAATAATCATACATTTTCTTGAAGCTTTCGACGTGTACTTATGATAGGACTATTAGCGACAGCTCATCTTTTAAAAAAATATTGTTTCAGTAGTAGTGGTCGACCAAGGCTCTTCCTCGATTAATCAAGCCTTTGGTTTTTCGGCTGTAACTTGGAAAATAATGCACTTAGGAGGCTCTGCCTGCGATTTTTGGGCTCCTCTTTCCATCCTCTTTAGGCACGTATAAGCACAAGTCCACCGAAACACGTTCCATTTTTTGCCGAAATAAATTGCAAGGAGTATGTATTCCTCACCGTTTCCTCGATTTTCTATAATCGCCTGTAACTTTCGAAACACCGATCGAAACCTATGATAATCATACATTTTCTTGAAGCTATCGACGCGTACCTTAAGATAGGACTATCAGCGAAAGCCCATCTTTACAAAAAAATTGTTTCAGTTGTATTGGTCGACCAAGGCTCTTCCTCGATTAATCAAGCCTTTGGTTTTTTGGCTGTAACTTCGAAAATATCGCACTTAGGAGGCTCTGCCTGCGATTTTTGTGATCCTCTTTCCATCCTCTTTAAGCACGTATAAGGACAAGTTGACCGAAACACTTTCCATTTTTTGCCGAAATAAATTGAAAGGAGTATGTATTCCTCACCGTTTCCCCGATTTTCTACAATCGCCTGTAACTTTCGAAACACCGATCGAAACCTATGATAATCATACATTTTCTTGAAGCTGTCGACGCGTGCCTTAAGATAGGACTATCAGCGAAAGCCCATCTTTAAAAAAAATATTGTTTCAGTAGTAGTGGTCGACCAAGGCTCTTCCTCGATTATTCAAGTCCTTGGTTTTTTGGCTGTAACTTCGAAAATAATGCACTTACAAGTCTCTGCCTGCGATTTTTGTGATCCTCTTTTCATCCTCTTTAAGCGTGTATAAGCACAAGTCCCCCGAAACACGTTCCATTTTTTGCCGAAATAAATTGCAAGGGGTATGTATTCCTTACCGGTTCCTCGATTTTCTATAATCGCCTGTAACTTCGAAACACCGATCGAAACCTATAATAATCATACATTTTCTTGAAGCTTTCGACGCGTACTTATGATAGGACTATTAGCGACAGCTCATCTTTTAAAAAAATATTGTTTCAGGAGTAGTGGTCGACCAAGGCTCTTCCTCGATTAATCAAGCCTTTGGTTTTTTAGCTGTAACTTCGAAAATATCGAACTTAGGAGGCTCTGCCTGCGATTTTTGTGATCCTCTTTCCATCCTCTTTAAGCACGTATAAGGACAAGTTGACCGAAACACTTTCCATTTTTTGCCGAAATAAATTGCAAGGAGTATGTATTCCTCACCGTTTCCCCGATTTTCTACAATCGCCTGTAACTTTCGAAACACCGATCGAAACCTATGATAATCATACATTTGCTTGAAGCTGTCGACGCGTACCTTAAGATAGGACTATCAGCGAAAGCCCATCTTTACAAAAAAAATTGTTTCAGTTGTAGTGGTCGACCAAGGCTCTTCCTCGATTAATCAAGCCTTTGGTTTTTCGGCTGTAACTTTGAAAATAATGCACTTAGGAGGCTCTGCCTGCGATTTTTGGGATCCTCTTTCCATCCTCTTTAAGCACGTATATGCACAAGTTGACCGAAACACTTTCCATTTTTTGCCGCAATAAATTGCAAGGAGTATGTATTCCTCACCGTTTCCTCGATTTTCTATAATCGCCTGTAACTTTCGAAACACCGATCGAAACCTATGATAATCATACATTTTCTTGAAGCTGTCGACGCGTACCTTAAGATAGGACTATCAGCGAAAGCCCATCTTTACAAAAAAATTGTTTCAGTTGTAGTGGTCGACCAAGGCTCTTCCTCGATTAATCAAGCCTTTGGTTTTTTGGCTGTAACTTCGAAAATATCGCACTAAGGAGGCTCTGCCTGCGATTTTTGTGATCCTCTTTCTTTCCTCTTTAAGCGTGTATAAGCACAAGTCGACCGAAACACTTTCCATTTTTTGCCAATATAAATTGCAAGGGGTATGTATTCCTCACCGTTTCCTCGATTTTCTATAATCGCCTGTAACTTTCGAAACACCGATCGAAACCTATGATAATCATACATTTTCTTGAAGCTCTCGACGTGTACCTTATGATAGGACTATCAGCGAAAGCCCATCTTTAAAAAAAAATTGTTTCAGTTGTAGTGGTCGACCAAGGCTCTTCCTCGATTAATCAAGTCTTTGGTTTTTTGGCTGTAACTTCGAAAATAATGCACCTACAGGGCTCTGCCTGCGATTTGTGTGATCCTCTTTCCATCCTCTTAAAGCATGTATAAGCACAAGTCGACCGAAACACTATCCATTTTTTGCAGAAATAAATTGCAAGGGGTATGTATTCCTTACCGTTTCCTCGACTTGCTATAATCGCCTGTAACATTCGAAACACCGATCGAAACCTATGATAATCATACATTTTCTTGAAGCTCTCGACGCGTACCTTATAATAGGACTATCAGCGAAAGCCCATCTTTAAAAAAAAATTGTTTCAGTTTAGTGGTCGACCAAGGCTCTTCCTCGATTAATCAAGTCTTTGGTTTTTTGGCTGTAACTTGGAAAATATTGCACTTAGGAGGCTCTGCCTGCGATTTTTTTTGATCCTCTTTCCATTCTCTTTAAGCGTGTATAAGCACGAAGTCGAACGAAACACTTTCTATTTTTTGCCGAAATAAATTGCAAGGGGTATGTATTCCTTACCGTTTCCTCGATTTTCTATAATCGCCTGTAACATTCGAAACACCGATCGAAACCTATGGTAATCATACATTTTCTTGAAGCTCTCGACGCGTACCTTATGATAGGACTATCAGCGAAAGCCCATCTTTAAAAAAAAATTGTTTCAGTTGTAGTGGTCGACCAAGGCTCTTCCTCGATTAATCAAGTCTTTGGTTTTTTGGCTGTAACTTGGAAAATATTGCACTTAGAAGGCTCTGCCTGAGATTTTTGTGATCCTCTTTTCATCCTCTTTAAGCGTGTATAAGCACAAGTCCACCGAAACACGTTCCATTTTTTGCCGAAATAAATTGCAAGGGTTATGTATTCCTTACCGGTTCCTCGATTTTCTATAAACGCCTGTAACTTTCGAAACACCGATCGAAACCTATAATAATCATACATTTTCTTGAAGCTTTCAACGTGTACTTATGATAGGACTATTAGCGACAGCTCATCTTTTAACAAAATATTGTTTCAGGAGTAGTGGTCGACCAAGGCTCTTCCTCGATTTTTCAAGTCCTTGGTTTTTTGGCTGTAACTTCGAAAATAATGCACCTACAAGGCTCTGCCTGCGATTTTTGTGATCCTCTTTCCATCCTCTTTAAGCGTGTATAAGCACGAAGTCGACTGAAACACTTTCAATTTTTTGCCGAAATAAATTGCAAAGGGTATGTATTCCTTAGCGTTTCCTCGATTTTCTATAATCGCCTGTAACTTTCGAAACACCGATCGAAACCTATGATAATCATACATTTTCTTGAAGCTGTCGACGCGTACCTTAAGATAGGACTATCAGCGAAAGCCCATCTTTACAAAAAAATTGTTTCAGTTGTAGTGGTCGACCAAGGCTCTTCCTCGATTAATCAAGCCTTTGGTTTTTCGGCTGTAACTTGGAAAATAATGCACTTAGGAGGCTCTGCCTGCGATTTTTGTGATCCTCTTTCCATCCTCTTTAGGCACGTATAAGCACAAGTTGACCGAAACACTTTCCATTTTTTGCCGAAATAAATTGCAAGGAGTATGTATTCCTCACCGTTTCCTCGATTTTCTATAATCGCCTGTAACTTTCGAAACACCGATCAAAACCTATGATAATCATACATTTTCTTGAAGCTATCGACGCGTACCTTAAGATAGGAATATCAGCGAAAGCCCATCTTTACAAAAAAATTGTTTCAGTTGTATTGGTCGACTAAGGCTCTTCCTCGATTAATCAAGCCTTTGGTTTTTTAGCTGTAACTTCGAAAATATCGCACTTAGGAGGCTCTGCCTGCGATTTTTGTGATCCTCTTTCCATCCTCTTTAAGCACGTATAAGGACAAGTTGACCGAAACACTTTCCATTTTTTGCCGAAATAAATTGCAAGGAGTATGTATTCCTCACCGTTTCCCCGATTTTCTACAATCGCCTGTAACTTTCGAAACACCGATCGAAACCTATGATAATCATACATTTTCTTGAAGCTGACGACGCGTACCTTAAGATAGGACTATCAGCGAAAGCCCATCTTTACAAAAAAAATTGTTTCAATTGTAGTGGTCGACCAAGGCTCTTCCTCGATTAATCAAGCCTTTGGTTTTTCGGCTGTAACTTTGAAAATAATGCACTTAGGAGGCTCTGCCTGCGATTTTTGGGATCCTCTTTCCATCCTCTTTAAGCACGTATATGCACAAGTTGACCGAAACACTTTCCATTTTTTGCCAATATAAATTGCAAGGGGTATGTATTCCTCACCGTTTCCTCGATTTTCTATAATCGCCTGTAACTTTCGAAACACCGATCGAAACCTATGATAATCGTACATTTTCTTGAAGCTGTCGACGCGTGCCTTAAGATAGGACTATCAGCGAAAGCCCATCTTTAAAAAAAATATTGTTTCAGTAGTAGTGGTCGACCAAGGCTCTTCCTCGATTATTCAAGTCCTTGGTTTTTTTGGCTGTAACTTCAAAAATAATGCACCTACAAGGCTCCGCCTGCCATTTTTGTGATCCTCCTTCCATCCTCTTTAAGGACGTATAAGCACAATTTGACCGAAACACTTTCCATTTTTTGCCGAAATAAATTGCAAGGAGTATGTATTCCTCACCGTTTCCTCGATTTTCTATAATCGCCTGTAACTTTCGAACCACTGATCGAAACCTATGATAATCATACATTTTCTTGAAGCTGTCGACGCGTACCTTAGGATAGGACTATCAGCGAGAGCCCAGCTTTTAAAAAAATATTGTTTCAGTAGTAGTGGTCGACCAAGGCTCTTCCTCGATTTTTCAAGTCCTTGGTTTTTTGGCTGTAACTTCGAAAATAATGCACCTACAAGGCTCTGCCTGCGATTTTTGTGATCCTCTTTCCATCCTCTTTAAGCGTGTATAAGCACGAAGTCGACCGAAACACTTTCAATTTTTTGCCGAAATAAATTGCAAAGGGTATGTATTCCTTAGCGTTTCCTCGATTTTCTATAATCGCCTGTAACTTTCGAAACACCGATCGAAACCTATGATAATCATACATTTTCTTGAAGCTCTCGACGCGTTCCTTAAGATAGGACTATCAGCGAAAGCCCATTTTTAAAGAAAATATTGTTTCAGTAGTAGTGGTCGACCAAGGCTCTTCCTCGATTAATCAAGTCTTTGGTTTTTTGGCTGTAACTTCGAAAATAATGCACCTACAAGGCTCTGCCTGCGATTTGTCTGATCCTCTTTCCATCCTCTTTAAGCGTGTATAAGCACAAGTCCACCGAAACACGTTCCATTTTTTGCCGAAATAAATTGCAAGGGGTATGTATTCCTTACCGGTTCCTCGATTTTCTATAAACGCCTGTAACTTTCGAAACACCGATCGAAACCTATAATAATCATACATTTTCTTGAAGCTTTCGACGTGTACTTATGATAGGACTATTAGCGACAGCTCATCTTTTAAAAAAATATTGTTTCAGTAGTAGTGGTCGACCAAGGCTCTTCCTCGATTAATCAAGCCTTTGGTTTTTCGGCTGTAACTTGGAAAATAATGCACTTAGGAGGCTCTGCCTGCGATTTTTGTGATCCTCTTTCCATCCTCTTTAGGCACGTATAAGCACAAGTTGACCGAAACACTTTCCATTTTTTGCCGAAATAAATTGCAAGGAGTATGTATTCCTCACCGTTTCCTCGATTTTCTATAATCGCCTGTAACTTTCGAAACACCGATCAAAACCTATGATAATCGTACATTTTCTTGAAGCTGTCGACGCGTGCCTTAAGATAGGACTATCAGCGAAAGCCCATCTTTAAAAAAAATATTGTTTCAGTAGTAGTGGTCGACCAAGGCTCTTCCTCGATTTTTCAAGTCCTTGGTTTTTTGGCTGTAACTTCGAAAATAATGCACTTACAAGTCTCTGCCTGCGATTTTTGTGATCCTCTTTTCATCCTCTTTAAGCGTGTATAAGCACAAGTCCACCGAAACACGTTCCATTTTTTGCCGAAATAAATTGCAAGGGGTATGTATTCCTTACCGGTTCCTCAATTTTCTATAATCGCCTGTAACTTTCGAAACACCGATCGAAACCTATAATAATCATACATTTTCTTGAAGCTTTCGACGCGTACTTATGATAGGACTATCAGCGAAAGCCCATCTTTAAAAAAAAATTGTTTCAGTTGTAGTGGTCGACCAAGGCTCTTCCTCGATTAATCAAGCCTTTGGTTTTTCGGCTGTAACTTAGAAAATAATGCACTTAGGAGGCTCTGCCTGCGATTTTTGGGATCCTCTTTCCATCCTCTTTAAGCACGTATAAGCACAAGTTGACCGAAACACTTTCCCTTTTTTGCCGAAATAAATTGCAAGGAGTATGTATTCCTCACCGTTTCCTCGATTTTCTATAATCGCCTGTAACTTTCGAAACACCGATCGAAACCTATGATAATCATACATTTTTTTGAAGCTGTCGACGCATACCCTAAGATAGGACTATCAGCGAAAGCCCATCTTTACAAAAAAATTGTTTCAGTTGTAGTGGTCGACGAAGGCTCTTCCTCGATTAATCAAGCCTTTGGTTTTTTGGCTGTAACGTCGAAAATATCGCACTTAGGACGCTCTGCCTGCGATTTTTGTGATCCTCTATCTTTCCTCTTTAAGCGTGTATAAGCACAAGTCGACCGAAACACTTTCCATTTTTTGCCAAAATAAATTGCAAATGGTATGTATTCCTTACCGTTTCCTCGATTTTCTATAATCGCCTGTAACTTTCAAAACACCGATCGAAACCTATGATAATCGTACATTTTCTGCAAGCTGTCGACGCGTGCCTTAAGATAGGACTATCAGCGAAAGCCCATCTTTAAAAAAAATATTGTTTCAGTAGTAGTGGTCGACCAAGGCTCTTCCTCGATTATTCAAGTCCTTGGTTTTTTGGCTGTAACTTCGAAAATAATGCACTTACAAGTCTCTGCCTGCGATTTTTGTGATCCCCTTTTCATCCTCTTTAAGCGTGTATAAGCACAAGTCCACCGAAACACGTTCCATTTTTTGCCGAAATAAATTGCAAGGGGTATGTATTCCTTACCGGTTCCTCGATTTTCTATAATCGCCTGTAACTTTCGAAACACCGATCGAAACCTATAATAATCATACATTTCCTTGAAGCTTTCGACGTGTACTTATGATAGGACTATTAGCGACAACTCATCTTTTAAAAAAATATTGTTTCAGTAGTAGTGGTCGACCAAGGCTCTTCCACGATTAATCAAGCCTTTGGTTTTTCGGCTGTAACTTGGAAAATAATGCACTTAGGAGGCTCTGCCTGCGATTTTTGGGCTCCTCTTTCCATCCTCTTTAGGCACGTATAAGCACAAGTCCACCGAAACACGTTCCATTTTTTGCCGAAATAAATTGCAAGGAGTATGTATTCCTCACCGTTTCCTCGATTTTCTATAATCGCCTGTAACTTTCGAAACACCGATCGAAACCTATGATAATCATACATTTTCTTGAAGCTATCGACGCGTACCTTAAGATAGGACTATCAGCGAAAGCCCATCTTTACAAAAAAATTGTTTCAGTTGTATTGGTCGACCAAGGCTCTTCCTCGATTAATCAAGCCTTTGGTTTTTTGGCTGTAACTTCGAAAATATCGCACTTAGGAGGCTCTGCCTTCGATTTTTGTGATCCTCTTTCCATCCTCTTTAAGCACGTATAAGGACAAGTTGACCGAAACACTTTCCATTTTTTGCCGAAATAAATTGCAAGGAGTATGTATTCCTCACCGTTTCCCCGATTTTCTACAATCGCCTGTAACTTTCGAAACACCGATCGAAACCTATGATAATCATACATTTTCTTGAAGCTGTCGACGCGTGCCTTAAGATAGGACTATCAGCGAAAGCCCATCTTTAAAAAAAATATTGTTTCAGTAGTAGTGGTCGACCAAGGCTCTTCCTCGATTATTCAAGTCCTTGGTTTTTTGGCTGTAACTTCGAAAATAATGCACCTACAAGGCTCTGCCTGCGATTTGTCTGATCCTCTTTCCATCCTCTTTAAGCGTGTATAAGCACTAGTCGACCGAAACGCTTTCTCTTTTTTGCCGAAATAAATTGCAAGGGGTATGTATTCCTTACCGTATCCTCGATTTTCTATAATCGCCTGTAACTTTCGAACCACCGATCGAAACCTATGATAATCATACATTTTCTTGAAGCTCTCGACGTGTACCTTATGATAGGACTATCAGCGAAAGCCCATCTTTAAAAAAAAATTGTTTCAGTTGTAGTGGTCGACCAAGGCTCTTCCTCGATTAATCAAGTCTTTGGTTTTTTGGCTGTAACTTCGAAAATAATGCACCTACAGGGCTCTGCCTGCGATTTGTGTGATCCTCTTTCCATCCTCTTAAAGCATGTATAAGCACAAGTCGACCGAAACACTATCCATTTTTTGCAGAAATAAATTGCAAGGGGTATGTATTCCTTATCGTTTCCTCGACTTGCTATAATCGCCTGTAACATTCGAAACACCGATCGAAACCTATGATAATCATTCATTTTCTTGAAGCTCTCGACGCGTACCTTATGATAGGACTATCAGCGAAAGCCCATCTTTAAAAAAAAATTGTTTCAGTTGTACTGGTCGACCAAGGCTCTTCCTCGATTAATCAAGTCTTTGGTTTTTTGGCTGTAACTTGGAAAATATTGCACTTAGAAGGCTCTGTCTGAGATTTTTGTGATCCTCTTTCCATCCTCTTTAAGCGTGTATAAGCACAGGTCGACCGAAACACTTTCCATTTTTTGCCGAAATAAATTGCAAGGGGTATGAATTCCTTACCGTTTCCTCGATTTTCTATAATCGCCTGTAACTTTCGAACCACCGATCGAAACCTATGATAATCATACATTTTCTTGAAGCTTTCGACGCGTACTTAAGATAGGACTATTAGCGACAGCTCATCTTTTAAAAAAATATTGTTTCAGTAGTAGTGGTCGACCAAGGCTCTTCCTCGATTAATCAAGCCTTTGGTTTTTCGGCTGTAACTTAGAAAATAATGCACTTAGGAGGCTCTGCCTGCGATTTTTGGGATCCTCTTTCCATCCTCTTTAAGCACGTATAAGCACAAGTTGACCGAAACACTTTCCCTTTTTTGCCGAAATAAATTGCAAGGAGTATGTATTCCTCACCGTTTCCTCGATTTTCTATAATCGCCTGTAACTTTCGAAACACCGATCGAAACCTATGATAATCATACATTTTTTTGAAGCTGTCGACGCATACCCTAAGATAGGACTATCAGCGAAAGCCCATCTTTACAAAAAAATTGTTTCAGTTGTAGTGGTCGACGAAGGCTCTTCCTCGATTAATCAAGCCTTTGGTTTTTTGGCTGTAACGTCGAAAATATCGCACTTAGGACGCTCTGCCTGCGATTTTTGTGATCCTCTATCTTTCCTCTTTAAGCGTGTATAAGCACAAGTCGACCTAAACACTTTCCATTTTTTGCCAAAATAAATTGCAAATGGTATGTATTCCTTACCGTTTCCTCGATTTTCTATAATCGCCTGTAACTTTCAAAACACCGATCGAAACCTATGATAATCGTACATTTTCTGGAAGCTGTCGACGCGTGCCTTAAGATAGGACTATCAGCGAAAGCCCATCTTTAAAAAAAATATTGTTTCAGTAGTAGTGGTCGACCAAGGCTCTTCCTCGATTATTCAAGTCCTTGGTTTTTTGGCTGTAACTTCGAAAATAATGCACTTACAAGTCTCTGCCTGCGATTTTTGTGATCCCCTTTTCATCCTCTTTAAGCGTGTATAAGCACAAGTCCACCGAAACACGTTCCATTTTTTGCCGAAATAAATTGCAAGGGGTATGTATTCCTTACCGGATCCTCGATTTTCTATAATCGCCTGTAACTTTCGAAACACCGATCGAAACCTATAATAATCATACATTTTCTTGAAGCTTTCGACGTGTACATATGATAGGACTATTAGCGACAGCTCATCTTTTAAAAAAATATTGTTTCAGTAGTAGTGGTCGACCAAGGCTCTTCCTCGATTAATCAAGCCTTTGGTTTTTCGGCTGTAACATGGAAAATAATGCACTTAGGAGGCTCTGCCTGCGATTTTTGTGATCCTCTTTCCATCCTCTTTAGGCACGTATAAGCACAAGTTGACCGAAACACTTTCCATTTTTTGCCGAAATAAATTGCAAGGAGTATGTATTCCTCACCGTTTCCTCGATTTTCTATAATCGCCTGTAACTTTCGAAACACCGATCAAAACCTATGATAATCATACATTTTCTTGAAGCTATCGACGCGTACCTTAAGATAGGAATATCAGCGAAAGCCCATCTTTACAAAAAAATTGTTTCAGTTGTATTGGTCGACCAAGGCTCTTCCTCGATTAATCAAGCCTTTGGTTTTTTAGCTGTAACTTCGAAAATATCGCACTTAGGAGGCTCTGCCTGCGATTTTTGTGATCCTCTTTCCATCCTCTTTAAGCACGTATAAGGACAAGTTGACCGAAACACTTTCCATTTTTTGCCGAAATAAATTGCAAGGAGCATGTATTCCTCACCGTTTCCCCGATTTTCTACAATCGCCTGTAACTTTCGAAACACCGATCGAAACCTATGATAATCATACATTTTCTTGAAGCTGACGACGCGTACCTTAAGATAGGACTATCAGCGAAAGCCCATCTTTACAAAAAAAATTGTTTCAGTTGTAGTGGTCGACCAAGGCTCTTCCTCGATTAATCAAGCCTTTGGTTTTTCGGCTGTAACTTTGAAAATAATGCACTTAGGAGGCTCTGCCTGCGATTTTTGGGATCCTCTTTCCATCCTCTTTAAGCACGTATATGCACAAGTTGACCGAAACACTTTCCATTTTTTGCCGAAATAAATTGCAAGGAGTATGTATTCCTCACCGTTTCCTCGATTTTCTATAATCGCCTGTAACTTTCGAAACACCGATCGAAACCTATGATAATCATACATTTTCTTGAAGCTGTCGACGCGTACCTTAAGATAGGACTATCAGCGAAAGCCCATCTTTACAAAAAAATTGTTTCAGTTGTAGTGGTCGACCAAGGCTCTTCCTCGATTAATCAAGCCTTTGGTTTTTTGGCTGTAACTTCGAAAATATCGCACTAAGGAGGCTCTGCATGCGATTTTTGTGATCCTCTTTCTTTCCTCTTTAAGCGTGTATAAGCACAAGTCGTCCGAAACACTTTCCATTTTTTGCCAATATAAATTGCAAGGGGTATGTATTCCTCACCGTTTCCTCGATTTTCTATAATCGCCTGTAACTTTCGAAACACCGATCGAAACCTATGATAATCGTACATTTTCTTGAAGCTGTCGACGCGTGCCTTAAGATAGGACTATCAGCGAAAGCCCATCTTTAAAAAAAATATTGTTTCAGTAGTAGTGGTCGACCAAGGCTCTTCCTCGATTATTCAAGTCCTTGGTTTTTTTGGCTGTAACTTCAAAAATAATGCACCTACAAGGCTCCGCCTGCCATTTTTGTGATCCTCCTTCCATCCTCTTTAAGGACGTATAAGCACAATTTGACCGAAACACTTTCCATTTTTTGCCGAAATAAATTGCAAGGAGTATGTATTCCTCACCGTTTCCTCGATTTTCTATAATCGCCTGTAACTTTCGAACCACTGATCGAAACCTATGATAATCATACATTTTCTTGAAGCTGTCGACGCGTACCTTAGGATAGGACTATCAGCGAGAGCCCAGCTTTTAAAAAAATATTGTTTCAGTAGTAGTGGTCGACCAAGGCTCTTCCTCGATTTTTCAAGTCCTTGGTTTTTTGGCTGTAACTTCGAAAATAATGCACCTACAAGGCTCTGCCTGCGATTTTTGTGATCCTCTTTCCATCCTCTTTAAGCGTGTATAAGCACGAAGTCGACCGAAACACTTTCAATTTTTTGCCGAAATAAATTGCAAAGGGTATGTATTCCTTAGCGTTTCCTCGATTTTCTATAATCGCCTGTAACTTTCGAAACACCGATCGAAACCTATGATAATCATACATTTTCTTGAAGCTCTCGACGCGTTCCTTAAGATAGGACTATCAGCGAAAGCCCATTTTTAAAGAAAATATTGTTTCAGAAGTAGTGGTCGACCAAGGCTCTTTCTCGATTAATCAAGTCTTTGGTTTTTTGGCTGTAACTTCGAAAAAAATGCACCTACAAGGCTCTGCCTGCGATTTGTCTGATCCTCTTTCCATCCTCTTTAAGCGTGTATAAGCACTAGTCGACCGAAACGCTTTCTCTTTTTTGCCGAAATAAATTGCAAGGGGTATGTATTCCTTACCGTATCCTCGATTTTCTATAATCGCCTGTAACTTTCGAACCACCGATCGAAACCTATGATAATCATACATTTTCTTGAAGCTCTCGACGTGTACCTTATGATAGGACTATCAGCGAAAGCCCATCTTTAAAAAAAAATTGTTTCAGTTGTAGTGGTCGACCAAGGCTCTTCCTCGATTAATCAAGTCTTTGGTTTTTTGGCTGTAACTTCGAAAATAATGCACCTACAGGGCTCTGCCTGCGATTTGTGTGATCCTCTTTCCATCCTCTTAAAGCATGTATAAGCACAAGTCGACCGAAACACTATCCATTTTTTGCAGAAATAAATTGCAAGGGGTATGTATTCCTTACCGTTTCCTCGACTTGCTATAATCGCCTGTAACATTCGAAACACCGATCGAAACCTATGATAATCATACATTTTCTTGAAGCTCTCGACGCGTACCTTATAATAGGACTATCAGCGAAAGCCCATCTTTAAAAAAAAATTGTTTCAGTTGTAGTGGTCGACCAAGGCTCTTCCTCGATTAATCAAGTCTTTGGTTTTTTGGCTGTAACTTGGAAAATATTGCACTTAGAAGGCTCTGCCTGAGATTTTTGTGATCCTCTTTTCATCCTCTTTAAGCGTGTATAAGCACAAGTCCACCGAAACACGTTCCATTTTTTGCCGAAATAAATTGCAAGGGGTATGTATTCCTTACCGGTTCCTCGATTTTCTATAAACGCCTGTAACTTTCGAAACACCGATCGAAACCTATAATAATCATACATTTTCTTGAAGCTTTCGACGTGTACTTATGATAGGACTATTAGCGACAGCTCATCTTTTAAAAAAATATTGTTTCAGTAGTAGTGGTCGACCAAGGCTCTTCCTCGATTAATCAAGCCTTTGGTTTTTCGGCTGTAACTTGGAAAATAATGCACTTAGGAGGCTCTGCCTGCGATTTTTGGGATCCTCTTTCCATCCTCTTTAGGCACCTATAAGCACAAGTTGACCGAAACACTTTCCATTTTTTGCCGAAATAAATTGCAAGGAGTATGTATTCCTCACCGTTTCCTCGATTTTCTATAATCGCCTGTAACTTTCGAAACACCGATCGAAACCTATGATAATCATACATTTTCTTGAAGCTATCGACGCGTACCTTAAGATAGGACTATCAGCGAAACACCATCTTTACAAAAAAATTGTTTCAGTTGTATTGGTCGACCAAGGCTCTTCCTCGATTAATCAAGCCTTTGGTTTTTTGGCTGTAACTTCGAAAATATCGCACATAGGAGGCTCTGCCTTCGATTTTTGTGATCCTCTTTCCATCCTCTTTAAGCACGTATAAGGACAAGTTGACCGAAACACTTTCCATTTTTTGCCGAAAGAAATTGCAAGGGGTATGTATTCCTTACCGTTTCCTCGATTTTCTATAATCGCCTGTAACATTCGAAACACCGATCGAAACCTATTGTAATCATACATTTTCTTGAAGCTCTCGACGCGTGCCTTATGATAGGACTATCAGCGAAAGCCCATCTTTAAAAAAAAATTGTTTCAGTTGTAGTGGTCGACCAAGGCTCTTCCTCGATTAATCAAGTCTTTGGTTTTTTGGCTGTAACTTGGAAAATATTGCACTTACAAGGCTCTGTCTGAGATTTTTGTGATCCTCTTTCCATCCTCTTTAAGCGTGTATAAGCACAAGTCGACCGAAACACTTTCCATTTTTTGCCGAAATAAATTGCAAGGGGTATGAATTCCTTACCGTTTCCTCGATTTTCTATAATCGCCTGTAACTTTCGAACCACCGATCGAAACCTATGATAATCATACATTTTCTTGAAGCTTTCGACGCGTACTTAAGATAGGACTATTAGCGACAGCTCATCTTTTAAAAAAATATTGTTTCAGTAGTAGTGGTCGACCAAGGCTCTTCCTCGATTAATCAAGCCTTTGGTTTTTCGGCTGTAACTTAGAAAATAATGCACTTAGGAGGCTCTGCCTGCGATTTTTGGGATCCTCTTTCCATCCTCTTTAAGCACGTACAAGCACAAGTTGACCGAAACACTTTCCCTTTTTTGCCGAAATAAATTGCAAGGAGTATGTATTCCTCACCGTTTCCTCGATTTTCTATAATCGCCTGTAACTTTCGAAACACCGATCGAAACCTATGATAATCATACATTTTTTTGAAGCTGTCGACGCATACCCTAAGATAGGACTATCAGCGAAAGCCCATCTTTACAAAAAAATTGTTTCAGTTGTAGTGGTCGACGAAGGCTCTTCCTCGATTAATCAAGCCTTTGGTTTTTTGGCTGTAACTTCGAAAATATCGCACTTAGGACGCTCTGCCTGCGATTTTTGTGATCCTCTATCTTTCCTCTTTAAGCGTGTATAAGCACAAGTCGACCGAAACACTTTCCATTTTTTGCCAATATAAATTGCAAATGGTATGTATTCCTTACCGTTTCCTCGATTTTCTATAATCGCCTGTAACTTTCAAAACACCGATCGAAACCTATGATAATCGTACATTTTCTTGAAGCTGTCGACGCGTGCCTTAAGATAGGACTATCAGCGAAAGCCCACCTTTAAAAAAAATATTGTTTCAGTAGTAGTGGTCGACCAAGGCTCTTCCTCGATTATTCAAGTCCTTGGTTTTTTGGCTGTAACTTCGAAAATAATGCACTTACAAGTCTCTGCCTTCGATTTTTGTGATCCTCTTTTCATCCTCTTTAAGCGTGTATAAGCACAAGTCCCCCGAAACACGTTCCATTTTTTGCCGAAATAAATTGCAAGGGGTATGTATTCCTTACCGGTTCCTCGATTTTCTATAATCGCCTGTAACTTTCGAAACACCGATCGAAACCTATAATAATCATACATTTTCTTGAAGCTTTCGACGCGTACTTATGATAGGACTATTAGCGACAGCTCATCTTTTAAAAAAATATTGTTTCAGGAGTAGTGGTCGACCAAGGCTCTTCCTCGATTAATCAAGCCTTTGGTTTTTTAGCTGTAACTTCGAAAATATCGAACTTAGGAGGCTCTGCCTGCGATTTTTGTGATCCTCTTTCCATCCTCTTTAAGCACGTATAAGGACAAGTTGACCGAAACACTTTCCATTTTTTGCCGAAATAAATTGCAAGGAGTATGTATTCCTCACCGTTTCCCCGATTTTCTACAATCGCCTGTAACTTTCGAAACACCGATCGAAACCTATGATAATCATACATTTGCTTGAAGCTGTCGACGCGTACCTTAAGATAGGACTATCAGCGAAAGCCCATCTTTACAAAAAAAATTGTTTCAGTTGTAGTGGTCGACCAAGGCTCTTCCTCGATTAATCAAGCCTTTGGTTTTTCGGCTGTAACTTTGAAAATAATGCACTTAGGAGGCTCTGCCTGCGATTTTTGGGATCCTCTTTCCATCCTCTTTAAGCACGTATATGCACAAGTTGACCGAAACACTTTCCATTTTTTGCCGAAATAAATTGCAAGGAGTATGTATTCCTCACCGTTTCCTCGATTTTCTATAATCGCCTGTAACTTTCGAAACACCGATCGAAACCTATGATAATCATACATTTTCTTGAAGCTGTCGACGCGTACCTTAAGATAGGACTATCAGCGAAAGCCCATCTTTACAAAAAAATTGTTTCAGTTGTAGTGGTCGGCCAAGCCTCTTCCTCGATTAATCAAGCCTTTGGTTTTTTGGCTGTAACTTCGAAAATATCGCACTAAGGAGGCTCTGCCTGCGATTTTTGTGATCCTCTTTCTTTCCTCTTTAAGCGTGTATAAGCACAAGTCGACCGAAACACTTTCCATTTTTTGCCAATATAAATTGCAAGGGGTATGTATTCCTCACCGTTTCCTCGATTTTCTATAATCGCCTGTAACTTTCGAAACACCGATCGAAACCTATGATAATCATACATTTTCTTGAAGCTCTCGACGTGTACCTTATGATAGGACTATCAGCGAAAGCCCATCTTTAAAAAAAAATTGTTTCAGTTGTAGTGGTCGACCAAGGCTCTTCCTCGATTAATCAAGTCTTTGGTTTTTTGGCTGTAACTTCGAAAATAATGCACCTACAGGGCTCTGCCTGCGATTTGTGTGATCCTCTTTCCATCCTCTTAAAGCATGTATAAGCACAAGTCGACCGAAACACTATCCATTTTTTGCAGAAATAAATTGCAAGGGGTATGTATTCCTTACCGTTTCCTCGACTTGCTATAATCGCCTGTAACATTCGAAACACCGATCGAAACCTATGATAATCATACATTTTCTTGAAGCTCTCGACGCGTACCTTATAATAGGACTATCAGCGAAAGCCCATCTTTAAAAAAAAATTGTTTCAGTTTAGTGGTCGACCAAGGCTCTTCCTCGATTAATCAAGTCTTTGGTTTTTTGGCTGTAACTTCGAAAATAATGCACCTACAGGGCTCTGCCTGCGATTTGTGTGATCCTCTTTCCATCCTCTTAAAGCATGTATAAGCACAAGTCGACCGAAACACTATCCATTTTTTGCAGAAATAAATTGCAAGGGGTATGTATTCCTTACCGTTTCCTCGACTTGCTATAATCGCCTGTAACATTCGAAACACCGATCGAAACCTATGATAATCATACATTTTCTTGAAGCTCTCGACGCGTACCTTATAATAGGACTATCAGCGAAAGCCCATCTTTAAAAAAAAATTGTTTCAGTTGTAGTGGTCGACCAAGGCTCTTCCTCGATTAATCAAGTCTTTGGTTTTTTGGCTGTAACTTGGAAAATATTGCACTTAGAAGGCTCTGCCTGAGATTTTTGTGATCCTCTTTTCATCCTCTTTAAGCGTGTATAAGCACAAGTCCACCGAAACACGTTCCATTTTTTGCCGAAATAAATTGCAAGGGGTATGTATTCCTTACCGGTTCCTCGATTTTCTATAAACGCCTGTAACTTTCGAAACACCGATCGAAACCTATAATAATCATACATTTTCTTGAAGCTTTCGACGTGTACTTATGATAGGACTATTAGCGACAGCTCATCTTTTAAAAAAATATTGTTTCAGTAGTAGTGGTCGACCAAGGCTCTTCCTCGATTAATCAAGCCTTTGGTTTTTCGGCTGTAACTTGTAAAATAATGCACTTAGGAGGCTCTGCCTGCGATTTTTGTGATCCTCTTTCCATCCTCTTTAGGCACGTATAAGCACAAGTTGACCGAAACACTTTCCATTTTTTGCCGAAATAAATTGCAAGGAGTATGTATTCCTCACCGTTTCCTCGATTTTCTATAATCGCCTGTAACTTTCGAAACACCGATCAAAACCTATGATAATCGTACATTTTCTTGAAGCTGTCGACGCGTGCCTTAAGATAGGACTATCAGCGAAAGCCCATCTTTAAAAAAAATATTGTTTCAGTAGTAGTGGTCGACCAAGGCTCTTCCTCGATTATTCAAGTCCTTGGTTTTTTGGCTGTAACTTCGAAAATAATGCACTTACAAGTCTCTGCCTGCGATTTTTGTGATCCTCTTTTCATCCTCTTTAAGCGTGTATAAGCACAAGTCCACCGAAACACGTTCCATTTTTTGCCGAAATAAATTGCAAGGGGTATGTATTCCTTACCGGTTCCTCAATTTTCTATAATCGCCTGTAACTTTCGAAACACCGATCGAAACCTATAATAATCATACATTTTCTTGAAGCTTTCGACGCGTACTTATGATAGGACTATTAGCGACAGCTCATCTTTTAAAAAAATATTGTTTCAGGAGTAGTGGTCGACCAAGGCTCTTCCTCGATTAATCAAGCCTTTGGTTTTTCGGCTGTAACTTGGAAAATAATGCACTTAGGAGGCTCTGCCTGCGATTTTTGTGATCCTCTTTCCATCCTCTTTAGGCACGTATAAGCACAAGTTGACCGAAACACTTTCCATTTTTTGCCGAAATAAATTGCAAGGAGTATGTATTCCTCACCGTTTCCTCGATTTTCTATAATCGCCTGTAACTTTCGAAACACCGATCAAAACCTATGATAATCATACATTTTCTTGAAGCTATCGACGCGTACCTTAAGATAGGAATATCAGCGAAAGCCCATCTTTACAAAAAAATTGTTTCAGTTGTATTGGTCGACCAAGGCTCTTCCTCGATTAATCAAGCCTTTGGTTTTTTAGCTGTAACTTCGAAAATATCGCACTTAGGAGGCTCTGCCTGCGATTTTTGTGATCCTCTTTCCATCCTCTTTAAGCACGTATAAGGACAAGTTGACCGAAACACTTTCCATTTTTTGCCGAAATAAATTGCAAGGGGTATGTATTCCTTACCGGTTCCTCGATTTTCTATAAACGCCTGTAACTTTCGAAACACCGATCGAAACCTATAATAATCATACATTTTCTTGAAGCTTTCGACGTGTACTTATGATAGGACTATTAGTGACAGCTCATCTTTTAAAAAAATATTGTTTCAGTAGTAGTTGTCGACCAAGGCTCTTCCTCGATTAATCAAGCCTTTGGTTTTTCGGCTGTAACTTGGAAAATAATGCACTTAGGAGGCTCTGCCTGCGATTTTTGGGATCCTCTTTCCATCCTCTTTAGGCACCTATAAGCACAAGTTGACCGAAACACTTTCCATTTTTTGCCGAAATGAATTGCAAGGAGTATGTATTCCTCACCGTTTCCTCGATTTTCTATAATCGCCTGTAACTTTCGAAACACCGATCGAAACCTATGATAATCATACATTTTCTTGAAGCTATCGACGCGTACCTTAAGATAGGACTATCAGCGAAAGACCATCTTTACAAAAAAATTGTTTCAGTTGTATTGGTCGACCAAGGCTCTTCCTCGATTAATCAAGCCTTTGGTTTTTTGGCTGTAACTTCGAAAATATCGCACATAGGAGGCTCTGCCTTCGATTTTTGTGATCCTCTTTCCATCCTCTTTAAGCACGTATAAGGACGAGTTGACCGAAACACTTTCCATTTTTTGCCGAAAGAAATTGCAAGGGGTATGTATTCCTTACCGTTTCCTCGATTTTCTATAATCGCCTGTAACATTCGAAACACCGATCGAAACCTATTGTAATCATACATTTTCTTGAAGCTCTCGACGCGTACCTTATGATAGGACTATCAGCGAAAGCCCATCTTTAAAAAAAATATTGTTTCAGTAGTAGTGGTCGACCAAGGCTCTTCCTCGATTATTCAAGTCCTTGGTTTTTTGGCTGTAACTTCGAAAATAATGCACTTACAAGTCTCTCCCTGCGATTTTTGTGATCCCCTTTTCATCCTCTTTAAGCGTGTATAAGCACAAGTCCACCGAAACACGTTCCATTTTTTGCCGAAATAAATTGCAAGGGGTATGTATTCCTTACCGGTTCCTCGATTTTCTATAATCGCCTGTAACTTTCGAAACACCGATCGAAACCTATAATAATCATACATTTTCTTGAAGCTTTCGACGTGTGCTTATGATAGGACTATTAGCGACAGCTCATCTTTTAAAAAAATATTGTTTCAGTAGTAGTGGTCGACCAAGGCTCTTCCTCGATTAATCAAGCCTTTGGTTTTTCGGCTGTAACTTGGAAAATAATGCACTTAGGAGGCTCTGCCTGCGATTTTTGGGCTCCTCTTTCCATCCTCTTTAGGCACGTATAAGCACAAGTCCACCGAAACACGTTCCATTTTTTGCCGAAATAAATTGCAAGGAGTATGTATTCCTCACCGTTTCCTCGATTTTCTATAATCGCCTGTAACTTTCGAAACACCGATCGAAACCTATAATAATCATACATTTTCTTGAAGCTTTCGACGCGTACTTATGATAGGACTATTAGCGACAGCTCATCTTTTAAAAAAATATTGTTTCAGTAGTAGTGGTCGACCAAGGCTCTTCCTCGATTAATCAAGCCTTTGGTTTTTCGGCTGTAACTTGGAAAACAATGCACTTAGGAGGCTCTGCCTGCGATTTTTGGGATCCTCTTTCCATCCTCTTTTGGCACGTATAAGCACAAGTTGACCGAAACACTTTCCATTTTTTGCCGAAATAAATTGCAAGGAGTATGTATTCCTCACCGTTTCCTCGATTTTCTATAATCGCCTGTAACTTTCGAAACACCGATCGAAACCTATGATAATCATACATTTTCTTGAAGCTATCGACGCGTACCTTAAGATAGGACTATCAGCGAAAGCCTATCTTTACAAAAAAATTGTTTCAGTTGTATTGGTCGACCAAGGCTCTTCCTCGATTAATCAAGCCTTTGGTTTTTTGGCTGTAACTTCGAAAATATCGCACTTAGGAGGCTCTGCCTGCGATTTTTGTGATCCTCTTTCCATCCTCTTTAAGCACGTATAAGGACAAGTTGACCGAAACACTTTCCATTTTTTGCCGAAATAAATTGCAAGGAGTATGTATTCCTCACCGTTTCCCCGATTTTCTACAATCGCCTGTAACTTTCGAAACACCGATCGAAACCTATGATAATCATACATTTTCTTGAAGCTGTCGACGCGTGCCTTAAGATAGGACTATCAGCGAAAGCCCATCTTTAAAAAAAATATTGTTTCAGTAGTAGTGGTCGACCAAGGCTCTTCCTCGATTATTCAAGTCCTTGGTTTTTTGGCTGTAACTTCGAAAATAATGCACTTACAAGTCTCTGCCTGCGATTTTTGTGATCCTCTTTTCATCCTCTTTAAGCGTGTATAAGCACAAGTCCCCCGAAACACGTTCCATTTTTTGCCGAAATAAAATGCAAGGGGTATGTATTCCTTACCGGTTCCTCGATTTTCTATAATCGCCTGTAACTTTCGAAACACCGATCGAAACCTATAATAATCATACATTTTCTTGAAGCTTTCGACGCGTACTTATGATAGGACTATTAGCGACAGCTCATCTTTTAAAAAAATATTGTTTCAGGAGTAGTGGTCGACCAAGGCTCTTCCTCGATTAATCAAGCCTTTGGTTTTTCGGCTGTAACTTGGAAAATAATGCACTTAGGAGGCTCTGCCTGCGATTTTTGTGATCCTCTTTCCATCCTCTTTAGGCACGTATAAGCACAAGTTGACCGAAACACTTTCCATTTTTTGCCGAAATAAATTGCAAGGAGTATGTATTCCTCACCGTTTCCTCGATTTTCTATAATCGCCTGTAACTTTCGAAACACCGATCAAAACCTATGATAATCATACATTTTCTTGAAGCTATCGACGCGTACCTTAAGATAGGAATATCAGCGAAAGCCCATCTTTACAAAAAAATTGTTTCAGTTGTATTGGTCGACCAAGGCTCTTCCTCGATTAATCAAGCCTTTGGTTTTTTAGCTGTAACTTCGAAAATATCGCACTTAGGAGGCTCTGCCTGCGATTTTTGTGATCCTCTTTCCATCCTCTTTAAGCACGTATAAGGACAAGTTGACCGAAACACTTTCCATTTTTTGCCGAAATAAATTGCAAGGAGTATGTATTCCTCACCGTTTCCCCGATTTTCTACAATCGCCTGTAACTTTCGAAACACCGATCGAAACCTATGATAATCATACATTTTCTTGAAGCTGTCGACGCGTACCTTAAGATAGGACTATCAGCGAAAGCCCATCTTTACAAAAAAAATTGTTTCAGTTGTAGTGGTCGACCAAGGCTCTTCCTCGATTAATCAAGCCTTTGGTTATTCGGCTGTAACTTTGAAAATAATGCACTTAGGAGGCTCTGCCTGCGATTTTTGGGATCCTCTTTCCATCCTCTTTAAGCACGTATATGCACAAGTTGACCGAAACACTTTCCATTTTTTGCCGAAATAAATTGCAAGGAGTATGTATTCCTCACCGTTTCCTCGATTTTCAATAATCGCCTGTAACTTTCGAAACACCGATCGAAACCTATGATAATCATACATTTTCTTGAAGCTGTCGACGCGTACCTTAAGATAGGACTATCAGCGAAAGCCCATCTTTACAAAAAAATTGTTTCAGTTGTAGTGGTCGACCAAGGCTCTTCCTCGATTAATCAAGCCTTTGGTTTTTCGGCTGTAACTTGGAAAATAATGCACTTAGGAGGCTCTGCCTGCGATTTTTGGGCTCCTCTTTCCATCCTCTTTAGGCACGTATAAGCACAAGTCCACCGAAACACGTTCCATTTTTTGCCGAAATAAATTGCAAGGAGTATGTATTCCTCACCGTTTCCTCGATTTTCTATAATCGCCTGTAACTTTCGAAACACCGATCGAAACCTATAATAATCATACATTTTCTTGAAGCTTTCGACGCGTACTTATGATAGGACTATTAGCGACAGCTCATCTTTTAAAAAAATATTGTTTCAGTAGTAGTGGTCGACCAAGGCTCTTCCTCGATTAATCAAGCCTTTGGTTTTTCGGCTGTAACTTGGAAAACAATGCACTTAGGAGGCTCTGCCTGCGATTTTTGGGATCCTCTTTCCATCCTCTTTTGGCACGTATAAGCACAAGTTGACCGAAACACTTTCCATTTTTTGCCGAAATAAATTGCAAGGAGTATGTATTCCTCACCGTTTCCTCGATTTTCTATAATCGCCTGTAACTTTCGAAACACCGATCGAAACCTATGATAATCATACATTTTCTTGAAGCTATCGACGCGTACCTTAAGATAGGACTATCAGCGAAAGCCTATCTTTACAAAAAAATTGTTTCAGTTGTATTGGTCGACCAAGGCTCTTCCTCGATTAATCAAGCCTTTGGTTTTTTGGCTGTAACTTCGAAAATATCGCACTTAGGATGCTCTGCCTGCGATTTTTGTGATCCTCTTTCCATCCTCTTTAAGCACGTATAAGGACAAGTTGACCGAAACACTTTCCATTTTTTGCCGAAATAAATTGCAAGGAGTATGTATTCCTCACCGTTTCCCCGATTTTCTACAATCGCCTGTAACTTTCGAAACACCGATCGAAACCTATGATAATCATACATTTTCTTGAAGCTGTCGACGCGTGCCTTAAGATAGGACTATCAGCGAAAGCCCATCTTTAAAAAAAATATTGTTTCAGTAGTAGTGGTCGACCAAGGCTCTTCCTCGATTATTCAAGTCCTTGGTTTTTTGGCTGTAACTTCGAAAATAATGCACTTACAAGTCTCTGCCTGCGATTTTTGTGATCCTCTTTTCATCCTCTTTAAGCGTGTATAAGCACAAGTCCCCCGAAACACGTTCCATTTTTTGCCGAAATAAAATGCAAGGGGTATGTATTCCTTACCGGTTCCTCGATTTTCTATAATCGCCTGTAACTTTCGAAACACCGATCGAAACCTATAATAATCATACATTTTCTTGAAGCTTTCGACGCGTACTTATGATAGGACTATTAGCGACAGCTCATCTTTTAAAAAAATATTGTTTCAGGAGTAGTGGTCGACCAAGGCTCTTCCTCGATTAATCAAGCCTTTGGTTTTTCGGCTGTAACTTGGAAAATAATGCACTTAGGAGGCTCTGCCTGCGATTTTTGTGATCCTCTTTCCATCCTCTTTAGGCACGTATAAGCACAAGTTGACCGACACACTTTCCATTTTTTGCCGAAATAAATTGCAAGGAGTATGTATTCCTCACCGTTTCCTCGATTTTCTATAATCGCCTGTAACTTTCGAAACACCGATCAAAACCTATGATAATCATACATTTTCTTGAAGCTATCGACGCGTACCTTAAGATAGGAATATCAGCGAAAGCCCATCTTTACAAAAAAATTGTTTCAGTTGTATTGGTCGACCAAGGCTCTTCCTCGATTAATCAAGCCTTTGGTTTTTTAGCTGTAACTTCGAAAATATCGCACTTAGGAGGCTCTGCCTGCGATTTTTGTGATCCTCTTTCCATCCTCTTTAAGCACGTATAAGGACAAGTTGACCGAAACACTTTCCATTTTTTGCCGAAATAAATTGCAAGGAGTATGTATTCCTCACCGTTTCCCCGATTTTCTACAATCGCCTGTAACTTTCGAAACACCGATCGAAACCTATGATAATCATACATTTTCTTGAAGCTGTCGACGCGTACCTTAAGATAGGACTATCAGCGAAAGCCCATCTTTACAAAAAAAATTGTTTCAGTTGTAGTGGTCGACCAAGGCTCTTCCTCGATTAATCAAGCCTTTGGTTATTCGGCTGTAACTTTGAAAATAATGCACTTAGGAGGCTCTGCCTGCGATTTTTGGGATCCTCTTTCCATCCTCTTTAAGCACGTATATGCACAAGTTGACCGAAACACTTTCCATTTTTTGCCGAAATAAATTGCAAGGAGTATGTATTCCTCACCGTTTCCTCGATTTTCAATAATCGCCTGTAACTTTCGAAACACCGATCGAAACCTATGATAATCATACATTTTCTTGAAGCTGTCGACGCGTACCTTAAGATAGGACTATCAGCGAAAGCCCATCTTTACAAAAAAATTGTTTCAGTTGTAGTGGTCGACCAAGGCTCTTCCTCGATTAATCAAGCCTTTGGTTTTTTGGCTGTAACTTCGAAAATATCGCACTAAGGAGGCTCTGCCTGCGATTTTTGTGATCCTCTTTCTTTCCTCTTTAAGCGTGTATAAGCACAAGTCGACCGAAACACTTTCCATTTTTTGCCAATATAAATTGCAAGGGGTATGTATTCCTCACCGTTTCCTCGATTTTCTATAATCGCCTGTAACTTTCGAAACACCGATCGAAACCTATGATAATCATACATTTTCTTGAAGCTCTCGACGTGTACCTTATGATAGGACTATCAGCGAAAGCCCATCTTTAAAAAAAAATTGTTTCAGTTGTAGTGGTCGACCAAGGCTCTTCCTCGATTAATCAAGTCTTTGGTTTTTTGGCTGTAACTTCGAAAATAATGCACCTACAGGGCTCTGCCTGCGATTTGTGTGATCCTCTTTCCATCCTCTTAAAGCATGTATAAGCACAAGTCGACCGAAACACTATCCATTTTTTGCAGAAATAAATTGCAAGGGGTATGTATTCCTTACCGTTTCCTCGACTTGCTATAATCGCCTGTAACATTCGAAACACCGATCGAAACCTATGATAATCATACATTTTCTTGAAGCTCTCGACGCGTACCTTATAATAGGACTATCAGCGAAAGCCCATCTTTAAAAAAAAATTGTTTCAGTTTAGTGGTCGACCAAGGCTCTTCCTCGATTAATCAAGTCTTTGGTTTTTTGGCTGTAACTTGGAAAATATTGCACTTAGGAGGCTCTGCCTGCGATTTTTTTGATCCTCTTTCCATTCTCTTTAAGCGTGTATAAGCACGAAGTCGAACGAAACACTTTCTATTTTTTGCCGAAATAAATTGCAAGGGGTATGTATTCCTTACCGTTTCCTCGATTTTCTATAATCGCCTGTAACATTCGAAACACCGATCGAAACCTATGGTAATCATACATTTTCTTGAAGCTCTCGACGCGTACCTTAAGATAGGACTATCAGCGAAAGCCCATCTTTAAAAAAAAATTGTTTCAGTTGTAGTGGTCGACCAAGGCTCTTCCTCGATTAATCAAGTCTTTGGTTTTTTGGCTGTAACTTGGAAAATATTGCACTTAGAAGGCTCTGCCTGAGATTTTTGTGATCCTCTTTTCATCCTCTTTAAGCGTGTATAAGCACAAGTCCACCGAAACACGTTCCATTTTTTGCCGAAATAAATTGCAAGGGGTATGTATTCCTTACCGGTTCCTCGATTTTCTATAAACGCCTGTAACTTTCGAAACACCGATCGAAACCTATAATAATCATACATTTTCTTGAAGCTTTCGACGTGTACTTATGATAGGACTATTAGCGACAGCTCATCTTTTAACAAAATATTGTTTCAGGAGTAGTGGTCGACCAAGGCTCTTCCTCGATTAATCAAGCCTTTGGTTTTTCGGCTGTAACTTGGAAAATAATGCACTTAGGAGGCTCTGCCTGCGATTTTTGTGATCCTCTTTCCATCCTCTTTAAGCACGTATAAGGACAAGTTGACCGAAACACTTTCCATTTTTTGCCGAAATAAATTGCAAGGAGTATGTATTCCTCACCGTTTCCCCGATTTTCTACAATCGCCTGTAACTTTCGAAACACCGATCGAAACCTATGATAATCATACATTTTCTTGAAGCTGTCGACGCGTACCTTAAGATAGGACTATCAGCGAAAGCCCATCTTTACAAAAAAAATTGTTTCAGTTGTAGGGGTCGACCAAGGCTCTTCCTCGATTAATCAAGCCTTTGGTTTTTCGGCTGTAACTTTGAAAATAATGCACTTAGGAGGCTCTGCCTGCGATTTTTGGGCTCCTCTTTCCATCCTCTTTAGGCACGTATAAGCACAAGTCCACCGAAACACGTTCCATTTTTTGCCGAAATAAATTGCAAGGAGTATGTATTCCTCACCGTTTCCTCGATTTTCTATAATCGCCCGTAACTTTCGAAACACCGATCGAAACCTATGATAATCATACATTTTCTTGAAGCTATCAACGCGTACCTTAAGATAGGAATATCAGCGAAAGCCCATCTTTACAAAAAAATTGTTTCAGTTGTATTGGTCGACCAAGGCTCTTCCTCGATTAATCAAGCCTTTGGTTTTTTAGCTGTAACTTCGAAAATATCGCACTTAGGAGGCTCTGCCTGCGATTTTTGTGATCCTCTTTCCATCCTCTTTAAGCACGTATAAGGACAAGTTGACCGAAACACTTTCCATTTTTTGCCGAAATAAATTGCAAGGAGTATGTATTCCTCACAGTTTCCCCGATTTTCTACAATCGCCTGTAACTTTCGAAACACCGATCGAAACCTATGATAATCATACATTTTCTTGAAGCTGTCGACGCGTACCTTAAGATAGGACTATCAGCGAAAGCCCATCTTTACAAAAAAAATTGTTTCAGTTGTAGGGGTCGACCAAGGCTCTTCCTCGATTAATCAAGCCTTTGGTTTTTCGGCTGTAACTTTAAAAATAATGCACTTAGGAGGCTCTGCCTGCGATTTTTGGGATCCTCTTTCCATCCTCTTTAAGCACGTATATGCACAAGTTGACCGAAACACTTTCCATTTTTTGCCGAAATAAATTGCAAGGAGTATGTATTCCTCACCGTTTCCTCGATTTTCTATAATCGCCTGTAACTTTCGAAACACCGATCGAAACCTATGATAATCATACATTTTCTTGAAGCTGTCGACGCGTACCTTAAGATAGGACTATCAGCGAAAGCCCATCTTTACAAAAAAATTGTTTCAGTTGTAGTGGTCGACCAAGGCTCTTCCTCGATTAATCAAGCCTTTGGTTTTTTGGCTGTAACTTCGAAAATATCGCACTAAGGAGGCTCTGCCTGCGATTTTTGTGATCCTCTTTCCATTCTCTTTAAGCGTGTATAAGCACGAAGTCGAACGAAACACTTTCTATTTTTTGCCGAAATAAATTGCAAGGGGTATGTATTCCTTACCGTTTCCTCGATTTTCTATAATCGCCTGTAACATTCGAAACACCGATCGAAACCTATGATAATCATACATTTTCTTGAAGCTCTCGACGCGTACCTTATAATAGGACTATCAGCGAAAGCCCATCTTTAAAAAAAAATTGTTTCAGTTGTAGTGGTCGACCAAGGCTCTTCCTCGATTAATCAAGTCTTTGGTTTTTTGGCTGTAACTTGGAAAATATTGCACTTAGAAGGCTCTGCCTGAGATTTTTGTGATCCTCTTTTCATCCTCTTTAAGCGTGTATAAGCACAAGTCCACCGAAACACGTTCCATTTTTTGCCGAAATAAATTGCAAGGGGTATGTATTCCTCACCGTTTCCTCGATTTTCTATAATCGCCTGTAACTTTCGAAACACCGATCGAAACCTATAATAATCATACATTTTCTTGAAGCTTTCGACGTGTACTTATGATAGGACTATTAGCGACAGCTCAACTTTTAAAAAAATATTGTTTCAGTAGTAGTGGTCGACCAAGGCTCTTCCTCGATTAATCAAGCCTTTGGTTTTTCGGCTGTAACTTGGAAAATAATGCACTTAGGAGGCTCTGCCTGCGATTTTTGGGATCCTCTTTCCATCCTCTTTAGGCACGTATAAGCACAAGTTGACCGAAACACTTTCCATTTTTTGCCGAAATAAATTGCAAGGAGTATGTATTCCTCACCGTTTCCTCGATTTTCTATAATCGCCTGTAACTTTCGAAACACCGATCGAAACCTATGATAATCATACATTTTCTTGAAGCTATCGACGCGTACCTTAAGATAGGACTATCAGCGAAAGACCATCTTTACAAAAAAATTGTTTCAGTTGTATTGGTCGACCAAGGCTCTTCCTCGATTAATCAAGCCTTTGGTTTTTTGGCTGTAACTTCGAAAATATCGCACATAGGAGGCTCTGCCTGCGATTTTTGTGATCCTCTTTCCATCCTCTTTAAGCACGTATAAGGACAAGTTGACCGAAACACTTTCCATTTTTTGCCGAAATAAATTGCAAGGAGTATGTATTCCTCACCGTTTCCCCGATTTTCTACAATCGCCTGTAACTTTCGAAACACCGATCGAAACCTATGATAATCATACATTTTCTTGAAGCTGTCGACGCGTACCTTAAGATAGGACTATCAGCGAAAGCCCATCTTTACAAAAAAAATTGTTTCAGTTGTAGTGGTCGACCAAGGCTCTTCCTCGATTAATCAAGCCTTTGGTTTTTCGGCTGTAACTTTGAAAATAATGCACTTAGGAGGCTCTGCCTGCGATTTTTGGGATCCTCTTTCCATCCTCTTTAAGCACGTATAAGCACAAGTTGACCGAAACACTTTCCCTTTTTTGCCGAAATAAATTGCAAGGAGTATGTATTCCTCACCGTTTCCTCGATTTTCTATAATCGCCTGTAACTTTCGAAACACCGATCGAAACCTATGATAATCATACATTTTTTTGAAGCTGTCGACGCATACCCTAAGATAGGACTATCAGCGAAAGCCCATCTTTACAAAAAAATTGTTTCAGTTGTAGTGGTCGACCAAGGCTCTTCCTCGATTAATCAAGCCTTTGGTTTTTCGGCTGTAACTTTGAAAATAATGCACTTAGGAGGCTCTGCCTGCGATTTTTGGGATCCTCTTTCCATCCTCTTTAAGCACGTATAAGCACAAGTTGACCGAAACACTTTCCATTTTTTGCCGAAATAAATTGCAAGGAGTATGTATTCCTCACCGTTTCCTCGATTTTCTATAATCGCCTGTAACTTTCGAAACACCGATCGAAACCTATGATAATCATACATTTTCTTGAAGCTGTCGACGCGTACCTTAAGATAGGACTATCAGCGAAAGCCCATCTTTACAAAAAAATTGTTTCAGTTGTAGTGGTCGACCAAGGCTCTTCCTCGATTAATCAAGCCTTTGGTTTTTTGGCTGTAACTTCGAAAATATCGCACTAAGGAGGCTCTGCCTGCGATTTTTGTGATCCTCTTTCTTTCCTCTTTAAGCGTGTATAAGCACAAGTCGACCGAAACACTTTCCATTTTTTGCCAATATAAATTGCAAGGGGTATGTATTCCTTACCGTTTCCTCGATTTTCTATAATCGCCTGCAACTTTCAAAACACCGATCGAAACCTATGATAATCGTACATTTTCTTGAAGCTGTCGACGCGTGCCTTAAGATAGGACTATCAGCGAAAGCCCATCTTTACAAAAAAATTGTTTCAGTTGTAGTGGTCGACGAAGGCTCTTCCTCGATTAATCAAGCCTTTGGTTTTTTGGCTGTAACTTCGAAAATATCGCACTTAGGACGCTCTGCCTGCGATTTTTGTGATCCTCTATCTTTCCTCTTTAAGCGTGTATAAGCACGAAGTCGATCGAAACACTTTCTATTTTTTGCCGAAATAAATTGCAAGGGGTATGTATTCCTTACCGTTTCCTCGATTTTCTATAATCGCCTGTAACATTCGAAACACCGATCGAAACCTATGGTAATCATACATTTTCTTGAATCTCTCGACGCGTACCTTATGATAGGACTATCAGCGAAAGCCCATCTTTAAAAAAAAATTGTTTCAGTTGTAGTGGTCGACCAAGGCTCTTCCTCGATTAATCAAGTCTTTGGTTTTTTGGCTGTAACTTGGAAAATATTGCACTTAGAAGGCTCTGCCTGAGATTTTTGTGATCCTCTTTTCATCCTCTTTAAGCGTGTATAAGCACAAGTCCACCGAAACACGTTCCATTTTTTGCCGAAATAAATTGCAAGGGGTATGTATTCCTTACCGGTTCCTCGATTTTCTATAATCGCCTGTAACTTTCGAAACACCGATCGAAACCTATAATAATCATACATTTTCTTGAAGCTTTCGACGTGTACTTATGATAGGACTATTAGCGACAGCTCATCTTTTAAAAAAATATTGTTTCAGTAGTAGTGGTCGACCAAGGCTCTTCCTCGATTAATCAAGCCTTTGGTTTTTCGGCTGTAACTTGGAAAATAATGCACTTAGGAAGCTCTGCCTGCGATTTTTGGGATCCTCTTTCCATCCTCTTTAGGCACGTATAAGCACAAGTTGACCGAAACACTTTCCATTTTTTGCCGAAATAAATTGCAAGGGGTATGTATTCCTTACCGGTTCCTCGATTTTCCATAATCGCCTGTAACTTTCGAAACACCGATCGAAACCTATGATAATCATACATTTTCTTGAAGCTGTCGACGCGTACCATAAGATAGGACTATCAGCGAAAGCCCATGTTTAAAAAAAATATTGTATTAGTAGCAGTGGTCGACCAAGGCTCTTCCTCGATTAATCAAGTCTTTGGTTTTTTGGCTGTAAGTTCGAAAATATTGCACCTACAAGGCTCTGCATGCGATTTGTCTGATCCTCTTTCTATCCTCTTTAAGCATGTATAAGCACAAATCGACCGAAACACTTTCCATTTTTTGCCGAAATTAATTGCAAGGGGTATGTGTTCCTTACCGTTTCCTCGATTTTCTATAATCGCCTGTAACTTTCGAAACACCGATCGAAACGTATGATAATCATACATTTTCTTGAAGCTGCCGACGCGTACCTTAAGATAGGACTATCAGCGAAAGCCCATCTTTACAAAAAAATTGTTTCAGTTGTAGTGGTCGACCAAGGCTTTTCCTCGATTAATCAAGCCTTTGGTTTTTTGGCTGTAACTTCGAAAATATCGCACTAAGGAGGCTCTGCCTGCGATTTTTGTGATCCTCTTTCTTTCCTCTTTAAGCGTGTATAAGCACAAGTCGACCGAAACACTTTCCATTTTTTGCCAATATAAATTGCAAGGGGTATGTATTCCTTACCGTTTCCTCGATTTTCTATAATCGCCTGCAACTTTCAAAACACCGATCGAAACCTATGATAATCGTACATTTTCTTTAAGCTGTCGACGCGTGCCTTAAGATAGGACTATCAGCGAAAGCCCATCTTTAAAAAAAATATTGTTTCAGTAGTAGTGGTCGACCAAGGCTCTTCCTCGATTAATCAAGCCTTTGGTTTTTCGGCTGTAACTTTGAAAATAATGCACTTAGGAGGCTCTACCTGCGATTTTTGGGATCCTCCTTCCATCCTCTTTAAGCACGTATAAGCACAAGTTGACCGAAACACTTTCCATTTTTTGCCGAAGTAAATTGCAAGGAGTATGTATTCCTCACCGTTTCCTCGATTTTCTATAATTGCCTGTAACTTTCAAAACACCGATCGAAACCTATGATAATCATACATTTTCTTGAAGCTGTCGACGCGTACCTTAGGATAGTACTATCAGCGAAAGCCCAGCTTTTAAAAAAATATTGTTTCAGTAGTAGTGGTCGACCAAGGCTCTTCCTCGATTAATCAAGCCTTTGGTTTTTCGGCTGTAACTTTGAAAATAATGCACTTAGGAGGCTCTGCCTGCGATTTTTGGGATCTTCTTTCCATCCTCTTTAAGCATGTGTAAGCACAAGTCGACCGAAACACTTTCCATTTTTTGCCGAAATAAATTGCAAGGGGTGTGTGTTCCTTACCGTTTCCTCGATTTTCTATAATCGCCTGTAACTTTCGAACCACCGATCGAAACCTATGATAATCATTCATTTTCTTGAAGCTGTCGACGCGTACCTTAAGATAGGACTATCAGCGAAAGCCCATCTTTAAAAAAAATATTGTATCAGTAGTAGTGGTCGACCAAGGCTCTTCCTCGATTAATCAAGTCTTTGGTTTTTTGTCTGTAACTTCGAAAATAATGCACCTACAAGCCTCTGCCTGCGATTTTTGTGATCCTCTTTCCATCCTCTTTAAGCATGTATAAGCACAAGTCGACCGAAACATTTTCTATTTTTTGCCGAAATAAATTGCAAGGGGTATGTATTCCTTACCGTTTCCTCGATTTTCTATAATCGCCTGTAACTTTCGAAACACCGATCGAAACCTATGATAAATACACATTTTCTTGAAGCTCTCGACGTATACTTTAAGATTGGACTATCAGCAAAAGCCCTTCTTTAAAAAAAATAATGTTTCAGTGGTAGTGGTTGACCAAGGCTCTTCCTCGATTAATGAAGTCTTGGGTTTTTTGGCTGTAACTTGGAAAATAATGCACTTAGGAGGCTCTGCCTGCGATTTTTTTGATCCTCTTTCCATCCTCTTTAAGCGTGTATAAGCACAAGCCGACCGAAACACTTTCTATTTTTTGCCGAAATAAATTGCAAGGGGTATGTATTCCTTATCGTTTCCTCGATTTTATATAATCGCCTGTAACTTTCGAAACACCGATCGAAACCTATGATAATCACACATTCTCTTGAAGCTCTCGACGCGTACCTTAAGATAGGACTATCAGCGACAGACCATCTTTAAAAAAAATATTGTTTCACTAGTATTGGTCGTCCAAGGCTCTTCCTCGATTAGTCAAGTCTTTGGTTTTTTGGCTGTAACTTCGAAAATAATGCACCTACAAGGCTCTGCCTGCGATTTGTCTGATCCTCTTTCCATCCTCTTTAAGCGTGTATCAGCACGAAGTCGACCGAAACACTTTCTATTTTTTGCCGAAATAAATTGCAAGGGGTATGTATTCCTTACCGTTTCCCCGATTTTCCATAATCGCCTGTAACTTTCGAAACACCGATCGAAACCTATGATAATCACACATTTTCTTGAAGCTCTCGACGCATACCTTAAGATTGGACTATCAGCGAAAGCCCATCTTTAAAAAAAAATGGTTTCAGTTGTAGTGGTCGACCAAGGCTCTTCCTCGATTAATCAAGCCTTTGGTTTTTTCGCTGTAACTTCGAAAATAATGCACCTACAAGGCTCTGCCTGCGATTTTTGTGATCCTCTTTCCATCCTCTTTAAGCATGTATAAGCACAAGTCGACCGAAACACTTTCTATTTTTTGCCGAAATAAATTGCAAGGGGTATGTATTCCTTACCGTTTCCTCGATTTTCTATAATCGCCTGTAACTTTCGAAACACCGATCGAAACCTATGATAATCACACATTATCTTGAAGCTCTCGACGCGTACCTTATGATAGGACTATCAGCGAAAGCCCTTCTTTAAAGAAAAATATTGTTTCAGTAGTAGTGGTCGACCAAGGCTCTTCCTCGATTAATCAAGTCTTTGGTTTTTTGGCTGTAACTTCGAAAATAATGCACTTAGAAGGCTCTGCCTGCGATTTTTGTGATCCTCTTGCCATCCTCTTTAAGCGTGTATAAGTACAAGTCGACCGAAACACTTTCTATTTTTTGCCGAAATAAATTGCAAGGGGTATGTGTTCCTTACCGTTTCCTCGATTTTCTATAATCGCCTGTAACTTTCGAAACACCGATCGAAACCTATGATAATTACACATTTTCTTGAAGCTCTCGACGCATACTTTAAGATTGGACTATCAGCGAAAGCCCATCTTTAAAAAAAATATTGTATTAGTAGCAGTGGTCGACCAAGGCTCTTCCTCGATTAATCAAGTCTTTGGTTTTTTGGCTGTAAGTTCGAAAATATTGCACCTACAAGGCTCTGCATGCGATTTGTCTGATCCTCTTTCTATCCTCTTTAAGCATGTATAAGCACAAATCGACCGAAACACTTTCCATTTTTTGCCGAAATAAATTGCAAGGGGTATGTATTCCTCACCGTTTCCTCGATTTTCTATAATCGCCTGTAACTTTCGAAACACGGATCGAAACCTATGATAATCATACATTTTCTTGAAGCTCTCGACGCGTACCTTATGATAGGACTATCAGCGAAAGCCCATCTTTAAAAAAAAATTGTTTCAGTTGTAGTGGTCGACCAAGGCTCTTCCTCGATTAATCAAGTCTTTGGTTTTTTGGCTGTAACTTGGAAAATATTGCACTTAGAAGGCTCTGTCTGAGATTTTTGTGATCCTCTTTCCATCCTCTTTAAGGGGTCTGGCCACCATGTGCGTTCGCCAGATGAGTACTATTTTAAAAATTTTATAAACGCGAAAATATAGCACAAAATATTTTTATTTTTTGTCACATACTAGAAAACGGTTTAGTGAACAAGTGAAAAAAATTTTGTGAAAAAAAAATAAAAAATACCGGCGTTTCGTTCATTTTTGTGAAGGCTCTCGGCACGAAACGCACGTGGGCGGTACCATCGTTACCTGCTTCATTTTGCATCTGAAAAAAAAAATAAAAAATTAGCTTATTCCTGGATCGTATTGCTAGAGCGTAACGTGGGGAAATTTTTTTTTTTACATTAGGGAAAAAATGGTGAGCCGAAGAATTTTTTTTCACGATTTTCACCGAAATTTCACGAGAAAAAACGTCATAAAAAAAAAACTAATCAAGTAATCGCAAAAATCCCACGTTACGCTTTAGATAATGTATCTAGAAGTATTGTGTCCAAAATTCGCAGCAATCGGACCGCTAGTTTACGAGATTTTCGTGGTACCGTTTCGAAAAATATAGTTTCGAGATAATCGCAAAAGAAAGTAAACGTGCGGTTATTCGACTGACGGCGCGGTTTTTGTGAGTCTTACCTTCAATCAGCGATTCCTGGTCCATACATGTCCTCTTCGGCAGCTGTTTGAGCATCCTGGGCGTCTTTTTGCGAAGATCTACGTGCTTGGCGTGCTTCTTTCGTACTTTTTTGCGCTCGGACATTTGCTGTAGCGCAACGTTCCTCGTCGACTGCCCTACAGAAATCGTAGCAGCGATCTCCGATGCTTAGATCCATCAGTTTCATCATCAGCAAAATACTATTGTACCCATCGTTGAAAGTGCTGATAGCAATGTAACTGGCAATTTCGACGGTTTTCGCACCGCTGGAACTCGTTTTTGGAGCCATTGACCAGATGACGGAGTTGACGCTTTCGTTGGCGTTTTGCGTGAAGCCTCCTTCGCACCGTTCTAACAATTCATCTGAAGTGAGGTCCTCATAAACAGGTCGAATGGCATCTTGAACAATTTGAGGCAGAGGATTCTTGTGTAGATATTCATCCAAAGTGCCAATCGCTTTTGATATTTGCCAAGAGCACCACGAGTCTTCTCCCGGCGGACAATTTTCATGCTGCGGGATTTCGTCGGTCGAGCTCTTGTGCTTGAATGTTGCCCAAATAGCTTTCTTCATTTCTTCTTTAGAATTAGAGAACGTTCGAATAGCGAGACCGTAATATACTGTTAGCTCGTTAATTAGTTTATCGGTTAGCTTTCCTTTGCCAGCAAGACCTTTCTTTTCCTTTTTGATTTTACGAAGTCGTGTGCCCATCCGTTTCTGCACATGACCTATGCATTCTTTTTTCATCACTTTTTGTTTGTATGGATTCGAGTAAACAATTCAACTAACCCATACAAACGACACAATAGGACAGCTGCACGTGCTGAACCGTGCGAGTTGCATACACTGATCGAGCCGCGCGGTCGACCGCTCGCAGCGGCTCGACCTTCCTACCGAGAAATACCTGTAACTTTAGTAATTTTGCGATTTTCAGTACCAACTATGGATTAAATGATGCGTAACAGTTCAAAGATTATTATAAAACAATAAAAAAAAAAATGAAAAAATTAAAATGACATCGTGGCCAGACCCCTTAAGCGTGTATAAGCACAAGTCGACCGAAACACTTTCCCTTTTTTGCCGAAATAAATTGCAAGGAGTATGTATTCCTCACCGTTTCCTCGATTTTCTATAATCGCCTGTAACTTTCGAAACACCGATCGAAACCTATGATAATCATACATTTTTTTGAAGCTGTCGACGCATACCCTAAGATAGGACTATCAGCGAAAGCCCATCTTTACAAAAAAATTGTTTCAGTTGTAGTGGTCGACGAAGGCTCTTCCTCGATTAATCAAGCCTTTGGTTTTTTGGCTGTAACGTCGAAAATATCGCACTTAGGACGCTCTGCCTGCGATTTTTGTGATCCTCTATCTTTCCTCTTTAAGCGTGTATAAGCACAAGTCGACCGAAACACTTTCCATTTTTTGCCAAAATAAATTGCAAATGGTATGTATTCCTTACCGTTTCCTCGATTTTCTATAATCGCCTGTAACTTTCAAAACACCGATCGAAACCTATGATAATCGTACATTTTCTTGAAGCTGTCGACGCGTGCCTTAAGATAGGACTATCAGCGAAAGCCCATCTTTAAAAAAAATATTGTTTCAGTAGTAGTGGTCGACCAAGGCTCTTCCTCGATTATTCAAGTCCTTGGTTTTTTGGCTGTAACTTCGAAAATAATGCACTTACAAGTCTCTGCCTGCGATTTTTGTGATCCCCTTTTCATCCTCTTTAAGCGTGTATAAGCACAAGTCCACCGAAACACGTTCCATTTTTTGCCGAAATAAATTGCAAGGGGTATGTATTCCTTACCGGTTCCTCGATTTTCTATAATCGCCTGTAACTTTCGAAACACCGATCGAAACCTATAATAATCATACATTTCCTTGAAGCTTTCGACGTGTACTTATGATAGGACTATTAGCGACAGCTCATCTTTTAAAAAAATATTGTTTCAGTAGTAGTGGTCGACCAAGGCTCTTCCACGATTATTCAAGCCTTTGGTTTTTCGGCTGTAACTTGGAAAATAATGCACTTAGGAGGCTCTGCCTGCGATTTTTGGGCTCCTCTTTCCATCCTCTTTAGGCACGTATAAGCACAAGTCCACCGAAACACGTTCCATTTTTTGCCGAAATAAATTGCAAGGAGTATGTATTCCTCACCGTTTCCTCGATTTTCTATAATCGCCTGTAACTTTCGAAACACCGATCGAAACCTATGATAATCATACATTTTCTTGAAGCTATCGACGCGTACCTTAAGATAGGACTATCAGCGAAAGCCCATCTTTACAAAAAAATTGTTTCAGTTGTATTGGTCGACCAAGGCTCTTCCTCGATTAATCAAGCCTTTGGTTTTTTGGCTGTAACTTCGAAAATATCGCACTTAGGAGGCTCTGCCTTCGATTTTTGTGATCCTCTTTCCATCCTCTTTAAGCACGTATAAGGACAAGTTGACCGAAACACTTTCCATTTTTTGCCGAAATAAATTGCAAGGAGTATGTATTCCTCACCGTTTCCCCGATTTTCTACAATCGCCTGTAACTTTCGAAACACCGATCGAAACCTATGATAATCATACATTTTCTTGAAGCTGTCGACGCGTGCCTTAAGATAGGACTATCAGCGAAAGCCCATCTTTAAAAAAAATATTGTTTCAGTAGTAGTGGTCGACCAAGGCTCTTCCTCGATTATTCAAGTCCTTGGTTTTTTGGCTGTAACTTCGAAAATAATGCACCTACAAGGCTCTGCCTGCGATTTGTCTGATCCTCTTTCCATCCTCTTTAAGCGTGTATAAGCACGAAGTCGACCGAAACACTTTCAATTTTTTGCCGAAATAAATTGCAAAGGGTATGTATTCCTTAGCGTTTCCTCGATTTTCTATAATCGCCTGTAACTTTCGAAACACCGATCGAAACCTATGATAATCATACATTTTCTTGAAGCTCTCGACGCGTTCCTTAAGATAGGACTATCAGCGAAAGCCCATTTTTAAAGAAAATATTGTTTCAGTAGTAGTGGTCGACCAAGGCTCTTCCTCGATTAATCAAGTCTTTGGTTTTTTGGCTGTAACTTCGAAAATAATGCACCTACAAGGCTCTGCCTGCGATTTGTCTGATCCTCTTTCCATCCTCTTTAAGCGTGTATAAGCACTAGTCGACCGAAACGCTTTCTCTTTTTTGCCGAAATAAATTGCAAGGGGTATGTATTCCTTACCGTATCCTCGATTTTCTATAATCGCCTGTAACTTTCGAACCACCGATCGAAACCTATGATAATCATACATTTTCTTGAAGCTCTCGACGTGTACCTTATGATAGGACTATCAGCGAAAGCCCATCTTTAAAAAAAAATTGTTTCAGTTGTAGTGGTCGACCAAGGCTCTTCCTCGATTAATCAAGTCTTTGGTTTTTTGGCTGTAACTTCGAAAATAATGCACCTACAGGGCTCTGCCTGCGATTTGTGTGATCCTCTTTCCATCCTCTTAAAGCATGTATAAGCACAAGTCGACCGAAACACTATCCATTTTTTGCAGAAATAAATTGCAAGGGGTATGTATTCCTTACCGTTTCCTCGACTTGCTATAATCGCCTGTAACATTCGAAACACCGATCGAAACCTATGATAATCATACATTTTCTTGAAGCTCTCGACGCGTACCTTATAATAGGACTATCAGCGAAAGCCCATCTTTAAAAAAAAATTGTTTCAGTTTAGTGGTCGACCAAGGCTCTTCCTCGATTAATCAAGTCTTTGGTTTTTTGGCTGTAACTTGGAAAATATTGCACTTAGGAGGCTCTGCCTGCGATTTTTTTGATCCTCTTTCCATTCTCTTTAAGCGTGTATAAGCACGAAGTCGAACGAAACACTTTCTATTTTTTGCCGAAATAAATTGCAAGGGGTATGTATTCCTTACCGTTTCCTCGATTTTCTATAATCGCCTGTAACATTCGAAACACCGATCGAAACCTATGGTAATCATACATTTTCTTGAAGCTCTCGACGCGTACCTTATGATAGGACTATCAGCGAAAGCCCATCTTTAAAAAAAAATTGTTTCAGTTGTAGTGGTCGACCAAGGCTCTTCCTCGATTAATCAAGTCTTTGGTTTTTTGGCTGTAACTTGGAAAATATTGCACTTAGAAGGCTCTGCCTGAGATTTTTGTGATCCTCTTTTCATCCTCTTTAAGCGTGTATAAGCACAAGTCCACCGAAACACGTTCCATTTTTTGCCGAAATAAATTGCAAGGGGTATGTATTCCTTACCGGTTCCTCGATTTTCTATAAACGCCTGTAACTTTCGAAACACCGATCGAAACCTATAATAATCATACATTTTCTTGAAGCTTTCGACGTGTACTTATGATAGGACTATTAGCGACAGGTCATCTTTTAACAAAATATTGTTTCAGGAGTAGTGGTCGACCAAGGCTCTCCCTCGATTAATCAAGCCTTTGGTTTTTCGGCTGTAACTTGGAAAATAATGCACTTAGGAGGCTCTGCCTGCGATTTTTGTGATCCTCTTTCCATCCTCTTTAAGCACGTATAAGGACAAGTTGACCGAAACACTTTCCATTTTTTGCCGAAATAAATTGCAAGGAGTATGTATTCCTCACAGTTTCCCCGATTTTCTACAATCGCCTGTAACTTTCGAAACACCGATCGAAACCTATGATAATCATACATTTTCTTGAAGCTGTCGACGCGTACCTTAAGATAGGACTATCAGCGAAAGCCCATCTTTACAAAAAAAATTGTTTCAGTTGTAGGGGTCGACCAAGGCTCTTCCTCGATTAATCAAGCCTTTGGTTTTTCGGCTGTAACTTTGAAAATAATGCACTTAGGAGGCTCTGCCTGCGATTTTTGGGCTCCTCTTTCCATCCTCTTTAGGCACGTATAAGCACAAGTCCACCGAAACACGTTCCATTTTTTGCCGAAATAAATTGCAAGGAGTATGTATTCCTCACCGTTTCCTCGATTTTCTATAATCGCCCGTAACTTTCGAAACACCGATCGAAACCTATGATAATCATACATTTTCTTGAAGCTATCAACGCGTACCTTAAGATAGGAATATCAGCGAAAGCCCATCTTTACAAAAAAATTGTTTCAGTTGTATTGGTCGACCAAGGCTCTTCCTCGATTAATCAAGCCTTTGGTTTTTTAGCTGTAACTTCGAAAATATCGCACTTAGGAGGCTCTGCCTGCGATTTTTGTGATCCTCTTTCCATCCTCTTTAAGCACGTATAAGGACAAGTTGACTGAAACACTTTCCATTTTTTGCCGAAATAAATTGCAAGGAGCATGTATTCCTCACCGTTTCCCCGATTTTCTACAATCGCCTGTAACTTTCGAAACACCGATCGAAACCTATGATAATCATACATTTTCTTGAAGCTGACGACGCGTACCTTAAGATAGGACTATCAGCGAAAGCCCATCTTTACAAAAAAAATTGTTTCAGTTGTAGTGGTCGACCAAGGCTCTTCCTCGATTAATCAAGCCTTTGGTTTTTCGGCTGTAACTTTGAAAATAATGCACTTAGGAGGCTCTGCCTGCGATTTTTGGGATCCTCTTTCCATCCTCTTTAAGCACGTATATGCACAAGTTGACCGAAACACTTTCCATTTTTTGCCGAAATAAATTGCAAGGAGTATGTATTCCTCACCGTTTCCTCGATTTTCTATAATCGCCTGTAACTTTCGAAACACCGATCGAAACCTATGATAATCATACATTTTCTTGAAGCTGTCGACGCGTACCTTAAGATAGGACTATCAGCGAAAGCCCATCTTTACAAAAAAATTGTTTCAGTTGTAGTGGTCGACCAAGGCTCTTCCTCGATTAATCAAGCCTTTGGTTTTTTGGCTGTAACTTCGAAAATATCGCACTAAGGAGGCTCTGCCTGCGATTTTTGTGATCTTCTTTCTTTCCTCTTTAAGCGTGTATAAGCACAAGTCGACCGAAACACTTTCCATTTTTTGCCAATATAAATTGCAAGGGGTATGTATTCCTCACCGTTTCCTCGATTTTCTATAATCGCCTGTAACTTTCGAAACACCGATCGAAACCTATGATAATCGTATATTTTCTTGAAGCTGTCGACGCGTGCCTTAAGATAGGACTATCAGCGAAAGCCCATCTTTAAAAAAAATATTGTTTCAGTAGTAGTGGTCGACCAAGGCTCTTCCTCGATTATTCAAGTCCTTGGTTTTTTTGGCTGTAACTTCAAAAATAATGCACCTACAAGGCTCCGCCTGCCATTTTTGTGATCCTCCTTCCATCCTCTTTAAGGACGTATAAGCACAATTTGACCGAAACACTTTCCATTTCTTGCCGAAATAAATTGCAAGGAGTATGTATTCCTCACCGTTTCCTCGATTTTCTATAATCGCCTGTAACTTTCGAACCACTGATCGAAACCTATGATAATCATACATTTTCTTGAAGCTGTCGACGCGTACCTTAGGATAGGACTATCAGCGAGAGCCCAGCTTTTAAAAAAATATTGTTTCAGTAGTAGTGGTCGACCAAGGCTCTTCCTCGATTTTTCAAGTCCTTGGTTTTTTGGCTGTAACTTCGAAAATAATGCACCTACAAGGCTCTGCCTGCGATTTTTGTGATCCTCTTTCCATCCTCTTTAAGCGTGTATAAGCACGAAGTCGACCGAAACACTTTCAATTTTTTGCCGAAATAAATTGCAAAGGGTATGTATTCCTTAGCGTTTCCTCGATTTTCTATAATCGCCTGTAACTTTCGAAACACCGATCGAAACCTATGATAATCATACATTTTCTTGAAGCTCTCGACGCGTTCCTTAAGATAGGACTATCAGCGAAAGCCCATTTTTAAAGAAAATATTGTTTCAGTAGTAGTGGTCGACCAAGGCTCTTCCTCGATTAATCAAGTCTTTGGTTTTTTGGCTGTAACTTCGAAAATAATGCACCTACAAGGCTCTGCCTGCGATTTGTCTGATCCTCTTTCCATCCTCTTTAAGCGTGTATAAGCACTAGTCGACCGAAACGCTATCTCTTTTTTGCCGAAATAAATTGCAAGGGGTATGTATTCCTTACCGTATCCTCGATTTTCTATAATCGCCTGTAACTTTCGAACCACCGATCGAAACCTATGATAATCATACATTTTCTTGAAGCTCTCGACGTGTACCTTATGATAGGGCTATCAGCGAAAGCCCATCTTTAAAAAAAAATTGTTTCAGTTGTAGTGGTCGACCAAGGCTCTTCCTCGATTAATGAAGTCTTTGGTTTTTTGGCTGTATCTTCGAAAATAATGCACCTACAGGGCTCTGCCTGCGATTTGTGTGATCCTCTTTCCATCCTCTTAAAGCATGTATAAGCACAAGTCGACCGAAACACTATCCATTTTTTGCAGAAATAAATTGCAAGGGGTATGTATTCCTTACCGTTTCCTCGACTTGCTATAATCGCCTGTAACATTCGAAACACCGATCGAAACCTATGATAATCATACATTTTCTTGAAGCTCTCGACGCGTACCTTATAATAGGACTATCAGCGAAAGCCCATCTTTAAAAAAAAATTGTTTCAGTTGTAGTGGTCGACCAAGGCTCTTCCTCGATTAATCAAGTCTTTGGTTTTTTGGCTGTAACTTGGAAAATATTGCACTTAGAAGGCTCTGCCTGAGATTTTTGTGATCCTCTTTTCATCCTCTTTAAGCGTGTATAAGCACAAGTCCACCGAAACACGTTCCATTTTTTGCCGAAATAAATTGCAAGGGGTATGTATTCCTTACCGGTTCCTCGATTTTCTATAAACGCCTGTAACTTTCGAAACACCGATCGAAACCTATAATAATCATACATTTTCTTGAAGCTTTCGACGTGTACTTATGATAGGACTATTAGTGACAGCTCATCTTTTAAAAAAATATTGTTTCAGTAGTAGTTGTCGACCAAGGCTCTTCCTCGATTAATCAAGCCTTTGGTTTTTCGGCTGTAACTTGGAAAATAATGCACTTAGGAGGCTCTGCCTGCGATTTTTGGGATCCTCTTTCCATCCTCTTTAGGCACCTATAAGCACAAGTTGACCGAAACACTTTCCATTTTTTGCCGAAATAAATTGCAAGGAGTATGTATTCCTCACCGTTTCCTCGATTTTCTATAATCGCCTGTAACTTTCGAAACACCGATCGAAACCTATGATAATCATACATTTTCTTGAAGCTATCGACGCGTACCTTAAGATAGGACTATCAGCGAAAGACCATCTTTACAAAAAAATTGTTTCAGTTGTATTGGTCGACCAAGGCTCTTCCTCGATTAATCAAGCCTTTGGTTTTTTGGCTGTAACTTCGAAAATATCGCACATAGGAGGCTCTGCCTTCGATTTTTGTGATCCTCTTTCCATCCTCTTTAAGCACGTATAAGGACAAGTTGACCGAAACACTTTCCATTTTTTGCCGAAAGAAATTGCAAGGGGTATGTATTCCTTACCGTTTCCTCGATTTTCTATAATCGCCTGTAACATTCGAAACACCGATCGAAACCTATTGTAATCATACATTTTCTTGAAGCTCTCGACGCGTACCTTATGATAGGACTATCAGCGAAAGCCCATCTTTAAAAAAAATATTGTTTCAGTAGTAGTGGTCGACCAAGGCTCTTCCTCGATTATTCAAGTCCTTGGTTTTTTGGCTGTAACTTCGAAAATAATGCACTTACAAGTCTCTCCCTGCGATTTTTGTGATCCCCTTTTCATCCTCTTTAAGCGTGTATAAGCACAAGTCCACCGAAACACGTTCCATTTTTTGCCGAAATAAATTGCAAGGGGTATGTATTCCTTACCGGTTCCTCGATTTTCTATAATCGCCTGTAACTTTCGAAACACCGATCGAAACCTATAATAATCATACATTTTCTTGAAGCTTTCGACGTGTGCTTATGATAGGACTATTAGCGACAGCTCATCTTTTAAAAAAATATTGTTTCAGTAGTAGTGGTCGACCAAGGCTCTTCCTCGATTAATCAAGCCTTTGGTTTTTCGGCTGTAACTTGGAAAATAATGCACTTAGGAGGCTCTGCCTGCGATTTTTGGGCTCCTCTTTCCATCCTCTTTAGGCACGTATAAGCACAAGTCCACCGAAACACGTTCCATTTTTTGCCGAAATAAATTGCAAGGAGTATGTATTCCTCACCGTTTCCTCGATTTTCTATAATCGCCTGTAACTTTCGAAACACCGATCGAAACCTATAATAATCATACATTTTCTTGAAGCTTTCGACGCGTACTTATGATAGGACTATTAGCGACAGCTCATCTTTTAAAAAAATATTGTTTCAGTAGTAGTGGTCGACCAAGGCTCTTCCTCGATTAATCAAGCCTTTGGTTTTTCGGCTGTAACTTGGAAAATAATGCACTTAGGAGGCTCTGCCTGCGATTTTTGTGATCCTCTTTCCATCCTCTTTAGGCACGTATAAGCACAAGTTGACCGAAACACTTTCCATTTTTTGCCGAAATAAATTGCAAGGAGTATGTATTCCTCACCGTTTCCTCGATTTTCTATAATCGCCTGTAACTTTCGAAACACCGATCAAAACCTATGATAATCATACATTTTCTTGAAGCTATCGACGCGTACCTTAAGATAGGAATATCAGCGAAAGCCCATCTTTACAAAAAAATTGTTTCAGTTGTATTGGTCGACCAAGGCTCTTCCTCGATTAATCAAGCCTTTGGTTTTTTAGCTGTAACTTCGAAAATATCGCACTTAGGAGGCTCTGCCTGCGATTTTTGTGATCCTCTTTCCATCCTCTTTAAGCACGTATAAGGACAAGTTGACCGAAACACTTTCCATTTTTTGCCGAAATAAATTGCAAGGAGTATGTATTCCTCACCGTTTCCCCGATTTTCTACAATCGCCTGTAACTTTCGAAACACCGATCGAAACCTATGATAATCATACATTTTCTTGAAGCTGTCGACGCGTACCTTAAGATAGGACTATCAGCGAAAGCCCATCTTTACAAAAAAAATTGTTTCAGTTGTAGTGGTCGACCAAGGCTCTTCCTCGATTAATCAAGCCTTTGGTTATTCGGCTGTAACTTTGAAAATAATGCACTTAGGAGGCTCTGCCTGCGATTTTTGGGATCCTCTTTCCATCCTCTTTAAGCACGTATATGCACAAGTTGACCGAAACACTTTCCATTTTTTGCCGAAATAAATTGCAAGGAGTATGTATTCCTCACCGTTTCCTCGATTTTCAATAATCGCCTGTAACTTTCGAAACACCGATCGAAACCTATGATAATCATACATTTTCTTGAAGCTGTCGACGCGTACCTTAAGATAGGACTATCAGCGAAAGCCCATCTTTACAAAAAAATTGTTTCAGTTGTAGTGGTCGACCAAGGCTCTTCCTCGATTAATCAAGCCTTTGGTTTTTTGGCTGTAACTTCGAAAATATCGCACTAAGGAGGCTCTGCCTGCGATTTTTGTGATCCTCTTTCTTTCCTCTTTAAGCGTGTATAAGCACAAGTCGACCGAAACACTTTCCATTTTTTGCCAATATAAATTGCAAGGGGTATGTATTCCTCACCGTTTCCTCGATTTTCTATAATCGCCTGTAACTTTCGAAACACCGATCGAAACCTATGATAATCATACATTTTCTTGAAGCTCTCGACGTGTACCTTATGATAGGACTATCAGCGAAAGCCCATCTTTAAAAAAAAATTGTTTCAGTTGTAGTGGTCGACCAAGGCTCTTCCTCGATTAATCAAGTCTTTGGTTTTTTGGCTGTAACTTCGAAAATAATGCACCTACAGGGCTCTGCCTGCGATTTGTGTGATCCTCTTTCCATCCTCTTAAAGCATGTATAAGCACAAGTCGACCGAAACACTATCCATTTTTTGCAGAAATAAATTGCAAGGGGTATGTATTCCTTACCGTTTCCTCGACTTGCTATAATCGCCTGTAACATTCGAAACACCGATCGAAACCTATGATAATCGTACATTTTCTTGAAGCTCTCGACGCGTACCTTATAATAGGACTATCAGCGAAAGCCCATCTTTAAAAAAAAATTGTTTCAGTTTAGTGGTCGACCAAGGCTCTTCCTCGATTAATCAAGTTTTTGGTTTTTTGGCTGTAACTTGGAAAATATTGCACTTAGGAGGCTCTGCCTGCGATTTTTTTGATCCTCTTTCCATTCTCTTTAAGCGTGTATAAGCACGAAGTCGAACGAAACACTTTCTATTTTTTGCCGAAATAAATTGCAAGGGGTATGTATTCCTTACCGTTTCCTCGATTTTCTATAATCGCCTGTAACATTCGAAACACCGATCGAAACCTATGGTAATCATACATTTTCTTGAAGCTCTCGACGCGTACCTTATGATAGGACTATCAGCGAAAGCCCATCTTTAAAAAAAAATTGTTTCAGTTGTAGTGGTCGACCAAGGCTCTTCCTCGATTAATCAAGTCTTTGGTTTTTTGGCTGTAACTTGGAAAATATTGCACTTAGAAGGCTCTGCCTGAGATTTTTGTGATCCTCTTTTCATCCTCTTTAAGCGTGTATAAGCACAAGTCCACCGAAACACGTTCCATTTTTTGCCGAAATAAATTGCAAGGGGTATGTATTCCTTACCGGTTCCTCGATTTTCTATAAACGCCTGTAACTTTCGAAACACCGATCGAAACCTATAATAATCATACATTTTCTTGAAGCTTTCGACGTGTACTTATGATAGGACTATTAGCGACAGGTCATCTTTTAACAAAATATTGTTTCAGGAGTAGTGGTCGACCAAGGCTCTTCTTCGATTAATCAAGCCTTTGGTTTTTCGGCTGTAACTTGGAAAATAATGCACTTAGGAGGCTCTGCCTGCGATTTTTGTGATCCTCTTTCCATCCTCTTTAAGCACGTATAAGGACAAGTTGACCGAAACACTTTCCATTTTTTGCCGAAATAAATTGCAAGGAGTATGTATTCCTCACAGTTTCCCCGATTTTCTACAATCGCCTGTAACTTTCGAAACACCGATCGAAACCTATGATAATCATACATTTTCTTGAAGCTGTCGACGCGTACCTTAAGATAGGACTATCAGCGAAAGCCCATCTTTACAAAAAAAATTGTGTCAGTTGTAGGGGTCGACCAAGGCTCTTCCTCGATTAATCAAGCCTTTGGTTTTTCGGCTGTAACTTTGAAAATAATGCACTTAGGAGGCTCTGCCTGCGATTTTTGGGCTCCTCTTTCCATCCTCTTTAGGCACGTATAAGCACAAGTCCACCGAAACACGTTCCATTTTTTGCCGAAATAAATTGCAAGGAGTATGTATTCCTCACCGTTTCCTCGATTTTCTATAATCGCCCGTAACTTTCGAAACACCGATCGAAACCTATGATAATCATACATTTTCTTGAAGCTATCAACGCGTACCTTAAGATAGGAATATCAGCGAAAGCCCATCTTTACAAAAAAATTGTTTCAGTTGTATTGGTCGACCAAGGCTCTTCCTCGATTAATCAAGCCTTTGGTTTTTTAGCTGTAACTTCGAAAATATCGCACTTAGGAGGCTCTGCCTGCGATTTTTGTGATCCTCTTTCCATCCTCTTTAAGCACGTATAAGGACAAGTTGACCGAAACACTTTCCATTTTTTGCCGAAATAAATTGCAAGGAGTATGTATTCCTCACAGTTTCCCCGATTTTCTACAATCGCCTGTAACTTTCGAAACACCGATCGAAACCTATGATAATCATACATTTTCTTGAAGCTGTCGACGCGTACCTTAAGATAGGACTATCAGCGAAAGCCCATCTTTACAAAAAAAATTGTTTCAGTTGTAGGGGTCGACCAAGGCTCTTCCTCGATTAATCAAGCCTTTGGTTTTTCGGCTGTAACTTTAAAAATAATGCACTTAGGAGGCTCTGCCTGCGATTTTTGGGATCCTCTTTCGATCCTCTTTAAGCACGTATATGCACAAGTTGACCGAAACACTTTCCATTTTTTGCCGAAATAAATTGCAAGGAGTATGTATTCCTCACCGTTTCCTCGATTTTCTATAATCGCCTGTAACTTTCGAAACACCGATCGAAACCTATGATAATCATACATTTTCTTGAAGCTGTCGACGCGTACCTTAAGATAGGACTATCAGCGAAAGCCCATCTTTACAAAAAAATTGTTTCAGTTGTAGTGGTCGACCAAGGCTCTTCCTCGATTAATCAAGCCTTTGGTTTTTTGGCTGTAACTTCGAAAATATCGCACTAAGGAGGCTCTGCCTGCGATTTTTGTGATCCTCTTTCCATTCTCTTTAAGCGTGTATAAGCACGAAGTCGAACGAAACACTTTCTATTTTTTGCCGAAATAAATTGCAAGGAGTATGTATTCCTTACCGTTTCCTCGATTTTCTATAATCGCCTGTAACATTCGAAACACCGATCGAAACCTATGGTAATCATACATTTTCTTGAAGCTCTCGACGCGTACCTTATGATAGGACTATCAGCGAAAGCCCATCTTTAAAAAAAAATTGTTTCAGTTGTAGTGGTCGACCAAGGCTCTTCCTCGATTAATCAAGTCTTTGGTTTTTTGGCTGTAACTTGGAAAATATTGCACTTAGAAGGCTCTGCCTGAGATTTTTGTGATCCTCTTTTCATCCTCTTTAAGCGTGTATAAGCACAAGTCCACCGAAACACGTTCCATTTTTTGCCGAAATAAATTGCAAGGGGTATGTATTCCTTACCGGTTCCTCGATTTTCTATAATCGCCTGTAACTTTCGAAACACCGATCGAAACCTATAATAATCATACATTTTCTTGAAGCTTTCGACGTGTACTTATGATAGGACTATTAGCGACAGCTCAACTTTTAAAAAAATATTGTTTCAGTAGTAGTGGTCGACCAAGGCTCTTCCTCGATTAATCAAGCCTTTGGTTTTTCGGCTGTAACTTGGAAAATAATGCACTTAGGAGGCTCTGCCTGCGATTTTTGGGATCCTCTTTCCATCCTCTTTAGGCACGTATAAGCACAAGTTGACCGAAACACTTTCCATTTTTTGCCGAAATAAATTGCAAGGAGTATGTATTCCTCACCGTTTCCTCGATTTTCTATAATCGCCTGTAACTTTCGAAACACCGATCGAAACCTATGATAATCATACATTTTCTTGAAGCTATCGACGCGTACCTTAAGATAGGACTATCAGCGAAAGACCATCTTTACAAAAAAATTGTTTCAGTTGTATTGGTCGACCAAGGCTCTTCCTCGATTAATCAAGCCTTTGGTTTTTTGGCTGTAACTTCGAAAATATCGCACATAGGAGGCTCTGCCTGCGATTTTTGTGATCCTCTTTCCATCCTCTTTAAGCACGTATAAGGACAAGTTGACCGAAACACTTTCCATTTTTTGCCGAAATAAATTGCAAGGAGTATGTATTCCTCACCGTTTCCCCGATTTTCTACAATCGCCTGTAACTTTCGAAACACCGATCGAAACCTATGATAATCATACATTTTCTTGAAGCTGTCGACGCGTACCTTAAGATAGGACTATCAGCGAAAGCCCATCTTTACAAAAAAAATTGTTTCAGTTGTAGTGGTCGACCAAGGCTCTTCCTCGATTAATCAAGCCTTTGGTTTTTCGGCTGTAACTTTGAAAATAATGCACTTAGGAGGCTCTGCCTGCGATTTTTGGGATCCTCTTTCCATCCTCTTTAAGCACGTATAAGCACAAGTTGACCGAAACACTTTCCCTTTTTTGCCGAAATAAATTGCAAGGAGTATGTATTCCTCACCGTTTCCTCGATTTTCTATAATCGCCTGTAACTTTCGAAACACCGATCGAAACCTATGATAATCATACATTTTTTTGAAGCTGTCGACGCATACCCTAAGATAGGACTATCAGCGAAAGCCCATCTTTACAAAAAAATTGTTTCAGTTGTAGTGGTCGACGAAGGCTCTTCCTCGATTAATCAAGCCTTTGGTTTTTCGGCTGTAACTTTGAAAATAATGCACTTAGGAGGCTCTGCCTGCGATTTTTGGGATCCTCTTTCCATCCTCTTTAAGCACGTATAAGCACAAGTTGACCGAAACACTTTCCATTTTTTGCCGAAATAAATTGCAAGGAGTATGTATTCCTCACCGTTTCCTCGATTTTCTATAATCGCCTGTAACTTTCGAAACACCGATCGAAACCTATGATAATCATACATTTTCTTGAAGCTGTCGACGCGTACCTTAAGATAGGACTATCAGCGAAAGCCCATCTTTACAAAAAAATTGTTTCAGTTGTAGTGGTCGACCAAGGCTCTTCCTCGATTAATCAAGCCTTTGGTTTTTTGGCTGTAACTTCGAAAATATCGCACTAAGGAGGCTCTGCCTGCGATTTTTGTGATCCTCTTTCTTTCCTCTTTAAGCGTGTATAAGCACAAGTCGACCGAAACACTTTCCATTTTTTGCCAATATAAATTGCAAGGGGTATGTATTCCTTACCGTTTCCCCGATTTTCTACAATCGCCTGTAACTTTCGAAACACCGATCGAAACCTATGATAATCATACATTTTCTTGAAGCTGTCGACGCGTACCTTAAGATAGGACTATCAGCGAAAGCCCATCTTTACAAAAAAAATTGTTTCAGTTGTAGTGGTCGACCAAGGCTCTTCCTCGATTAATCAAGCCTTTGGTTTTTCGGCTGTAACTTTGAAAATAATGCACTTAGGAGGCTCTGCCTGCGATTTTTGGGATCCTCTTTCCATCCTCTTTAAGCACGTATAAGCACAAGTTGACCGAAACACTTTCCCTTTTTTGCCGAAATAAATTGCAAGGAGTATGTATTCCTCACCGTTTCCTCGATTTTCTATAATCGCCTGTAACTTTCGAAACACCGATCGAAACCTATGATAATCATACATTTTTTTGAAGCTGTCGACGCATACCCTAAGATAGGACTATCAGCGAAAGCCCATCTTTACAAAAAAATTGTTTCAGTTGTAGTGGTCGACGAAGGCTCTTCCTCGATTAATCAAGCCTTTGGTTTTTCGGCTGTAACTTTGAAAATAATGCACTTAGGAGGCTCTGCCTGCGATTTTTGGGATCCTCTTTCCATCCTCTTTAAGCACGTATAAGCACAAGTTGACCGAAACACTTTCCATTTTTTGCCGAAATAAATTGCAAGGAGTATGTATTCCTCACCGTTTCCTCGATTTTCTATAATCGCCTGTAACTTTCGAAACACCGATCGAAACCTATGATAATCATACATTTTCTTGAAGCTGTCGACGCGTACCTTAAGATAGGACTATCAGCGAAAGCCCATCTTTACAAAAAAATTGTTTCAGTTGTAGTGGTCGACCAAGGCTCTTCCTCGATTAATCAAGCCTTTGGTTTTTTGGCTGTAACTTCGAAAACATCGCACTAAGGAGGCTCTGCCTGCGATTTTTGTGATCCTCTTTCTTTCCTCTTTAAGCGTGTATAAGCACAAGTCGACCGAAACACTTTCCATTTTTTGCCAATATAAATTGCAAGGGGTATGTATTCCTTACCGTTTCCTCGATTTTCTATAATCGCCTGCAACTTTCAAAACACCGATCGAAACCTATGATAATCGTACATTTTCTTGAAGCTGTCGACGCGTGCCTTAAGATAGGACTATCAGCGAAAGCCCATCTTTACAAAAAAATTGTTTCAGTTGTAGTGGTCGACGAAGGCTCTTCCTCGATTAATCAAGCCTTTGGTTTTTTGGCTGTAACTTCGAAAATATCGCACTTAGGACGCTCTGCCTGCGATTTTTGTGATCCTCTATCTTTCCTCTTTAAGCGTGTATAAGCACGAAGTCGAACGAAACACTTTCTATTTTTTGCCGAAATAAATTGCAAGGGGTATGTATTCCTTACCGTTTCCTCGATTTTCTATAATCGCCTGTAACATTCGAAACACCGATCGAAACCTATGGTAATCATACATTTTCTTGAAGCTCTCGACGCGTACCTTATGATAGGACTATCAGCGAAAGCCCATCTTTAAAAAAAAATTGTTTCAGTTGTAGTGGTCGACCAAGGCTCTTCCTCGATTAATCAAGTCTTTGGTTTTTTGGCTGTAACTTGGAAAATATTGCACTTAGAAGGCTCTGCCTGAGATTTTTGTGATCCTCTTTTCATCCTCTTTAAGCGTGTATAAGCACAAGTCCACCGAAACACGTTCCATTTTTTGCCGAAATAAATTGCAAGGGGTATGTATTCCTTACCGGTTCCTCGATTTTCTATAATCGCCTGTAACTTTCGAAACACCGATCGAAACCTATAATAATCATACATTTTCTTGAAGCTTTCGACGTGTACTTATGATAGGACTATTAGCGACAGCTCATCTTTTAAAAAAATATTGTTTCAGTAGTAGTGGTCGACCAAGGCTCTTCCTCGATTAATCAAGCCTTTGGTTTTTCGGCTGTAACTTGGAAAATAATGCACTTAGGAAGCTCTGCCTGCGATTTTTGGGATCCTCTTTCCATCCTCTTTAGGCACGTATAAGCACAAGTTGACCGAAACACTTTCCATTTTTTGCCGAAATAAATTGCAAGGGGTATGTATTCCTTACCGGTTCCTCGATTTTCCATAATCGCCTGTAACTTTCGAAACACCGATCGAAACCTATGATAATCATACATTTTCTTGAAGCTGTCGACGCGTACCATAAGATAGGACTATCAGCGAAAGCCCATGTTTAAAAAAAATATTGTATTAGTAGCAGTGGTCGACCAAGGCTCTTCCTCGATTAATCAAGTCTTTGGTTTTTTGGCTGTAAGTTCGAAAATATTGCACCTACAAGGCTCTGCATGCGATTTGTCTGATCCTCTTTCTATCCTCTTTAAGCATGTATAAGCACAAATCGACCGAAACACTTTCCATTTTTTGCCGAAATTAATTGCAAGGGGTATGTGTTCCTTACCGTTTCCTCGATTTTCTATAATCGCCTGTAACTTTCGAAACACCGATCGAAACGTATGATAATCATACATTTTCTTGAAGCTGCCGACGCGTACCTTAAGATAGGACTATCAGCGAAAGCCCATCTTTACAAAAAAATTGTTTCAGTTGTAGTGGTCGACCAAGGCTTTTCCTCGATTAATCAAGCCTTTGGTTTTTTGGCTGTAACTTCGAAAATATCGCACTAAGGAGGCTCTGCCTGCGATTTTTGTGATCCTCTTTCTTTCCTCTTTAAGCGTGTATAAGCACAAGTCGACCGAAACACTTTCCATTTTTTGCCAATATAAATTGCAAGGGGTATGTATTCCTTACCGTTTCCTCGATTTTCTATAATCGCCTGCAACTTTCAAAACACCGATCGAAACCTATGATAATCGTACATTTTCTTTAAGCTGTCGACGCGTGCCTTAAGATAGGACTATCAGCGAAAGCCCATCTTTAAAAAAAATATTGTTTCAGTAGTAGTGGTCGACCAAGGCTCTTCCTCGATTAATCAAGCCTTTGGTTTTTCGGCTGTAACTTTGAAAATAATGCACTTAGGAGGCTCTACCTGCGATTTTTGGGATCCTCCTTCCATCCTCTTTAAGCACGTATAAGCACAAGTTGACCGAAACACTTTCCATTTTTTGCCGAAGTAAATTGCAAGGGGTATGTATTCCTCACCGTTTCCTCGATTTTCTATAATTGCCTGTAACTTTCAAAACACCGATCGAAACCTATGATAATCATACATTTTCTTGAAGCTGTCGACGCGTACCTTAGGATAGGACTATCAGCGAAAGCCCAGCTTTTAAAAAAATATTGTTTCAGTAGTAGTGGTCGACCAAGGCTCTTCCTCGATTAATCAAGCCTTTGGTTTTTCGGCTGTAACTTTGAAAATAATGCACTTAGGAGGCTCTGCCTGCGATTTTTGGGATCTTCTTTCCATCCTCTTTAAGCATGTGTAAGCACAAGTCGACCGAAACACTTTCCATTTTTTGCCGAAATAAATTGCAAGGGGTGTGTGTTCCTTACCGTTTCCTCGATTTTCTATAATCGCCTGTAACTTTCGAACCACCGATCGAAACCTATGATAATCATTCATTTTCTTGAAGCTGTCGACGCGTACCTTAAGATAGGACTATCAGCGAAAGCCCATCTTTAAAAAAAATATTGTATCAGTAGTAGTGGTCGACCAAGGCTCTTCCTCGATTAATCAAGTCTTTGGTTTTTTGTCTGTAACTTCGAAAATAATGCACCTACAAGCCTCTGCCTGCGATTTTTGTGATCCTCTTTCCATCCTCTTTAAGCATGTATAAGCACAAGTCGACCGAAACATTTTCTATTTTTTGCCGAACTAAATTGCAAGGGGTATGTATTCCTTACCGTTTCCTCGATTTTCTATAATCGCCTGTAACTTTCGAAACACCGATCGAAACCTATGATAAATACACATTTTCTTGAAGCTCTCGACGTATACTTTAAGATTGGACTATCAGCAAAAGCCCTTCTTTAAAAAAAATAATGTTTCAGTGGTAGTGGTTGACCAAGGCTCTTCCTCGATTAATGAAGTCTTGGGTTTTTTGGCTGTAACTTGGAAAATAATGCACTTAGGAGGCTCTGCCTGCGATTTTTTTGATCCTCTTTCCATCCTCTTTAAGCGTGTATAAGCACAAGCCGACCGAAACACTTTCTATTTTTTGCCGAAATAAATTGCAAGGGGTATGTATTCCTTATCGTTTCCTCGATTTTATATAATCGCCTGTAACTTTCGAAACACCGATCGAAACCTATGATAATCACACATTCTCTTGAAGCTCTCGACGCGTACCTTAAGATAGGACTATCAGCGACAGACCATCTTTAAAAAAAATATTGTTTCACTAGTATTGGTCGTCCAAGGCTCTTCCTCGATTAGTCAAGTCTTTGGTTTTTTGGCTGTAACTTCGAAAATAATGCACCTACAAGGCTCTGCCTGCGATTTGTCTGATCCTCTTTCCATCCTCTTTAAGCGTGTATCAGCACGAAGTCGACCGAAACACTTTCTATTTTTTGCCGAAATAAATTGCAAGGGGTATGTATTCCTTACCGTTTCCCCGATTTTCCATAATCGCCTGTAACTTTCGAAACACCGATCGAAACCTATGATAATCACACATTTTCTTGAAGCTCTCGACGCATACCTTAAGATTGGACTATCAGCGAAAGCCCATCTTTAAAAAAAAATGGTTTCAGTTGTAGTGGTCGACCAAGGCTCTTCCTCGATTAATCAAGCCTTTGGTTTTTTGGCTGTAACTTCGAAAATAATGCACCTACAAGGCTCTGCCTGCGATTTTTGTGATCCTCTTTCCATCCTCTTTAAGCATGTATAAGCACAAGTCGACCGAAACACTTTCTATTTTTTGCCGAAATAAATTGCAAGGGGTATGTATTCCTTACCGTTTCCTCGATTTTCTATAATCGCCTGTAACTTTCGAAACACCGATCGAAACCTATGATAATCACACATTATCTTGAAGCTCTCGACGCGTACCTTATGATAGGACTATCAGCGAAAGCCCTTCTTTAAAGAAAAATATTGTTTCAGTAGTAGTGGTCGACCAAGGCTCTTCCTCGATTAATCAAGTCTTTGGTTTTTTGGCTGTAACTTCGAAAATAATGCACTTAGAAGGCTCTGCCTGCGATTTTTGTGATCCTCTTGCCATCCTCTTTAAGCGTGTATAAGTACAAGTCGACCGAAACACTTTCTATTTTTTGCCGAAATAAATTGCAAGGGGTATGTGTTCCTTACCGTTTCCTCGATTTTCTATAATCGCCTGTAACTTTCGAAACACCGATCGAAACCTATGATAATTACACATTTTCTTGAAGCTCTCGACGCATACTTTAAGATTGGACTATCAGCGAAAGCCCATCTTTAAAAAAAATATTGTATTAGTAGCAGTGGTCGACCAAGGCTCTTCCTCGATTAATCAAGTCTTTGGTTTTTTGGCTGTAAGTTCGAAAATATTGCACCTACAAGGCTCTGCATGCGATTTGTCTGATCCTCTTTCTATCCTCTTTAAGCATGTATAAGCACAAATCGACCGAAACACTTTCCATTTTTTGCCGAAATAAATTGCAAGGGGTATGTATTCCTCACCGTTTCCTCGATTTTCTATAATCGCCTGTAACTTTCGAAACACGGATCGAAACCTATGATAATCATACATTTTCTTGAAGCTCTCGACGCGTACCTTATGATAGGACTATCAGCGAAAGCCCATCTTTAAAAAAAAATTGTTTCAGTTGTAGTGGTCGACCAAGGCTCTTCCTCGATTAATCAAGTCTTTGGTTTTTTGGCTGTAACTTGGAAAATATTGCACTTAGAAGGCTCTGTCTGAGATTTTTGTGATCCTCTTTCCATCCTCTTTAAGCGTGTATAAGCACAAGTCGACCGAAACACTTTCCCTTTTTTGCCGAAATAAATTGCAAGGAGTATGTATTCCTCACCGTTTCCTCGATTTTCTATAATCGCCTGTAACTTTCGAAACACCGATCGAAACCTATGATAATCATACATTTTTTTGAAGCTGTCGACGCATACCCTAAGATAGGACTATCAGCGAAAGCCCATCTTTACAAAAAAATTGTTTCAGTTGTAGTGGTCGACGAAGGCTCTTCCTCGATTAATCAAGCCTTTGGTTTTTTGGCTGTAACGTCGAAAATATCGCACTTAGGACGCTCTGCCTGCGATTTTTGTGATCCTCTATCTTCCCTCTTTAAGCGTGTATAAGCACAAGTCGACCGAAACACTTTCCATTTTTTGCCAAAATAAATTGCAAATGGTATGTATTCCTTACCGTTTCCTCGATTTTCTATAATCGCCTGTAACTTTCAAAACACCGATCGAAACCTATGATAATCGTACATTTTCTTGAAGCTGTCGACGCGTGCCTTAAGATAGGACTATCAGCGAAAGCCCATCTTTAAAAAAAATATTGTTTCAGTAGTAGTGGTCGACCAAGGCTCTTCCTCGATTATTCAAGTCCTTGGTTTTTTGGCTGTAACTTCGAAAATAATGCACTTACAAGTCTCTGCCTGCGATTTTTGTGATCCCCTTTTCATCCTCTTTAAGCGTGTATAAGCACAAGTCCACCGAAACACGTTCCATTTTTTGCCGAAATAAATTGCAAGGGGTATGTATTCCTTACCGGTTCCTCGATTTTCTATAATCGCCTGTAACTTTCGAAACACCGATCGAAACCTATAATAATCATACATTTCCTTGAAGCTTTCGACGTGTACTTATGATAGGACTATTAGCGACAGCTCATCTTTTAAAAAAATATTGTTTCAGTAGTAGTGGTCGACCAAGGCTCTTCCACGATTATTCAAGCCTTTGGTTTTTCGGCTGTAACTTGGAAAATAATGCACTTAGGAGGCTCTGCCTGCGATTTTTGGGCTCCTCTTTCCATCCTCTTTAGGCACGTATAAGCACAAGTCCACCGAAACACGTTCCATTTTTTGCCGAAATAAATTGCAAGGAGTATGTATTCCTCACCGTTTCCTCGATTTTCTATAATCGCCTGTAACTTTCGAAACACCGATCGAAACCTATGATAATCATACATTTTCTTGAAGCTATCGACGCGTACCTTAAGATAGGACTATCAGCGAAAGCCCATCTTTACAAAAAAATTGTTTCAGTTGTATTGGTCGACCAAGGCTCTTCCTCGATTAATCAAGCCTTTGGTTTTTTGGCTGTAACTTCGAAAATATCGCACTTAGGAGGCTCTGCCTTCGATTTTTGTGATCCTCTTTCCATCCTCTTTAAGCACGTATAAGGACAAGTTGACCGAAACACTTTCCATTTTTTGCCGAAATAAATTGCAAGGAGTATGTATTCCTCACCGTTTCCCCGATTTTCTACAATCGCCTGTAACTTTCGAAACACCGATCGAAACCTATGATAATCATACATTTTCTTGAAGCTGTCGACGCGTGCCTTAAGATAGGACTATCAGCGAAAGCCCATCTTTAAAAAAAATATTGTTTCAGTAGTAGTGGTCGACCAAGGCTCTTCCTCGATTATTCAAGTCCTTGGTTTTTTGGCTGTAACTTCGAAAATAATGCACCTACAAGGCTCTGCCTGCGATTTGTCTGATCCTCTTTCCATCCTCTTTAAGCGTGTATAAGCACGAAGTCGACCGAAACACTTTCAATTTTTTGCCGAAATAAATTGCAAAGGGTATGTATTCCTTAGCGTTTCCTCGATTTTCTATAATCGCCTGTAACTTTCGAAACACCGATCGAAACCTATGATAATCATACATTTTCTTGAAGCTCTCGACGCGTTCCTTAAGATAGGACTATCAGCGAAAGCCCATTTTTAAAGAAAATATTGTTTCAGTAGTAGTGGTCGACCAAGGCTCTTCCTCGATTAATCAAGTCTTTGGTTTTTTGGCTGTAACTTCGAAAATAATGCACCTACAAGGCTCTGCCTGCGATTTGTCTGATCCTCTTTCCATCCTCTTTAAGCGTGTATAAGCACTAGTCGACCGAAACGCTTTCTCTTTTTTGCCGAAATAAATTGCAAGGGGTATGTATTCCTTACCGTATCCTCGATTTTCTATAATCGCCTGTAACTTTCGAACCACCGATCGAAACCTATGATAATCATACATTTTCTTGAAGCTCTCGACGTGTACCTTATGATAGGACTATCAGCGAAAGCCCATCTTTAAAAAAAAATTGTTTCAGTTGTAGTGGTCGACCAAGGCTCTTCCTCGATTAATCAAGTCTTTGGTTTTTTGGCTGTAACTTCGAAAATAATGCACCTACAGGGCTCTGCCTGCGATTTGTGTGATCCTCTTTCCATCCTCTTAAAGCATGTATAAGCACAAGTCGACCGAAACACTATCCATTTTTTGCAGAAATAAATTGCAAGGGGTATGTATTCCTTACCGTTTCCTCGACTTGCTATAATCGCCTGTAACATTCGAAACACCGATCGAAACCTATGATAATCATACATTTTCTTGAAGCTCTCGACGCGTACCTTATAATAGGACTATCAGCGAAAGCCCATCTTTAAAAAAAAATTGTTTCAGTTTAGTGGTCGACCAAGGCTCTTCCTCGATTAATCAAGTCTTTGGTTTTTTGGCTGTAACTTGGAAAATATTGCACTTAGGAGGCTCTGCCTGCGATTTTTTTGATCCTCTTTCCATTCTCTTTAAGCGTGTATAAGCACGAAGTCGAACGAAACACTTTCTATTTTTTGCCGAAATAAATTGCAAGGGGTATGTATTCCTTACCGTTTCCTCGATTTTCTATAATCGCCTGTAACATTCGAAACACCGATCGAAACCTATGGTAATCATACATTTTCTTGAAGCTCTCGACGCGTACCTTATGATAGGACTATCAGCGAAAGCCCATCTTTAAAAAAAAATTGTTTCAGTTGTAGTGGTCGACCAAGGCTCTTCCTCGATTAATCAAGTCTTTGGTTTTTTGGCTGTAACTTGGAAAATATTGCACTTAGAAGGCTCTGCCTGAGATTTTTGTGATCCTCTTTTCATCCTCTTTAAGCGTGTATAAGCACAAGTCCACCGAAACACGTTCCATTTTTTGCCGAAATAAATTGCAAGGGGTATGTATTCCTTACCGGTTCCTCGATTTTCTATAAACGCCTGTAACTTTCGAAACACCGATCGAAACCTATAATAATCATACATTTTCTTGAAGCTTTCGACGTGTACTTATGATAGGACTATTAGCGACAGGTCATCTTTTAACAAAATATTGTTTCAGGAGTAGTGGTCGACCAAGGCTCTTCCTCGATTAATCAAGCCTTTGGTTTTTCGGCTGTAACTTGGAAAATAATGCACTTAGGAGGCTCTGCCTGCGATTTTTGTGATCCTCTTTCCATCCTCTTTAAGCACGTATAAGGACAAGTTGACCGAAACACTTTCCATTTTTTGCCGAAATAAATTGCAAGGAGTATGTATTCCTCACAGTTTCCCCGATTTTCTACAATCGCCTGTAACTTTCGAAACACCGATCGAAACCTATGATAATCATACATTTTCTTGAAGCTGTCGACGCGTACCTTAAGATAGGACTATCAGCGAAAGCCCATCTTTACAAAAAAAATTGTTTCAGTTGTAGGGGTCGACCAAGGCTCTTCCTCGATTAATCAAGCCTTTGGTTTTTCGGCTGTAACTTTGAAAATAATGCACTTAGGAGGCTCTGCCTGCGATTTTTGGGCTCCTCTTTCCATCCTCTTTAGGCACGTATAAGCACAAGTCCACCGAAACACGTTCCATTTTTTGCCGAAATAAATTGCAAGGAGTATGTATTCCTCACCGTTTCCTCGATTTTCTATAATCGCCCGTAACTTTCGAAACACCGATCGAAACCTATGATAATCATACATTTTCTTGAAGCTATCAACGCGTACCTTAAGATAGGAATATCAGCGAAAGCCCATCTTTACAAAAAAATTGTTTCAGTTGTATTGGTCGACCAAGGCTCTTCCTCGATTAATCAAGCCTTTGGTTTTTTAGCTGTAACTTCGAAAATATCGCACTTAGGAGGCTCTGCCTGCGATTTTTGTGATCCTCTTTCCATCCTCTTTAAGCACGTATAAGGACAAGTTGACCGAAACACTTTCCATTTTTTGCCGAAATAAATTGCAAGGAGTATGTATTCCTCACAGTTTCCCCGATTTTCTACAATCGCCTGTAACTTTCGAAACACCGATCGAAACCTATGATAATCATACATTTTCTTGAAGCTGTCGACGCGTACCTTAAGATAGGACTATCAGCGAAAGCCCATCTTTACAAAAAAAATTGTTTCAGTTGTAGGGGTCGACCAAGGCTCTTCCTCGATTAATCAAGCCTTTGGTTTTTCGGCTGTAACTTTGAAAATAATGCACTTAGGAGGCTCTGCCTGCGATTTTTGGGATCCTCTTTCCATCCTCTTTAAGCACGTATATGCACAAGTTGACCGAAACACTTTCCATTTTTTGCCGAAATAAATTGCAAGGAGTATGTATTCCTCACCGTTTCCTCGATTTTCTATAATCGCCTGTAACTTTCGAAACACCGATCGAAACCTATGATAATCATACATTTTCTTGAAGCTGTCGACGCGTACCTTAAGATAGGACTATCAGCGAAAGCCCATCTTTACAAAAAAATTGTTTCAGTTGTAGTGGTCGACCAAGGCTCTTCCTCGATTAATCAAGCCTTTGGTTTTTTGGCTGTAACTTCGAAAATATCGCACTAAGGAGGCTCTGCCTGCGATTTTTGTGATCCTCTTTCCATTCTCTTTAAGCGTGTATAAGCACGAAGTCGAACGAAACACTTTCTATTTTTTGCCGAAATAAATTGCAAGGGGTATGTATTCCTTACCGTTTCCTCGATTTTCTATAATCGCCTGTAACATTCGAAACACCGATCGAAACCTATGGTAATCATACATTTTCTTGAAGCTCTCGACGCGTACCTTATGATAGGACTATCAGCGAAAGCCCATCTTTAAAAAAAAATTGTTTCAGTTGTAGTGGTCGACCAAGGCTCTTCCTCGATTAATCAAGTCTTTGGTTTTTTGGCTGTAACTTGGAAAATATTGCACTTAGAAGGCTCTGCCTGAGATTTTTGTGATCCTCTTTTCATCCTCTTTAAGCGTGTATAAGCACAAGTCCACCGAAACACGTTCCATTTTTTGCCGAAATAAATTGCAAGGGGTATGTATTCCTTACCGGTTCCTCGATTTTCTATAATCGCCTGTAACTTTCGAAACACCGATCGAAACCTATAATAATCATACATTTTCTTGAAGCTTTCGACGTGTACTTATGATAGGACTATTAGCGACAGCTCAACTTTTAAAAAAATATTGTTTCAGTAGTAGTGGTCGACCAAGGCTCTTCCTCGATTAATCAAGCCTTTGGTTTTTCGGCTGTAACTTGGAAAATAATGCACTTAGGAGGCTCTGCCTGCGATTTTTGGGATCCTCTTTCCATCCTCTTTAGGCACGTATAAGCACAAGTTGACCGAAACACTTTCCATTTTTTGCCGAAATAAATTGCAAGGAGTATGTATTCCTCACCGTTTCCTCGATTTTCTATAATCGCCTGTAACTTTCGAAACACCGATCGAAACCTATGATAATCATACATTTTCTTGAAGCTATCGACGCGTACCTTAAGATAGGACTATCAGCGAAACACCATCTTTACAAAAAAATTGTTTCAGTTGTATTGGTCGACCAAGGCTCTTCCTCGATTAATCAAGCCTTTGGTTTTTTGGCTGTAACTTCGAAAATATCGCACATAGGAGGCTCTGCCTGCGATTTTTGTGATCCTCTTTCCATCCTCTTTAAGCACGTATAAGGACAAGTTGACCGAAACACTTTCCATTTTTTGCCGAAATAAATTGCAAGGAGTATGTATTCCTCACCGTTTCCCCGATTTTCTACAATCGCCTGTAACTTTCGAAACACCGATCGAAACCTATGATAATCATACATTTTCTTGAAGCTGTCGACGCGTACCTTAAGATAGGACTATCAGCGAAAGCCCATCTTTACAAAAAAAATTGTTTCAGTTGTAGTGGTCGACCAAGGCTCTTCCTCGATTAATCAAGCCTTTGGTTTTTCGGCTGTAACTTTGAAAATAATGCACTTAGGAGGCTCTGCCTGCGATTTTTGGGATCCTCTTTCCATCCTCTTTAAGCACGTATAAGCACAAGTTGACCGAAACACTTTCCCTTTTTTGCCGAAATAAATTGCAAGGAGTATGTATTCCTCACCGTTTCCTCGATTTTCTATAATCGCCTGTAACTTTCGAAACACCGATCGAAACCTATGATAATCATACATTTTCTTGAAGCTGTCGACGCGTACCTTAAGATAGGACTATCAGCGAAAGCCCATCTTTACAAAAAAATTGTTTCAGTTGTAGTGGTCGACCAAGGCTCTTCCTCGATTAATCAAGCCTTTGGTTTTTTGGCTGTAACTTCGAAAATATCGCACTAAGGAGGCTCTGCCTGCGATTTTTGTGATCCTCTTTCTTTCCTCTTTAAGCGTGTATAAGCACAAGTCGACCGAAACACTTTCCATTTTTTGCCAATATAAATTGCAAGGGGTATGTATTCCTTACCGTTTCCTCGATTTTCTATAATCGCCTGCAACTTTCAAAACACCGATCGAAACCTATGATAATCGTACATTTTCTTGAAGCTGTCGACGCGTGCCTTAAGATAGGACTATCAGCGAAAGCCCATCTTTACAAAAAAATTGTTTCAGTTGTAGTGGTCGACGAAGGCTCTTCCTCGATTAATCAAGCCTTTGGTTTTTTGGCTGTAACTTCGAAAATATCGCACTTAGGACGCTCTGCCTGCGATTTTTGTGATCCTCTATCTTTCCTCTTTAAGCGTGTATAAGCACGAAGTCGAACGAAACACTTTCTATTTTTTGCCGAAATAAATTGCAAGGGGTATGTATTCCTTACCGTTTCCTCGATTTTCTATAATCGCCTGTAACATTCGAAACACCGATCGAAACCTATGGTAATCATACATTTTCTTGAAGCTCTCGACGCGTACCTTATGATAGGACTATCAGCGAAAGCCCATCTTTAAAAAAAAATTGTTTCAGTTGTAGTGGTCGACCAAGGCTCTTCCTCGATTAATCAAGTCTTTGGTTTTTTGGCTGTAACTTGGAAAATATTGCACTTAGAAGGCTCTGCCTGAGATTTTTGTGATCCTCTTTTCATCCTCTTTAAGCGTGTATAAGCACAAGTCCACCGAAACACGTTCCATTTTTTGCCGAAATAAATTGCAAGGGGTATGTATTCCTTACCGGTTCCTCGATTTTCTATAATCGCCTGTAACTTTCGAAACACCGATCGAAACCTATAATAATCATACATTTTCTTGAAGCTTTCGACGTGTGCTTATGATAGGACTATTAGCGACAGCTCATCTTTTAAAAAAATATTGTTTCAGTAGTAGTGGTCGACCAAGGCTCTTCCTCGATTAATCAAGCCTTTGGTTTTTCGGCTGTAACTTGGAAAATAATGCACTTAGGAAGCTCTGCCTGCGATTTTTGGGATCCTCTTTCCATCCTCTTTAGGCACGTATAAGCACAAGTTGACCGAAACACTTTCCATTTTTTGCCGAAATAAATTGCAAGGGGTATGTATTCCTTACCGGTTCCTCGATTTTCCATAATCGCCTGTAACTTTCGAAACACCGATCGAAACCTATGATAATCATACATTTTCTTGAAGCTGTCGACGCGTACCATAAGATAGGACTATCAGCGAAAGCCCATGTTTAAAAAAAATATTGTATTAGTAGCAGTGGTCGACCAAGGCTCTTCCTCGATTAATCAAGTCTTTGGTTTTTTGGCTGTAAGTTCGAAAATATTGCACCTACAAGGCTCTGCATGCGATTTGTCTGATCCTCTTTCTATCCTCTTTAAGCATGTATAAGCACAAATCGACCGAAACACTTTCCATTTTTTGCCGAAATTAATTGCAAGGGGTATGTGTTCCTTACCGTTTCCTCGATTTTCTATAATCGCCTGTAACTTTCGAAACACCGATCGAAACGTATGATAATCATACATTTTCTTGAAGCTGCCGACGCGTACCTTAAGATAGGACTATCAGCGAAAGCCCATCTTTACAAAAAAATTGTTTCAGTTGTAGTGGTCGACCAAGGCTTTTCCTCGATTAATCAAGCCTTTGGTTTTTTGGCTGTAACTTCGAAAATATCGCACTAAGGAGGCTCTGCCTGCGATTTTTGTGATCCTCTTTCTTTCCTCTTTAAGCGTGTATAAGCACAAGTCGACCGAAACACTTTCCATTTTTTGCCAATATAAATTGCAAGGGGTATGTATTCCTTACCGTTTCCTCGATTTTCTATAATCGCCTGCAACTTTCAAAACACCGATCAAAACCTATGATAATCGTACATTTTCTTTAAGCTGTCGACGCGTGCCTTAAGATAGGACTATCAGCGAAAGCCCATCTTTAAAAAAAATATTGTTTCAGTAGTAGTGGTCGACCAAGGCTCTTCCTCGATTAATCAAGCCTTTGGTTTTTCGGCTGTAACTTTGAAAATAATGCACTTAGGAGGCTCTACCTGCGATTTTTGGGATCCTCCTTCCATCCTCTTTAAGCACGTATAAGCACAAGTTGACCGAAACACTTTCCATTTTTTGCCGAAGTAAATTGCAAGGAGTATGTATTCCTCACCGTTTCCTCGATTTTCTATAATTGCCTGTAACTTTCAAAACACCGATCGAAACCTATGATAATCATACATTTTCTTGAAGCTGTCGACGCGTACCTTAGGATAGGACTATCAGCGAAAGCCCAGCTTTTAAAAAAATATTGTTTCAGTAGTAGTGGTCGACCAAGGCTCTTCCTCGATTAATCAAGCCTTTGGTTTTTCGGCTGTAACTTTGAAAATAATGCACTTAGGAGGCTCTGCCTGCGATTTTTGGGATCTTCTTTCCATCCTCTTTAAGCATGTGTAAGCACAAGTCGACCGAAACACTTTCCATTTTTTGCCGAAATAAATTGCAAGGGGTGTGTGTTCCTTACCGTTTCCTCGATTTTCTATAATCGCCTGTAACTTTCGAACCACCGATCGAAACCTATGATAATCATTCATTTTCTTGAAGCTGTCGACGCGTACCTTAAGATAGGACTATCAGCGAAAGCCCATCTTTAAAAAAAATATTGTATCAGTAGTAGTGGTCGACCAAGGCTCTTCCTCGATTAATCAAGTCTTTGGTTTTTTGGCTGTAACTTCGAAAATAATGCACCTACAAGGCTCTGCCTGCGATTTGTCTGATCCTCTTTCCATCCTCTTTAAGCGTGTATCAGCACGAAGTCGACCGAAACATTTTCTATTTTTTGCCGAAATAAATTGCAAGGGGTATGTATTCCTTACCGTTTCCTCGATTTTCTATAATCGCCTGTAACTTTCGAAACACCGATCGAAACCTATGATAATCACACATTTTCTTGAAGCTCTCGACGCATACCTTAAGATTGGACTATCAGCGAAAGCCCATCTTTAAAAAAAAATGGTTTCAGTTGTAGTGGTCGACCAAGGCTCTTCCTCGATTAATCAAGTCTTTGGTTTTTTGGCTGTAACTTCGAAAATAATGCACTTAGAAGGCTCTGCCTGCGATTTTTGTGATCCTCTTGCCATCCTCTTTAAGCGTGTATAAGTACAAGTCGACCGAAACACTTTCTATTTTTTGCCGAAATAAATTGCAAGGGGTATGTGTTCCTTACCGTTTCCTCGATTTTCTATAATCGCCTGTAACTTTCGAAACACCGATCGAAACCTATGATAATTACACATTTTCTTGAAGCTCTCGACGCATACTTTAAGATTGGACTATCAGCGAAAGCCCATCTTTAAAAAAAATATTGTATTAGTAGCAGTGGTCGACCAAGGCTCTTCCTCGATTAATCAAGTCTTTGGTTTTTTGGCTGTAAGTTCGAAAATATTGCACCTACAAGGCTCTGCATGCGATTTGTCTGATCCTCTTTCTATCCTCTTTAAGCATGTATAAGCACAAATCGACCGAAACACTTTCCATTTTTTGCCGAAATAAATTGCAAGGGGTATGTTCCTCACCGTTTCCTCGATTTTCTATAATCGCCTGTAACTTTCGAAACACGGATCGAAACCTATGATAATCATACATTTTCTTGAAGCTCTCGACGCGTACCTTATGATAGGACTATCAGCGAAAGCCCATCTTTAAAAAAAAATTGTTTCAGTTGTAGTGGTCGACCAAGGCTCTTCCTCGATTAATCAAGTCTTTGGTTTTTTGGCTGTAACTTGGAAAATATTGCACTTAGAAGGCTCTGTCTGAGATTTTTGTGATCCTCTTTCCATCCTCTTTAAGCGTGTATAAGCACAAGTCGACCGAAACACTTTCCCTTTTTTGCCGAAATAAATTGCAAGGAGTATGTATTCCTCACCGTTTCCTCGATTTTCTATAATCGCCTGTAACTTTCGAAACACCGATCGAAACCTATGATAATCATACATTTTTTTGAAGCTGTCGACGCATACCCTAAGATAGGACTATCAGCGAAAGCCCATCTTTACAAAAAAATTGTTTCAGTTGTAGTGGTCGACGAAGGCTCTTCCTCGATTAATCAAGCCTTTGGTTTTTTGGCTGTAACGTCGAAAATATCGCACTTAGGACGCTCTGCCTGCGATTTTTGTGATCCTCTATCTTTCCTCTTTAAGCGTGTATAAGCACAAGTCGACCGAAACACTTTCCATTTTTTGCCAAAATAAATTGCAAATGGTATGTATTCCTTACCGTTTCCTCGATTTTCTATAATCGCCTGTAACTTTCAAAACACCGATCGAAACCTATGATAATCGTACATTTTCTGGAAGCTGTCGACGCGTGCCTTAAGATAGGACTATCAGCGAAAGCCCATCTTTAAAAAAAATATTGTTTCAGTAGTAGTGGTCGACCAAGGCTCTTCCTCGATTATTCAAGTCCTTGGTTTTTTGGCTGTAACTTCGAAAATAATGCACTTACAAGTCTCTGCCTGCGATTTTTGTGATCCCCTTTTCATCCTCTTTAAGCGTGTATAAGCACAAGTCCACCGAAACACGTTCCATTTTTTGCCGAAATAAATTGCAAGGGGTATGTATTCCTTACCGGTTCCTCGATTTTCTATAATCGCCTGTAACTTTCGAAACACCGATCGAAACCTATAATAATCATACATTTCCTTGAAGCTTTCGACGTGTACTTATGATAGGACTATTAGCGACAGCTCATCTTTTAAAAAAATATTGTTTCAGTAGTAGTGGTCGACCAAGGCTCTTCCACGATTATTCAAGCCTTTGGTTTTTCGGCTGTAACTTGGAAAATAATGCACTTAGGAGGCTCTGCCTGCGATTTTTGGGCTCCTCTTTCCATCCTCTTTAGGCACGTATAAGCACAAGTCCACCGAAACACGTTCCATTTTTTGCCGAAATAAATTGCAAGGAGTATGTATTCCTCACCGTTTCCTCGATTTTCTATAATCGCCTGTAACTTTCGAAACACCGATCGAAACCTATGATAATCATACATTTTCTTGAAGCTATCGACGCGTACCTTAAGATAGGACTATCAGCGAAAGCCCATCTTTACAAAAAAATTGTTTCAGTTGTATTGGTCGACCAAGGCTCTTCCTCGATTAATCAATTCTTTGGTTTTTTGGCTGTAACTTCGAAAATATCGCACTTAGGAGGCTCTGCCTTCGATTTTTGTGATCCTCTTTCCATCCTCTTTAAGCACGTATAAGGACAAGTTGACCGAAACACTTTCCATTTTTTGCCGAAATAAATTGCAAGGAGTATGTATTCCTCACCGTTTCCCCGATTTTCTACAATCGCCTGTAACTTTCGAAACACGGATCGAAACCTATGATAATCATACATTTTCTTGAAGCTGTCGACGCGTGCCTTAAGATAGGACTATCAGCGAAAGCCCATCTTTAAAAAAAATATTGGTTCAGTAGTAGTGGTCGACCAAGGCTCTTCCTCGATTATTCAAGTCCTTGGTTTTTTGGCTGTAACTTCGAAAATAATGCACCTACAAGGCTCTGCCTGCGATTTGTCTGATCCTCTTTCCATCCTCTTTAAGCGTGTATAAGCACGAAGTCGACCGAAACACTTTCAATTTTTTGCCGAAATAAATTGCAAAGGGTATGTATTCCTTAGCGTTTCCTCGATTTTCTATAATCGCCTGTAACTTTCGAAACACCGATCGAAACCTATGATAATCATACATTTTCTTGAAGCTCTCGACGCGTTCCTTAAGATAGGACTATCAGCGAAAGCCCATTTTTAAAGAAAATATTGTTTCAGTAGTAGTGGTCGACCAAGGCTCTTCCTCGATTAATCAAGTCTTTGGTTTTTTGGCTGTAACTTCGAAAATAATGCACCTACAAGGCTCTGCCTGCGATTTGTCTGATCCTCTTTCCATCCTCTTTAAGCGTGTATAAGCACTAGTCGACCGAAACGCTTTCTCTTTTTTGCCGAAATAAATTGCAAGGGGTATGTATTCCTTACCGTATCCTCGATTTTCTATAATCGCCTGTAACTTTCGAACCACCGATCGAAACCTATGATAATCATACATTTTCTTGAAGCTCTCGACGTGTACCTTATGATAGGACTATCAGCGAAAGCCCATCTTTAAAAAAAAATTGTTTCAGTTGTAGTGGTCGACCAAGGCTCTTCCTCGATTAATCAAGTCTTTGGTTTTTTGGCTGTAACTTCGAAAATAATGCACCTACAGGGCTCTGCCTGCGATTTGTGTGATCCTCTTTCCATCCTCTTAAAGCATGTATAAGCACAAGTCGACCGAAACACTATCCATTTTTTGCAGAAATAAATTGCAAGGGGTATGTATTCCTTACCGTTTCCTCGACTTGCTATAATCGCCTGTAACATTCGAAACACCGATCGAAACCTATGATAATCATACATTTTCTTGAAGCTCTCGACGCGTACCTTATAATAGGACTATCAGCGAAAGCCCATCTTTAAAAAAAAATTGTTTCAGTTTAGTGGTCGACCAAGGCTCTTCCTCGATTAATCAAGTCTTTGGTTTTTTGGCTGTAACTTGGAAAATATTGCACTTAGGAGGCTCTGCCTGCGATTTTTTTGATCCTCTTTCCATTCTCTTTAAGCGTGTATAAACACGAAGTCGAACGAAACACTTTCTATTTTTTGCCGAAATAAATTGCAAGGGGTATGTATTCCTTACCGTTTCCTCGATTTTCTATAATCGCCTGTAACATTCGAAACACCGATCGAAACCTATGGTAATCATACATTTTCTTGAAGCTCTCGACGCGTACCTTATGATAGGACTATCAGCGAAAGCCCATCTTTAAAAAAAAATTGTTTCAGTTGTAGTGGTCGACCAAGGCTCTTCCTCGATTAATCAAGTCTTTGGTTTTTTGGCTGTAACTTGGAAAATATTGCACTTAGAAGGCTCTGCCTGAGATTTTTGTGATCCTCTTTTCATCCTCTTTAAGCGTGTATAAGCACAAGTCCACCGAAACACTTTCCATTTTTTGCCGAAATAAATTGCAAGGGGTATGTATTCCTTACCGGTTCCTCGATTTTCTATAAACGCCTGTAACTTTCGAAACACCGATCGAAACCTATAATAATCATACATTTTCTTGAAGCTTTCGACGTGTACTTATGATAGGACTATTAGCGACAGGTCATCTTTTAACAAAATATTGTTTCAGGAGTAGTGGTCGACCAAGGCTCTTCCTCGATTAATCAAGCCTTTGGTTTTTCGGCTGTAACTTGGAAAATAATGCACTTAGGAGGCTCTGCCTGCGATTTTTGTGATCCTCTTTCCATCCTCTTTAAGCACGTATAAGGACAAGTTGACCGAAACACTTTCCATTTTTTGCCGAAATAAATTGCAAGGAGTATGTATTCCTCACAGTTTCCCCGATTTTCTACAATCGCCTGTAACTTTCGAAACACCGATCGAAACCTATGATAATCATACATTTTCTTGAAGCTGTCGACGCGTACCTTAAGATAGGACTATCAGCGAAAGCCCATCTTTACAAAAAAAATTGTTTCAGTTGTAGGGGTCGACCAAGGCTCTTCCTCGATTAATCAAGCCTTTGGTTTTTCGGCTGTAACTTAGAAAATAATGCACTTAGGAGGCTCTGCCTGCGATTTTTGGGCTCCTCTTTCCATCCTCTTTAGGCACGTATAAGCACAAGTCCACCGAAACACGTTCCATTTTTTGCCGAAATAAATTGCAAGGAGTATGTATTCCTCACCGTTTCCTCGATTTTCTATAATCGCCCGTAACTTTCGAAACACCGATCGAAACCTATGATAATCATACATTTTCTTGAAGCTATCAACGCGTACCTTAAGATAGGAATATCAGCGAAAGCCCATCTTTAAAAAAAAATTGTTTCAGTTGTATGGGTCGACCAAGGCTCTTCCTCGATTAATCAAGCCTTTGGTTTTTTAGCTGTAACTTCGAAAATATCGCACTTAGGAGGCTCTGCCTGCGATTTTTGTGATCCTCTTTCCATCCTCTTTAAGCACGTATATGGACAAGTTGACCGAAACACTTTCCATTTTTTGCCGAAATAAATTGCAAGGAGTATGTATTCCTCACAGTTTCCCCGATTTTCTACAATCGCCTGTAACTTTCGAAACACCGATCGAAACCTATGATAATCATACATTTTCTTGAAGCTGTCGACGCGTACCTTAAGATAGGACTATCAGCGAAAGCCCATCTTTACAAAAAAAATTGTTTCAGTTGTAGGGGTCGACCAAGGCTCTTCCTCGATTAATCAAGCCTTTGGTTTTTCGGCTGTAACTTTGAAAATAATGCACTTAGGAGGCTCTGCCTGCGATTTTTGGGATCCTCTTTCCATCCTCTTTAAGCACGTATATGCACAAGTTGACCGAAACACTTTCCATTTTTTGCCGAAATAAATTGCAAGGAGTATGTATTCCTCACCGTTTCCTCGATTTTCTATAATCGCCTGTAACTTTCGAAACACCGATCGAAACCTATGATAATCATACATTTTCTTGAAGCTGTCGACGCGTACCTTAAGATAGGACTATCAGCGAAAGCCCATCTTTACAAAAAAATTGTTTCAGTTGTAGTGGTCGACCAAGGCTCTTCCTCGATTAATCAAGCCTTTGGTTTTTTGGCTGTAACTTCGAAAATATCGCACTAAGGAGGCTCTGCCTGCGATTTTTGTGATCCTCTTTCCATTCTCTTTAAGCGTGTATAAGCACGAAGTCGAACGAAACACTTTCTATTTTTTGCCGAAATAAATTGCAAGGGGTATGTATTCCTTACCGTTTCCTCGATTTTCTATAATCGCCTGTAACATTCGAAACACCGATCGAAACCTATGGTAATCATACATTTTCTTGAAGCTCTCGACGCGTACCTTATGATAGGACTATCAGCGAAAGCCCATCTTTAAAAAAAAATTGTTTCAGTTGTAGTGGTCGACCAAGGCTCTTCCTCGATTAATCAAGTCTTTGGTTTTTTGGCTGTAACTTGGAAAATATTGCACTTAGAAGGCTCTGCCTGAGATTTTTGTGATCCTCTTTTCATCCTCTTTAAGCGTGTATAAGCACAAGTCCACCGAAACACGTTCCATTTTTTGCCGAAATAAATTGCAAGGGGTATGTATTCCTTACCGGTTCCTCGATTTTCTATAATCGCCTGTAACTTTCGAAACACCGATCGAAACCTATAATAATCATACATTTTCTTGAAGCTTTCGACGTGTACTTATGATAGGACTATTAGCGACAGCTCAACTTTTAAAAAAATATTGTTTCAGTAGTAGTGGTCGACCAAGGCTCTTCCTCGATTAATCAAGCCTTTGGTTTTTCGGCTGTAACTTGGAAAATAATGCACTTAGGAGGCTCTGCCTGCGATTTTTGGGATCCTCTTTCCATCCTCTTTAAGCACGTATAAGCACAAGTTGACCGAAACACTTTCCCTTTTTTGCCGAAATAAATTGCAAGGAGTATGTATTCCTCACCGTTTCCTCGATTTTCTATAATCGCCTGTAACTTTCGAAACACCGATCGAAACCTATGATAATCATACATTTTTTTGAAGCTGTCGACGCATACCCTAAGATAGGACTATCAGCGAAAGCCCATCTTTACAAAAAAATTGTTTCAGTTGTAGTGGTCGACGAAGGCTCTTCCTCGATTAATCAAGCCTTTGGTTTTTCGGCTGTAACTTTGAAAATAATGCACTTAGGAGGCTCTGCCTGCGATTTTTGGGATCCTCTTTCCATCCTCTTTAAGCACGTATAAGCACAAGTTGACCGAAACACTTTCCATTTTTTGCCGAAATAAATTGCAAGGAGTATGTATTCCTCACCGTTTCCTCGATTTTCTATAATCGCCTGTAACTTTCGAAACACCGATCGAAACCTATGATAATCATACATTTTCTTGAAGCTGTCGACGCGTACCTTAAGATAGGACTATCAGCGAAAGCCCATCTTTACAAAAAAATTGTTTCAGTTGTAGTGGTCGACCAAGGCTCTTCCTCGATTAATCAAGCCTTTGGTTTTTTGGCTGTAACTTCGAAAATATCGCACTAAGGAGGCTCTGCCTGCGATTTTTGTGATCCTCTTTCTTTCCTCTTTAAGCGTGTATAAGCACAAGTCGACCGAAACACTTTCCATTTTTTGCCAATATAAATTGCAAGGGGTATGTATTCCTTACCGTTTCCTCGATTTTCTATAATCGCCTGCAACTTTCAAAACACCGATCGAAACCTATGATAATCGTACATTTTCTTGAAGCTGTCGACGCGTGCCTTAAGATAGGACTATCAGCGAAAGCCCATCTTTACAAAAAAATTGTTTCAGTTGTAGTGGTCGACGAAGGCTCTTCCTCGATTAATCAAGCCTTTGGTTTTTTGGCTGTAACTTCGAAAATATCGCACTTAGGACGCTCTGCCTGCGATTTTTGTGATCCTCTATCTTTCCTCTTTAAGCGTGTATAAGCACGAAGTCGAACGAAACACTTTCTATTTTTTGCCGAAATAAATTGCAAGGGGTATGTATTCCTTACCGTTTCCTCGATTTTCTATAATCGCCTGTAACATTCGAAACACCGATCGAAACCTATGGTAATCATACATTTTCTTGAAGCTCTCGACGCGTACCTTATGATAGGACTATCAGCGAAAGCCCATCTTTAAAAAAAAATTGTTTCAGTTGTAGTGGTCGACCAAGGCTCTTCCTCGATTAATCAAGTCTTTGGTTTTTTGGCTGTAACTTGGAAAATATTGCACTTAGAAGGCTCTGCCTGAGATTTTTGTGATCCTCTTTTCATCCTCTTTAAGCGTGTATAAGCACAAGTCCACCGAAACACGTTCCATTTTTTGCCGAAATAAATTGCAAGGGGTATGTATTCCTTACCGGTTCCTCGATTTTCTATAATCGCCTGTAACTTTCGAAACACCGATCGAAACCTATAATAATCATACATTTTCTTGAAGCTTTCGACGTGTACTTATGATAGGACTATTAGCGACAGCTCATCTTTTAAAAAAATATTGTTTCAGTAGTAGTGGTCGACCAAGGCTCTTCCTCGATTAATCAAGCCTTTGGTTTTTCGGCTGTAACTTGGAAAATAATGCACTTAGGAAGCTCTGCCTGCGATTTTTGGGATCCTCTTTCCATCCTCTTTAGGCACGTATAAGCACAAGTTGACCGAAACACTTTCCATTTTTTGCCGAAATAAATTGCAAGGGGTATGTATTCCTTACCGGTTCCTCGATTTTCCATAATCGCCTGTAACTTTCGAAACACCGATCGAAACCTATGATAATCATACATTTTCTTGAAGCTGTCGACGCGTACCATAAGATAGGACTATCAGCGAAAGCCCATGTTTAAAAAAAATATTGTATTAGTAGCAGTGGTCGACCAAGGCTCTTCCTCGATTAATCAAGTCTTTGGTTTTTTGGCTGTAAGTTCGAAAATATTGCACCTACAAGGCTCTGCATGCGATTTGTCTGATCCTCTTTCTATCCTCTTTAAGCATGTATAAGCACAAATCGACCGAAACACTTTCCATTTTTTGCCGAAATTAATTGCAAGGGGTATGTGTTCCTTACCGTTTCCTCGATTTTCTATAATCGCCTGTAACTTTCGAAACACCGATCGAAACGTATGATAATCATACATTTTCTTGAAGCTGCCGACGCGTACCTTAAGATAGGACTATCAGCGAAAGCCCATCTTTACAAAAAAATTGTTTCAGTTGTAGTGGTCGACCAAGGCTTTTCCTCGATTAATCAAGCCTTTGGTTTTTTGGCTGTAACTTCGAAAATATTGCACTTAGGAGGCTCTGCCTGCGATTTTTTTGATCCTCTTTCCATTCTCTTTAAGCGTGTATAAGCACGAAGTCGAACGAAACACTTTCTATTTTTTGCCGAAATAAATTGCAAGGGGTATGTATTCCTTACCGTTTCCTCGATTTTCTATAATCGCCTGTAACATTCGAAACACCGATCGAAACCTATGGTAATCATACATTTTCTTGAAGCTCTCGACGCGTACCTTATGATAGGACTATCAGCGAAAGCCCATCTTTAAAAAAAAATTGTTTCAGTTGTAGTGGTCGACCAAGGCTCTTCCTCGATTAATCAAGTCTTTGGTTTTTTGGCTGTAACTTGGAAAATATTGCACTTAGAAGGCTCTGCCTGAGATTTTTGTGATCCTCTTTTCATCCTCTTTAAGCGTGTATAAGCACAAGTCCACCGAAACACGTTCCATTTTTTGCCGAAATAAATTGCAAGGGGTATGTATTCCTTACCGGTTCCTCGATTTTCTATAAACGCCTGTAACTTTCGAAACACCGATCGAAACCTATAATAATCATACATTTTCTTGAAGCTTTCGACGTGTACTTATGATAGGACTATTAGCGACAGGTCATCTTTTAACAAAATATTGTTTCAGGAGTAGTGGTCGACCAAGGCTCTTCCTCGATTAATCAAGCCTTTGGTTTTTCGGCTGTAACTTGGAAAATAATGCACTTAGGAGGCTCTGCCTGCGATTTTTGTGATCCTCTTTCCATCCTCTTTAAGCACGTATAAGGACAAGTTGACCGAAACACTTTCCATTTTTTGCCGAAATAAATTGCAAGGAGTATGTATTCCTCACAGTTTCCCCGATTTTCTACAATCGCCTGTAACTTTCGAAACACCGATCGAAACCTATGATAATCATACATTTTCTTGAAGCTGTCGACGCGTACCTTAAGATAGGACTATCAGCGAAAGCCCATCTTTACAAAAAAAATTGTTTCAGTTGTAGGGGTCGACCAAGGCTCTTCCTCGATTAATCAAGCCTTTGGTTTTTCGGCTGTAACTTTGAAAATAATGCACTTAGGAGGCTCTGCCTGCGATTTTTGGGCTCCTCTTTCCATCCTCTTTAGGCACGTATAAGGACAAGTTGACCGAAACACTTTCCATTTTTTGCCGAAATAAATTGCAAGGAGTATGTATTCCTCACCGTTTCCTCGATTTTCTATAATCGCCCGTAACTTTCGAAACACCGATCGAAACCTATGATAATCATACATTTTCTTGAAGCTATCAACGCGTACCTTAAGATAGGAATATCAGCGAAAGCCCATCTTTACAAAAAAATTGTTTCAGTTGTATTGGTCGACCAAGGCTCTTCCTCGATTAATCAAGCCTTTGGTTTTTTAGCTGTAACTTCGAAAATATCGCACTTAGGAGGCTCTGCCTGCGATTTTTGTGATCCTCTTTCCATCCTCTTTAAGCACGTATAAGGACAAGTTGACCGAAACACTTTCCATTTTTTGCCGAAATAAATTGCAAGGAGTATGTATTCCTCACAGTTTCCCCGATTTTCTACAATCGCCTGTAACTTTCGAAACACCGATCGAAACCTATGATAATCATACATTTTCTTGAAGCTGTCGACGCGTACCTTAAGATAGGACTATCAGCGAAAGCCCATCTTTACAAAAAAAATTGTTTCAGTTGTAGGGGTCGACCAAGGCTCTTCCTCGATTAATCAAGCCTTTGGTTTTTCGGCTGTAACTTTGAAAATAATGCACTTAGGAGGCTCTGCCTGCGATTTTTGGGATCCTCTTTCCATCCTCTTTAAGCACGTATATGCACAAGTTGACCGAAACACTTTCCATTTTTTGCCGAAATAAATTGCAAGGAGTATGTATTCCTCACCGTTTCCTCGATTTTCTATAATCGCCTGTAACTTTCGAAACACCGATCGAAACCTATGATAATCATACATTTTCTTGAAGCTGTCGACGCGTACCTTAAGATAGGACTATCAGCGAAAGCCCATCTTTACAAAAAAATTGTTTCAGTTGTAGTGGTCGACCAAGGCTCTTCCTCGATTAATCAAGCCTTTGGTTTTTTGGCTGTAACTTCGAAAATATCGCACTAAGGAGGCTCTGCCTGCGATTTTTGTGATCCTCTTTCCATTCTCTTTAAGCGTGTATAAGCACGAAGTCGAACGAAACACTTTCTATTTTTTGCCGAAATAAATTGCAAGGGGTATGTATTCCTTACCGTTTCCTCGATTTTCTATAATCGCCTGTAACATTCGAAACACCGATCGAAACCTATGGTAATCATACATTTTCTTGAAGCTCTCGACGCGTACCTTATGATAGGACTATCAGCGAAAGCCCATCTTTAAAAAAAAATTGTTTCAGTTGTAGTGGTCGACCAAGGCTCTTCCTCGATTAATCAAGTCTTTGGTTTTTTGGCTGTAACTTGGAAAATATTGCACTTAGAAGGCTCTGCCTGAGATTTTTGTGATCCTCTTTTCATCCTCTTTAAGCGTGTATAAGCACAAGTCCACCGAAACACGTTCCATTTTTTGCCGAAATAAATTGCAAGGGGTATGTATTCCTTACCGGTTCCTCGATTTTCTATAATCGCCTGTAACTTTCGAAACACCGATCGAAACCTATAATAATCATACATTTTCTTGAAGCTTTCGACGTGTACTTATGATAGGACTATTAGCGACAGCTCAACTTTTAAAAAAATATTGTTTCAGTAGTAGTGGTCGACCAAGGCTCTTCCTCGATTAATCAAGCCTTTGGTTTTTCGGCTGTAACTTGGAAAATAATGCACTTAGGAGGCTCTGCCTGCGATTTTTGGGATCCTCTTTCCATCCTCTTTAAGCACGTATAAGCACAAGTTGACCGAAACACTTTCCCTTTTTTGCCGAAATAAATTGCAAGGAGTATGTATTCCTCACCGTTTCCTCGATTTTCTATAATCGCCTGTAACTTTCGAAACACCGATCGAAACCTATGATAATCATACATTTTTTTGAAGCTGTCGACGCATACCCTAAGATAGGACTATCAGCGAAAGCCCATCTTTACAAAAAAATTGTTTCAGTTGTAGTGGTCGACGAAGGCTCTTCCTCGATTAATCAAGCCTTTGGTTTTTCGGCTGTAACTTTGAAAATAATGCACTTAGGAGGCTCTGCCTGCGATTTTTGGGATCCTCTTTCCATCCTCTTTAAGCACGTATAAGCACAAGTTGACCGAAACACTTTCCATTTTTTGCCGAAATAAATTGCAAGGAGTATGTATTCCTCACCGTTTCCTCGATTTTCTATAATCGCCTGTAACTTTCGAAACACCGATCGAAACCTATGATAATCATACATTTTCTTGAAGCTGTCGACGCGTACCTTAAGATAGGACTATCAGCGAAAGCCCATCTTTACAAAAAAATTGTTTCAGTTGTAGTGGTCGACCAAGGCTCTTCCTCGATTAATCAAGCCTTTGGTTTTTTGGCTGTAACTTCGAAAATATCGCACTAAGGAGGCTCTGCCTGCGATTTTTGTGATCCTCTTTCTTTCCTCTTTAAGCGTGTATAAGCACAAGTCGACCGAAACACTTTCCATTTTTTGCCAATATAAATTGCAAGGGGTATGTATTCCTTACCGTTTCCTCGATTTTCTATAATCGCCTGCAACTTTCAAAACACCGATCGAAACCTATGATAATCGTACATTTTCTTGAAGCTGTCGACGCGTGCCTTAAGATAGGACTATCAGCGAAAGCCCATCTTTACAAAAAAATTGTTTCAGTTGTAGTGGTCGACGAAGGCTCTTCCTCGATTAATCAAGCCTTTGGTTTTTTGGCTGTAACTTCGAAAATATCGCACTTAGGACGCTCTGCCTGCGATTTTTGTGATCCTCTATCTTTCCTCTTTAAGCGTGTATAAGCACGAAGTCGAACGAAACACTTTCTATTTTTTGCCGAAATAAATTGCAAGGGGTATGTATTCCTCACCGTTTCCTCGATTTTCTATAATCGCCTGTAACTTTCGAAACACCGATCGAAACCTATAATAATCATACATTTTCTTGAAGCTTTCGACGTGTACTTATGATAGGACTATTAGCGACAGCTCATCTTTTAAAAAAATATTGTTTCAGTAGTAGTGGTCGACCAAGGCTCTTCCTCGATTAATCAAGCCTTTGGTTTTTCGGCTGTAACTTGGAAAATAATGCACTTAGGAAGCTCTGCCTGCGATTTTTGGGATCCTCTTTCCATCCTCTTTAGGCACGTATAAGCACAAGTTGACCGAAACACTTTCCATTTTTTGCCGAAATAAATTGCAAGGGGTATGTATTCCTTACCGGTTCCTCGATTTTCCATAATCGCCTGTAACTTTCGAAACACCGATCGAAACCTATGATAATCATACATTTTCTTGAAGCTGTCGACGCGTGCCATAAGATAGGACTATCAGCGAAAGCCCATGTTTAAAAAAAATATTGTATTAGTAGCAGTGGTCGACCAAGGCTCTTCCTCGATTAATCAAGTCTTTGGTTTTTTGGCTGTAAGTTCGAAAATATTGCACCTACAAGGCTCTGCATGCGATTTGTCTGATCCTCTTTCTATCCTCTTTAAGCATGTATAAGCACAAATCGACCGAAACACTTTCCATTTTTTGCCGAAATTAATTGCAAGGGGTATGTGTTCCTTACCGTTTCCTCGATTTTCTATAATCGCCTGTAACTTTCGAAACACCGATCGAAACGTATGATAATCATACATTTTCTTGAAGCTGCCGACGCGTACCTTAAGATAGGACTATCAGCGAAAGCCCATCTTTAAAAAAAATATTGTTTCAGTAGTAGTGGTCGACCAAGGCTCTTCCTCGATTAATCAAGCCTTTGGTTTTTCGGCTGTAACTTTGAAAATAATGCACTTAGGAGGCTCTACCTGCGATTTTTGGGATCCTCCTTCCATCCTCTTTAAGCACGTATAAGCACAAGTTGACCGAAACACTTTCCATTTTTTGCCGAAGTAAATTGCAAGGAGTATGTATTCCTCACCGTTTCCTCGATTTTCTATAATTGCCTGTAACTTTCAAAACACCGATCGAAACCTATGATAATCATACATTTTCTTGAAGCTGTCGACGCGTACCTTAGGATAGGACTATCAGCGAAAGCCCAGCTTTTAAAAAAATATTGTTTCAGTAGTAGTGGTCGACCAAGGCTCTTCCTCGATTAATCAAGCCTTTGGTTTTTCGGCTGTAACTTTGAAAATAATGCACTTAGGAGGCTCTGCCTGCGATTTTTGGGATCTTCTTTCCATCCTCTTTAAGCATGTGTAAGCACAAGTCGACCGAAACACTTTCCATTTTTTGCCGAAATAAATTGCAAGGGGTGTGTGTTCCTTACCGTTTCCTCGATTTTCTATAATCGCCTGTAACTTTCGAACCACCGATCGAAACCTATGATAATCATTCATTTTCTTGAAGCTGTCGACGCGTACCTTAAGATAGGACTATCAGCGAAAGCCCATCTTTAAAAAAAATATTGTATCAGTAGTAGTGGTCGACCAAGGCTCTTCCTCGATTAATCAAGTCTTTGGTTTTTTGTCTGTAACTTCGAAAATAATGCACCTACAAGCCTCTGCCTGCGATTTTTGTGATCCTCTTTCCATCCTCTTTAAGCATGTATAAGCACAAGTCGACCGAAACATTTTCTATTTTTTGCCGAAATAAATTGCAAGGGGTATGTATTCCTTACCGTTTCCTCGATTTTCTATAATCGCCTGTAACTTTCGAAACACCGATCGAAACCTATGATAAATACACATTTTCTTGAAGCTCTCGACGTATACTTTAAGATTGGACTATCAGCAAAAGCTCTTCTTTAAAAAAAATAATGTTTCAGTGGTAGTGGTTGACCAAGGCTCTTCCTCGATTAATGAAGTCTTGGGTTTTTTGGCTGTAACTTGGAAAATAATGCACTTAGGAGGCTCTGCCTGCGATTTTTTTGATCCTCTTTCCATCCTCTTTAAGCGTGTATAAGCACAAGCCGACCGAAACACTTTCTATTTTTTGCCGAAATAAATTGCAAGGGGTATGTATTCCTTATCGTTTCCTCGATTTTATATAATCGCCTGTAACTTTCGAAACACCGATCGAAACCTATGATAATCACACATTCTCTTGAAGCTCTCGACGCGTACCTTAAGATAGGACTATCAGCGACAGACCATCTTTAAAAAAAATATTGTTTCACTAGTATTGGTCGTCCAAGGCTCTTCCTCGATTAGTCAAGTCTTTGGTTTTTTGGCTGTAACTTCGAAAATAATGCACCTACAAGGCTCTGCCTTGCGATTTGTCTGATCCTCTTTCCATCCTCTTTAAGCGTGTATCAGCACGAAGTCGACCGAAACACTTTCTATTTTTTGCCGAAATAAATTGCAAGGGGTATGTATTCCTTACCGTTTCCCCGATTTTCCATAATCGCCTGTAACTTTCGAAACACCGATCGAAACCTATGATAATCACACATTTTCTTGAAGCTCTCGACGCATACCTTAAGATTGGACTATCAGCGAAAGCCCATCTTTAAAAAAAAATGGTTTCAGTTGTAGTGGTCGACCAAGGCTCTTCCTCGATTAATCAAGCCTTTGGTTTTTTGGCTGTAACTTCGAAAATAATGCACCTACAAGGCTCTGCCTGCGATTTTTGTGATCCTCTTTCCATCCTCTTTAAGCATGTATAAGCACAAGTCGACCGAAACACTTTCTATTTTTTGCCGAAATAAATTGCAAGGGGTATGTATTCCTTACCGTTTCCTCGATTTTCTATAATCGCCTGTAACTTTCGAAACACCGATCGAAACCTATGATAATCACACATTATCTTGAAGTTCTCGACGCGTACCTTATGATAGGACTATCAGCGAAAGCCCTTCTTTAAAGAAAAATATTGTTTCAGTAGTAGTGGTCGACCAAGGCTCTTCCTCGATTAATCAAGTCTTTGGTTTTTTGGCTGTAACTTCGAAAATAATGCACTTAGAAGGCTCTGCCTGCGATTTTTGTGATCCTCTTGCCATCCTCTTTAAGCGTGTATAAGTACAAGTCGACCGAAACACTTTCTATTTTTTGCCGAAATAAATTGCAAGGGGTATGTGTTCCTTACCGTTTCCTCGATTTTCTATAATCGCCTGTAACTTTCGAAACACCGATCGAAACCTATGATAATTACACATTTTCTTGAAGCTCTCGACGCATACTTTAAGATTGGACTATCAGCGAAAGCCCATCTTTAAAAAAAATATTGTATTAGTAGCAGTGGTCGACCAAGGCTCTTCCTCGATTAATCAAGTCTTTGGTTTTTTGGCTGTAAGTTCGAAAATATTGCACCTACAAGGCTCTGCATGCGATTTGTCTGATCCTCTTTCTATCCTCTTTAAGCATGTATAAGCACAAATCGACCGAAACACTTTCCATTTTTTGCCGAAATAAATTGCAAGGGGTATGTTCCTCACCGTTTCCTCGATTTTCTATAATCGCCTGTAACTTTCGAAACACGGATCGAAACCTATGATAATCATACATTTTCTTGAAGCTCTCGACGCGTACCTTATGATAGGACTATCAGCGAAAGCCCATCTTTAAAAAAAAATTGTTTCAGTTGTAGTGGTCGACCAAGGCTCTTCCTCGATTAATCAAGTCTTTGGTTTTTTGGCTGTAACTTGGAAAATATTGCACTTAGAAGGCTCTGTCTGAGATTTTTGTGATCCTCTTTCCATCCTCTTTAAGCGTGTATAAGCACAAGTCGACCGAAACACTTTCCCTTTTTTGCCGAAATAAATTGCAAGGAGTATGTATTCCTCACCGTTTCCTCGATTTTCTATAATCGCCTGTAACTTTCGAAACACCGATCGAAACCTATGATAATCATACATTTTTTTGAAGCTGTCGACGCATACCCTAAGATAGGACTATCAGCGAAAGCCCATCTTTACAAAAAAATTGTTTCAGTTGTAGTGGTCGACGAAGGCTCTTCCTCGATTAATCAAGCCTTTGGTTTTTTGGCTGTAACGTCGAAAATATCGCACTTAGGACGCTCTGCCTGCGATTTTTGTGATCCTCTATCTTTCCTCTTTAAGCGTGTATAAGCACAAGTCGACCGAAACACTTTCCATTTTTTGCCAAAATAAATTGCAAATGGTATGTATTCCTTACCGTTTCCTCGATTTTCTATAATCGCCTGTAACTTTCAAAACACCGATCGAAACCTATGATAATCGTACATTTTCTTGAAGCTGTCGACGCGTGCCTTAAGATAGGACTATCAGCGAAAGCCCATCTTTAAAAAAAATATTGTTTCAGTAGTAGTGGTCGACCAAGGCTCTTCCTCGATTATTCAAGTCCTTGGTTTTTTGGCTGTAACTTCGAAAATAATGCACTTACAAGTCTCTGCCTGCGATTTTTGTGATCCCCTTTTCATCCTCTTTAAGCGTGTATAAGCACAAGTCCACCGAAACACGTTCCATTTTTTGCCGAAATAAATTGCAAGGGGTATGTATTCCTTACCGGTTCCTCGATTTTCTATAATCGCCTGTAACTTTCGAAACACCGATCGAAACCTATAATAATCATACATTTCCTTGAAGCTTTCGACGTGTACTTATGATAGGACTATTAGCGACAGCTCATCTTTTAAAAAAATATTGTTTCAGTAGTAGTGGTCGACCAAGGCTCTTCCACGATTATTCAAGCCTTTGGTTTTTCGGCTGTAACTTGGAAAATAATGCACTTAGGAGGCTCTGCCTGCGATTTTTGGGCTCCTCTTTCCATCCTCTTTAGGCACGTATAAGCACAAGTCCACCGAAACACGTTCCATTTTTTGCCGAAATAAATTGCAAGGAGTATGTATTCCTCACCGTTTCCTCGATTTTCTATAATCGCCTGTAACTTTCGAAACACCGATCGAAACCTATGATAATCATACATTTTCTTGAAGCTATCGACGCGTACCTTAAGATAGGACTATCAGCGAAAGCCCATCTTTACAAAAAAATTGTTTCAGTTGTATTGGTCGACCAAGGCTCTTCCTCGATTAATCAAGCCTTTGGTTTTTTGGCTGTAACTTCGAAAATATCGCACTTAGGAGGCTCTGCCTTCGATTTTTGTGATCCTCTTTCCATCCTCTTTAAGCACGTATAAGGACAAGTTGACCGAAACACTTTCCATTTTTTGCCGAAATAAATTGCAAGGAGTATGTATTCCTCACCGTTTCCCCGATTTTCTACAATCGCCTGTAACTTTCGAAACACGGATCGAAACCTATGATAATCATACATTTTCTTGAAGCTGTCGACGCGTGCCTTAAGATAGGACTATCAGCGAAAGCCCATCTTTAAAAAAAATATTGGTTCAGTAGTAGTGGTCGACCAAGGCTCTTCCTCGATTATTCAAGTCCTTGGTTTTTTGGCTGTAACTTCGAAAATAATGCACCTACAAGGCTCTGCCTGCGATTTGTCTGATCCTCTTTCCATCCTCTTTAAGCGTGTATAAGCACGAAGTCGACCGAAACACTTTCAATTTTTTGCCGAAATAAATTGCAAAGGGTATGTATTCCTTAGCGTTTCCTCGATTTTCTATAATCGCCTGTAACTTTCGAAACACCGATCGAAACCTATGATAATCATACATTTTCTTGAAGCTCTCGACGCGTTCCTTAAGATAGGACTATCAGCGAAAGCCCATTTTTAAAGAAAATATTGTTTCAGTAGTAGTGGTCGACCAAGGCTCTTCCTCGATTAATCAAGTCTTTGGTTTTTTGGCTGTAACTTCGAAAATAATGCACCTACAAGGCTCTGCCTGCGATTTGTCTGATCCTCTTTCCATCCTCTTTAAGCGTGTATAAGCACTAGTCGACCGAAACGCTTTCTCTTTTTTGCCGAAATAAATTGCAAGGGGTATGTATTCCTTACCGTATCCTCGATTTTCTATAATCGCCTGTAACTTTCGAACCACCGATCGAAACCTATGATAATCATACATTTTCTTGAAGCTCTCGACGTGTACCTTATGATAGGACTATCAGCGAAAGCCCATCTTTAAAAAAAAATTGTTTCAGTTGTAGTGGTCGACCAAGGCTCTTCCTCGATTAATCAAGTCTTTGGTTTTTTGGCTGTAACTTCGAAAATAATGCACCTACAGGGCTCTGCCTGCGATTTGTGTGATCCTCTTTCCATCCTCTTAAAGCATGTATAAGCACAAGTCGACCGAAACACTATCCATTTTTTGCAGAAATAAATTGCAAGGGGTATGTATTCCTTACCGTTTCCTCGACTTGCTATAATCGCCTGTAACATTCGAAACACCGATCGAAACCTATGATAATCATACATTTTCTTGAAGCTCTCGACGCGTACCTTATGATAGGACTATCAGCGAGAGCCCAGCTTTTAAAAAAATATTGTTTCAGTAGTAGTGGTCGACCAAGGCTCTTCCTCGATTTTTCAAGTCCTTGGTTTTTTGGCTGTAACTTCGAAAATAATGCACCTACAAGGCTCTGCCTGCGATTTTTGTGATCCTCTTTCCATCCTCTTTAAGCGTGTATAAGCACGAAGTCGACCGAAACACTTTCAATTTTTTGCCGAAATAAATTGCAAAGGGTATGTATTCCTTAGCGTTTCCTCGATTTTCTATAATCGCCTGTAACTTTCGAACCACCGATCGAAACCTATGATAATCATACATTTTCTTGAAGCTCTCGACGTGTACCTTATGATAGGACTATCAGCGAAAGACCATCTTTACAAAAAAATTGTTTCAGTTGTATTGGTCGACCAAGGCTCTTCCTCGATTAATCAAGCCTTTGGTTTTTTGGCTGTAACTTCGAAAATATCGCACATAGGAGGCTCTGCCTGCGATTTTTGTGATCCTCTTTCCATCCTCTTTAAGCACGTATAAGGACAAGTTGACCGAAACACTTTCCATTTTTTGCCGAAAGAAATTGCAAGGGGTATGTATTCCTTACCGTTTCCTCGATTTTCTATAATCGCCTGTAACATTCGAAACACCGATCGAAACCTATTGTAATCATACATTTTCTTGAAGCTCTCGACGCGTGCCTTAAGATAGGACTATCAGCGAAAGCCCATCTTTAAAAAAAATATTGTTTCAGTAGTAGTGGTCGACCAAGGCTCTTCCTCGATTATTCAAGTCCTTGGTTTTTTGGCTGTAACTTCGAAAATAATGCACTTACAAGTCTCTGCCTGCGATTTTTGTGATCCTCTTTTCATCCTCTTTAAGCGTGTATAAGCACAAGTCCCCCGAAACACGTTCCATTTTTTGCCGAAATAAATTGCAAGGGGTATGTATTCCTTACTGGTTCCTCGATTTTCTATAATCGCCTGTAACTTTCGAAACACCGATCGAAACCTATAATAATCATACATTTTCTTGAAGCTTTCGACGCGTACTTATGATAGGACTATTAGCGACAGCTCATCTTTTAAAAAAATATTGTTTCAGGAGTAGTGGTCGACCAAGGCTCTTCCTCGATTAATCAAGCCTTTGGTTTTTCGGCTGTAACTTGGAAAATAATGCACTTAGGAGGCTCTGCCTGCGATTTTTGTGATCCTCTTTCCATCCTCTTTAGGCACGTATAAGCACAAGTTGACCGAAACACTTTCCATTTTTTGCCGAAATAAATTGCAAGGAGTATGTATTCCTCACCGTTTCCTCGATTTTCTATAATCGCCTGTAAATTTCGAAACACCGATCAAAACCTATGATAATCATACATTTTCTTGAAGCTATCGACGCGTACCTTAAGATAGGAATATCAGCGAAAGCCCATCTTTACAAAAAAATTGTTTCAGTTGTATTGGTCGACCAAGGCTCTTCCTCGATTAATCAAGCCTTTGGTTTTTTAGCTGTAACTTCGAAAATATCGCACTTAGGAGGCTCTGCCTGCGATTTTTGTGATCCTCTTTCCATCCTCTTTAAGCACGTATAAGGACAAGTTGACCGAAACACTTTCCATTTTTTGCCGAAATAAATTGCAAGGAGTATGTATTCCTCACCGTTTCCCCGATTTTCTACAATCGCCTGTAACTTTCGAAACACCGATCGAAACCTATGATAATCATACATTTTCTTGAAGCTGACGACGCGTACCTTAAGATAGGACTATCAGCGAAAGCCCATCTTTACAAAAAAAATTGTTTCAGTTGTAGTGGTCGACCAAGGCTCTTCCTCGATTAATCAAGCCTTTGGTTTTTCGGCTGTAACTTTGAAAATAATGCACTTAGGAGGCTCTGCCTGCGATTTTTGGGATCCTCTTTCCATCCTCTTTAAGCACGTATATGCACAAGTTGACCGAAACACTTTCCATTTTTTGCCAATATAAATTGCAAGGGGTATGTATTCCTCACCGTTTCCTCGATTTTCTATAATCGCCTGTAACTTTCGAAACACCGATCGAAACCTATGATAATCGTACATTTTCTTGAAGCTGTCGACGCGTGCCTTAAGATAGGACTATCAGCGAAAGCCCATCTTTAAAAAAAAATTGTTTCAGTAGTAGTGGTCGACCAAGGCTCTTCCTCGATTAATCAAGCCTTTGGTTTTTCGGCTGTAACTTAGAAAATAATGCACTTAGGAGGCTCTGCCTGCGATTTTTGGGATCCTCTTTCCATCCTCTTTAAGCACGTATAAGCACAAGTTGACCGAAACACTTTCCCTTTTTTGCCGAAATAAATTGCAAGGGGTATGTATTCCTTACCGGTTCCTCGATTTTCTATAATCGCCTGTAACTTTCGAAACACCGATCGAAACCTATAATAATCATACATTTTCTTGAAGCTTTCGACGCGTACTTATGATAGGACTATTAGCGACAGCTCATCTTTTAAAAAAATATTGTTTCAGTAGTAGTGGTCGACCAAGGCTCTTCCTCGATTAATCAAGCCTTTGGTTTTTCGGCTGTAACTTGGAAAACAATGCACTTAGGAGGCTCTGCCTGCGATTTTTGGGATCCTCTTTCCATCCTCTTTTGGCACGTATAAGCACAAGTTGACCGAAACACTTTCCATTTTTTGCCGAAATAAATTGCAAGGAGTATGTATTCCTCACCGTTTCCCCGATTTTCTACAATCGCCTGTAACTTTCGAAACACCGATCGAAACCTATGAAAATCATACATTTTTTTTGAAGCTGTCGACGCGTGCCTTAAGATAGGACTATCAGCGAAAGCCCATCTTTAAAAAAAATATTGTTTCAGTAGTAGTGGTCGACCAAGGCTCTTCCTCGATTATTCAAGTCCTTGGTTTTTTGGCTGTAACTTCGAAAATAATGCACTTACAAGTCTCTGCCTGCGATTTTTGTGATCCTCTTTTCATCCTCTTTAAGCGTGTATAAGCACAAGTCCCCCGAAACACGTTCCATTTTTTGCCGAAATAAATTGCAAGGGGTATGTATTCCTTACTGGTTCCTCGATTTTCTATAATCGCCTGTAACTTTCGAAACACCGATCGAAACCTATAATAATCATACATTTTCTTGAAGCTTTCGACGCGTACTTATGATAGGACTATTAGCGACAGCTCATCTTTTAAAAAAATATTGTTTCAGGAGTAGTGGTCGACCAAGGCTCTTCCTCGATTAATCAAGCCTTTGGTTTTTCGGCTGTAACTTGGAAAATAATGCACTTAGGAGGCTCTGCCTGCGATTTTTGTGATCCTCTTTCCATCCTCTTTAGGCACGTATAAGCACAAGTTGACCGAAACACTTTCCATTTTTTGCCGAAATAAATTGCAAGGAGTATGTATTCCTCACCGTTTCCTCGATTTTCTATAATCGCCTGTAACTTTCGAAACACCGATCAAAACCTATGATAATCATACATTTTCTTGAAGCTATCGACGCGTACCTTAAGATAGGAATATCAGCGAAAGCCCATCTTTACAAAAAAATTGTTTCAGTTGTATTGGTCGACCAAGGCTCTTCCTCGATTAATCAAGCCTTTGGTTTTTTAGCTGTAACTTCGAAAATATCGCACTTAGGAGGCTCTGCCTGCGATTTTTGTGATCCTCTTTCCATCCTCTTTAAGCACGTATAAGGACAAGTTGACCGAAACACTTTCCATTTTTTGCCGAAATAAATTGCAAGGAGTATGTATTCCTCACCGTTTCCCCGATTTTCTACAATCGCCTGTAACTTTCGAAACACCGATCGAAACCTATGATAATCATACATTTTCTTGAAGCTGACGACGCGTACCTTAAGATAGGACTATCAGCGAAAGCCCATCTTTACAAAAAAAATTGTTTCAGTTGTAGTGGTCGACCAAGGCTCTTCCTCGATTAATCAAGCCTTTGGTTTTTTGGCTGTAACTTTGAAAATAATGCACTTAGGAGGCTCTGCCTGCGATTTTTGGGATCCTCTTTCCATCCTCTTTAAGCACGTATATGCACAAGTTGACCGAAACACTTTCCATTTTTTGCCGAAATAAATTGCAAGGAGTATGTATTCCTCACCGTTTCCTCGATTTTCTATAATCGCCTGTAACTTTCGAAACACCGATCGAAACCTATGATAATCATACATTTTCTTGAAGCTGTCGACGCGTACCTTAAGATAGGACTATCAGCGAAAGCCCATCTTTACAAAAAAATTGTTTCAGTTGTAGTGGTCGACCAAGGCTCTTCCTCGATTAATCAAGCCTTTGGTTTTTTGGCTGTAACTTCGAAAATATCGCACTAAGGAGGCTCTGCCTGCGATTTTTGTGATCCTCTTTCTTTCCTCTTTAAGCGTGTATAAGCACAAGTCGACCGAAACACTTTCCATTTTTTGCCAATATAAATTGCAAGGGGTATGTATTCCTCACCGTTTCCTCGATTTTCTATAATCGCCTGTAACTTTCGAAACACCGATCGAAACCTATGATAATCGTACATTTTCTTGAAGCTGTCGACGCGTGCCTTAAGATAGGACTATCAGCGAAAGCCCATCTTTAAAAAAAAATTGTTTCAGTCGTAGTGGTCGACCAAGGCTCTTCCTCGATTAATCAAGTCTTTGGTTTTTTGGCTATAACTTGGAAAATATTGCACTTAGAAGGCTCTGCCTGAGATTTTTGTGATCCTCTTTTCATCCTCTTTAAGCGTGTATAAGCACAAGTCCACCGAAACACGTTCCATTTTTGCCGAAATAAATTGCAAGGGGTATGTATTCCTTACCGGTTCCTCGATTTTCTATAATCGCCTGTAACTTTCGAAACACCGATCGAAACCTATAATAATCATACATTTTCTTGAAGCTTTCGACGTGTACTTATGATAGGACTATTAGCGACAGCTCATCTTTTAAAAAAATATTGTTTCAGTAGTAGTGGTCGACCAAGGCTCTTCCTCGATTAATCAAGTCTTTGGTTTTTTGGCTGTAACTTGGAAAATATCGCACATAGGAGGCTCTGCCTTCGATTTTTGTGATCCTCTTTCCATCCTCTTTAAGCACGTATAAGGACAAGTTGACCGAAACACTTTCCATTTTTTGCCGAAATAAATTGCAAGGAGTATGTATTCCTCACCGTTTCCCCGATTTTCTACAATCGCCTGTAACTTTCGAAACACCGATCGAAACCTATGATAATCATACATTTTCTTGAAGCTGACGACGCGTACCTTAAGATAGGACTATCAGCGAAAGCCCATCTTTACAAAAAAAATTGTTTCAGTTGTAGTGGTCGACCAAGGCTCTTCCTCGATTAATCAAGCCTTTGGTTTTTCGGCTGTAACTTTGAAAATAATGCACTTAGGAGGCTCTGCCTGCGATTTTTGGGATCCTCTTTCCATCCTCTTTAAACACGTATATGCACAAGTTGACCGAAACACTTTCCATTTTTTGCCGAAATAAATTGCAAGGAGTATGTATTCCTCACCGTTTCCTCGATTTTCTATAATCGCCTGTAACTTTCGAAACACCGATCGAAACCTATGATAATCATACATTTTCTTGAAGCTGTCGACGCGTACCTTAAGATAGGACTATCAGCGAAAGCCCATCTTTACAAAAAAATTGTTTCAGTTGTAGTGGTCGACCAAGGCTCTTCCTCGATTAATCAAGCCTTTGGTTTTTTGGCTGTAACTTCGAAAATATCGCACTAAGGAGGCTCTGCCTGCGATTTTTGTGATCCTCTTTCTTTCCTCTTTAAGCGTGTATAAGCACAAGTCGACCGAAACACTTTCCATTTTTTGCCAATATAAATTGCAAGGGGTATGTATTCCTCACCGTTTCCTCGATTTTCTATAATTGCCTGTAACTTTCGAAACACCGATCGAAACCTATGATAATCGTACATTTTCTTGAAGCTGTCGACGCGTGCCTTAAGATAGGACTATCAGCGAAAGCCCATCTTTCAAAAAAAATTGTTTTCAGTCGTAGTGGTCGACCAAGGCTCTTCCTCGATTAATCAAGTCTTTGGTTTTTTGGCTGTAACTTGGAAAATATTGCACTTAGAAGGCTCTGCCTGAGATTTTTGTGATCCTCTTTTCATCCTCTTTAAGCGTGTATAAGCACAAGTCCACCGAAACACGTTCCATTTTTGCCGAAATAAATTGCAAGGGGTATGTATTCCTTACCGGTTCCTCGATTTTCTATAATCGCCTGTAACTTTCGAAACACCGATCGAAACCTATAATAATCATACATTTTCTTGAAGCTTTCGACGTGTACTTATGATAGGACTATTAGCGACAGCTCATCTTTTAAAAAAATATTGTTTCAGTAGTAGTGGTCGGCCAAGGCTCTTCCTCGATTAATCAAGCCTTTGGTTTTTCGGCTGTAACTTGGAAAATAATGCACTTAGGAGGCTCTGCCTGCGATTTTTGTGATCCTCTTTCCATCCTCTTTAAGCACGTATAAGGACAAGTTGACCGAAACACTTTCCATTTTTTGCCGAAAGAAATTGCAAGGGGTATGTATTCCTTACCGTTTCCTCGATTTTCTATAATCGCCTGTAACATTCGAAACACCGATCGAAACCTATTGTAATCATACATTTTCTTGAAGCTCTCGACGCGTACCTTATGATAGGACTATCAGCGAAAGCCCATCTTTAAAAAAAAATTGTTTCAGTTGTAGTGGTCGACCAAGGCTCTTCCTCGATTAATCAAGTCTTTGGTTTTTTGGCTGTAACTTGGAAAATATTGCACTTAGAAGGCTCTGTCTGAGATTTTTGTGATCCTCTTTCCATCCTCTTTAAGCGTGTATAAGCACAAGTCGACCGAAACACTTTCCATTTTTTGCCGAAATAAATTGCACGGGGTATGAATTCCTTACCGTTTCCTCGATTTTCTATAATCGCCTGTAACTTTCGAAGCACCGATCGAAACCTATGATAATCATACATTTTCTTGAAGCTTTCGACGCGTACTTAAGATAGGACTATTAGCGACAGCTCACCTTTTAAAAAAATATTGTTTCAGTAGTAGTGGTCGACCAAGGCTCTTCCTCGATTAATCAAGCCTTTGGTTTTTCGGCTGTAACTTAGAAAATAATGCACTTAGGAGGCTCTGCCTGCGATTTTTGGGATCCTCTTTCCATCCTCTTTAAGCACGTATAAGCACAAGTTGACCGAAACACTTTCCCTTTTTTGCCGAAATAAATTGCAAGGAGTATGTATTCCTCACCGTTTCCTCGATTTTCTATAATCGCCTGTAACTTTCGAAACACCGATCGAAACCTATGATAATCATACATTTTTTTGAAGCTGTCGACGCATACCCTAAGATAGGACTATCAGCGAAAGCCCATCTTTACAAAAAAATTGTTTCAGTTGTAGTGGTCGACGAAGGCTCTTCCTCGATTAATCAAGCCTTTGGTTTTTTGGCTGTAACGTCGAAAATATCGCACTTAGGACGCTCTGCCTGCGATTTTTGTGATCCTCTATCTTTCCTCTTTAAGCGTGTATAAGCACAAGTCGACCGAAACACTTTCCATTTTTTGCCAAAATAAATTGCAAATGGTATGTATTCCTTACCGTTTCCTCGATTTTCTATAATCGCCTGTAACTTTCAAAACACCGATCGAAACCTATGATAATCGTACATTTTCTGCAAGCTGTCGACGCGTGCCTTAAGATAGGACTATCAGCGAAAGCCCATCTTTAAAAAAAATATTGTTTCAGTAGTAGTGGTCGACCAAGGCTCTTCCTCGATTATTCAAGTCCTTGGTTTTTTGGCTGTAACTTCGAAAATAATGCACTTACAAGTCTCTGCCTGCGATTTTTGTGATCCCCTTTTCATCCTCTTTAAGCGTGTATAAGAACAAGTCCACCGAAACACGTTCCATTTTTTGCCGAAATAAATTGCAAGGGGTATGTATTCCTTACCGGTTCCTCGATTTTCTATATACGCCTGTAACTTTCGAAACACCGATCGAAACCTATAATAATCATACATTTCCTTGAAGCTTTCGACGTGTACTTATGATAGGACTATTAGCGACAACTCATCTTTTAAAAAAATATTGTTTCAGTAGTAGTGGTCGACCAAGGCTCTTCCACGATTAATCAAGCCTTTGGTTTTTCGGCTGTAACTTGGAAAATAATGCACTTAGGAGGCTCTGCCTGCGATTTTTGTGATCCTCTTTCCATCCTCTTTAGGCACGTATAAGCACAAGTTGACCAAAACACTTTCCATTTTTTGCCGAAATAAATTGCAAGGAGTATGTATTCCTCACCGTTTCCTCGATTTTCTATAATCGCCTGTAACTTTCGAAACACCGATCAAAACCTATGATAATCATACATTTTCTTGAAGCTATCGACGCGTACCTTAAGATAGGAATATCAGCGAAAGCCCATCTTTACAAAAAAATTGTTTCAGTTGTATTGGTCGACCAAGGCTCTTCCTCGATTAATCAAGCCTTTGGTTTTTTAGCTGTAACTTCGAAAATATCACACTTAGGAGGCTCTGCCTGCGATTTTTGTGATCCTCTTTCCATCCTCTTTAAGCACGTATAAGGACAAGTTGACCGAAACACTTTCCATTTTTTGCCGAAATAAATTGCAAGGAGCATGTATTCCTCACCGTTTCCCCGATTTTCTACAATCGCCTGTAACTTTCGAAACACCGATCGAAACCTATGATAATCATACATTTTCTTGAAGCTGACGACGCGTACCTTAAGATAGGACTATCAGCGAAAGCCCATCTTTACAAAAAAAATTGTTTCAGTTGTAGTGGTCGACCAAGGCTCTTCCTCGATTAATCAAGCCTTTGGTTTTTCGGCTGTAACTTTGAAAATAATGCACTTAGGAGGCTCTGCCTGCGATTTTTGGGATCCTCTTTCCATCCTCTTTAAGCACGTATATGCACAAGTTGACCGAAACACTTTCCATTTTTTGCCGAAATAAATTGCAAGGGGTATGTATTCCTCACCGTTTCCTCGATTTTCTATAATCGCCTGTAACTTTCGAAACACCGATCGAAACCTATGATAATCGTACATTTTCTTGAAGCTGTCGACGCGTGCCTTAAGATAGGACTATCAGCGAAAGCCCATCTTTAAAAAAAATATTGTTTCAGTAGTAGTGGTCGACCAAGGCTCTTCCTCGATTATTCAAGTCCTTGGTTTTTTTGGCTGTAACTTCAAAAATAATGCACCTACAAGGCTCCGCCTGCCATTTTTGTGATCCTCCTTCCATCCTCTTTAAGGACGTATAAGCACAATTTGACCGAAACACTTTCCATTTTTTGCCGAAATAAATTGCAAGGAGTATGTATTCCTCACCGTTTCCTCGATTTTCTATAATCGCCTGTAACTTTCGAACCACTGATCGAAACCTATGATAATCATACATTTTCTTGAAGCTGTCGACGCGTACCTTAGGATAGGACTATCAGCGAGAGCCCAGCTTTTAAAAAAATATTGTTTCAGTAGTAGTGGTCGACCAAGGCTCTTCCTCGATTTTTCAAGTCCTTGGTTTTTTGGCTGTAACTTCGAAAATAATGCACCTACAAGGCTCTGCCTGCGATTTTTGTGATCCTCTTTCCATCCTCTTTAAGCGTGTATAAGCACGAAGTCGACCGAAACACTTTCAATTTTTTGCCGAAATAAATTGCAAAGGGTATGTATTCCTTAGCGTTTCCTCGATTTTCTATAATCGCCTGTAACTTTCGAAACACCGATCGAAACCTATGATAATCATACATTTTCTTGAAGCTCTCGACGCGTTCCTTAAGATAGGACTATCAGCGAAAGCCCATTTTTAAAGAAAATATTGTTTCAGTAGTAGTGGTCGACCAAGGCTCTTCCTCGATTAATCAAGTCTTTGGTTTTTTGGCTGTAACTTCGAAAATAATGCACCTACAAGGCTCTGCCTGCGATTTGTCTGATCCTCTTTCCATCCTCTTTAAGCGTGTATAAGCACTAGTCGACCGAAACGCTTTCTCTTTTTTGCCGAAATAAATTGCAAGGGGTATGTATTCCTTACCGTATCCTCGATTTTTTATAATCGCCTGTAACTTTCGAACCACCGATCGAAACCTATGATAATCATACATTTTCTTGAAGCTCTCGACGTGTACCTTATGATAGGGCTATCAGCGAAAGCCCATCTTTAAAAAAAAATTGTTTCAGTTGTAGTGGTCGACCAAGGCTCTTCCTCGATTAATCAAGTCTTTGGTTTTTTGGCTGTAACTTCGAAAATAATGCACCTACAGGGCTCTGCCTGCGATTTGTGTGATCCTCTTTCCATCCTCTTAAAGCATGTATAAGCACAAGTCGACCGAAACACTATCCATTTTTTGCAGAAATAAATTGCAAGGGGTATGTATTCCTTACCGTTTCCTCGACTTGCTATAATCGCCTGTAACATTCGAAACACCGATCGAAACCTATGATAATCATACATTTTCTTGAAGCTCTCGACGCGTACCTTATAATAGGACTATCAGCGAAAGCCCATCTTTAAAAAAAAATTGTTTCAGTTGTAGTGGTCGACCAAGGCTCTTCCTCGATTAATCAAGTCTTTGGTTTTTTGGCTGTAACTTGGAAAATATTGCACTTAGAAGGCTCTGCCTGAGATTTTTGTGATCCTCTTTTCATCCTCTTTAAGCGTGTATAAGCACAAGTCCACCGAAACACGTTCCATTTTTTGCCGAAATAAATTGCAAGGGGTATGTATTCCTTACCGGTTCCTCGATTTTCTATAAACGCCTGTAACTTTCGAAACACCGATCGAAACCTATAATAATCATACATTTTCTTGAAGCTTTCGACGTGTACTTATGATAGGACTATTAGCGACAGCTTATCTTTTAAAAAAATATTGTTTCAGTAGTAGTGGTCGACCAAGGCTCTTCCTCGATTAATCAAGCCTTTGGTTTTTCGGCTGTAACTTGGAAAATAATGCACTTAGGAGGCTCTGCCTTCGATTTTTGGGATCCTCTTTCCATCCTCTTTAGGCACCTATAAGCACAAGTTGACCGAAACACTTTCCATTTTTTGCCGAAAGAAATTGCAAGGGGTATGTATTCCTTACCGTTTCCTCGATTTTCTATAATCGCCTGTAACATTCGAAACACCGATCGAAACCTATTGTAATCATACATTTTCTTGAAGCTCTCGACGCGTACCTTATGATAGGACTATCAGCGAAAGCCCATCTTTAAAAAAAAATTGTTTCAGTTGTAGTGGTCGACCAAGGCTCTTCCTCGATTAATCAAGTCTTTGGTTTTTTGGCTGTAACTTGGAAAATATTGCACTTACAAGGCTCTGTCTGAGATTTTTGTGATCCTCTTTCCATCCTCTTTAAGCGTGTATAAGCACAAGTCGACCGAAACACTTTCCATTTTTTGCCGAAAAAAATTGCAAGGGGTATGAATTCCTTACCGTTTCCTCGATTTTCTATAATCGCCTGTAACTTTCGAACCACCGATCGAAACCTATGATAATCATACATTTTCTTGAAGCTTTCGACGCGTACTTAAGATAGGACTATTAGCGACAGCTCATCTTTTAAAAAAATATTGTTTCAGTAGTAGTGGTCGACCAAGGCTCTTCCTCGATTAATCAAGCCTTTGGTTTTTCGGCTGTAACTTAGAAAATAATGCACTTAGGAGGCCCTGCCTGCGATTTTTGGGATCCTCTTTCCATCCTCTTTAAGCACGTATAAGCACAAGTTGACCGAAACACTTTGCCTTTTTTGCCGAAATAAATTGCAAGGAGTATGTATTCCTCACCGTTTCCTCGATTTTCTATAATCGCCTGTAACTTTCGAAACACCGATCGAAACCTATGATAATCATACATTTTTTTGAAGCTGTCGACGCATACCCTAAGATAGGACTATCAGCGAAAGCCCATCTTTACAAAAAAATTGTTTCAGTTGTAGTGGTCGACGAAGGCTCTTCCTCGATTAATCAAGCCTTTGGTTTTTTGGCTGTAACTTCGAAAATATCGCACTTAGGACGCTCTGCCTGCGATTTTTGTGATCCTCTATCTTTCCTCTTTAAGCGTGTATAAGCACAAGTCGACCGAAACACTTTCCATTTTTTGCCAAAATAAATTGCAAATGGTATGTATTCCTTACCGTTTCCTCGATTTTCTATAATCGCCTGTAACTTTCAAAACACCGATCGAAACCTATGATAATCGTACATTTTCTTGAAGCTGTCGACGCGTGCCTTAAGATAGGACTATCAGCGAAAGCCCATCTTTAAAAAAAATATTGTTTCAGTAGTAGTGGTCGACCAAGGCTCTTCCTCGATTATTCAAGTCCTTGGTTTTTTTGGCTGTAACTTCAAAAATAATGCACCTACAAGGCTCCGCCTGCCATTTTTGTGATCCTCCTTCCATCCTCTTTAAGGACGTATAAGCACAATTTGACCGAAACACTTTCCATTTTTTGCCGAAATAAATTGCAAGGAGTATGTATTCCTCACCGTTTCCTCGATTTTCTATAATCGCCTGTAACTTTCGAACCACTGATCGAAACCTATGATAATCATACATTTTCTTGAAGCTGTCGACGCGTACCTTAGGATAGGACTATCAGCGAGAGCCCAGCTTTTAAAAAAATATTGTTTCAGTAGTAGTGGTCGACCAAGGCTCTTCCTCGATTTTTCAAGTCCTTGGTTTTTTGGCTGTAACTTCGAAAATAATGCACCTACAAGGCTCTGCCTGCGATTTTTGTGATCCTCTTTCCATCCTCTTTAAGCGTGTATAAGCACGAAGTTGACCGAAACACTTTCAATTTTTTGCCGAAATAAATTGCAAAGGGTATGTATTCCTTAGCGTTTCCTCGATTTTCTATAATCGCCTGTAACTTTCGAACCACCGATCGAAACCTATGATAATCATACATTTTCTTGAAGCTCTCGACGTGTACCTTATGATAGGGCTATCAGCGAAAGCCCATCTTTAAAAAAAAATTGTTTCAGTTGTAGTGGTCGACCAAGGCTCTTCCTCGATTAATCAAGTCTTTGGTTTTTTGGCTGTAACTTCGAAAATAATGCACCTACAAGGCTCTGCCTGCGATTTGTCTGATCCTCTTTCCATCCTCTTTAAGCGTGTATAAGCACTAGTCGACCGAAACGCTTTCTCTTTTTTGCCGAAATAAATTGCAAGGGGTATGTATTCCTTACCGTATCCTCGATTTTCTATAATCGCCTGTAACTTTCGAACCACCGATCGAAACCTATGATAATCATACATTTTCTTGAAGCTCTCGACGTGTACCTTATGATAGGGCTATCAGCGAAAGCCCATCTTTAAAAAAAAATTGTTTCAGTTGTAGTGGTCGACCAAGGCTCTTCCTCGATTAATCAAGTCTTTGGTTTTTTGGCTGTAACTTCGAAAATAATGCACCTACAGGGCTCTGCCTGCGATTTGTGTGATCCTCTTTCCATCCTCTTAAAGCATGTATAAGCACAAGTCGACCGAAACACTATCCATTTTTTGCAGAAATAAATTGCAAGGGGTATGTATTCCTTACCGTTTCCTCGACTTGCTATAATCGCCTGTAACATTCGAAACACCGATCGAAACCTATGATAATCATACATTTTCTTGAAGCTCTCGACGCGTACCTTATAATAGGACTATCAGCGAAAGCCCATCTTTAAAAAAAAATTGTTTCAGTTGTAGTGGTCGACCAAGGCTCTTCCTCGATTAATCCAGTCTTTGGTTTTTTGGCTGTAACTTGGAAAATATTGCACTTAGAAGGCTCTGCCTGAGATTTTTGTGATCCTCTTTTCATCCTCTTTAAGCGTGTATAAGCACAAGTCCACCGAAACACGTTCCATTTTTTGCCGAAATAAATTGCAAGGGGTATGTATTCCTTACCGGTTCCTCGATTTTCTATAAACGCCTGTAACTTTCGAAACACCGATCGAAACCTATAATAATCATACATTTTCTTGAAGCTTTCGACGTGTACTTATGATAGGACTATTAGCGACAGCTTATCTTTTAAAAAAATATTGTTTCAGTAGTAGTGGTCGACCAAGGCTCTTCCTCGATTAATCAAGCCTTTGGTTTTTCGGCTGTAACTTGGAAAATAATGCACTTAGGAGGCTCTGCCTTCGATTTTTGGGATCCTCTTTCCATCCTCTTTAGGCACCTATAAGCACAAGTTGACCGAAACACTTTCCATTTTTTGCCGAAATAAATTGCAAGGAGTATGTATTCCTCACCGTTTCCTCGATTTTCTATAATCGCCTGTAACTTTCGAAACACCGATCGAAACCTATGATAATCATACATTTTCTTGAAGCTATCGACGCGTACCTTAAGATAGGACTATCAGCGAAACACCATCTTTACAAAAAAATTGTTTCAGTTGTATTGGTCGACCAAGGCTCTTCCTCGATTAATCAAGCCTTTGGTTTTTTGGCTGTAACTTCGAAAATATCGCACATAGGAGGCTCTGCCTTCGATTTTTGTGATCCTCTTTCCATCCTCTTTAAGCACGTATAAGGACAAGTTGACCGAAACACTTTCCATTTTTTGCCGAAAGAAATTGCAAGGGGTATGTATTCCTTACCGTTTCCTCGATTTTCTATAATCGCCTGTAACATTCGAAACACCGATCGAAACCTATTGTAATCATACATTTTCTTGAAGCTCTCGACGCGTACCTTATGATAGGACTATCAGCGAAAGCCCATCTTTAAAAAAAAATTGTTTCAGTTGTAGTGGTCGACCAAGGCTCTTCCTCGATTAATCAAGTCTTTGGTTTTTTGGCTGTAACTTGGAAAATATTGCACTTACAAGGCTCTGTCTGAGATTTTTGTGATCCTCTTTCCATCCTCTTTAAGCGTGTATAAGCACAAGTCGACCGAAACACTTTCCATTTTTTGCCGAAAAAAATTGCAAGGGGTATGAATTCCTTACCGTTTCCTCGATTTTCTATAATCGCCTGTAACTTTCGAACCACCGATCGAAACCTATGATAATCATACATTTTCTTGAAGCTTTCGACGCGTACTTAAGATAGGACTATTAGCGACAGCTCATCTTTTAAAAAAATATTGTTTCAGTAGTAGTGGTCGACCAAGGCTCTTCCTCGATTAATCAAGCCTTTGGTTTTTCGGCTGTAACTTAGAAAATAATGCACTTAGGAGGCTCTGCCTGCGATTTTTGGGATCCTCTTTCCATCCTCTTTAAGCACGTATAAGCACAAGTTGACCGAAACACTTTCCCTTTTTTGCCGAAATAAATTGCAAGGAGTATGTATTCCTCACCGTTTCCTCGATTTTCTATAATCGCCTGTAACTTTCGAAACACCGATCGAAACCTATGATAATCATACATTTTTTTGAAGCTGTCGACGCATACCCTAAGATAGGACTATCAGCGAAAGCCCATCTTTACAAAAAAATTGTTTCAGTTGTAGTGGTCGACGAAGGCTCTTCCTCGATTAATCAAGCCTTTGGTTTTTTGGCTGTAACTTCGAAAATATCGCACTTAGGACGCTCTGCCTGCGATTTTTGTGATCCTCTATCTTTCCTCTTTAAGCGTGTATAAGCACAAGTCGACCGAAACACTTTCCATTTTTTGCCAAAATAAATTGCAAATGGTATGTATTCCTTACCGTTTCCTCGATTTTCTATAATCGCCTGTAATTTTCAAAACACCGATCGAAACCTATGATAATCGTACATTTTCTTGAAGCTGTCGACGCGTGCCTTAAGATAGGACTATCAGCGAAAGCCCATCTTTAAAAAAAATATTGTTTCAGTAGTAGTGGTCGACCAAGGCTCTTCCTCGATTATTCAAGTCCTTGGTTTTTTTGGCTGTAACTTCAAAAATAATGCACCTACAAGGCTCCGCCTGCCATTTTTGTGATCCTCCTTCCATCCTCTTTAAGGACGTATAAGCACAATTTGACCGAAACACTTTCCATTTTTTGCCGAAATAAATTGCAAGGAGTATGTATTCCTCACCGTTTCCTCGATTTTCTATAATCGCCTGTAACTTTCGAACCACTGATCGAAACCTATGATAATCATACATTTTCTTGAAGCTGTCGACGCGTACCTTAGGATAGGACTATCAGCGAGAGCCCAGCTTTTAAAAAAATATTGTTTCAGTAGTAGTGGTCGACCAAGGCTCTTCCTCGATTTTTCAAGTCCTTGGTTTTTTGGCTGTAACTTCGAAAATAATGCACCTACAAGGCTCTGCCTGCGATTTTTGTGATCCTCTTTCTTTCCTCTTTAAGCGTGTATAAGCACAAGTCGACCGAAACACTTTCCATTTTTTGCCAATATAAATTGCAAGGGGTATGTATTCCTCACCGTTTCCTCGATTTTCTATAATCGCCTGTAACTTTCGAAACACCGATCGAAACCTATGATAATCGTACATTTTCTTGAAGCTGTCGACGCGTGCCTTAAGATAGGACTATCAGCGAAAGCCCATCTTTAAAAAAAATATTGTTTCAGTAGTAGTGGTCGACCAAGGCTCTTCCTCGATTATTCAAGTCCTTGGTTTTTTTGGCTGTAACTTCAAAAATAATGCACCTACAAGGCTCCGCCTGCCATTTTTGTGATCCTCCTTCCATCCTCTTTAAGGACGTATAAGCACAATTTGACCGAAACACTTTCCATTTTTTGCCGAAATAAATTGCAAGGAGTATGTATTCCTCACCGTTTCCTCGATTTTCTATAATCGCCTGTAACTTTCGAACCACTGATCGAAACCTATGATAATCATACATTTTCTTGAAGCTGTCGACGCGTACCTTAGGATAGGACTATCAGCGAGAGCCCAGCTTTTAAAAAAATATTGTTTCAGTAGTAGTGGTCGACCAAGGCTCTTCCTCGATTTTTCAAGTCCTTGGTTTTTTGGCTGTAACTTCGAAAATAATGCACCTACAAGGCTCTGCCTGCGATTTTTGTGATCCTCTTTCCATCCTCTTTAAGCGTGTATAAGCACGAAGTCGACCGAAACACTTTCAATTTTTTGCCGAAATAAATTGCAAAGGGTATGTATTCCTTAGCGTTTCCTCGATTTTCTATAATCGCCTGTAACTTTCGAAACACCGATCGAAACCTATGATAATCATACATTTTCTTGAAGCTCTCGACGCGTTCCTTAAGATAGGACTATCAGCGAAAGCCCATTTTTAAAGAAAATATTGTTTCAGTAGTAGTGGTCGACCAAGGCTCTTCCTCGATTAATCAAGTCTTTGGTTTTTTGGCTGTAACTTCGAAAATAATGCACCTACAAGGCTCTGCCTGCGATTTGTCTGATCCTCTTTCCATCCTCTTTAAGCGTGTATAAGCACTAGTCGACCGAAACGCTTTCTCTTTTTTGCCGAAATAAATTGCAAGGGGTATGTATTCCTTACCGTATCCTCGATTTTCTATAATCGCCTGTAACTTTCGAACCACCGATCGAAACCTATGATAATCATACATTTTCTTGAAGCTCTCGACGTGTACCTTATGATAGGGCTATCAGCGAAAGCCCATCTTTAAAAAAAAATTGTTTCAGTTGTAGTGGTCGACCAAGGCTCTTCCTCGATTAATCAAGTCTTTGGTTTTTTGGCTGTAACTTCGAAAATAATGCACCTACAGGGCTCTGCCTGCGATTTGTGTGATCCTCTTTCCATCCTCTTAAAGCATGTATAAGCACAAGTCGACCGAAACACTATCCATTTTTTGCAGAAATAAATTGCAAGGGGTATGTATTCCTTACCGTTTCCTCGACTTGCTATAATCGCCTGTAACATTCGAAACACCGATCGAAACCTATGATAATCATACATTTTCTTGAAGCTCTCGACGCGTACCTTATAATAGGACTATCAGCGAAAGCCCATCTTTAAAAAAAAATTGTTTCAGTTGTAGTGGTCGACCAAGGCTCTTCCTCGATTAATCCAGTCTTTGGTTTTTTGGCTGTAACTTGGAAAATATTGCACTTAGAAGGCTCTGCCTGAGATTTTTGTGATCCTCTTTTCATCCTCTTTAAGCGTGTATAAGCACAAGTCCACCGAAACACGTTCCATTTTTTGCCGAAATAAATTGCAAGGGGTATGTATTCCTTACCGGTTCCTCGATTTTCTATAAACGCCTGTAACTTTCGAAACACCGATCGAAACCTATAATAATCATACATTTTCTTAAAGCTTTCGACGTGTACTTATGATAGGACTATTAGCGACAGCTTATCTTTTAAAAAAATATTGTTTCAGTAGTAGTGGTCGACCAAGGCTCTTCCTCGATTAATCAAGCCTTTGGTTTTTCGGCTGTAACTTGGAAAATAATGCACTTAGGAGGCTCTGCCTTCGATTTTTGGGATCCTCTTTCCATCCTCTTTAGGCACCTATAAGCACAAGTTGACCGAAACACTTTCCATTTTTTGCCGAAATAAATTGCAAGGAGTATGTATTCCTCACCGTTTCCTCGATTTTCTATAATCGCCTGTAACTTTCGAAACACCGATCGAAACCTATGATAATCATACATTTTCTTGAAGCTATCGACGCGTACCTTAAGATAGGACTATCAGCGAAACACCATCTTTACAAAAAAATTGTTTCAGTTGTATTGGTCGACCAAGGCTCTTCCTCGATTAATCAAGCCTTTGGTTTTTTGGCTGTAACTTCGAAAATATCGCACATAGGAGGCTCTGCCTTCGATTTTTGTGATCCTCTTTCCATCCTCTTTAAGCACGTATAAGGACAAGTTGACCGAAACACTTTCCATTTTTTGCCGAAAGAAATTGCAAGGGGTATGTATTCCTTACCGTTTCCTCGATTTTCTATAATCGCCTGTAACATTCGAAACACCGATCGAAACCTATTGTAATCATACATTTTCTTGAAGCTCTCGACGCGTACCTTATGATAGGGCTATCAGCGAAAGCCCATCTTTAAAAAAAAATTGTTTCAGTTGTAGTGGTCGACCAATGCTCTTCCTCGATTAATCAAGTCTTTGGTTTTTTGGCTGTAACTTGGAAAATATTGCACTTACAAGGCTCTGTCTGAGATTTTTGTGATCCTCTTTCCATCCTCTTTAAGCGTGTATAAGCACAAGTCGACCGAAACACTTTCCATTTTTTGCCGAAATAAATTGCAAGGGGTATGAATTCCTTACCGTTTCCTCGATTTTCTATAATCGCCTGTAACTTTCGAAACACCGATCGAAACCTATGATAATCATACATTTTTTTGAAGCTTTCGACGTGTACTTATGATAGGACTATTAGCGACAGCTTATCTTTTAAAAAAATATTGTTTCAGTAGTAGTGGTCGACCAAGGCTCTTCCTCGATTAATCAAGCCTTTGGTTTTTCGGCTGTAACTTGGAAAATAATGCACTTAGGAGGCTCTGCCTTCGATTTTTGGGATCCTCTTTCCATCCTCTTTAGGCACCTATAAGCACAAGTTGACGGAAACACTTTCCATTTTTTGCCGAAATAAATTGCAAGGAGTATGTATTCCTCACCGTTTCCTCGATTTTCTATAATCGCCTGTAACTTTCGAAACACCGATCGAAACCTATGATAATCATACATTTTCTTGAAGCTATCGACGCGTACCTTAAGATAGGACTATCAGCGAAACACCATCTTTTCAAAAAAATATTGTTTCAGTAGTAGTGGTCGACCAAGGCTCTTCCTCGATTAATCAAGCCTTTGGTTTTTCGGCTGTAACTTGGAAAATAATGCACTTAGGAGGCTCTGCCTTCGATTTTTGGGATCCTCTTTCCATCCTCTTTAGGCACCTATAAGCACAAGTTGACGGAAACACTTTCCATTTTTTGCCGAAATAAATTGCAAGGAGTATGTATTCCTCACCGTTTCCTCGATTTTCTATAATCGCCTGTAACATTCGAAACACCGATCGAAACCTATTGTAATCATACATTTTCTTGAAGCTCTCGACGCGTACCTTATGATAGGACTATCAGCGAAAGCCCATCTTTAAAAAAAAATTGTTTCAGTTGTAGTGGTCGACCAAGGCTCTTCCTCGATTAATCAAGTCTTTGGTTTTTTGGCTGTAACTTGGAAAATATTGCACTTACAAGGCTCTGTCTGAGATTTTTGTGATCCTCTTTCCATCCTCTTTAAGCGTGTATAAGCACTAGTCGACCGAAACGCTTTCTCTTTTTTGCCGAAATAAATTGCAAGGGGTATGTATTCCTTACCGTATCCTCGATTTTCTATAATCGCCTGTAACTTTCGAACCACCGATCGAAACCTATGATAATCATACATTTTCTTGAAGCTCTCGACGTGTACCTTATGATAGGACTATCAGCGAAAGCCCATCTTTAAAAAAAAATTGTTTCAGTTGTAGTGGTCGACCAAGGCTCTTCCTCGATTAATCAAGTCTTTGGTTTTTTGGCTGTAACTTCGAAAATAATGCACCTACAGGGCTCTGCCTGCGATTTGTGTGATCCTCTTTCCATCCTCTTAAAGCATGTATAAGCACAAGTCGACCGAAACACTATCCATTTTTTGCAGAAATAAATTGCAAGGGGTATGTATTCCTTACCGTTTCCTCGACTTGCTATAATCGCCTGTAACATTCGAAACACCGATCGAAACCTATGATAATCATACATTTTCTTGAAGCTCTCGACGCGTACCTTATGATAGGACTATCAGCGAGAGCCCAGCTTTTAAAAAAATATTGTTTCAGTAGTAGTGGTCGACCAAGGCTCTTCCTCGATTTTTCAAGTCCTTGGTTTTTTGGCTGTAACTTCGAAAATAATGCACCTACAAGGCTCTGCCTGCGATTTTTGTGATCCTCTTTCCATCCTCTTTAAGCGTGTATAAGCACGAAGTCGACCGAAACACTTTCAATTTTTTGCCGAAATAAATTGCAAAGGGTATGTATTCCTTACCGGTTCCTCGATTTTCTATAAACGCCTGTAACTTTCGAAACACCGATCGAAACCTATAATAATCATACATTTTCTTGAAGCTTTCGACGTGTACTTATGATAGGACTATTAGCGACAGCTTATCTTTTAAAAAAATATTGTTTCAGTAGTAGTGGTCGACCAAGGCTCTTCCTCGATTAATCAAGCCTTTGGTTTTTCGGCTGTAACTTGGAAAATAATGCACTTAGGAGGCTCTGCCTTCGATTTTTGGGATCCTCTTTCCATCCTCTTTAGGCACCTATAAGCACAAGTTGACGGAAACACTTTCCATTTTTTGCCGAAATAAATTGCAAGGAGTATGTATTCCTCACCGTTTCCTCGATTTTCTATAATCGCCTGTAACTTTCGAAACACCGATCGAAACCTATGATAATCATACATTTTCTTGAAGCTATCGACGCGTACCTTAAGATAGGACTATCAGCGAAACACCATCTTTTCAAAAAAATTGTTTCAGTTGTATTGGTCGACCAAGGCTCTTCCTCGATTAATCAAGCCTTTGGTTTTTTGGCTGTAACTTCGAAAATAATGCACCTACAAGGCTCTGCCTTCGATTTTTGTGATCCTCTTTCCATCCTCTTTAGGCACCTATAAGCACAAGTCGACCGAAACACTATCCATTTTTTGCAGAAATAAATTGCAAGGGGTATGTATTCCTTACCGTTTCCTCGACTTGCTATAATCGCCTGTAACATTCGAAACACCGATCGAAACCTATGATAATCATACATTTTCTTGAAGCTCTCGACGCGTACCTTATGATAGGACTATCAGCGAGAGCCCAGCTTTTAAAAAAATATTGTTTCAGTAGTAGTGGTCGACCAAGGCTCTTCCTCGATTTTTCAAGTCCTTGGTTTTTTGGCTGTAACTTCGAAAATAATGCACCTACAAGGCTCTGCCTGCGATTTTTGTGATCCTCTTTCCATCCTCTTTAAGCGTGTATAAGCACGAAGTCGACCGAAACACTTTCAATTTTTTGCCGAAATAAATTGCAAAGGGTATGTATTCCTTACCGGTTCCTCGATTTTCTATAAACGCCTGTAACTTTCGAAACACCGATCGAAACCTATAATAATCATACATTTTCTTGAAGCTTTCGACGTGTACTTATGATAGGACTATTAGCGACAGCTTATCTTTTAAAAAAATATTGTTTCAGTAGTAGTGGTCGACCAAGGCTCTTCCTCGATTAATCAAGCCTTTGGTTTTTCGGCTGTAACTTGGAAAATAATGCACTTAGGAGGCTCTGCCTTCGATTTTTGGGATCCTCTTTCCATCCTCTTTAGGCACCTATAAGCACAAGTTGACGGAAACACTTTCCATTTTTTGCCGAAATAAATTGCAAGGAGTATGTATTCCTCACCGTTTCCTCGATTTTCTATAATCGCCTGTAACTTTCGAAACACCGATCGAAACCTATGATAATCATACATTTTCTTGAAGCTATCGACGCGTACCTTAAGATAGGACTATCAGCGAAACACCATCTTTTCAAAAAAATTGTTTCAGTTGTATTGGTCGACCAAGGCTCTTCCTCGATTAATCAAGCCTTTGGTTTTTTGGCTGTAACTTCGAAAATATCGCACATAGGAGGCTCTGCCTTCGATTTTTGTGATCCTCTTTCCATCCTCTTTAAGCACGTATAAGGACAAGTTGACCGAAACACTTTCCATTTTTTGCCGAAAGAAATTGCAAGGGGTATGTATTCCTTACCGTTTCCTCGATTTTCTATAATCGCCTGTAACATTCGAAACACCGATCGAAACCTATTGTAATCATACATTTTCTTGAAGCTCTCGACGCGTACCTTATGATAGGGCTATCAGCGAAAGCCCATCTTTAAAAAAAAATTGTTTCAGTTGTAGTGGTCGACCAAGGCTCTTCCTCGATTAATCAAGTCTTTGGTTTTTTGGCTGTAACTTGGAAAATATTGCACTTACAAGGCTCTGTCTGAGATTTTTGTGATCCTCTTTCCATCCTCTTTAAGCGTGTATAAGCACAAGTCGACCGAAACACTTTCCATTTTTTGCCGAAATAAATTGCAAGGGGTATGAATTCCTTACCGTTTCCTCGATTTTCTATAATCGCCTGTAACTTTCGAAACACCGATCGAAACCTATGATAATCATACATTTTTTTGAAGCTGTCGACGCATACCCTAAGATAGGACTATCAGCGAAAGCCCATCTTTACAAAAAAATTGTTTCAGTTGTAGTGGTCGACGAAGGCTCTTCCTCGATTAATCAAGCCTTTGGTTTTTTGGCTGTAACTTCGAAAATATCGCACTTAGGACGCTCTGCCTGCGATTTTTGTGATCCTCTATCTTTCCTCTTTAAGCCTGTATAAGCACAAGTCGACCGAAACACTTTCCATTTTTTGCCAAAATAAATTGCAAATGGTATGTATTCCTTACCGTTTCCTCGATTTTCTATAATCGCCTGTAACTTTCAAAACACCGATCGAAACCTATGATAATCGTACATTTTCTTGAAGCTGTCGACGCGTGCCTTAAGATAGGACTATCAGCGAAAGCCCATCTTTAAAAAAAATATTGTTTGAGTAGTAGTGATCGACCAAGGCTCTTCCTCGATTATTCAAGTCCTTGGTTTTTTTGGCTGTAACTTCAAAAATAATGCACCTACAAGGCTCCGCCTGCCATTTTTGTGATCCTCCTTCCATCCTCTTTAAGGACGTATAAGCACAATTTGACCGAAACACTTTCCATTTTTTGCCGAAATAAATTGCAAGGAGTATGTATTCCTCACCGTTTCCTCGATTTTCTATAATCGCCTGTAACTTTCGAACCACTGATCGAAACCTATGATAATCATACATTTTCTTGAAGCTGTCGACGCGTACCTTAGGATAGGACTATCAGCGAGAGCCCAGCTTTTAAAAAAATATTGTTTCAGTAGTAGTGGTCGACCAAGGCTCTTCCTCGATTTTTCAAGTCCTTGGTATTTTGGCTGTAACTTCGAAAATAATGCACCTACAAGGCTCTGCCTTCGATTTTTGTGATCCTCTTTCCATCCTCTTTAAGCACGTATAAGGACAAGTTGACCGAAACACTTTCCATTTTTTGCCGAAAGAAATTGCAAGGGGTATGTATTCCTTACCGTTTCCTCGATTTTCTATAATCGCCTGTAACATTCGAAACACCGATCGAAACCTATTGTAATCATACATTTTCTTGAAGCTCTCGACGCGTACCTTATGATAGGACTATCAGCGAAAGCCCATCTTTAAAAAAAAATTGTTTCAGTTGTAGTGGTCGACCAAGGCTCTTCCTCGATTAATCAAGTCTTTGGTTTTTTGGCTGTAACTTGGAAAATATTGCACTTACAAGGCTCTGTCTGAGATTTTTGTGATCCTCTTTCCATCCTCTTTAAGCGTGTATAAGCACTAGTCGACCGAAACGCTTTCTCTTTTTTGCCGAAATAAATTGCAAGGGGTATGTATTCCTTACCGTATCCTCGATTTTCTATAATCGCCTGTAACTTTCGAACCACCGATCGAAACCTATGATAATCATACATTTTCTTGAAGCTCTCGACGTGTACCTTATGATAGGACTATCAGCGAAAGCCCATCTTTAAAAAAAAATTGTTTCAGTTGTAGTGGTCGACCAAGGCTCTTCCTCGATTAATCAAGTCTTTGGTTTTTTGGCTGTAACTTCGAAAATAATGCACCTACAGGGCTCTGCCTGCGATTTGTGTGATCCTCTTTCCATCCTCTTAAAGCATGTATAAGCACAAGTCGACCGAAACACTATCCATTTTTTGCAGAAATAAATTGCAAGGGGTATGTATTCCTTACCGTTTCCTCGACTTGCTATAATCGCCTGTAACATTCGAAACACCGATCGAAACCTATGATAATCATACATTTTCTTGAAGCTCTCGACGCGTACCTTATGATAGGACTATCAGCGAGAGCCCAGCTTTTAAAAAAATATTGTTTCAGTAGTAGTGGTCGACCAAGGCTCTTCCTCGATTTTTCAAGTCCTTGGTTTTTTGGCTGTAACTTCGAAAATAATGCACCTACAAGGCTCTGCCTGCGATTTTTGTGATCCTCTTTCCATCCTCTTTAAGCGTGTATAAGCACGAAGTCGACCGAAACACTTTCAATTTTTTGCCGAAATAAATTGCAAAGGGTATGTATTCCTTAGCGTTTCCTCGATTTTCTATAATCGCCTGTAACTTTCGAACCACCGATCGAAACCTATGATAATCATACATTTTCTTGAAGCTCTCGACGTGTACCTTATGATAGGACTATCAGCGAAAGACCATCTTTACAAAAAAATTGTTTCAGTTGTATTGGTCGACCAAGGCTCTTCCTCGATTAATCAAGCCTTTGGTTTTTTGGCTGTAACTTCGAAAATATCGCACATAGGAGGCTCTGCCTGCGATTTTTGTGATCCTCTTTCCATCCTCTTTAAGCACGTATAAGGACAAGTTGACCGAAACACTTTCCATTTTTTGCCGAAAGAAATTGCAAGGGGTATGTATTCCTTACCGTTTCCTCGATTTTCTATAATCGCCTGTAACATTCGAAACACCGATCGAAACCTATTGTAATCATACATTTTCTTGAAGCTCTCGACGCGTACCTTGTGATAGGACTATCAGCGAAAGCCCATCTTTAAAAAAAAATTGTTTCAGTTGTAGTGGTCGACCAAGGCTCTTCCTCGATTAATCAAGTCTTGGGTTTTTTGGCTGTAACTTGGAAAATATTGCACTTAGAAGGCTCTGTCTGAGATTTTTGTGATCCTCTTTCCATCCTCTTTAAGCGTGTATAAGCACAAGTCGACCGAAACACTTTCCATTTTTTGCCGAAATAAATTGCAAGGGGTATGAATTCCTTACCGTTTCCTCGATTTTCTATAATCGCCTGTAACTTTCGAACCACCGATCGAAACCTATGATAATCATACATTTTCTTGAAGCTTTCGACGCGTACTTAAGATAGGACTATTAGCGACAGCTCATCTTTTAAAAAAATATTGTTTCAGTAGTAGTGGTCGACCAAGGCTCTTCCTCGATTAATCAAGCCTTTGGTTTTTCGGCTGTAACTTAGAAAATAATGCACTTAGGAGGCTCTGCCTGCGATTTTTGGGATCCTCTTTCCATCCTCTTTAAGCACGTATAAGCACAAGTTGACTGAAACACTTTCCCTTTTTTGCCGAAATAAATTGCAAGGGGTATGAATTCCTTACCGGTTCCTCGATTTTCTATAATCGCCTGTAACTTTCGAAACACCGATCGAAACCTATAATAATCATACATTTTCTTGAAGCTTTCGACGCGTACTTATGATAGGACTATTAGCGACAGCTCATCTTTTAAAAAAATATTGTTTCAGTAGTAGTGGTCGACCAAGGCTCTTCCTCGATTAATCAAGCCTTTGGTTTTTCGGCTGTAACTTGGAAAACAATGCACTTAGGAGGCTCTGCCTGCGATTTTTGGGATCCTCTTTCCATCCTCTTTTGGCACGTATAAGCACAAGTTGACCGAAACACTTTCCATTTTTTGCCGAAATAAATTGCAAGGAGTAGGTATTCCTCACCGTTTCCCCGATTTTCTACAATCGCCTGTAACTTTCGAAACACCGATCGAAACCTATGATAATCATACATTTTCTTGAAGCTGTCGACGCGTGCCTTAAGATAGGACTATCAGCGAAAGCCCATCTTTAAAAAAAATATTGTTTCAGTAGTAGTGGTCGACCAAGGCTCTTCCTCGATTATTCAAGTCCTTGGTTTTTTGGCTGTAACTTCGAAAATAATGCACTTACAAGTCTCTGCCTGCGATTTTTGTGATCCTCTTTTCATCCTCTTTAAGCGTGTATAAGCACAAGTCCCCCGAAACACGTTCCATTTTTTGCCGAAATAAATTGCAAGGGGTATGTATTCCTTACTGGTTCCTCGATTTTCTATAATCGCCTGTAACTTTCGAAACACCGATCGAAACCTATAATAATCATACATTTTCTTGAAGCTTTCGACGCGTTCTTATGATAGGACTATTAGCGACAGCTCATCTTTTAAAAAAATATTGTTTCAGGAGTAGTGGTCGACCAAGGCTCTTCCTCGATTAATCAAGCCTTTGGTTTTTCGGCTGTAACTTGGAAAATAATGCACTTAGGAGGCTCTGCCTGCGATTTTTGTGATCCTCTTTCCATCCTCTTTAGGCACGTATAAGCACAAGTTGACCGAAACACTTTCCATTTTTTGCCGAAATAAATTGCAAGGAGTATGTATTCCTCACCGTTTCCTCGATTTTCTATAATCGCCTGTAACTTTCGAAACACCGATCAAAACCTATGATAATCATACATTTTCTTGAAGCTATCGACGCGTACCTTAAGATAGGAATATCAGCGAAAGCCCATCTTTACAAAAAAATTGTTTCAGTTGTATTGGTCGACCAAGGCTCTTCCTCGATTAATCAAGCCTTTGGTTTTTTAGCTGTAACTTCGAAAATATCGCACTTAGGAGGCTCTGCCTGCGATTTTTGTGATCCTCTTTCCATCCTCTTTAAGCACGTATAAGGACAAGTTGACCGAAACACTTTCCATTTTTTGCCGAAATAAATTGCAAGGAGTATGTATTCCTCACCGTTTCCCCGATTTTCTACAATCGCCTGTAACTTTCAAAACACCGATCGAAACCTATGATAATCATACATTTTCTTGAAGCTGACGACGCGTACCTTAAGATAGGACTATCAGCGAAAGCCCATCTTTACAAAAAAAATTGTTTCAGTTGTAGTGGTCGACCAAGGCTCTTCCTCGATTAATCAAGCCTTTGGTTTTTCGGCTGTAACTTTGAAAATAATGCACTTAGGAGGCTCTGCCTGCGATTTTTGGGATCCTCTTTCCATCCTCTTTAAGCACGTATATGCACAAGTTGACCGAAACACTTTCCATTTTTTGCCGAAATAAATTGCAAGGAGTATGTATTCCTCACCGTTTCCTCGATTTTCTATAATCGCCTGTAACTTTCGAAACACCGATCGAAACCTATGATAATCATACATTTTCTTGAAGCTGTCGACGCGTACCTTAAGATAGGACTATCAGCGAAAGCCCATCTTTACAAAAAAATTGTTTCAGTTGTAGTGGTCGACCAAGGCTCTTCCTCGATTAATCAAGCCTTTGGTTTTTTGGCTGTAACTTCGAAAATATCGCACTAAGGAGGCTCTGCCTGCGATTTTTGTGATCCTCTTTCTTTCCTCTTTAAGCGTGTATAAGCACAAGTCGACCGAAACACTTTCCATTTTTTGCCAATATAAATTGCAAGGGGTATGTATTCCTCACCGTTTCCTCGATTTTCTATAATCGCCTGTAACTTTCGAAACACCGATCGAAACCTATGATAATCGTACATTTTCTTGAAGCTGTCGACGCGTGCCTTAAGATAGGACTATCAGCGAAAGCCCATCTTTAAAAAAAAATTGTTTCAGTCGTAGTGGTCGACCAAGGCTCTTCCTCGATTAATCAAGTCTTTGGTTTTTTGGCTGTAACTTGGAAAATATTGCACTTAGAAGGCTCTGCCTGAGATTTTTGTGATCCTCTTTTCATCCTCTTTAAGCGTGTATAAGCACAAGTCCACCGAAACACGTTCCATTTTTGCCGAAATAAATTGCAAGGGGTATGTATTCCTTACCGGTTCCTCGATTTTCTATAATCGCCTGTAACTTTCGAAACACCGATCGAAACCTATAATAATCATACATTTTCTTGAAGCTTTCGACGTGTACTTATGATAGGACTATTAGCGACAGCTCATCTTTAAAAAAAATATTGTTTCAGTAGTAGTGGTCGGCCAAGGCTCTTCCTCGATTAATCAAGCCTTTGGTTTTTCGGCTGTAACTTGGAAAATAATGCACTTAGGAGGCTCTGCCTGCGATTTTTGTGATCCTCTTTCCATCCTCTTTAAGCACGTATAAGGACAAGTTGACCGAAACACTTTCCATTTTTTGCCGAAAGAAATTGCAAGGGGTATGTATTCCTTACCGTTTCCTCGATTTTCTATAATCGCCTGTAACATTCGAAACACCGATCGAAACCTATTGTAATCATACATTTTCTTGAAGCTCTCGACGCGTACCTTATGATAGGACTATCAGCGAAAGCCCATCTTTAAAAAAAAATTGTTTCAGTTGTAGTGGTCGACCAAGGCTCTTCCTCGATTAATCAAGTCTTTGGTTTTTTGGCTGTAACTTGGAAAACATTGCACTTAGAAGGCTCTGTCTGAGATTTTTGTGATCCTCTTTCCATCCTCTTTAAGCGTGTATAAGCACAAGTCGACCGAAACACTTTCCATTTTTTGCCGAAATAAATTGCACGGGGTATGAATTCCTTACCGTTTCCTCGATTTTCTATAATCGCCTGTAACTTTCGAACCACCGATCGAAACCTATGATAATCATACATTTTCTTGAAGCTTTCGACGCGTACTTAAGATAGGACTATTAGCGACAGCTCATCTTTTAAAAAAATATTGTTTCAGTAGTAGTGGTCGACCAAGGCTCTTCCTCGATTAATCAAGCCTTTGGTTTTTCGGCTGTAACTTAGAAAATAATGCACTTAGGAGGCTCTGCCTGCGATTTTTGGGATCCTCTTTCCATCCTCTTTAAGCACGTATAAGCACAAGTTGACCGAAACACTTTCCCTTTTTTGCCGAAATAAATTGCAAGGAGTATGTATTCCTCACCGTTTCCTCGATTTTCTATAATCGCCTGTAACTTTCGAAACACCGATCGAAACCTATGATAATCATACATTTTTTTGAAGCTGTCGACGCATACCCTAAGATAGGACTATCAGCGAAAGCCCATCTTTACAAAAAAATTGTTTCAGTTGTAGTGGTCGACGAAGGCTCTTCCTCGATGGGAGGGTCCCGTTTGCACACAGTTCCGATTGCGCACATCCCGTTTGCACACAGATTTTTGCACACAGTCCCGATTGCGCACATCCCGATTGCACACGTTCCTTTTGCGCACACGGAATATCGCGCTCGTCCCGTTTGCGCACAAGCCTTCTTTTGCTCACGTCCCGATTGCGCACATCCCGATTGCACACGTTCCTTTTGCGCACAACAACTGTAAGCGGACTGATTGCACACAGTATATTTTCCACGCGGATCGATTGCACACAAAATCCATTGCAAAGAGACCGATTGCGCACAAAACCTTGTCCTCGCGATCCGATTGCGCACAGGATTTTCTATGCATTATTTGATCGACAGAGGTAAATAGGGTCACGAATTCAATTGCAAGTGAACCGATTGCACACAAGCCATATGGCGCGCGTACCGTTTGCGCACAGAGCTGTTTGCACGCGTTTCAATTGCACACAACGTCAACTGTAAGCGGACAGATTGCGCACAGCACATTTTCCGCGCGGATCGAATGCACACGAAATCCATTGCTAGCGGACCGATTGCGCACAAAACCTTGTCCTCGCGATCCGATTGCGCACAGGATTTTCTGTGCAATATCTGATCGACACAGGGAAATAGGATCACGAATTCAACTGCAAGTGAACCGATTGCACACAAGCCATATGGCGCGCGTCCCCGTTTGCGCACAGAGCTGTTTGCACGCGTTTCAATTGCACACAACGTCAACTGTAAGCGGACAGATTGCGCACAGCACATTTTCCGCGCGGATCGAATGCACACGAAATCCATTGCAAAGGGACCGATTGCGCACAAAACCTTGTCCTCGCGATCCGATTGCGCACAGGATTTTCAATGCAATATTTGATCGACACAGGTAAATAGGGTCACGATATCAACTGCAAGTGAACCGATTGCACACAAGCCGTATGGCGTGCGTCCCGTTTGCGCACAGAGCTGTTTGCACGCGTTTCAATTGCACAGAACGACAACTGTAGCGGACTGATTGCGCACAGCACATTTTCCGCGCGGATCGATTGCACACAAAATCCATTGCAAAGGGACCGATTGCGCACAAAACCTTGTCCTCGCGATCTGATTGCGCACAAGATTTTCTGTGCAATATGTGATCGACACAGGTAAATAGGGTCACGAATTCAATTGCAAGTGAACCGATTGCACACAAGCAGTATGGCGCGCGTCCCGTTTGCGCACAGAGCTGTTTGCACGCGTTTCAATTGCACACAACGACAATTGTAAGCGGACTGATTGCGCACAACACATTTTCCGCGCGGATCGATTGCACACAAAATCCATTGCAAAGGGACCGATTGCGCACAAAACCTTGTCCTCGCGATCCGATTGCGCACAGGATTTTCTATGCAATATTTGATCGACAAAGGTAAATAGGGTCACGAATTCAATTGTAAGTGAACCGATTGCACCCAATCCGTATGGCGCGCGTCCCGTTTGCGCACAGAGCTGTTTGCACGCGTTTCAATTGCACACAACGACAACTGTAAGCGGACTGATTGCGCACAGCACATTTTCCGCGCGGATCGATTGCACACGAAATCCATTGCTAAGGGACCGATTGCGCACAAAACCTTGTCTTCGCGATCCGATTGCGCACAGGATTTTCTGTGCAATATCTGATCGACACAGGTAAATAGGATCACGAATGCAACTGCAAGTGCACCTATTGCACACAAGTCGTATGGCGCGCGTCCCGTTTGCGCACAGAGCTGTTTGCACGCGTTTCAATTGCACACAACGTCAACTGTAAGCGGACAGATTGCGCACAGCACATTTTCCGCGCGGGTCGATTGCACACGAAATCCATTGCTAGCGGACCGATTGCGCACACAACCTTGTCCTCGCGATTCGATTGCGCATAGGATTTTCTGTGCAATATCTGTTGCACACAAGTAAACTGAATACACATTCAACTGCAAGTGAACTGATTGCGCACAGCGACTACTCAGCAGTGATCAATTGCACTCGAGATTTCTTCTGTAATATCGATACCACACACATCGATTGGAAACGAAATCCAGTGCCTATTGACCTGTAGCACTCATGAACTTGTCTTCACGACTTGAGTGCGCACTGGATTTTGTGGTTAATATCAGCTTCAAACAGGTCGAGTGGGGGTAGGATTTCTTCCATAATACATAAAGTATAATAATATATTTTTTCCCTGATTCTGATGTATTGTATTATAATTCAATATCATACTACATGTTTTTTGTTATTATATACTACATATGAGGCTTTTCATGCCAAATCGGACACTTTTATACCTCACACCCTTCGATTTTTTTCAAAACTTTTTAGGTTTTTAAGACCGATGAAACATGGGATTATGAATTTTTTTTTAGATATTTTTGACCATCCGTTTCGAAAATATGAAATTTCGTAAAATTTGGGCTTTTTGATTTCAAATGCTCATAACTTTGCCAACAATGCACCAAATTTATCGTTCTTTTTTCAAAATTTGTGTTTTTGAATGGTCTTTCAAGAAAAAAATATAATTTTTATCGAAATTATTGTTTTCATTGTTTAATTTTTATTTAGAGCACAAAATATTTTTTGTCACAAAACATGTCCATATCGATTTTTTTAAACAAATTTTTAAAGAAGCTTTGATGCATATAAGAACTTAAAAAATGTATCCGATCGTGGGGAAACTCTTCGTTCTATTTTTTTCTTTATTCGAAAGTATCTATTCTATCAAATCGCATGTTCCGGTTCAATGAAAAATGTTTTTTTTCGAGATGTATGCCAAGTCCAATTTTTTATAAAAAACTCTCAAAAATACTTGATGGATATAAGAACATTTAAAATTTGCCCGATCGTGGGGTAACTCTTGGTTCTATTTTTTTTCAATCAAATCGTAAGTTCCGTGTATTTCCACTGTGATAGAACAGACATTTTCGAATAAAGAAAAAGAATAGAACGAAGAGTTTCCCCACGATCAGACAAATTTTTTAAGTTTGTACATGCATCAAAGGTTCTACCAGAATTTTGTGAAAAAAATCGAACGGGACATGTTTTGAGATAAAAAATATTTTGTGCTTTAAATAAAAATTAAAAAATTAAAACAATTATTTCGACAAAAATTATATTTTTTTCTTGAAAGAGCATTCAAAAACACAATTTTTGAAAAAAGAACGATCGAATTGGTGCATTTTTCGCAAAGTTATGAGCATTTATAAAAAAGAGCCCAAATTTTAAGAAAATTCATATTTCCAAAACGGACCGTCAAAAAAATCTGAAAAAATTCATGTTCGCGTTTTTCATCGACCTTAAAAACATTAAAAATTTTGAAAAAAATTGAAGGGGGTGAGGTACAAAAGTGTCCGATTTGGCATGGAATGCGTCATATATTAGGTTGGGGAAAAAGAAATCCATTATTTTTGCGCGAAATTCAAGACTTTATTTAACATGCTTTGGATTGTCCGATTTGGGTCAAATATGGACCATTTTGTTGGATAATTTGTTGCCATTTTAAAGGTAATTTCATAATGCCTCTTTCATAGAAGTTTGGGTCCTTATTGGCGAAAAACTCTAATAATCGATTTTCACAATCTTCTCTTGATTCCAAGTTCTTATCACACAGGATGTTTTGCAATGCGAGAAAAAGGTGGTAATCGCTTGGTGCCAGGTCCGGACTATATGGCGGATGCATTAAAATTTCCCAACCAAGCTTCAAGAGTTTCTGGCGAGTCACTACAGACGTGTGTGGCCTGGCGTTGTCCTGATGGAACACAACACCTCTTCTGTTGGCCAATTCTGGCCGTTTCTGGTCAATCGCTAGCTTCAAACGGTCCAGTTGTTGACAGTAGAGATCTGAATTTAGTGCTTGGCCATACGGAAGCAACTCATAACAAATTATTCCTTTCCAGTCCCACCAAATACACAGTAGAATCTTCCTGGCCGTTAGTCCTCGTTTGGCCACCGTTTGAGCTGCTTCACCGCGCTTTGACCACGATCGTTTTCGCACAATATTGTCGTATGTGACCCAATTCTCATCCCCAGTCACCATCCGTTTAAGAAATGAGTCGATTTCATTGCGTTTGGCCAAGGCTTCGCAGATGGAAATTCGATCCAACATGTTTTTCTGTGTTAATTAGTGTGGCACCCAAACATCGAGCTTCTTTTTGAATCCAACTTTGCGCAAATGGTTTAAAACTGTTTTATGGTCGATCTTTAGCTCCTGAGCGATGCTACGGCTACTAACATGCCGGTCAATTGTGATTATTTCTGTGATTTGGTTGACATTTTCGACGACGGGCCTGCCTGTGCGAGGTGCATCTTTAACATCAAAAATGCCTGAACGGAATCGACGAAACCAAAATTGCACGTAATTAGCTGTTACAGTATCGGCACCATAAACACCATTTACAATTTCAGCCGCCTGGCTTGCATTTTCGCCTTTATCGAAGAAAAACTGTAAAATGTATCGAATGTTCTCTTTGTTGACTTCCATTTTTATCACCCTGTAACTCACAACTGAATGGACGAAACAAAAAACAACAAAAGAATTTTTTTTAGTGTGAAATGTCATCTTTACAACGAGCATAAATTTTAAATTTTTTGATCGATACTTTACGAGATATCGTTCACTACAGCCATGTACCGAAAAAATAATGGATTTCTTTTTCCCCAACCTAATATAATATTTTATGTATGCTGTGAGCATATACTGGTCTGTCTGGTAATCAACAATATATTTCTGAGAAAACAGGACAACGATTTATTGATTAGGATCAGGTTACATGTTCGATGAATCATTTTTGCGTAGTTGATTTTTTAGATAATACTTTGAAGTAGACTTTGTACAATATGCAGTTTCTTGACCCGAAAGGTACTCTATTCATTGTGGGGAATGTATCTCGCAATGGTCATTATTGTGAGAGCGGGGTATAAGATGCCAGTTGTACTCTAATATTCAGATGGCTCTCTCTCTCTCACTCTCGTGTGGTCAAAAATTTTCTCGTACATATTGGCGTAGTTGGATGCTACAATGCAGATATATTATCAGAACATCATGATACATTTAGTAATCACGCGCTGGTCATTTGCCAAAAGTAGAAGCCTAATCTTAAACGGGAATATGAATCTAAATTATGATAACAGTTTCATTATAACTATTTTAATAGATTTAATAATTTGAATCTAGTAAAGATAGAACACATTTTCAATTATTTGAAACAATGACTAGGAGCTTATAATAAGAAAAATTACGGGAAAATTATTAAAACGTCATTAAAAATTAGATTGATGTAAATGTCTGAAGAAAAAACGAGAGGTAACACTCTACTTGTCATGATAATCGTTTGGAAGGATAAATCCGAATCAAAGATAGCCTTTGTTATAAATGTGTGTGCAAAAGTGTAAAAAGGATATTTCTTTCTTTAGGGGATTATTTGGTTTCTTGCTATTTTTGATTGCTTATTGCATATAAAATTACCATGACATTGTGCGCCAGATTACATACAGCAAACCGTATTTTGGCAGTTTTCAAGAAGGTTCAGTTAACACATGTACATTAAAAATACCGGCGAATTTATAAGGGCTCACCAAGTTGAGGAAATTTATTTATTTTCATGTCAAAGAAGAATGAATACCATTCGATAATTGCCGGTTTCTCAAATCCACGTTTTACACTATTTTTACGGTTGATATTTTCACACATTTTTATCTGTAATCTGGGGTTTTATTTCCTCTCCTTCTTAATGATATTCGCTTGCTCAGAATTGATGTTATTGTCGGATTAATTTATATGTATAGTTAATACTGAGTAATGACTCTGCCTGACCTTTCTGTTGTTTACATCCTATTTTCAAGTTTCTAGAACTTTGACAAATGTAACAAGCCTTGCAGCTGCTGCAGGAGATATGATATATTATGCCATTCTGATGATCATAGGAATAGGATCTTTGATAGAAGGTAAAATGGAGCAAATCAAGTGTTTATCATGGAGAAAATACTGTGCAGTGTGTGTTTGCGGATAAACCATTTCAGGTGGTTGAGACAGAGGTAGAATATAATGCATTACTATGGTATTAACACTTTCAAGTGGACCTCTACAAATATTAATTTTGTTCCTTCATAGTACAGCTGCAAGAGGACTGTAAATGGCAAATATACAGTGCTGAATAAGACGGTTGAGACGGATAGATTTTCTCCTAAGGGTCTACTGCACAAAATGAAGACTTTTCTTCCTCAGGAATGTGTCTGATAATCTTGTTGCACAATCTAATAAATCTATACCTATAATGAGGGTATGCATTGGTATGCTTCCGCATTTTAAATTGACAGAAATATAACTATTTCTAAGTAGCTACGAAGTAAATCGATTTTGGGGTGGGAGGTTTTTTTTCTCGAATCTCATTGTAGCAGCACTCTTTTGTTATATCTGCTCCATAACATTTATAAGCCTTATTTAACTTGTAGAATTATAGTCTGAAATGTAAACAGTCCTTCTTATAATTTTTATAAAGTTCTCCATGAAATACTCAGTAAAATATTGGGTCTTACCCGTTTTCATGCCAAAGCTATTTGGCACTACGCTGAGGCTGTTCAGGGCATCGCAAATCCAAACAGTGCTTTCCTTGTTCTCTACTTGTTACTGTGTTCTTTACTAATGTACCCTTCGGTCTAGCATTTTACATGATATCACATAGACGGGATGAGAAATAAGGATTCTGTTAATCCCCTGGACGGAATTTATTAAAAATACCAAGTTTTACTTAAAGCCACGGTAATCAAAGTAAACAACAAAACCTGCAAGCAAACTTTTGGATACGTGATAGGCTCTCCATTATCTTTTGTGTTGTAAATTTAGTAATCGTGGAAGTTGTCACCACCATCGTCCCTTCTATAAGCATTATGATGACGACGTTATTACCGCAATACTAACAGAGAGTGTGTAGTACCGCAGTGCTAACAGTGAAATATTCGAGCGATTTAATGAATTCCATCCCAGGCTAAAGTCCACTCGTGAAATAGAAATTAATAAACGTATTACTTTTCTCAATGTGTATTTAATCAAACGTAATACACATAATAATATTACAATAGATGGCTATCACAGAAAGCATGGTCTAGATGTTACAATAATTACACCTTGGCCCATTCATAGCAACACTGAGTGGGACTTTTTTTTTCCCTCATCCAAGAAACCTTCGCAAGACTTCTGGGACACTGAGTGGAACTGGCAATTGGTTTAATAGCCAGCGCAATCAGATTATCACATGTCTTCTTTACAGAGAAATACTTGATTTAACACAGAAGACCATTAAGAGGACAACTTTTGTTCTCATGTTATTCACCTCCTTGTTCAGCAATGTATATTTGTCTTTAACCATCCTGTGGCGGCTAGAGTAAAAACGATTGAAATCAATAATCATGGAGGTTCAATTAATGCGCTTAATACAATAATAATGCCTTACATATGCTTACATTTGATCTTTGTTTAACTACGTAAAATGTTTTGTATGCAAACACATATTGTGTACTAATTTTTCTATTTATAACACTTTGGTGCCTATTTTACCTTCCGTCAAAGATTCTATCCACATTAATCATCTGAATGCCAGAGTTTATCATATCTCCTGAGGCAGCTGCAATGCTAGCTACATTAGCCAAATTTCTAGAAAGTTGAATATAGGAATTGTAATATAAAAGGCAGAAAAATGGTTCTGAGATCCGTAACTAAGCACTCACCAAATTGATTCTGATTAAATTGTAGCATAACTTCTACATCAAGCAAGCGAAAATCATGCTGATAGAGACATTGCAATTTCACCCAAATTTCACCTGAAAAGATTTAAAATTATTAGACATAGAAACAGTGTAAATATTCGGTTTAAAGAACTGAAACTTGTCCACTATTAGTATCGTATGTAATAATATTTATTTTTGTTTCGGCATTACAACAAATAAATATCCTCAATTTAATGAGGAATTTCTTAACTAAACCTCTCAGATAGTTCATTGCATATAGAACTTAGTGTGTACCTTTTTTAGACCAGAAAAACAAAATATTCATATTTCCAACACTGAGAAAATGTTGCATGAAATTATTTTGCAGTATAAATGCAACCAAGCACTATGAATAAAACTTACCACTTCAGAAACTGGATTCAGGTTACTCCGCTTGCTGTATTACTACAAAATAATTGGTGTGTTACGTATGAAAATAAATATTCCCCATTAACTTTGTATGAGATTATTACAATTTAGAAATACCTTCCAAATGTGTGCGCACTTCTCTTTTGCAATAATATTTCAACATTCTATGAAATAAATGCAAGATTTCTTAATGATTAATATCTACACTTAATGCTTAATATCTAACTTTTTTGATTAATTGTGAAATAACAAAATAAATGTAACACCTGTTTCATAGTATTGAGCACTTTCTTTGCAGAAGTCCTCCTTCACCATTCATCCAGCCAATCATGATCTATATTACACAATGCAGTTTCAAATACTGTGTAAAAGTTGTTTGATAACATGACATCTGGCTCTGAGGATTTTGGCCATAGGAATACCAACAAAATGTTTCAGCACAACCTGTAATGTGAAATGGCAATAGTGCTGGCAAATACAAACTTTGAAGAAAATAAAGTGACGTTAGTTGTGATAAAATTGATTCATATTGTTTGAAATGCATGTGTGAACAAATAGGATATTTCTGTACAATAACCCCTAATACATATCAATGAGTACTTGGGTATGTAAACGATGTAGCAATTTCGATACTATCACCTTCACTTTTAATTATTCCTTTATTCAGACAATTACAGTTACATGTTCCTACAAAAGCTTACTTTTAAGACCTATGTTCTGAGTGACTAGGTTGTGAAAATGTTTATTGTTACAATGTATCCTCGTGCACCACAGAATCTTCAACCAATGTAACACTTTCTGAAATTATTTATTGTAAAATGCTGCACAATGTTTTCACTTTCACCAGAACATTCATGTACTTAATAATTTATAATACTTTCCGCGGCCCCTGTGTTTAAAAAATAACCTCAAACTATACTAATGACTAATAATTACCAATCAATTTTTTCGATAAATTATCAAATAACAATATAAATACAACACCTGTTTCTTAGTATTAAATATTTTCATTGAGGAAGTCCGCACACCTCCAGGCAGTCATAATCTGTTTTACACGATGCAGTTTCGAATACTGTGTAAAAGTTGTTTGGCAACATGACATGTGATGACATGTGACTCTAAGGATTTTGGCCGTAGAAATACCAACAAAATGTTCCTGCACAACCTGCAATGTGAAATGGCAATAGAGCTGGAAAATACAAAATTTGAAGAAAATAAAGTGACGTTAGTTATGATAAAATTGTTTCATATTGTTTCAAATGCATGTGTGAACAAATTGGATATTTCTGTACAATAACCTCTAATACATATCAATGAGTACTTGGATGCGTAAACGATGTAGCAATTTCTATTCTACCACCTTCACTTTCAATTATTCTATTATTCAGACAATCACAGTTACATGTTCCTACAAAAGCTTATTTTTAAGCCCCGTGTTCTGAGTTACTAAGTTGCTAAAATGTTTATTGTTACAATGTATCCTCGTGCACCGCAGAATGTCCAAACAATATAACGCTTTTTGAAATTACTCATCGTAAAAGCAATTGCTGTATAATGTTTTCACTTTCACCAGAATATTCATGTACTTAATAATTTTAATACTTTCCTCGGCCGTTGCTTTTAAAAAATAACCTGAAACTATACTAATTACTAATAATTACTAATCAATTTTTTCGATGAATTCTCAAACAACAAAATAAAAACACCTGCTACACATTATTGAGCATTTTTATTGCAGAAGTCTTCCTCCCACACTTCCAGGCAGTCAGGATCTGTTTTACATGATGCAGTTTGAAATACTGTGTAAAAGTTGTTTGGCAACATGACATGTGACTGTGAGGATTTTGGCTGTAAAAATACCAACAAAATGTTCCTGCACAACCTGCAATGTGAAATGGCAAGCGAGCTACTATTACAAACTTTGAAGAACATAAAGTGACGTTAGTTGTGATAAAATTGTCTCATATTGTTTCAAATGCATGTGTGAACAAATAGGATATTTCTACACAATAACCTCTAATACACATCAATGAGTACTTGGATACGTAAACAATGTAGCAATTTCTATTCTACTTTTGCTTTGCTTTTAAAAAATAACTTCAAACTATACTAATTAGTAATAATTACAAATAATTAACAATTTTTTCGATGAATTCTCAAACAACAAAATAAATACAACGCCTGTTTCATAGTATTGAACATTTTCATTGCAGAAATCCTTCACACATCCTGCCAATCATGATCTTTGTTACACGATGCAGTTTCAAATACATTGTAAAAGTTCATTGGGGACTTGATATCCGACTCTGAAGATTTTGGCTTTAGAAGTACTAACAAAGTATTTCTGCAAATATATAAGTACGCTATCTACGGAGTTTAAGGTAAAACCTGTAAGTGTAAAGCATAGTTTTTTTTTGATACATGGAAGATTTCATAAAATCTTATATTATTTGAGACAATGAGCTGTACGGGGTTATACGAGGATAGATTGTAACAATGATCAAATTAGCAACTTATAAAGCAACCCATAAATAGGTATTCCAATGTAGACTTTTGTTGGAATATGGGATCATGTTGTTTCAGGAAACAAATGTTTGAAAATGCAGATCTTTGAATTTATAGCCAATTTGCGAGAATCAGAAATGCTCACTGTCATAGATTATCTCTTAATCTACAAAAATACTCAACGATTTAAGCAAATGAAACAGTATCACTAAGATTTCTAAAGTCAAAGGTATTACAATGGAAGTGATCATAGTGTTTGTTGTATAATCAATCATGCTGGACATCTTATATCATTAAATTTGTTTTTTTGTGTAGAGCAGCTTAAGAAAATGTAAAAGACATTGAGGAAAGTAGGGCTTACCTACGCAGTGATTTGTCCATAGAATGTCAAAGATTAAAATGCATACTAGGAATACAAGTACAAATACTTAGTGTTCTATAGATGTACGTGGGTGGATTGGCAGTCGCTTTTATCTTTATATACAGTGGAGTTAGGAAAAGGTACATGGTATTACTTTATGTAAAGATTTACACAATGTTTCCTGTAGTTTACATCTGGTGGGAGTGTATACTTTTTCTTTTCTATTGCTAGGCTTTACCCAAGGTAGTCCATATTGATTATGGGAATGACAAGATTTTCACCAATTTTCTCAGAATACTGTTGACTGACAAAAAAGAGGAAAAAAGAAAAGAATTTACTGCGATCACAATGAAGTATCTGTGAAACATGTATGGTCAGTATACCGTTTAAAGATGAAAACAGATAATATTTTAATGGCTGCATAATTTGTTATATTCTTTTTGTTTTAGACTTCAATCAAGTCCACTGTGAGTCCACTAACGTGAAACGTAGTTTCTTATTGACCCGCAACTAGATCAACGCTCATACTGGTATTCAGAACTTTGAAAAATAAGTTGAGCCTTAACAGTTTTCTGTTTTTTATACACATCTGCCGCCAATCTGTTTTAGTACTTCTCTTGGTCTACGTAATTTTCATTTCTTCTTCGCCTGGTCAAAAATTAATCACAATTTTCGAAATAATATGCTGAATTACGATTTATATTCTCGAACACCTTTTTTTTAACAGTTTTACAAAGCCAAAATCTTCAGAGTCGGATATCAAGTCTCCAATGAACTTTTACAATGTATTTGAAACTGCATCGTGCAACAAAGATCATGATTGGCAGGATGTGTGAAGGATTTCTGCAATGAAAATGTTCAATACTATGAAACAGGCGTTGTATTTATTTTGTTGTTTGAGAATTCATCGAAAAAATGGTTAATTATTTGTAATTATTACTAATTAGTATAGTTTGAAGTTATTTTTTAAAAGCAAAGCAAAAGTAGAATAGAAATTGCTACATTGTTTACGTATTCAAGTACTCATTGATGTGTATTAGAGGTTATTGTGTAGAAATATCCTATTTGTTCACACATGCATTTGAAACAATATGAGACAATTTTATCACAACAAACGTCACTTTATATTCTTCAAAGTTTGTAATAGTAGCTCGCTTGCCATTTCACATTGCAGGTTGTGCAGGAACATTTTGTTGGTATTTTTACAGCCAAAATCCTCAGAGTCACATGTCATGTTGCCAAACAACTTTTACACAGTATTTCAAACTGCATCATGTAAAACAGATCCTGACTGCCTGGAAGTGTGGGAGGAGGATTTCTGCAATAAAAATGCTCAATAATGTGTAGCAGATGTTTTTATTTTGTTGTTTGAGAATTCATCGAAAAAATTGATTAGTAATTATTAGTAATTAGTATAGTTTCAGGTTATTTTTTAAAAGCAACGGCCGAGGAAAGTATTAAAATTATTAAGTACATTAAATGTTCTGGTGAAAGTGAAAACATTATACAGCAATTGCTTTTACGATGAGTAATTTCAAAAAGCGTTATATTGTTTGGACATTCTGCGGTGCACGAGGATACATTGTAACAATAAACATTTTAGCAACTTAGTAACTCAGAACACGGGGCTTAAAAATAAGCTTTTGTAGGAACATGTAACTGTGATTGTCTGAATAATAGAATAATTGAAAGTGAAGGTGGTAGAATAGAAATTGCTACATCGTTTACGCATCCAAGTACTCATTGATATGTATTAGAGGTTATCGTACAGAAATATCCTATTTGTTCACACATGCATTTGAAACAATATGAAACAATTTTATCATAACTAACGTCACTTTATTTTCTTCAAATTTTGTATTTTCCAGCTCTATTGCCATTTCACATTGCAGGTTGTGCAGGAACATTTTGTTGGTATTTCTACGGCCAAAATCCTCAGAATCACATGTCATGTTGCCAAACAACTTTTACACAGTATTCGAAACTGCATCGTGTAAAACAGATTATGACTGCCTGGAGGTGTGCGGACTTCCTCAATGAAAATATTTAATACTAAGAAACAGGTGTTGTATTTATATTGTTATTTGATAATTTATCGAAAAAATTGATTGGTAATTATTAGTCATTAGTATAGTTTGAGGTTATTTTTTAAACACAGGGGCCGCGGAAAGTATTATAAATTATTAAGTACATGAATGTTCTGGTGAAAGTGAAAACATTGTGCAGCATTTTACAATAAATAATTTCAGAAAGTGTTACATTGGTTGAAGATTCTGTGGTGCACGAGGATACATTGTAACAATAAACATTTTCACAACCTAGTCACTCAGAACATAGGTCTTAAAAGTAAGCTTTTGTAGGAACATGTAACTGTAATTGTCTGAATAAAGGAATAATTAAAAGTGAAGGTGATAGTATCGAAATTGCTACATCGTTTACATACCCAAGTACTCATTGATATGTATTAGGGGTTATTGTACAGAAATATCCTATTTGTTCACACATGCATTTCAAACAATATGAATCAATTTTATCACAACTAACGTCACTTTATTTTCTTCAAAGTTTGTATTTGCCAGCACTATTGCCATTTCACATTACAGGTTGTGCTGAAACATTTTGTTGGTATTCCTATGGCCAAAATCCTCAGAGCCAGATGTCATGTTATCAAACAACTTTTACACAGTATTTGAAACTGCATTGTGTAATATAGATCATGATTGGCTGGATGAATGGTGAAGGAGGACTTCTGCAAAGAAAGTGCTCAATACTATGAAACAGGTGTTACATTTATTTTGTTATTTCACAATTAATCAAAAAAGTTAGATATTAAGCATTAAGTGTAGATATTAATCATTAAGAAATCTTGCATTTATTTCATAGAATGTTGAA